>CM022299.1:16172509-17603160 GCA_011799875.1 Thinopyrum elongatum
GTGTAAAAGATCTTTTTGATGCGGTCCCACATGTACCAGGCCTTGATCCAGTCACGCTCCAGGGTCGGTGAACTCTGCCAAGGGGTCTGGGATTCTGTGACTTTATGTTCGGCGTCCTCCTTGGCCCATACGTGCCTCTTCCCCTCATAACCACGGCTTTCGAGGCGGTGGGGAGGCGTGTTCCTGGCTGGAGCGCTTCATTTTCTCCGCCTTGCCTGACTTCTTCTTTAGTGCAAGTCTCCTTGAATTTTTCTATGTCCTCTTCCTTTATTGACGGATTGTCAGCATGAATCTTGGACCACGGTTATTCTTCGCAATCGCTTTCTTCACCCGAACTTTCCAGGCAGACAAGTCGTTGGTGAACGTCACCATCGCCTTGTGATTTATCTTGTCATGGCGTCGTGGTCCCCGGTTCTTTGGTTTCATCCCGGCCGGGGAACAGGAACCTATTGTGCAACTTCTTTAGGAGCATGTTCTTCATATGTTGGTATCTTCTTCAACTTCTCGTCGTTGATGTTGGGCGGTTTCCCTGAGGATGCATCCTAGTTGATTGCCCCAGCACGAGCGCACTTCCTCCGGCGCCGTGGCTAATTTCTTGGGGTGCATCTCCGTGACCACAATTTGTCCGATGCCGAGCTCGTTTGGTCTTCATGACCTCTTCTGCTTCGGTGCTTTACCGGCTACGACAGCATCATTGCCGGTCTCGGGGGTGGTGTCATTGCGGTGCCAGTGCTAGTGCCGGTGTCGGTGTCGGTGTCGGGGTTGGTGCCACTGCCGCCACCATGCACCCCCATTTGGTGTTCGTCCAGGTAATCAAAATAGTGATTTGCTGCTCGATGGGGTCTTCTTGAGGTGAGCAGAACCCTCGGCTTCGCGTGGCTAGACATGTTTCTTATTCAACAATTGTAAATATAAGATATAATGAAGAGAAAAAAGGGGCCTATGTTTGGTCGGAAGTTGGTTCATTCCCCCCGGCAAATCCCGGGCACTCCATATGTCCTAGTTTCTAGCACAAGTCATCCGAAAATCACGCAAATTTTTGGCATGACCTTTGCTAAAAGTGGACATTGGAGCGCTGAAATTTGCCGGAACGGAAATGAATCAACATTCTGGCAAAACATAGGCCACTCGGATATTCTTCGACATTCAACCAACATTGGATCTCCCTCTCTGTTCTCTTCTGTTTCGCGTTCCCCAGATCTGGCCCTGCACCGTTTCTTAAATTCCGGAGATCCGTAACTCGATTGCGCTGAAATTTTTCCACAATTTTTTTCCATAAATTATCTTTCTTGCGCCAGAAGAAAGGCCCAACCGAGTTCGAGGAGGCCACAAGATACCTGGGCGCGCCAGGGGGTGCCCGGCGCGCCCTGGTGGGTTGTGGTCACTGTGGACCCTGTTTGGGTTGATTCCACCTCCAAAATCATAAATATTCCAAAATAATTCTTTGTAAATTTTTATCGCATTTGACTCGTTTGATATGGATTTTCTGCGAAACAAAAAACATGCAACAAACAGGAACTGGCACTGGGCACTGGATCAATAGGTTAGTCCAATAAATCATATAAAAGTTGCCAAAATATGTGAAAGTTGTATAATATTGGCATGAAACAATAAAAATTATAGATACGATGGAGACATCAGTGCCCGGCCGGGTTCCGCAGCCCCCGGGACCGGGTAGGGAAGGCGGTGGCTGTGTCGAGACACGACAGCCCCGGGCGCGGATGGCAGCCCCCGGGACAAAGTTGGGGAGGGGCGCGAGGGTTTTTCGGATGAAGATGGGCTCGGAATCCGGACAAGGCTTGACGGACGGCTTGCGCAAGTGCTCGAGGGAGACGCCGGACGTTATGGCTTGCCGGGATGAGCCAATCTTGGCTAGCGTGTGCGGCCTTTTTTTCTGCGCGCGGGACATGGAGTAATTCGCACTGTCGAAGGTGTCGGAGAGTTGCTAGACCAGGAAGCGGTAGCTGGCCATGTTGGCGTCCCGGGCATCCCACACGCCGGAACACTCCGAACCACCAGGTCCGAGTCACCGTAGCACAGAATGCGCCGGATGCCGAGTTCCTTGGCAAGCCGGAGGCCATGCACAAGGGCTTTGTACTCGGCAACGTGTTGGAGGCGGCGAAGTGGATCTGGAGCGCGTACCGAAGCTGGTCGCTTCGGGGAAGATAGCACGATGTCGGCTCCCAGACCGGTGCACATCTTGAGCCGTCGAAGTGCAAGCGCCAGTGCTGTCGAATCCGGTGGCGACGTTAGGTACTTGGTCTCCATCCAGTCGATGAGGAAGTCGGCCAGAGCTTGGGACTTGATGTGGTGCGGGGGCTTGTAGAGGATGGTGTGGCTGGCCAGCTCGATGGCCCACTTGGCAACCGGCTAGAGGCATCCCGGCAGCCCATGATCTCGCGAATGGGGGTCGTGCTCACCACGGTGACGACATGCTCTTGAAAGTACTGCTTTAGCCTCTTGGCGGTGAAGTACACGCCGTGCACATCTTCTGGTAGTGCGGGTAGTTCTGCTTGGAGGCGGAAGCAACCTCGCTCTGGTAGTAGACCGGGCGCTGGAAAGACTGGATTTGCCCTTCTCTGGTCGCTCGACACCAGCACTGTGCTGACTGACCACGAGGTGGCGGCAATGTATAGCAGCAGCGGCTCCTTGTCGGCCGGCGCGGCCAGGACGGGTGCTGTGGAGAGCATGCGCTTAAGATCCGGAAACCGTCGTCTGCCTGGTCGTTCCATTCGAACGCGCGTCTCTCTTCATCAGCTGATACAGGGGCAAGGCCCTCTTGCCCAGAGCTGAGAAACTGGCTGACCGAGGCCAAGCAGCCGGTGAACTTCTGGACATCGCGCAAAGGGTTGGCCTGCGCATGCGCTCGATGGCCTTGATCTTCTCTGTGTTTGCCTCAAATCCGCGCTCCGAGACGAGAGGAAGCCGAGCAGCTTCCGACCGGCACGCCTAAAACGCACTTCTCCAGTGGAGCTTGATCTGGTACTCGCACAGATTGGCTAAGGTCTCCCTCAGGTCTTCAATGAGCGTGAGGTGCTGCTTGGTCTTCACCACGATGTCGTCCACGTAGACGTGGATGTTGCGGCCGAGTTGCGCCAGCAGGCACTTCTGCATGCAGTGCTGGAAGGTGGCACTGGCATTCTTCAAACCGAACAACATGGTGATGTAGCAGTACGCCACGAAGGGCGTGATGAAGAACGGACGTTGGTCGGGTCCAGCTTGATCTGATGATAGCCGAGTAAGCATCCAGGAAGGACGGAGCTCGCAACCTGCGATGGAGTCGATGACTTGATCGATCCATGGGAGGGCAAAAGATCCTTGGGGCAGGCCTTTTTCAGGCTGGTGTAGTCTATGCAATGCGCCAGGTGTTGTTCTTTCAGGACGAGGACCGGGTTGGCTAGCCACTCGGGATGAAACACTTCCATGATAAGCCGGCCGCGAGTAGCTTGGCGACCTCTTCACCGATGGTTCTTCTCTTCTCTTCTGAGAAGCGACGTAGGGGTTGACGAATAGGCTAGGCGTCCTTGCGGACGTGAAGTTTGTGCTCGGGTACTTCCTCGGGATTCCCGCATGTCCTTCAGGGTCCATGCAAAGATATCCCGATTCTCACGGAGGAAGTCGACGAGCTCGCCTTCCTATTTACTGTCAAGGCGGGTGCCCATGATGACGTTCTTGCTGCAGCTGGGGTCTCCCGGTTGAGCTTGACCTTCTTGGTCTCCTTGGACGGTTGGAACGAGGCCTCGCCAGCGGCTCCTTGGCCGAAAGCCGGCACGACCGGTGTCTCGTTAGCACAGCGACAATCCAGTCGAGCTGGCGCCGCTCTTCGGGTATGACCAGCGACTCGGCTAGTTTGGCGCCGGCTTGAGCACACTCCAGGGACCTGCGGTAGTCGCCGATGATTGTGTTAGGCCCTTGGGACCCGGCAGCTTCATCTTGAGGGGCGTAAGGGGGACCGCCATGAACTTGGCAAGCGCAGGCCGGCCCAGTAGCGCGTGGTACGCACTGGACCAGTCCACCACTTCGAACCAGATCGGTTCGCGCCGGAAGTGGTCACTCATGCCGAAGAGGACGTAAAGCCGGATCCGGCCGATGGGGGAGCGGGAGAGACGGGCACGATGCCGTGGAACCACGTCCGGGATGGCTCTAGATCTCGGCCTCGAGGCCAAACTTGGTCATGGTGTCGCGGTAGAGGATGTTATGCTGCTACCGCCATCGATGAGAACCCGCGAGAACTGCAGGTGCGCTGGGTTGCGACGATAGTGGTATCGAGGAAGGGCGTAGCCACCCGGGTGCGGCATGACGGCCGGATGGTCTTCCCGGGTCCAGCTAATCGGGCGCTCCGACCAGTGCATGTACTCCGGCACAGCGGGACGACGGGGTTCACCTCCTGCTGGAGCAGGCACTCGCTACGCTTGTCATCGCAAGGCTGGTGAAGACGACGTAGCTCGCGTTCTGGTTGGGGAAGATGTCATTGCGCGCCGCGCCGTTTGCCGGGGGCGGTGGAGGAGGCGGAGCTGGCTGCCCTGCGCCTGGAGCCGGAGCTGGAGGCGTGGGATGTCACCCTCAGGAGGCGCTTGGTGATGGCGCACTGCGGAGCGTGTGCGTAGATGGCTTGCGCCACTGTGGTGCTTGCAGGGAGTGTCCAACATCTCTTCAAAACTCATGGCAGGTTGCCATGCGTCTTGCCGGCTTGCCGGCGCTTGCCAGCCAGCTCGGCCGCGGGCGCCTGCTCGGTGCTCGCGACGAGGCGGCCATCGTTGCGCGGGGCCTGCTGGTCGGCCTGCGCTTGTTGTTCTGCTGGTGGCTGCTCTCGCCAGCGGCTTGGTGGGTGGAACCGGCATCGCCTTGCCGGCTTCGTCCAACACCACCTGGATCTTCATGGCGGAGTCAGCATTGGCATACTTGTCCGCGATGACCATGAGCGCGGCCATGGTGGTCGGCTCAGAGCGCAAGAACTTGTGCTTGAGGAGGGCGCCATCCCGGCAACCGCTAACGAAGTACCGAATGGCCTGGACCTCATGGACGCCCTCGCAGCTTTTTCGGAGCCTGGTCGCGTGTGAGGTACTCGCGGCCGGTTTCAGCCGGCCCCTGCACGCACATGGCGAGCTGTCTTGGACGGCCAGGGCATTTGTAGGTGCCGGTGAAGTTGCACACGAAGGCCTGCTCGAAGTCGACCCACGCGTTGATGCTGCCAACTGGCAGGCTGTTCATCCACGTGGGGCCGAACCTGAGCATGAGCGGGGCGTAGCGCACGGCAAGGCGGCGGTTGCCGCCCGCGTTGCAGATGGCGGTGGTGGTAGTCGATGAGCAGTCCTCCAGCTTGATGTTGCCATTATACTTGGGGGTGTCGCGGGGTAGCGTGAACCCCTTATGGAAGGGCTCATCCCGGATGCGCGGGCCGAAACAAGCCGGACCGTCGACGTTGTCTTCCTCCAGCTCGAGGGAGAGGGTGAGCTAGTGAAGGCGATGGCGAGCGTTGACGTCGTCGATGGCGCGCGGGCCCAGCCGACTCATTACGGGACCGCGAGGCGCTGGGTTGGCCAAAGACGGGTTGCCACGCCGGCCGGGCGGGGGGGGGGGGGGGGGGGGGGGGGGGGGGGGGGACTTGCTGGCGCCGGACCTCGGCAGCCGGCGCGTCGCCGCGGGTCTCTGGCGTCGGGACGCGGTTGCGGCGGGTCCGGGTCTGACCGGACTGAGCCTCGTCCGGACGCGGGGAGGATGCCGTGTTCCATCGCTCGCGCTCGGTATCCTTGGTGCGCGGCGAGGCAGACGCGGCGGGATGGTCGAGGTGCTCCAGCTGCCCATTCGCAGCGCCGAGAAGCTCGTTCAGGCGTGCACAGGCGCTCCTGCAGCTCCTCGCCTTGCAATTGCTCCAGGCCAATGGCGGCCGCCTCCGCGGCGTGGACATTCTTGACCGGGGTGTCATAGACGGTTGGGACCGAGCCGAGGGCGTAGCCAATGGTGCCGCAGCGGGCCAGCACCTCGGCGACCCGGCTAGGCTCGGCAGCGGTTGGAGTGAAGCCATACGCGGCTTCGAGCTCCCGCTGGGTGGCCTCCAAACGGCGCTGCATAGCACCGAGCGTCTCGGCCCTATCCAGCAGGTGCTTGCGTTCCTCCTCAAGCCTGGCCTGGGCCTCCACGGCGGCGTCGATGTCGGTGGCGATGGGAATGCTGAGGTTCTGCATCGTGGCATGCAGCAGGTCGGCCTTGCCGGCGCGATCCGTTGCCGCCCTGGCGGCGGCGGCCTTCTTGTTAGACGAAGAGGAGCCGGAGCCGGTGACGAATACCTCCACCCAGACATAGAGATCCGCCGCCCCGGCGGAGATGTCGTCGCCGAGGGGGACGGGCGAGTCGGCCGCGGGCACGTCAAAGATGCACATCGCGGCGAAGGAGGCGGTGAGGGCGTCGATGACATCGGCCGCCAGCGCGATGGGCTCGGGGGATGCGCAGCGTGCGGGTTGCTCGCCAGAATCAGCGACGAGCCCCGCCTGGAACATGTCTCCGGCCGGGACCTCGAGCTGCCCCACGGTGGGCGCCAACTATCGTGGTGGGCACACGGCAGATGCCATGGGATTGCTAAAGAGAGGGACAAGCTCGAGGGCACCGGTGGGCTCTAGAGGCGAGGTCGGTATGAGCGAGCGAGGGACGCAAGACATACCCAGGTTCGCGGCTCTCCGGAGAGATAACACCCCTAGTCCTGCCGAGACTGGTTTATATGTATCAGTACAGAGTTGCTCCTAGAGCTGTTTGGGGGAGGAAGGAAGGCAGGCCAAGGCTTAGGCTACTCCTTCTCCTTGTGTGTGTGTGTTCTACTAGCTAGTCCGATCAAGTGTGCGTCTGTTGTGTTCCGTGCTTTCTTGCCCGCGTACATGGAGGGCTCCTGGGGGGTTTTATAGGTCAACCCCCCAGGGTTACGATGGTAAAGTTACAAGGCCATGGGGTCGGGATGTCAGCGCTTGGGAAGCCGGTGCTGGGACTAGCCGGGTACCAGGATTCGCCGGGTTCACCGGGCGCAGGCCCCGTGCGCCAGAGGGCACTGTCCTCCGTCTTATCGTGCGTCACGGAGGGGTTGGGCCGGCTCGGCTACAGTGGCGCATCGCCTGGTCGCCATCGGCCTGCGTCAGCGGGACTAGGCTACACTGTTGCCACGCTGGCCCCGGTCAGCGGAGTGGGTGGGCCACTGTAGCCACACCCCTGTCAGTCAGCGCAGTAGGTGGGCCACTGTAGCCACACTCCTCTCATCTACGGGGCTTGTTCCGTCGTACGCCTTGGATGGGATGGGAGCTGACCCGTGGCCGGGTTGAGGAAGACGCCACGGGGGCGCTGGCTTGTTGAAGAAGTCTTGGTTTGTCGGGTTCAGCCGGCGTGTGCTAGTAGGCCTGGCCGTGCTGCAGTCAAGATATCCTGAACAAAGTAAGAAAAAAACATTGAAGCTCAAGACATAGTCAAGATATGACATGCATGCATGCATGCTTTACATGGGCGGCACTGGGCATCCCGATCGACCAAGCAACTGACATGTATAATAGGTACATCTTCTCAGATTAATGTTCGGGTTGTTGGAATCGTCATGTTTGCTTATGCATGCACCACTGACATCATAGTATTAAACATTGTACAAGTATCTCAATGATGACTTCTCTTTGTACGGTACTTGTTTGTCATTAGCTATAAATTAGTACCATATTTATACGTTAGGTAGCTAGCTAGCCGCCTGCATAAACTATTATGTAGCTTAATGGCTATACATCCTGTGTCATTGATCTATAGTGCCACACGAATTTTCACCTGTTTGACCACCATCAATCAATCAAACACACCGTCAATATCCCATCCATCCGTTCATATCCGGCAAGGAAAAACATTGATGGTGAACAAATCTAAAGAAAGCAAGGCAAAAGATGAAAAAATCACATCCATGCATCGGCTTGCCCCCGCGGTTTGTCGTGTGCTTCCTTAATTGCTCCCTCGGCACCAGGAACTGCTTCGACAAGAAGTGAACATATATATATGATGAGACGAGCTTGCTTGCTCGGGTGTGTTAATATTGTTATGTATATGAATAAATTTAACCTCTAGCCTTACCATGCGCACGGATAGGTATGAAAGGAGGAACATATGCTTTGTCTCTGTTAGTGATTGGTCACGTACGTAGTTCGATGACTATGTACGTACCCCTCAGGGCCCCGAAATGTACGTGTATACTTTCTATGTAACTTACTTGTTGTGATGTCAATATATATGTGATGTTCAAACAAATCTAGCACGCTCCCACGTGTGAAAGCGCAGAAATGAAAGCCATTAGATGTCTTTAATTTACCCAAATATATGAAGCCATATGCCACTCTATTCCCTTGTCGCCCGATGTTGCTCCACTGCCGCTATCCCCATGTCCGTGGGTGGCGCTACAGCTTGAGTTGATTTTCCAACCAAGGGTTCTGCTTACCGCGAGGTATCTTTCTCAACGATGGCATTTTTCTTTGTGCAATCGACCTGGTGTCCCATGTCTCTTTCCTTCCAATCTATTCCGGTGCGGTATTGGCTAGTGCTAGTTATTTTACTAGTTGCTAGTATGAAGCTCCCGTTTGAGATTGAAGCAAGTCAAAGCTGAAGTACGCTCGAAGTAGGAACAAACAATTAAACTAGGTGTGGGTGAGGTTTGCTTTGCTTTGGCCAGTGGCACTCTTAATAGCAGCAACACCTATTGGTTCAGTTTACTATATTGCCCTGCCATACCAGAATTCATTGGGAGCAAGTTATATCAACAGTTATAGTTCTAGAAAAACAGATAGAGATTTATTTGTCTTTTTTTTTCTATTTTTGTATGAGAATAAACTGGTATAGTTAGCTGCACTATGCAACCATTAATTAGGAGCTAGCACCATCAGTTTTGCCAACAGAAACCGGAAATAGTTAGAAACTTTAAGTTTGTGCATTCGATTACCCTACTATGTGGCATATCGGCCGGCTGTATTAAGAAGAACCTCTTCTTTGTATGCATGATTGCTATGTGTGCTTTCAGGTGTCGATTCTTCATATTTGGCAATCCTTCGACTCGATATTTTCGGTTTCAGAAATAGGGTTGTAAGTTGGTTATTCCGCACCAATTCTACCAGGGCAAGAACACTTCTGCATGCAAGAAAATACACAGGAGCTCCTGGGTGCTCCACACCCCTATACGAATATTAAATGTGAACAATACCAAAAAAATTCAGAAAAAACTGAAATTTGGTGTTATCAAACCTGGGTTCTCAATCTAGTCCCGTGTGAAGTTTCATGAAAAAATTCCAGGAAACGTATCTGCGGTACTGTTCAAACAAAAATCCATCCAATCTGTTTTTTTCATTACGTAGGATTTTTTGGTCTTTCTGGCGACCGATACGTTTCCTGGTATTTTATGTGAAATTTTAAAAGAAAGTATATCGTAGACCCAAGTTTGGTATAGCAAAATCCCATGTTTTGTTTCAAATTTCTTGGTATGTTTTTGAAGATAATGTCCACCTAAGGGGTGGAGCATGCAGGTGCTACAAATCCTCTTTCGGTGGGCGTCGGCCTTTTTTACTTTAGTATAGCTCCTCCACGGTGACTTTCTTGCGTTGACCGATGTGAGGAAGTGAGCCATGGTTCACCATGGGACTTGATCCTTCAGTAGAGCTAATGGTCTCAGTTGAGTTCCGCGCAGCAGGACAATCCTTGATCCACGCAGCATCAGGGCGCAATAGCAGGCAGGCGGTATCACGCGGGCGAAGACACATGATGTGGATCGTATTAGCAGAATCTCCTCGGGACTCGAGGTGTCTTCGGTTGGCTGACGTGCCACAATGGATCTTAGGCGGCAGCGAGTTCCTGTCGGCTTTGCCAGATGAACCAAGACGATGCATGAAACGCAGGCAAGAAGATTTGAAGCCCTACTGGTAATAATTTTTTGCAGGGACGAATTGATGTAGCACACGTAGAGTAGACGGCAGAATCAATCCACGTGGTGGTAGAGTTTATGTGGAGGAAGACATCACAATAGATCGATAAGGATCACGACGGTGGCAAAAGATTGATCTGAGAAAGGCTAGTACGCAACGGATGAGCCACAACACTCGTCGAGAGAGAGTTGCACCGCAGACCAGGGCGACGAGATCGAAATGGCGCACAACAGAAGACATCGCAGCGACTCGCTATGGCAGCAGATTGTTGTTTCGGCATCGGACCAAAACCATGCTCCCAAATACCTATTAATTCCCCTACTTATTTCTTCACAGTCGTCCTTGGCACCTTGACTATTACTTCCTTGAGTGAAATTCAGCATTAATTATTCTCTGTCACAAAAATTAAAAATATCATTAATTCTGGATTGAGATAAATAAATGATAAGCATGTTGAATAAATATAGAAAGCCACATAAATACTGGTGGAGATGACGGCGTCTCGGCTACGTTTGAGAAGAGGAGGGGAAATGGGGGGAGGAGCCATCCTCCGTGCTATTTCCTTACACAGGTGAACTCAAATCCATACGGGTTTTCCTCTAACGTGTGGTGGCCACGTCCCATGGCTTTATAGGTGAACGTCTTGAACAAAGCAACACAAATCATTGGAGGTGAATATCCTGAACAAAGTAAGAAAAAGACATTGAAGCTCAAGACATAGTCAAAATATGACATGCATATGCATGCATGCTTTACATGGGCGGCACTGGGCATCCGAATCGACCAGACAACTAACATGTATAATAGGTACATCTTCTCAGATTAATGTTCGGGTTGTTGGAGTCGTCGTGTTTGCTTATGCATGCACCACTAACAGCATAGTATTAAATATTGTACAAGCATCTCAATGATAACTTCTCTTTGTAAGGTACTAGTTTGTCATTAGCTATAAACTAGTATCATATTTATGCGCTATGGAGCTAGCTTAGCCGCCTGCATAAACTATTATGTAGCTTAATGGCCGTACATCTTGTGCCATTGATCAATAGTGCCACACCAATTTTCACCTCTTCGACCCCAATCAATCAATCAAACACACTGTCAATATCCCATCCATCCGTTCATATCCGGCAAGGAAAAACATTGATGGTGAACAAATCTAAACAAAGCAAGGCAAAAGATGAAAATTAAGTGCCAAGTATTGACATGAAAATCTGTGAACCCATGAATTAGAACTTCATAAAAAGATGAAAAATCTGGCAACATAAAGTTTCGGAATCAATCTGACTTTTGGTGCTCTGGACATAATCAAAATATCACATGCATGCACACATGCTTTACATTGGCGTCACTACTTGATGTTGTGGTTTCCTTATGTATGCACCACTGGCAGCATAGAATTAAACATTGTATTATTATCTCAGCAACGACGTTGGTCTTTAGCCCATGTTTATAGGCTAGGTAGCTAGCTATCGGCTGCATAAACTATGATATAGCTTAATGACCATACATCCACATAACTTAACAACCGTACATCCCAAGTGTCATTGATCTAGCCTATATATACGTCACACTCCATTCCTATAGTGCCACACCAATTCTCATCTCCTTAACCCCATCCATCCATCAAACACATTTTCATTACCCCATCCATCCGTCGATAACCCGCAATGGCTTCCACAACTGTTAAGCTGGTCATCGTGTGCATTATGTTCCTGTCCGTGGGGCACATGATGATGGCCTCCGCGGGAGGCCATGACGGTGCCGATGAGGCGCACCTTCGTCTGCAGGATCTTGAGGAAGAGGTGCTCATTCAGGAGCTCGGTCTCCTCGGCGATGGCATGGGCGCCGGTGCCACCGTGTGCACCCCGAGCTGCAGGAGGTGCCTGGGTAGATGCGTGGTTCCATGCATCGGCTTGCCCCCGCGGTTTGTCCTGTGCTTCCTTAATTGCGCCCTCGGCACCAGGAACTGCTTCGACAAGAAGTGAACATATATATATATGATGAGACGAGCTTGCTTGCTCGTGTGCATTAATGTTGTTATGTATATGAATAAATAACCTCTAGCCTTCCCATTCGCGCGGATAGGTATTAAAGGAGGAACAGATGCTTTGTCTCTATTAGTGATTGGTCAAATACGTAGTTAGATGACTATGTACGTACACCTTAGGGCCCCGAAATGTACGTGTATACTTTCTATGTAAGTTATCTGTTGTCATGTCAATATATATGTGGTGTTCAAAGAAATCTAGCACGCTGCCACGCGTGAAAAGCACGGAAATGAATGCCATTAGATATCTTTAATTTACCAAACTATATGAACCCATATGCCACTCTATTCCCTTGTCGCCCGACGTTGCTCCAATGTTGTCCTGAAGCGCTGCTCCACAACCGCTATCCCTATGTCTCCGTGGGTGGTGCTACAGCTTGAGTGGATTTTCCAACCAAGGGTTCTTCTTACCGCCAAATATCTTTCTCAACGATGGCTTTTTTATTTGTGCAATCGACCTGGTGTCCCATGTCTCTTGCCTTCCAATTTGTTCCGGTGCTGTATTGGCTAGTGCTAGTTGTTTTACTAGTTGCTAGTAAGAAGATCCAGCTTGAGATTGAAGCAAGTCAGAGCTGAAGTACTCTCGACGTAGGAACAAACAATTAAACTAGCTGTACTAGTACAAGGTGTGGGTGAGGTTTGCTTAGCTTCGGCCAGTGGCACTCTTAATAGCAGCAACACCTATTAGGTCAGTTTATTATATTGCCCTGCCATACGAGAATTCATTGGGAGCAAGTTATATCAACAGTTATAGTTCTAGAAAAACAATTAGAGATTTATTTGTCTTTTTTTTCTATTTTTATATGAGAATAAACTGGTATAGTTAACTGGACTATGCAACCATTAATTAGGAGCTAGCACCATCGGTTTTGCCAACAGAAACCGGAAATAGTTAGAAACTTTAAGTTTGTGCATTCGATTACCCTACTATATGGCATATCGGCCGGCTGGAGTAAATGATTGTACACGTTGGACAAGCATCAATCTGCAAAACGGCATAAGAACAAATCAAGAACGGAGCTGTAGTTGGCATATATTTAGGATTGCTATATCTTCTTAATTGGAAATAGCTTCTAAAGCAGTTTTACGGACAGGTTTGAGAGCTTCCAGAGCTAAGAAAAATTCTATGATTTACTGGCTAGATCAAGGCAAGTGCATGAAGAACCTCTTGTTTGTATGCATGATTGCTATGTGTGCTTTCAGGTGTCGATTCTTCATATTTGGCAATCCTTCGACTCGATATTTTGGGTTTCAGACATAGGGTTGTAGGTTGGTTATTCCGCACCAATTCTACCAGGGCAAGAACACTGCTGCATGCCAGAAAATACACAGGAGCTCCTGGGTGCGCCACACCCGTATACTAATATTAAATGTAAACAATACCAAAAAATTTCATAAATATCTGAAATTTGGTGTTATCAAACCTGGGTTCTCAATCTACTCCCGTGTGAAGTTTCATGAAAAAATTCCAGAAGACGTATCATCGGTACTGTTCAAACAAAAATCCAGCCAAACTGTTTTTTTTCTTTACGTACAATTATTCGGTCTTTCTTGCGACCGATACGTTTCCTGGTAGTTTTTCATGAAATTTCAAACGAAAGTAGATCGTAGACCCTAGTTTGGTATCCCAAAATCCCATGTTTTTTTTTTCAAATTTCTTGGTTTGTTTTTGAAGTTAATGTCCACATAAGGGGTGGATCACGTAGGTGCTACAAATCCTCTTTCGTGGGCGTCGGCCTTTTTTCCTTTAGTAAAGCTCCTCCACGGTGACTTTCTTGCGTTGATCGATGTGAGGAAGTGACCCACGGTTCACCATGGGACTTGATCCTTCAGTAGAGCTAAAGGCCTCAGTTGAGTTCCGCGCAGCAGGGCCGTCCTTGATCCACGCAGCATTAGGGCGCAATAGCTTGCAGGCGGCATCATGCGAGCGAAGACAAATGATGTGGATCGTATTAGTATATTCTCCTCGGGACTCGAGGTGTCTTCGGTTGGCTGACGTGCCACAATGGATCTTAGGCTGCAGCGAGTTCCTGTCGGCTTTGCCGGATCAACCAAGACGACGCATGGAACGCAGGCAAGGAAATTTGAAGCATAACTGGCAATCATTTTTCGCAGGGACGGATCGATGTAGTGCAAGTAGAGTAGACGGCAGAATCAATCCATGTGGTGGCAGAGTTTATGTGGAGGAAGACATCACATCGGATCGATAAGGATCATGACGGCGTAAAAAGATTGATCGGACAAAGGCTAGTACGCAACAGATGAGCCACAACACTCGTCGAGAGAGAGTTGCACCGCAGACCAGGGCGACGAGATCAAAATGGCGCACAGCAGAAGAAATAGCAGCAACTCACTACGGCAGCAGATTGTGGTTTCGGCATCGGACCAAAACCATGGTCCCAAATACCTATTAAGTCCCCTACTGTATTTCATCATGGTCGTCCTTGGCACCTTGAGTATTACTTCCTCAAGCGAAATTCCGCATTAGTTATTCTCCGTCACAAACATTAATAATATCATTAATTCCGGATTGGGTTAAATAAATAATAAGCAAGTTGAATAAATATTGAAAGCCACATAAATAGTGGTGGATATGACGGCGTCTCGGCTAGGTTTGAGAAGAGGAGGGGAAATGGGGGGAGGAGCCATCCTCTGTGCTATTTCCTTACACAGTTTAACTCAAATCCATACGGGTTTTCCTGTAACGTGTGGTGGCCACGTCACATGGCTTTATATGTGAACGTCTTGAACAAAGCAACGCAAATCATTGAAGGTGAATATCCGGAACAAAGTAAGAAAAAAACATTGAAGCTCAAGACATAGTCAAAATATGGCATGCATATGCATGCATGCTTTACATGGGCGGCACTGGGCATCCCGATCGACCAAGCAACTAACATGTATAATAGGTACATCTTCTCAGGTTAATGTTCGGGTTGTTGGAATCCTCATATTTGCTTATGCATGTACCACTGACAGCATAGTATTAAATACTGTACAAGAATCTCAAGGATGACTTCTCTTTGTAAGGTACTAGTTTGTCATTAGCTATAAACTAGTACCATAATTATGCGCTATGTAGCTAGCTTAGCCGCCTGCCTAAACTATTATGTAGCTTAACGGCCGTACATCCTGTGTCATTGATCTATAGTGCGACACCAATTTTCACCTCTTCGACCCCCATCAATCAATCAAACACACTGTCAATATCCCATCCATCCGTTCATATCCGGCAAGGAAAAACATTGATGGTGAACAAATCTAAAGAAATCAAGGCAAAAGATGAAAATTAAGCGCCAAGTATTGACATGAAAATCTGTGAACCCATGAATTAGAACTTCATAAAAAGATGAAAAATCTGGCAACATAAAGTTTGGGAATCAATATGTGTTTTGGTGCTCTGGACATTGTCAAAATATCACATGCATGCACACATGCGTTACATGGGCGTCACTACTTGATGTTGTGGTTTGCTTATGTATGCACCACTGGCAGCATAGAATTAAACATTGTATTATTATCATCTCAACAACGACACTGGTCATTAGCCCATGTTTATACGCTAGGTAGCTAGCTATCGGCTGCATAAACTATGATATAGCTTAATGACCATACATCCACATAACTTAACAACCGTACATCCCAAGTGTCATTGATCTAGCCTATATATACATCACACTCTATTCCTATAATGCCACACCAATTCTCATCTCCTTAATCCCATCCATCCATCAAACACATTTTCATTACCCCATCCGTCCGCCGATAACCCGCAATGGCTTCCACAACTGTTAAGCTGGTCATCGTGTGCATTATGTTCCTGTCCGTGGGCCACATGATGATGGCCTCCGCGGGAGGCCATGGCGGTGCCGATGAGGCGCACCTTCGTCTGCAGGATCTTGAGGAAGAGGTGCTCATTCAGGAGCTCGGTCTCCTCGGCGACGGCATGGGCGCCGGTGCCACCGTGTGCACCCCGGGTTGTAGGAGGTGCCTGGGTAGATGTGTGGTTCCATGCATCGGCTTGCCCCCGCGGTTTGTCCTGTGCTTCCTTAATTGCGCCCTCGGCACCAGGAACTGCTTCGACAAGAAGTGAACATATATATATATGATGAGACGAGCTTGCTTGCTCGTGTGCATTAATGTTGTTATGTATTTGAATAAATAACCTCTAGCCTTCCCATGGGCGCGGATAGGTATGAAGGGAGGAACAGATGCTTTGTCTCTGTTAGTGATTGGTCACGTACGTAGTTAGATGACTATGTACGTACCCCTCAGGGGCCCGAAATGTATGTGTGTACTTTCTATGTAAGTTACTTGTTATAATGTCAATATATATGTGATGTTCAAAGAAATCTAGCACGCTGCCATGTGCGAAAGCGCGGAAATGAATGCCATTAGATATCTTTAATTTACCAAAATATATGAAGCCATATGCCACTCTATTCCCTTGCCGCCCGATGTTGCTCCAACGTTGTCCTCAAGCGCTGCTCCACTACCGCTATCCCCATGTCCGTGGGTGGCGCTACAGCTTGAGTTGATTTTCCAACCAAGGGTTCTGCTTACCGCGAGGTATCTTTCTCAACGATGGCGTTTTTCTTTGTGCAATCGACCTGGTGTCCCATGTCTCCTTCCTTCCAATCTATTCCGGTGCGGTATTGGCTAGTGCTAGTTGTTTTACTAGTTGCTACTATGAAGCTCCCGTTTGAGATTGAAGCAAGGCAAAGCTGAAGTACGCTCGAAGTAGGAACAAACAATTAAACTAGCTGTACTAGTACAAGGTGTGGGTGAGGATTGCTTTGCTTTGGCCAGTGGTACTCTTGGTAGCAGCAACACCTATTGGTTCAGTTTACTATATTGCCTTGCCATAGGCGAATTCATTGGGAGCAAGTTATATCAACAGTTACAGTGCTAGAAAAACCATTGCAGATTTTTTTTTCTATTTTTGTATGAGAATAAACTTGTATAGTTAGCTGGACTATGGTACCATGAATTAGGAGCTAGCATTATCGGGTTTGCCAACAGAAACATGAAATAGTTCGAAACTTTAAGTTTGTGCATTCGATTACCCTACTATATGGCATATCGGCCGGCTGGAGTAAATGATTGCACACGTTAGACAAGCATCAATCTTGCAAAACGGCATAAGAAAAAATAAAGAATGGAGCTGTAGTTGGCATATATTTAGGACTGCTATATCTTCTTAATTGGAAATAGCTTCTAAAGCAGTTTTACGCACAGGTTTGAGAGCTTCCAGAGCTAAGAAAAACTCTATGATTTACTGGCTGGATCAAGGCAAGTGCATGAAGAACCTCTTGTTTGTATGCATGATTGCTATGTGTGCTTTCAGGTGTCTGTTCTTCATATTTGGCAATCCTTCGACTCGATATTTCCGGTTTCAGACATAGGGTTGTAGGTTGGTTATTCCGCACTAATTCTACCAGCGCAAGAACACTACTGCATGCCAGAAAATACACAGGAGCTCCTGGGTGCTCCACACCCCTATACGAATATTAAATGTAAACAATACCAAAAAATTTCAGGAAAATCTGAAATTTGGTGTTATCAAACCTGGGTTCTCAATCTACTCCCGTGTGAAGTTTCATGAAAAAATTCCAGGGAACGTAACTGCGGTACTGTTCAAACAAAAAATCCATCCAAACTATTTTTTTTCTTTACGTAGGATTTTTTGGTCTTTCTTGCGACCGATTCGTTTCCTGGTATTTTTTGTGAAATTTCAAAAGATAGTATATCGTAGACCCAAGTTTGGTATCCCAAAATCCCATGTTTTTTTTTTCAAATTTCTTGGTATGTTTTTGAAGTTAATGTCCACCTAAGGGGTGGAACACGCAGGTGCTTCAAATCCTCTTTCGGTGGGCGACGGCCTTTTTTACTTTAGTATAGCTCCTCCACGGTGACTTTCTTGCGTTGACTGATGTGAAGAAGTGAGCCATGGTTCACCATGGGACTTGATCCTTCAGTAGAGCTAATGGTCTCAGTTGAGTTCCGCGCAGCAGGACCGTCCTTGATCCACGCAGCATCAGGGCGCAATAGCAGGCACGCGGCATCACGTGGGCGAAGACACATGATGTGGATTGTATTAGCAGAATCTCCTCGGGACTCGAGGTGTCTTCGGTTGGCTGACGGGCCACACTGGATCTTAGGTGGCAGCGAGTTCATGTCGGCTTTGCCAGATCAACCAAGACGACGCATGAAACGCAGGGAAGAAGATTTGAAGCCCTACAGGTAATCATTTTTTGCAGGGACGGATTGATGTAGCGCACGTAGAGTAGACGGCAGAATCAATCCATGTGGTGGCTGAGTTTGTGGAGCAAGACATCACAGCGGATCGATAAGGATCACCACGGCGGAAAAATATTGATCTGAGAAAGGCTAGTACGCAACGGATGAGCCACAACACTCGTCGAGAGAGAGTTGCACCGCAGACCAGGTTTGAGAAGAGGAGGGGAAATGGGGGGAGGAGCCATCCTCCGTGCTATTTCCTTACACAGGTGAACTCAAATCCATACGGGTTTTCTTCTAACGTGTGGTGCCACGTCCCATGGCTTTATATGTGAACATCTTGAACAAAGCAACGCAAATCATTGAAGGTGAATATCATGAAGAAAGTAAGAAGAAAACATTGAAGCTCAAGACATAGTCAAAATATGACATGCATATGCATGCATGCTTTACATGGGCGGCACTGGGCATCCCAATTGACCAAGCAACAGACATGTATAATAGGTACATCTTCTCAGATTAATGTTCGGGTTGTTGGAGTCGTCGTGTTTGCTTATGCATGCACCACTGACATCATAGTAATAAACATTGTACAAGAAGACAATGATAACTTCTCTTTGTACGGTATTAGTTTGTCATTAGCTATAAAGTAGTACCATATTTATACGTTAGGTAGCTAGCTAGCCACCTGCATAGACTATTATATAGCTTAATGATCGTACATCCTTTGTCATTGATCTATAGTGCCACACTGCCACACCAATTTTCACCTCTTCGACCCCCATCAATCAATCAAACACACTGTCAATATCCCATCCATCCGTTCATATCCGGCAAGGAAAAACATTGATGGCGAACAAATCTAAACAAAGCAAGGCAAAAGATGAAAATTAAGTGCCAAGTATTGACATGAAAATCTGTGAACCCATGAATTAGAACTTCATAAAAAGATGAAAAATCTGGCAACATAAAGTCTGGGAACCAATCCGACTTTTGGTGCTCTGGACATAGTCAAAATATCACATGCATGCACACATGCTTTACATGGGCCTCACTACTTGATGTTGTGGTTTGCTTATGTACGCACCACTGGCAGCATAGAATTAAACATTGTATTATTATCTCAACAACGACGTTTGTAATTAGCGCATGTTTATACGCTAGGTAGCTAGCTATCGGCTGCATAAACTATGATATAGCTTAATGACCATACATCCACATAACTTAACAACCGTACATCCCCAGTGTCATTGATCTAGCCTATATATACCGTTGGGTAACGTTGCATGGAAAACAACAAATTTTCTACGCACACGCAATGATCTATCCAAGGAGATGCATAGCAACGAGGGGGAGAGTGTGTCTACGTACCCTCGTAGACCGTAAGCAGAAGCGTTTCACAACGCGGTTGATGTAGTCGAACTTCTTCTCACGTCAACCGATCAAGTACCGAACGCACGGCACCTCCGCGTTCTGCACACGTTCAGCTCGGTGACGTCCCTCGCCTTCTTGATCCAGCAAGTCGTCGAGGTAGTAGATGAGTTCCGTCAGCACGATGGTGTGGTGACGGTGATGGTGAAGTGATCCTTGCAGGGCTTCGCCTAAGCACTACGAAGATATGACCGGGGCCCTATCCAGCAGGTGCTTGCGTTCCTCCTCAAGCGATGTCGGTGGCGATGGGAATGCTGAGGTTCTGCATCGTGGCGCGCAGCAGGTCAGCCTTGCCGGCGCGATCCGTTGCCGCCCTGGCGGCGGCGGCCTTCTTTTTAGACGAAGAGGAGCCGGAGCCGGTGACGAATACCTCCACCTAGACATAGAGATCCGCCGCCCCGGCGGAGATGTCGTCGCCGAGGGGGACGGGCGAGTCGGCCTCGGGCACGTTAGAGATGCACAACGTGGCGAAGGAGGCAGTGAGGGCGTCGATGACGTCGGCCGCCAGCGTGATGGGCTCGGGGGATGCGCAGTGCGCGGGTTGCTCGCCAGAATCGGCGACGAGCCCCGTCTGGAACATGTCTCCGGCCGGGACCTCGAGCTGCCCCACGGTGGGCGCCAACTATCGTGGTGGGCACACGGCAGATGCCATGGGATGGCTAAAGAGAGGGACAAGCTCAAGGGCACCGGTGGGCTCTAGAGGCGAGGTCGGTATGAGCGAGCGAGGGACGCAAGACATACCCAGGTTCGGGGCTCTCCGGGGAGATAATACCCCTAGTCCTGCCGAGACTGGTTTATATGTATCAGTACAGAGTTGCTCCTGGAGCTGTTTGGGGGAGGAAGGAAGGCAGGCCAAGGCTTAGGCTACTCCTTCTCCTTGTGTGTGTGTGTTCTACTAGCTAGTCCGATCAAGTGTGCGTCTATTGTGTTCCGTGCTTTCTTGCCCGCGTACATGGAGGGCTCCTGGGGGGTTTTATAGGTCAACCCCCCAGGGTTACGATGGTAAAGTTACAAGGCCATGGGGTCGGGATGTCAGCGCCTGGGAAGCCGTTGCTGGGACCCGCCGTGTCCCAGGATTCGCCGGGTTCTCCGA
Source organism: Thinopyrum elongatum (assembly GCA_011799875.1). Lineage (NCBI taxonomy): Eukaryota > Viridiplantae > Streptophyta > Magnoliopsida > Poales > Poaceae > Thinopyrum > Thinopyrum elongatum. Next base: position 16,193,241 of record CM022299.1, read on the forward strand.
GCGCGGGCCCCGTGCACTAGAGGGCATTGTTCTCCATCTTATCATGCGTCACGGAGGGGTTGGGCCGGCTCGGCTACAGTGGCGCATCGCCTGGTCGCCATCGGCCTGCTTCAGCAGGACTGGGCTACACTGTTGCCACGCTGGCCCCGTTCAGCGGAGTGGGTGGGCCACTGTAGCCACGCCCCTGTCAGTCAGCGGAGTAGGTGGGCCACTATAGCCACACTCCTCTCATCTACGGGGACTTGTTCCGTCGTACGCTTTGGATGGGACGGGAGCTGACCCGTGGCCGGGTTGAGGAAGACGCCACGGGGCGTTGGCTTGTTGAAGAAGTCTTGGTTTGTCGGGTTCAGCCGGCGTGTGCTAGTAGGCCTGGCCGTGTTGCAGTCTTGGCCGGGTTGAAGGGCTTGGCCGGGTTGAAGTACCCAGCCAAGTACGAGCCGGATCGAGGGACGATTCCGGCCCCGATGTTTTTGAAAAGGATCCGGGTTCCGTTGCCTGCCCGGGGTCCATCCCCCGACAGTAAACACACATGGCAACTATTGTTTGACCACATGTGGCAAGTAGTTAATCACACATGGCAAATATGGTTTGATTACACGCGGCAACTACCATAAATTAGACATGGGAACTATAGTTAACCAAAACAGAGAGAGTTGCCATGCTTTTACAACCACATTTGCAATCCCGGATAACTAAATTTGCCATCCCCCGGGGCAACTAAAGTGTCATCCCGCGGATAACTAATGTAGCTGCCCCAGGACGTGTGGGCATATTTGCTTCGTGCCACATGCGCGGGATGGGGATGAGTAGTACTTGTTTGACGTATGGAATGAAGTAGCTGCGCCCACACGTGTGGGCAGTTCTAATGTTCGGCCACACATGACCCGTGTGGGCTGCCTCCTGCTTACGCCACACACAGTGTGTGGGCGGATGTCTAACATGCCACACGTGTGGGCGCTATCAGCGTCCTTCATTTTTCTGTGGTGCACGGCCGTATGATTCACATAGTCTGACACAGATGATATTGATTGATTGTATATGCATAGTAAGAATGATAATTGGGATCATGAGCGATTGTATAGATTATGAAAAACCAGAAAGATGAGATCATGATCGATTGTATAGATTAGTAAAAGGGAAAATGATTGATTTATTGAGAGAAGGAAGTTTCCGATGGTAGGTTTGAGAGAAGGAAGTTTCGGATGATTGATTGATGGGATTACCTTTCTTCACGGCTTTAATCAGTTTGAGTTAGCATAGAAAAAAACCAACATGTTAGTTTAATTAAAACCCATTATTTGTTTTCTTAAAATCTGTTATTTATTTCCTAACAAGTGGGAGGGTTGTATCGGTGGGAGGGGGGATAGATGGGAGGGGGGATCGAGGGGGAGTCCTAACGAAACGATATACGGACTCCCCCATTAAGAGTAGAGATCATTAATTCTGGATTGAGTTAAATAAATAATAAGCATGTTGAATAAATATTGAAAGCCACATAAATAGTGGTGGAGATGACGGCGTCTCGGCTAGGTTTGAGAAGAGGAGGGGAAATGGGGGGAGCAGCCATCCTCCGTGCTATTTCCTTACACAGGTGAACTCAAATCCATACGGGTTTTCCTCTAACGTGTGGTGGCCACATCCCATGGCTTTATATGTGAACGCCTTGAACAAAGCAACACAAATCATTGAAGGTGAATATCCTGAACAAAGTAAGAAAAAAACAATGAAGCTCAAGACATAGTCAAAATATGACATGCATGCATGCATGCTTTACATGGGCGGCACTGGGCATCCCGATTGACCAAGCAACTGACATGTATAATAGGTACTTCTTCTCAGATTAATGTTCGGGTTGTTGGAATCGTCATGTTTGCTTATGCATGCACCACTGACATCATAGTATTAAACATTGTACAAGTATCTCAATGATGACTTCTCTTTGTATGGTACTAGTTTGTCATTAGCTATAAATTAGTACCATATTTATACGTTAGGTAGCTAGCTAGCCGCCTGCATAAACTATTATGTAGCTTAATGGCTATACATCCTGTGTCATTGATATATAGTGCCACACGAATTTTCACCTGTTTGACCCCCATCAATCAATCAAACACACCGTCAATATCCCATCCATCCGTTCATATCCGGCAAGGAAAAACATTGATGGTGAACAAATCTAAAGAAAGCAAGGCAAAAGATGAAAAAATCACATCCATGCATCGGCTTGCCCCCGCGGTTTGTCGTGTGCTTCCTTAATTGCTCCCTCGGCACCAGGAACTGCTTCGACAAGAAGTGAACATATATATATATGATGAGACGAGTTTGCTTGCTCGGGTGCGTTAATATTGTTATGTATATGAATAAATTTAACCTCTAGCCTTACCATGCGCACGGATAGGTATGAAAGGAGGAACATATGCTTTGTCTCTGTTAGTGATTGGTCACGTACGTAGTTCGATGACTATGTACATACCCCTCAGGGCCCCGAAATGTACGTGTATACTTTCTATGTAACTTACTTGTTGTGATGTCAATATATATGTGATGTTCAAACAAATCTAGCACGCTCCCACGTGTGAAAGCGCAGAAATGAAAGCCATTAGATAACTTTAATTTACCAAAATATATGAAGCCATATGCCACTCTATTCCCTTGTCGCCCGATGTTGCTACATTGCCGCTATCCCCATGTCCGTGGGTGGCGCTACAGCTTGAGTTGATTTTCCAACCAAGGGTTCTGCTTACCGCGAGGTATCTTTCTCAACGATGGCGTTTTTCTTTGTGCAATCGACCTGGTGTCCCATGTCTCTTTCCTTCCAATCTATTCCGGTGCGGTATTGGCTAGTGCTAGTTGTTTTACTAGTTGCTAGTATGAAGCTCCCGTTTGAGATTGAAGCAAGTCAAAGCTGAAGTACGCTCGAAGTAGGAACAAACAATTAAACTAGCTGTACTAGTACAAGGTGTGGGTGAGGTTTGCTTTGCTTTGACCAGTGGCACTATTAATAGCAGCAACACCTATTGGTTCAGTTTACTATATTGCCCTGCCTTACCAGAATTCATTGGGAGCAAGTTATAGCAACAGTTATAGTTCTAGAAAAACAGATAGAGATTTATTTGTCTTTTTTTTCTATTTTTGTATGAGAATAAACTCGTATAGTTAGCTGGACTATGCAACCATTAATTAGGAGCTAGCACCATCAGTTTGCCAACAGAAACCGGAAATAGTTAGAAACTTTAAGTTTGTGCATTCGATTACCCTACTATGTGGCATATCGGCCGGCTGTAGTAAATGATTGTACACGTTGGACAAGCATCAATCTGCAAAACGGCATAAGAACAAATCAAGAACGGAGCTGTAGTTGGCATATATTTAGGATTGTTATATCTTCTTAATTGGAAATAGCTTCTAAAGCAGTTTTACGCATAGGTTTGAGAGCTTCCAGAGCTAAGAAAAATTCTGTGATTTACTGGCTGGATCAAGGCAAGTGCATGAAGAACCTCTTCTTTGTATGCATGATTGCTATGTGTGCTTCCAGGTGTCGATTCTTCATATTTGGCAATCCTTCGACTCGATATTTTCGGTTTCAGAAATAGGGTTGCAGGTTGGTTATTCCGCACCAATTCTACCAGGGCAAGAACACTTCTGCGTGCAAGAAAATACACAGGAGCTCCTGGGTGCTCCACACCCCTATACGAATATTAAATGTGAACAATACCAAAAAATTTCAGAAAAAACTGAAATTTGATGTTATCAAACCTGGGTTCTCAACCTAGTCCCGTGTGAAGTTTCATGAAAAAATTCCAGGAAAGGTATCTGCGGTACTGTTCAAACAAAAAAAATTCCAATCTGTTTTTTTCATTACGTAGGATTTTTCGGTCTTTCTGGCGACCGATATGTTTCCTGGTATTTTATGTGAAATCAGAAAAGAAAGTATATCGTAGACCCAAGTTTGGTATATCAAAATCCCATGTTTTGTTTCAAATTTCTTGGTATGTTTTTGAAGTTAATGTCCACCTAAGGGGTGGAGCATGCAGGTGCTACAAATCCTCTTTCGGTGGGCGTCGGCCTTTTTTACTTTAGTATAGCTCCTCCACGGTGACTTTCTTGCGTTGACCGATGTGAGGAAGTGAGCCATTGTTCACCATGGGACTTGATCCTTCAGTAGAGCTAATGGTCTCAGTTGAGTTCCGCGCAGCAGGACAATCCTTGATCCACGCAGCATCAGGGCGCAATAGCAGGCAGGCGGCATCACGCGGGCGAAGACACATGATGTGGATCGTATTAGCAGAATCTCCTCGGGACTCGAGGTGTCTTCGGTTGGCTGACGTGCCACAATGGATCTTAGGCGGCAGCGAGTTCCTGTCGGCTTTGCGAGATGAACCAAGACGACGCATGAAACGCAGGCAAGAAGATTTGAAGCGCTACTGGTAATCATTTTTTGCAGGGACGGATTGATGTAGCACACGTAGAGTAGACGGCAGAATCAATCCACGTGGTGGCAGAGTTTATGTGGAGGAAGAAATCACAATAGATCGATAAGGATCACGACGGTGGCAAAAGATTGATCTGAGAAAGGCTAGTACGCAACGGATGAGCCACAACACTCGTCGAGAGAGAGTTGCACCGCAGACCAGGGCGACGAGATCGAAATGGCGCACAACAGAAGACATCGCAGCGACTCGCTATGGCAGCAGATTGTTGTTTCGGCATCGGACCAAAACCATGCTCCCAAATACCTATTAATTCCCCTACTTATTTCTTCACAGTCGTCCTTGGCACCTTGATTATTACTTCCTCGAGCGAAATTCCGCATTAATTATTCTCCGTCACAAAAATTTAAAATATCATTAATTCTGGATTGAGATAAATAAATGATAAGCATGTTGAATAAATATAGAAAGCCACATAAATACTGGTGGAGATGACGGCGTCTCGGCTACGTTTGAGAAGAGGAGGGGAAATGGGGGGAGGAGCCATCCTCCGTGCTATTTCCTTACACAGGTGAACTCAAATCGATACGGGTTTTCCTCTAACGTGTGGTGGCCACGTCCCATGGCTTTATAGGTGAACGTCTTGAACAAAGCAACACAAATCATTGAAGGTGAATATCCTGAACAAAGTAAGAAAAAGACATTGAAGCTCAAGACATAGTCAAAATATGACATGCATATGCATGCATGCTTTACATGGGCGGCAGTGGGCATTCGAATCGACCAGGCAACTAACATGTATAATAGGTACATCTTCTCAGATTAATGTTCGGGTTGTTGGAGTCGTCGTGTTTGCTTATGCATGCACCACTAACAGCATAGTATTAAATATTGTACAAGCATCTCAATGATGACTTCTCTTTTTAAGGTACTAGTTTGTCATTAGCTATAAACTAGTATCATATTTATGCGCTATGGAGCTAGCTTAGCCGGCTGCATAAACTATTATGTAGCTTGATGGCCGTACATCTTGTGCCATTGATCAATAGTGCCACACCAATTTTCACCTCTTCGACCCCAATCAATCAATCAAACACACTGTCAATATCCGATCCATCCGTTCATATCCGGCAAGGAAAAACATTGATGGTGAACAAATCTAAACAAAGCAAGGCAAAAGATGAAAATTAAGTGCCAAGTATTGACATGAAAATCTGTGAACCCATGAATTAGAACTTCATAAAAAGATGAAAAATCTGGCAACATAAAGTTTCGGAATCAATCTGACTTTTGGTGCTCTGGACATAATCAAAATATCACATGCATGCACACATGCTTTACATGGGCGTCACTACTTGATGTTGTGGTTTCCTTATGTATGCACCACTGGCAGCATAGAATTAAACATTGTGTTATTATCTCAGCAACGACGTTGGTCATTAGACCATGTTTATAGGCTAGGTAGCTAGCTATCGGCTGCATAAACAATGATATAGCTTAATGACCATACATCCACATAACTTAACAACCGTACATTCCCAGTGTCATTGATCTAGCCTATATATACGTCACACTCCATTCCTATAGTGCCACACCAATTCTCATCTCCTTAACCCATCCATCCATCAAACACATTTTCATTACCCCACCCATCCGTCGATAACACGCAATGGCTTCCACAACTGTTAAGCTGGTCATCGTGTGCATTTTGTTCCTGTCCGTGGGGCACTTGATGATGGCCTCCGCGGGAGGCCATGACGGTGCCGATGAGGCGCACCTTCGTTTGCAGGATCTTGAGGAAGAGGTGCTCATTCAGGAGCTCGGTCTCCTCGGCGATGGCATGGGCGCAGGTGCCACCGTGTGCACGCCGAGCTGCAGGAGGTGCCTGGGTAGATGCGTGGTTCCATGCATCGGCTTGCCCCCGCGGTTTGTCTTGTGCTTCCTTAATTGCGCCCTCGGCACCAGGAACTGCTTCGACAAGAAGTGAACATATATATATGATGAGACGAGCTTGCTTGCTCGTGTGCATTAATGTTGTTATGTATATGAATAAATAACCTCTAGCCTTCCCATTCGCGCGGATAGGTATTAAAAGAGGAACAGATGCTTTGTCTCTGTTAGTGATTGGTCAAATACATAGTTAGATGACTATGTACGTTCACCTTAGGGCCCCGAAATGTACGTGTATACTTTCTATGTAAGTTATTTGTTGTCATGTCAATATATATGTGGTGTTCAAAGAAATCTAGCACGCTGCCACGCGTGAAAGCACGGAAATGAATGCCATTAGATATCTTTAATTTACCAAACTATATGAACCCATATGCCACTCTATTCCCTTGTCGCCCGACGTTGCTCCAATGTTGTCCTGAAGCGCTGCTCCACAACCGCTATCCCTATGTCTCCGTGGGTGGTGCTACAGCTTGAGTGGATTTTCCAACCAAGGGTTCTTCTTACCGCCAAATATCTTTCTCAACGATGGCTTTTTTATTTGTGCAATCGACCTGGTGCTCCACTACCGCTATCCCCATGTCCGTGGGTGGCGCTACAGCTTGAGTTGATTTTCCAACCAAGGGTTCTGCTTACCGCGAGGTATCTTTCTCAACGATGGCGTTTTTCTTTGTGCAATCGACCTGGTGTCCCATGTCTCTTTCCTTCCAATCTATTCCGGTGCGGTATTGGCTAGTGCTAGTTGTTTTACTAGTTGCTACTATGAAGCTCCCGTTTGAGATTGAAGCAAGGCAAAGCTGAAGTACGCTCGAAGTAGGAACAAACATTTAAACTAGCTGTACTAGTACAAGGTGTGGGTGAGGATTGCTTTGCTTTGGCCAGTGGTACTCTTGGTAGCAGCAACACCTATTGGTTCAGTTTACTATATTGCCTTGCCATAGGCGAATTCATTGGGAGCAAGTTATATCAACAGTTACAGTGCTAGAAAAACCATTGCAGATTTTTTTTTTCTATTTTTGTATGAGAATAAACTTGTATAGTTAGCTGGACTATGGTACCATGAATTAGGAGCTAGCATTATCGGGTTTGCCAACAGAAACATGAAATAGTTAGAAACTTTAAGTTTGTGCATTTGATTACCCTACTATATGGCATATCGGCCGGCTGGAGTAAATGATTGCACACGTTAGACAAGCATCAATCTGCAAAACGGCATAAGAAAAAATAAAGAATGGAGCTGTAGTTGGCATATATTTAGGACTGCTATATCTTCTTAATTGGAAATAGCTTCTAAAGCAGTTTTACGCACAGGTTTGAGAGCTTCCAGAGCTAAGAAAAACTCTATGATTTACTGGCTGGATCAAGGCAAGTGCATGAAGAACCTCTTGTTTGTATGCATGATTGCTATGTGTGCTTTCAGGTGTCTGTTCTTCATATTTGGCAATCCTTCGACTCGATATTTCCGGTTTCAGACATAGGGTTGTAGGTTGGTTATTCCGCACTAATTCTACCAGCGCAAGAACACTACTGCATGCCAGAAAATACACAGGAGCTCCTGGGTGGTCCACACCCCTATACGAATATTAAATGTAAACAATACTAAAAAATTTCAGGAAAATCTGAAATTTGGTGTTATCAAACCTGGGTTCTCAATCTACTCCCGTGTGAAGTTTCATGAAAAAATTCCAGGGAACGTAACTGCGGTACTGTTCAAACAAAAAATCCATCCAAACTATTTTTTTTCTTTACGTAGGATTTTTTGGTCTTTCTTGCGACCGATTCGTTTCCTTGTATTTTTTGTGAAATTTCAAAAGATAGTATATCGTAGACCCAAGTTTGGTATCCCAAAATCCCATGTTTTTTTTTCAAATTTCTTGGTATGTTTTTGAAGTTAATGTCCACCTAAGGGGTGGAACACGCAGGTGCTTCAAATCCTCTTTCGGTGGGCGACGGCCTTTTTTACTTTAGTATAGCTCCTCCACGGTGACTTTCTTGCGTTGACTGATGTGAAGAAGTGAGCCATGGTTCACCATGGGACTTGATCCTTCAGTAGAGCTAATGGTCTCAGTTGAGTTCCGCGCAGCAGGACCGTCCTTGATCCACGCAGCATCAGGGCGCAATAGCAGGCACGCGGCATCACGTGGGCGAAGACACATGATGTGGATTGTATTAGCAGAATCTCCTCGGGACTCGAGGTGTCTTCGGTTTGCTGACGGGCCACACTGGATCTTAGGTGGCAGCGAGTTCATGTCGGCTTTGCCAGATCAACCAAGACGACGCATGAAACGCAGGGAAGAAGATTTGAAGCCCTACAGGTAATCATTTTTTGCAGGGACGGATTGATGTAGCGCACGTAGAGTAGACGGCAGAATCAATCCATGTGGTGGCTGAGTTTGTGGAGCAAGACATCACAGCGGATCGATAAGGATCACCACAGCGGAAAAATATTGATCTGAGAAAGGCTAGTACGCAACGGATGAGCCACAACACTCGTCGAGAGAGAGTTGCACCGCAGACCAGGTTTGAGAAGAGGAGGGGAAATGGGGGGAGGAGCCATCCTCCGTGCTATTTCCTTACACAGGTGAACTCAAATCCATACGGGTTTTCTTCTAACGTGTGGTGCCACGTCCCATGGCTTTATATGTGAACATCTTGAACAAAGCAACGCAAATCATTGAAGGTGAATATCATGAAGAAAGTAAGAAGAAAACATTGAAGCTCAAGACATAGTCAAAATATGACATGCATATGCATGCATGCTTTACATGGGCGGCACTGGGCATCCCAATTGACCAAGCAACAGACATGTATAATAGGTACATCTTCTCAGATTAATGTTCGGGTTGTTGGAGTCGTCGTGTTTGCTTATGCATGCACCACTGACATCATAGTAATAAACATTGTACAAGAAGACAATGATAACTTCTCTTTGTACGGTATTAGTTTGTCATTAGCTATAAAGTAGTACCATATTTATACGTTAGGTAGCTAGCTAGCCACCTGCATAGACTATTATATAGCTTAATGATCGTACATCCTTTGTCATTGATCTATAGTGCCACACTGCCACACCAATTTTCACCTCTTCGACCCCCATCAATCAATCAAACACACTGTCAATATCCCATCCATCCGTTCATATCCGGCAAGGAAAAACATTGATGGCGAACAAATCTAAACAAAGCAAGGCAAAAGATGAAAATTAAGTGCCAAGTATTGACATGAAAATCTGTGAACCCATGAATTAGAACTTCATAAAAAGATGAAAAATCTGGCAACATAAAGTCTGGGAACCAATCCGACTTTTGGTGCTCTGGACATAGTCAAAATATCACATGCATGCACACATGCTTTACATGGGCCTCACTACTTGATGTTGTGGTTTGCTTATGTACGCACCACTGGCAGCATAGAATTAAACATTGTATTATTATCTCAACAACGACGTTTGTAATTAGCGCATGTTTATACGCTAGGTAGCTAGCTATCGGCTGCATAAACTATGATATAGCTTAACGACCATACATCCACATAACTTAACAACCGTACATCCCCAGTGTCATTGATCTAGCCTATATATACCGTTGGGTAACGTTGCATGGAAAACAACAAATTTTCTACGCACACGCAATGATCTATCCAAGGAGATGCATAGCAACGAGGGGGAGAGTGTGTCTACGTACCCTCGTAGACCGTAAGCAGAAGCGTTTCACAACGCGGTTGATGTAGTCGAACTTCTTCTCACGTCAACCGATCAAGTACCGAACGCACGGCACCTCCGCGTTCTGCACACGTTCAGCTCGGTGACGTCCCTCGCCTTCTTGATCCAGCAAGTCGTCGAGGTAGTAGATGAGTTCCGTCAGCACGATGGTGTGGTGACGGTGATGGTGAAGTGATCCTTGCAGGGCTTCGCCTAAGCACTACGAAGATATGACCGGGGCCCTATCCAGCAGGTGCTTGCGTTCCTCCTCAAGCGATGTCGGTGGCGATGGAAATGCTGAGGTTCTGCATCGTGGCGCGCAGCAGGTCAGCCTTGCCGGCGCGATCCGTTGCCGCCCTGGCGGCGGCGGCCTTCTTGTTAGACGAAGAGGAGCCGGAGCCGGTGACGAATACCTCCACCCAGACATAGAGATCCGCCGCCCCGGCGGAGATGTCGTCGCCGAGGGGGACGGGCGAGTCGGCCTCGGGCGCGTCAGAGATGCACAACGCGGCGAAGGAGGCGGTGAGGGCGTCGATGACGTCGGCCGCCAGCGTGATGGGCTCGGGGGATGCGCAGTGCGCGGGTTGCTCGCCAGAATCGGCGACGAGCCCCGTCTGGAACATGTCTCCGGCCGGGACCTCGAGCTGCCCCACGGTGGGCGCCAACTATCGTGGTGGGCACACGGCAGATGCCATGGGATGGCTAAAGAGAGGGACAAGCTCAAGGGCACCGGTGGGCTCTAGAGGCGAGGTCGGTATGAGCGAGCGAGGGACGCAAGACATACCCAGGTTCGGGGCTCTCTGGGGAGATAACACCCCTAGTCCTGCCGAGACTGGTTTATATGTATCAGTACAGAGTTGCTCCTGGAGCTGTTTGGGGGAGGAAGGAAGGCAGGCCAAGGCTTAGGCTACTCCTTCTCCTTGTATGTGTGTGTTCTACTAGCTAGTCCGATCAAGTGTGCGTCTATTGTGTTCCGTGCTTTCTTCCCGCGTACATGGAGGGCTCCTGGGGGGTTTTATAGGTCAACCCCCCAGGGTTACGATGGTAAAGTTACAAGGCCATGGGGTCGGGATGTCAGCGCCTGGGAAGCCGTTGCTGGGACCCGCCGTGTCCCAGGATTCGCCGGGTTCTCCGAGCGCGGGCCCCGTGCACCAGAGGGCATTGTTCTCCATCTTATCGTGCGTCACGGAGGGGTTGGGCCGGCTCGGCTACAGTGGCGCATCGCCTGGTCGCCATCGGCCTGCTTCAGCGGGACTGGGCTACACTGTTGCCACGCTGGCCCCGTTCAGCGGAGTGGGTGGGCCACTGTAGCCACGCCCCTGTCAGTCAGCGGAGTAGGTGGGCCACTGTAGCCACACTCCTCTCATCTACGGGGACTTGTTCCGTCGTACGCCTTGGATGGGACGGGAGCTGACCCGTGGCCGGGTTGAGGAAGGCGCCACGGGGCGTTGGCTTGTTGAAGAAGTCTTGGTTTGTCGGGTTCAGCCGGCGTGTGCTAGTAGGCCTGGCCGTGTTGCAGTCTTGGCCGGGTTGAAGGGCTTGGCCGGGTTGAAGGACCCAGCCAAGTACGAGCCGGATCGAGGGGCGATTCCGGCCCCGATGTTTTTGAAAAGGATCCGGGTTCCGTTGTCTGCCCGGGGTCCATCCCCCGACAGTAAACACACATGGCAACTATTGTTTGACCACATGTGGCAAGTAGTTAATCACACATGGCAAATATGGTTTGATTACACGCGGCAACTACCATAAATTAGACATGGGAACTATAGTTAACCAAAACAGAGAGAGTTGCCATGCTTTTACAACCACATTTGCAATCCCGGATAACTAAATTTGCCATCCACCGGGGCAACTAAAGCGTCATCCCGCGGATAACTAATGTAGCTGCCCCAGGACGTGTGGGCATATTTGCTTCGTGCCACATGCGCGGGATGGGGATGAGTAGTACTTGTTTGACGTATGGAACGAAGTAGCTGCGCCCACACGTGTGGGCAGTTCTAATGTTCGGCCACACATGGCCCGTGTGGGCTGCCTCCTGCTTACGCCACACACAGTGTGTGGGCGGATGTCTAACATGCCACACGTGTGGGCGCTATCAGCGTCCTTCATTTTTCTGTGGTGCACGGCCGTATGATTCACATAGTCTGACACAGATGATATTGATTGATTGTATATGCATAGTAAGAATGATAATTGGGATCATGAGCGATTGTATAGATTATGAAAAACCAGAAAGATGAGATCATGATCGATTGTATAGATTAGTAAAAGGGAAAATGATTGATTTATTGAGAGAAGGAAGTTTCCGATGGTAGGTTTGAGAGAAGGAAGTTTCGGATGATTGATTGATGGGATTACCTTTCTTCACGGCTTTAATCAGTTTGAGTTAGCATAGAAAAAAACCAACATGTTAGTTTAATTAAAACCCATTATTTGTTTTCTTAAAATCTGTTATTTATTTCCTAACAAGTGGGAGGGTTGTATCGGTGGGAGGGGGGATAGATGGGAGGGGGGATCGAGGGGGAGTCCTAACGAAACGATATACGGACTCCCCCATTAAGAGTAGAGATCATTAATTCTGGATTGAGTTAAATAAATAATAAGCATGTTGAATAAATATTGAAAGCCACATAAATAGTGGTGGAGATGACGGCGTCTCGGCTAGGTTTGAGAAGAGGAGGGGAAATGGGGGGAGCAGCCATCCTCCGTGCTATTTCCTTACACAGGTGAACTCAAATCCATACGGGTTTTCCTCTAACGTGTGGTGGCCACATCCCATGGCTTTATATGTGAACGTCTTGAACAAAGCAACACAAACCATTGAAGGTGAATATCCTGAACAAAGTAAGAAAAAAACATTGAAGCTCAAGACATAGTCAAAATATGACATGCATGCATGCATGCTTTACATGGGCGGCACTGGGCATCCCGATTGACCAAGCAACTGACATGTATAATAGGTACTTCTTCTCAGATTAATGTTCGGGTTGTTGGAATCGTCATGTTTGCTTATGCATGCACCACTGACATCATAGTATTAAACATTGTACAAGTATCTCAATGATGACTTCTCTTTGTATGGTACTAGTTTGTCATTAGCTATAAATTAGTACCATATTTATACGTTAGGTAGCTAGCTAGCCGCCTGCATAAACTATTATGTAGCTTAATGGCTATACATCCTGTGTCATTGATATATAGTGCCACACGAATTTTCACCTGTTTGACCCCCATCAATCAATCAAACACACCGTCAATATCCCATCCATCCGTTCATATCCGGCAAGGAAAAATATTGATGGTGAACAAATCTAAAGAAAGCAAGGCAAAAGATGAAAAAATCACATCCATGCATCGGCTTGCCCCCGCGGTTTGTCGTGTGCTTGCTTAATTGCTCCCTCGGCACCAGGAACTGCTTCGACAAGAAGTGAACATATATATATATGATGAGACGAGTTTGCTTGCTCGGGTGCGTTAATATTGTTATGTATATGAATAAATTTAACCTCTAGCCTTACCATGCGCACGGATAGGTATGAAAGGAGGAACATATGCTTTGTCTCTGTTAGTGATTGGTCACGTACGTAGTTCGATGACTATGTACGTACCCCTCAGGGCCCCGAAATGTACGTGTATACTTTCTATGTAACTTACTTGTTGTGATGTCAATATATATGTGATGTTCAAACAAATCTAGCACGCTCCCACGTGTGAAAGCGCAGAAATGAAAGCCATTAGATAACTTTAATTTACCAAAATATATGAAGCCATATGCCACTCTATTCCCTTGTCGCCCGATGTTGCTACATTGCCGCTATCCCCATGTCCGTGGGTGGCGCTACAGCTTGAGTTGATTTTCCAACCAAGGGTTCTGCTTACCGCGAGGTATCTTTCTCAACGATGGCGTTTTTCTTTGTGCAATCGACCTGGTGTCCCATGTCTCTTTCCTTCCAATCTATTCCGGTGCGGTATTGGCTAGTGCTAGTTGTTTTACTAGTTGCTAGTATGAAGCTCCCGTTTGAGATTGAAGCAAGTCAAAGCTGAAGTACGCTCGAAGTAGGAACAAACAATTAAACTAGCTGTACTAGTACAAGGTGTGGGTGAGGTTTGCTTTGCTTTGACCAGTGGCACTATTGATAGCAGCAACACCTATTGCTTCAGTTTACTATATTGCCCTGCCTTACCAGAATTCATTGGGAGCAAGTTATAGCAACAGTTATAGTTCTAGAAAAACAGATAGAGATTTATTTGTCTTTTTTTCTATTTTTGTATGAGAATAAACTCGTATAGTTAGCTGGACTATGCAACCATTAATTAGGAGCTAGCACCATCAGTTTTGCCAACAGAAACCGGAAATAGTTAGAAACTTTAAGTTTGTGCATTCGATTACCCTACTATGTGGCATATCGGCCGGCTGTAGTAAATGATTGTACACGTTGGACAAGCATCAATCTGCAAAACGGCATAAGAACAAATCAAGAACGGAGCTGTAGTTGGAATATATTTAGGATTGTTATATCTTCTTAATTGGAAATAGCTTCTAAAGCAGTTTTACGCATAGGTTTGAGAGCTTCCAGAGCTAAGAAAAATTCTGTGATTTACTGGCTGGATCAAGGCAAGTGCATGAAGAACCTCTTCTTTGTATGCATGATTGCTATGTGTGCTTCCAGGTGTCGATTCTTCATATTTGGCAATCCTTCGACTCGATATTTTTGGTTTCAGAAATAGGGTTGCAGGTTGGTTATTCCGCACCAATTCTACCAGGGCAAGAACACTTCTGCGTGCAAGAAAATACACAGGAGCTCCTGGGTGCTCCACACCCCTATATGAATATTAAATGTGAACAATACCAAAAAATTTCAGAAAAAACTGAAATTTGATGTTATCAAACCTGGGTTCTCAACCTAGTCCCGTGTGAAGTTTCATGAAAAAATTCCAGGAAAGGTATCTGCGGTACTGTTCAAACAAAAAAAATTCCAATCTGTTTTTTTCATTACGTAGGATTTTTCGGTCTTTCTGGCGACCGATATGTTTCCTGGTATTTTATGTGAAATCAGAAAAGAAAGTATATCGTAGACCCAAGTTTGGTATATCAAAATCCCATGTTTTGTTTCAAATTTCTTGGTATGTTTTTGAAGTTAATGTCCACCTAAGGGGTGGAGCATGCAGGTGCTACAAATCCTCTTTCGGTGGGCGTCGGCCTTTTTTACTTTAGTATAGCTCCTCCACGGTGACTTTCTTGCGTTGACCGATGTGAGGAAGTGAGCCATTGTTCACCATGGGACTTGATCCTTCAGTAGAGCTAATGGTCTCAGTTGAGTTCCGCGCAGCAGGACAATCCTTGATCCACGCAGCATCAGGGCGCAATAGCAGGCAGGCGGCATCACGCGGGCGAAGACACATGATGTGGATCGTATTAGCAGAATCTCCTCGGGACTCGAGGTGTCTTCGGTTGGCTGACGTGCCACAATGGATCTTAGGCGGCAGCGAGTTCCTGTCGGCTTTGCGAGATGAACCAAGACGACGCATGAAACGCAGGCAAGAAGATTTGAAGCGCTACTGGTAATCATTTTTTGCAGGGACGGATTGATGTAGCACACGTAGAGTAGACGGCAGAATCAATCCACGTGGTGGCAGAGTTTATGTGGAGGAAGAAATCACAATAGATCGATAAGGATCACGACGGTGGCAAAAGATTGATCTGAGAAAGGCTAGTACGCAACGGATGAGCCACAACACTCGTCGAGAGAGAGTTGCACCGCAGACCAGGGCGACGAGATCGAAATGGCGCACAACAGAAGACATCGCAGCGACTCGCTATGGCAGCAGATTGTTGTTTCGGCATCGGACCAAAACCATGCTCCCAAATACCTATTAATTCCCCTACTTATTTCTTCACAGTCGTCCTTGGCACCTTGATTATTACTTCCTCGAGCGAAATTCCGCATTAATTATTCTCCGTCACAAAAATTTAAAATATCATTAATTCTGGATTGAGATAAATAAATGATAAGCATGTTGAATAAATATAGAAAGCCACATAAATACTGGTGGAGATGACGGCGTCTCGGCTACGTTTGAGAAGAGGAGGGGAAATGGGGGGAGGAGCCATCCTCCGTGCTATTTCCTTACACAGGTGAACTCAAATCCATACGGGTTTTCCTCTAACGTGTGGTGGCCACGTCCCATGGCTTTATAGGTGAACGTCTTGAACAAAGCAACACAAATCATTGAAGGTGAATATCCTGAACAAAGTAAGAAAAAGACATTGAAGCTCAAGACATAGTCAAAATATGACATGCATATGCATGCATGCTTTACATGGGCGGCACTGGGCATTCGAATCGACCAGGCAACTAACATGTATAATAGGTACATCTTCTCAGATTAATGTTCGGGTTGTTGGAGTCGTCGTGTTTGCTTATGCATGCACCACTAACAGCATAGTATTAAATATTGTACAAGCATCTCAATGATGACTTCTCTTTTTAAGGTACTAGTTTGTCATTAGCTATAAACTAGTATCATATTTATGCGCTATGGAGCTAGCTTAGCCGGCTGCATAAACTATTATGTAGCTTGATGGCCGTACATCTTGTGCCATTGATCAATAGTGCCACACCAATTTTCACCTCTTCGACCCCAATCAATCAATCAAACACACTGTCAATATCCGATCCATCCGTTCATATCCGGCAAGGAAAAACATTGATGGTGAACAAATCTAAACAAAGCAAGGCAAAAGATGAAAATTAAGTGCCAAGTATTGACATGAAAATCTGTGAACCCATGAATTAGAACTTCATAAAAAGATGAAAAATCTGGCAACATAAAGTTTCGGAATCAATCTGACTTTTGGTGCTCTGGACATAATCAAAATATCACATGCATGCACACATGCTTTACATGGGCGTCACTACTTGATGTTGTGGTTTCCTTATGTATGCACCACTGGCAGCATAGAATTAAACATTGTGTTATTATCTCAGCAACGACGTTGGTCATTAGACCATGTTTATAGGCTAGGTAGCTAGCTATCGGCTGCATAAACAATGATATAGCTTAATGACCATACATCCACATAACTTAACAACCGTACATTCCCAGTGTCATTGATCTAGCCTATATATACGTCACACTCCATTCCTATAGTGCCACACCAATTCTCATCTCCTTAACCCATCCATCCATCAAACACATTTTCATTACCCCACCCATCCGTCGATAACACGCAATGGCTTCCACAACTGTTAAGCTGGTCATCGTGTGCATTTTGTTCCTGTCCGTGGGGCACTTGATGATGGCCTCCGCGGGAGGCCATGACGGTGCCGATGAGGCGCACCTTCGTTTGCAGGATCTTGAGGAAGAGGTGCTCATTCAGGAGCTCGGTCTCCTCGGCGATGGCATGGGCGCAGGTGCCACCGTGTGCACGCCGAGCTGCAGGAGGTGCCTGGGTAGATGCGTGGTTCCATGCATCGGCTTGCCCCCGCGGTTTGTCTTGTGCTTCCTTAATTGCGCCCTCGGCACCAGGAACTGCTTCGACAAGAAGTGAACATATATATATGATGAGACGAGCTTGCTTGCTCGTGTGCATTAATGTTGTTATGTATATGAATAAATAACCTCTAGCCTTCCCATTCGCGCGGATAGGTATTAAAAGAGGAACAGATGCTTTGTCTCTGTTAGTGATTGGTCAAATACATAGTTAGATGACTATGTACGTTCACCTTAGGGCCCCGAAATGTACGTGTATACTTTCTATGTAAGTTATTTGTTGTCATGTCAATATATATGTGGTGTTCAAAGAAATCTAGCACGCTGCCACGCGTGAAAGCACGGAAATGAATGCCATTAGATATCTTTAATTTACCAAACTATATGAACCCATATGCCACTCTATTCCCTTGTCGCCCGACGTTGCTCCAATGTTGTCCTGAAGCGCTGCTCCACAACCGCTATCCCTATGTCTCCGTGGGTGGTGCTACAGCTTGAGTGGATTTTCCAACCAAGGGTTCTTCTTACCGCCAAATATCTTTCTCAACGATGGCTTTTTTATTTGTGCAATCGACCTGGTGTCCCATGTCTCTTGCCTTCCAATTTGTTCCGGTGCTGTATTGGCCAGTGCTAGTTGTTTTACTAGTTGCTAGTAAGAAGGTCCAGCTTGAGATTGAAGCAAGTCAAAGCTGAAGTACTCTCGACGTAGGAACAAACAATTAAACTAGCTGTACTAGTACAAGGTGTGGGTGAGGTTTGCTTTGCTTCGGCCAGTGGCACTCCTAATAGCAGCAACACCTATTAGGTCAGTTTATTATGTTGCCCTGCCATACGAGAATTCATTGGGAGCAAGTTATATCAACAGTTATAGTTCTAGAAAAACAATTAGAGATTTATTTGTCTTTTTTTCTATTTTTATATGAGAATAAACTGGTATGGTTAACTGGACTATGCAACAATTAATTAGGAGCTAGCACCATCGGTTTTGCCAACAGAAACCGGAAATAGTTAGAAACTTTAAGTTTGTGCATTCGATTACCCTACTATATGGCATATCGGCCGGCTGGAGTAAATGATTGTACACGTTGGACAAGCATCAATCTGCAAAACGGCATAAGAACAAATCAAGAACGGAGCTGTAGTTGGCATATATTTAGGATTGCTATATCTTCTTAATTGGAAATATCTTCTAAAGCAGTTTTACGGACAGGTTTGAGAGCTTCCAGAGCTAAGAAAAATTCTATGATTTACTGGCTAGATCAAGGCAAGTGCATGAAGAACCTCTTGTTTGTATGCATGATTGCTATGTGTGCTTTCAGGTGTCGATTCTTCATATTTGGCAATCCTTCGACTCGATATTTTCGGTTTCAGACATAGGGTTGTAGGTTGGTTATTCCGCACCAATTCTACCAGGGCAAGAACACTGCTGCATGCCAGAAAATACACAGGAGCTCCTGGGTGCTCCACACCCGTATACTAATATTAAATGTAAACAAACATTAATAATATCATTAATTCCGGATTGAGTTAAATAAATAATAAGCATGTTGAATAAATATTGAAAGCCACATAAATAGTGATGGATATGACGGCGTCTCGGCTAGGTTTGAGAAGAGGAGGGGAAATGGGGGGAGGAGCCATCCTCTGTGCTATTTCCTTACATAGGTGAACTCAAATCCATACGAGTTTTCCTCTAACGTGTGTTGGCCACGTCACATGGCTTTATATGTGAACGTCTTGAACAAAGCAACGCAAATCATTGAAGGTGAATATCCTGAACAAAGTAAGAAAAAAACATTGAAGCTCAAGACATAGTCAAAATATGACATGCATATGCATGCATGCTTTACATGGGCGGCACTGGGCATCCCGATCGACCAAGCAACTAACATGTATAATAGGTACATCTTCTCAGATTAATGTTCGGGTTGTTGGAATCATCATATTTGCTTATGCATGCACCACTGACAGCATAGTATTAAATATTGTACAAGAATCTCAAGGATGACTTCTCTTTGTAAGGTACTAGTTTGTCATTAGCTATAAACTAGTACCATAATTATGCGCTATGTAGCTAGCTTAGCCGCCTGCATAAACTATTATGTAGCTTAACGGCCGTACATCCTGTGCCATTGATCTATAGTGCCACACCAATTTTCACCTATTCGACCCCCATCAATCAATCAAACACACTGTCAATATCCCATCCATCCGTTCATATCCGGCAAGGAAAAACATTGATGGTGAACAAATCTAAAGAAAGCAAGGCAAAAGATGAAAATTAAGTGCCAAGTATTGACATGAAAATCTGTGAACCCATGAATTAGAACTTCATAAAAAGATGAAAAATCTGGCAACATAAAGTTTGGGAATCAATATGTGTTTCGGTGCTCTGGACATAGTCAAAATATCACATGCATGCACACATGCGTTACATGGGCGTCACTACTTGATGTTGTGGTTTGCTTATGTATGCACCACTGGCAGCATAGAATTAAACATTGTATTATTATCATCTCAACAACGACGTTGGTCATTAGCCCATGTTTATACGCTAGGTAGCTAGCTATCGGCTGCATAAACTATGATATAGCTTAATGACCATACATCCACATAACTTAACAACCGTACATCCCAAGTGTCATTGATCTAGCCTATATATACATCACACTCTATTCCTATAATGCCACACCAATTCTCATCTCCTTAATCCCATCCATCCATCAAACACATTTTCATTACCCCATCCATCCGCCGATAACCCGCAATGGCTTCCACAACTGTTAAGCTGGTCATCGTGTGCATTATGTTCCTGTCCGTGGGCCACATGATGATGGCCTCCGCGGGAGGCTATGGCGGTGCCGATGAGGTGCACCTTCGTCTGCAGGATCTTGAGGAAGAGGTGCTCATTCAGGAGCTCGGTCTCCTCGGCGACGGCATGGGCGCCGGTGCCACCGTGTGCACCCCGAGTTGTAGGAGGTGCCTGGGTAGATGTGTGGTTCCATGCATTGGCTTGCCCCCGCGGTTTGTCCTGTGCTTCCTTAATTGCGCCCTCGGCACCAGGAACTGCTTCGACAAGAAGTGAACATATATATATGATGAGACGAGCTTGCTTGCTCGTGTGCATTAATGTTGTTATGTATTTGAATAAATAACCTCTAGCCTTCCCATGCGCGCGGATAGGTATGAAAGGAGGAACAGATGCTTTGTCTCTGTTAGTGATTGGTCACGTACGTAGTTAGATGACTACGTACGTACCCCTCAGGGCCCCGAAATGTATGTGTGTACTTTCTATGTAAGTTACTAGTTATAATGTCAATATATATGTGATGTTCAAAGAAATCTAGCACGCTGCCATGTGTGAAAGTGCGGAAATGAATGCCATTAGATATCTTTAATTTACCAAAATATATGAAGCCATATGCCACTCTATTCCCTTGTCGCCCGATGTTGCTCCAATGTTCTCCTCAAGCGCTGCTCCACTACCGCTATCCCCATGTCCGTGGGTGGTGCTACAGCTTGAGTTGATTTTCCAACCAAGCGTTCTGCTTACCGCGAGGTATCTTTCTCAACGATGGTGTTTTTCTTTGTGCAATCGACCTGGTGTCCCGTGTCTCTTTCCTTCCAATCTGTTCTGGTGGTAGTTGTTTTACTAGTTGCTAGTATGAAGCTCCCGTTTGAGATTGAAGCAAGTCAAAGCTGAAGTACGCTCGAAGTAGGAACAAACAATTAAACTAGCTGTACTAGTACAAGGTGTGGGTGAGGATTGCTTTGCTTTGGCCAGTGGTACTCTTAGTAGCAGCAACACCTATTGGTTCAGTTTACTATATTGCCTTGCCATAGGCAAATTCATTGGGAGCAAGTTATATCAACAGTTACAGTGCTAGAAAAACCATTGCAGATTTTTTTTTTCTATTTTTGTATGAGAATAAACTTGTATAGTTAGCTGGACTATGGTACCATGAATTAGGAGCTAGCATTATCGGGTTTGCAAACAGAAACAGGAAATAGTTAGAAACTTTAAGTTTGTGCATTCGATTACCCTACTATATGGCATATCGGCCGGCTGGAGTAAATGATTGCACACGTTAGACAAGCATCAATCTGCAAAACGGCATAAGAAAAAATAAAGAACGGAGCTGTAGTTGGCATATATTTAGGACTGCTATATCTTCTTAATTGGAAATAGCTTCTAAAGCAGTTTTACGCACAGGTTTGAGAGCTTCCAGAGCTAAGAAAAACTCTATGATTTACTGGCTGGATCAAGGCAAGTGCATGAAGAACCTCTTGTTTGTATGCATGATTGCTATGTGTGCTTTCAGGTGTCTGTTCTTCATATTTGGCAATCCTCCGACTCGATATTTTCGGTTTCAGACATAGGGTTGTAGGTTGGTTATTCCGCACTAATTCTACCAGCGCAAGAACACTACTGCATGCCAGAAAATACACAGGAGCTCCTGGGTGCTCCACACCCCTATACGAATATTAAATGTAAACAATACCAAAAAATTTCAGAAAAATCTGAAATTTGGTGTTATCAAACCTGGGTTCTCAATCTACTCCCTGTGAAGTTTCATGAAAAAATTCCAGGGAACGTAACTGCGGTACTGTTCAAACAAAAAATCCATCCAAACTGTTTTTTTCTCTTTACGTAGGATTTTTTGGTCTTTCTTGCAACCGATTCGTTTCCTGGTATTTTTTGTGAAATTTCAAAAGATAGTATATCGTAGACCCAAGTTTGGTATCCCAAAATCCCATGTTTTTTTTTCAAATTTCTTGGTATGTTTTTGAAGTTAATGTCCACCTACGGGGTGGAGCACGCAGGTGCTTCAAATCCTCTTTCGGTGGGCGACGGCCTTTTTTACTTTAGTATAGCTCCTCCACGGTGACTTTCTTGCGTTGACTGATGTGAGGAAGTGAGCCATGGTTCACCATGGGACTTGATCCTTCAGTAGAGCTAATGGTCTCAGTTGAGTTCCGCGCAGCAGGACCGTCCTTGATCCACGCAGCATCAGGGCGCAATAGCAGGCACGCGGCATCACGCGGGCGAAGACACATGATGTGGATTGTATTAGCAGAATCTCCTCGGGACTCAAGGTCTCTTCGGTTGGCTGACGGGCCACACTGGATCTTAGGTGGCACCGAGTTCATGTCGGCTTTTCCAGATGAACCAAGACGACGCATGAAACGCAGGCAAGAAGATTTGAAGCCCTACTGGTAATCATTTTTTGCAGGGACGGATTGATGTAGCGCACGTAGAGTAGACGGCAGAATCAATCCACGTGGTGGTTGAGTTTGTGGAGCAAGACATCACAGCGGATCGATAAGGATCACGACGGCAGCAAAATATTGATCTGAGAAAGGCTAGTACGCAACGGATGAGCCACAACACTCGTCGAGAGAGAGTTGCACCGCAGACCAGGTTTGAGAAGAGGAGGGGAAATGGGGGGAGGAGCCATCCTCCGTGCTATTTCCTTACACAGGTGAACTCAAATCCATACGGGTTTTCTTCTAACGTCTGGTGGCCACGTCCCATGGCTTTATATGTGAACATCTTGAACAAAGCAACGCAAATCATTGAAGGTGAATATCATGAAGAAAGTAAGAAGAAAACATTGAAGCTCAAGACATAGTCAAAATATGACATGCATATGCATGCATGCTTTACATGGGCAGCACTGGGCATCCCAATCGACCAAGCAACTGACATGTATAATAGGTACATCTTCTCAGATTAATGTTCGGGTTGTTGGAGTCGTCGTGTTTGCTTATGCATGCACCACTGACATCATAGTAATAAACATTGTACAAGAAGACAATGGTAACTTCTCTTTGTACCGTATTAGTTTGTCATTAGCTATAAAGTAGTACCATATTTATACGTTAGGTAGCTAGCTAGCCGCCTGCATAGACTATTATATAGCTTAATGATCGTACATCCTGTGTCATTGATCTATAGTGCCACACTGCCACACCAATTTTCACCTCTTCGACCCCCATCAATCAATCAAACACACTGTCAATATCCCATCCATCCGTTCATATCCGGCAAGGAAAAACATTGATGGCGAACAAATCTAAACAAAGCAAGGCAAAAGATGAAAATTAAGTGCCAAGTATTGACATGAAAATCTGTGAACCCATGAATTAGAACTTCATAAAAAGATGAAAAATCTGGCAACATAAAGTCTGGGAACCAATCCGACTTTTGGTGCTCTGGACATAGTCAAAATATCACATGCATGCACACATGCTTTACATGGGCCTCACTATTTGATGTTGTGGTTTGCTTATGTATGCACCACTGGCAGCATAGAATTATACATTGTATTATTATCTCAACAACGACGTTTGTAATTAGCGCATGTTTATACGCTAGGTAGCTAGCTATCGGCTGCATAAATTACGATATAGCTTAATGACCATACATCCACATAACTTAACAACTCGTACATCCCCAGTGTCATTGATCTAGCCTATATATACCGTTGGGTAACGTTGCATGGAAAACAACAAATTTTCTACGCACACGCAATGATCTATCCAAGGAGATACATAGCAACGAGGTGGAGAGTGTGTCTACGTACCCTCGTAGACCGTAAGCAGAAGCGTTTCACAACGCGGTTGATGTAGTCGAACTTCTTCTCACGTCAACCGATCAAGTACCGAACGCACGGCACCTCCGCGTCTGCACACGTTCAGCTCGGTGACGTCCCTCGCCTTCTTGATCCAGCAAGTCGTCGAGGTAGTAGATGAATTACGTCAGCACGACGGTGTGGTGACGGTGATGGTGAAGTGATCCTCGCAGGGCTTCGCCTAAGCACTACGAAGATATGACTGGGGTGTAAACGGTGGAGGGAGGGCGCCGCACACGGCTAGGCAATTGTCTGGTGTGCTAGGCGCTCCCCCTCCCACATATATATAGGTGGAGGGGAGGGGGGAGCAGCCAGGAGGGCACCCCAAGTAGGCTGAATCCTACTTGGGGTCCTCCCAAGTGGCGCACCCCCCTGCCTTATTTGTCGGAGGGGGAAGGAAAGGGGGGGGGGGGGGAGGTGGAAGGAAGGGGGAATCCTATTCCCTTTCTTTCCTTTCCTCCTTCCCCTTTCCTTCTCCACCTCGGCCGGACCATATGGGGGGCGCACCAGGCCCTTGTGGCTGGTGTGTTTCCCCTCTTGGCCCATAAGGCCCATATCTTTTCCCGGGGGTGCCCGGAACCCCTTTCGGTGACCCAATAAGTACCCGGTGACCCCCGAAACACTTCCGGTGTCCGAATTCCATCGTCCTATATATCAATCTTTACCTCTCGACCATTTTGAGAGTCCTCATCATGTCTGTGATCTCATCCGGGACTCCGAACAACATTCAGTCACCAAATCACATAACTCATATAATACTATATCGTCAACGAACATTAAGCGTGCGGACCCTACGGGTTCGAGAACTATGTAGACATGACCGAGACACCTCTCCGCTCAATAACCAATAGCGGAACCTGGATGCTCGTATTGGCTCCTACATTTTCTACGA
The DNA here is from genome assembly GCA_011799875.1 of Thinopyrum elongatum. Lineage (NCBI taxonomy): Eukaryota > Viridiplantae > Streptophyta > Magnoliopsida > Poales > Poaceae > Thinopyrum > Thinopyrum elongatum. The sequence continues at coordinate 16,218,342 of CM022299.1, forward strand.
AGATCTTTATCGGTCGAACCGTAATGACAACATACGTAATTCCCTTTGTCCATCAGTATGTTACTTGCCCGAGATTCGATCGTCGGTATCTTCATACCTAGTTCAATCTCGTTACCGGCAAGTCTCTTTACTCGTTCCGTAATACATCACCTCGTGACCAACTCCTTAGTCGTTTGCTTGCAAGCTTATGATGTGTATTATCGAGAGGGCCCAGAGATACCTCTCCGAAAACCGGAGTGACAAATCCTAATCTCGATCTATGCCAACTCAACAAATACCTTCGGAGATACCTGTAGAGCATCTTTATAATCACCCAGTTACGTTGTGACGTTTGATAGCACACAAGGCATTCCTCCGGTATACGGGGGTTGCATAATCTCATAGTAGAAGGAATATGTATTTGACATGAAGAAAGCAGTAGCAATAAAACTGAACGATCATGATGCTAAGCTAATGGATGGGTCTTGTCCATCACATCATTCTCCTAATGATGTGATCCCGTTATCAAATGACAACTCATGTCCATGGTTAGGAAACCATAACCATCTTTGATCAACGAGCTAGTCAAGTAGAGGCTCACTAGGGACACGGTGGTTATTTATGTATTCACACATGTATTTAGGTTTCCGATCAATACAATTCTATCATGAATAATAAACCTTTATCATGAATAAGGAAATATAAAATAACAACTTTATTATTGCCTCTAGGGCATATTTCCTTCAGTCTCCCACTTGCATTAGAGTCAATAATCTAGTTCACATCACCATGTGATTAACACCCATAGTTCACATCGTCATGTGACCAATACCCAAAGAGTTTATTAGAGTCAATAATCAAGTTCACATCGCCATGTGATTAACACCAAAAGAGTACTAAGGTGTGATCATGTTTTTCTTGTGTGAGAAGTTTAGTCAACGGGTCTGCCACATTCAGATCCGTATGTATTTTGCAAATTTCTATGTCTACAATGCTCTGCATGGAGCTACTCTAGCTGATTGCTCCCACTTTCAATATGTATCCAGATTGCGACTCAGAGTCATCCGGATCAGCGATAAAGCTTGCATCGACGTAACCCTTTACGATGAACTCTTTATTACCTCCATAACCGAGAAACATTTCCTTACTCCTCTTTAAGGCACCTAAGGATAATTTTGACCGCTGTCCAGTGGTCCACTCCTGGATCACTTTTGTACCCTCTTGCCAGACTTATTGTCAATGCACACAACAGGTCTGGTACACAGCATGGCATACTTTATAGAACCTATGGCTGATGCATAGGGAATGACTTTCATTCTTTCTCTATCTTCTGCTGTGGTCGCGCTTTGAGTCTTACTCAACTTCACACCTTGTAACATAGGCAAATATTCCAACTCCGAGATGCTTGCACCAGTCCATAGATGGATCGCTAGAGCTTGCACACTTTGTTAGCACCTTTAGGATCGACAAAACCTTCTGCTTGCATCATATACAACTCTTCTTTAAGAAATCCATTAAGGAATGCAGTTTTGACGTCCATTTGCCAGATTTCATAATCATAAAATGCGGCAAATTGCTAACATGATTTGGACAGACTTAAGCATCGCTACGGGTGAGAAAGTCTCATCATAGTCAACCCCTTGAACTTGTCGAAAACCTTTTGCGATAAGTCGAGCTTTATAGACAGTAACATTACCATCAGCGTCAGTCTTCTTCTTGAAGATCCATTTATTTTCTATGGCTTGATGATCATCGGGCAAATCCACCAAAGTCCACACTTTGTTCTCATACATGGATCCTATCTCAGATTTCATGGCCTCAAGCCATCTGTCGGAATCTGGGCTCATCATAGCTTCTTCATAGTTCGTAGGTTCGCCTTGGTCTAGTAACATGACTTCCAGTACGGGATTCCCGTACCACTCTGGTGCGGATCGTGTTCTGGTTAACCTACGAGGTTCTGTAGTAACTTGATTCGAAGTTTCATGATCATCATCATTAGCTTCCTCTCTAGTTGGTGTAGGCATCACGGGAATGGTTTTCTCTGATGAACTACTTTGCAATTCGAGAGAAGGTACGATTAACTCATCAAGTTCTACTTTCCTCCCACTCACTTCTTTCGAGAGAAATTCCTTCTCTAGAAAGGACCCACTCTTGGCAACAAAGATCTTGCCTTCGGATCTGTGGTAGAAGGTGTACCCAATTGTTTCCTTAGGGTATCCTATGAAGACGCACTTCTCCGATTTGGGTTCGAACTTATCAGGCTGAAGCCTCACTACTAGGAGAAAGGCTACTAGTAGCGCTTGAAATACATATAGCAGTAGCGCTGGGTCCAGCGCTACTGCTAACGTGCTACAACTAAGTTGTAATAGTAGCACTACCCTGACCAGCGCTACTGGTAATTACAGTAGTGCTGCCCTGACCAGCGCTACTGATAAATATCTGTAGCGCTTGAACAAAGAAAGCGTTGCTGCTAATCCAGCGCTGCTGCTAGATGCTTTCCAGCGCTACTGATAGTATTCCTGCTTTCATAGATTTATACCCCCTCTATGTATTTGTGATGTATTTGTACAGGCTCTATATAGTAGTTTCATCAGATCATACTAAACATACACTATTCTCATCATATCATACACATACAGTAGTCTCGTCATACCATCATCATTCAACACAAATATCATCACATCTCGAAAATAGCGATACACAAGTCATGTCATGTCTCGAATAAGTGCAACTGCATGGTCATGGCACACACACAAGTTTCGTCATCTCTATCTAAACCATGATGTAGAAGAGAAGAGCAATCAGCATGAGCAAGACTGCGACTATGTAGTACTTGAGGCACCGGCGTTTCCGCCCCCGCTCTTGCCGGAGCTTCCACCTCAAGTAACTACTTTCCGCTTCGGCTCTGCTATCGAACCCTCTGTCGCTAGCACCCGGGTACTTGTCCACCTGGGCCTGAGCGTCTGGCCAGTAGTCGTAGACTCCTGGAACCTCCCAACGAACACGGCGTAGCAATCCTTCGCCATCTCTGATCTATGTACCTGCATCGTCAGTTGATGAATTGAACGATAATATGCAACATAATGTACTTAAGAAAACAAAGAGGCATAATTAGCAAAATACAAGCAACATATAGTAAACATAAATGACGAAGTTCCTCATACCCAAACTAATTAACTAGAGCGATCTACACTAGTTCAGGACCACGTGGTTTAAGTACATCACATAGTTTTGCCATGCATAAATTCAAAGTTTTGCGATAGAAAGACAGAAGTGACACATTGTCATCGACAATCAGTCCTCCATGTCGGCGGTCCAATCTTCATAGTCAGGGAGGAAGCACCCGAGCTTCTTGAAAGGCTTCAGGTCCAGACGTTGAGCGAGTAGCAGTGCTCGGACATCATCCCGCGTGATTGGCCCATGGTAGAACATCCCTGTTGGTTCGAGGACCTGCTTCATGATCACTTGGGCAAGCTCACACAGTACGTGATAAAACTCAGCTCGGATTCGATGATCCGGTGTCTTTCCTACGCTTGTGGCCCAGTTGACAATCTCGACATCATTGGTAGTAGCTGACATGCGAAGGTGTTGATTATCCCTTCTTTACTCGATCAGGTGATGCATGAGGTAGAATCCATCAGCCTTACTGGTGTGCGGTTGCTGGATGCAACAGAAGTCGGTCTTATGGCTGAAAACCAGCCCGTTCTTCCTGTACTTTTTCACCTTGATATATCCACCAGACAGGCTGAAGGTTAACAGGGCACTATCAAGAACACTCTTTATGTGCGTGTAATCCTTTTTCTTGATGTTCTTCGATGAGTCCAAGTACATAGCATGGGAGTATTCTGGGTACAGAACTATGAGGACGGCGCCACCCCCCCCTCCCAACGCGAAAAAAAAAAAAAAAAAAGAAAAAAAAAAAAAGAAAAAAAACCCCCCCCCCCCCGGTTGCGCAAATTAAGTACACCTCAAATTAGCCTCCATGCTTGCAAAGGAATGATTAACACTTACGAAAGGATATGCGCGGATGACTTACGTGGGATGATAAGGCAGGAGAATCGCTTCCTTTTATTTATTAGCGATCATGAAATCGCTGATATACTTGCTCGCATAGTCACAGTGCTCTTTGCAGACTGCCAAGAAGCTCTTGTGCATATAGTACGGGTCCGCGACGCAAATATATTTTATGTTCTCAATCTTTATGAAGTAGTTGAGATACAGCGCATACATGCGGATGAACTGGAAATCCAGCTTGGTCATGTGGAACATGTCTTAGATGTAGTCAAATCGCAGGATGAACTGATTCGTGGGCCAGATCTCGACATACAACTTCCCACCCGGCACCTGAGCCGCGTAAAGCGGGTATCCTAGTTTTTCTGCGATGAGAAGGCTTTTCTCTCTGGCAGCACATCTTCATTGAGTCTCCTTAGATCATTGGTCAGTATGTGCTCTAGTGCTTTGGCAGGTAGGATCGGGTCGCCGGCGACATGGAAACGCTTTGCACCTTCGACAGGTATTCTGTCTACCACCCGGGGCTTCAGAGGCGGCTGGCTGCTTGAAGCAGCTCTGGCGCCTTTAGGGCCTTTCCTGTCCGGTCTCCTCCTTTGCTTCTTGGCGGGTGGCGGTAGTGAGGCCACCATACCTTCCCTAACCACCACCCCCAGTGTCGTCGGGCTAATCAGTGGATGGCCCTCGGGTTGTTGCTGGGTAGAGGCGGCATCTGGAGGCGTCTCCTGCGAGGATCGCTTGAAGAGAGACTTTTTGCATTCCGCCTTAGGACGTTCCGGCTCCGGCAAATCTGGCAGCATCAAGTCATCATCTCCACGCTCATAGCCTGAGTCTTCGTCGTCCTGAGCCATCAATCCTCCATCATCATAGGCGGTATTGAAATACTTGTCTGGGTCATCATCATCCTCCTCCATGTCATCATCAGCATTTGCTTCTTCGACAACGGGGGCGACGTCATCTGGCACTAATGGAGGCTCTCCCTCGCGTCGTCCGCTATCACCAGCCACGACAGGTGCAGGTAATTTGGTAGGTGGGTGGTGTTCATACCTTCTTGAGAAGCTGTCGTTGGTGTGATACTGGGCACCTCGACACGAAGAAGAGTCTTTGGCCAAGGCAAGAACTAGCTCTTGCATGCGCCAATCCGCTTAGGGGTCTCCTCGTCATCGACTGGTACCGGAGGAGGTAAATCCTCGAAGCCCGCTAAGACACTGGCCACGTTAACCTTGAAGACGCCATCGGGCATCTCTCGGTTGTGGAACATGCGGTCCTTCGGCTTCATGATCTTTGCCTTTCCCACGGCCACCTTCTGGCCCTTGATGTCGTAGAGTAGGGTGCATGGGGTATCGTCGGCCTATGAAGAAGACATGTCTGCGAAGTCAAACATCCGAAAGGCAACTAAAACGGAAGACTATATACATGCTGGTGAAAAGGGTATGACTCGTAATTACCGTGAGGGCGTCGAGCTCAGCCATAGACGAAGGCCCGACGAGCATGCCAGAGACGGAGGTCGGGGTGCCATGAACAGGAGCGGGACCTTTTGCGGTTGCTTGAACAGGTGCTGGTGCTGTGATGTTCACCGAATTGCTCCCGACGTAGATGGCAAGGGGAAAGTCCTCTGACCCTTTATTTGGATTGCTATTCGACCAATCGATAATTGCCGGAATCAAGCTGGCCACCGCGTCACTGACCGCTGCATTGACTACCCTGAGCAACTCTTCTTTGGTCTCAGCTTTGGTCTTATTGATCGCAATCGTGACCTTCTCGTCGATGGTCTGCTGAGTGACCAACCATCTCTTCCTTCTTTCCTCTGGCTCCTCGCGGTAGAACGTCTTCCACGAGGCACCATCTCCGACGCTGTGCACACGTCCATAGGACGACGGTTTGTCCTCCGGGACCTTTTTCAGTATGTTCAGGGCCCGGTTGAATGGGGTGTCCCACTTGGGCCTCGCCGACGACTGTGATGACTAATCACTTTCGGCTGCCTTTTGGTGCTGCTCTTTTTGCAAAAGGAACGTGGATGGTTTACTAATGTGACAAAACTTGTACTCGAATTGATTGGAAGCCAATATGATAATGTGGTAATATAACAATTACCAGAAGTATCATGAACTCCCTCGTGTCCGGGTCCGTGTAAAAGATCTTTTTGACGTGGTCCCACTTGTACCAGTCCCTGATCCAGTCACGCTCCAGCGGGTCGGTGAACTCCGCCAAGCGGTCTGGGATTCTGTGACTTTCACGTTCGGCGTCCTCCTTGGCCCATACGTGCCTCTTCCCCTCATAACCATGGCTTTCGAGGCAGTGGGGAGGCGTGTTCCTGGCCTGGAGCACCTTCATTTTCTCCGACCTTGCCTTAACTTCTTCTTTGGTGCAAGTCTCCTTGAATTTTTCTATGTCCTCTTCCTTTATTGACGGATTGTCAGCATGAATCTTGGACCACGGTTCATTCTTCGCAATCGCTTTCTTCACCCGAACTTTCCAGGCAGACAAGTCGTTGGTGAACGTCACCATCGCCTTGTGATTTATCTTTGTCATGGCGTCATGGTCCCACGGTTCTTTGGTTTCATCTCGGCCGGGGAACAGGAACCTATTGTGCAACTTCTTTAGGAGCATGTTCTTCATATGTGGTATCTTCTTCAACTTCTCGTCGTTGATGTTGGCGGTTTCCCTGAGGATGCATCCTAGTTGATTGCCCCAGCACGAGCGCACTTCATCCGGCGCCGTTGGCTCTAATTTCTTGGGGTGCATCTCCGTGACCACAGTTTGTCCGATGCCGAGCTCGTTTGTCTTCGTGACCTCTTCTGCTTCAGTGCTTTACCGGCTACGACAACATCATTGCCGGTCTCGAGGGTGGTGTCGGTGCCGGTGCCAGTGCTGGTGCTGGTGTCGGCGTCGGTGTCGGGGTTGGTGCCATTGCCGCCACCATGAACCCCCATGTGGTGTTCGTCCAGGTACTCGAAATAATGATTTGCTGCCTCGATGGGGCCTTCTTCGAGGTGAGCAGAACCCCCGGCTTCAGCGTGGCTAGACATGTTTCCTATTCAACAATTGTAAATAGAAGATATAATGAAGTGAAAAAAGGGGCCTATGTTTGGTCGGAATGTTGGTTCATTCCCCCCGGCAAATCCCGGGCACTCCATATGTCCTAGTTTCTAGCACAAGTCATGCCGAAAATCATGGAAATTTTTGGCATGACCTTTGCTAAAAAGTGGACATATGGAGTGCCTGAAATTTGCCGGAACGGAAATGAATCAACATTCTGGCAAAACATAGGCCACTCGGATATTCTTCGACATTCAACCAACATTGCAAAATCATATATCATCAATTTGCAACCAACAGGAGCACATATATAACATCAATTTGCAACCAACATTCAATCAACAGGAGCACATATACAAAGCAAGTACACATAGTGAAATGACCTCACTAAACATTGCAAAATATTGGTCTTTTCAAAAACCAAAAACTATTGCAAAATGACCTCACTAAACATTTGCTACTGTTTTTTATTTATAGCTAAAAGAGTATAGGAAGGGAGGTATTGTTTTTTTACTTATAGCTAATTTATCTATACCAATATAAAAAGACCCAAAGGGGCAGATCCAATAAATCCCGTCCGTCAAATCAGGTTAATCCAACGACTCAGGCTGCTCTAATGGTGAGCGCTCAACATGTTTAGTGTGCAGTTAATATCATACCAAATATTAATGCCAATGCTAATCACATAATTAATATGCAAATAATATCCTACCTAATATTTATATGTAATTAATATATTACCTAATATCAATGTGCATTGCACGTACACATTTACTAGTATACCTATAAAATCAGTAGCAAAAATTTTGCTACTGTTTTTTATAGCTAAAAAAAATTTGCTACTGTTTTTTATAAAATTTTCGTACAGTTTTTTATAAATTTTTGCTACTGTTTTTTGTACCTACAAAGCCTAGCTAATTTTTTATTTATAGCTAAAAAATTGCTACTGTTTTTTATTTATAGCTAGAAAATTACTACTGTTTTTTAAAGCTACAAAAATTGCTACTGTTTTTTATTTAAAGCTACAAAATTTGCTATTGTTTTTATTTAAAGTTTTTTATTTATAGCTACAAAAATTAATTAATTCCTACTGTCTTCTATTACTAAGTAGCAACAATTATGTTTTTAAAAACCAATTTTTTTTAAAATTAAGCAAGATATGAACCCTAGATTTTTTTTCCTAATTGACTAAAGAGAGGGGGAGGTGGGGGGGGGGGGAGGGGGGGGGGGGTACCTGAAAGGTGGCAACGCAGAGAGAGGGTGAGGTCGACGGCGGCGGCATGGACGAGGAGGCCGGACTGGCGTCGGCGCGGACAAGGAGGAGGTCGGAGCGGCGGGTAGGGGCTGAGGGGCGACGACGGCGGGCAGGGGCGACGGCGGCACGCGACAGCAGAGAGGAGGGGGGAGGTGGGAGAGTGGGGGGGGGGGGGGGCGGAATGGGACTTGGCAAAATTTGAGCCCGCGCGGTGGGTTAACTCAAAATAGTAGTAGCGCTAGGTTAGGATCCAGCGCTATAGCTAAATTAGCTATAGCGCTGGGTGGTAATCCAGCGATACTGCTAACTGTTTTAGTTTTAAATTTTTTAATTCTAAATTACACATAGTAGAAGCGCTGGGTTAGGATGCAGCACTATAACTACATTAGCTATTGCGCTGGTTCATAATCCAGCGCTACTGATATGTTTTCTTTTCTTTTTATTATTTTCCTTTTCTAGTTTTTAGTTTTCTTTTCTTTTGTATTGCTTTCTCCCTTTTGTTTTTGTTTTTTTGTTTTTCTCCCGATGACGGCGTCTCCCTCCCACACTGCGCGAATATCACCGGGACCATGCATGTGGTGGTAACATATCAGTTGACCAATAACGGTTACTTAATTGCGTACACAAAATAGATACATATATATAAATGATGGTTTCTCAGCTGCGTCGAAGACGTTTCACATTGAGCTTCTCTTCCCTTTCTTGTTCGTTGCCGAATAATTGAACCCCTCCTTGTGACTTTTCCGGAACCATGAAGTATGATCTTTCTTAGGTAATGTAGTATTGATTCTTCTTTTCACGCATGCTTCATCGTCATCGTCATCTTCCCTCATCGGGTTGCCGTATTGGTCGTAGTCTTCCTCGTTGGCGACTCCATCCATTCTGACGATGCTCCTTTTGCCTCTCCTCACGACAACACGGCTGGGATTCGTCGGGTCGGTTATGAAGAAGCATTGTGTCATGTGCTTAGCGTGTACCCATGGCTCATTTTTGGCGATGACGTTAATGTTCACAGTAGTGCTCTTCGCGTCGGGTATAGAAATGGTAGTGAAATACTTGTTTTCTCTTACGACGTCCTTAGCCCATCTGACACGGAACATCGTCGCATCGTGCATTCCAGCATAGTCAAGCTCCCAGATCTCTTCGACCCTTCCGTAGAATCTTTCAGTTGTGCCGGTGGCGTCGGTCACGCATTCAATTGTCACCCTGGAGTTCTGGTAATCACTCTCCATGTCTTTGGCCTCCGTGTAGAACGTGTACCCGTTGATATCGTATGACTAATAGGTTGCGAGTTTGGGCGTGGGGCCATGTGCTAAGGCATGTATGAGCAATCCGTCCGAACTGCCCTCTTTCGGGGGATTTTCAAGAACTTGCTCTTTGAACAAACGCAAGAAAGTGGCATTGTGCTCTACAGTAACTTCGTCGTCCGTCTTCAGCATCCCCTTATCACGGTACTTCTTTGCGATGGTTTCTTTGTGCCGTGCCACATAATCATCTACCACATCTAGGTGTTGTAGCACTACTAAGTTAGCCCTGTCAAAGTCGTTCCGTCGATCCGAGTAGTCCACATGCAATTCCCTCCGGCCGTTGTTGTGACCTTCTTCTTCGAGCCTCCCATCGTGCTTATTGATGGGCAAACCAACAACAGGGTCTCCGACGCCTATATAATTCTCGCAAAAGGAGATGCACTCATGCGTCAGATACCCCTGGACGATGCTCCCATCGGGATGGGACATGTTACGAACGAATCCTTTGATGACCCCATTCATCCTCTCGAACAACATCATGCTGTGAAGGAATGTCGGCCCGATGTCGATGATGTCGTCCATGATGTGGACACACAGATGCACCATGACGTCAAAGAACGTGGGCGGGAAGTACATCTCAAGCTCACATAGTATGACAACGATCTCTTCTTGTAGCCTTCGGAGCTGCTTCACACTTATGGACTTTCGAGAGATAACATCGAAGAAGTTGCAGAGACAAGTAAGCGTGTCACAGACGTGCTTGTCCATTATCCCTCTAATGGCAACCGGGAGTATCTGCGTCATCATCACGTGACAGTCATAAGACTTCATCCGGCTGAACCTTTTCTTCTTGATGTCTAGAAATCTGGTTATCTTCCCACAGTAACCAGAACTGACTTTGATTCCCATAAGGCACTTGATGAATTGATCGATCTCCTTCGCACTTAAGGTCAAGCAAGAAGGGGGGCAATAATTCTCCTCCTTCTTGTTGACTTTTCTGCCCCTTTCCCCCTCCTCCGTCTCCGTCTCCGTCTCCCCCGTCGACTTTTTACGATGGAGGTCTTTCCTAATCTTCAAATCTCACTACAAGGATACCCCCTATATAGCAACACAAATTCTACAACATTTTAACTATACGTTGCAAAATTCGTAGTAGATACGCATATAACCGGTGCAGCATATACATTGCAGAGTTGCAGCCCTATCCTTGTACATTAAAAGAAAAAAAAACAGAGGAAAGGAGAGAGGGACGCGCGAGAAACAGAACTCCCGATTCCCCTTATCTTTCCCACGTCGCCGCCACCCACCACCTCCCCTTCCTTCTCTGACCCACCTCGCCGCCGGCCCTCCCCTCCTCTTCTCCCACCTCGGAGCTCTGGAGGCTGCAGGATCAGCAGCATCCCCTACCCACCCATCCCTCTCGCGTCCCATCTCTCTCTCTTCACGCTGCTCCTTGCTGCACCACCTACGGCTGCTGATTCAGGCGACGCCCGGCGAGTCCCGCCACCGCGAAGCACATCCCAAGATCCCCTCTCACCGCGGCGCCCTCCCATCCGGCTAGATCTGGCGCTCGAGGCCACCAAAGCCACCCGCGACCCTCCCCCCATGGCTAGGGTTTCGGCATGGGCGACGGCGCCGGTGGCCATGTCGTCCTCCTCTCGTCCGGTGAGTGCACCCCTCCCCTGGCTTCTTCATCTCTCTCTCCTCCTTTCTATAACCTCTTCTCTTCTCCTGTAGATGTGCAGGGAGGAATGGCCAGTGGACTACCTTGCTGCTGCTCGGGATGAAGAAGACATGGAGCAGGTGAGTCGTTCCACTCCTCCTCTCTGCTCTGGTTCATGGCACATTAGGAGCCGTGGTTGTTCTGCTGCTTGTGATCAATTTGATTTTGTTTTGATGCTAAAGGGTTAATCGATGCTTCGATTGAACTGCAAGATTAACCCCTAGTGCTACCACTATAGATTCGATGAAGTACGACAGACTTATTGCAGGTATCCAATGAGCAAGAAGGCAGTTGGTTTTCGTTTTTGAGAAATTTTATGTTGTGCTCCTGCAATTTGGGACGTAGGCTCTAGTGAGAAAGTTCATCCTACAGGTCTGTTTTGGTGGATTTTGATTGTCTGACACTTTGGCTGCCTCTATCCACATGATGCCTCGACGCACGTTGTCTGTCTCCACTTCCTACAACCAATTGTATATATGAATTAATTTTTGAGAAGTGCAGGTTGATGCAGTGCTATGAGGCTTGGATGCGGTCCTGGAGAAATAAAACGCACATGATGTTCACAAGCATGGTGGCAGAAAGGAGCGGATGGATCTAACTAATGCTACCAAGTAATATACTGATCAATTCTATGTTATTTTGTTATGGATATCCCTGATTTGATTGCAGATAATTTCCTGAGCAATATAACTAATTTGTTTTCTCACATACGCAAGTAATTGTTCCGTTGAAACTTAATTCATGCCTCAGATAGCGCGTAGATATGTTGATCAGTTCCTAATGAGCTCCAAAACAGAGAAGCGCCATGGTGTACCATGGCTTGAGGAGATGCATATGTCGGCATTTTTGTGTGTATTGCTGGAACATGGTTTGCATCACTACATTCTAAGGTCATTTGCCTCCTTTCCCCCCTGTAATTTAATGTAATGCATGACTCCTTCCTTTCTAATGTTGGTTGGTAATGTATGCGCCACACCTGGAATTTGCACACGTCAACATCAGCCTAAAATCATAGATGCAACGTTAATTGAAAAAGGCATTCCATCAAAAGATAAAAAGAATCTGAGTATCAGCCTGCTAGGCTCCCTCCCTCTGTTTCTCATTGTTTGTTGTGACGATATAATGGAGAAGCCCTTCCTTGAGTAAACTAATACTACTGCAGTTACTAATCCTTTCTGTATTGCTACATGTAGTGTATAATGTGAAGGTGGACAGATCAGCATAATTACTAATGGAATTTGATACCTTTCAACGAGACGGTAGGTACTTTATGGTTTCCTGCTAGCATATATTCTAGAATTTATTTTGAGCTTGATTTCGTATTTGTGAAATATATATTTGACAATAGGTGATCTAAATATTCATTCCTTTGATTAGCTCAACAATTTATTGATTAAGCTGTTATGGCCATTAAGATATCCATGCTTGGAGATTTATAATGGATTTTCTCGCAGATATCTTCTTGGTAAATATGTAACTGTAGAAAATCTACACCATCATATATTCTCAAGTTGATGTTCTGATCATGTATGTGTTTTTATTTTGTATTCAGTGTACATTATTTGCTAAGACTACCATGTGTTGTTCAAATAGTACAACTTTCCTGATTATTAAGCTTTGCTAACACCCTGGATATATACATCATGACAGTCCTCCATTTTGAATTTTATTCAGATGATAATACGTTTCCATAAAATCTCAATATAGAAACCTGGATAAAATATTGTGACAGTTGCAATTGACGGTTCAAGAAAATACTGCTAATGTAACCCACACCTTTAGAAAATAGCCACTCGAAGGTTTAAATAATAAAGGTTTTCTAGATACATATTTATTTTGCAAATTATGATAAATGCCGTGTAACTTCCAACATCTGGGCGGAGGTGCCATACTTTTCTCATTTACACAAGTGTAGCTCCCCCTATCAAACCTCCATTTTGAACTATTTTGTTCAAGCTAATAGGCTAAACAGCAAGACAGCTAAGTGGGCAGTCTCTAGAGACTTTGCTGCTACATACAGACAACACGACGTACTATTTTTAGTGTTTGTATGCCTTCAACCATTGTACATGTCTAATATCCTGCCACTATCACTACTTGCATCATGTCAATGCATTGTGTGTTAACAGTTCAATTTGTTATTTTCTTTATAGATTCAAAAGATATATGGATGATTATATGGGTGTGTGGCAAGTATATTGCAATGATGATGATGTTCCAGTTCATGATGATGAGGATGGATGCTTTTGGTTTTAGTTAAGTTGTAGGGATGCTGTTGATGTTGTTGGATGATGTTCCTCAGTTATGTTTTAGTTTAGTTGTAGGAATGTTGATGGATTCTTTCAGTTAAAGTTTTGAAGTGAAGAAAATACTTGGATTATGTAGCATATTTGGATGATGTTCCTCATGTAATATCCACTATTGTAATCCAACAGTTTTATCCAATATATGATTTCTTCCTCTCATGAGTATATTCTCTTTTTTTTCCTACATGTGGAGCATTAATTTCATTGCTGGCAATATATATAATAATAATATTCCCATTATATGTGTACGAACACATGAGTGTTGCAAATTCTCTGTTGCCAAGCAATGAGATTTGCGGTTCTTGTACATTCAGCACCAACGTATAAAAGTGTAGTAAAAGTCATTTTTATGTGTTGTACTCTTGCAACGGTCCCTTTTACCAACAGCTATATAAGCGTTGCATTATGCTCTAGCAACACTGGATAAGGCTACACATCGAAAACCGTTGGTAAAGACACGAGCCACGCATATATGGACTCTTAGATACGGAAAGATGCGTTGCTATAGGAGGGGTCCTATTGTAGTGTCTTCCAAGTCTTTCCTTGCCTTCGGCCTATCCTTGGTCATCTCCGGCATGTTCATCAGTGTGCCAAGCAAGCTCTCGAGGACATTCTTCGTGATATGCATTTGATCAAGGCAATGAGGCGTGTCGTGATTAGGCCAGTACTCCAAGTCCCAGAAAACATACCTCGTTTTCCATACCTTCAGCAGCGGCTCCGGCGCCTTTTTCATCTTTCCCGGTGCGGGGCACTATTCCCAGTTTTTCAACAGCTCATTGATTTCGGCGCCGCTCCTCTTACGTGGAGGTCCTCGATGCTCAGCCAACCCATTGAATAGATCTCCACGCTTTCTCCATGGGTCATCCTTCTCGAGCCATCTACGATGCCCCATGTACACGATTTTCCCGGACCCGCCATCTTTCGTTGACGTAAACTGTTGAGACGTTGTATCATCCATGCACCTCGTGCATCCGCAGTATCCGTGGCACACCTGGCCTGAGGTGTACCCGTAACCGAGATAGTCGTGCACCGTCGTCATCAGCGCGGCTCTAATATGGAAACTCTCCTTTGCTGGTGTCCCATGTCCATGCCGGTGTTTTCCATAACGTGTCTAGCTCCTCTTTCAGAAGCCCCATATACAGGTTAATATTATTTCCCCGTTGTTTCGACCCTTGAATCAGCATGCTCATGTGTATGTACTTTGTCTTCATGCACTTCCATGGGGGGAGGTTGTACATCCATACAAAGATGGGCCATGTGTTATGGTTGGTGTTCTGATCTCCAAACGGATTCATGCCATCAGTACTCGCACCAAGCATGATGTTCCTTGGATCTTCTGCAGCAAATCCATATATGGCGTTGAATACTCTCCACTAGCTACCATCTACGAGGTGTCTCAGCTCCGGATCATCTCCATCGTCGGGCTTCTTCCTCTCCGCGTGCCGGCACATGAGCTTTGCTTCCTTAGGATCTATGAAATAGGATATTTCGGATGGGGAGTGATCAGAAAGTACCATACAACTTTCTGAGGAGCTTTCTTTCCTGCCATCTTGTATCGAGAAGCATTGCACACCGGACAGCTGGTTTTTTCCGCGTGCTCCCCCCGATAAATGATGCAATCGTTGATGCATGCATGGTACCTAATGTGCGGTAAATCAAAAGGGCAAACAATTTTATTGGCCTCCTCGCCACTAGTAGGACACAGGTTCCCCGCCGGAAGAACTTTATTATGTAGATACTTCAAATGCTCATTGAGGCTTTTGTCTGTCCATTTGTTTTTGGCCTTCGTCTTTAGAAGTTTGAGCGTGAAACACAAGCGGGTCACCTCAGGATCGTAACCGTCATACAATGGAGTCTTCGAGTCTACTTCAAGTTGCGCCAGCTTGGCCTCCTCTCTAGAAGCAGCTCTCTCGCTAGTCGTACTCTTGAGAAGGAGGTCTCGAACATGAGGGTCCTGCATGACTGCACTTAGTAGCGTCGAAGACTGCGGCGTAACCGCCGCCTCTTCTCCCCCATGTCCGAACTCTTCTTCGCCGTGTCCGGAATCTTCTCCGCCACCATCATTTCCAGACTCTTCCCCGCCGCCATGTCCGGTGCCATCGTCTTCGTGTCGACCGGTCATCACTTCGTCTAGCCCCATGTCGTTATTCCCTGCCATGTGGACGTCCTCATCATCATCTTCTTCTTCACTTATCCACCGAGTATAGCCATCCATGAAACCATTCATCAGCAGGTGCGCCTTCAAACTGCCACGATCAAAAGGGTCCAAAATGACTCCTTCTTTGCATCTTGTACACAGACATCTAATCCTAGTCCGATTATTTGCATACATGTCCATCACCGCGGATTGCATGTATTGCTCCACGTTCCATCCACTCACCTTCATGGCCGACGGCGCGGTATAACAAGCAAAAGGGTTATAAACAAAATGCATGCATGCATCAAAGTCTTATAAAAAAATTGGCATGACCTTGCCTAAAAATAGGACATATCGAGTTTGCTCAAAATTCACCGAAACGGAAATAAATCAACATTATGGCAAAACATAAGCAACTCGGGGGCATGTCACTCGCACAAATCTCTCAATATCCCAAACACACATATTCCCATTCTTGAAATGAACAACTTTTTACTCACCTATATATCTCCCGAGAGAGACCGAGCATGGTTAGATGAGGCCTTTCGCTACCTATAGGGATCGAAAGTGTGGATGGCTAAATAGCTAGCTAGATCTAGTTGTTGGGGAGGAGAGATGACTCTAGCTAACTAATGGAGAGGGAGTTATGGTGGAGGGGGGCAATAATGGGGAGAGAAGAGAGGTGCGTAGGAGGAAGAGAGAGATGAGAATGCCATTTATGGAGGAGAGTTATGGTGGAGGGGGGCATTAAAGGGGAGAGAAGAGAGGTAGGAGGAAGAGAGAAGAAGGGCAACAATGGTGGAGAGGGGAGAGGGGAAAGGAGGGGGAGAGAGGGCAAAGGGGGGAGGAGGGGGAGAGGGGGGTGAAAAGGTGGCACCAGCCGCAACTAGCAGTAGCGCTGTTTCACAGAAAGCGTTGCTGCTATGGTACTTAGTAGTAGCGCTTTCCAGGAAAAGTGCTACTATTAAGTGGGGCCCACTAGCAGTAGCGGTTCAATAAAATAAAGCGCTACTGCTAGAATCTTAGTAGTAGTGCTGTATTCCGGACAGCGCTGCTACTACAGCTAGCGTCTGTGGCCTCGTCTGGTCCCACTTAGTAGTAGCACTTTTTTGTTTTCCAGCGCTACTGCTAAAGAGTTACTAGTAAGCTGCCCTAAAATAGCACTACTGCTAACTAGCAGCAGCGCTTGCTATTTTCCAGCGCTACTACTGATGTCCTACCTATAAGCATTTCACTAGTAGTGCCTTTTGACATAAGTGTCACAACCCCAAACTTTTATGAAACGACAGCTTAGGTTTCTTGCCAAACCACAGTTCATACGGTGTCATCTCAACGGGTTTAGACGGTGCCCTATTGAACGTGAATGCGGCTGTCTCTAATGCATAACCCCAAAACGATAGTGGTAAATCGGTAAGAGACATCATAGAATGCACCATATCTAATAAAGTATGGTTACGACATTAAGACACACCATTACGCTGTGGTGTTCCAGGTGGCGTGAGTTGTGAAACTATTCCACATTGTTTTAAATGAAGGCCAAACTCGTAACTCAAATATTCACCTCCGCGATTAGATCATAGAAACTTTATTTTCTTGTTACGATGATTCTCCACTTCACTCTGAAATTCTTTGAACTTTTCAAATGTTTCAGATTTGTGTTTCATTAAGTAGATAACCCATATCTGCTCAAATCATCTGTGAAGGTTAGAAAATAACGATACCTACCGTGTGCCTCAACACTCATCGGACCGCATACATCGATATGTATTATTTTCCAATAAGTCATTAGCTCGCTCCATTGTTCCGGAGAACGGAGTTTTAGTCATCTTGCCCATGAGGCATGGTTCGCAAGTATCAACTGATTCATAATCAAGTTATTCCAAAAGCCCATCTGCATGGAGTTTCTTCATGCGCTTTACACCAATATGACCTAAACGGCAGAGCCACAAATATGTTGCACTATCATTATCAACTTTGCATCTTTTGGCATCAATATTATGAATATGTGTATCACTACGATCGAGATTCAATAAACCATTTACATTGGGTGTATGACCATAGAAGGTTTTATGCATGTAAACAGAACAACAATTATTCTCTGACTTAAATGAATAACCGTATCGCAATAAACATGATCCAATCATATTCATGCTCAACACAAACACCAAATAACATTTATTTAGGTCCAACACTAATCCCGAAGGTAGAGGGAGTGTGCGATGGTGATCTTATCAACCTTGGAATCACTTCCAACACACATCGTCACCTCGTCCTTAACTAGTCTCTGTTCATTTTGCAACTCCTGTTTTGTGTTACTAATCATAGCAACGGAACCGGTATCAAATACCCAGGGGCTACTATGAACACTAGTAAAGTAGACATCAATAACATGTATATCAAATATACCTTTGTTCACTTTGCCATCCTTCTTATCCGCCAAGTATTTGGGGTAGTTCCGCTTCTAGTGACCATTTCCTTTGGAGTAGAGGCACTCAGTTTTAGGCTTGGGTCCAGCTTTGGGCTTCTTCATGGGAGCGCCAACTTGTTTGCCATTCTTCTTGAAGTTCACTTTCTTTCCCTTGCCCTTTTTATTGAAACTAGTAGTCATGTTAACCATCAACACTTGATGCTCTTTCTTGATTTCTACCATCGCCGATTTCAGCATCGCGAAGAGCTCGGGAATCATTTTCGTCATCCCTCGTATATTATAGTTCATCACGAAGTTCTAGTAGCTTGGTGATAGTGACTAGAGAACTTTGTCAATCACTATGTTATCTGGAAGAGTAACTCCCACTTGATTCAAGCGATTGTAGTACACAGACATTCTGAGCACATGCTCACTGGTTGAACTATTCTCCTCCATATTGTAGGCAAAGTACTTGTCAGAGGTCTCATACCTCTCAACATGGGCATGAGTCTGAAATACCAATTTCAGCTCTTGGAACATCTCATATGCTCCATGGCGTTCAAAACGTTTTTGAAGTCCTGGTTCTAAGCCGTAAAGCATGGTGCACTAAACTATCAAGTAGTCATCATATCGAGCTTGCTAAACGTTCATAACGTTTGCATCTGCTCCTACAATAGGTCTGTCACCTAGCGGTGCATCAAGGACATAATTCTTCTATGCAGCAATGAGGATAATCCTCAGATCACGAAACCAGTCCGCATCATTGCTACTATCATCTTTCAACTTAGTTTTCTCTAGGAACATATCAAAATAAAACAAGCGAACGGGAGCACGGGCCATTGATCTACAACATAGATATGCAAATACTATTAGGACTAAGTTCATGATAAATTAAGTTCAATTAATCAAATTACTTAAGAACCCCCACTTAAATAGACATCCCTCAAGTCATCCAAGTGATACGTGATCCAAATCAACTAACCCATGTCAGATCATCACGTGAGACGGGTTAGTCATCAATGGTGAACATCTCTATGTTGATCATATCTACTATATGATTCACGTTCAACCTTTCGGTCTCCAGTGTTCCGAGGCCATTGCTGTACATGCTAGGCTCGTCAAGTTTAACCCAAGTATTCCGCATGTGCAAAACTGTCTTGCACCAGTTGTATGTGAACGTAGAGTCTATCACACCCGATCATCACGTGGTGTCTCAACACGACGAACTGTAGCAACGGTGCATACTCAGTGAGAACACTATTATCTTGAAATTAAGTGAAGGGATCATCTTATAATGCTACCGCCGTTCTAAGCAAAATAAGATGCATAAGGGATAAACATCACATGCAATCAAAATATGTGACATGATATGGCCATCATCTTGTGCTTTTGATCTCCATCTCCAAAGCATTGTCATGATCTCCATCGTCACCAGCTCAACACCTTGATCTCCATCGTTGCGTCTTGGTCGTCTCGCCAACTATTGCTTCTACAACTATTGCTAACTCATAGCGATAAAGTAAAGCAATTACATGGCATTTGCATTTCATACAATAAAGAGACAACCATAAGGCTCCTGCCGGTTGCCTAATATCTTACAAAACATGATCATCTCATACAATAATGTATATCACATCATGTCTTGACCATATCACATCGCAACATACCCTACAAAAACAAGTTAGACGTCGTCTACTTTGTTGTTGCAAGTTTTACATGGCTGCTACGGGCTTCTAGCAAGAAACGTTCTTACCTACGGCAAAAACCACAACGGTGATTCGTCAAGTTTGCTGTTTTAACCTTCTTCAAGGACCGGCCGTAGTCAAATTCGATTCAACTAAAGTAGGAGAAACAAACACCCGCCAGCCACCTTTATGCAAAACTAGTTGCATGTCTGTCGGTGGAACCGGTCTCATGTACATGGACATGTAAGGTTGGTCCGGGCCGCTTCATCTCACAATACCACCGAATCAAAATAAGATGTTGGTGGTAAGCAGTATGACTATCACTGCCCACAACTCTTTGTGTTCTACTCGTGCATATCATCTACGCATAGACCTGGCTCATGATGCCACTGTTGGGTAATGTTGCATGGAAAACAAAAAAAATTCTACGCACACGCAATGATCTATCCAAGGAGATGCATAGAAACGAGGGGGAGAGTGTGTCTACGTACCCTCGTAGACCGTAAGCGGAAGCGTTTCACAACGCGGTTGATGTAGTCGAACTTCTTCTCACGTCAACCTATCAAGTACCGAACGCACGGCACCTCCGCATTCTGCACACGTTCATCTCGGGGACGTCCCTCGCCTTCTTGATCCAGCAAGTCATTGAGGTAGTAGATGAGTTCCGTCAGCACGACGGTGTGGTGACGGTGATGGTGAAGTGATCTCCGCAGGGCTTCGCCTAAGCACTACGAAGATATGAGCGGGGGTGTAAACGGTGGAGGGGGGCGCCGCACACGGCTAGGAAATTGTCTGGTGTGCTAGGCGCCCCCTCCCACAAATATATAGGTGGAGGGGAGGAGGGAGCAGCCAGGAGGGCGCCCCAAGTAGGCCGAATCCTACTTGTGGTCCTCCCAAGTGGCGCACCCCCTGCCTTATTTGTCGGAGGCGGAAGGAAGGGGTGGGGTGGAAGGAAGGGGGAATCCTATTCCCTTTCTTTCCTTTCCTACTTCCCCTTTCCTTCTCCACCTTGGCCGGCCCATATGGGGGGTGCACCAGCCCCTTGTGGCTGGTGTGTTTCCCCTCTTGGCCCATAAGGCCCATATCTTTTGCCGGGGGTGCCCGGAACCTCTTCCGGTGACCCGATAAGTACCCGGTGACCCCCGAAACACTTCCGGTGTCCGAATACCATCGTCCTATATATCACTCTTTACATCTCGACCATTTCAAGACTCCTCGTCATGTCCGTTATCTCATCTGGTACTCCGAACAACATTCGGTCACCAAATCACATAACTCATATAATACTATATCGTCAACGAACGTTAAGCGTGCGGACCCTACGGGTTCGAGAACTAGTATATGAAAGCGACTACATAGGAGACTCTCTATATGAAAAACATGGTGCTACTTTGAAGCACAAGTGTGGTAAAAGATAGTAGCAATGCCCCTTCTCTCTTTTTTTTTCTTTTTTTTCTTTTTTCTTCCTTTTTTTTCTTTTTTTTCCTTTTTTTCTTTTTTTTTCTTTTTTCTCTCATTGTCTGGAGTCTCATCCCGACTTGTGGGGGAATAATAGTCTCCATCATGCTATCCTCACTAGGACATGCTCTAATAATGAATAATGATGATCATCGCACTTCTATTTACTTATAACTCAAAAGAAATAAAAATTACAACTCGATACCTAGAAGAAAGTATGACTCTATATGAATGCCTCTGGCAGTGTACCAGGATGTGCAATGATCTAGCATAACAACGATATCAAAAAACGGACAAGCCATGGAAATATCATGCTAGCTATCTTACGATCATGCAAAGCAATATGACAACGAATGCTCAAGTCATCAAAACGGAAGCGGTGGAAGTCGCATGGCATTATATGTCGGAATGGCTATGGAAAGGCCATAATAGGTAGGTATGGTCGCTGTTTTGAGGAAGATATAGTAAGGCTCAAGTGTGATAGAGCGTACCATATCACGGGGTTTGGATGTACCTGCGAAGTTTTCACCACATCTCGAGGTGAGAAAGGGCAATGCATGGTACCGTACAGGTTAGCAAATTGCGAAAAGGTAAGAGTGCGTATAATCCATGGACTCACATTAGTCAGAAAGAACTCATATACTTATTGCAAAAGTTTATTAGCCCTCGAAGCAAAGTACTACTACGCATGCCCCTAGGGGGATAAATTGGTAGGAAAAGACCATCGCTCGTCCCCGACCGTCACTCATAAGGAAGACAATCAATAATAAATCATGCTCCAACTTCATTGCATAACGAGAGACTATACGTGCATGCTTCGGGAATCACAAACCTTAACACCAATATTCTTACTAACCACAACCATTTACTAGTACCTCCCACATATTACCATCTCTATATCGCAAAACTATTTCAAGGAATCAAACATATCATATTCAGTGATACATAAGTCTTATGTAGGATTTTATGACTAACCATGCAAATGACCAATTCATGTTGACTCTCTAAATAGATATAAGTGAAGCATGACAGTTTAATTCTTTCTACAAAAGATCATGCTCTAATAAGTATAAGTTAAGCAAAAGAGCATTCTACAAATAACGGTTTTCTATGTGAAGAGAAACAGGCAATCCAAACTTCAAATGATATAAGTGAAGCACATGAAGCATTCTATAAAGCCATACTCAAAAGATATAAGTGAAGTGCAATGAGCATTCTATAAATCAACAATGGACTATCTCATACCAGGATGGTGCATAAAACAAAAGTGAAAACTAAATGCAAAAGACGCTCCAAGATTCACACATATTACATGAACGAAACGAAGATGAAAACATACCGATACTTGTTGAAGAAAGATGGGATGCCTTCCGGGGCATCCCCAAGCTTAGACGCTTGAGTCTCCTTGAATATTTACTTGGGGTGCCTTGGGCATCCCCAAGCTTGAGCTCTTGCCTCTCCTCCTTCTTCTCATATTGGGACCTCCTCGATCTTTGATCACTTCATCCACACAAAACTCAACAGAAACCTCGGTAAGATCCGTTAGTATAATAATGCAAATCACTACTCTAAGTACTGTTGCAAACCAATTCATATTTTATTTTTGCATTGTATCTACTGTATTATAACTTTTCCATGGCTTATACCACCAATAAAAATCGATAGTTTCATCAAAACAAGCAAAACAATGCATCAAAAACAGAATCTTTCTTAAACAGGACAGTCTGTAGAAATCTGAACACCTACCATACTTCTGGTACTCCAAAAATTCTGAAAAACTAGTAAAAAAATATATAATTTCTATAGCAAGACTATGCAAAAAGTTTCAGAATCTTTCGACGTTCCAGTAAACAATGTAAAATCACGCACTACAGCCAAAGTTTCTGTTTTTGCACCGCACATACAAACAAGCAATCTAATCATCCTAACGGCAAATCTTGGCACATTATTTTTATAATACAATGGATTTTTACAAGGGGATAATTATTTTTGGTGAAAAGTTTCTGTAATTAAGATTCACAAAGTTTCCACGGGCATGAACAAAGTTCAAGGCTAGCTCCCACTTTCACAATGCTCGTCCCTCTCACTTTCACTTTTCTTTTTGTGAAGTTTTAAGTTCCCCTCTATATTTTTTGTTATTAAACTTTATAAAAGCACTCAACATAAATAAATGACTCTCTTAAACTTTCAGGTTTTCTCCCTGGCAGCGCTTTCTTTAAAGCCATTAAGCTAGGCATAAAGTGCTCAAGTAATGAATCCACCCGGATCCCAAGGTATATCAAAGCGAATTTTAATTAACAATGATTTGGCATTTAGTAGTGAGAAAAAAGCAACATATATCATGCAATGAAGAAGTATAACTCTCTTCCTATGCATCGGCATGTCTTACAAGAACAATTCATGCACATCAAGTAAAGGCCAATACATAGCATAAGCAGTTTCTTGCAATTTTATCGTCTTGGAAACATAGAGAGGTGGAGATATAGTTCGTCTCTCATAATAATTGCAGGTAGGATCAGCAAGCACATGCATATTATATTCATCAAAATCATCACGTGCAACAGTAAAAGGCAACCCATCAATATAATCCTTAATAAGAGCAAACTTCTCCGATATAGTGTAGTTGGGAGAATTCAAAAATATAATAGGACTATCATGTGTGGGTGCAATAGCAACAATTTCATTCTTATCCTAAGGAACTATAGAAAGTTTATATCCATAAGCATAATTCAAATTGGCATCTTGTCCACAAGCATAGCAAGCATTAAGTTCATCAAAAAGGGATATTTCAAAAGAATCAACGGGATCATAGCAATTATCATAGCATTCATCCTTCGGTAAGCATGAAGGGAAATTAAATAATGTATGAATTGAAGAGTTACTCTCATTAGAAGGTGGGCACGGGTAGCTAATCCGCACTTCCTCCTTTTGTTCTTCGCTCTCCTCATCATCTTTTTCATCCAATGAGCTCACAGTTTCATCAATTTCTTCTTCCATAGACTCCTGCAAAATATTAGTCTCTTCTTGGACAGCGGAGACTTTCTCAATAAATATATCAATATCGGAATTGTATTTATAATTTTCATAGCAATATTTAAGGATGGCAAAATTTTCAGTTCTATAAACATCATCATCAAAGGCTTCATACTTTAAAAACAAAGATTCAATTTCATAAGCACCCTTAAAAGCAACAAATTCTTCGATTCGTTCCACATCATAATAATCATATCTACCATTGGAATAAGAAGCCAAGGTTTCATTATCATTAAATTTGCATGTAAAGGGAAGGTGTGGAGCGTTCATCCTAGAGCAACAAGTATAATCATATCTCTGGCATAAATTCCAAGCATACCAATGCAACATATCAATTTGATCCCATAATAATTTTCCTTTTTGTGTCAAGCGATAATCCCTAAAGTATTCAAGTTGATCCAACGTGTCTCCCATTATCAAGTTGAATGGGGTTTTCTTAGGATTATCGAAGTAGTGCATAATATTTTTCACATAACGAGAATCGAGGGTTTTAGGAGGTTCCCCATCTCCATGAGTAGCAAGTACAACTAATTTTTTTGGTGTTTTGTGTTCCATATCCATAAATAAAGATAGAGAACCACTTAGGACAGGAAATAAAAACTAGTTAGTGATAAAGCAAACAAGCACACATGAGAATATTCACCCCATGCTAATGCTCCCCGGCAACGGCGCCAGAAAAAGGTCTTGATAACCCACAAGTATAGGGGATCGTTTGTAGCCTTCTTCGATAAATAAGAGTGTCGAACCCAACGAGGAGGTAAAGGTAGAACAAATGTTCCCTCAAGATCTATCGACCACGGATATAACTCTACGCACACTTGATGTTTTCTTTACATAGAACAAATATGAAACTACTTTGGAAGAATAAAACTACGAGTTCTTTGTGAGAATAAAACTACAAATAAATTGCAAGGCAATAAAAGTAGATAGCTTTTGTCACCAAGAAAGTCATTTGTCCCTAGGCAATCGATAACAAGTACCTGTAATCATTCTTGCAATTTTACATGAGGGAGAGGCATGAGCTAACATACTTTCTCTACTTGGATCATATGCACTTATGATTGGACCCCTAGCAAGCATCCGCAACTACTAAAGATCATTAAGGTCGTGAAACCCAACCATAGCATTAAGTATCAAGTCCTCTTTATCCCAGACGCAACAACCCACTTACTCGGGTTTAAGCTTCTGTCACTCTCGCAACCCACGATAAGCGAATCATGAACATATTGCAACACCCTACAACGGGGACCCCTCACGTTTTCGCGAGACGGAGGGCACCGTAGGACAGCACCATAAATAAAATATACAATCATACCAACCAAGATCACGATTAACCCATAGGACAAAACGGATCTACTCAAACATCATAGGATAACCATAGATCATTGGGAAATAATATATGGAGTTGAGCACCATGTTTAAGTAGAGATTACAGTGGGGAGAAGGGGTGTTACACCGCTGCATAAAGGGGAGAAAGTTGGTGTTGACGGTAGCAAGATTGTTGATGTAGATCGCCATCACGATCCTTGCCCCGGCGGCACTCCGGCGCCACCGGGAGAGAGGGGGAGAGAGCCCCTGTAACATCCCAAATTTTCAATTTGGAATGTTATACATAGGTCATCATATGCATATCATATTTTATTTGCATTTTGATTGTGACCCTAAAAATCCTAAGCAACTCAAGGACCCACAGAGAGAGTTGGGGATTTTATTATTTGCATAATTGAATTTTCTCAAATATCGAAAATAGGATCATTTTGGTTTTATTTATTTTTCTCTCCAAAATATTTCATATTAAAAACATATGAGAGGAGATAATATGACTTCTCCAAAATAAAAGAAATATTGGAGGAAAAATGTTAAAATCAAATAAATAATTTTATTTGGATTTTATTGCTATTTTATTTGAATGAGAAAAATATGCATTTTTTTCAAAATTGCATTTTTAGGCCAAGAAAATGTTCACTTTGTTCTAAATATTTTATGTAGACGGTGAAAATTGTTTTTGGCATTTTTAGAAATTTTTTTATATTTTATTAGGATTTTTGTCTCGGCGGAATCTTATTAAAAAAAAAAGTTTCGCCCGACTGGGCCGAAGCCCAGCCGGCCCAACCGAGCCGCCGCCTTCCTCCCGTTCTCACGTCGGACTCCGGCCTGAGTCTGAGCCGGCCACGGCAGCGCCGAACATCACCAAAAGCAGCAAACCGGCCATTTATAAAGCCGAGACGCTCCCACAATAGTCCCAACACCACAACACCGCCGCCGCCGCCGCAGCCCCTCACCTCGTCCCGAACCGCCGCAGCAAGCAGCAGCAGCAGCGCCTGCTTGCGCCGCCGCCGCCGCGCCTCACCGCACCACCTCGCCCGCGCCGCGCCACCCCGCCCCGCAGCCGCCGTCGCCGGAGCGGCCGCCCCGCCGGATCCCGCCGCCGTTGACCGATCCGCCGCCGCCAGTTTTTTTTCGGTTTAGGTAAAAACCGTCTCGGTTATTTTTTTAAAACCCTACTTCGGTTTTTTTTATTTTATTAGGTCGGTTCGGTTTTCTCGATTTAGTTCGTTTGCGAATGTTCGTTCGTTCGTTTTAACGAACGTTTTCGCTCGTTCGTCTCTGTTAGCGGACGTTCATCCGTTAGTTTTTTCTTTTTCTGCCAGGGACCTATCTGCGATTATTTTTATCGCAGATTAGCCCCTGATATTCAAACCCTCGCCGGTTCTAAACCGTTCGTCCAAATCCAGTGAAACCAATGCCAAAATCTTCGTCTCGAACTCCTCTTTCTGTTTAATCAACTTCAACATGATTTTGACAATTTAAAATTTGGTTTCAAGCAGATTTGTTTTCAAAGTTCTTTTGACCATAGTTTCAGTTTCGTAGCTCCGATTCGATTGTTTCTTTTTGCAGATCGAATCTCTTCAGTTGAACTTTCAGATTTGATCTTTTTATTTGAGTTTTACCCTTGCATCTATGCTTGATTGCTTATGTATGCTATTGTTTGGTTGCGATAGAATTCCTGGAGTGCGAAGCGTGCTACTACGAGTCTCTAGGGTTTGCAGATCGTCAGCAAGGCAAGTAACACATTGATCATACTCTTTTCATACCCAGTTTTGATGCATTAGTTTCAATCCTCAAACACTGCATGATTAGGATGTGATTAACTTGTTGGTATTGGGAAGTAGATGATGAGGTAGAACCTATTGCCCTTTATTATCAAACCCTTGGGAGTTACTTCTACGTTATGCTTATATTTCCATGCTATGCTGGTAGATGTGGATTGGGTTTTGAGTGTATCCATGACAGATGTGAGATTGTTAATTAATGGTTAACTTAAGGTGGCTACTTAAATATACATCTAGGTGGATTGGTTGCAGGCACCTGGGGATATACCAGTGTTGTCTTTTTGGTTCGCCACCCAGGCTCAAAGGGATCATAAGATTTTTCATGCTAGAAACTTCCGTGTGCAGCCACAAGCTATTATGGGCTCTAGCATATTTGAGTATGTCGCATGACCTCTTTTAGTGGTAGGCTAGGAGATGTAGGGGAAAGTAGGTGTAACTGTCTACCCAGAGTAAAGAGTAAATGCTTCTGAAAGACTGTGTCTCGGTCATCCGTTTCTCAAATACCATGTAGTGCGGGAAATCCAACGGAGGAGATCGATTCTTGTGGGGAAAAGTGCATAAACCTCTGCAGAATGTACAAACTAATCATGATTAGCCGTGTCCCCGGTTATGGACATCTTGAGTATCTGGTCCTTGAATTATTGATTTGATCTCATCACTCTAAATTAATTTGTTGGGTTTAATGATTACTTTTAATTGGGATTGAGATGGGGATTTACCTTCTCAATGTTTAACAACCACCATGATAGTTAAAAAAAACATATTCCTTTGATGTAGGGAAAAATTGGCTTTTCGCAAAACAATATAACCCTAGAGCTTTCCACCAGCCATATATGCATGTAGTTATAGCAATTATCTGTTACTTGCTCTATTGTGTTACATTGCCAGCATATTCCATGTGCTGACCCGTTTTGGGCTGCAACATATCATGTTGCAGACTTTTGAGACGAAGAGTAAGGTGCGCTAGGTCGTTGTCATGCACTCAGCTATACCGTTGGAGTTGATGGACTCACTTTATCTTCCAAGCCTTCCGCTGTTATTTTATTTAGATGGCCTTAAGCCATATTCATTGTAATAAGTTCTCTTTTGAGATATTCGATGTAATAAGCGTGTGATTGCACTCTGTTATAACTCCTTTGAGTACTGTGTGTGTCAGCATTACCGATCCAGGGATGACACTTGAACACAGAGATTTGACCATCTGAGGTCGGATCGCTACAAGATGGTATCAGAGCACACGCTGACTGTAGGACACGACCACTAAGAACAGCCATAGGTCACTCTTCTCTACTCATTTCTGACTCTCTCCATCTTCTACTCTCTAGGATGGCGGACTCAAGGAACATGTTTGCACAACCGGATGAAGACACACCCTTTGGGGTACACTTGAAGGAAATCACTAAGTATCTGAACATCGGAATACCAAGCTTCACCGGGACCTACACCGCCACTTTACCAGAAGAGGAGCGTTGGATGTTTCGAGTTCAAGTTCCAGGAAGGACGTTCATGCCAGTTACAGAGTCCATAGAGTTTTCCTTTGATGCACCAACCTGGAGTCTAGGTAAGAGCATGGCAGCCCACATCGCCATGGGACGCATCGGTGAAGTTTATCACAAAGATCTTAAGGACACCATCTACCAGATATGTGGGCGCCGAGATGAGCAATGGGAGATGATCAGCACCAGGAGAAACAGGTCCATTGCAGCTTTCATCCAGGAGTTAAACCAGCACATTCGTCGATAGGAGAACTAGATGTGCGCAAGCATGATAGATTTGAAAAAGGTGATGACCAGGAACATGGAGCTAGAAGAGGAACTCAGGTCTACACGTGACGGATATGAGGAGGAAATCGCAGTACTAGTGGAGAAGAATGACGACCTGACAAGGAAGCTAGGAGTATTCATGGGAGACCCCGCGCCAGGAGGAGATGACAACCATCCCGAGGATTACATCATCATCGACGACACCGACTCCGACCCCGACAGTAGTGATGATGACTATGAAGACGAAGCTGGAGCGGATATCATGGAGTCTTCCACCAATCAAAATTTCTAGATGACCACCATGTGATTAGTAGTATTTCCCCATGTATATAGTAGTAGTCCGAGCACTTTTGTAACGATAGTTAGATCGATTGTATGACCCTGCTTGAATTGATTTTGGTGTGATATGAATGTGTTTGTCTCATGTGCATATGGGTAGTGCTTTCTCATTAGACCTCACTCTATTCTAATCTCTCCCCTCTAAACCCATTAGATGCCTCCGAGATGCGACACCAGATTTGTCCTCCCATCGGAGATCACACAGTTGATCCAGTAGCAGAATGCCTTTATGCAGATACTAGTTCAGAACCAAGGCAACAACAACAACAACCCACAGCCCCCACCTCCAGTTGACAACCTAGCCCATTTTCTGAGGTTGCAGCCGCCGGTGTTTTCTAGTAGCACCGAGCCAATAGTTGCTGATGACTGGCTACACAGGATTGGAAGGGAGTTGACCACCGCAGGATGCACAGATGCTGAGAAGGTGCATTTTGCCGCACATCAATTGAATGGACCCGCAGCCTCATGGTGGGAGAATTACACAGCCACATTCCCTATAGCCAATGTCACCTGGGATCAGTTTCAGCATGCATTCCGCACTGCACATGCCTCAACTGGAGCTATGAGCATGAAGAGGCGTGAGTTTGGCAACTTGCGCCAGGGAAACCGTACTGTGGGGCAGTACGTGGATGAGTTCAGTAAGTTAGCTCGCTATGCCGCCAGATCGAGACATTGAGTTTTTGATAGAGCTGTTGCCAGGCACCGGACCGATATCGAAGAGACCATACCGGATGCCTGCAAATGATCTGGAGGAGATTAAGAAGCAGATCAAGGAGTTATTGGTGAAAGGTTACATTCGACGAAGTTCATCACCGTGGGGAGCCCCAGTGCTCTTGGTTGAGAAGAAGGTTGGATCATTGAGAATGGTTGTTGATTATCGTGCATTGAATGAAGTGACGATCAAGAACAAGTACCCACTGCCGATGATCAATGATTTGTTTGATCAGTTGCAAGGAGCTAAAGTGTTCTCCAAGATCGATCTGAGATCAGGATACCACCAGTTGAAGATCATAGAACAGGATATACCTAAGATAGCCTTCACCACAAGGTATGTGCTATATGACTATACGGTTATGTCATTTGGATTAACTAATGCCCCTGCCTATTTTATGAGTATGATGAATAAAGTGTTCATGGAGTTCTTGGATAAGTTTGTCATGGTGTTCATTGATGATATCTTGGTGTACTCGAAGAATGAAGAGAAACACAAGGAGCATTTGCGTTTAGTTCTCGAGAAGCTCAGGGAACATCAGTTGTAGGCCAAGTTCAGCAAATGTGAGTTTTGGTTGAAGGAAGTTGGATTTCTTGGACATGTTATATCAGGAGAAGGTATAGCAGTAGACCCCACCAAGGTTCAGTCAGTCACTGAGTGGTTGGCACCCACCTCAGTTGGAGAGATCCACAGCTTTCTTGGACTTGCAGGATATTATCGGAGATTTATTGAGAATTTTTCGAAGATTGCGAAGCCTATGACGGAGTTACTGAAGAAGGACACCAAGTTCAAATGGACAGATGAATGTGAGGCAAGTTTTCAGGAGCTGAAGAAACGTTTGGTTACAGCCCCAGTACTGATTCTGCCGGATATACACAAGGATTTCCAAGTGTATTGCGATGCTTCTCGCTTAGGACTTGGAGGTGTACTTATGCAGGACGGAAGAGTTGTCTCATATGCCTCACGTCAGCTTCCACCGCATGAGTTGAATTATGCCACGCATGATTTGGAGTTAGCAGCTGTAGTTCATGCACTCAAGACCTGGAGACATTTTCTTATTGGGAACCGTTGTGATGTGTACACGGATCATAAGAGTTTGAAGTACATTTTCACACAGAAGGAGCTGAATCTCAGGCAGAGGAGATGGTTGGAGCTTATAAAGGATTATGATATGAAGTTGCATTATCACCCAGGAAAGGCCAATGTCGTAGCAGACGCTTTGAGCCGGAAGAGTTATGTCAATACCCTCATAAGCGGAGGATTGCCAAAGGAGTTAGCCGAAGATCTCAGGGAGCTTCGTTTGGAGATAGTCCCTAGAGGTTTTGTCACAACAATGGAGGTAACGTCAACATTATTGGGAAGGATTCGAGCAGCTCAGAATGATGATAAGGAAATTGCTGAGATAAAGGAGAGGATGAGCAAAGGAAAAGCCAAAGGTTTTCGTGAGGATGAGCACGACACTTTATGGTTCGAGGACCGTGTTCATGTACCCAATAATGCGGAGATCAGGAAGTTGATACTACAGGAAGCTCATGACTCGCCATACTCGATACACCCCGGAAACACCAAGATGTATTTGGATCTGAAGGAGCGTTTCTGGTGGACTGGTATGAAGAAGGACATTGCCGAGTATGTAGCCGTATGTGAAGTATGTCAAAGAGTGAAAGCAGAACATCAGAAGCCAGCAGGATTACTGCAGCCTATGCCGATACCCGAATGGAAGTCGGATAAGCTTGGCATGGATTTCATCACCGGATTACCCAGGACCCGATCGGGATATGATTCTATCTGGGTAGTAGTGGATCATTTGACCAAAGTGGCTCACTTTATCCCAGTGAAAACCACCTATACAAGTGCAAAGTTGGCCAAGATATATATGACCAGGATCGTATGTCTGCATGGAGTTCCGAGGACCATCGTATCAGATAGAGGAACACAGTTTACTTCAAAGTTTTGGCACCAGCTGCACCAGACCTTGGGTACCAGGCTAGAGTTTAGTATAGCCTTTCATCTGCAGACAGATGGACAGACCGAGAGAGTCAATCAGATTCTGGAGGACATGTTGAGAGCCTATGCACTAGATTATGGATCGAGTTGGGATGACAATTTGCCCTACGCGGAGTTCTCATACAACCACAGCTACCAAGACAGTTTGAAGATGGCCCCTTTTGAAGCTTTGTATGGAAGGAGGTGCAAAACAACGTTGATGTGGGATGAAGTTGGAGACCGTCAGTTGTTTGGACTAGATTTGATTAAAGAGTCTGAAGAGAAGGTTAAGTTGATTCAGGATAGACTGAAGGTAGCTCAGTCCAGACAGAAGAGTATTGCCGATACCAAGCGCAAGGAGGTAGTCTATGAAATCGGAGACAGAGCATATCTTCGTGTGTCACCTCTGCGAGGAGTTAAACGCTTTGGAGTCAAGGGAAAGTTAGCCCCGAGATTTGTAGGACCATACCGAGTTTTGGAACGTATGGGAGAGGTGGCCTACAAGTTGGAGTTACCCGACGGACTATCAGGAGTTCATGATGTGTTTCACGTTTCCCAGTTGAAGAAGTGCCATGCTGAGATGGCCGATATTCCTCTGAGAGATACAGTACCCCTGGAAGCAATTCAGTTGGATAGAGATCTGACCTACGAGGAGAAACCCATCAAGATTCTCGAGTTTGCCAGCAGAGTTACACGCAGCAAGGTTATCAAGTTTTGCAAAGTTCAGTGGAGCCACCATACCGAGGATGAAGCCACCTGGGAACGAGAGGAAGACCTACGGAAAGACCACACACACCTATTTTCTAGTCAACCTGAATCTCGAGGACGAGATTCATCTTAAGGGGGGTAGGTTTGTAACATCCCAAATTTTCAATTTGGAATGTTATACATAGGTCATCATATGCATATCATATTTTATTTGCATTTTGATTGTGACCCTAAAAATCCTAAGCAACTCAAGGACCCACGGAGAGAGTTGGGGATTTTATTATTTTCATATTTCAATTTTCTCAAATATCGAAAAGAGGATCATTTTGGTTTTATTTATTTTTCTCTCCAAAATATTTCATATTAAAAACATATGAGAGGAGATAATATGGCTTCTCCAAAATAAAAGAAATATGGGAGAAAAAATGTTAAAATCAAATAAATAATTTTATTTGGATTTTATTGCTATTTTATTTGAATGAGAAAAATATGCATTTTTTCCAAAATTGCATTTTTAGGCCAAGAAAATGTTCACTTTGTTCTAAATATTTTATTTAGACGGAGAAAATTGTTTTTGGCATTTTTAGATTTTTTTTATAATTTATTAGGATTTTTGTCTCAGCGGAATCTTATTTTAAAAAAAAGTTTTGCCCGACTGGGCCGAAGCCCAGCCGGCCCAACCGAGCCGCCGCCTTCCTCCCGTGCTCACGCCGGACTCCGGCCGGAGTCCGAGCCGGCCACGGCAGCTGCCGCCCCCTCCCCCAAGCCGCCCCCCGGGCCTTTATAAGCCCGAGCCTCCCCCCTCGTCCCCCACCCACACCGCCGCCGCCGCCGCAGCCCCACACCTCGTCCCGAGCCGCCGCAGCAAGCAGCAGCAGCATCGCCTGCTTGCACCGCCGCCGCCGCCTGCTTGCGCCGCTGCGCCGCGCCTCGCCGCACCACCTCGCCCGCGCCGCGCCACCCCGCCCCGCAGCCGCCGTCACCGGAGCCGCCGCCCCGCCGGATCCCGCCGCCGTCGACCGATCCGCCGCCGCCGGTTAATTTTTCGGTTTAGGTAAAAACCGTTTCGTTTTTTTTTTAAACCCTAGTTCGGTTTTTTTTATTAGATCGGTTCGGTTTTCTCGGTTTAGTTTGTTTGCGAACGTTCATTCGTTCGTTCGTTTTAACGAACGTTTTCGCCCGTTCGTCTCTGTTAGCGGACGATCGTCAGTTAGTTTTTTCTTTTTCTGCCAGGGACCTATCCGCGATTATTTTTATCGCAGATTAGCCCCTGATCTTCAAACCGTCGCCGTTTCTAAACCGCTCGTCCAAATCCAGTGAAACCAACGCCAAAATCTTCGTCTCGAACCCCTCTTTATGTTTAATCAACTTGAAATGATTTTGACAATTTAAAATTTGGTTTCAAGCAGATTTGTTTTCGAAGTTCTTTTGACCGTAGTTTCAGTTTCGTAGCTCCGATTCGATTGATTTCTTTTGCAGATCGAATCTCTTCAGTTGAACTTTCAAATTTGATCTTTTTATTTGAGTTTTACCCTTGTATCTATGCTTGATTGCTTATATATGCTATTGTTTGGTTGCGATAGAATTCCCGGAGTGCGAAGCGTGCTACTACGTTTCTCTAGGGTTTGCAGATCGTCGGCAAGGCAAGTAACACATTGATCATATTCTTTTCATACCCAGTTTTGATGCATTAGTTTCAATCCTCAAACACAGCATGATTAGGATGTGATTAACTTGTGGGTATTGGGAAGTAGATGATGAGGTAGAACCTATTGCCCTTTATTATCAAACCCTTGGGAGTTACTTCTACGTTATGCTTATATTGCCATGCTATGCTGGTAGATGTGGATTGGGTTTTGAGTGTATCCATGATAGATGTGAGATTGTTAATTAATGGTTAACTTAAGGTGGCTACTTAAATATACATCTGGGTGGATTGGTTGCAGGCACCTGGGGATATACCAGTGTTGTCTTTTTGGTTCGCCACCCAGGCTCAAAGGGATCATAAGATTTTTCATGCTAGAAACTTCCGTGTGCAGCCACAAGCTATTATGGGATCTAACATAGTTGAGTATGTTGCATGACCTCTTTCAGTGGTAGGCTAGCAGATGTAGGGAAAAGTAGGTGTAACTGTCTACCCAGAGTAAAGAGTAAATGCTTCTGAAAGACTGTGTCTCGGTCATCCGTTTCTCAAACACAATGTAGTGCGAGAAATCCAACGGAGGAGATCGAGTCTTGTGGGGAAAAGTGCACAAATCTCTGCAGAGTGTACAAACTAATCATGAATAGCCATGTCCCCGGTTATGGACATCTTGAGTATCTGGTCCTTGAATTATTGATTTGATCTCATCACTCTAAATTAATTTGTTGGGTTTAATGATTACTTTTAATTGGGATTGAGATGGGGATTTACCTTCTCAATGTTTAACAACCACCATGATAGTTAAATAAAACATATTCCTTTGATGTAGGGAAAAATTGGCTTTTCGCAAAACAATATAACCCTAGAGCTTTCCACCAGCCATATATGCATGTAGTGATAGCAATTATCTGTTCCTTGCTCTATTGTGTTATATTGCTAGCATATTCCATGTGCTGACCCGTTTCGGGCTGCAACATATCATGTTGCAGACTTTTCAGACGAAGAGTAAGGTGCGCTAGGTCGTTGTCATGCACTCAGCTATGCTGTTGGAGTTGATGGATTCACTTTAGCTTCCAAGCCTTCCGCTATAATTTTATTTATATGGCCTTAAGCCATATTCATTGTAATAAGTTCTCTTTTGAGACATTCGATGTACTAAGTGTGTGATTGCACTCTGTTATAACTCCTTCGAGTACTGTGTGTGTCAGCATTACCGATCCAGGGATGACACTTGAACACAGAGATTTGACCATCTGAGGTCGGATCGCTACAGCCCCCCTCCTTCTTCTTCTTCCTTGGCCTCCCCCCTAGATGGGAGGGGAGTTCCCCCTCTAGTCCATGGCCTCCATGGTGGCGGAGGAGCAGGAGCCCCTCCGAGATTGGATCTCCCTCTCTGTTCTCTTCTGTTTTGCGCTCCCCAGATCTGGCCCTTCACCATTTCTTAAATTCCCGGAGATACGTAACTCCGATTGCGCTAAAAATTTTACACGATTTTTTTCCATAAATTTCTTGCGCCAGAAGAAGGGCCCCAACCGACATTCGAGGAGTGCACAAGATACCTGGGCGCACCAGGGGGTTCCCGGCGCGCCCTGATGGGTTGTGGTCACTGTGGGCCCCCGTTTGCATTGATTCCACATCCCAAAAATCACAAATATTCTAAAATAATTCTCTTTAAATTTTTATCGCGTTTGGACTTCGTTTGAAATGGATTTTCAGCGAAACAAAAACATGCAACAAACAGGAACTGGCACTGGGCACTGGATCAATAGGTTAGTCCAATAAATCATATAAAAAGATGCCAAAAATGTGTGAAAGTTGTATAATATTGGCTTGAAACAATAAAAAATTATAGATACAACGGAGACGTATCAATTCCCTTTGTCCATCGGTATGTTACTTGCCCGATATTCGATCGTCGGTATCTTCATACCTAGTTCAATCTCGTTACCGGCAAGTCTCTTTACTCATTCCGTAATACATCACCTCGTGACCAACTCCTTTGTCGTTTGCTTGCAAGCTTATGATGTGTATTACCGAGAGGGCCCAGAGATACCTCTCCAAAAACCGGAGTGACAAATCGTAATCTCGATCTATGCCAACTCAACAAATACCTTCGAAGATACCTGTAGAGCATCTTTATAATCACCTAGTTACGTTGTGACGTTTGATGGCACACAAGGCATTCCTCCGGTATCCGGGAGTTGCATAATCTCATAGTCGAAGGAATATGTATTTGACATGAAGAAAGCAATAGCAATAAAACTGAACTATCATTATGCTAAGCTAACGGATGGGTCTTGTCCATTACATTATTCTCCTAATGATGTGATTCCGTTATCAAATGACAACTCATGTCCATGGTTAGGAAACCATAACCATCTTTGATCAACGAGCTAGTCAAGTAGAGGCTCACTAGGCACACGGTGTTTGTTTATGTTTTCACATATGTATTTAGGTTTCGATCAATACAATTCTAGCATGAATAATAAACCTTTATCATGAATAAGGAAATATAAAATAACAACTTTATTATTGCTTCTAGGGCATATTTCCTTCATATACATCACACTCTATTCCTATAGTGCCACACCAATTCTCATCTCCTTACCCCCATCCATCCATCAAACACATTTTCATTACCCCATCCATCTGTCGATAACCCGCAATGGCTACCACAACTGTTAAGCTGGTCATCGTCTGCATTATGTTCCTGTCCGTGGGGCACATGATGATGGCCTCCGCGGGAGGCCATGGCGGTGCCGATGAGGCGCACCTTCGTCTGCAGGATCTTGAGGAAGAGGTGCTCATTGAGGAGCTCGGTCTCCTCGGCGACGGCATGGGCGCCGGTGCCACCGTGTGCACCCCGAGCTGGAGGAGGTGCCTAGGTAGATGCATGGTTTCATGCATCGGCTTGCCCCCGCGGTTTGTCGTGTGCTTCCTTAATTGCGCCCTCGGCACCAAGAACTGCTTCGACAAGAAGTGAACATATATATATATATGATGAGACGAGCTTGCTTGCTCGTGTGCATTAATGTTGTTATGTATATGAATAAATAGCCTCTAGCCTTCCCATGCGCGCGGATAGGTATGAAAGGAGGAACAGATGCTTTGTCTCTGTTAGTGATTGGTCAAGTACGTAGTTAGATGACTATGTACGTACACCTCAGGGCCCCGAAATGTATGTGTATACTTTCTATGTAAGTTATTTGTTGTGACGTCAATATATATGTGGTGTTCAAAGAAATCTAGCACGCTGCCACGCGTGAAAGCGTGGAAATGAATGCCATTAGATATCTTTAATTTACCAAACTATATGAACCCATATGCCACTCTATTCCCTTGTCGCCCGACGTTGCTCCAATGTTGTCCTCAAGCGCTGCTCCACAACCGCTATCCCCATGTCCGTGGGTGATGCTACAGCTTGAGTGGATTTTCCAACCAAGGGTTCTTCTTACCGCCAAATATCTTTCTCAACGATGGCGTTTTTATTTGTGCAATCGAGCTGGTGTCCCATGTCTCTTGCCTTCCAATTTGTTCCGGTGCTGTATTGGCTAGTGCTAGTTGTTTTACTAGTTGCCAGTATGAAGATCCCGCATGAGATTGAAGCAAGAGATTGAAGCAAGTCAAAGCTGAAGTACTCTCGACGTAGGAACAAACAATTAAACTAGCTGTACTAGTACAAGGTGTAGGTGAGGTTTGCTTTGCTTCGGTCAGTGGCACTCTTAATAGCAGCAACAACTCTTAGGTCAGTTTACTATATTGCCCTGCCATACGAGAGTTCATTGGGAGCAAATTATATCAACAGTTACAGTTCTAAAAAAACAATTAGAGATTTTTTTGTGTTTTTTTTTCTATTTTTGTATGAGAATAAACTGGTATAGTTAGCTGGACTATGCAACCATTAATTAGGAGCTAGCACCATCGGTTTTGCCAACAGAAACCGGAAATAGTTAGAAACTTTAAGTTTGTGCATTCGATTACCCTACTATATGGCATATCAGCCGGCTGGAGTAACTGATTGTACACGTTGGACAAGCATCGATCTGCAAAACGGCATAAGAACAAATCAAGAACGGAGCTGTAGTTGGCATATATTTAGGATTGCTATATCTTCTTAATTGGAAATCTATACCTATACTAATTAGGCACTTCCTAGAAATTCCCATGTTAATTAGATTTTACGAGCCGTTAATCTGTTGGGACCGAATTATTACGGTGTAGATTGATTTATATAACAAAAAAAACTCACATATCTCTCTCCTTCGTTGAACCAAAAAAATTCACATATCTCTCTCCAACTCTCTCAATCTCTCATGTCTCACGATATATTGATTTACTGTTGGATTAAAAAATAAACAACCGATCAAGAGGGATCCTCTCACCGCCATCTTCCCTAGAGTCCAGACCGATATCAAATTATCGATCTCTCCCGAACCTCTCCTTCACGTCATGCAGCCGCCGCAGACTTCCATCAGAATTGCCTATAGGCTCATGCAGTCGCCACAGACTTCCATCGGAATTGGCTATAGGCTCAAGCCGCTACAGCATCCTCTTCCTCCTCCTGTACTCTCTTCCATTCTCTAATCTATTTACTGGAGTTCAAGACATCATGTTCACTTGAGTTGCCGGTCACAAAGCTTAATCAAGTGCATGCACGAAGAGGAGATTTTGAAATTGTATGTTCAAGTCGATCTCCGTGCATGATCACGTTGGAAGGATTGTGTCTCAAGTACGTGGGTGTTCCAGCTGCCGGAAGAATTTCATCTCTGTTACCTGTATGGTTGTGTACGTGCCTACGTAGTGGTGAATCTAGACGGAATCAATCAACCTGCTTGGGAAATCAGCTTGGCTATGTGTATGCGCCTGTGTGTTTCGTGTGATGTGAGTCGCAACTCAGCAACTCCGGTCATGCTCTTCCTCTCTTTATAACTACTAGCATTAAATCTGGTGGTCTTCTCCAGCTTTTGCCCGGGGATACTGAGATGGCATCACTATGCAGATATGTGCTAAACACATCTAGAGCTAGCACATATAGCCTTGGCCAAAACAGTAACAGCAGGTAATCCCTACCCAATAGATGCACTGCTCTATCTCTGTAACTATTTATTAATGATAGATCAACCAACGTGAAACTCCACCCTCATGATCATGAAGGAATGAAATCATGTTTCCAATCTAGCTTTTCTTCTTCCATGTCTATCTGTCTCATTGCCGGCATTAAGAATATCGATATGCTCTTCAATCATCCGTGGGGGTGGGTAGCAACTTGCTGGCAAATTGGGGGTAACTGGTCCGGCATGACATAGATTGATTAGGATGACAGCAAGGGGGCTGAATTGTGGTTGATAAAGATAGGCAATGAAGCAGGGGGCGGCACTGCCATATCCAGTTGAATTGCGATTCG
This sequence comes from Thinopyrum elongatum, assembly GCA_011799875.1. Lineage (NCBI taxonomy): Eukaryota > Viridiplantae > Streptophyta > Magnoliopsida > Poales > Poaceae > Thinopyrum > Thinopyrum elongatum. Next base: position 16,258,286 of record CM022299.1, read on the forward strand.
TGGCAGTGACATGGTTGGCAGACCTGCGGCAGTACTTCCTGGCTATCGAGGTGGCTTTGTCCACGTCAAGGAGGGGATTGCAGATGGAACTTAGGTCTCTTGGCATGGTGATCCTCTCTTCCATGTCTCTCTCTCCTCCAATGTTGTCATGCCCTAAGTGATGCCGTTGTCCACTTGCAGTTATCTCCAGCACCCCATCTGTGATACCTCCGTTCTTTCTTCGTCTGACACGCCAGCCAATAGTGCACACTCTGCTGTTGCAGTTGTCATGTCTTAGCATTGCCACAAAGCTCAGCCGCCTCTCACCCTCGCACATAGCGTTGCAGTAGGACAGGCTCAGTTGCTTTCCATGCCACGTGAGTCTTGCACTCTTGCTTGATCTTGATTTTTTTAAATAAGTTTTTCTAACTACAACTTTGGAATGTTTGTTGTTTCATCAGATTACTTACTACTCATCTGGATCTTCTTTTTAAAGCTTTTTTGTTTCGATGCATCCAGGGATTGTTTGTTTATCATGCCTTTGTAGAGGATGCTCGCTTACAGCTTACAATAGCTTTGGGAATTAGCCGGGCGCATAGTTATAAATGGCATTTCATCTATATTATCTATTTCATTTTACAATTGCATATCTGATAATGTAAAGTTTGAATGCCTCATTATGGCTTCAGCTTGCATTAATACAGACCTTAATCTCTGCATTCATCTGAATTCTTTTTTCCATCATGTTCTATTGGCATCCAATGAGAACGATCTATCTCTGGTAATGGGGGAGCAGCTGATTTTCTCAATTCTCATGTAGTTAATCTCCACATGAATAGATAATGGACAGCGGAGGTGCTAGACACGAACAACTCTGAGTATGTAGAGTTGCAAGTGAAAACACTTGCAGAGGCGAGGAATCGACTCATGTGTTGTTTGACATGCTACCCTCCCAGCAAGGAACAACAAGGATACCAAAATACATGAAGGAAATTTGTTCCTTTTTGATTATCTGGTACATTATTTTCTCCGTATTTAGCCTGCTAAATTGCATGTATAATATAAACACGCGATGGTATTTGTTATAGTCAGTATCAGAGTTGGCCTTCTGTAATTGTACGTCCAACCTTTCTCAGTACAGTGGTCAAATGCACACTAGCCATTTGCTTGCATCTCTAAATTCATTTGTTTCTAATTTATATGTATCCCAATGACTATTTTCTGGGCTTAGTGTTGTATGGTCAATATTTTTTCATCTTCGGACGGCAACATGGTAGCGGAAAATATTCGTCACCCCTACTCTTATGTTGTGCAAAGTCTCCTCCTTTCTATTTTCTATGCCGTGTGCAACAAATGAATAGGACCCAAATTATGGTGACGTTTTACCCTTCGATTTTGTATTGATTATGCGCATAAGTTCTATGTTGTTTAATTTAATTATTACATTCAACAGAAGAATATGGTTTAATGAATAAACCCTTCTGGTGATTTAATGATGCTGGAGTTCTGTGTACTTCCACATTAAGGAGATTATAATATCATATTTCTACTGGAGGTGTAATCACTTTTTGTTCTCATTGTTTCACGTGTTTTGGAAGGGCAACGTGTCCCAGTTCACATGATCTATACTACTAGGAAAGTGCAGCTGTAGAAGCATGAAAAAACATGAAAAAACATGATATTTTCATTAACAATAATCTTATGATATGTGTAATTATGTAGCCTTTCACTTTTAGTTGAATGGTTATTGTAGTCTGTGCTGCCTATAATTGTTGAAATAAGTGAGTTACTAGATGTACTTTTTTTGTTTGTTCTCCTTAAATCCCAATGGTTACCACATGAGGAAACAGTATTGGGTTTGTGTATGGAAGCACACATTATAGGTTATATTATCTAGGCATTAAACTCTTCCTATGTGCAGTTTTTTGTCATTCAATGGTTGATTGTTTCGTGCAAAAGACCATTTACACTCTCTTTCAATATATTTTCCTTGGACAAGGGAACCGACATAGCATACTATTTTTATGTGGGCAGCTTTTTGTCTTGCAATCCAGCTTCAAATATCATTTTATGCTTCGCCATAGTGAGATGGTGAAGAAATTCCTTTCTCTGGTGACTGGGCATTACAAACTTGATAACGTCTTGAGGTCAGAAAACTGATGGAGTCACATTTTTTACAGCACATTACACAACGATATTATGAATGTTAGAATTTCAATTTGTTTATATTTCTTCGACCAAGATGAAGGAGAAAAGTGAATTAAATTTATTATATATAACATAAGACATACCGGTGAATAGAAAAAATCCTTAGAAAGTTGAATATTAATTAATATCGAATTCCACCTCCTATGATACTAGCCCGTGCAAGCGCACGGGTTGACGACTAGTAGCTTCTAAAGCAGTTTTACGCACAGGTTTGAGAGCTTCCAGAGCTAAGAAAGATTCTATGATTTACTTGCTGGATCAAGGCAAGTGCATGAAGAACCTCTTGTTTGTATGCATGATTGCTACATGTGCTTTCAGACATAGGGTTGCAGGCTGGTTATTCCTCACCAATTCTACCAGCGCAAGAACACTGCTGCATGCAAGAAAATATTAAGCAGCTCCTGGATGCTCCACGCCTGTATACGAATATTAAGTGTAAACAATACTAAAATTTTTATAAAAATATGAAATTTGGTGTTATCAAACCAGGGTTCTCAATCTACTCCCGTGTGAAGTTTCATGAAAAAAATCCAGAAAACGTATCCTCAGTACTGTTCAAACAAAAATCCATCCAAACTGTTTTTTTTTCTTTATGTACGATTATTCGCTCTTTCTTGCGACCGATACGTTTCCTGGTATTTTTTTGTGAAATTTCAAATGAAAGTAGATCGTAGACCCAAGTTTGGTATCCCAAAAGTCCATGTTTTTTTTCAAATTTCTTGGTTTGTTTTTGAAGTTAATGTCCACATAAGGGGTGGAGCACGTAGGTGCTACAAATCCTCTTTCGTGGGCGTTGGCCTTTTTTCCTTTAGTAAAGCTCCTCCACGGTGACTTTCTTGCGTTGATCGATGTGAGGAAGTGAGCCACGGTTCACCATGGGACTTGATCCTTCAGTAGAGCTAATGGTCTCAGTTGAGTTCCGCGCAGTAGGGCCGTGCTTGATCCACGCAGCATCAGGGTGCAATAGCATGCAGGCAGCATCATGCAGGCAGCATCTGGATCGTATTAGCAGATTCTCCTCGGGACTCGAGGTGTCTTCGGTTGGCTGACATGCCACAATGGATCTTAGGCGGCAGCGAGTTCCTGTCGGCTTTGCCGGATCAACCAAGACGATGGATGGAATGCAGGCAAGAAGATTTGAAGCGCAACTGGCAATCATTTTTTGCAGGGACCGATCGATGTAGCGCCGGTAGAGTAGACGCCAGAATCAATCCATGTGGTGGCAGAGTTTATGTGGAGGAAGATATCACAGCGGATCGATAAGGATCATGACGGCGGAAAAAGATCGATCGGACAAAGGCTAGTACGCAACAGATGAGCCACAACACTCGTCGAGAGAGAGTTGCACCGCAGACCAGGGCGACGAGATCAAAATGGCGCACAGCAGAAGAAATCGCAGCAACTCGCTATGGCAGCAGATTGTGGTTTCGGCATCGGACCAAAACCATGCTCCCAAATACCTATTAATTCCCCAACTGTATTTCATCACGATCGTCCTTGGCACCTTGAGTATTACTTCCTCAAGCGAAATTCCGCATTAATTATTCTCCGTCACAAACATTAATAATATCATTAATTCCGGATTGAGTTAAATAAATAATAAGCATGTTGAATAAATATTGAAAGCCACATAAATAGTGGTGGATATGATGGTGTCTCGGCTAACTTTGAGAAGAGGAGGGGAAATGGGGGGAGGAGCCATCCTCCGTGCTATTTCCTTACACAGGTGAACTCAAATCCATACGGTTTTTCCTCTAACGTGTGGTGGCCACGTCCCATGGTTTTTTATGTGAACGTCTTGAACAAAGCAACGCAAATCATTGAAGGTGAATATCCTGAACAAAGTAAGAAAAAAACATTGAAGCTCAAGACATAGTCAAAATATGACATGCATATGCATGCATGCTTTACATGGGCGGCACTGGGCATCCCGATCGACCAAGCAACTAACATGTATAATAGGAACATCATCTCAGGTTAATGTTCGGGTTGTTGGAATCATCATATTTGCTTATGCATGCACCACTGACAGCATAGTATTAAATATTGTATAAGCATCTCAATGATGACTTCTCTTTGTAAGGTACTAGTTTGTCATTAGCTATAAACTAGTACCATATTTATGCACTATGTAGCTAGCTTAGCCGCCTGCATAAACTATTATGTAGCTCAATGGCCGTACATCCTGTGTCATTGATCTATAGTGCCACACCAATTTTCACCTCTTCGACCCCCAGCAATCAATCAAACACACTGTCAATATCCCATCCATCCGTTCATCTCCGGCAAGGAAAAACTTTGATGGTGAACAAATCTAAACAAAGCAATGCAAAAGATGAAAATTAAGTGCCAAGTATTGACATGAAAATCTGTGAACCCATGAATTAGAACTTCATAAAAAGATGAAAAATCTGGCAACATAAAGTTTTGGAATCAATCCGACTTTTGGTGCTCTGGACATAGTCAAAATATCACATGCATGCACACATGCTTTACATGGGCGTCACTACTTGATGTTGTGGTTTGCTTATGTATGCACCACTGGCAGCATAGAATTAAACATTGTATTATTATCTCAACAACGACGTTGGTCATTAGCCCATGTTTATATGCTAGGTAGCTAGCAATCGGCTGCATAAACTATGATATAGCTGAATGACCATACATCCACATAACTTAACAACCGTACATCCCAAGTGTCATTGATCTAGCCTATATATACATCGCACTCTATTCCTATAGTACCACACCATTTCTCATCTCCTTAACCCCATCCATCCATCAAACACATTTTCATTACCCCATCCATCCGTCGATAACCCACAATGGCTTCCACAACTGTTAAGCTGGTCATCGTGTGCATTATGTTCCTGTCCGTGGGGCACATGATGATGGCCTCCGCGGGAGGCCATGGCGGTGCCGATGAGGCGCACCTTCGTCTGCAGGATCTAGAGGAAGAGGTACTCATTGAGGAGCTCGGTCTCCTCGGTGACGGCATGGGCGCCGGTGCCACCGTGTGCACCCCGAGCTGCAGGAGGTGCCTGGGTAGATGCGTGGTTCCATGCATCGGCTTGCCCCCGCGGTTTGTCTTGTGCTTCCTTAATTGCGCCCTCGGCACCAGGAACTGCTTCGACAAGAAGTGAACATATATATATGATGAGACGAGCTTGCTGGCTCGTGTGCATTAATGTTGTTATGTATATGAATAAATAACCTCTAGCCTTCCCATTCGCACGGATAGGTATGAAAGGAGGAACAGATGCTTTGTCTCTGTTAGAGATTGGTCAAGTACGTAGTTAGATGACTATGTACGTACACCTCAGGGCCCCGAAATGTACGTGTATACTTTCTATGTAAGTTATTTGTTGTGATGTCAATATACATGTGGTGTTCAAAGAAATCTAGCACGCTGCCACGCGTGAAAGCGCGGAAATGAATGCCATTAGATATCTTTAATTTACCAAACTATATGAACCCATATGCCACTCTATTCCCTTGTCGCCCGACGTTGCTCCAATGTTGTCCTCAAGCGCTGCTCCACAACCGCTATCCCTATGTCCGTGGGTGGTGCTACAGCTTGAGTGGATTTTCCAACCAAGGGTTCTTCTTACTGCCATCTTCCTCAACGATGGCGTTTTTATTTGTGCAATCGACCTGGTGTCCCATGTCTCTTGCCTTCCAATTTGTTCCGGTACTGTATTGGCTAGTGCTAGTTGTTTTACAAGTTGCTAGTATGAAGATCCCGCTTGAGATTGATGCAAGTCAAAGCTGAAGTACTCTCGACGTAGGAACAAACAATTAAACTAGCTGTAATAGTACAAGGTGTGGGTGAGGTTTGCTTTGCTTCGGTCAGTGGCACTCTTAATAGCAGCAACACCTATTAGGTCAGTTTACTATATTGCCCTGCCATACGAGAATTCATTGGGAGCAAGTTATATCAACTGTTACAGTTCTAGAAAAACAATTTGAGATTTATTTGTCTTTTTTTTTGTATTTTTGTATGAGAAAAAACTGGTATAGTTAGCTGGACTATGCAACCATTAATTAGGAGCTAGCACCATCGGTTTTGCCAACAGAAACAGGAAATAGTTAGAAACTTTAAGTTTGTGCATTCGATTACCCTACTATATGGCATATCGGCGGGCTGGAGTAAATGATTGTACATGTTGGACAAGCATCAATCTGCAAAACGGCATAAGAACAAATCAAGAACGGAGCTGTAGTTGGCATATATTTAGGATTGCTATATCTTCTTAACACTACTAGAAAAACGGCTACAGCTAATATGAACATTAATGGCGCACCATGTATGCTATATAGCAGTGGCGAACCAGATATGGGTACGCCATTAATGGCCATATTACTAATGACGCACCACACCCACGGTGCGCCACTACTAACAAAAAAAAATTTATTTATTTTTTCAAAACTAGTAATGGCGCACGAGGAGGAAAGTGTGCCATTACTAGTTTTAACTAGTAATGGCGCACCACACCCTCTGTGCGCCACTACTAACAATTTTTTTTTTCAAAACTAGTAATGGCGCACCACACCCTCTGTGCGCCACTACTAACAATTTTTTTTAATTTTTTTTTCAAAACTAGTAATGGCGCATCTAGGGATAGTGCGCCATTACTAGTTTTAACTAGTAATGGCGCACCACACCCACGGTGTGCCACTACTAACTTTCTGAGGTGGCCAAAAAATTCACCAAATGCACCCCCCCTGGACCGCCTTTTCAGTTTCAAAAAAATAAAAGAAAATGATAGAAATGTCAAAAAAATAAAAGAAAATAAGATTCCCATGTGATATGTGGTCTAGTTGTTAGCAAAATTTACAAACATGAATTTTCGACTTTTTTGCAAAATCTCTCGAGAATTTGTAAAATGGGCATAACTTTTGCATACGAACTCCGATGAAAAAGTTTTTTATATGAAAAATCATCTACTCGAAAAGTTATATCCGAATTCAACCGGGGGTCACCCCGTTGAAGATTTTTAGAATCCCCAAAAACCTAACAGAATAAAAGATACGGGGCTTTTAAGATCTAGAGGGGGGAAAATAGAAAAAATTTCAAACTTAGTAATGGCGCACCATTTGCTAGGTGCGCCACTAGTAACAGAAAAATAAAATTGGTTCCGAGTTTTTGTTTTTGGAAAAAATGTTCAAAATATGATACGTAATATGACCGGGAAGTTTGAAATATTTTTTCAAAATTTCATCACACTCATAACATGAACAAAGTCCTAGACATCAACAAGGTTTAATAGGATTGATATGATAGATATATCAACAAGTGCCTGTTAAGTGAGCTGGTGCTGGGGTTGGATAGAACTGAGAAGTTAAGCGTGCTTAGGCTGGAGTAGTGTGAGGATGGGTGACCTTTCGGAAAGTTTGACCACGGAGTGCGATTTGACTTGAGATTAAGCATATTGACCCGATATTAAGCCATAGTGATCCGAGATTAAGAAAAAAACGAAAAAAAAATTCTGAAATAAAATTTGAAAAAAAATTGTTAGTAATGGCGCACTTCTATGTGGTGCGCCATTACTAAGTCAGATAGTAATGGCGCACTTCTATGTGGTGCGCCATTACTAAGTCAGATAGTAATGGCGCACTTCTATCTGGTGCGCCATTACTAAGTCAGATAGTAATGGCGTACTTCTAGGCATAGTAATGTCGCACTATGTGGTGCGCCACTATTATCTGGGATACTAATGGCGCACCAAATATGCGCCATTACTATTTGTTACTAGTGGCGTGTTTATAGTGGTGCATCTATAGTGCGCCATTAATAGCAAAAACTGGTGCGCCACTAACAGCCTTTCTTCTAGTAGTGGTGTCACGAACCGGGACTAAAGGTGCTCGTGGGGCCCCAGTCTGACACCAGCCTGTCACCACCCCTTTAGTCCCGGTTCGTGTCACGAACTGGTACTTGAGGTTCAACACGAACCGGGACTAATGATGCCCGCCCCCCTAGCCGTTGGAACCGGCACTAATGGTCATATTAGTACCGGTCGGTTTTCAAACCGGGACTAATGGGTCTCACATAAGGTCGTTTTTCTACTAGTGGCTGTATACAGCATCAAGAATAATAATGCAATGGACCATCTCGAACTTTACAGCAGGTGTTTAATTCTAACAATACTATTTTCAGCAAGTTTATCAACCTAATTATGTGTGGTTGCAGCTGGCTAGACAAATTAAAATGAGAAGATCCATACTCCTATTAGCAACAAAAGTGTCTTAAGAAACGAAGTAAAGATTGTCCAGATGCAAGTGATCGATTCATATTGCTGAGCGTCAGTTCAAAGAGAAAAGGTAACATTTGTACCCATGGATTCAGGTGTGCAGATTTAAGAAACGGTGGGGATTTCTCACCTTTCTGGAGTTATTATCCTTGGAGGCAGGAGGGTAAGGCGAGTAATGCCAATCAGGTGATCGTTTTGCTCTAGGAAGAGAGTACTCTTTGGTAGAAAGGACGTGCTGGGAGCGGCGCCTTTTTCTTCTCCATCTCACTTGTAGAATCCTAGAGCACAGACAAAAACAATGGGTTGAAAGCGGGCCGGGTTAAAGCAGGTTTGGCAATGTTTTGTCGAAGTGCAGGTTGCAGCAACATAGATTGGCAGGCCCACTTATCAGTAAACAAAGATGCCGCAGCACATGTCAATGCTGTACTAGTAGTATCTATTTGATGCTATTCGCATCACGGACACATAGAAGTTAAAACCAGAAACCAACGAACTTATAGCTAAACTACGGAATCGGATTTTGAGTTTAGTAACTGTGCTGCATGCCTAATGATGTGCCGCCAGCGATTTCAATTTAAACTTATGTTGTTCTGAACATCATTTAAATCCGTATTTGTACCTATCGTTCTGTTCAAATACCTTTTTTTGCGACTTAAATTTCAATTTCAACTCGAGTAATATCTTTCTACTTGTGTTTATCTTCGCAATTAAACGTTTGGAAGGGCACAGCTATATGCCGCTCTAAGCAAGCCGGAAGCACGTGATCGCCCGAGCAACGCTTAAGTGGGCATCTGTCAATGCAGCCCATTCACAAAGGTACTTTTTACTCTCTTTTCTATTTTTAAAATATGTAAAAAAATATAATCAAATCAACAATAACTGTTTCAGGTAACTATAGAAAATTATTCACGTACTTGTTTTAAATGCTCATGACATTTTAAAAAGTGTTCACACATTTTAAAAAATGAACATTAAAACATATTCATGTAATTTAAACTCATGTACTTAAAAATAGTTCATGTAATTATAACAAAGTGTTAGTCTATTTTTTTTAAATGTTGGTGTAATTTAAAAAGTGTTCACCTGTTCTTCTAAAAAGAATCGTGTAGTTTAAAGAAGTGTTCACGCTTTTAAAAAAAATCATAATTTTATAATGTTCTCCCATGCCATGTCCGCCCACGATGTCTGCAGCTTCTCTGATGTTGCCGCGCCTGCGGTGAGGTGACCGTAGATCGGAATTCCGCCTGCTGTACTCAAACGGCAGATGCTACGCGGCAGCCAGATCGAGTCCCACCCTAAGGGCTCGACCTTCTCGATCCAATCTTGTGGTTGGTACGGAACTCCCCGACAATGTGTGCAAGATTGATACAACTGGGGCCTGTAAGTGTGTTAGGGTAAGTTCTGGCTCAGATTGCAATCACAGCACTCATTGACCCAGATCTGATGGTGTCAATTAGGAATAATTCAACTTATAGCCTTCTGGTTTTCTGGAGATCAAACTTCATGAATGAACACATATATTCCCGGTTTACTGTGCTCATGTCTGATATTATGAATTTATTTGCGGTCTTAGATGCAAGCATATCATTTGTGTGCCTCGATGCAAACCCAGTACATAAAGATACAAGCTAGCTGCTAGCTAAAGGAATTTTGTTTGCCTTTGATACGATTGACCTCTTAGAGGAAGAGACCTTCAGGATAATTTGATTATGTTTCCATGGATATCGGGTAATTTCATGTCTTGTTTCACGAAGTGTGCTCTTCAATCTTCTCAAGCTGATATATTAGGTGTTGGTTTCTTTCATCTCTAAAATCAACACTATCTAATAATAAATATCTCAAATTTTTGCAGGTAGAGTTAGTGCTTTCACAACACTCAGCGGCAGCTAAAGCTGTAGTTTTGGTGTACCAGATAATTGCCTTGAAGAGAAAATTGTTGGTTGTGTTTGCATCAGGCATGTTTGGATGTGTGTTGATGAAACAACTAATCACTAAGGAGAACGCAAAGAAGTTTCTCTTATATCCATCAAGTACATTACATGTCGAAAAACTTGAGTAGATCGACAATCTTAATTACCATATTTTTAGTAGAATGCCCTACTTCTTGAAATCACCGAGTCAGGGCTCAAGTAGTGCAAACAAACGAATGAACATATTATAGATATTGGTGCATCATGTAATTCCTACTTTTATTTTATGTAGAGAATAGTCAGTATGTTTTTCACGAACGCATATAGATTTATTTAACATTCTTGAAGTTTTTCTTAAAAGCGTACATGGTCTGGATAAACACGGGGTCACTTCATCTATCTATAAACCATAACAATTAATTGTTTCAGGATAAGAAGTACGATCTTTCTATCTCCTTGCATCAAGCGCATCTTCTCAAAAGTATGCGCGACCTGTCTAGCCCTGGTAGTAGAGCGGCTGGACCATCCCCTCCAGATGGCATTTCTGAAGGGACGGCAGATCCATGATGGAATCCTGGCCCTACATGAGATCGTCCATGAGGTTCGGACCCATGGTCACAAAGGTGTCTTCCTTAAGGTGGACTTCAAGAAAGCATACGACCATCTGGATTGGTCCTTCTTGCAGTTATCATGCAACACTGGGGCTTTGATGACCGCTGGTGTTCATGGATCATGCAACTAGTTTGATCTGGTAGCACGGCGATCAATATTAATGGCGAAGTGGGACCATTCTTTAAGTCCTCTGCGGGAGTGAAACAGGGGGACCCGATCTCCCCACTCGTCTTCAACCACGTTGTTGATGTGTTGGTTGCGATTCTGGATAAGGCTAGGAGGGTTGGACACCTCTCAGGCGTTGTGGGACATTTGATCCCTGGCGGAGGGGTCACCAACCTACAATATGCCGATGACACCATGATTATGGGGTAGTGGTCTGACCTCGATATCGTGAATCTTAAGTTCCTGCTCCTCTATTTTGAAGCTATGTGTGGACTAAAGATTAACTTCTATAAGAGTGAGGTAGTCGCCCTTGGCTCTCGGCAGAAGAGCAACAGAGGATTGTGGACAACCTCAATTGAGGGCTGGCCACATTCCCCATCACTTACTTGGGAATATCGATGGCCAACTCGAAGATCGTTGCGAGTGTGTTCGACCCTCTTGTGGGACGAGTGGCATCTAGGGCCAAACCCTGGAGAGGACGGTTTACCTGCAAGGGGAGCAAATCTATCCTTATTGGTGCAAACCTGGCGAGCCTCCTCATGTACATTATGGGGTTGTATATCCTATCGGAGGACGTCCACAGCTCCTTTGATAAGGACCTTGCCAGATTCTTTTGGCAGGCCGCCAATGGTCGCAAAAAGTATCACATGGTTAAGTGGGTAGACATTTGTCAACCCAAAGACCATGGTGGCTTGGGCATTGTGGCCTCCCAACGTATGAACATCGCTTCAATGCTGAGATGGGTTTGGCGGATCCTGCGCGGTGAGGGTGGATTATGGCTTCAACTCATTCAGGCAAAATACCTTAGGGGTGAGCATCTCTTGGCGTGCTCCCGGACGGGAGATCTCAGTTTTGGCGATTCATCCAGAGGATCAAGGAGGAAATCCGCTTAGGGATTTGCTTCTCCATAGGGAATGGGCACGGGACCCAATTCTAGTTGGACCCCTGGCTGTGTACCGAGTCGTTACACCTGAGATTCCCTGGTCTGTTCTCGATCTGTGCAGACCCGTCCGCACTTGTTTCTTCCATGCTACGCTATGGACAGTGGAATTTCTGATTCATCTGCACCTTTGGGCAAGAAGAGGGCAAAGATTGGTCTAGACTATGGGCTGTGTTGCCACAAGAGCTACCGGATTATCCGGACACTGTGTCATGGAGGCTCGCCCCGACGGCAGAATTCTCGGTGAGCTCGGCGTACCATGCTCTATGCCGGTCGCCTGCCATACCATGGTTAGCTCCATTGTTGAAGGCTCCCGACCCCCTAAAGATTAAGATATTTGTGTGGCAGCTACTTCAAAATCGCCTCCCCTCGGGGACAGAGGTACTTAAGCGGCACGGCCCAGGTAACGGCTTGTGCCATCTCTGCGCGGTACCGGAGACGGGAACCCATATCCTATTCTCCTGTACGGTGGCGAGGGTCATGTGGACATTCGTTCATGAGGCATTGGGGCTCGAATGGGAGGCCCTGAACCTTGTGGACTTCCTCCAATATAGGGCTACTCAGCCATCGCAACATCGCCGCCTCTTTTTGGCTCATTTTTGCGACGATGTCTTGGACTCTTTGGACAACTCGTAATAAAATGGTGATTGAGAAGGTCTTCCTGCCGAAGGCATCTGACTCCTTCAAATTCCTTGCCTTTCTGCAGCACTAGCACCCGCTCTCGAGGCAGCGTGACCGCGACCGCCTGAGCCTCACGGTGGATGCGCTACTGGATACAGCGCGTCAGCTTTCATCATCTTAGTGCAACTTGGCAGCTGCCACTGGGTGGTTTTTTTTCCTATTTCTTTTATGTTTTTTAGGCATCTCTGTGCTGTGGCCCCAGCCGTCGTTCTTCGTTTGAGATTCAGATACTTTTTTTATGGACCAGTGCTTTATCTATAAAGTGGGGCGAAAGCCTATTTCGAGATCAAAATTAAAAATATTGCACTCCTTCTATAAATTATTGTACATAGAATGTTGTGGGGATGTGTTGAGAGCCGATGGCCTAATTATTTCTGAGTTACAATTTTGGAACTAACGACGGTCAGACCCCGCCCACCAAAATGATCTACTCCCTCCGTTCCTTTATATAAGGTGTATTTTTTTTTCCAAAAATTCCACAATGTAAGTTGTATTTCTATTTTCCTTTCAGTTTTTCGTGTGTGCCCTTCCACCATCCATCACCTTCCTTAGATAAAAAGTACTACATAGTTCCTAATAGGAAGGTAGTAAAAAGAGAATCTCTCTCCCAAATTGCATGCATTCACATTTCTCTCTCTCGTATCCCATCGATTGATTTTATTCTAGTGCAACGAGATTTAGTTGCCTTTTAATAACCCATCGGTTATTTAGTTGCATCTAATTAAACTGCTAACTACCTAAGTAGTTAAGGGTATTTCGTCCAAAATGCTCCTCAATTTTGTGCCTTGGTCACCGCGCTCAGAAATACATGTTATATAAAGGAATGGCAGGAGTAGCTTGGTAGAGAAGTTTGGATTATTAACCTCGTTGTTTTGTTAGACAGACAATGGAGATCCCATGCAAAAAATTGAACTGCCATGCAAATTACAAATGACGGGTTGCTTGGTATCTGACAATCTTCTTGTCCTTCTGCTATGCATTTTCAGAAATTCTGTAGGAAGCTGATGCACGTAGGTGTTGTGCTGGTATATTTCTTTATGTAGCCTTTGTTCAGGTAAATCAGACCAAGACAAGGAGACTATAGGTAGCCTCCCTTTTTTACCCATCTTTGCTATTGTTAATAATGAGTCTGAGAATGAACTGACTACATCTCCATCTTTTCACCTTTGTTTCTAACGAGCTTCTTAAAGGTCCGAAATATCACACCATCTTTTGATGAAAACATGTACTCCCTCCATCCCAGAATAAGTGTCTTTGATATAGTATAAGTTTAGTATAAAGTTATACTAAGTCAAAGACACTTATTTTTGGACGGAGGGAGTATAAGATATAACTGGTATTGTAAACTAGGGGTACAACTGCATTTCATTTTATACTTTTCTTATGATATCTAGAATTAACTTAAATGTAATTTGCATGTACATTCAGATTGTATACTATTGCTATGTAGTACTAATGTGCATGGTCCACATTATGGTAACGACCATTTGCTAGGAAGTGATGTACTTATGACTTTACCACTCTCCACGTACTATTTTTGGAGACGATTAATGGATGGCAATAAGACCTCTTCCAATGCAAAGGTGTTTACATGAGGTGCTAAGTGCATTAAATAGCTTAGCAACTCAACTCCCCAATGCATAGTTTCTTAACTTGTTGTTGCTAAGCTCAATTTATTAATAATTTAGCACCTAAACTCTTTCATGCATTGGTCAGCTTCTTTCATTTAAGTGGTTTGCCTAGGTTCACGCGCTTGGCATTGGTTCTTCCTGGGGTTACCAAAGTGCTCTCTCACCTCCTTAATTGTTGTGCCATGTCATTTTCTCGCTTATGTGGCATGCTTAGCACCTGTCCATGGTGCAGCACTGGGAAGGGCCTAACGACTACTTCTTCTCGAGCTACTACTGCCTTTATAAAGTAAAGCATCTTTGTCAGCAGTAGATTCTTTGAACTTTATTAGGTATATACATCTCTATCTTCCTCTATTGTATTTTTTGTAAACACTAAGTGTTTATTTTGAATGAGCTTCTTATATTTCAGTGTTTCCGGTCAGCACAATCACCATAATGCAAGGATGAGTCATTCTTCTTGTACTGTTGCATCTACATAATTGACCTTGTATATTTCCTCTTTATATGCCAATATATTTTTCCATGTACTGACATTTGCGGTCTACATTTGTGACAATTGCAAAAGGATAACATATTGGTATGAAACTTCTTTGCAAATATTATTTGAAATGACACTGCTCTGTTTTTCCTTTTACAATCTGAATAGATACTATAATGGTATACTTTTTTCTTGTCATGATAATTTGGGATTTGTATGTTGGGTGTCCTTCGATGTGCAAAACAATTCTTTTGTACTATTGGTGTGCTCCACAATTGGTAAGTACATAAGTGGAACTTACATTTAGCAATATAAACATATTCAGATTTTGTGTTTCTTTGATGATATTGTAAGAATATTTATCGTTCTTCATACATTCAATGGAATCCTCACCATATACGGGCGATGAGGGAAAAGAACTGGTCAGGGTGAAAGTCGGTTTTGTGCATCAAGGATTGGAGGTTGTGAGATTTGCAAGAGGTGATGGAGGAAAGTTTGTTATTGCCGCTTATAACATATAGTAGTCGAAGATGAGTACAAGCATAAGCTTGTTGACAATATGTATAGCAGGAGACACATATACTTTTGCAATCTTATTCATTATCTAATGTAAGAAGATCAAATATGTATTTTGTTCCTCTCATTGTTGACAAGGATGATTTTGCCATTGTTTGTATACATACATATTCAATATGTTTATGAACCTACATGAATGCTCGTTGCTCGGTTCAAGACTTCTAGAGTAAAAGTGTGTCTCAATTTTGCATCTTTAGCTATCTAAAGTGTGCTTCAATTTTTTCCCTGTCTTTCTCCAGTAACTCGTCGAAGAATTGGGTCCACGAAGAAACAAGTGCGTCGACACGTCCATGATAGCCGGCCTCAACCAAACCTTGATGTCACCATTAGTGGAGGAGCCGAAACCTAAGTGCCTCCGTGACTAGCTGACGATCTAAGAGAGAGAGAGCTTGGTGGGGGAGGTGGACGAGGAGGAGAAGAGCGGGCGACGACTGCCGTGATAACTGGTCGTCGCAGTGTAGATCGATGGGAAGGAGTGGTAGGACGAAGGAGGCAGAGTCGGGGGTTAGCGGCCTAGTAGGGTTCAGGAGCTCGGGATCGGGGAGGAGGCAGGTGGGGTGGGACGAATGGCTAAGCATAAAAAATCAAGGTAGGACGAGACAGGGGAAATAAACCGGTGAGGGAAAAGAAAATCGGTGGGGGCGTTGGATGGTATCGTTGATGGTGCAGGCTAACAAACCAAACGACAACGTACTCCCCCATTAGGACTAGAGATCTAGAACAAATCATAGGGTATATATGTTTGTAGGTATAGGTTCTAATACCTAGAATAAATCATGCTGGGAAGTAATCTACAATCAATGGCCGTGGATGATACAAGTGCATGCATGCAGAAAAGGAAAGCAATTCTTTTGGAAGGGTAGTAATAGTGATAATTTATAAGTAGGAAATGCATTAGCAGGTTGGATTCGAAGAAGGTGCCCATGCACTAAGGTACCCCAGATAATATATATATAGTGTTTATATATATATATATATATATATATATATAAACACTATTCTGATCACGGGATCAGAATAATATTCTGATAACTACATGACCTGTCCCAGCGGTAGTTGTTGAACTTCCCCCAATGCTAGGTTGAACTTCCAAGAAAGTTGTCCAAATGGGGCTTGCAGTATACCGTTGGAAAGCTGTGGACACAAGTCTCATGATCTACATTAAATTTTTGGCAAAATCTAAGCGGTTTAAGAGCAGTTTTGAAAACCGTTTTTTCGTCATACAAAAAATGTGAATAGTATTTTTGATCCCATTTCTAAATCGTTTATCGGAATGAGTCAAATAATATGGCGTTGGAAAGCTGCTGCAAATCCGCTCCTTCCACATATACAAAGTTTTCTCTAATTCCCTATTGTAAAATTTCGTAAACCGAACAACCGAGTTCGTATTTTTTAGACCATTTCTAAACGGCTAATCTGAAAGAGGCAAATGATATGGCGTTGGAAAGCTTGTGAAAATGCGCTTCTTTTCATGTAGAAAGTTTTTTTCCAATTTTGAACGGTTTAAGAGTAATTTAGAAAACGGTTAAAACTCCACCAATTTCGTATTTTCGAGTTAATTTTTTAACCGTTTGTCGGAATGCAACAAATGATATGGCATTGGAAAGCTTGTACAAATGCGAAACTTTTATGTAGTATATAATGTTTCACCCAGTTCCCTACGATTTTACGTCAATATTGAAAATGGCTTAAATAGTATTTTGGCCATAATTTGTGCAAACTTTATCGGAATGGGGCAAATAATATACCCCTGGATAGCTATGTAAAATGCGAAACTTTTTCATGTAGAAACTTTTCTCTGATTCCTAGCCGTTTTTACGTAATTTTGAAAACGGCGAGATCATGCGTTCTGCCTTCATCGCAAAAACAGAGTCTCCGAAAATGCACTGCGTGAAGAGCTTGAACTTCTGAAGAAATTCTGTTTGAACTTCACTCTGTTGTTCACGTGCAGTTTTTTCCCCGTAACTCCCCAAGCACTTACCGGAATTGAGCAAATGATATACCGATGGAAAGCTGTTGAAAACACGCAACTTTCCCGTGTTGATCATTTTTTCATACTTGCGACGGTTCAAAAGAATTTTTTGAATACATAAAAACATGTTTTAATTGTTATACATGAAACTTTTAAACCGTACATCGGAATGTAGCATATAATATAGCATTGGAAAGCTTATGAATATGAGCAACTTTTTCATGTAGACAGGTGTTAGAAAGTCGTTGCCGTTTGAGAGCAGTTTTAAAAATGGGAAACACGATGTTGTTTTTGCCTCTCCTTTATAGCATGTAATTGAAGGTCAGAGTCTCATTATATAATTTTTTAACCGTGCAGGGTGGAGCACGTGAACTTCTTGCATCAAACCTTTTGGGCTTTTAGTTTTGTATTCTTTTATTCTCATTGTAAACGCATTTCGTATAGTAGTTGAACTGCTCCCTGTTTTCATATTGAACTTCGGCCACGTATTTTTTTTTGTAATTCCTTACCCATTCCTCAGAGTTCCACAAATGATAAACTATTAGAAACTTGTTGAAAAGACCCAACTTTTTTCATACTGTTAAACTTTTATTCGAACAACGTACACCAATTTGTTTTAAACCGTTTATTTTTTGGAATATGAATATGATATACCCTTGGAAATTTGTTGAATAGAAAGAACATTTTTCATTCAAAGCATTTTTGTTTCAAATTTGTAATGGATTGACAGTATTATTTTAAGACACCAAACAACATTTTTTTGAGTGTTTTTGAACTTGTAAATACATGGTGAACCTCTCTCACAAGAATTTTTGAACTTTCCTGGGCAGGTCACATGAACTTCGAGCAACAAAATATCGAACTACTCAATTATTTAAATTTGAACTTTCCTGGGCAGGTCCTAGTTATGTAATAAATATCGAACTACTCAATTATTTCAATTTGAACTTCCAGATCTTAAAAAAAACAAGGGCATATTCATGTCTACAAACTTTTTCAACTCTCGGTTTTTTAGTTTGACCTTCTTGGTTTTGCAATAAACAGTTTGAACTTCCATGTCTTTAAAAATGCCCAAAATGACGTTGGTTTTTTTTTTGAACTTACTAATCCTAGATTTTAATATACTTTGAACTTCTGTGCTATTTGAATTTGAACTTCACATTTTTTGAGTTAACAATTGTTTTTTATTTTTAAATATACATTGAATTTCAACTTCACCTTTTTTCTTAACATGTAAATCCTAGATATTTTTTATTAAACATCAAACCACTCAGTTATTTTTAGTTTGAACTTCTAGCTTTTTACAAAACGGGAATATTCTTTTGACACTTTTTTTAGTTGTTCCTTTTTATTTTAAATTGAACTTCTTCAGTTTGTTCTTTAGTAACGAGAAAAATCTGAGTTTTTTATAATCTTCGCACTTCTCTTATGTTTTAATTTGAACTTCTTATTCTTATTCTTAGAAAAAAAATATGTTTTTAAATAAGCACTACACATTTTTTAATTAAACTTCATACTTTTATTTTTCCTAGAAACGGAAAGAATTTGAGTTTTCCTTATACGTCGAATTACTCCTTTATTTTACATTGAACTTCTTCATTTTATTTTTTAGTATTAAGGAAAATCTGAGTTTTTTTTACATATGAAACTTCTCTATTTTTGTAATTTGGACTTCTTGGTTTATTTCTTTTAGTAACAATAATATCCAGGTTTTGTAATAAATATTGAACGTTTATTATTTAATTGTCAACTTCTAGATTTCTTTTAATTTTAGAACAATGAAAGTCCTTTTTATGATTTTTGAACTTCTCTATTTCAATTTTGAACTTCTTGTTTTTTTATTTTAGAAATGGTGAAATATCTGCTTCTAAGTTTTCTTTTACTTTTGAACTGCTCTATTATTTCTAGTTGAACTTTCTATGATCTTCTTGTCAGTGGATTTAGATTTTCCAACTTTTATACATCGAACTACTGCATTTTTTATTTTGAACTTCTTGTTTCCATTCTTCAATAACGGGAAAAATCTAAATTTTGTATAATCATCGAACTGATCCTCTATTTTAATTTGGACTTCTTGGTTTTATTTCTTTTAGTAATGGAAAAAAATCCTAGTTTTTTAATAAACATCAAGCCACTCGTTTTTTTAAATTTGAACTTCGAGGTTTTTTGTGGAAACGAAGAAATTGTGTTTTTCATAAGTAGTGAACTTCTCTATTTTTTAATGTTGGACTTTCTTGGTTTTTCAATTCGAACTTCTTAGTTTTTAGTTGTTTAGAAATGAAATATTTTTTAATAAACTTTGGATCGCGTTGTTGTTTCAATTTGAACTTCTTTGTATCTATTTTTTAAATGGGGGAGAAGGATTGATTTGTTTTTGTAAACTTGTATATTTTTTTGGTAAACTTTTTAATCGTTTTTTCTTCTTAAAGTGGTTTTTCCTTTTTTTATATGTACTTCCAGGAGTTGACTGTGTTACGGTTTCCCCCAAAAAAGTTTCGCATCAAGGACATATAAGAGTTGTTTTTGTGTACATATGATTGTTCTGTAGATAATATAGATGAAAGATGCGATGTGAGAAATTTTACCAAAATTCAATGAGCATATGAAGTCGTTGGTGTACGCCCCAAGCCCTCTATGAAACAATGCATAAATTTTGCAATGTATTTTTTATTTGAACCTATTGGTTTTATTCTCATTAGCGGTTAAAATCTGAGGTTTTAGTAAACATTGAACTGCTCCGTTATTTTCATTTGAACTTCTAGGTATTTTAAGGTGTGTTGTGAGTAGAATTCCGAACTTCGGCGGTCGGTGTATTTGAACTTATACGATATTTGTAAAAAAACAGAGCCAATTTGTGCAATTTTTTAAACTTTTCTAAATTGTTGACCTTGAGCTTCTCAACATTTTTTCACTATACATGCTTTTTTTATGTAATAACTTTTCTATGTCAAATGCCTCCCTGAATGTACATGAGCTTCTTTTTTCAGTGGTGTTTTTCTTGATAACATGGCACCAAATAGATTCCCATAAATTCCCTTTCGGTTTCATACCTTCTAATGCAATAGTTTTGCAGGGCATGCATGTTTATGGAATTACAGAAGTTAATTGGTTTGAGATAAAAGTAAACACTAAAATAATTTATTTCCATTTTTGGCATAACCACCAGCACCTTAGGCACGTATCCATTTTTGATCTGCACTTGGTATTTTTTTGGAGGCTCCACTCCTCTCTGTTGTAATTGCCCAGCACGAGACTATACAAAGTTTTTTCAGTTACTACAATCTTCAACCTGGAGTCAATTTGGACTACTCAATCACGTAGAATCAGACAGGAAGTGTTGTACATTTGTAGTAGGATATAATGTACAAACAATCACGTACAATGCGTCAAACTTCAACCTGGAGTCACATTGGACTGCAAAACTACATTTTGAGATGACTCAAAACCAAATTTATCTGTTCAGAGCAATGCCGCCGCTGCCGAATACAGATTCTTTTTCAACTAAGACCAAATTTCAGAAACAATGGATTAATTAGAGAGGAGATGGAAGGGAGATTGGCACGGTCCATTATTCGCTCTAGCGGGACGACCGATGTCGTTGCACGAGGCCGGAGAGAATAGCTCCGGCGAGGATGAGGAACCAGTGCACGGGATATCCTGTCGATGCACATGTAATGACGTACGGAGTGCTCACGACCTGCCAAAGGCGTTGCCCGCGACCTACCCAGGACGGTGCCGCTACCTGCCCTCACGCACACCTCGGACATCAGATCCGCGTCGGCGGCCGAGGGGGTGGATGTGCCCGGGGGAAGAAGGGCGCTGCCGCAGCCGGGACAGTAGTGAGCGAGGTTTGGGCAGTGGTGCGCGTGAGGTTAACGGCCCACGGAGGAGCATGCCGCAGGTGAATTGCGCCGGTGCAGGAGGGAGGGCGACGCCGCGTTGGACTGCACGCATGGACGAGGTTGGACTGCACAACGGTCCCTGCCGTGAGCGAAGCGTGGTTGCGGTGATGGCGGGGTAGGCGATGACGTGGGAAGGCAGGAGGTGTCGTGTTGAGTGCACGCGGCAGGCGGCGTGCTTGGGCTCGCCGGGACGTGGATGCAATGGGGGTGCGGGGCGCCGGATCCCGGCGGCGAGAAGCGGTGCCACGCTATATGCAAGTGACGGCATCGGAGATGGGGTGCACTCCGTCAGGTTTGCAGGAGACAGTGGCAGCGCGAGTTCCTGGTGGGGCCGGCGGTGTGCCCGGGCGGGAGTGGGCCGGCGGTGGCGGGGCATGGTGGCGGTGATTTCTTCGGTGGATCCCGGGCGGGGGCTAGAGCGCACGGGGACACCAGGTCCCGGCGGCGCGCGGTGGTGTGATGACCCACAAGTATAGGGGATCTATCGTAGTCCTTTCAATAAGTAATAGTGTCGAACCCAACGAGGAGCAGAAGGAAATGACATGCGGTTTTCAGCAAGGTATTCTCTGCAAGCACTGAAATTATCGGTGACAGTTAGTTGTCTGATGAGATAATTTGCAATGGGTAACAAGTATCAAAAGTAAACAAGGTGCAGCAAGGTGGCCCAATCCTTTTTGTAGCAAAGGACAAGCCTAAACGAACTCTTCTATAAAGCAGAGCGCTCCCGAGGACACATGGGAATTGTTGTCAAGCTAGTTTTCATCATGCTCATATGATTCGCGTTCGATACTTTGATAATTTGATATGTGGGTGGACCGTTGCTTGGGTGCTGCCCTTCCTTGAAAACGCCTCCCACTTATGATTAACCCCTCTCGCAAGCATTTGCAACTACGAAAGAAGAATTAAGATAAATCTAACCATAGCATGAAGCATATGGATCCAAATCAGCCCCTTATGAAGCAACGCATAAACTAGGGTTTAAGCTTCTATCACTCTAGCAACCCATCATCTACTTATTACTTCCCAATGCCTTCCCCTAGGCCCAAATCATGGTGAAGTGTCATGTAGTCGACATTCACATAACACCACTGGAGGAAAGACAACATACATCTCATCAAAATATCGAACGAATACCAAATTCACATGATTACTTATAACAAGACTTCTCCCATGTCCTCAAGAACAAACGTAACTACTCACAAAGCATATTCATGTTCATAATTAGAGGAGTATTAATTATCATTAAGGATCTAAAAATATAATCTTCCACCGGATAAACCAACTAGCATCAACTACAAGGAGTAATCAACACTACTAGCAACCCACAGGTACCAATCTGAGGTTTTGAGACAGAGATCGGATACAAGAGATGAACTAGGGTTTGAGAGGAGATGGTGCTGGTGAAGATGTTGATGGAGATTGACCCCCTCTCGATGAGAGGATGATTGGTGATGACGATGGCTTCGATTTCCCCCTCCCGGAGGGAAGTTTCCCCGGCAGAACAGCTCCGCCGAAGCCCTAGATTGGTTCTGCCCAGGTTGCGCATCGAGACGGTGGCGCTTCATCCCGAAAGCTTCCTTCTGATTTTTTCCAGGTCCAAACACACCATATAGCAGAAGATGGGCATCGGGGGCCTGCCAGGTGGCCCACAAGACCGGAGGGCGCGCCCAGGGGGGTAGGGCGCGCCCTCCACCCTTGTGGATGGCAGGTGGCCCCCCTCTGGTGCTTTCTTCGCCCAATATTTTTTATTAATTCCAATATGACTCTCTGTGAAGTTTCAGGACTTTTGGAGTTGTGCAGAATAAGTCTCTAATATTTGCTCCTTTTCCAGTCCAGAATTCCAGCTGCCGGCATTCTCCCTCTTCATGTAAACCTTGTAAAATAAGAGATAAAAGGCATAAATATTGTGATATAATGTGTAATAACAGCCCATAATGCAATAAATATTGATATAAAAGCATGATGCAAAATGGACGTATCAAGTCCCCCAAGCTTAGACCTCGCTTCTCCTCAAGCGAAAGCCGATATCGAAAAATATGTCCACATGTTTAGAGATAGAGGTGTCGATAAAATAAAATACGGACATGAGGGCATCATGATCATCTTTAGGACAACAACATATATTGTCATATAATTTGTTATGCTAAAGTAACAATTCATTCACAAGGTAGAGTATAAATCAGAAACTTCATTCAAAACTAACAAACCATGATCTCAGTCATTGAAGCAATTGCAATTTATCATAACATCGGAAAGAGTCAATTCAAGAGCTTTTCAGCAAGTCCACATACTCAACTATCATTTAGTCTTTCATAATTGCTAACACTCATGCGATACTTATGGGTTCAAAGCTTCAGTCGGACACAGAGAAAGATAGGGGCTTATAGTTTTGCCTCCCAACCTTTTACCTCAAGGGTAATGTCAACAATAATACTTTATGAAAACCTACATCCGAGTGGATATATATATATCCGGATCTCTCCAGCACATAGTGCTTGCCAAAGGAAAAAGAGTAAAAAGGAAAGGTGATGATCACCATGACTCTTGTATAAAGGTAGAAGATAAAAGTAAAAGATAGGCCTTTCGTAGAGGGAAGCAGAGGTTGTCATGCGCTTTTATGGTTGGATGCACAAAATCTTAATGCAAAAGAACGTCACTTTATATTGCCGCTGGTGATAAAGAAATTTATTATGCAGTCCGTCGCTTTTATTTCTTCCATATCACAAGTTCGTATAAAGCTTATTTTCTTCACACTAATAGATCATACATATTTAGAGAGTAATTTTTATTGCTTGCACCGATGACAACTTACTTGAAGGATCTTACTCTATCCATAGGTAGGTATGGTGGACTCTCATGGCAAAACTAGGTTTAGGGATGTTTGGAAGCACAAGTAATATCTCTACGTGGTGTAAAGAATTTGGCTAGCATGAGAGGGAATGGCAAGCTCAACATGTTGGAGGATCCATGACAACATAACTTCTATTTGGATATAAGAAAACATAAACCATTATGTTGTCTTCCTTGTCCAACATCAACTTTTTGGCATGTCATATTTTAATGAGTGCTCAGAATTACAAAAGATGTCCAAGATAGTATATTTATATGTGAAGCATCTCTTTCTTTATTACTTCCTATTAATTGCAACAATGACCAAAACTATGTTTGTCAACTCTCAACAACTTTTATTCATCATACTCTTTATATTTGAAGTCATTACTCTCCATAAGATCAATATATGATCTTTTTATTTATTTTTATTACTTTCTTTAATTTAATTCCCTCAAGATCATAGCAAGAAATCAAAGCCCTCAACTCAAAACTACTCTTTATTATATATAACTCACGGACTCGATTACATAGATAGAGATCAAAACAAAACTCAAAGCTAGATCATACTAAAAACTTTATTCTACTAGATCAAGATATAACCAAAAGGATCGAACTAAGAAAAACGATAAAAGTAAAGGTGTGATGGTGATACGATACCGGGGCATCTCCCCCAAGATTGGCAGTTGCCAAGAGGAGTGCCCATACCCATGTATTTATGTCTCTTTCTTCGGAGGTGGTGATGATGGAGTTGTTGATGAAGTAGTGCCACACCTCGAGGGCAGGAGATACTCCAATCTATGAATGATGCTCTGGAGGGTAATGATATGCTCTTGCAACAGAATATTTTCACGAGTAAGATATTTGTTTTGCACATGAACTAATTCAATTATCTTAAAAGCTTCAATTTCAGTAGGCGTAAGATGATGGTACTAAGGTTGAAGGATGTCTTCTTCTTCTGTTGCCGGAACTTGATCTTCCGCTGCCTTCTTGATCTTATCACCCTCGTTGGTTTCCCCAAGTTCTTCTCTCTTCATCTCTATCTTCATTAGCCAAGCATCATCGCCTGCGTTGTTGGAGGAGGGGGAGGACATGATGCCTGGCCTTGAAAACTCTGGCAGAAAACAGCTCAAAACAAAAACAGGGGGTTTTGCCGTGGTACGGTGGTCAAAACCTTCGGGAGATTATATAATGAATTTTTACCGACCAAAAGAAGTATTGTGCAAGAAAACGGAGTCTGGAGGGCACACGAGGTGGCCACAAGGCAGGGGGGCGTGCCTAGGGGGTAGGGCGCGGCCTCCACCCTTGTGGATGCCTCGTGGGCTCTTCAGACTACTTTTAATTTTCCTAATTTTTTAAATATTCCAAAACGGAGAAAAATTGCTATTAGAACAGTTTTGGAGTCGGTTTACTTACCGTACCGCATACCTATTCCTTTTCAGAGTCTGAAATGTTCTGGAAAGTGTCCCTTATGTACTCCTCCGGTGTTACGGCATCAATTATATTGGTCTCAACATTTATGGGATTACCTGAGATATAATGTTTGATTCTTTGACCTTTTACCACCTTCGGATTTGTGCCTTCAGCGTTGTTGATTTTTATGGCACCGGAATGATAGACCTCCTCGATAATGTAAGGACCTTCCCATTTAGAGAGAAGCTTTCCTGCAAAAAATCTTAAACGAGAGTTGTATAGCAAAACATGATCACCTACATTAAACTCACGCTTTTGTATCCTTTTGTCATGCCATCTTGTAACTTTTTCTTTAAACAACTTGGCATTCTCATAGGCTTGGGTTCTCCATTCATCAAGTGAGCTAATGTCAAATAACCTCTTCTCACCGGCAAGTTTGAAATCATAGTTGAGCTCTTTAATAGCCCAATATGCCTTATGTTCTAATTCAAGAGGTAAGTGACATGCTTTTCCATAAAACATTTTATACGGAGACATACCCATAGGATTCTTATAAGCAGTTCTATAAGCCCATAGTGCATCATCAAGTTTCTTAGACCAATTCTTTCTAGATCTATTAACAGTCCTTTGCAAAATCAATTTAATCTCTCTATTGCTCAATTCTACTTGACCACTAGACTGAGGGTGATATGGAGATGCAACTCTATCGTTAACATCATACTTAGCAAGCATTTTACGGAAAGCACCATGAATAAAATGTGAACCACCATCAGTCATTAAATATCTAGGGACTCCAAACCTCGGAAAAATAACTTCCTTAAGCATCTTAATAGAAGTGTTATGATCAGCACTACTAGTTGGAATAGCTTCTACCCACTTAGTAACGTAATCAACAGCAACTAAAATATATGTATACCCATTAGAGGAAGGAAAAGGTACCATATAATCAAAGCCCCAAACATCAAATGGTTCAATAACAAGTGAATAATTCATAGGCATTTCCTTGCGTCTACTAATATTGCCAATTCTCTGGCATTCATCACAAGACAAGACAAACTTACTATCATCCTTGAAGAGAGTAGACCAATAAAAACCGGATTGCAA
The DNA here is from genome assembly GCA_011799875.1 of Thinopyrum elongatum. Taxonomy (NCBI): domain Eukaryota; kingdom Viridiplantae; phylum Streptophyta; class Magnoliopsida; order Poales; family Poaceae; genus Thinopyrum; species Thinopyrum elongatum. Next base: position 16,284,937 of record CM022299.1, read on the forward strand.
TACCTTGTGTGCAGTTCTATCTCCAGCGTGGTGTCCCCCGTAAGCTTCGGAGTGGCACTTACGTAGGATCTATTCCTGTTCATGCTCAGGTACACAATGTCTAATAACACCATCTACTCCTTCTTTATAAAGGTGTGGGTCATCCCAAAAATAATGTCTTAAATCAAAGAAAAACATTTTCTTTTGCTGGTATGTGAAACTAGGTGGTATAAATTTAGCAACAATGTAATTAGCATAATCAGCATACCATGGAGTATTACGAGAAGCATTTATGATAGCTAATTACTCATCAGAAAAGCTATCATCAATAGGTAGTGGGTCATCAAGAACATTTTCTAACCTAGATAAGTTGTCTGCAACGGGGTTCTCAGCTCCCTTTCTATCAATAATATGCAAATCAAATTCTTGTAGCAAGAGAACCCATCTAATAAGTCTAGGCTTAGCATCTTTCTTTTCCATAAGATATTTAATAGCAGCATGATCAGTATGAACAGTTACTTCGGAATCAACAATATAAGATTAGAACTTATCACAAGCAAAAACAATTCTTTTTTCAGTAGTAGCATAATTTCTCTGGGCACTGTCTAGAGTTTTACTAGCATAATGAATAACATTCAATTTCTTATCAACTCTTTGTCCTAGAACAGCACCAATAGCATAATCACTAGCATCACACATAATTTCAAAGGGTAAATTCCAATCAGGTGGCTGAACAATAGGTGTTGAAATCAAGGCTTTCTTAAGTATTTCAAATGCTTCTACACAATCATCATCAAAAACAAAAGGAACATCTTTTTGCAAGACATTAGTGAGAGGCCTAGAAATTTTAGAGAAGTCTTTAATAAACCTCTTATGGAAACCAGCATGACCAAGGAAACTTCTTATACCTTTGATATCTTTTGGACACGGCATCTTTTCAATAGCATCTACTTTAGCTTTATCAACTTCAATACCTCTTTCAAAAATTTTGTGCCCCAAGACAATACCTTCATTAACCATAAAGTGGCACTTCTCCCAATTCAAGACAAGAAAAGTTTCTTCACATCTTTGCAAAACTCGATCAAGGTTGCTTAAGCAATCATCAAAAGAAATTCCGTAAATGGAGAAATCATCCATGAAAACCTCAACAATCTTTTCACAAAAGTCAGAGAATATAGCAGTCATACACCTTTGAAAGGTAGCAGGTGCATTGCATAAACCAAAAGGCATATGTCTATAAGGAAAGGTACCGAAAGGGCAAGTAAAAGTGGTCTTCTCCTGATCATCTTTTGACACAGGTATTTGAGAAAAACTAGAATAACCATCTAGAAAGCAAAAATGTGTATGTTTGGATAGTCTTTCTAGCATTTGATCAATAAAAGGTAGAGGATAATGATCTTTCCTAATAGCTTTGTTTAGTTTGCAATAATCAATTACCATTCTATAACCTGTAACAATTCTTTGTGGAATCAATTCATTCTTATCAGTAGGAACAACAGTAATACCTCCCTTCCTAGGGACACAATGAACGGGACTTACCCATCTACTATCAGCAATAGGATAAATTATACCTGCCTCCAGAAGCTTTAATATTTCATTTCTTACCACTTCTTTCATCTTAGGATTTAACCGTCGTTGGTGATCAACAACTGGTTTAGCATCATGCTCCAAATTAATTTTGTGCTGACATAGAGTGGGACTAATGCACTTAAGATCATCAAGAGTATATCCAATAGCGGACGGTGCTTCTTCAGAGTTTTCAATAATTTCTTTTCTTCATGCTTTGAAAGGTTAGCACTAATAATAACATGATATATCTTCTTTTCATCAAGATAAGCATATTTCAAAGTATCAGGTAATTCTTTAAGCTCAAACACGGGATCACCCTTGGGTGGAGGAGGATCCCCAAGGATTTCAACAGGCAAGTTATGTTTCAAAATAGGCCCTTGCTTAAAGAATATTTCATCTATTTCCCTTCTTTCATTCATAAACATATCATTTTCATGGTCTAGCAAATATTGTTCTAAAGGATCAATAGGAGGCATGGCAATAGAAGCAAGACCAATAATTTCATCTTTACTAGGAAATTCTTTATCATGGGGTTGTCTACGAAATTTAGAGAAATTAAAATCATGAGACATATCCCCTAAACCGACAGTAACAATATCTGTCTCGCAGTCTATCTTAGCATTAACGGTATTCAAGAAAGGTCTACCAAATATAATGGGACAAAAATCATCTTGTGGGGAAGCAAGAACAAGAAAATCAGTAGGGTATTTTATTTTCCCACACAAGACCTCAACATCTCTAACAATCCCAATTGGTGATATGGTATCTCTGTTGGCAAGCTTAATAGTAACATCAATATCCTCTATCTCAGCAGGTGCAATATCATTCATAATTTCTTTATATAAGGTATAAGGAATTGCACTGACACTAGCACCCACACCACATAAGCCATGATAACAATGATCTCCTATTTTAACGGAAACAACAGGCAGGCCAACAACAGGTCTATGTTTATCTTTAGTATCAGGTTTAGCAATTCTAGCAGCTTCATCACAGAAATAAATAACATGCCCTTCAATATTATCAACCAAGAGATCTTTAATCATAGCAATACTAGGTTCAACTTTAATTTGTTCAGGGGGTGTAGGTGTTCTAATATAACTCTTACGAACCACAGTTGAAGCTTTAGCATGATCCTTTATTCGAACAGGAAAAGGTGGTTTCTCAATATAAGCAGTAGGAATAATAGGATCAACATTATATGTAATAGTTTCTTCTTCAACTTTAATAGGTTCTACTACTTTCACTTCAATGGGAGGATGATATTTAAACCACTTCTCCTTAGGGAGATCAAGATGAGTAGCAAATGATTCACAGAAAGAAGCTACTATCTCAGAATCAAGTCCATATTTTGTGCTAAAATCACGAAAAGCATCGGTATCCAGAAAATATTTAACACAATCAAACTTACGGTTTATATCTGACTCCTTACCTTCATCGAGTTCCCAATCTTCAGAGTTGTGTTTAATTCTTTCCAATAAATCCCATTTGAATTCAATATCCTTCTTCATAAAAGAACCAGTACTAGAAGTATCTAGCATGGATCTATCATTATGAGAAAGCCGAGCATAAAATTTTTGAATAATAATTTCTCTTGAGAGCTCATGATTGGGGAATTAATATAACATTGACTTAAGCCTCCCCCAATCTTGAGCGATACTTTCTCCTTCATGAGGCCAAAAATTATATATATAATTCCGATCACGATGAACCAGATGCATAGGATAAAACTTCTGATGAAATTACAATTTCAATCAGTTGTAGTTCCATGATCCAATATCATCACATAGCCTATACCATGTCAATGCCTTTCCCTTCGAAGATAAAGGGAAGACCTTCTTCTTGACAACATCCTCGGGCATAGCTGCAAGCTTAAATAATCCACAAATTTCATCCACATAGATTAGGTGCATATCAGGATGTAATGTTCCATCTCCTGCATAAGGATTAGCTAGGATTTTCTCTATCATACCAGAAGGAATTTCATAATAAATATTTTTAGTAGGTGCAGTAGGTTGAGGAGCATTTCTTTGCCCTTTCGGTCGAGGTGAAGATACCCCGAACAAGCCCCTCAAATGATTATTTTTCATAGTAACAAGTGTAAATTTCAACACACAATATAAATGTTTCCTTACCAAACTCCACTTACCAAAGGCGCTTCACTCCCCGGCAACGGCACCAGAAAATAGTCTTGATGACCCACAAGTATAGGGGATCTATCGTAGTCCTTTCGATAAGTAAGAGTGTCAAACCCAACGAGGAGCAGAAGGAAATGACAAGCGGTTTTCAGCAAGGTATTCTCTGCAAGCACTGAAATTATCGGTCACAGATAGTTGTATATGAGATAATTTGTAACGGGTAACAAGTAACAAAAGTAAACAAGGTGCAGCAAGGTGGCCCAATCCTTTTTGTAGCAAGTGACAAGCCTGAACGAACTCTTATATAAAGCAAAGCGCTCCGGAGGACACATGTGAATTGTTGTCAAGCTAGTTTTCATCATGCTCATATGATTCGAGTTCGTTACTTTGATAATTTGATATGTGAGTGGACCGGTGCTTGGGTGCTGCCCTTCCTTGGACAAGCCTCCCGTTTATGATTAACCCCTCTCGCAAGCATCCGCAACTACGTAAGAAGAATTAAGATAAATCTAACCATAGCATGAAACATATGGATCCAAATCAGCCCCTTACGAAGCAACGCATAAACTAGGGTTTAAGCTTCTGTCACTCTAGCAACCCATCATCTACTTATTACTTCCCAATGCCTTCCCCTAGGCCCAAATCATGGTGAAGTGTCATGTAGTCAACGTTCACATAACACCACTAGAGGAATGACAACATACATCTCATCAAAATATCGAACGAATACCAAATTCACATGATTACTTATAACAAGACTTCTCCCATCTCCTCAGGAACAAATGTAACTACTCACAAAGCATATTCATGTTCATAATCAGAGGAGTATTAATTATCATTAAGGATATGAAAATATAATCTTCCACCGGATAAACCAACTAGCATCAACTACAAGGAGTAATCAACACTACTAGCAATCCACAGGTACCAATCTGAGGTTTTGAGACAGAGATCGGATACAAGAGATGAACTAGGGTTTGAGAGGAGATGGTGCGGGTGAAGATGTTGATGGAGATTGACCCCGTCTCGATGAGAGGATCGTTGGTGATGACGATGGCTTCGGTTTCCCCCTCCCGGAGGGAAGTTTCCCCGGCAGAACAGCTCCACCGGAGCCCTAGATTGGTTCTGCCTAGGTTCCGCCTCGAGACATCGTCGCTTCATCTCGAAAGCTTCCTTCTGATTTTTTCCAGGTCAAAACACACCATATAGCAGAAGATGGGTGTCGAGGGCCTGCCAGGTGGCCCACAAGACCGGAGGGCGCGCCCTCCACCCTTGTGGATGGCAGGTGGCCCCCCTCTGGTGCTTTCTTCGCCCAATATTTTTTATTAATTCCAATATGATTCTCTGTGAAGTTTCAGGACTTTTGGAGTTGTGCAGAATAGGTCTCTAATATTTGCTCCTTTTCCAGTCCAGAATTCCAGCTGCCGGCATTCTCCCTCTTCATGTAAACCTTGTAAAATTAGAGAGAAAAGGCATAAGTATTGTGATATAATGTGTAATACTTTTGGAGTTGTGCAGAATAGGTCTCTAATATTTGCTCCTTTTCCAATCCAGAATTCCAGCTGCCAGCATTCTCCCTCTTCATGTAAACCTTGTAAAATAAGAGAGAAAAGACATAAGTATTGTGATATAATGTGTAATAACAGCCCATAATGCAATAAATATTGACATAAAAGCATGATGCAAAATGGACGTATCATGGTGCAGGGGTGCGGTGGCGCATGGGGGTGTGGGGGTGGGTCACAGCCGGATCAAGGCGGGAGGTGGCCCCGTGGGCGGATCCGGGGGTAGAAAGCGGCGCGGCGGCTGGAGCCGGGGTCAGAGGTGGCGCAGCGGCTGGTTTCGGGGGCGGATGCTGTGCGGCTCGACGATGGACGCGGGTGGGGGAGAAGAAGCGGCTCTGTTTCTTCTTTTTAGTTCGGAAACATCCCTTTGGCTCCTATAAAGGCGCTGTTGTGATCAGAATAACTATTCTGATCCCAGGATCAGAATAATGTTACTATATATATATATATATATATATATATATATATATATATATATATATATATATATATACATAAACACTATTCTCATCACGGGATCAGAATAATATTCTGATAACTACCTGACCTGTCCCAGCGGTAGTACTTGAACTTCCCCCGGTGCTAGGTTGAACTTCCCCAAAGATTGCCCAAATGGGGCTTGCGATATACCATTGGAAAGCTATGGACACGAGTATCATGACCCAAATTAAATTTTTGGCAAAACCTAAGAGGTTTAAGAGCAGTTTTGAAAACCGTTTTTTTCTTCATACAATAAACATGAATCATATTTTCAATCTCATTTCTAAACCGTTTATCGGAACGAGGCAAATAATATGGCGTTGGAAAGATGCTGCAAATGCGCTCCTTCCACATGTAGAAAGTTTTCTCTAATTCCCTATGATTACAGAGTAATTTGGAAAATCGTAGAATTTCACAACCAAACAGCCAAGTTCGTATTTTCGACGCCATTTCTAAACAGCTAATCCAATTGAGGAAAATGATATGGCGTTGGAAAGCTTATGAAAATGCGCTTCTACTTCATGTTCAAAGTTTTTTCTAGTTTTGAATGGTTTAAGAGTAATTTAGAAAATGGTCCAAGTTCCATCGAGTTTGTATTTTCATGTTAATTTTTTAACCGTACGTTGGAATATAGCAAATGATACGGCATTGGAAAGCTTGAAGAAATGCGAAACTTTTTGGTATATACTGTTTCTACCAATTCCATATGGTTTTAAGACAATTTTGAAAATGGTTAAAAATGTGCTTTGGCTGTAATTTTTGGAAACTTTGTCAGAATGGGAAAATAATATACCATTGGATAGCTACGAAAAATGCGAAACTTTTTCATATATAAAGTTATCTCTAATTCCCAGCCGTTTTCATGTAATTTAGAAAATGGCGAGATCATGATTTCTGCCTTCATCGCGTAAGGAAATGCACTTCGTGAAGTAGTTGAACTTCTGGGGCATGTATGTTTGAACTTCACTCTATTTTTTACGTGCTATTTTTTGCCCGTAAGTCCCATACCACTTACCAGAATCTAGCAAATGATATACCGATGGAAAGCTATTGAAAACACGCAACTTTCCCGTGTTGATCAGTTTTTCATGCTCGCGATGGTTCAAAAGAATTTTTTAAATATGTAAAAACTTGTTTTTAATGGTATACATGAAAATTTTGAACCGTTCATCAAAATGCAGCACATAATATACCGTTGGAAAGCTTATGAATAGCAACAAGTTTTTCATGTAGACAGGTGTTACAAATTCGTTGCCGTTTGAGAGCAGTTTTTAAAATTGCAAAAACAACGTTTGTTTTTTGCCTTTTTTCAACATGTAATTGAACGACACACGTCTCGCACATGAATTTTGAACTATGCTAGGAGGAGCACGTGAACTTCTTGCAACAAACTTTTTAAGCTTTTAGCTTTCTATTCGAATATTCTTATCTGAAACGCATTCCATGTAGTAGTTGAACTTCCTGCTGTTTTCACCTTGTACTTCTGTCACGTATTTTTGTTCAACCTCTCTCATAAGAATTTTTGAACTTTCTAGGGCCGAGCACCTGAACTTTTAGCAACAAAACTTTTAGCCTTTGCTTTTTCATTCTTTTTTTTATACAAATGCACACCGCGTAGTACGTGAACTTCTAGAAGTTATCAATTTGAACTTCTCTCAGTTACGTAAAAATATCTGAGTCTTTTATAGACATTGAACCGATCTACCTATTTTAATTTGAACTTCTTGGTTTTATTATTTGAAGTGGGAAAAATCTGTTATTTTCATAAGATTGAACTACTCCGTTATTTTTAGTTTGAACTTCTTGGTTTTATTTTTGGACACGAAAAAATTGGCAATATTTTTAAAGATCGAACTACTTTGTTTGTTTAATTGAACTTCTTGGGTTCTTTTTAGAAATGGGAAAATCTAAAAAAAAATTATGTTTCTAAAGATCCATTTTTTTGTCACGATCGAACTACTCTTTTATTTAAATTCGAACTTCTCAATTTTTAAACTATAACCTCTCTTGATTCTTGTAGATGACCTCTCTCTCCATTGAATCTTGTGCTTTTTTACCTTGAATTTTTGTTCAACTACTCATTTTTATCCGCAATGATTGGACTATCGACACCATATACTTCATCATCGAGTCATATATAGTCATGAATGTTTTCTGTTCCTCACTACAAATCACATGAAGTAAGCATGAATGTTTGAAAAATCAAACTTCATGTATACACCATTTGTTTTAACTGTTTTTTAATAAGAATATTATATACCCTTTGAAAAAAATATGAGTTTATTATAAACTTCAAACTTCTCTTTTATTTTAATTTGAACTTCTTAGTTTTATTCTTTAGGGAAAAATAAGGGTTTTAAATAAGCATCAAACATTTTTTTAAATTGAACTTCATACTTTTATTTTTCTAGGAAAGGAAAGAATTTGAGTTTTCCATAAACATTGAACTACTTTGTTACTTTATTCTGAACCTCTTGATTTTATTTCTTTACTAACAAAGAAAATATGAGTTTTTTATAAATATCGAACAACTCTATTTTTTAATTTGGACTTCTTGATATTGTAATAAACATTGAACCGCTCCGCTATTTAAATTTGAACTTCTAGTTTTTTCAGAAATGAGGGACAAGCTTTTTTTTATAATCTTTTGGAACTGCTCTATTTTCTCGATTTGACCTTCTTGGGTTTTCAATAAACATTGAACTTCTGTGTTATTCAAATTTGAACCTCTAGTTTCTTTTTCTAGAAATGGGGAAAATACCATTTTTTGTATAATTTTTGAACTGATCTGCTTTTTTTATTTGAACTTCCTGGTTTATTTTTAGTAGAAGGGAGAATCCCAGTTTTATAATAAACAAACGAACTGCTCCGCTATTTTAATTTGAACTTCTATTTTTTTTTAAAGTGTACATTTTTTTGCCTTTTCTCTTATTTTTTTGTTACTGTTCACTTTAGTCACATGATGTTTTAGAATGGAACATTTTTGTACAACCTTGGATTGGCAAGGTTCATTCATCAACTGATATTTTTCTTGTGTTCAACTATTTTTTTTGGACAACCAAGGTGTGTTGTGTTTTCAGAAGTGTTTTTTTTGAACTATCAGCGACAGAAACTATAAACTTCTCACCCACAGAACGTATTTAGTACAGCCCATACACACGGCACACATAACTGAAGTACATCTTTTTTGAAATTTGCGAATTCCTGCAACTGGTACACACACTGAACCTTTCACAAGGATAAGGCTAAACTTCCTCATTTTTACAATGCTCAACAGAACAGGAGCACACAACACAACCCTGGGCACATTTGTGCTTGAGAATTTCCATAACTGGGCACATGGTGCTTGAGAAGGACACTAGAGGTGAGGAGAAGTTTTCCAACCCGTGTCCCTCTACCCTGAAGTTTTTTTTGCAAACTTTGTGTTCTTTTTACCACTCATTACTTATTAGTTTTATCTCAAAAAGTAGCTATCAATTATGCACAGGCCTGCGAATTCGCATACATGCCGACTAGACCACCAACAAAATTACACCAAAAAGACCACTTTTCACTATGAAAAAAGCTCTATTTGTTCATACCGAAGTCTTCACATGTATTACAGAAAAATGAACTCAGGAAAAGCTCCATTTTCTCATGGCACTAGCACAACAGTAGCTCTTACAGACATACACGAACAGTTTGTACCCTGTTGGACACAATGTAAGAGAAGGAAAGAATTCACCTGAAAGCTGGGACAAAAAGTGCCATACAAGTGCAGAATCAACAGTTAAGAAGAAACTACTCCCCCTTTGTTCAGATGAGCGGAGTTGCATAGCTTGAGGCGGCCAAGTTGAACGGGCTGGGCGTTGCTCACCTCTTCTCTTCGTGGTGAGTGATTTTTGAACTCCTTGGGTAGTTGTACATGAACTTCTCGCAAACCAATATGTTCATAACAAGAAAAACATGAACCAATAAACAAAATGGAGAACAAAATTCCTACGCATATATATCGTACAAATAACAGCGAAGTCTTTTTGAATGAAAGGCCTACCAGAGATTTCCAAACAACAAAATGGACGAGGGAAAAGAGGAGGCAAAAGAGATACTGAAGATTTCTGCACGCATCACCGTCGGATGTCGACAAGAACCAAATATCTAAAATGCAGAACACTGTAGGTGATCTGGGCTGGAAATTATGGCCTCGGGCGCGTCACTAAGAGCTTGGGCAGAGGCGACGACGCTGGAGGGATTAGCGGAGGGGTGCAGGAGAGGTCTTTCACGGCGGCTAGCTACAGGTCGTTGCCTCCTCCAGCTGAAGGTCAACGCCTCCTCCAGCTGCAGGAAAGCGTCCAACCCGTGCGTGTGCTGTGGTCGCCGGTGAGTGAAGGGCGGTGAAGGATCTCGCCGGATCTGCTGATCCCTGATGTGCTCCGGTTGGGGTCGGGCCTGCGGCGCGTCGGCGGCTGGGGGCGGGGCGGCCGCCATGGCGGGGGCCAGGGGCGGGGATGCCGTCGCAGGGGCGGCTGGGGGCGGTGCGGCCATGGCAACGGCGGCCGGGGGCGGGGCGGGCTGGCCGCGAAAGCGCCGGCTGGGGGAGGTGCGCCGGCGGTGTCGCGTTTGGATCGGGGAGACCGGCGGTGCGGTGGAGGGAGGTTGGCGGCGTGGTGTAGGGAGCCCGGCGACGCGGTGGAGGGGAGGGAGTCGGGGGAAGCGGATGGATCAAGGGGACTCACCCCTGTTTTCCTTTTTTTTTCTCTGTGGTGATGGTTCTGACTAGATTCGGGAGCATCGCGTCGTGCCTATATAGGAGGCGTCGTGATCAGAATAACTATTGTGATCCCATGATCTCTCTCTATATATAGAGTAACACTATTCTGATCCCAGGATCAAGATAGTATTCGGATCATGATTCGGCCCTATAAGGGGGTGCGGAGATATTCCTGGATCTAAAAAAGGTAGCCCACCCGAACTTCCAGTAAAAGAAAAAATACCTCGGCGCCCACCTTATCCACTCCCCCCCCCCCCCCCCCCTCGCAATCCTCCGCACACCTCCCCGACCAACCTCCCGTCGCCTACCACCGCTAGCCCCACGGCCCCCGCGTGCTCCCTTGGCCCCGATGCGCCCCCGCGCCGCCGCTGCACCCACCCGGGCCCCGACACACCTCCATCCACCGCCCTCCCGCAGCCGCCCTTTTGGCCCAGCCGCGTCCTTCTGTCGCCGGCCACCCATTCCCGACATCGGTTGTGGCTCCCGCCCCCGCTGTGGACCCAGCGAGCACCTTAGGCGCCCGTCAACGACACGCGCCAAGGCCCTCCCCTCATCTCTGCAACGAGAAGCCACCGACCGCCGCCGCCTCCCTCCACCTGCTTCAACGGCGGCGCCGACCACCTCCACCTTCTTCCACAATGGCACCGGCCACCGCAACCTTCTTCCACAATGGCGCCGACCTCCCCCTCCTTCCACCATGCCGCCAGGCCCTCCGCTCATGAGCTTTGCCGCGGAAAACCTCCCACGCCCCGCCACCGATGGCCTCAAGCACCGCCACCTTTGCCAACTTCCAGAGGCTTCCCTCCTCGTAACGACGTGAATCTGGATTGGGGTGCTCCTTTTGCCCTACACCAACTACCGCGCCTCCTTTCGGTGAGATCCGTCATCATCTCCTCCCTGGGTCATCGGATCCGGTGAGAATCCTTCACCGCCCTCCACCCCGCCAGCGAGCACAAGACCACGTGCGGATTGGGCACTGCCTACAGCTAGAGGAGACATCGACCTGCAGCTGGAGGAGGCCCCGACCTGCAACTGGTCGTGCATGCCACTGCGACGCCTAGGCCGTCCAACTTCGCCAACTCAGGCAGTTCAACCCCATCATGCTCCTCATGGATGACCCCCGCCATCGTCGACTGCACGGCGTGCCCATGTGCTCATGCCCCCCTGTCTTTTCCCTCAATGCATTCCTCTCCGTCTGTAGCGACGAGCTCCCGAGAGCAGTGATTTGTCGTCTGTGTCATCCTCAGCCACCATCAAACTTGCAGGATGGGTCACTGCCAACGCATGGGACGAGCCTATTGGCGAAAGTCCTCCACGGGCACGAGCCTGTGTGATGATTAGTAGCTTCCCTGAGCACCGGGGTCACTTCTGAAGTCTTGGCCATCTTCTTCCTCGCTTGAATGGGCTTTGCCTCGCTCAGCTGTCACTAAATTGGGTGCATCTAGCGCCATTAAAGAGAAGTTCATGCATTAGTGTTGAGGAAGGTCAGGACAAAGGTACTCAACCCAGTGTGGCGTCTCACATCAACTATACAAGCTCAACGACCTCTCTGTTCATCAAGAAATTCGAGTTTCCTTAAGCCACATTGTTGCACTGTAAAAAAATGCGTTGGTTCTATGTGTCTTGGATGGAAATGGGTTTGAAAACCTTGTTTTCGTGTTGTCCCACTGAAAAATGCCTTCGTTTCTTTCTTAAATATGTTAAGTGTTGTGAGATTTTTGGTTTTTTATCTCTCTGTTAGTACATGATAGTGAACATATCCACGGAAAAAACACATCTGATGATTTCATGTGTTTCTAGAACTTGGAATGTTCAAGGTGTGTCTGATGAGAAAGTTTGTACACTATAAAAATGTGGCTAACCAATGGCCATGGATGTTGAAGTTCTGCGCCAGTGGGTGTGTACTCTATAAAAGTAAATTGCAAATCCAAATTTGTATGTACTCTATAAAAATATGTGGATACACACAAAAAACTGTGGATGAGAGGTTCATATTTTCTGCCACGGATAGTTCAAAATGAGCACTTTCGAAAAAACTCACACCTTGGGTGTCCAAAATATAGAAGAGGCAAACAGAAAAAAAAATTGTAGATGAGTGAACTATGACAATTCGAGGGAGTGCACATTGTTCCAGTCTGGAACATCAAGAGAACTATGAGGAAGTTAAAAAATTCAATAATATAACCAAGAAGTTCAAATTCAAGAAAAAGAGTAGTTCAATCTATATAAAAACTCAGATTTTCCTCGTTACTAAATAAATATAACCAAGAAGTTGGATTAAAAAAAGCGAAGCAGTTCGATATTAATTATAAAACTAAGATTTTTCCCGTTACTCAAAAATCATGACAGAAGTTCAAAGTTAAAAAATGGCGCAATTCAATGTTTAATTATGAACAAAAATCATGATAGAAGTTCAAAGTGAATACAGGGAGCAATTCAAAAAACGATATGATGAAGCGCAGTTTTCTGGCGAAGAAGGCCGTTTCTAAAAAAAATCTAGAAGTTCAAATTCAAATAATAGTGTAGTTCAAAGTTTTAGAAAATGCAGAATTTCGCTTTAAAAAAAACCTAGAAGTTCAATTTAGAGTAACAAAGCATTTGATTTTCACATTACAAAAAAATTAGAAGTCCAGATTAAAAAATTAAGAAGTTCGAATTTAAGAACTCAGATTTTCCGTGCTACTAAACAAATAAAATTGAGAAGTTCAAATAAAATAACGGAGTACTTCGATATATACGGAAAACTCAAATTATTTCCTATTATAGGAAAAATGAAATTATGAAGTTCAATTTTTTTTTAAAAATTATGCATATTTAAACAACATATTTTTTTAAAGGCTAAGAAGTTTAAATTAAAATAACAGAGAAGTCCGAAGTATATGAAAAACTTAGAATTTTCTCATTACTAAAAAACAAATGAAGATGTTCAAATTAAAAAAGGACCAACTAAAAAAGTTTAAAAAGAGTTTCCCCCATTTTCTAAAAAACAAAAGTTCAAGCTAAAACAACGAAGTAGTTTGATCTTTATTTAAAAATATAGGATTTCACCATTTTTATAATACTCATATACATTCATTTGTTATTAAAGAATCAACCATGAAGTTCAAACTGTAAAAATAGTGAAATACGATGTTTGTTTGAAAAATCACAAAGAAATCTTTACTCAAAAAATGAAAAAAAAAGTGAAATTCAAATAAAAATAACACAGAAGTTCAAAGTGAAAACAACCAGAGGTTCAACTACTACACTGAGTGTTTTTCATAAACGAAAAAGGAATAAAAAGGCAAACTCTAAAAATACTTTTGCTAAAAGTTTATGTGGTGGGCCCAGGAAGTTCAAAAACTCTTGTGACGGAGGTTCACCGTGTATATACTTGTGCAAACACACACACAAAAAATGTTAGTTTTTATGTTTTAACAAAATTCTCTCTATCCCTTACAAATTGAAAACAAAAATTCTCTACATGAAAAAACTTTCTCCTATTCAAGAAATTTCTGAGGGTATATTGTATGCTATATTCCAAAAATAAATGGTAAAAACAAATTGGTGTATATTGTTCAAAAAGAAAAGTTTAACCGTATTAAAAAAAGTTGGATCTTTTCAACAAGTTTCTAAATGGTTTATCATTTGTGGAGCTCCGACGAACAAATGAGGAATTACGAACAATAAAATGTGACAGAAGTTCAAACTGAAAACAACGAGAAGTACAACTACTATAAGGAATGCATTTCAGGTGAGAATAAATGGAATACGAAACTAAAAGCCTAAAAAGTTTGTTGCAAAAAGTTCACGTGCTCCTCCCGGCGTAGTTTAGGATCTCTAGTACGAGACGTCTATCCTTCAATTACATGTTAAAAAGGGCAAAAACGACGTTGTTTTTGCCATTTTTAAAACTCCTCTCAAACGGCAAGGAATTTGTAGCAACTATCTACATGAAAAAGATGCTCATATTCATAAGCTTTCCAACGGTATATTATATGCTACATTGACATGAACGATTTAAAATTTTCAAGTCTATCATTAAAAACATGTTTTTACGTATTCAAAAAAATATTTTGAACCGTCGTGAGTATGAAAAAAATGATCAACGCGGAAAAGTTGCGTGTTTTCAACAGCTTGCCATCGGTCTATCATTTGCTCAATTCCGATAAATGGTTGTGGAGTTACGGGCAAAAAACAACACGCGAAAAACAGAGTGAAGTTCAAGTAGACATGGCCCAGAAGTCCAAATTCTTCAAGCAGTGCATTTTCGAACACTCTGTTTTCACGATGAAGGCAGAACGCACGATCTTGCCATTTTCAAAATTATTCACCACGAAAAAGTTTCACGTTTTCGATAACGTTCCAACGGTATATTATTTGCCCCATTCCGATAAAGTTTCCACAAATTACGCCCAAAATACGATTTCAACCATTTTCAAAATTGATGTAAAACCATTGGGAATTAGGATAAATATTATATACATAAAAGTTTTGCCTTTTTCCAAGCTTTCCAACGCCATATCATTTGCTGCATTCCGAAAAGTGGTCAAAAAATTAACTCGAAAATACAAACTCGGTGGAACTTTGACCATTTTCTAAATTACTCTTATTCTGTTCAAAATTAGAAAAAAACTTACATGAAAAAGAAGCCGATTTTCTTAACCTTTCCAATGCCATATCGTTTGCCTGAATCGGATTAGCCATTTAGAAATGGCCTCGAAAATACGAACTCGGTTGTTCGGTTTGTGAAATTCTATGATTTTTCAAATTACTCTTTAACCATAGGGAATTAGGGAAAACTTTCTACATGTGGAATGAGCGTATTTGCAGCAGCTTTGCAACGCAATATTATTTGCCTCATTCCGATAAACGGTTTAGAAATGGGATCGAACATACGGTTCATGTTTTTTTATGAAGAAAAAAGGTTTTTCAACACTACTCTTCAACCGGGTTGATTTTGCCAAAAAAAATAACTTGGATCATGATACTCGTGTTCACAGGTTTACAACGGTATATCGCAAGCCTCATTTGGACAATGTTCGCGGAAGTTCAACCTAGCACTGCTGGGAGGGGTCATGTAGCTATGATATATATAGTAACACTATTCTGATTTCTGATCACGATCCGCCTTATAAGGAGTGACGAGGTGTTCACGAGATTTTAGACCGGTCCAACCCACGGCCCCAACTTCCCGTAGCGACCGCCCAACTTCCCCACGCTCGAGCCCGACCCAAATCCTGCCGCTACCGCGCCTCCCCAGTGCCTCCACCAGCCACCGCGTCTCTCCAGCACCTCCCCAGCGCCTCCACCGGCCACCGCGCCTCCCCAGCGCCTCCACTCGCCGCCGCCGCGGCTCCCCAATGCCTGCCACATCTCGCGCCGCCTCTGGCCTACCATCCGCCGCAGCCACCGCCGCCAGATGGCCTCCACCTCCGCCGCCTAATGCCCTCCCGGAGACGCCCGCCGCCGTGCGCCACCCTGGGATCCTGCCCAGCAATGGATGTCAACAGCCAAAGGCATCACCGACGCGGCCCACTGCTGTCCCCCTCGCGCCATAAGGCGGATGCGGTCACAAACGGCTGCTCCCCCACTCCCACCTCTCTGCCATGCCGCCATGGCTCTTCCCTAGCACGGTTTCGGCACCGATGCAGAAGATGGGTATGGCCTCCCCTCCCAACCACATCTTCCAAGCACCAGAATGGTGACGAGCACGAAGACCCCTCTCCCTGATAGCCGCCCTTCCCCCTCCTGTGTCCCTTTCTTCCCTTCAGATCTGTCGTCTCTCAACCAATTCGCTGGACCAGACAAAAGTTTTCTTCTTATTGCTATTAGTTTGGAATTGAAGTTCATATAGAACATGGAAGGAAAAGGTTCAGAGAATTTTTGCATAAAGATGCAGAAAAAATGTTGTTCAGATAGTACATGCTAGTTAGTACTCTTTATTCTTATTATGTGTTCCATTTTTTGTTTTGAAAAAGTATGTGCATGTTGACGGGAGACAAAAATTAGTTGTACGAAAGAAGTTCAAAAATTATGGCTCCGCCGGTTCATGTATTATATACTTCACAAAATTATTGCTCCGCTACTACACGACCACCTCAGTTGTGCGTCCCCAAGAACTTGCCTAACGATGACTCCCCTACAGGCCTCCGCCACGGCCGACCCGTCCCGTCCATGAGCCGCCCTCCTTGCTGTAGCCCACACACGTCAACTGCCATCAATCGATGCTGGGAAGCCTCTAATTTGGATCTCTCTGTTTTGTTGGCTATGGTTGCATCTGTTGATCCATGAAGATGTGAATGGACTTATATCTTGTTGCAAACATTCAGACAGACAAAGAAATCCTGTTCAAATTCCTCTGTGATGTGAGTATGAAACACGCACATAAGTTGTTGGAAATTGTGTTGTTGAAGTTCTAATTCTTTTAATATTGTAAAACTTCCTCTATTATGTGTATGGACATTGTGTAAGTATTCTGTTTCTCTCTTTTGGTGCACACAACTTGTATGATGTTATGTGCCTTCAACTATTGATGCATTCTTGGACTTCTAAAAACAGCAATACCATTTCCTGAAAGAAAAAAAAGAAGTTTAAATTTTAAAGAACCGTGGTTTGATGTTCAAAAATATGGGACACCTGAAGTTCAAATATTAAATGCAAAGGCAAAAAAAGTAAAAAAAGATCTAGTTATAAAAATAAAATAAAACCCATGAACTACTACTTTAAAAAAAATGCAAAAGTTCAAAAATAAAAAAGTTGAGTTGCAATTCAACTACGCGTGATGTTTTTTACAAAACTGAATTTAAAATTGAGCGGTTCGATGTTTATTACAAAAAATAGTGTTCATGGGCCATAGAAGGTGGCTGGACAAAGATGACGAGTGGAGAACTTGTGGATATAAATGGATTAGCAGTAGGTCCCGCTTGCACTGTCGCCACCTACCAATCATATGATATAAATGCATACACATTCTATACTTAGGAGAAGGATAAAAAGTGTGATTACCAGAACTCAGGTGTGATGATGCTGCAGTTGACCGAGAATGAGAATAATAGATACTACGGTAGGATCGAAGAGATGTGGGAACTTGAGTACGACGAAGATTTTACGATGCCATTCTTTCGGGTCAGATGGGCGAAGAACGTCGAACATGAAGAACGTGGTTTCATTACCATGTCTCTGCCCGAAGCACAACCTGCTCGTGCAAAGGGAGTGAAAGGAATCACCGCCAAATATGAGCCTGGGGTATTTGCTAAGGACGTGGCACAATGCTTCTATTTAACTGACCTTTCAAAGCCGAGTCATGTTGTCGTCCGGAGAGGCAAAAGGAGCATCGTCGGGATGGACGGAGTCGCCAAAGAGGATGACTATGATCAATTTGGCGTGGACCCAATAGAAGAGGGGATGTATGAAGAGCAAGACTGCACCACTAGAAGGAGCAGAACTACCTTGCTTGCGACAGGACGTCCCTTCCTGAGAAAGAGTCATAGCGTTGGCCGGAAGCACTCAAGCAAGATTAAGAAGACACAAACCGTCATTGAGAGGGTTGTCAAATGACGTCGTACTGCATGATTCATGCATTTGTGTACTTATTTTGTGTGTGTATCATACCCCCTA
Organism: Thinopyrum elongatum; assembly: GCA_011799875.1. Lineage (NCBI taxonomy): Eukaryota > Viridiplantae > Streptophyta > Magnoliopsida > Poales > Poaceae > Thinopyrum > Thinopyrum elongatum. Next base: position 16,303,017 of record CM022299.1, read on the forward strand.
AATAAACCGTACCATATTTATGTACTCTGAACTACGAGAAGAATTAGTATCATTGTAAATATCAGTATTGTGCATGTCGTCGCTCAAAACGCCATCCACGAAATGTGGTGGACCCTATTTTAAAAAACTACTACTCACGTTGGCCACATCAGCGGCGTCAGCACTAACAACGAATCAGCTAGCACTTACCAATTGCGAGACAAAAGAAGAACTCATTTTCAATATCTCCCCCACTCCTGCCCCGGCGCACCGCCGCCCCCACCAGGAACTCGCGCCGCCACTTTCTCCTCCAAACGTGATGGCCTGCACCCCATCTCCGACGCCGTCACCCACCGCTTCTCGCCGCTGGGATGCGGCGCACCGCACCCCCATCGCATCCAATTTTGGGCGAGCCCAAGCACGCCATCGGCCGCGTGCACTCGATGCAACATCTCCTGCCTCCCCATGTCGCCACCTACCCCACCATCACCGCAACCACGCATCGCACGCAGTAGGGATCCGTCGTGCAGTCCAACCTCGTCCATGCGTGTAGTCCGTCCTCGTCCGATCACTTGACAGTAGAGGTGAGACCTCCCCCTCTGCCCCCTCCTCCACCTCATGACTTCCTTACAGACAATTCGCCGAGGGCTGGTAGTTCAATGTGCTCTAGCAATTTAGTTTTGTCATGCGCATCATCGAGACGAATATGTCTGTGTTTCGTTTAGTATACATTGAGAAGGTTCAGTATTGTTTTTTCAATTCGCTCCATCAATCCTAGTATTTTCAATTTGATGTGTATGTGTACATTGAGAAAGTTAAATATTGTCATGCATGACAATGGCCATGAAGAGCTAAGTAACTCAATCCAGTTATCTATATGCGTGCATATCTTGTGTTTGCTAAAATGCCTCCTAAACCCTAAACCCTAAACTTTCCAGTACTTGTGATGTGGTCCTCTGTTTCTTTGTTCTTTTGGGGAATTCTTGTAGTATTCTCCGTCTCCTTGTTTCTTGTAATGGAGCGTGCACTTGTTGTTACATGAAAAAATTCTTTAGCTAGCAGCAGGTGCACCTCCTTCTGCCCCATAATGCTAGCTCCTACAGCACCCTGTGCCTGCTCAAAGGCGCCGCTACTTGCTAGCTGCTGTTAGTGTGTGTGACATGTACCAAAATGTTTGGTGTTAAGCTTTGATAGGAACCTTACTAATCTATGGATCATTCAAGTTCAGCAGAGATTTCAGTCCAGGGAGAGTTTGTAAGATAGTATGAACCATTTTCAGTTAAATGAGTTGTTCAGCATTGCAGAATTTTTAGTTCATTCAGGTGTGTTGGATTCTGTCCTTTCGACGTAGCCTATGGTGCACCACAGATGTTTGTATTTATGTCTTAATGGAGATGAAAATGGCATCGAACTTTAGTGCAAGAGCTGATACATGTGTTGCAAACTGTGTGCTACAATTGAAAATGGTATTTTTCCTGCAAACAAATGTACGGAATAAATTTTGAGTTGCAATTCAACATTTTTTGATGCTTTTTTCAGAGAAAAGAAAACTACGAAAGTTCGTATAGTGATTCTGAGAGAGTTCAAAGTGGTAACTTGCGGCCTAATGAAGTTTTGGATCTTTGTAACTTCATATGTGATCGCTTTTCTACTCTTTTATCAAGCAAGGGAGTTCAATGTACAAAGTTGAAACTCCATAGGAACCTCTGAATGCAAGTTTTTAATTTCAGTTGGCATAGTTGTGTGGACAGACTTGTATTTCCTGTGACTGTAGAAGCATGTAGGCAAGTAACACGGTAGGTATGTGAAAGTGTTATCCGTTCCATGTGCATGTCTGGTCCATAAGCTCAAATTTTAATTTGAGATTTTTGCCAAGATAATGTAAATAAGATTCCAGTGTATACATATAGAAGTTTGGTACATAAATGATGGTTTGGACACAAATGATGGTTCGGTTCAAGAAACTGAACATAATTTATCGTTTGTTAAATAATGGATCTAAGTTGAGGCACTACTTTCTCATATGTGAATCAGATGTCATATAAAAAAAGAATAGAAAGAAATTGATCTGTTTTTGTGCTTGTACAACTATGCATTTTTTCTATTTGTTATTTTTTCCTAAAGGTCAAGAAGTTGTGTTCGAGAAGGTCAAGTTTGAGGTAGTTCATGAATTGTTTGTTCAAAAAAAATGAATATTTGGTTTTTGGGATAGTAGGTCATCCCATCAAGAAAAAGGCAAAGGTATATTATTAAAGCAACTATGATTTTTAATCTAGAAATGCATACACGATGTACAAAGTAAAAAAGCAAATGTGAGCAACGTTAAATTGTTGTTTCTTATTTTAGCTAAATAAAAAAGATAGTTCAAAGCACTAAAACTAAATAAAAACACCGCCATCATTGTAGTTCTACATCATCCTCCGCCAGAGTCCAAAATAAATAGTACGTGAAAAGTGCACGTCCACAAGTGCATAAAAAAATGCCCCTGGGAAGTTCATGTACGATATAAGCAAAAAGTTCAAAAATATGTAATACGAACATAAATTTCGTACATGAATAAAATTCAGATGGTCTCATGTAAAACAAAAAATATCATATACAAACAACGGTTAGATGTGTGTGCAAAAAATGTATAGTTTTTATTTTCCCCATTCATAAAAAAAATAGAAAACTCAGAATTTCAAATTTGATAAAATGAGTAGTTCAAACTTTACTTATTCTCTAAAACCAAGAAGTCGAAGTTTAAAAACTGGAGCGGTATGATGTTTATAAAAACTCAGATTTTACTCTTTACAAAATTCCTCAGAAATGTTTCGTTAAATCAACTGTGATTCTTTGCTCTGTACGTGTTCATTGATATTGCCAACAAACATATTATTTTCCAAAGAGTGGCTCTATTAAGAAATGAAACCAAGAAGTCCAAATTAAAAAGATGAAGTAGTTAGATGATTATATAAAACTCAGATTTTCCTTGTTATTAAAGAATGGAAGAAGCTCAAAATAAAATAACGCTGTAGTTCGATGTATAAGAAATGGAAAATCCAAATATGTTGACGGGAAGATTATAAAAACTTCAAACAAAAATAACACAACAGTTCAAAAATAACAGAGCACTTTGAAGTGGACATTTCACTGTTTCTATAATAAATCTCTAGAAGTTTAAATTTAAATAATGGACTAGTTCAATTTTTATGACAAAACCAGGATTTTTCCGTTACCAAAATAAATAAACCAAGAAGTCCAAATTACAAAAATAGAGCAGTTCGATATTTATAAAAAACTCTGATTTACCTTGATAGCATAAAAATAGATCAAGAAGTTCAATTCAAAATAACGGAGTTCATCGATGTATACCGAAAACTTGAAATTCTTTCAATTTTCGGGAAAGATAAAAGTACGAAGTTCAGTTTTACAAAAAAAGTTTGCTTTTCTAAAAACCATATTTTTAACTAGAAGTTAGAAGTAAGAAGGTTATAAAAACTTTGATTTTTCTCGATACTAAAGAACAAAAATTAGAAGTTCAAATTAAAATAAAAAGGAAAAATTATAATAGTTTAAAAATAATTTCCTTTTTTTAACTAGAAGCTCAAACTAAAATAACGAAGTGGGTCGATGTTTATTAAAAAAATCTAGGATTTCACCGTTTTTAAAAATCCTAGATATCCGCCGTTATTAAAGAATCAACCATGAAGTTCAAATTGAAAAAATAGTCAAATTTAATATTTATTCAAAAATAAAAAAATAAATATTTACTCAAAAAATGTGAAGTTCAACCTAGGATTTACATGCTCAAAAAACGAAAACAAAACCAAGGTCATTGGCCATTTTTAAAGACAACTCATAAACGATGATTCAATTTTGAAAAAACTCTCGACATATCAAAGTTTCTCCTATTCAAACTCTCTCCAACACTATATCATACGATCTATTCCGTTAAACGGTTTAAAATTTTGGTCTATATCGATCAAAAAAATAAGATTGAACATACTCAAAAGAGATCCTAAAAAACGTCGCGAAATAGAAAAACTGCTCAACACGAAAAGTTATCTTTTTTTGGCTTTCTAACAATATATCTTTTGCTCAGTGTCAATGATTGTTTTAGGTAAAAAATGAGAGAGAAGTTGAAAGTGAAAACAACCAGCGGTTCAATTGCTAATGGGGTGTGTTTCATATAAGAAAAAAAGAACAAAAAGACAAAGTCTAAAAAGACTTTAGCTAGAAGTTCATGTGGTTAGGCCAGGATGTTCAAAAATTCTTGTAAAGGATGTTCACTATGTATTTACTTGAGCAAAAACACACAAAAAATGTTATTTTTGTGTTTTAAAATAATTTTCTCAAGTTTGAAACAAATGCTCTATGTGAAAAAGTTCCTCCTATTTAAAAACTATCCAAGGGTATATCGTATGCTCTATTCCGAAATAAATGGTTAAAACCAATGGGTGTATGTTGTTCGAAACAAAAGTTTAACTATATTAGAAAAAGTTTTGTCTTTTCAACATGTTTCTAATAGTATATCATGTGTGGAACTCCGAGGAACGGGTGAGGAATTACAAACAAAAATACGTGACCGAAGTTCAATGTGAAAATAGCAAGCAGTTCAACTGCTATAAGGAATGTGTTTCAGATGAGAATAAAAGAATACAAAACTAAAAGCCTAAAAGGTTTGTTGCAAGAAGTTCACGTGCTCCACCCTACACGCTTCAAAAATAATATTACGAGATGTCCGGCTTTCAATTATATGTTTAAAAAAGGCAAAAACGACGTTGTTTTTGCCATTTTAAAACTGCTCTCGAATGGCAACGAATTTGTAACAATTGTCTACATGAAAATTTTGCTCCTATTCATAAGCTTTACAACCATATATTATATGCTACATTTCGATGAACGATTTAAAAATTTCATGTATACCGTTTAAAACATGTTTTTATGTATTCAAAAAATTCTAATGAATAGTCGCGAATATGAAAAACTGATCAACATGGGAAAGTTGCGTTTTTTCGGCAGCTTAAATCGGTATATCATTTTCTCAATTCTGATAAGTAGTTTGGGAGTTATGGGCAAAAAACAGCACGTGAAAGACAACGTGAAGTTCAAACAGACATGCCCCAGAAGTTCAACTTCTTCACGGAGTGCATTTCCGAAGACTCTGTTTTCGCGATGAAGGCAGAACACATGTTCTCGCCGTTTTTAAAATTTCTTAAAAATGGCAGGGAATTAGAGAAAAATTTATATACGAAAAAGTTTCACATTTTGATAGATTTCCAACGGTATATTATTTGCCCCATTCCGACAAAGTTTGCAAAAATTACAACCAAAAAACATTTTTTGCCATTTTCAAAATGGTCATAAAACCGTAAAGAATTGCGAGAAACATTATATATATAAAAGTTTCGCATTTCTATAAGCTTTCCAACGCCATATTCTTTTCTACATTCCGACAAACCATTTAGAAAAAAACACGAAATACGAACTCATAGGAACTTCAACCGTTTTCTAAATTACTTTTAAACCGTTCAAAATTGGAATAAAGTTTCTATATGATAAATAAGCGCATTTTCATAAGTTTTCCAATAGCATATCATTTGCATCAAACGGATAAGGTGTTTTCAAATTACGCTAAAAAACAAGCGTGGCTGTTCGGTTTGAGAAAATCCGCCATTCTTCAAATTACTCTTTAAACGTTTGGAATTACGAAAAACTTTATATATGTGAAATGAGCGGATTTGCAGCAGCTTTCCAACGCCGTGTCATTTGCCTCATTCCGATAAATGGTTTAGAAATGGGCTCGAAAATACGATTCATATTTTTTTGTATGAAGAAAAAGGATCTGCAAAAAATCTCTTATACTCCGTTAATTTTGCAAAAACTTTAACACCGATTGTGATCCACGTGTCCACAGCTTTCCAACGGTATATTGCAAGCCCCTTTTGGACAATGTTTACGGAAGTTCAACTACTACTGCTGCGACAGATCGACTAGTTATCAGAATATTATTCTCATCCCGTGATTAAGTGTTGACTATAACTCACACACTTCTATTATAGGAGTATTGCCATTTGTACACTTTATTTTACGATCATATGAATGAGGTGTGATGAACACACCCATAAAAGATTTATTTGTATTACCATGTATGGGATATTGTTTACCACGGTTAATTAGTGGTTAGTAATCCATTACTATATTCGTTTTGTAGTTTTACTATCATCAATGGTAAATACCACGAAGCGGAGATCGGACAAATTGGTTCGGTAACAAGAATTTAATCTATTACTATACTTTGTACTGGCTTTTACTTTTGTTTGCTAAACCGTAGGAGACTTGCGGTGAGCGGCGCGGGCAAGCGGGACAATTAGTGACCGGAGTGTACGATTAGAAGTTTTGCGCTCCCACACAGTTTAAAGCCATCGTGTGTGTATATATAAGCACTATTATGATCATGGGATCATAATAATATTATGATAACACCCCGCCCTATATAGCGGCCGAGGAGATCCTTCGGAGCGACAAACACACACCAACTTCCTCGATCCCCAACCTACCATGATCCCCCACCAGCGCGCCCCACACCAACCCCAGCAACCATACCTGGCCAAACGGGCCGGCCCGGAACGGCACGGCACGGTCCGTGCTAATCGGGCCTGGCCCGGCACGGCACGCCGTGGCATGTTTATTAGCCGGGTCGTGCCGTGCCGGCCCACGGGCGGGGGCTCGCAGCCCAGGCACGTCATGTAGCCTAGCTGGGCCGGCACGCGGCACGCCTAGGCACGCTGGCCCGCCTGGCGCCTTTTTTCCTTTGTACGGTGAAAAAATGTCCATAAAATGCCAAAAAAATGTAGAAAATTGCCAAAAAAATGTAGAGTATTATGTGGGATAAATCTAGAGTTTTTTAATTGCTTGCCTCATTCAAACCTTCCATCCCAAAGAAGTAAAAAAGTACAAGCTATGCTCTAGAAATACTAAAAGATTAAAAGAAATAGAAATTAAAAAATTACAAAGACTAGAACTGAACTAATTTGGATCATTCATCCTTGCCCGGCAGCCGCGGCTAGCTCATCTCTCTTGATGTGTGCTGCTCTGTGCCTAGTAAGGATGTTTACTGGACCGTGGCAAGCAATGCGTAGCAGCTTACCGCATCTTTTGCATCGTGCTTTATCTCGGAGACTCTACCATCCATAATACTTCTGCATCGTGGTAGTCCCAGATTCTGGAGCCTCCTGCATGAACATTTTGATTTGGGCCATCCATGTTTGTATTGTGAGAAATGAGAAGGGCGGGCATCCATTTTTATAGTAAAAAAATGGCACGCTAGGCACGTTACAGTATTCTGTGGGATAAATCTAGAGTTTTATTAGCGCCCGCCTCATTAAAACTTTCCATCCCAAAGAAGTAAAAGAGTACAGGCAATGCTCTAGAAATACTAAAAGATTAAAAGATAGAGAAAGGAAGAAAATTACAAAAAATACAACTAACTAATGGGATCCTTTCAACCTTGCCCCACAGCTATAGCCGCCGCCTCGGCTGCCTTGACGTGTGCCGTCTTGTGCCTCATCAGGTGGCCGGTTGCAGCATACCTGCCATCATGCTTTGGCACGAGCAACTTCTTACCGCATTCTTTGCACTTTGCAAAAAGCTCGGTGAGACCATCATCATTTGTAACGAATTCTTCGTCGTAGTACCTCTAGATGGGAGCTTGTCTCCGAATAACGTTTTGAAGAGGAACAGCCATGTTTGTGTGTGGAAAATGAGATGGAGTTTGAGTGTGAGAAATGAGAAAGTGGGCATCCCTTTTTATTGCAAAAAAATTGGCACGTTAGGCACGTTAGGCACCGCAACAATAATGCATAAATAAAAATTGAGGCAAAGGATCATCTGGGATAAATGTTGAGCTTTATTAGTGGCTGCCTCATTAAAACCTTCCATCCTTGGGAAGTAAAAGACTACAAAGACATGCTCTAGAATTACAAAAGGGAAAGAAAATTACAAAAAGATAAGAAAATTACAAAATAATAAGAAAATGACTACACTACAAGTCTTCGACTATTCTTCCGGGTCTTCTTCAAAGTTCATTTCGTCAAACATGGCTAGTAGTTCTGTGTTTTCTGCAGTGTGTTGCGCTCTCCTTCTTGATTACTCCCCATCTTTGACGGACATTAGTGTTCTCACCATATCAGGGGCAAGACTAGTTCTTCTCTCCTCAATTATTCTTCCAGCAAGGCTGAAAGCAGACTCCGATGACACCGTAGAGACAAGCACCGATAACACATCACGTGCTAATATGGAGAGCACCGGAAATGTAAGCTTGTGTTCTTGCCACCACTGCAGTATGTTGAAGTCTTCCTCACTATCTAAATCGTACATGAATTTGTCACTGTTGAGGTACTTCGCTAACTCCCCGCCACCTTGAAGCACATATGTTGACGTGGAAGAGCTTCCAGCGGTCGAGGAGGACGAAGAACCAAAGATCTTGCTCCATGCTCCTCTCTTTTTACGTGCAGTAGGTGCCGGTGGAGGTCGTTGCATTCGAACTTTGACATATTTTTCCACATACTTAGCAAAAACTTCAAAAAGCTTCTCACGAGCCTTATTGAAGTCGTCAGTATAATCTAAACTTAGGGATGCAGATAGTACATTGAGTGCACTACGATACCCTTCAAGTTTAGCTCTAGGATCCAAGATAAATGCAAATGCATACAACAGTGGAATTTGCTGCCAATATTTTAAATACTTGGTTTTCATGTCAACAACAACATTAAGTAATAATCCATCGCCTTCATATGCTTTCAGATGACCATCAATGTCTAATAGGGTATGCACCATCAAAGGAGATGTTGGGTAATAAACCCGAGACAAAGTAATTATTGCATCATAGAACAACTCAAGAAATGCAGTCAATGATGTAATAACATGGCAAGTTTCATCGCTAATTAGAGGTTCAACCCCATAATTTGCATTAATAAAACCATTGAATTGAACTCTGTCTTGGATAACTGCCTTAAGCATCATATATGTAGAGTTCCATCTAACAGGCATGTCTGAATTATACTTATGAGGAACGCACCCTATAGCAAGGCAATATCTCTTATAGTTTGTAATTCATTGAGTTGAATGCGAAAAATAAGATATTGCAGTGCGTATGACTTCAACGTGCGGTTCACATAAATGTAACACACTTTTAGCAATAAGATTAATGATATGGCAAGCACAACGTTGATGCATTAAAAAGGATGCAGCATATATGGAGAATATAGGAGTCAGGGTATTCATTGCACTCGTGTTTGCTGAAGCATTATCGAAAGTTATTAAGAAAACCTTGCAGGCAAGATTAAAATCATTCACAACTTTGAGTACAGCTCCAGCAATGTTTGGACCAATATGTGATACATCAATTAATTCAAATCCTATGACTCTTTTTTGTAGATGCCAATGTTCGTTAACATAATGAGTTACCACACTAATGTAGTCTTGCTTTGCCCGACCAGTCAAGATATCTGATGTTAACGACACTGAAAAAGTGCACGTAGAAAATTCTTCTTTTATTTTCTATTTACCAGTTTTGTATAGCTTTTTAATATCCCTACTTGTAGTTTGTCTAGAAACTGGTCTATAATTAAGATTATGACAAGTTTAAATATATTCTACGAAACCTTCAGATTCACCAAAACCTAGTGGTAAATCATTAGAAGCAATAAGACGGCATAGACCTTCTCGCTGAACATTAGCATCGTAGGTGAAATTGCGTACCGTACCGTTAGGGTTGAAGGAGAGCTGCGTTTGCACAGCTGCCGAGCTCGATGCACTCGTTGCATCCGCCTGGGCGTGGCTTTCCACATGCCTCTTCAGGTGGCCGGTTCCGGCCTTGGCTTGTCCGGTATACTCCTTCTTGCACCTTTTGCACCTTGCAACCACCTTTCGGACACCGGCCACCATAGATATTTCTTCATCGAATGATTCCCACACCGTGGAGGTTCTACGACGACCTCTTTGCTTTACACTCATGGTGGTGGAGGAACCCGTCCCACTACTCGAATTGGTGTGACCTTCTTCGGAAGTGCGATCGGTATGTGGTTCGAGAGTGGGATGATTGGTATAGGCATGTTGATCGGGTGGGGCATGGTATAGGCATGTTGATCGGGTGGGGGCATGGTAGTGGGATCGGTGCTACTAGGGTAGACACTATACTCCATATCCCCAAGACCGAAATCGGAGAGTGGGAAGCTAGTATTGTCATGGTCATCCATGTTTGAGTGTGAGAAATATGTGGGTTGGGCAGCCCTATTTATAGCAAAAAATTGGTCATTTTTTAGACAAATTTGACAAACGGTCAAATTTTCGAATATATGATTTTTCTTAAAAAAAACTACCCAAACCCTCTCCTAAACCGCTCTAAACCCACCCAAACCTGCCCCTAAACCCCTCCCAACGGCTATGCGGTCGACGGTCGAGTACTCGACCCCCCGTTCCCCTATCGATCGAGGTGCTGGGCGCCTGGGCCCCGCAGCCCCCGCTCCCCCAGACCCCTCCCCGCTGTCGCCTGTCGGCCCCGTAGCCCACTCGTCCTGTCGCCAGATTCCCCCACTCCCCCAGCGATCGAGACGGGCCTATCGGGCCGTGCCGCGTGTGCATGCCGTGTCGTGCCATGTGCCGGTCTGCGATTAGTCGTGCCGTGCCGGGCTGGCACGCGGGCTGAAGGTGGTGGCCCAGGCATGGCCCAATGTGTGCTGCGTGCCTGGCACGGCCCGATTAGCCCGTGCCAGGCCGGGCCCGTCGCGTGCGGTGCCGCCGTGCTGCAGGGCCGGCACGAAAAAAATGGCCCGTTTGGCCAGGTATACCGACAACCTCCCCGATCCACCGCCCGCACCTCCGCCTTTCCTGGATACCCACGCATCGCCGCTGGTAGTGGGTCTCACGCGTCGCTGCAGGCAGTGGATCCCGCACGTCGTCGCCCGCCCTGGATCCTCGCTCGCCGCCGCCGGCCCTGGATCCCGAGCGCCGGGGTCGGGCTATGGTTCTCCGCGCGACGACCAACTCCCCCTGCTTCAACCGCGACCGCCGTCCTCCCACTGCAGCTAGCCAACTGCGCATCCCTCCTCCACATGCTGGCCTGCCTCCAAACGCCGATGCGACCTTCCTCCACCTGCCGCTGCGGCCCTCAGTCACCACCACCGTTTTGTTTTGTGGAGCCGACGAACTAAATCCGAACCGCCTATTCTGCGACGGTGGCACCCTGTCGCCTTCAACGCCCATCATCCAAAGGATTGGGCAGGAGAAGGCAAGATCCGTCTGCCACCACTGTTGCCAGCCTAGCCGCCTGCCACTGTGAATCCCCTCACCCAGCGAGGCTGCGTGCAATCACCCCACCCGCCTGCTTGGGTCGCTGCTGCACCCGACAGGCAAAACTCCCACCGGCAGAGCTTTTACTTGCCACCACGTTGCCTACCGGATCCTCACGGTGGGGATCCACTCTCGCAAAGTCCAGGCAGTTCACCGATGGCACCGCAGGCCGTTCGCCTTGGCCGGCCGCCGCACGCATGGAGCACACAGACGCTCGGGATGCACCTCAGCTCTGAATACCCAGCGCACTCCCGAAGGCTTGCGCGAGTGCGCGGGTATTGGCCTTCTGTGCTACGCCGCCGTCCTACAGCTTGTGCTGACCCGCAGGCGTTGCAAGCTAAGAGCATCTCCAGCCGTTGGCCCCCCCAGGGGGCTTGAAAAATCGCCGCCTGGAGGCGAACCGGCGCTAAAATCGGCTTGAGGGCGATTGGGTTCCCAGCCGCCGCCCCCAGGCTCCGATATCGGCCCAATTTTTTCGTAAATTTGACCGCTTTTCAGCCCACTTTTGGCACAAAAATGGCCCGCTATCGGCGCAAAACGGCCCATATTGGCCGTGGTTCAGCGTAAATTCAACAGAAGGTATTTTTTATCACATAGTTCATCACAAAATATCAATAGAAATCAAATAATAGTTTAACAAATAGTTCAACAACAAATAGTTCAATACAAATTATATAGTTCAACAAATAAAAACTGATATTTTATCACATGTCGAGCTAGGCGTTGCCCTTGAGCCTCCATAGGTGCTCCACCAGATCCTGCTGCAGTTGTTGACGCACGTGTGGGTCTCCGATCTCTTGACGCATATTGAGGAAGGCAGTCTAGGTTGCCGGTAGCTGGTGATCAACTTGGGCAAGAGGACTCTGCCTGTAATATGGTTCAGTGTCAAACACTGACTTTTCCTGCTCGCTCTCAATGATCATGTTTTGTAAGATGACACAGCAAGTCATGATCTCCCACATTTGATCTTTCGACCAGGTCTGAGCGGGGTACCGCACAACAGCAAATCGAGATTGGAGCACGCCAAATGCCCGCTCGACATCCTTCCTGCAAGCCTCCTGAACCTTCCCAAAGTGGGAGTTCTTGCCTCCTGGCACAGGGTTTGAGATAGTCTTCACAAATGTAGACCATCTCGGATAGATCCCATCTGCTAGGTAGTATCCCTTGTTGTAGTGCCACCCATTGACCTTGAAATTCACCGGAGGAGAATGACCTTCAACCAGCTTGGCAAAGATAGGAGAGCACTGCAGTACGTTGATGTCATTGTGAGTTCCTAGCATACCAAAGAAGGAGTGCCAAATCCAGAGGTCCTGTGTGGCCACTACCTCAGGTACCACACTGCAACCGCCTTTGGCGCCATTGTACATCCCCTGCCAAGCAAATGGATAGTTTTTCCATTTCCAATGCATGTAGTTGATGCTTCCAAGCATCCTAAGAAATCCTCTTGCTGCATTCTGTACTAGGATCCGAGCGGTGTCTTCAACATTGGGTGATCGCAAGTATTGTGGTCCAAACACTGCCACCACTACCCTGCAGAACTTGTAGAAACACTCCATGGTCGTGGACTCGGCCATGCGCCCATAGTCATCGAGTGAATCATAGGGAGCTCCTTATGCAAGCATCCTCATAGCTGTCATGCACTTCTGGATTGAGGTGAATCCAAGTGTGCCGGTGCAATCCTTCTTGCACTTGAAGTAGCTGTCGAACTTCCGGATGGAATTCACAATCCTGAGGAAAAACTTTCGGCTCATCCGATAACGGCGCCGAAATACTTTGTCGCCTTGCAGTGGAGCATCGGCGAAGTAGTCGGAGTAGAGCATGCAATAGCCTTCTAGTCGATGCCGGTTGTTTGCTTTCACCCGCGCCGGCGCCGAGCCACCTTGCCACGGCTTTGCATTGCTCGCGAGTAGGCCGCCCAGGGCGGCGAGGACCATGTGATGCTCTTCGTCCTAGACGTCGGCATCGGCTTCCTCCTCCAGTAGCGCCGCCAGCGCCTCCTCGTCATCCGAGTCCATCACTGAGCAGGCAAATCGCCGAACACCTGGCGAGCATGGTGGACGCACAGCCGCCGGTATCCCACCCTGCGCTGCCGGAGCGCCAAAAAACTCGCCCAGGAAGGTGGTGGAGAGGTTGCCGCGGCGGAAACAGTCTCTTTTTTCCGGCGGGGAATGGCCTATTTAGCGCTGGTGGCCGCTAGGCGGCGCCGGTATCGGCAAGGTGGCGGGAGGGTGCACGGGGGGAGGGGGGAATCTGGATGTTTGTCTTGACTTTTCGCCTAACAGTGTGGCCCAGACGTGGTTTTCCCTTCCGCCGGAGCCCCCGAGTGCCCCCCAGTGCGCTGGGTTCGGCCTGGGATCGCCGGGCCCAAAAACGGGCCGAGCCGGCAGATTTCCGCGTCTTGGGGGCGCGACTGGAGGGTTTTTTCGGCGCCGGCGCGAAAAAAGTCGCCCTGGGGGGCCTGTTTGCGGCGCGGCTGTGTAACACCCCCAGTGGTTAGCCACAGTAATTCCATTTTGATAATGACAAGTCATCATGTTTAACAGTGCATGATCATCATTTGCATCATATTGCATTTCAACTCCTAACTCCAATTCAAATTTAAATGAAAGTGAAATATAAAAATGGTCCAACATAAAAACTAAATTGTTCATTAAATAGCAAATAAATCAGAGACAATTCTAAAATTGAAACCAACATTATTGAAAATGGGTAGGTGGCTTGAACATCCCCAAACAGTGATTAAAGACAATATTTAATTACCTTTTATTTAATTTAAAACAAATATGAAATGATGTTTTGCCCAAACTAGTTTTTGGTGTTAGGGTATAAAGCACTGGAGTTTTGTGACTAGTTCACATATTTTACAAAACTAATTGTGAGGCCACACGTTATTGCAAAACAGAAAACAGAAAAGAAATAAAAAAAACAAAAGGCCCCTCCCCCACTGGGCCTCTTGGCCCAGTCGGCTCAGCCGACCAGACCGGCCCAGGCTGGCCCACCTCCTCTCCCCATAGCCCCCACTCCCCCAACCAAACCTAGAGCCCAACCCACTTCCCCCCCCCCCCCCACGATCCCCACCCTCTCCCTCCAGCGCTGTACAGGAGAGGGCGCGCATCCCCCCACTCTCCCCAGTCGCCCGATCCCCTCCTCCCACTCCCTACCCGATTCTGAGCACGCCCGAGGACCTCCGCCTCCGCCCGCGGCTCCTCTCTCCATCGCCCGCCTCTGCCGTCCTCGTCCTTGACCTCGTCGCCGCTTCCTCGCCCCCTCACCGGCTCGGCTACACCGAGCCTCGCCGGCGTACACCGGCAACGAGGGGTGAGAACCCCGACTTCCCCTCCCCCTGTCCCCGACGCGGTCATCGCTGCCGCGCGACCCCGCTGTCGCTCGAGCCGCGGCTGGCCACGACCGCGTCGCGCCGCGCGCTCCGCCACCCGCGCCCAGCCCCTGCCCGCGCATCCCCGCCCGCTCGCGCCTGCCCGACGCCCGCGCCGCTCGCCCCTGCCCGCGCATCCCCGCCCGCTCGCGCCTGCCCGATGCCCGCGCCGCTCACCCCGCTTGCCCTCCCCGAGCTGTTGCCGCTGCTCTTTTGCTGCTGCTGCTAGCGCCGCCCGTCTCGCGCTCCCCGCCTGCTCCCCTCGCCCTGTCCCTGGCCTCGCCGTCCCGCTGCGCCCGCCGCGCCTCGCCCGTCCGCCCCGCTCGCCTTTCTGCCTGCTGCTGCCGCATGCCACGCCGCGCCTCGCGCGCCCCTGGCCGCCGTGTTCGGCCAACGGCCGCGCGCCCCGCCTGGCCACGCCCTCCCCCTGGCCTCGCCTCGATTGCTCGCCGTCGCCTGTGCCCGCGCGCGCACGCGCGCATCTGGGACGCCGGACGTGTCCAGCGCCGAACGGGCACAGCCCGGACAAGTCCGGCTGTGCCACTGACGAACGGGGCCCTGCCCCTGTAAATAAATAATAAAAATAATTAATAAAAATAATTAATTAGTTAATTAATTAAGTTAATTAATCATGATTAGGTTAAGCTAATTAAGTAGTTAGTGTTAATTAAACAGTAAATTAATTAGTTAACCACTAATTAATCTAACAGCCTATGACAGGTGGGACCCACTGGTCCTGACGTCATGCTGACATCATGCTGACGTCAGCAAGACACTGTTTCGGATAATGTTGATTTAAATAATTAAATAAATTCCAGAAATTAATAAAAACTTTAGAAAATCATATTAAATAATCCGTAACTCCGATGGAAAAACTTTTGTACATGAAAATTGCTCAGAACGACGAGACTAATCCGAATACGCGGTCCGTTCGTCCGTCACGCGTCCCTAACTATCCGAACTTGCAACCGTTCCCCTCTTATCCTCTGCCCGATAATTCCAAAGACCCGGGAAATATCGTCTGATATTCTCCCGCTCCGTCTGGTACTTGCAGTACTGCGTTAGACTACCCCTAGCACCGTGTATCGTATTTGTCATGCTCATGTTTGCTCTATATTTATACTGTTTCCTCCCCCTCTTCTCTCTCGATAGAGCCAGTACCGACGCAGCTTCGGAGTTCGACGACCCCTGAAGACCTTGCCCTTGCCGCCGAGCAACCAGGCAAGCCCCCCTTTTGATCATACCGATATCGCCCATTCTATTTCTCATGCTTGCATTAGAATTGCTGCTGCTGCTGCTGCTTTACCTATTCTAATGCATAGCCTGTTCATTGTAACCTGCTGTTGATAATTACCTGCATATCCTAAACTGTTTAGTCTAGGCTGGGTAGAGACCTATCAGTGACCCCACTTATCCCGACTGCCGCGCTGGATCGTCAGAAGACCCGATCAACGCGATTGAAGACCAGGACCCGACACCGCACATCATCCCCTTTAGTTGTAACGACACTGCAGCGTTACTATCGAGTGCCGAGGGTGAAACCTCTTGTAGCACTTCTGATGTTAACTCTGTAGAGTAGCTATTCGGTCGTGGTCATCGAGGGAGATTCCTCCTTCACCACTTCCGGTAACGACGCTGTCGTGCAACACATCAAGTGTGAACCCATCGAGGGTGAATCCTCCGAGTTCACCTTGACAGACACATCGAGTAGGATTCCAATGAGGGTGATACCTCGGATTCCCCTGATGTTATGCACACACGGATACTTGGACTTTACACTGTTACTTGCATAGGCGGGTCGACCCTGAGGGGTACCCGCGTGCGCCTGAGAGGCAAGTGTTGCGAAGACGGGTGCCAGTGTGGTGCCCGAGTGGTGAATACGAGGCGCGGCCGGGCATTCTTAACCCTTGCAGCAAGTCCTCGAGATGGGGCGATGGGGTCACATCTTTCGTGAGTCTCTGCTCGTTACCGCAAGCCCCTGGTCCTAACGATTTGGATATTTGATCCGAGCAGGCCTCTGGCCTGATAGCACTAACCATCACGTGGGCATAGTATGGGCGTTCTGCATCGTATGCATCAGCCAAAAGCTCTGTCAGACGTCCAGTTCAGCAGTGCGGCTTGGAGTGATTGGCGCCATTTCGGTGGTGCTTGGATCTGAGCCATGTGCGCAACGACCCGGAGGGCGAGGGGCGATGGCCAAGACCCCCTTGCGCTTAGGATGTAGACCGGCGGGGACCTCTCTGCTGAGCTGTAGGTAGGGTTGCGATGTGTCGTTTGACCGAGGCCGGGCATGACCCAGGAAAGTGTGTCCGGCCGGAGTTAATCGAGCGTGTTGGGTAAGTTGGTGCACCCCTGCAGGGAAGAACACTTCTATCGATAGCCGGTCCTACGGTAAAGGACACTCGGAGTTGTATCCTGATTGATACAATTTAGAACTGGATACTTGGATACTATGGCTCTGGGATTGCTTCTCGCAGCGAGTCGAGAAGGGATCTCAGGACGAGGTTGATGACTGTATGGCTCTGGGATTGCTTTCTCGCAGGGAGTCGAGAAAGGTTCTCTGGGTGAGGTTGAGACTTAATGATACTGCTACATTATATTGTACTGTTCTACACTCTTCTATTTCTGCAAGACCGCTGAAGATGCTAGTCTTCGATAGGACTAGGCCTTCTCTCTATTCTAGCATTTCTGCAGCCCAGTCCATATATACAGCCTCCCCTTGAAAATGTTGCATATGTAGTGTAGATCCTTGCTTGCTGAGTACTTCTGAGTACTCACGGTTGCTTTGTTTTCCTTTTCTCCCCGTATCAGTTTGTCGTGACCAGAGGACGGAGCCCCCTGAGATAGATACCCCGTCGATCGACTACTACTTCGACCCCGAGGATGGATACTGCTACGAGTTGACTGACGACCAGGAGTAGGATCGGAGGGTCCCAGGCAGGAGGCCCACGCCTTTCGATCGTAGTGTTTTATTTTGCCCCGCCTTTCTAAAGGTCTTTCTGTTTCTCTTTTAATATCTGTACTGAGATATCTGATGCTTCCGCTGACGCTTGTACGCAAGTTTATGTATTCGAGCCCTCGAGGCCCCTGGCTTGTAATATAAAGCTTGTATGACCTTATTTATGTTTTAGAGTTGTGTTGTGATATCTTCCCGTGAGTCCTTAGGCTTGATCGTGTGCATTTGCGTGTATGATTAGTGCACGATCGGGCCGGGGGCGTCACAGGCTGGAGATGCTCATCTCCACCCGTCCCCCCAAGAGGCCCCCCAGGACCACTATTTTATCGCCAGTAATCAAAAATCCTCCCACTCATGATCCCAAAGCCCCACTTTTCGCCGGATTTGGAGAAAATTGATGCCGGCAAACCCACCCCAAACCCAGCCCCCTGGGGGGCAGCTGGGCGTGCCGGCAATTCCTTTTTCTTGCGGTTGGCCCACCGTCAGCCTCCAACCTCCCTCTCTCCTCTCTTTTCATCTGGGCCCCACCCATGTGCCGTCACCCTCTCTCCTCTCCCATGCCTCTCTCTCTCGAGCGCGCCGACGAAGCCTACAGTGGCCGTGACCAGCATGGAGATGCCACCGTCCTAGCGCGGCTTGGGGCTCCGCCGTATCTCCTTCTCCCGGCGCGGCTTGACCATCACAGAGAGCATCATCCGAAGGCGGCCAGGCATCGAGGTCGTGTGGCCGACATCTGGCGTGCTCGACGAGGTCGCCTGGGGCGGATGCTCCGCAGGCACTCCAGCGTGAGGGCTTGGCCGGGTGCGGCACACCGGCGCGCATCCGCGGCCGTGCGCGCTCCAGGACGTGCTCCAGGGTGCGGCACACCGGCACGCATCCGCAGCCTCTGCACACTGGTGCGCGGACGGGGAGGGACGGGGTCGGCGCGGCGCACGCGTGGCCGGCGCACGGACGGGGCGCTCCGGCGCTCGCGCGGACCTGCATGAGCTCGTGGAGTTCATGCTGTGGGCATCGGACGACCGTGTGATGCGCCACCTGAAGCTCCTCTATGCGCGACTAGGGAGGAGGCCGTTGCGCAGATCAGCGCCACCACGCTCCTGCCGGCGGATCCTCGCGCTCCCGCCGCTGCTCTCCTCGCCGGTGGCCGTCCAGCTCGACCATTGTTGATGAGCACCACCACGCCCACAACCCGTTTGGTTGAATGACAGGCAAGAATAGACCAAAAGAAAAGAAAAAAAGCTATCGCCTGGGGGGACGGCTGGGGGGCGCAACGAGTGGAGATGCTCTAAGCCCTGTCTGCATAATTGATTTCCAGCATATGCGCTCCACCGGTGGTTCACCATGACTAACATATATATTTCTTTTTTTGCAGATGCGGCAAGCCTGAAGGAGTTGAAGTGTTACTTGACGTATAAAGGTCAAAAATATAACGGAGAGAAGGAGCATGTATGCGCGCGTGTGTGTGGTGGTGGTGAGGTTGAAGTTCAGAAAAAGCGTGTGGTGATGCCGAGGTTCAGAAAGACATGTGTGTGGTGGAGAAATTCCCTAGCTTTTTTTAATCGGGACACACCTAATATCTTCTTTTGTGCAAACACAAAGACAGAAAATGTATGCGTCTTTTTAGTAAGAGAAATAAAACAGATGTTCAAGGTTCGTCCGATGAAAGCTCATGCATACAAAAAAGGGAAATTCGAAAGGTCAGGGGTGGCGAACATAGAAGTTCATGCATGAGTGTTGAGGAAAAGTTCAAGAAAAAAGATAAACACTAAAACACACACGGAAAAACAAAAAAAAAGAAGAAGGTCAAATTAAGTCAATAGAGACGTTCGACGTCTATGTAACTGGAAGAAAATCCAAAAAATGGTAACACCGAAAGTGCAGATTTAATAAATTTTAAAGTTTGAAAAAAATTGAGAAAAAAAGAGACACATAATTGTACAAGAAATAAATTCCAAGGATTTCCCCTTAAAAAAACAAAAGGTTGAAATTAAATTAAAATAGCAATTCAATGTTTATAAGAAAAAACATATTTTAAACATTTCTAGAAAACCCAAGAAGGTCAAATTAAAAAACGAAGTAGTTTGAAGTGGTGTTAACCGCTACAATTTAGACGTGTTAAGGATGTTGTGAAAACATTTTAATAGAAGTTTTGCAGTTCGAGTTGATAGAAAGAAGGAGGCATATTTTAAGAGAAACCAAAGAGGCCACAATGATTATTCCCATATATTAACAAAAATCACTCATGTGAACAAAAGAAAAAAAATGAAAAAAAGGTGTACAAAAATTCATATTAGATAACTTCATTTAACTACAAAATAAAAAAATGGTCAAATTAATAAAAATAGGGGACTACCTTATTTTCTAACAAATATATTTTCCATGTTTTTAAAACACACACAAGAAGGTTAAATTTAAAATAACATAGCAGTTCAAAAAGTTTATAACATAAACCAGATTTCCCCGTTTATAAGAAAACCTAGAAAGTTCAAATTTAAATAATAGAGTGGTTCAATGTTTAACACTGACTAGGATTTCTCAATTATTAAAAGAAATAATACATGGAAGTTCAAATATAAAAAACAGAGTGGTCCAATGTTTATTACAAAACTAAGATTTTCCCGTTACTAAAAAGAAGTAAAACCTATAAGTTAAAATTTAAGTACCTAAGCGGTTCAATGTTCATTACAAACTAGGATTTAAAGAAATACAATCAAGAAGCCCAAATTTAAATAACGAATCGGTTCGATGTTTATTAACAACAAAGTTTTTCCCATTGCAAAAGATTTAACAAAGAAGTCCAAATTGAAAAACAAAGTAGTTCAAAATTTATTTCAAAAATGGATTTTCCCCGTTTCTAAGAAATCTGAGGTTCGAATTTAAATAATGGAGAACTTCAAATATTTATTACAAAAAATAGAAGGTCATATTACATAAACAGGGAAGTTCAAAAAGTTTATAAAAACTGTTTTTTTCCATTTCTAAAGAAAACCTAGAAGATGAAATTTAAATAAAGGAGCGGTTCAATGTTTATTATAAAACTTGGATTTTTTTCGTTACTAAATGAAATAAAACTAAGAAATTCAAATTGAAATAACGAAGTGCATCAATGTTTCTTCTTAGTCGCCATGTACTGTGTTTCTTTTTGTAAAAATGTGTATTCCAAATTAAAAAAATAGAGTAGTTTCATGTTCATAAATACTCAGATTTTTTAAGTTATTAAAGAATAAATCCAACAAGTTCAAATTGAAATAGGGGAGTAGTTCGATGTTATTAAAAAATAACAAAAAATATTTTCACAAATTAAAACAAAGAAGTTCAAATTAAAATAACTACGAAGTTCAAAATTTGTAAAAATATATGATTTACATGTTCAAAAAAGAAAAAAAAATGAAAACATTTTTGGCAATTTTATAACTGATTATTGACAATGACAATTTTTTTAAAAAAATGTCTACATGAAAAAAGTTGATTTTATTCATAAGCTTTCCAATGGTATATCATATGCTCTATTCCGATAACCGATTCAAAAGTCTGGTGTATATCGTTCGAAACAAGTTTTACCATATTAAAATAATCTTTTAAACCATGGAGAATCTGAGAAAAATGATTAAAAAGAAAAAGGTTGTGGCTTTTCAGTAGGTTTCTGAAGGTATACCATGGGTTTTCCGTTTTTGGAAAACGAATTTTCCACATTTCTAAAAAATAACTAGAAGTTCAAATTTAAATAACGGAGGGGTTTGATGTTTATTAGTACATTATGATTTTCCCGTTTACTAAAGAATAGAGCAAGAAGGCCAAATTAAAAATAGACCAGTTCAAAATTTATAGAGAAAATGGATTTTCCCATTTGTACAAAAAATCTAGTGGTTCAAATTTACATAACGGAGAAGTTCAATGTTTATTACAATAAAAAGAAGGTCAAATTAAAAAAACTGAGCAGTTCAAAAAGTTTATAAAAACAGATTTCCAACTTTTTAACAAAGACTTAGAAGTTCAAATTTCAATAATTGAGCGGTTTAATATTTATTACATACTTAGGATTTTTCCCGTTAGTAATGAATAACACCAAGAAGTCCTAATTAAAATAAATGAAGCTCTTTGATGTTTATAAAAAACTCAGGTTTTCCCTGATACCAAAGATTAAAATCAAGAAGTTCAATTTAAAAAAGTGGAGTAGTTCAATGTATACAAAAAACTTAGTTCTTTTTCGTTACTGAAGAATAAAACCAAGAAGTTCAATTTTAAAAGCAGAGTAGTTGGATATTTAGTTCAAAACTCGGATTTTTTCTGGTTACTAAAGAATAAGACCAATAAGATCTATTCGAAATAACGAAGAAGTTTGATGTTTCTAACAAAACTCCAATTTTCACGTTTCTAAAAAGCACACAAAGAAGTTCAAATAAAAAAGTTAGAGCGGTTCGATGTTTATAAAAAAACTCATTTTTTTCATTACTAAAGTGAAATAGAGAGAAGTTCAAATTAATAACAGACGAAAGTTCACGTAGTGCATTGTGTGTGTTTCGTATGAGAAAATTGGAATAAAAAGGCGATGTCTAAATTTTTTGTTGTTAGAAGTTCAAGTGCCTAGCCCAGGAATGTTCAAAAAGTTCCTCCTGTTCAACAAGTTTCCAATGGTATATAATATTCTTATTAAAAAAACGATTAACACAAATTGGTGTATGTTGTTCGAAAAAAAAGTTTAACCGCATTAGAAAAAAGTTTCGTCTTTTCAACAGGTTTTTAAAAGGTATATCATTCGTGCAACTCCGACGAATGAGTGAGAAATTACGAGCAAAAATACGTGACAGAAGTTCAAAGTGAAGACAGCGGGAAGTTCAACTACTACACGGAATGCATTTCAGATGAGAATAAAATGAATAAAAAAGAAAAATCCTAAAAGGTTTGTTGTAAGAAGTTCACGTGCTCCTCCCACCATGGTTCAAAATTTGTATGCAAGACATCCAACCTTCCATTACATGTCAAAAAAGGCAAAAACGACATTGTTTTTGACATTTTTAAAACTGTTGTCAAATGGCACCAAATTTGTGACAACTGTCTACATGAAAAAGTTGCTCCTATTCATAAGTTTTCCAACGGTATATTACATGCTACGTTCCGATATACGGTTTAAAAGTTTCAAGTATACCAATTAAAACATGTTTTTATGTATTCAAAAAATTCTTTCGAACCGTCGTGAGTACGAAAAAATGATCAACACGGGAAAGTTGCGTGTTTTCAACAGCTTTCCATCAGTATATCATTTGCTCAATTTCGGTAAGTGGTTGGGCAGTTACGGGCAGAAAACAACACGTGAAAAACAGAGTGAAGTTCAAACAAAACTGCTCCAGAAGTTCAACCTCTTCGCGCAGTGCATTTTCGGAGACTCTGTTTTCGCGATGAAGACAGAACGCATGATCTCGCCGTTTTCAAAATTACGTAAAAACGGCTGAGAATCAGAGAAAATTTTCTACACGAAAAAGTTTCACATTTTATATAGCTATCTAGCGGTATATAATTTGCCTCATTCCGATAAAGTTTGTACAAACTACGGCCAAAAAACAATTTCAGGCATTTTCAAAATTGACGTAAAACGATAGGGAATTGGGAGAAACATTATATACATAAAAGTTTCACATTTTTCCAAACTTTCCAACGCCATACCATTTGTTGCATTCCGACAAACGGTTAAAAAATTAACTCGAAAATACGAATTCAGTGCAACTTTGACCGTTTTCTAAATAATTCTTAAACCGTTCAGAATTTGAAAAAACTTTCTACATGAAAATGAAGCACATTTTCATAAGCTTTCCAACACCATATCATTTGCCTCAATTGGATTAGCCGTTTAGAAATAGCCTTGAAAATACGAACTCGTTGTTCGGTTTGCGAAATTCTACGATTTTTCAAAGTACTCTTTAACCATAGGGAATTAGAGAAAACTTTTTACATGTGTAATTAGCGGATTTGCAGCAGCTTTACAACGCCATATTATTTGCCTCATGCCGATAAATAGTTTAGAAATGGGTTCGAAAGTACGATTCACGCTCTTTGTACGAAGAAAAAACGGTTTTCAAAACCGCTCTTCAACCATGTGGATTTTGCCAAAAAATTAACTTAGATCATGATACTCGTATCCAGAGCTTTCCAAGGTTATATCGCAAGATCCATTTGGGCCATGTTTGCAGAAGTTCAACGTAACTAGATGAAGTTCAACTACTACTACTGGGACGGGTCGGGTAGTTATCAGAACATTATTCTCATCCCGTGATCAAAATAGTATTTATGTGTGTGTGTATATAAATATATATATATATATATATATATATATATATATACATATATATATATATATAAACTTATATATATAGACCTAGCGTGAAGAATAAGTTATTCCTCACCCTGGTCAGTCAACCGAGTCAGAAGTTTAATTGATTTGATCGCACTAGCACCTCCATAGCTCACCTTTTTTTTACCGGATGCAGCACCCACCGAAGTAAATTTTTTACCCTTCCAACTGTCCGCCGATGTAGTGTATCATTTTGGTATACGCATTGACGGTTATTCTTTAAGTCGTGGGCTCGTGGCATTTCTAATTGCAGGCGGGTAGCGACCGGAGGTCTCGGTGGCGAGCGGCCGATAGGTATGGGTGGCTTCGGTGACCGGCAGCAGCGCGAAGGAGAGTGGACGTAGCGTCACGGCGGCCTCTCGGCTATGTGCGGTTGGGTGAGGCCCGCGTCTCCGTGCGGCTCAGCGACTGGCCTGGTGCGCTCGTCGGCCGGCGGCATCCAGCGACTACGGCTGACAAAGATGGGTATGCTTGGCTAGTCCAGCCATGAGCAGTCACTCCACCAGGCCACAAGTCCACGGCTGGCCTCCTCACCGTCTCGCATATCAACATACATGTCACACTGGTATGATAAATTCTCACAAGGATCTTTCGATTCCATATTGGCAACACTTGAAGATGTCTTTGATTTTGCCTTTAAATCTTATATTCTGGAACCGGTATTTGCTCAATCAGGTAACAGATCTCCACCATATTCTCTGTTTTAGAAATTTTGTTAGAGCAGATCGACGGTTAATGAATTGATACTATAGTCTGGAAGGATACAAATTAACGAGTGGTGAATAAATATCTCAAGTCGGCATGTTCACTACATTCACTTTCTTTAGTTTCAGCTAACCTGGCAGCAACCTAATGTCCTATTCTTGAGTTTCCCGCTTGGAAATCTTTTATGCACAGCTCCTACATTTATAACATTCACATAGTCGCCACACAGATTATTGGGTAAACCAAAAATTGTATGAAAAAAGTTTAAAAGTAAATAAATTTCAGCAGACTTCTTTCCAAAAAATCAGTTGTAGCTTGTTATGGCTGAACTAGTCATCAACCCGTGCTACTGCACGGGCTAGCGATTTGAGTCCAAAATCTTGGTGTTTAATATACTTTCGAAAAAATCATAAACATCGAATAGCATTCATAGTTTCTAATTGTAAGTGTACTTTTTGAAATCCCGGTCACATTGTTTAGCTTTTCAATCAATGCACAACCATAATTAGTGGCAATGTATAAATTTAATGTATGTCCAGTAAAAAATGGGAAATTAAAGCCTAAGACATGGTAATAATTCAAAAAATATCAGAAACAATCTAAGTTGGAAAAATTATTGGCAAAGAAGTTACATGATTGTAAAATAGAAAGATACAAATTGATCATTATTTTGGTAAAATGACACAAATTTTGCAAATGTAAATTTTGTCTCTGTTACTTTTATCAACTTGACATAATTGGATTAGTTTTTGTTGAGTGGTAATCAAAGGTTATAGTTATGCCCTTTCAGTATAGTTTAAGTCGCTACCCTTCTCCATGTGTATGAAGTATTATAAATGGTTGTGAGTGTACATTCCTTAGTCGATATAGAAATTCTTATCTGTTAGTAAATGATGAGAAATGTTGATTCTTTATTGACGAAGAATTAGATCGTTACAGAACTTTAAAATTAGGTGGATTTTAGTCTTCGAGACATGCCAATGGATGTCACACATTTGCATACCTAAAATTGCTCACTATAATTTATTCTCTTTTTTATGCTGCAACTTGGTCGACTTAGAAATAACATTTGCTCAGTCCCTCAAGAAATAACAACTTAAAATATTCTAATGCAGTAGGCGTTAAGAATACAATGTGATTTATATATGCTATTAGAAATAACTAATACAAAAGGGTTTATTTAGGTTATATCAAAGCTAGGAAATATTTTTTGCATTATATAGGCCATATTTAAAGTTAGAAAATATTTAGTCTGAAAATTACGTACTTAAAAAATATTTTACATATTTTGCATTGCTTGTCTCAAATTCTGTTCTGCCTCAAATCATGAATCTTATAGTTTATACCTAATGAATTTGGGAAATATAGACCGTGAAGCTTTTTTGTCGGATATATCGTGAAGTTAATACCCATCTAAATAGAAGCATTTAAGTAGGTTAAAGAACTATGCGTAACTTCAATGTTTATCTTTTCGCTTTTTGGCTACACTCACAGTCTTTTATAGAACCTCACCACATCCAGGTGAGAAGTTGGCGACCAAGGGAGACCACAGAAAATAGTTGACAAAATCACGCATTATCTTATATCCTAAAGAAAGAAAGAATTTACTTTTTTTCTTGAGGGAGTATCCCAAAACTCTTTGTTTTTTTATGGTCCATATTGAAAAAAATACGGGGTAGTCTGAATTAATTCTATTGTTTGTGGAAAAAAACCTTATGTAACACATATCACTTGTACACATACATCATGTATTTTGACGCGCGGGTTTTGTTTTTCCTGTACACATACGCATGCACCATGTATCGCTTGTACATATTATGGATCGCTAGTAAATCTTTTTACTAAGTAGTACATCAGGCAAACTTAAAAAATTAATGCATCAGGCCAATGCGATCTATCCATGAAACGTGTTGGCATGAGGGTCTTTTTTTACTAATTCTCCTTGGTGGCTGGCCGTAACGTGTAAGGACGCGTTTCTTTTTTCTTTTGACTTGCGCCTGGACACATATCAGTAGCCTAACCTAATAGGACTGTTATGTGTAACATCTAGATTTCTTTTAATCCTATCGGTATAGTAAACAATCCTACGGTTATTATTATTATTTCTCTAGGATTAACATGGAGCCTCGTATGGTGCTTCCAATTAGTAAATATAAGATTTGAGAACATGGGGCAAGTATGTCAGGTAGTGTTATAATTAACCTCCTTTTTCCCCTTTGGTCATGTCACAGGCCACCACTTAGAGAGCAAGGTAGCTATCTATATAGAAAATCGGCTACAAATATGTATAAGAAAATTCAGCAGGCTTACATAAATCTGTTAGTAATACTAAGATATGGTACACATTTCAGGTGTTTTGAGGCTGGCCATTGATTTGGCTTTGCTGAAGTCTCGTTCTGGTACGGGGTAGTTAAGAACTTTGAGGTAGGGTGGTGATTGCCCGTTAGTAATTAATATAATCTATACCAATATAAAAAGACCCAAAAGGGCAGATCCAACAAATCCCGGCCGTCAAATCAGGTCAATCCAACGACTCAGGCTGCTCCAATGATGAGCGCTCAACACGTTTAGTGTGCAGTTAATATCATACCAAATATTGTTGCCAATGCTAATCACATAATTAATACGTAAATAATATCCTACCTAATATTTACGTGTAATTAATATATCACCTAATATCAACGTGCATTGCACGTACACAATTACTAGTAATGTGTAAGGTATACAATCGTCAAATTCTTTCTACGGATTGCAGTAGGTTCCACCCTTTCAAAGGATGAGAATCTTCTTGTAAAGATCACTAGTAGTTGCTTCATTTACAAATTAACAGCGCTGAAGGCATGATTTATGTGATTCCTTTGCCAGAGTTATGTTATATGTTTTATTTTCATTTACAAACATATAACGTAACTGGTGCTGACTTGGTCACATAACAGATAACTTTTAGAGAAAAGGCCAGAGCCCGACTTTATAAATAAAGCCACCAGGCAGAGTTAACAACGTAGCCACAACACAAAACATAACCACCCACGGAGTTTCAACGCCCAAAACGCAAGTATCAGAAAGCAAACGTACATGGCTCCCAGGCCAGTACACGGCGCGCAGGCTGGAGACTAAGAAAAGACAATAGTAGGGCCACCAACTCCTAGCCGCCAGATTGTAACTGCAGAAGGGAAGTAGCTGTAGCCCGAATCCTGGTAGACATAGCATCGAAAGCATCCCGGTCCTCCTCCTTAGTCAATGATCTCCACTGCTCCAGGAATATGCATGTCTTAAATAAGCAATCAGAGGGCTTAGCAGGGAAAATATGCTTGATGGTAAACTTGTTCCTAGTGGTCCATATGGTCCAGCACATAGTGGCGAATCCCACCCAGAACAATCTTCTCTCGGCCCCAACCAGGTTAGAGGCCAAAAGACGAAGGTCTGAGAAGGAGACAGGTCTCCAAGAAACATGAAGCCAAGATCTGATACAACACCAAAAGAGTTTGGCTAAGACACAGTTGAAGAAGATATGATTCGTGTCCTCCCTCTGGCCACATAAGGCGCAACGATCGGAGTCCGGACCATTACGTTTACGAATCTGGTCCGCCGCCGGAAGGCACCCACGAAAGGCTTGCCACATAAACACCTTAATCTTAGGAGGGATGCGGGCCCTCCAAATCATCTTAAATTTGGTAGTATTCGAGCCAGAGATAAGTTTGGCATACAACGATTTCATAGAAAAGCGCCCAGAAGCAGAGTGGGGCCATGACACCGAATCCTCCTCCTCCGAGAGCACAGGGAAGAGGGCAACAAGACGCTGCCAATCAACCAACTCTTCAGGAGACAGAGATCGGCGCAAATCCAGGTCCCAATTATTGTCGGAGAGCTCAGAGATTGAGATCTCGGGATTCGGGCAATAGGAAAAATGAACTGGAAGGAAACTGCCAGCGGGGCCTGACCGCACCGCCAGTCGAGCCAGAACCGCGTGGACCTACCGTTATGAACCACAAATTTGACAAGAGATTTGAACACCGGGCGAAGTTTAACAAGATCTTTCTAGAACTGAGACGAGCCCACGGCAGGGGCAAACATAGGGTTGGAGGTAGGAAAGTATGTTGTCTTGAGAATATTATACCAGAGTGGGTTCCGAGTTGGTCATGATTGTCCACCACCACTTAATGATCAAACATTTGTTCATAACCAAGGTGTTAATTATGCCCAGCCCCCCAAGGCTCTTGGGTTGGTAGATGTGGTCCCATTTCACCAGTGTATACTTGCGCTTATTATCAGCCGCATTCCAATAGAAAGCAGCCCTATGGTTGTCAAACCCAGCATGAGTGCCGTTAGTGAGAAGATAGAACCCCATCAGAAACATTGGGAGGGAGGAAAGACAAGCATTGATAAGTGCAACCTTGCCAGCCTGAGTATTGTATCTGCCCCTCCAAGGCATAACACGGTTGCCTACTTTAGCAACCATAGGTGCAAAGTCCTTAGCCAAGAGTTTGTCAGAAGAGATAGGTACGTAGCCCAATATATTTAAGAGGGAGGGAGCCAAGAGAGCAATTTAGTAATTGAGAGATGCGTAGCGCCTCTGCATCCGTCACCCCAGTGATGATCACTTCACTTTTTGCAAAATTGATCTTAAGCCCAGACAAGGCCTCGAAGCAAAGCAACATGAACTTAAGATGGGATAAACTAGCATCATTAAGCTCCACCATAATAATTGTGTCATCCGCGTACAGGAGATGGGTGACACCCTCAGGAATGAGGTGAGAGCTGATCAGGGAGATGTGTCCGGCCACCACGGCTCTAGACAGAATATTGGAAAGCACATCCGCGACAAAATTGAACAGGATAGGAGAAGCTGGGTCACCCTGCCTGAGGCCTCTGGAATTCAGGAAAAAGTTGCAAACCCTACCATTCAACGACACCGTAGAGTGTCCACCCGACACCAACTGCATGACCCTATGGACAAAAGCACCATCAAAACCCTTTTCCAAGAGAACCTATCGTAGGAAGTTCCAGCTAACTGAATCGTAGGCTTTCTCAAAATCCAACTTAAGAATGACGGCCTTACTGCCTTTCTTGCGGATGTCATGAATAATTTCATGAAGGCATGAAACCCCGTCCAGGATGAATCGCCCTTTAACAAAGGCGGACTGGTAGGGGGAGAGAATCCGATGAGCAAACGGGGTGAGATGCGAAGCATAGACTTTTGCGGGGAATTTCACGAAATTGTTAATAAGGGCAATAGGCCTGAATTGCGAGATAAGTTCCGCACCCTTGACTTTCGGGATGAGGGTGATGATAGCATAATTAAGCCTAGAGATGTCAACCGTACCCAAACAGAATCCCTCGATAACTGCACAAACAAGGGCACGCAATTGGGGCCCAAATTTTCTAAAGAAGGGGATGTAGAAGCCATCCGGCCCAGACACTACTAGGGAAATGCTTATACACAGGAGCTCACCAATAGCGCTTTTACAAAGTAAGCGTTGCTGCTAATTAGCAGTAGCACTTTGGCTGTAAGAGCGCTGCTACTATGCACATAGCAGTAACGCTGTATGTACAAAACACGCTACTATTATAATTGCCAGACCGTTGCAGGCAGGCTAGGTATACTAGTAGCACTCATACATAAAAAGCGCTACTGCTATTGAACTTAGCAATAGCGCTTTCCTCTAACCAGCGCTACTACTAAATTCAGTCCCGTCCTAAGACCAAAGTTTAGTCCCACCTCGCTCCACGAACAGAATGTTTACCACCTTAAATATGGTGCTTCTCAAACTATCACAACCACTTGGTCTTCATTGTACTCTGTGTGTAGGATCTGTGGCAATATGAATCTTCATCGGTTCCTAAACCGGCGAAGATTCATACTGACAATTTAGATTCTACACAAAAAGATCAATGATGACCAATGCTTTTTATAATTTGATGCTTTTTTTACATGCTAATGATCATAGTCTTAGTAGTAGCACTGGTTCCACAAAAACGCTACTACTAATGATAATAGCAGTAGCGCTTGTTCCATTAAAGCGCTACTGCTATGTATCTTAGCAGTAGCGGTGGTTACGGAGCAGCGCTACTACTACAGGTACCTTATGCACACGCCCCGGCCCGCGCGCCCTCCTCTCACTCTCCCCTCACACTCTCACTCGCCCACTCCGTCGCGCGCCGTCGCCGCCGTCGCCCAGCAGCGCCCCCAAGGTACGTACGTATCTGCTTCCCTCCCTCCCTCTCGGCCCTCCTCTCCCCTCCCTCTCGCCGCCATCCTCCTCTCGCCGCCCTCCTCTCCCCTCTCGCCGCCCTCCTCTCCCCTCTCGTCGCCCCACCTCCATCTGCCTCCCCTCCTCCATCCTCCTCCTCCCTCCTTCCTCCCCCTCCATCTGCCGCCATCTCGGTCTCCTCCCTCTCTCCTCCCTCCCTCCCTCCCTCCCTCCCTCCCTCCTGCCTCCCTACCTTCCTCCCTCCTCCCTTCCTCCCTCCCCAATCTATGTTAATTATTTTGAGTAACATAGAACATATAAGTTATATGAACAGAATGTAGGTATTTTGAATAGAATAAAATAGAAAAATATAGGTAGAATGTAGGTATTTTGAATAGGATAGAAGACTAGTGAATAGGTTTTTTGAATATAAAAAACTTTTAGTAATAGAAAATTTTAGTAATATAATTTTTTAGGTATAGAAAATTTTCAATTATAGAAATCTATTAGAATGCTACACGAGAAATTTTTAGGTATCAAATTTAGTAATAAAAATTTTTAGTAAGAAAATTTATGTATAGAATTTTTTTGTAATTTTTATTTTCAATATAGAAATGTATTGGAAAATTTAATTATTTTTATGTCATTATCACTTTGTCATCAAAGAATGCTATATGAGATTTGATGATCTAAAATTTTCACTCGGTGGAATATGCAGGCTTTGTAGAGTCGTGTCTCCTTGGACTGATCGTCATCCGAGCTACCTCTACTTCTTCTACACCCGAGTCGGTGAGCTAAAAGTCCACCTCCTCCTTCTCTACTCCTCGGTATTGAATAGAGTAGAAATATATTGAAATGTTTTTGTCAATATTCAACCATTGAAATGCAATGAGCACCAGTTTATGCTCATGTGCGAATGATTATGATAATTGATTCGGATGTAATTTCAAGTTTAAGCATCGTTGTATGTGTATGGACATCTTTGTGTCGCAGGGAAAATCCGAGTGGCCTATGTTTTGCCGGAGTGTTGATTCATTTCCGTTCCGGAAAATTTCAGGCGCTCGATATGTCCTATTTTAACAAAGGTCAGGCCGGATTTTTCCGTGAATTTAAGCATGACTTGTGCTAGAATATTTAGGAAATATCGAGTGCCCCGGATTTGCTAGAAAGAGAATTAAACGACATTTCGAGTTGACTTTAAGTCTGTCGGGCCTCCATACATGACAGTCAAAAAATCAGTGAGGGAGAGTCTCCACCATATATGAGAGAAAAAGAATGCCGACTGTTGTCGTGGGGGTCGCTTCTCCTTCTTCTCTTTGTGCTAGACCTTTGTTATGCACTAGGGGAAGAAGGAGTATCGACCATCATCGACGGTCAAAAAATCGGTGAGGGAGTGTCCACCATATATGAGAGAAGAAGAATGCCGACAGTTGTCGTGGGGGTCGCTTCTCCTTCTTCTCCTTGTGCTAGATATTTGTTATGCACTAGGGGAAGGAGGAGTAGCGACCATCATCGACGGTCGAAAAATTGGTGAGGGAGTGTCCACCATATACGTGAGATAAGAGTTTAGGAAGGAAGACTCGATAGACCAAAAGTCAACCCGTTGCATATTGAGTAATAGTGATCTGTGTGTTGAGTTTCCTGGTAGTTGCCTTCGATCGATTTTAAATGTTTCAACTATGAACATAGGAAATGTCTGACGACGAAAGGGAATTCGATATGTGCGAATACTGTGAAGACGAGCGCGGCCTGTGCGACAAGCCTCACCTAGTTGGTGGTAGGCACTTCAGCATCATACTGGATGAGACCTTCGAAGTGGATACAGTAAGTCACAACGACAAGTCTTTTTTCGTAATTAAGCATGACTTCTGCTTCTTTTGCTTCAACTTATAATTTTAATTTTTTACAATTCTACTAGCGTATCCCCTGCCATGCAAGAATTTATGTCTTGGATAAGATTGGTTTTAGTACTATGGACAGTATGGAGGTAAAGAGAGTTCACTTGAGGACCGAGCATGGTTATACTTTTGTCGTAAAATTATACAATGCAGACACCTACTCCTATTTTGAATGCAAAAATTGGAGAGCACTATGCAAGGCTTATGCATTTGAGCCTAATATGCTTATCACCTTTGATATTCGTCCGGAAGATGAAATTGAAGGTAATATTGACATCTGGGTTGATGTGCAGACGCCTCCAGTTCTACCTATATGTGAGTTTCCAACCATATTTATTAAGTAATTTATAATGTTTATTTAAAAATAGTTGACAACTAATTTCTATTGACAGCTTATTTCCAATCAAGCAAACATGTCCGGTGCTTGGTAGACAGCACCTACTACTGTCCCGGGGCTGAACTAAACTGCGAGGAGATAAGTCATTATGTTTCATGGCTTGAGGATCTTGATACTGTCAAGACAGGTTATTTTCCTGGACTTCGAAATATTAGTACTCAATACGTGCGACCACTAGTGTGCGTATTGAACTACTGTCACATCTATTTAGGAAAGATGGTAAGATTTTTACTATTTGTCCTCAGTGCATCTTTTGCATACATTATTTTTTAAGCTAAACTTCATTGCTAAGTATGTTACTACGATGTTCTTCAATAGGGACTCCCGATGAATGTTGTGCATCGTTGGATCGAGCCTAAAGATCGCATGACAATGGTTAGCTTATGGCCAAGACATCCTGCATTGCACATGAGTGCATTCATGATTTCTCAAAGCGAGCAAGTCTTAATAGTCAAAGACTGGAGCAAAATTGTGAAGGATCACAGCAGAGAAGTACTAGGGGGCAGCAATCAGAAGCGCAACCCACAATTAGGAGACAGGTTCATCTGCATTCTCCAATATGATGAAGCAGGAGTGCTACACATGTTTTATGCTATTTTACCTGAGAGAGAGTAGCAGGAGTGATTAGCTAGCTAGAATGAGTTTGAAGATGATGATGTGCTACACAATGACTATGATTATTAAATAGCTAGTGTTGGTGGTAATGACTATGATGATTATTATTAGCCAGTGTTGGTGGTGATTAGATAGTACACTATGACATGATGATTAAATAGTGTTGGTGGTAATGACTATGATGATTATTAGCTAGTGTTGTTGGTGATGATATGATGCAAGAGTGTTTATATTAATATGACGATGATGTTGATCATGATTATCATGATGATTTGTTATTGTGATCATGATTAGTCATTATATCATTGGTGGAAGGAACGTGGATTAGATTCATGTGGATGGATCAAAAGTAACCAAAAGTTGAATTAGTAGGATCGTCGTCCTAATTCAACTTTTGATTCATCCAAATGAATCTAATCCATGTTTCTTCCTCACATGAGCCTGTATAAATACATCACAAATACGTAGAGGGGGCATAAATCTATGAAAGCAGGAATACTAGCAGCAGCGCTGGATTAGCAGCAGCGCTTCATTTGTTCAATCGCTACAGAGAGTTAGTAGTAGCGCTGGTCATGGCAGCGCTACTGCTAACCATACATACCAGTAGCGCTACCCTGACCGGCGCTACTGCTACAACTTAGCTATAGCGCGTTAGCAGTAGCGCTGGACCCAACGCTACTACTATATGTATTTCAAGCGCTACTACTAGGGTTTTCCCTAGTAGTGAGATGCCGAATTGACATTTGCCTTATTGATGGAGAGCAGGATCTCCTCCTTAGAGAGGGGAAGCATTAAGGCAGCATTTTCCTCAGCAGAAACCATATCACAATCATTCCAGAAAGAGGGGGCGATCCTAAAGACCGAGTCAGGTTTGGCCGAGAGGAGGGAGGAGAAGAAGTCCACAACATGCGCCATGATAAGGGTCTGGTCCGTGGTTCTGACCCCATTGATAAGAAGACTATCGATCATAAAGTGTCTACGCCTCCCGCTAGCAATGGCAAAGAAGTAAGCAGCAGGAGAATCTCCCTTTAGCAACCAGTTCACAGTGCCTCTTTGACGCCAATAGATCTCAGACTGATGGTGCAACTGCACCAAATTTTCCTCAAGAGAGAAGCGCAACGCCCACTCCTGTTCCGTGAGCCCCAACCCATCGGCGACCGAATCCAAGGAACTGATCTGGTTCATAAGGGAGGCCTTCTCCCTCCGCTCCTCAGCCGCGTGGTTGCGGGCCCAGCCACGAAGAATCTTACGGAGAGAGTAGGAACAATGATGCCAGTCATCCATTGGCCCAAAAGACCGGCGCTCCGCAGAAAGCAAGGCCGAGATCTTAGAAGAAAGCAAGTCGTAGAAGCCATCTGTCAACAACCAAGAGTCATCGAATTGGAAACGGGGAGGGTTAGAAGGGTTTTAGAGTCCAGTGTCAAGGATGAGAGGAGCATGATCAGAGCCCGCAATGGGCTTGGCTTTGAGCAGAGCAAGAGGGAACAGAGTGTCCCAGTTAGGGCAGACAAAGACACGATCGAGGACTGAACGAATGGGGGAAATTTGATGGTTTGTCCAAGTGAAACGTGAGCCCACCAGATGGATCTCACAAAGGGCACAGTTACTAATGAACTCGTTAAAGGCGTCAGCAAGGGGCCAGGAGAAGTTGGGGGTGTTCTTATCTGCTGGCGAGCGAAGCAAGTTGAAATCCCCTCCGACAAGGAGAGGGATAGTGCATGATTCAATTTTAGAAGTGATCTCATCAAGGAAGAGAGGA
This sequence comes from Thinopyrum elongatum, assembly GCA_011799875.1. NCBI lineage: Eukaryota > Viridiplantae > Streptophyta > Magnoliopsida > Poales > Poaceae > Thinopyrum > Thinopyrum elongatum. The sequence goes on from CM022299.1 coordinate 16,338,573, forward strand.
GAGAGGGAGTGGTCAGCCGGACCATAAACAACCATGGCCTCCCAAAGGACATTCAAGTGGCGATGATGCACAAAAATGCTAGCCCAGAAAATGCCGTGGTCAAAAGCCACGAAACCGAAAACATCCCGTTTGGAGCCAATGAGGATACCACTAGAATGACCAGAGGAGGGAAGGAAATTCCAATCTAACCTGTCAGCTCCCGCAACTATGGAGAGTTCATTGGGAGAGAAAGAACTTTTGAACGTCTCAACTAAGACAATTAAATCAATATTGTCTCCTCTCATGATATCCTTAAGTTGATCTCGACGCCCCCGAGCGCCAAAACCCCTCACATTCCAAAACAAGGCTCTCATTTAAAGGATACATTTTTTTTCCGGAGGCTCGACCTGTAGGGTGCCATGCAGGTTTAGATCGTTTGGACGCACCCTTTTTAACTGAGACCGAAGGCGCACGGTCCAGATCAGCCTCCCCCGAGCCTCCTTCGGCCACAACCGAAGGAGTGGGCGGAGGCGCCACAAGCTCCTTAGCTTTGGCGATGGCAGCTTGGGCCACCTCATTGGCCCTAACCAAAGCAAGAATGACAGAAGGGGACCCAGCACCATAATCAAAAGAAAAGCCCACATCCGAGAGCACCTTCGTCAAATGATCATCCGAGTAGGAGGGAAGCACCAATCTAACCAGGGATGTAGGAGAAGCAACATTAACGAGCGGGGTAGTGGGGAGAAATACCTGAGGCAGGAAGGTCACGCGCCGCCGCCCGACGAGCCGCCTTGTCAGCAACCTGCTCCCCACTATAGCGGACCCGGCAACTCTTGCGAGCAGTGGAGGACGGGGACCGGATAGGTGTAGCACGAGCCACCAGAGGAGAGGAAGGCGGAGCAGACGCGTCCCCCATGTCGGCCTCCAGACGACGGCAGAGGCTTGCCGTGGACTGCTTGGTGCCCGTCAATGCCCGGCTCCGAGCCGAGAATTTCCGAACGGACGACTTCCGCTTGGGGGCGGGGCCACCAGAGCCACGAGGAGGGGAGACGGGGAGGTCCTCAATGCCAGAGTGAGAAGGAGAGCCTGGGCGGATCGGAAGGTTGGAGCAGACACTCGAGGCCAGCGTACCCATCGGGATAGAGGCCGCCGCGGTCGCCGTCGCCGCCTCCGTATCCCCGGCTGCTCCCTTCTAAGCCTTGTCCACCGGGGCATTGTCCTTGAAGAGCTCGTGGGATTCGGAGCCCATGCCATCCCATTCCGAGTGCATGAAGTGAGGATTGGAGCCCCCGCTCGGATTGGGCGTAGCATCACCGTCCCCTCCATGCTTGTCGGAAGGAGAAGGTCTGGGTGGAGGGGGGAGGAGGAACTTGGGAGTTTGCCCCACCCTCGACGCGGACGCGAAGACAGAAACCTTCCACAAAGGGGAACACATCGACGGCACCATAGACACAAAGGTGGTCGACACACCAGATTCTGAGACGAATAGGACCAAGGACTTGGAGGGATTCAGGGTCGACCATAACAGGCTTGCCAATCAAAACACCATAGGCCATCACAAACTCAGAGGAGCGCAAGGCAGGGGGGGCGTCATCGACCAGAACCCACACATCGGAGAGCGGGGTGATTGCCTTGGAGCCATTAGACGCGGCTTTGACAGAGACTACCAACTAGTTACGAGGGAGAGTGAAACTGGTGCAGGAAGAGATCATCTTGAGGCTACCCTTGGAAGGAAAAACAGCCGCAAACTCGAAATCTGAAAGCTGACTGACCTGCCAGTCCCAACCCCCATCATCCCACAATTTCAGCTCGTCAAGAACAGTTTGGGGGGGAGATCTTGTGGTCCTTGATAGTAATGATGGTGGCGTTGGATAAGGCAGCAGCAACAGCAACCTGTGGAATCTCATTATCAAGCGCGAAGAAGGAGCAACGAGGGAGGCCGTCACCATAATGCACAACAGAGGCGGGTTTGCGGCGGTTTTGGCAATCCACTGTGAGGTGTCCATCCTCCCTGCAGATGAGACAGAAAGGAGGGTTGAAGCATCGGGACTGAAAGTGACCTGGTTGGTGGCAAGCGAAGCAGGTGAGGTTGGGGATTGGATTAGAAGGTTGGTTAACAGGAGGAGGATGAGCGGGTAGGGGAGGAGGCGGAGGAAGGATCCCGTCCCCCTGGCCAGCCGAGGACGCGCCAGGGCCAGAGGGAGGGGGGCGACACCCAAAGGAACCAGATCCAGGACCGCCATGCTGCATCGGGCGACCACCGAACCCCGAGGAGGACCCCGGCGCCCGGCCGGCGCCACGGACCGGAGCCAGCGGCCCACGGGGGGGAGGAGGAGGAGGGCGGGGAGCGGAACCAGAGCCGGAGCCCAAGCCCCCACCAGCTGCCGCCGCAGCCACCCACGGGTCCCTACCGGAGCCACCAGATCTGCGAGCCTCCAACCACGAAGCCACCGCCGAGGCCGCCGCAGAGCGAGCGCGCTCATCGCGCTGGAGCCACTCGGGCCCCGCCGCCCAGGCTCACGAGCCACCTGCTCGCGCGCAGCCTGGCCGGCCTCAAGCTTGGAGCGAAGAGCCGCCTCGAGCTCCAAATCCGCAGCTCCATCCCCCGACCCCTCACGCCGTCGCTTCTGGCCAGAGATGGCCTCGCTCGACGAGCCACACGACCGATCCATGGACAGCACGACCGCAAAGGAGCGGGAGAGGGTTGGGGGTGGAGTAGATCTACGAAAATGGCGGATGGGGAAGCAGAGGCGACGGAGGTCAGAGTAGGAGGCAGGAAACCCTAGGAAAGGGGGAAGGGAGCCCTTGCAGACCCATATATAGCCAGAGCGAGCCAGGCCGGGTGCGTCCAAGCAGGCCGGGCTTGTTAGAGGTGGTTGAGATTGGGCCGGCCACAACCCAGGGCCCAAAACAGAAAGCGGTGGGAAGGCAGAGGAGGAAGAGAGCGGGGGTGGCCCAACCAGACCAACAGACCCAGGAAGAAACGGGGGGCCCGCACCAAAGGCCCACAAGCCATCTGGTCTGGAACCCGATCTAGGGTTGGCATAGGGGTCGCCACCACCACCCCCGCCACGTCACCACGGAGGAGAGCCAGGGAACTAAGCAAGAGCTCCGGCTCAGAGTCGGAGCCATCATCGCCGTCAGCTAGGGCCCAGAACTTGTTGCGGGGCCGCGAGCCAGGGGAGGAGGGACGAGGAGGAGGGGTGGAGGGAGCCGACGCAGCGGGAGAAGCAAGGACCGGGGAGGGAGAACCAGGCGAGGGGAGAAGGGCCGCCGGAGGGGGAAGGGGGAATCGGGCCGGCGGCGCGGTCGAGGGGGGAGAGCCAGGGGGAGGGAGGGGGGAATGGGAAAGGAGAGCCATCTCCCATACCCTGTTCTCACCTATCCTTTCTTCTTTGGGACGTATCAACATAACAGATAACTGCGAGTTGATTCATATGACTTGGTGGTGTTACTACTAGATATTAAAAAAATGCTTGGCCTTCAATGTTGTGATGCATGTCTGTTCAGAAGAAATTATGAATTGAAGTGCCCCAGCCCTGACTACAGCTGCAAATGTACTCGCACACCCTGTTATCATGCATGTCCATATAGACTGTCCATCCACAAATGTTTATGTACTGTACAAATTAAGAAGACAACACTATTTGGTTCTTCTGATTCCTCTCATTCTTGACAATAACCAAAATCTCTACATCTCTGTAACGGAAGACTTATACTGTTGACTTATACTATACCCTTTGTAGAGATAATAGAGGTTTTGGTTATTGTTCTATGCTTACTCCTTTTTATATGCAGGCTCTTATCATTAAGTTCCTTGGCAAGTTCACATAAATAGTCAGGCTAAGCTGTGGGAGCTATGGTTGGTACCAATTGGTCTTGCTCGTTTCAATTAGGTAAAATTCTTCTGTCAATAAAATAGAATATCTCTTTGTATCATTGTAACATTTCACTTTTTCTGGAATGAAGAAGATAAATTTGTCACAACAAATTTTGGAAGAGTTTTAAGATATTTTTCTTGAGTTATGTTATATGTTTTATTTTCATTGTGCAGCTGGCCATTGACATGGTTGGGGAAGCTTCCAGATGGTCCTTCTCAGATCTCTACTGGTGTTGTTGCCTTGGTGGGCAGGGGGTGAAACCAGTGGCGGGGCCAGGATCCAAACCTTGTGATGTCAAGATTTTGATAACCGAAAATTATATACACAAATATTTTTTTATAAAGGGTGCTTTGATTGACTCAAAATGTAGCATCAAGTAAATACAACTCATGATGAGCAACACCCAGCCTCTGCATAGCTAAAATGCACACAGCCAAACCAACAGTCTAACAAAAGAAAAACGAAAACCGACATATCGGCAACAGATGAGTCATATGACCGATGGCCCTTTCGATCATGCATATTTTGATATGTATGCATAAGAGCGACATTACTGAGAAAAATGACATCTAAAATCTGAATAAGACCCTAGTATCTCTTACTTCTAGTTCCTAGTATTCATTTTATTTTATTTTTGCGATGGAGTTCCTAGTATTCATTGTGAGTGAACAAAATTAAAAGAGGAGGAAGATAAAACTTACCAATAAAAGGGGAAGGGCCTCGAATGATGACTAACGGTGCGTCACACAACGCTGCCGGCTAGCCGGAGGTTGATGTGACTCACACGCGTATCAAAGGTCGCACCTAAGTTTTCTATTTTGGAGAGATTTACACAGGAAGATGAAACAACTGAGAAATCCAACTGTGAATGGATAAATCACGGGATTAGTGGATCAACCAATCAGGTAGTTATTAGGGCTTCCTTTGCTAGTTTGCTTCTGTTTACCCAGCCAAACGTTGCCCAAACCAGATGACAAGTGGGCCTTGTAGTCAATTTTCAGAATTTGTTTATTCAGCAGCTGAGTACGCATGCATATGGGGTCTTTCACTTCCCAAATCCCTGTGTAGTCAAGCGATTACACAGCAACAACGTGGCTTCGCCACTGGGTGAAACAGGGTGTGTTTACCATTTCAAAATCACTAGTTGCTTCATATCTTCCCCTCCGTCAACCATCTGCGGATATGAAGAAAGGCAGTGCTAAGAAAAGTGATATGATCATATGAAGTTGGCTTTGACACCATTACGTTGTTTCTGTAAAATTCTTTTATCAGTGTATACTGGTATACCATGTGTCTGTTTTTGCGAGAGAGGTATACCATGTGTTTACCAGAATTATCTTTGACTTGAATTGTATATACAATTAGCTTCACATGTAATTAATAGTTACTCCTATATACAAATAGTGTGCACTCAGGCCCACTCTAGCCGATCCCCTAAAAATAGAGGAGCAAAATGGAGGAGTAAACTTAGTGGAGTATTTTTACTCCACTACGTTTTGATCGGACCTAGCCGAGCTCCTAAATGTTGCGTAGTAAAAAGCAAATTTTCATAAGTTCAACATAGATTTGATTTAAACAAACTTCTAAACCAAAATTCGACACATAATGTACATAAACATCCGCCGAAACATAGTCTAGATTAAACCTAAACATGAACTTGAACTTAAAATTAAACATAATTTACACTCAAAACCACCGAAGCATAGTCAAATTAAAACTTTAATCATTGGACTTATAGAGGGCGAGCCACTCCACCCACGAAATACCACCGCCCATGGGGTCCGGCCCTGTTCCGTCGTCGCCGCACTCAGGGATGGTCCTCGGCCACTGTTCGACATTGAAGTCATCGTTGGCGTTGCCGTCCTCCTCGTCGTCCGAGAGGACAATGACCTCCCCATCGGGCGCGCGCTTCACCTCCACGAAGATCTTGCACTCCGCCTCCAACAGCTCGGGGTACTGGCCGCGGAGGTGGGGGGCGGCTGGGAACAGCTGGGTAGTCGCCGGCGGCGGGGATTCGGGAGGAGGAGAGGCAGAGGAGGGGGAATAGTTTTACTCCACTACATGGAGTCTATTTATGACACCACTTTGTTATTCCGTGGTTACCAAAAATACCTTGGGTACAAAATGAAATAGTGGCCTATGTTTCTTATGTTTACTGAAAATGCCTCGTACAGAATTGAGATAGTGCTAGTGCTTACCTATTTTAAATCAATTAGGAGTACCAGATTTCGGTGCTACAGCCGGTGCACTCATTCCAATAGAAAATAGTAGTAGATCAGACGTAAAATACCTGGAATAAAGGAATGCAGCCTGATATCTAAACAAATCAAGAACACCTCACTACTCATTGATGTAAGATTACAGCAAGATGAGCCAGATTAGTTCCCCGACTCAAAACTCAATCCGTAGTCTTACAGCAACATCATTTGCTTTTCTGTACTGGCACTTCGATGCGCCGCATAGGTTGCACACATACATGACGTAAATTACCAGCATGCAGGAGGTAATATTACGGCGCTACTTTTGCTTTAAGGGATAGAAACTAATTCTTTTTTTAAACAGTAATTTTACCCCGCATGTTTTTGTTTCTTTCATTGGAGATAGGCTGGGGTGAGGAATAAGAATTCTTCACCCAGGGTGACGAATAGTCAATATATATATATATATATATATATATATATATATATATCTATATAGTAATCCTATTCATCACCGAGGGTGCAGAATAAGTTATTCTTCACCCGAGGTAATCTTACGATCGCTTCATAAATAAATTACGTTTGGAATACAAATAGTTACATTCATATTGATTCACTACGTAAAATTTGGTATAAGAAAACAAAAAAAAGGTTATAAGACCAAAAATATCGCATTTTATGTATGTTTTACACTTTGTTTTTTGTTCGTAACTTTACGTAACATAAAATATTTTTTACGGCGAGTATTTATTTTCTTACGTTCTCTTTTTACGTATGAAATAAGACAAAATTTACGAAACCTAAAAATACGGTGCATTGACCTCAAAATAGAGAGGGGGTGAAGAATAACTATTCCTCACCCTGGGTGACGAATAGCGCGACCCTATATATTGTAATATATGTTCACTTCTTGTCGAAGCAGTCCCTGGTGCCGAGGGCGCAATTAAGGAAGCACACGACAAATCGTGCGGGCCTGCCGATGCATGGAACCACGCAGCTACCCAGGCACCTCCTGCAGCTCGGGGTGCACACGGTGGTGCCGGCGCCCATGCCGTCGTTGAGGAGACCGAGCTCCTCGATGAGCACCTCTTCCTCAATATCCTGCAGATGAAGGTGCGCCTCATAGGCACCGTCGTGGCCTCCCGTGAAGGCCAGCATCATTTGCCCCACGGACAGGAACATAATGCACACGATGGCCAGCTTAACAATTGTGGAAACCATTGTGGGTTATCGACGGATGGATGGGGTAATGAAAATGTGTTTGATGGATGGATGGGGTTAAGGAGATGAGAATTGGTGTGGCACTATAAGAATAGAGTGTGATGTATATATAGGCTATATCAATGGCACTAGTGATGCACAGCTATGTGGATGTATGGTCATTAAGCTATATCATAGTTTATGCAGCTGATAGCTAGCTACCTAGCGTATAAACATGGGCTACTGACCAACTAATACCGTACAGAGAGACGTCGTTGTTGAGGTATTAATACAATGTTTAATTCTACGCTGGCAGTGGTGCATACATAAGCATACCACAACATCGAGTACTGACGCCCATGTAAAGCATGTGTGCAAGCAGGTGATATTTTGACTATGTCAAGAGCATCATTGATTTCGAATCTTTACGTTGGCAGATTTTTCATCTTTTTTACGAAGTTCCAATTCATGGGTTCACAGATTTTCATGTCAAGACTTGGCACTTAATTTTCATCTTTTGCCTTGCTTTGTTTAGATTTGTTCACCATCAATGTTTTTCCTTGTCGGATATGAACGGATTGATGGGGTAATGACGGTATGTTTGATGGATGGATGGGGTCAAGGAGGTGAAAATTGGCGTGGCACTATAGATCAATGACACTGGATGTTTGGCCATTAAACTACATAATAGTTTATGCACGCGGCTAGCTAGCTACCTAGCGTATAAACATGGTACCACTATATAGCTAATGACAAACTAGTATCGAACAAAGAGAAGTCATCATTGAGATACTTGTACAATGTTTAATTTTGTTCTGTCAGTGGTGCATGCATAAGCAAACATGACGATTCCAACAACCCGAACATTAATCTGAGAAGATGTACCTATTATACATGTCAGTTGCTTAGTCGATTGGGATGCCCAGTGACGCCCATGTAAAGCATGCATGCACATGCATGTCATATTTTGACTATGTCTTGAGCATCAAAAGTCAGATCAATGCAAAACCTTCATGTTGTCAGATTTTAATATTTTTGGTAAGTTCCAAAACATGGGTTCACATATTTTCATGACAGGACTTGGCACTTAATTACCATCTTTTGCCTTGCTTTGTTATGGACATTCACCTTCAAAGTTTTTTCCTTACTTTGTTCACGATATTCACCTTCAATTATTTGCGTTGCTTTGATTAAGACATTAACATACAAAGCCATGGGATGTGGCCCCCGCACGTTTAAGGAAAACCCGTACGGATTTGAGTTCAGCTGTGTAATGGAGTAGCACGGAGGATGGCTCCTCCCCCATTTCCCCTCCTCTACTCAAACATAGCTGACACCCCGTCATATCCACCAGTATTTACGTGGCTTTCAACATTTAGTCAACATGCTTATTATTTATTTAACTCAATCTGGAATTAAAGACATTGTTAATGTTTGTGACGGGGAATAATTAATGCGGGATTTCGCTTGAGGAAGTAATACTCAAGGTGCCGAGGATGAGAGTGATGAAATACAGGAGAGGAATGAATACGTATTTGGGAGCATGGTTATAGTCCGATGATCGAAACCATAATCTGCTGCCATAGCAAGTCGCTGCGATTTCTTCTATTGTGCGCCATTTCGATCTCGTCGCCCCTGTCTGCGGTGCAACTCTTTCTCTCTCTCTCTCTCTTGACAAGGGTTGCGGGTCATCCGTTGCGTACTAGCCTTTGTCAAATCGTTTTGTTGCCACCGCTGTGATCCTTGTCGATCCACTATGATTTCTTCCTCCACGGGACCTCTATCACCGCGTGGATTGATTCTGCCATACTCTGCGTGCGCTACATCGATCCGTCCATCCAAATAGTGATTGCCAGTTGCGCTTCAAATCTTCTCGTCTGCATTTCATGCGTCGTCTTGGTTGATCCGGCAAAACCAACAGGAACTCGCTGCCGCATGAGATCCGTTGTGGCACGTCGGCCAACTGAAGACACCTCGAGTCCCAAGGAGATTCTGCTAATACGATCTACATCGTGTGTCTTCGCCCGCATGCTGCCACCTGCCTGCTACTGTGCACTAATGCTGCGTGGATCAAGGACGGTCCTGCTGCGCGGAACTCAACTGAGTCCATTAGCTCTACTGAAGGATCAAGTCCCGTGGTGAACCGTGGCTCACTTCCTCACATCGATCAACGCAAGAAAATCAGCATGGAGGAGCTTTACTAAAGGAAAAAAGGCCAATGCCCACCGAAAAAGGATTTGTAGCATCTGCGTGCTCCACCCCTTATGTAGACATTAACTTCAAAAATATACCAAGAAATTTGAAAAAAAATGGGATTTTGGGATATCAAACTTGGGTGTCCGATCTACTTTTGTTTGAAATTTCATAGAAAATACCAGGAAACGTATCTGTGGCAAAAAAGACAGAAAATCGCATGTAAAGAAAAAAACTGTTTGGATGGATTTTTGTTTGAACAGTACCGTGGATACATTTCTTGAAATTTTTTCAGGGAACTTCACACGAGAGTAGATTGAGAACCCAGATTTGATATCACCAAATTTTAGATTTTTCTGAATTTGTTTGGTATTGTTTACATTTAATATTCGTATTGGGGTGTGGAGCACTCAGGAGCTCCTGTGTATTTTCTGACATGCAGGAGTGTTCTTCCGTTGAATGACCAACCTGCGTTCGAATTGGTGCGGAATAACCAACCTACAACCCTATGCCTGAAACCGAAAATATCGAGTCGAAGGATTGCCAAATATGAAGAACCGACACCAGAAAGCAGACATAGTAATCATGCATACGAAGAAGAGGTTTTTCATGCACTTGCCTTGATCCAGCATGTAAATCGTAGAATTTTTCTTAGCTCTGGAAGCTCTCAAACCTGTGCGCAAAACTGCTTCAGAAGTTATTTCCAATTAAGAAGATATAGCAGTCCTAAATATGTGCCAACTACAGCTCCGTTCTTGATCTGTACTTATGCCGTTGTGAAGATTGATGCTTGTCTAATGTGTACAATGATTTACTCCAGCTGGCCGATATGCCATATAGTAGGGTAACCGAATGCACAAACTTAAAGTTTCTAACTGTTTCTATTTCTGTTGACAAAACCGATGATGCTAGCTCATAATTCATGGTTGCATAGTCCAGCTAACTATACCAGTTTATTCAAATACAAAAATAGAAAAAACAAGACAAATAAATCTGCATTGGTTTTTCTAGCACTGTAACTGTTGATATAACTTGCTCCCAATGAATTCTCGTATGGCAGGGCAATATAGTAAACTGAACCAACATGTGTTGTTGCTATTAAGAGTGCCACTGGCCGAAGTAAAGAAAACCTCACCCACCCCTTATACTAGTGCAACTAACTTCATTGTTTGTTCCAACTTCGAGAGTACTTCAGCTTGCTGGACTTCCTTCAATCTCAAACGGGAGCTTCATACTAGCAACCAGTAAAATAACTAGCACTATAGCCAATACCGCACCAAAACAAATTGGAAGGAAAGAGACATGGGAAATCCACAAATAAAAACGCCATCGTTGAGAAAGATACCTGGCGGTAAGCAGAACCCTCGCATGGAAAATCCAGTCAAGCTGTAGCGCCATCCACGGACATGGGGACAATGGTAGTGGAGCAGCGCTTGAGGACAACAGTGGAGCAACGCCGGGCAACAAGGGAACGGAGTGGCATATGGCTTCATATAGTTTGGTAAATTAAAGATATATAATGGCATTCATTTCCGCACATTCACACGTGGAAGCGTGCTAGATTTCTTTGAACATCACAGATATATTGACATCACAACAAGTAACTTACATAGAAAGTATACACATACATTTCGGGCCCTGAGGGGTACATACATGGTCATCTAACTATGTACATGACCAATCACTAACAGAGACAAAGCATCTGTTCCTCCTTTCACACCTATCCACGCGCATGGGAAGGCTAGAGGTTATTTATTCAAATACATAACAACATTAATGCACACGAGCAAGCAAGCTCGTCTCGTCACATATATATATGTTCACTTCTTGTCGAAGCAGTTCCTGGTGCCGAGGGCGCAATTAAGGAAGCACACGGCAAACCGCGGGGGCAAGCCGATGCATGGAACCACACGTCTACCCAGGCATCTCCTGTAGCTCGGGGTGCACATGGTGCCCCACGGACAGTAACATAATGCACACGATGACCAGCTTAATAGTTGTGGAAGCCATTGCGGGTTATCGATGGATGGATGGGGTAATGAAAATGTACGGCCATTAAGCTATATAATAGTTTATGCAGGCGGCTAGCTAGCTACCTAACGTATAAATATGGTACTACTTCTTATATTTACTAATTGGAAGCATAATACGAGGCTCCATGTTAATCCTAGAGAAACAATAATAATAATCGTAGGATTGTTTACTATACGAATAGGATTAAAAGAAATCTAGACATTACACATAACAGTCCTATTAGATTACTCTACTGATATGTGTCCATGCGCAAGTCAAAAGAAAAAAGAAACGCGTCCTTGACACGTTACGGCCAGCCACCAAGGAGAATTAATAAAAAAAAGGACCCCCATGCCAACACGTTTCATGGATAGATCGCATTGGCCTGATGCATTAATTTTTTAAGTTTGCCTGATGTACTACTTAGAAACAAGATTTACTAGCGATCCATAATATGTACAAGCGATACATGGTGCATGCGTATGTGAACAGGAAAAACAAAACCCGTGCGTCAAAATACATGATGTATGTGTACAAGTGATGTGTTACATAAGATTTTTTTCCACAAACAATAGAATTAATTCAGACTACCCCATATTTTTTTCAATATGGACCATAAAAAAACAAAGAGTTTTGGGATACTCCCTCAAGAAAAAAAGTTAATTCTTTCTTTCTTTAGGATATAAGATAGTGCATGATTTTGTCAACTATTTTCTGTTGTCTCCCTCGGTCGCCAACTTCTCACCTGGATGTGGTGAGGTTCTATAAAAGACTATGAGTGTAGCCAAAAAGCGAAAAGATAAACATTGAAGTTACCCATAGTTCATTAACCTACTTAAATGTTTCTATTTAGATGGGTATTAGCTTCACGATATATCCGATAAAAAAGCTTCACGGTCTATATTTCCCAAATTCATTAGGTATAAACTATAAGATTCATGATTTGAGGCAGAACAGAATTTGAGACAAGCAATGCAAAATATGTAAAATATTTTTTAAGTACGTAATTTTCAGACTAAATATTTTCTAACTTTAAATATGGCCTATATAATGCAAAAAATATTTCCTAGCTTCGATATAACCTAAATAAACCCTTTTGTATTAGTTATTTCTAATAGCATATATAAATCACATTGTATTCTTAACCCCTACTGCATTAGAGTATTTTAAGTTGTTATTTCTCAGGCACTGAGCATATGTTATTTCTAAGTCGACCAAGTTGCAGTATAAAAAAGAGAATAAATTATAGTGAGCAATTTTAGGTATGCAAATGTGTGATCCATTGGCAAGTCTCGAAGACTAAAATCCACCTAATTTTAAAGTTCTGTAACCATCTTATTCTTCGTCAATAAAGAATCAACATTTCTCATCATTTACTAACAGATAAGAATTTCTATATCAACTAAGGAATGTACACTCACAACCATTTATAATACTTCATGCACATGGAGAAGGGTAGCGACTTAAACTATACTGAAAGGGCATAACTATAACCTTTGATTACCACTCAACAAAAACTAATCCAATTATCTCAAATTGATAAAAGTAACCAAGACAAAATTTACATTTGCAAAATTTGTGTCTTTTTACCAAAATATTGATCAATTTGTATCTTTCTATTTTACAATCATGTAACATCTTTGCCAATAATTTTTCCAACTTAGATTGTTTCTGATATTTTTTGAATTAATACCATGTCTTAGGCTTTAATTTCCCATTTTTTACTGGACATACATTAAATTTATACATTGCCACTAATTATGGTTGTGCATTGATTGCATGGCTAAACAATGTGACCGGGATTTCAAAAAGTACACTTACAATTAGAAACTATGAATGCTATTTGATGTTTTTTTTTCGACAGTATATTAAACACCAAGTTTTTTGACTCAAATCGCTAGCCCGTGCAGTAGCACGGGTTGATGACTAGTTATAGCTAATGACAAACTAGTACCGTACAAAGAGAAGTCATCATTGTCTTCTTGTACAATGTTTATTACTATGATGTCAGTGGTGCATGCATAAGCAAACACGATGACTCCAACAACCCGAACATTAATCTGAGAAGATGTACCTATTATACATGTCAGTTGCTTGGTCGATTGGGATGCCCAGTGCCGCCCATGTAAAGCATGCAGGCATATGCTTGTCATATTTTGACTATGTCTTGAGATTTAATGTTTTCTTCTTACTTTGTTCAGGATATTCACCTTCAATGATTTGCGTTGCTTTGTTCAAGACGTTCACATATAAAGCCATGGGACGTGGCCACCACACGTTAGAGGAAAACCCGTATGGATTTGAGTTCACCTGTTTAAGGAAATAGCACGGAGGATGGCACCTCCCCCCATTTCCCCTCCTCTTCTCAACCCTAGCCGAGATGCCGTCATCTCCACCAGTATTTATGTGGCTTTCAATATTTATTCAACATGCTTATCATTTATTTATCTTAATCCGGAATTAATGACATTATTAATGTTTGTGACGGAGAATAATTAATGTGGAATTTCGGTTGTGGAAGTAATACTCAAGGTGCCAAGGACGACCGTGATGAAATACAGTAGGGGAATTAATAGGTATTTGGGAGCATGGTTTTGGTCCGATGCTGAAACCACAATCTGCTGCCATAGCGAGTCGCTGCGATTTCTTCTGCGGTGCGCCATTTTGATCTCGTCGCCCTGGTCTGCAGTGCAACTCTCTCTTGACGAGTGTTGTGGCTCATCTGTTGCGTACTAGCCTTTGTCCGATCAATCTTTTGCCGCCGTCATGATCCTTATCGATCTGCTGTGATGTCTTCCTCCACATAAACTCTGCCACCACATTGATTGATTCTGCCGTCTACTCTACTTGCGCTACATCGATCCGTCCCTGCAAAAAATGATTGCCAGTTGCGCTTCAAATCTTCTTGTCTGCGTTCCAGTCATCGTCTTGGTTGATCCGGCAAAGCCGACAGGAACTCGCTGCCGCCTAAGATCCATTGTGGCATGTCAGCCAAACGAAGAAACCTCGAGTCCCAAGGAGAATGTGCTAATACGATCCACATCATTTGTCTTCGCCCGCATGATGCCGCCTGCATGCTATTGCGCCCTGATGCTGCGTGGATCAAGGACGGCCCTGCTGCGCGGAACTCAGCTGAGACCATTAGCTCTACTGAAGGATCAAGTCCCATGGTGAACCGTGGCTCACTTCCTCACATCGATCAACGCAAGAAAGTCACCGTGGAGGAGCTTTACTAAAGGAAAAAAGGCCGACATCCACGAAAGAGGATTTGTAGCACCTACGTGCTCCACCCCTTATGTGGACATTAACTTCAAAAACAAACCAAGAAATTTGAAAAAAAACATGGGATTTTGGGATACCAAACTTGGGTCTACGATCTACTTTCGTTTGAAATTTCACGAAAAAATACCAGGAAACGTATCGGTCGCAAGAAAGACCAAATAATCATACGTAAAGAAAAAAAACAGTTTCGATGGATTTTTGTTTGAACAGTACCGCCGATATGTTTTCTGGAATTTTTTCATGAAACTTCACACGGGAGTAGATTGAGAACCCAGGTTTGATAACACCAAATTTCAGATTTTTATGAAATTTTTTGGTATTGTTTATATTTAGTACTAGTATACAGATGTGGAGCACCCAGGAGCTCCTGTGTATTTTCTGGCATGCAGCAGTGTTCTTGCGCTGGTAGAATTGGTGCGGAACAACCAACCTACAACCCTATGTCTGAAACCGAAAATATCGAGTCGAAGGATTGCCAAATATGAAGAACTGACACCTGAAAGCACACATAGCAATCATGTATACAGACAAGAGGTTCTTCCTGCACTTGCCTTGATCCAGCCAGTAAATCATAGAATTTTTCTTAGCTCTCGAAGCTCTCAAACCTGTGCGTAAAACTGCTTTAGAAGCTATTTTCAATTAAGAAGATATAGCAATCCTAAATATATGCCAACTACAGCTCCGTTCTTGATTTGTTCTTATGCCGTTTTGCAGATTGATGCTTGTCCAACATGTACAATCATTTACTCCAGCCGGCTGATATGCCATATAGTAGGGTAATCGAACGCACAAACTTAAAGTTTCTAACTATTTCCGGTTTCTGTTGGCAAAACCGATGGTGCTAGCTCCTAATTAATGGTTGCATAGTCCAGCTAACTATACCAGTTTATTCTCATACAAAAATAAAAAAAAAGGCAAATAAATCTCTAATTGTTTTTCTAGAACTGTAACTGTTGATATAACTTGCTCCCAATGAATTCTCGTATGGCAGGGCAATATAGTAAACTGACCTAATAGGTGTTGCTGCTATTAAGAGTGCCACTGGCCGAAGCAAAGCAAACCTCACCCACACCTTGTACTAGTACAGCTAGTTTAATTGTTTGTTCCTACGTCGAGAGTACTTCAGCTTTGACTTGCTTCAATCTCAAGCGGGATCTTCATACTAGCAACTAGTAAAACAACTAGCACTAGCCAATACAGCACGGGAACAAATTGGAAGGCAAGAGACATGGGACACCAGGTCGATTGCACAAATAAAAACGCCATCGTTGAGAAAGATATTAGGCAGTAGGAAGAACCCTTGGTTGGAAAATCCACTCAAGCTGTAGCATCACCCACGGACATAGGGATAGCGCTTGTGGAACAGCGCTTGAGGACAACATTGGAGCAACGTCGGGCGACAAGGGAATAGAGTGGCATATGGGTTCATATAGTTTGGTAAATTAAAGATATCTAATGGCATTCATTTCCACGCTTTCACGCGTGGCAGCGTGCTAGATTTCTTTGAACACCACATATATATTCATATCACAACAAATAACTTACATAAAAAGTATACACGTACATTTCGGGGCCCTGAGGTGTACGTACATAGTCATCTAACTACGTACTTGACCAATCACTAACAGAGACAAAGCATCTGTTCCTCCTTTCATACCTATCCGCGCGCATGGGAAGGCTAGAGGTTATTTATTCATATACATGACAACATTAATGCACACGAGCAAGCAAGCTCGTCTCATCATATATATATGTTCACTTCTTGTCGAAGCAGTTCCTGGTGCCGAGGGCGCAATTAAGGAAGCACACGACAAACCGTGGGGGCTAGCCGATGCATGGAATCACGCATCTACCCAGGCACCTCCAGCATCTCGGGGTGCACACGGTGGCACCGGCGCCCATGCCGTTGCCGAGGAGACCGAGCTCCTCAATGAGCAACTCTTCCTCACGATCCTGCAGACGAAGGTGCACCTCATCGGCACCGCCATGGCCTCGCGCGGAGGCCATCATCATGTGCCCCACGGACAGGAACATAATGCACACGATGACCAGCTTAACAGTTGTGGAAGCCATTGCGGATTATCGACGGATGGATGGGGTAATGAAAATGTGTTTGATGGATGGATGGGGTTAAGGAGATGAGAATTGGTGTGGCACTATAGGAATAGAGTGTGATGTATATGATGGAAATATGCCCTAGACGCAATAATAAAGTTGTTATTTTATATTTCCTTATTCATGATAAAGGTTTATTATTCATGCTAGAATTGTATTGATCGGAAACCTAAATATATTGTGAATACATAAACAAATACCGTGTCCCTAGTGAACCTCTACTTGACTAGCTCGTTGATCAAAGATGGTTATGGTTTCCTAACCATGGACATGAGTTATCATTTGATAACGGGATAACATCATTAGGAGAATGATGTGATGGACAAGACCCATCCGTTAGCTTAGCATAATGACCATTCAGTTTTATTGCTATTGCTTTCTTCATGTCAAATACATATTCCTTCAACTATGAGATTATGCAACTCCCTGATACCGGAGGAATGCCTTGTGTGCTATCAAATGTCACAACGTAACTGGGTGATTATAAAGATGCACTACAAGTATCTCTGAAGGTATTTGTTGAGTTGGCATAGATCGAGATTAGGATTTGTACCTCCGGTTTTCGAAGAGGTATCTCTGGGACCTCTCGGTAATACAGATCATAAGCTTGCAAGCAAACGACTAAGGAGTTGATCACGAGGTGATGTATTACGGAACGACTAAAGAGACTTGCCGGTAACGAGATTGAACTAGGTATGAAGATACCGACGATCGAATCTCGGGCAAGTAACATACCGATGGACAAAGGGAATTGATACATCTCCGTCGTATCTATAATTTTTGATTGTTTCATGACAATATTATACAACTTTCACATATTTTTGGGAATTTTTTATATGATTTATTGGACTAACCTATTGATCCAGTGCCTAGTGCCAGTTCCTGTTTGTTGCATGTTTTTTGTTTCACAGAAAATCCATATCAAACGAAGTCCAAATGCGATAAAAATTTACAGAAAATTATTTTGGAATATTTTTGATTTTTGGGAGGTAGAATCAATGCAAACGGGGGCCCACAGTGACTACAACCCACCAGGGCGCGCCGGGCACCCCCTGGCGCGCCCAGGTATCTTGTGCCCTCCTGGAACGTCGGTTGGGGCCCTTCTTCTGGCGCAAGAAATATAATTTATTGAAGAAAATCGTGTAAATTTTTTAGCGCAATCGGAGTTACGGATCCCCGGGAATTTAAGAAACAGTGAAGGGCCAGATCTGGGAAACGCGAAACAGAAGCAAACAGAGAGGGAGATCCAATCTCGGAGGGGCTCCTGCCCCTCCGCCGCCATGGAGGCCATGGACCAGAGGGGGAACTCTCCTCCCATCTATGGGGGGAGGCCAAGGAAGAAGAAGAAGGAGGGGGCTCTCCCCCCCTCTCTCCCGGTGGCGCCGGAGTGCCGCCGGGGTGATACGTCTCCAACGTATCTATAATTTTTGATTGTTCGATGCAGTTATATTATCATTCTTGGATATTTTACAATCATTTTATAGTCATTTTATATCATTTTTTGGTTCTAACTTATTGACATAGTGCCAAGTGCCAGTTGATGTTTTTTGCATGTTTTTTACATCACAGGAAATCAATACCAAACGGAGTCCAAACGCAGCAAAACTTTTTGTGGATTTTTTTGGACCAGAAGACATCCAGTGGGCCGGAGAAGCACCTGGGGGGTGCTCTGAGGGGAGCACAACCCACCAGGGCGCGCCTGGAGGCCCAGGCGCGCCCTGATGGGTTCTGCCCACCTCGGGTGCCCCCCGAACTGCCTCTTTGCTCTATAAATACCCCAATATTCCAGAAACCCTAGGAGAGTCGACGAAAATCAATTCCAGCCGCCGCAGATTCCAGAACCACAAGATCCAATCTAGACACCATCATGCAGGGGTTCACCACTTCCATTGGTGCCTCTCCGATGATGCGTGAGTAGTTCTTTGTAGACCTACGGGTCCGTAGTTAGTAGCTAGATGGCTTTCTCTCTCTCGTTTGATTCTCAATACAATAGTCTCTTGGAGATCCATATGATGTAACTCTTTTTGCGGTGTGTTTTTTGGGATCCGATGAACTTTGAGTTTATGATCAGATCTATCTTTTTATCCATGAAAGTTATTTGAGTCTTCTTTGATCTCTTATATTCATGATTGCTTATAGCCTCGTATTTCTTCTCGAATATTTGGGTTTTGTTTGGCCAACTTGATCTATTTATCTTGCAATGGGAAGAGGTGCTTTGTACTGGGTTCGATCTTACGGTGCTTGATCCCAGTGACAGAAGGGGAGCCGACACTTATGTATCGTTGCTACTAAGAATACAACGATGGGGTTTATTTCTACATAAATAGATCTTGTCTACATCATGTCATCATTCTTATTGCATTACTCCGTTTCTCCATGAACTTAATACACTAGAATACACTAGATGAATGCTGGATAGCGGTCGATGTGTGGAGTAATAGTAGTAGATGCAGGCAGGAGTCGGTCTACTAATCTTGGACATGATGCCGATATAATGATCATTGCCTGGATATCGTCATGATTATTTTAAGTTTTATCAATTGCCCAACAGTAATTTGTTCACCCACCGTTTGCTATTTTTCTCGAGAGAAGCCACTAGTGAAACCTATAGCCCCCGGGTCTCTTTTCCAATATATTTGCTTTCAAGATCTATTTTGCTATTCGCTCTTTTCTTTATTTGCAACTTTTATTTTCAGATCTAATAAACCAAAAATACAAAAATACCTTGCTGCACTTTATTTTATTTGGCGTTCGATCAATCAATATTTACTACTCTCTCACGTCCGTTTGCCAGTTTTTGGCGTCGTTGCCCGAAAGGGATTGACAACCCCTTTTACACGTCGGGTTGCGAGTATTTGTTATTTGTGTGCAGGTGTTGTTTACGTAGTGTTGCTTGGTTCTCCTACTGGTTTGATAACCTTGGTTTCATCACTGAGGGAAATACCTACCGCCGCTGTGCTGCATCATCCCTTCCTCTTTAGGGAAATACCGACGTAGCTTCAAGCCCCATCAAAAGGAATTTCTGGCGCCGTTGCTGGGGAGGATCTTCAACATATACCAGGTTCCTAATCACAAATCTCATCTCCTCGTAATTTACATTATTTACCATTTGCCCCTCGTTTTCCTCTCCGCCACTTCACAAAAATTTGCCGTTTTATTCGCACTCTTTTTCGTTCGCCGTTTTCTTTTCAGATCTATTCGCGTTCTTGCTTTCTAGTCACAATGGCTAGTTTGACCACTCCTCCTTTGTTACCAGATTTTGAATTTTATACTTCAAACAAAGACAAGGAGAAAATTTGAAAGATGCTTGGTATAGGCTAATGGAATCCTACCGTGTTTGCAATTTAAAAGGATACGCAAAAATTTTGCTTCGTAATTTTTATGTAGGATTGTCTTTGCGTCATAGACAACTTTTAGATTTTTCCTCAGAAGGGAATTTTATCGAGCTTGATGTTAATGCTGCCTATGAAATCTTAGAAGGAATTTTGGGGGTTCCACCAAAAAAAAGGTTTTCTTTCACCCCAGAGGGAGTTCAGATGTTGGACAAACTTGGTGATTTGCACAACATATGGTGGAATTGCAAAAGTATAATGAACCCCTCAAACATTTTAATGGTAGTATCAATCGCATGAATACTTTAATTACTTTTTGCAATAAGCAATTGGATATTTTAGATCTCAAGATGGTATCTTTCCCTGAGAATTTAGGGAAGCGCGAAGAGCCTCCCGGGTTTGAGAAAACCCTCACAAAAATTGCCAAAACCACGGATGACAAAACTTAGATCCTTGCATTATGCCTAGCTAGGGGCGTGAAACAATAGCGCTTGTTGGGAGGCAACCCAATGAATAAAATTTATTTTTGCTTTTTGCTTTCTATTCTTGAGTGTTTGCACAATTATGCTACTGTTATAATTGTGTTTTTTGTGTTTTAATTAGTGTTTGTGCCAAGTAAAGCCTTTAGGATTATGTTGGGTGATAGTTGATTTGATCTTGTTGGAAAACATAAACTTTTGCATCCAGTAAAATAATTTTGAAAATTAATAGGAGAGACGAAAAATTCTGAATTTTTTACACAATATTGATGTACAAATTTCCTATCTTGTCCTAATTGTTCAGAATTTTTTGATTTAGGAAGTATTCTAAATATTCAGATTGCTACAGACTGTTCTGTTTTTGACAGATTCTGTTTTCTTTGCGTTGTGTGCTTGTTTTGATGATTCTATGGTTTTCTTTGATGAGTTTTTGCCATAGAAAAGTTGGAATACAGTAGATATAATGCAATAATAAAATATGAATTGGTTTTCTACAGTACTTATAGTAGTGATTTGCTTTCTTATACTAACGGATCTCACGAAGGTTTTGTTGAGTTTTGTGTGATTGAAGTTTTCAAGTTTTGGGTTATCTTACGATGGATGAAGGAATAAATTGTAAGAAGAGCCTAAGCTTGGAAATGCCCATGGCATCCCAAGCTATTATCCGAAGAGAAGCAAGCAACTAAGCTTGGGGATGCCCCGAGTGGCATCCCCTCTTTCTTCTAACGACCATCGGTATTTTACTCGAAGCTATATTTTTATTCGTCACATACTATGAGTTTTGCTTGGAGCGTCTTGTATGATATGAGTCTTTGCTTGTTTTGATTTATGTTCTAAGTTATGAATCCTTGCTGGACACACCTATTTGAGAGAGCCAAAATTATGTCATGACTTGTTAGAATTGCTCTCTATGCTTCACTTAAATTTTTTATGAGCTATGGATTTGCTCTAGTGCTTCACTTATATCTTTTTGAGAATGGCGTGCTGTAGTATTTTTGAAGAAATGCTCTCATGCTTCACTTAGATTTATTTGGGAGTTAGTAAATTTTTTAAGAAATTCTCTCTTGCTTCACTTAAATTAATTTGAGAGAAAGAAGTATTATGCTCATGATCTTCACTTATATTTGTTTGAGCTTATCAAAAGCAACACATGAAAATTAGTTCCAAAGTGATAGATATCCAAGAAGGATATAATAAAAACTTTCATGAAGATCATTTGACAAAATAAATTAGATTCCTTGTAATAGTTTTGAGATATGATGATGTGATATGTGAGTTATGTTGATGAGTAATTGTGCTTTAGTAAGAATATTGGTGTTAAGGTTTGTGATTCGCTATGCAAGCACGAAAATCAATAGTTATGCAATGAAATTATATCCTACTTGTGGTGCATTATTCGGTGTTAATTATGCTTAATTCTCGCTTATGAGATTATTCGTTTTTTGGTTGGTCGCTTCTCAATCATTTGTTAGCCTTCATTTTGCACTAAGTATGATCACTACTTGTGCATCCAAAACCCTTTAAACCAGTTTTGCCACATGAGTCCACTATATCTACCTATATGCGGTATTCTTTTGCCGTTCTAAGCAAATTTGTATGTCCCATCTCTAATTTTCAAAATAAACTTCTCTTTTGTGTGTTCGTATCGCTCGCGAGGCGGTGAGGGGTGGCTAATATTTTCCATGCTAGATGTGTTATTCTCACGATGAGTGTTTATTCACTTGTCATTGCACGAGATTAAGACAATGGTATTAGGGATGCCCAGTCCCGAAATGAAAAAATGAATTTACTTTATGTTGTCAAATAATAAATTCCTTGGAAAGTGTTCGTATGGAGGGCACCCGTGGATACGGCTAGCCATGGAAAGTGAAAGAAATGGTGGAAAAAGGAATAAACTTTATTTTCTGTTTGGGAACCGCCTATGATATTTCTAGCATGGAAAGTGTTGGGAACTCTAAGTCGTTTTCGTTGGTTGGAAAAGCACACCTCCCAAAATGTTTTTATCTCTAAATTTTTCGCTTTGAGCTCTGGCACCTCTACAAATCCATACTTCCCTCTGCGAAGGGCCTTTCTTTACTTTATGCAATTTTTATTTTGAGTCTCCATCTTCTCTTATAAAGCACCAACTAGGAGGCACTATGATCGTACTTGAGCGTTGGGTGTAGTAAATATTCGAGTGTGATTCATGAATGGATCAATGGTTGAGCATGATGGGCTAGGGATAACTTATTTTGGCGTCAATATTTTGAAAGACATAGTTGCTTGTTGATATGCTTGAGTATTTAAGTCATCATGTCAAAACTAGACTATTGCTTTGAACCATATAGAAGTCCAAATATCCATGCTATAAAACAGAGAATATGAGATGACATGTTAGGCAGCATTCCACATCAAAAATTCTGTTTTTATCATTTACCTACTCGAGGACGAGCAGGAATTAAGCTTGGGATGCTGATACGTCTCCAACGTATCTATAATTTTTGATAGTTCCATGCAGTTATATTATCATTCTTGGATGTTTTACAATCATTTTATAGTCATTTTATATCATTTTTGGTGCTAACCTATTGACATAGTGCCAAGTGCCAGTTGTTGTTTTTTGCAAGTTTTTTACATCGCAGGAAATCAATACCAAACGGAGTTCAAACGCAGCGAAACTTTTTGTGGATTTTTTTGGACCAGAAGACATCCAGTGGGCCGGAGAAGCGCCTGGGGGGAGCGCCGAGGGGAGCACAACCCACCAGGGCGCGCCTGGAGGCCCAGGCGCGCCCTGGTGGGTTCTGCCCACCTTGGGTGCCCCCCGAACCTCCTCTTTGCTCTATAAATACCCCAATATTCCAGAAACCCTAGGAGAGTCGATGAAAATCAATTCCAGCTGCCGCAGAGTCCAGAACCACCAGATACAATCTAGACACCATCATGGAGGCGTTCACCACTTCCATTGGCGCCTCTCCGATGATGCGTGAGTAGTTCTTTGTAGACCTACTGGCCCGTAGTTAGTAGCTAGATGGCTTTCTCTCTCTTGTTTGATTCTCAATACAATGGTCTCTTGGAGATCCATATGATGTAACTCTTTTTGCGGTGTGTTTGTTGGGATCCGATGAACTTTGAGTTTATGATCAGATCTATCTTTTTATCCATGAAAGTTATTTGAGTGTTCTTTGATCTCTTATATGCATGATTGATTATAGCCTCGTATTTCTTCTGCGATATTTGGGTTTTGTTTGGCCAACTTGATCTATTTATCTTGCAATGGGAAGAGGTGCTTTGTTGTGGGTTCGATCTTACGGTGCTTGATCCCAGTGACAGAAGGGGAATCGACACGTATGTATCGTTGCTACTAAGGATAAAACGATGGGGTCTATTTCTACATAAATAGATCTTGTCTACATCATGTCATCCTTCTTATTGCATTACTCCGTTTCTCCATGAACGTAATACACTAGATGCATGCAAGATTGCGGTCGATGTGAGGAGTAATAGTAGTAGATGCAGGCAGGAGTCGGTCTACTAATCTTGGACGTGATGCCTATATAATGATCATTGCCTGGATATCGTCATGATTATTTGAAGTTTTATCAATTGCCCAACTGTAATTTGTTTACCCACCGTTTGCTATTTTTCTCAAGAGAAGCCACTAGTGAAACCTACGGCCCCCGGGTCTCTTTTACAATATATTTGCTTTCTAGATCTATTTTGCTATTCGCTCTTTTCTTTACTTGCAACTTTTATTTTCAGATCTATTAAACCAAAAATACAAAAATACCTTGCTGCACATTATTTTATTTGGCTTTCGATCTATCAATATTTACTACTCTCTCATGTCCGTTTGCCAATTTTTGGCGCCGTTGCCCGAAAGGGATTGACAACCCCTTTTACACGTCGGGTTGCGAGTATTTCTTATTTGTGTGCAGGTGCTGTTTACGTAGTGTTGCTTGGTTCTCCTACTGGTTCGATAACCTTGGTTTCATCACTGAGGGAAATAGCTACCACCGCTGTGCTGCATCATCCCTTCCTCTTTGGGGAAATACTAACGTAGCTTCAAGCCGCATCACGGGGCAAGGATCGTGACGGATATCTACATCAACAATCTTGCTACCGTCAACACCAACTTTCTCCCCTTTATGCAGCGGTGTAACACCCCTTCTCCCCACTGTAATCTCTACTTAAACATGGTGCTCAACTCCATATATTATTTCCCAATGATCTAAGGTTATCCTATGATGTTTGAGTTGATCCGTTTTGTCCTATGGGTCGTTAATCGTGATCTTGGTTGGTATAATTGTATATTTTATTTATGGTGCTGTCCTACGGTGCCCTCCATCTCACGCAAACGTGAGGGATCCCCACTGTAGGGTGTTGCAATATGTTCATGATTCGCTTATGGTGGGTTGCGAGAGTGACAGAAGCTTAAACCCGAGTAAGTGGGTTGTTGCGTATGGGATAAAGAGGACTCGATACTTAATGCTATGGTTGGGTTTCATGACCTTAATGATCTTTAGTAGTTGTGGATGCTTGCTAGGGGTCCAATCATAAGTGCATATGATCCAAGTAGAGAAAGTATGTTAGCTCATGCCTCTCCCTCATGTAAAATTGCAAGAATGATTACCCATACTTGTTATTGATTGCCTAGGGACAAATGACTTTCTTGTTGACAAAAGATATCTACTTTTATTGCCTTGCAATTTATTCGTAGTTTTATTCTCGTAAAGTACTCGTAGTTTCATTCTTGCAAAATAGTTTCATACTTGTTATAGGTAAAGCAAACGTCAAGTGTGCGTAGAGTTGTATCGGTGGTCGATAGAACTTGAGGGAATATTTGTTCTACCTTTAGCTCCTCGTTGGGTTCGACACTCTTATTTATCGAAGAAGGCTAAAAATGATGCCTTATACTTGTGGGTTATCAAGACCTTTTTCTGGCGCCGTTGCCGGGGAGCAATAGAGTGGGATGAATATTCTCGTGTGTGCTTGTTTGCTTTATCACTAAGTAGTTTTTATTTCCTGTTCTAAGTTGTTCTCTATCTTTAGTTATGGATATGGAACACGAAACACCAAAAAAATTAGTTGTACTTGCTAATCATGGAGATGGGGAACCTCCTAAAACCCTCGATTCTCATTATGTGAAAAATATTATGCACTAGTTCAATAATCCTGAGAAAACCCCATTCAACTTGATAATGGGAGACACGTTGGATCAACGTGAATACTTTTTGGATTATCGCTTGACACAAAAAAGAAAATTATTATGGGATCAAATTGATATGTTGCATTGGTATGCTTGGAATTTATGCCAGAGATATGATTATACTTGTTGCTCTAGGATGAACGCTCCACACCTTCCCTTTACATGCAAATTTAATGATAATAAAACCTTGGCTTCTTATGCCAATGGTAGATATGATTATTATGATGTGGAACGAATAAAAGAATTTGTCGCTTTTAAGGGTGCTTATGAAATTGAATCTTTGTTTTTAAAGTACGAAGCCTTTAATGATGATGTTTATAGACCTGAAAATTTTGCGATCCTTAAATATTGCTATGAAAATTATAAATACAATTCCGATATTGATATATTTATTGAGAAAGTCTTCGCTGTCCAAGAAGAGACTAATATTTTGCAGGAGTCTAAGGAAGAAGAAATTGATGAAACTGTGAGCTCATTGGATGAAAAAGATGATGAGGAGAGCAAAGAACAAAAGGATGAAGAGCGGATTAGCTACCCGTGCCCACCTTCTAATGAGAGTAACTCTTCAACTCATACATTATTTATTTTCCCTTCATGCTTACCGAATGATGAATGCTATGATAATTGCTGTGATCCCGTTGATTCTTTTGAAATATCCCTTTTTGATGAACTTAATGCTTGCTATGCTTGTGGAAAAGATGCCAATTTGAATTATGCTTATGGAGATGAACTTGCTATAGTTCCTTACGATAAGAATGAAATTGTTGCTATTGCACCCACACATGATAGTCCTATTATCTTTTTGAATTCTCCCAACTACACTATATCGGAGAAGTTTGCCTTTATTAAGGATTATATTGATGGGTTGCCTTTTACCATTGCACATGATGATTTTGATGAATATAATATGCATGTGCTTGCTGCTCCTACTTGTAATTATTATGAGAGAGGAACTATATCACCACCTCTCTATGTTTCCAACACGATAAAATTGCAAGAAACTGCTTATGCTATGTATTGGCCTTTACTTCATGTGCATGAATTGTTCTTGTATGACATGCCGATGCATAGAAAGAGAGTTAAAATTTGTCATTGCATGATATATGTTGCTTTGTGCTCACTACTAAATGCCAAATCATTGTTAATTAAAATTGGCTTTGATATACCTTGGGATCCAGGTGAATTCATTAATTGAGCACTTTATGCCTAGCTTAATGGCTTTAAAGAAAGCGCTGCCAAGGATACATTCCGGATGTTTTAGAGAGTCATTTATTTCTTTTGAGTGCTTTTATAAAGTTTAAAAACAAAAAATATAGAGGGGAACTTAAAACTTCACAAAAAGAAAAGTTAAAGTGAGAGGGACGAGCATTGTGAAAGTGGGAGCTAGCCTTGAACTTTGTTCATGCCCGTGGAAACTTTGTGAATCTTAATTACAGAAACTTTTCAACAAAAATAATTATCCCCTTGTACAAATCCATTGTATTATAAAAATAATGTGCCAAGATTTGCCTTTAGGATGATTAGATTGCTTGTTGGTATGTGCGGTGCAAAAACAGAAACTTTGGATGTAGTGCGTGATTTTACATTTTTTACTGGAAAGTCAAAAGTTTCTGAAACATTTTGCACAGTCTTACGATACAAATTATTTCTTTTTTCATAATTTTTCAGAATTGTTGAAGTAACAGAAGTATGGTAGGTGTTCAGATTGCTACAGACTGTCCTCTTTAAGACAGATTCTGTTTTTGATGCATTGTTTTGCTTGTTTTGATGAAACTATCGATTTTTATCGGTGGTATAAGCCATGGAAAAGTTATAATACAGTAGATACAATGCAAAAATAAAATATGAATTGGTTTGCAACAGTACTTAGTGTAGTGATTTGCATTATTATACTAACGGATCTTACCGAGGTTTTTGTTGAGTTTTGTGTGGATGAAGTGATCAAAGATCGAGGAGGTCCCGATATGAGAAGAAGGAGGAGAGGCAAGAGCTCAATCTTGGGGATGCCGAAGGCACCCCAAGTAAATATTCAAGGAGACTCAAGCGTCTAAGCTTGGGGATGCCCCGGAAGGCATCCTATCTTTCTTCAATAAGTATCGGTATGTTTTCATCTTCGTTTCGTTCATGTGATATGTTTGAATCATGGAGCGTCTTTTGCATTTAGTTTTCACTTTTGTTTTATGCACCATGCTGGTATGAGATAGTCCATGGTTGATTTATAGAATGCTCATTGCACTTCACTTATATCTTTTGAGTATGGCTTTATAGAATGCTTCATGTGCTTCACTTATATCATTTGAAGTTTGGATTGCCTGTTTCTCTTCACATAGAAAACCGTTATTTGTAGAATGCTCTTTTTCTTCACTTATACACTAGTAGAAAATAGGGTACTAGTCCTGGTTCCAGAGGGCCTTTAGTCCCGGTTCTGGAACCGGGACAAATCAAACAGGACTAATGCCCAAAACCTTTAGTCCCGGTTTGCTTACGAACCGGGACCAAAGGAGGGCCACGTGGCCGCTCTGGGGCACCAAGGGAGGAGGACCTTTAGTCCCGGTTGGTAACACCAACCGGGACTAAAGGGCAGCCACGCGTCAGCAGCTCCCAGGCTCTGGGGTTTTTGTTTTTTTTTAAAGGGGGGGGGGTTTATTAGGGGTTTTGGATGGTTTAATTAGGGGTTTCATATTGTGTTAGCTATAGCTACTACATATAGAGAGAAGTGACGTCTATTTCTCCGTGCTTGGTCGATGCTAGCTACTACATATAGAGAGAACTCGACGCTACTAAGCAAATGAAGGAACCATTAATTACACAAGATCATCATGAACATATACAGAGAGAAGTGACCTCTCTTTCTCCGAGATTGGTCGAACAACAAGTTTTCGAATTTCTATCCGACGCTACTACATATATACAATATAACATCTCTTACGATCCCTGACATCATCTACCGAAAGTCAGCTTCAATTTCCACATGGTATTCTCCGTCTTTATGTATGACGTGGTCAAGAAAGATTCCCGCCAATTCCTCTTGAATTGCTCGTATGCGATCATTTGGTAGGAGTTCATCCCGCATCTGCCACATCTAATTTAAAGAAGGGGGTCAATACATATATATATATATATATATATATATATATATATATATATATATATATGAATGAAACTCAACATAATTGATGGTAATAAAATAAAATTGTGAATATTATTATTTAGGTACTTCATATTGTTTGTCAGAGTAGCCCCGCTAACAGGTCGAGCTGCGGATGAACTCGCAAACGTAGTATCCACATAAATTATTCCTGCCTTCCTGCCACAAGCACTTTACGAGAAATAGAGTTCAATCAAACTGATAATCAAGCATGATAAATGGTATTGATGAAACTAGAATCAATGAGAGATGCGCGGAACTAGCTAGTACTACTTACTTTGGTTTGTGTAAATCGCAGCTCCTTTTGCAGACCCGGAACCATTCCGGTGAACTTTTTCCAAACCCAGCCAGGCAAAGAAAATGATTACTTGATATCAGGAAATGAACGAAAGTTGCCGATATGGTGCGATAATGATTGAACTTACTTCTGGAGCATTGCAGTCATGCCCGCATACTCTTGGGGATCTTTACGTCTCGAGTCTAAGACAGTTACTACTTCCCCTTCAAGCTTAATCTCTAACAGAATAAAGTGGAACCTGCACATGCATAACTCATCAATTACATTACTTATCATCGAGTAAGCGAAACCGAATATGCACAAGACAGTAACACTCACTTGAAGTTGTAAGGAAAGAGTATTCTCCCTTTGTTTTGATGTCGAAGGAACGATTGTAGCAAGTTTTCCTCAGTATCTTTGACTCTCCCTTTTACCTACCATTCATTTACGGTATTTGGGCTAATGAACCCAATGTCATAGATTTGTCCTCTTTTGCATTCGATGATCTTCAATCTGCATAATATAGTGAGGATAATTATATATACATGCAATGAACGAGCTGAGCTAGAGACTTAATTATAGAAGTAATACTTACAGATAGTAGCAAGTCATGAGTTGTTTGTCGAGGGCCTCTTGATTGAATAACTGAAATAACTCCACAAATTCAACAAGCAACACCTCAACTCCAGTGAGGTCATGCTCCTCTTTAATTCTCAGCAACATACTGTCGGCCCCACTCTTCCTGTAGGTACCCATGTACCATTCATGCATTCTTCGCATCATCGTTGATAGAGGAGGATGATCGGGTTTGACGAGAGGCTTCCCATGCTCGTATCTGAAGATCTCTACTATCTCTAAGGTTTCGAACTGTGCATCATCGCCCAGGTAATCACCAAGTTTGGTACCGGGCAGTAGCCCCGGATGATTAGCGACGATATCGCTAGACACCTTGAGCGGGGGGCACGATTGCTTCGCCTGTTCGCCGAGCTGGGAAATTGTTTTCCCACTTCTTCGTTTTGCTTCTCTTGCAGCACTGCAAGTACTTCCCGACCGCTCCGCTTCCTTATATGTCCTTTCAATAATGTGCTCATAGTTGGATTCCGGCGAGACGATGGTGGTCGCTT
This sequence comes from Thinopyrum elongatum, assembly GCA_011799875.1. NCBI lineage: Eukaryota > Viridiplantae > Streptophyta > Magnoliopsida > Poales > Poaceae > Thinopyrum > Thinopyrum elongatum. Next base: position 16,368,979 of record CM022299.1, read on the forward strand.
AAGGGCACGCAGATTGCGCTTCACTTTCACCTGATCTATTGTTTGCTTCGGAGGTGGAGGTTTTCGTGCAAAATGGGCCTCCACTTCGGCAGCACTGATTTCCGTGTTTTCCTCGTTGGTCCTCTCATATGGTAACTTTTCCAGAGGCTTGAGGGTTGGACCGTATTTGAATCTCTTCTCGCTGGGTCCTCTTGTACTACTAGCCGCCGGAGCGGCGCCGTCTCTCTTCCGCCGTTGCTGACGTGACATAGTCAGCTGACACGCCGGAGGAGGCAGCGGAGGAGGTGGAGTGCTCCGACGCGCCGGAGGAGGCGGAGTGCCCTCACGCGCCGGAGGAGGCAGAGGAGGAGGCGGAGTGCCCTGATCACTCGCCGGAGGAGGAGGAGGAGGCGGAGTGCCCTGACATGCCGGAGGAGGAGGAGGAGGAGGCGTCTAGTTTGGAAGCTTGATGTACTCCTTTCTCCATAGACAACTACTCCTTAAAGCATTTACCAGATGAATCTCCCCTTCACCTGTAGGGTAGTCAAGCTCCAGCTCCTCAAATCCCTCCATTATTTCATCCACCGTCACAACAGCATAGCCATGTGGAATCGGACGACAATGAAAAGTTCCCTCAGGTTGAGGAGGTACAAAAGAGCTGACCGCCGCCTTCAAGGTCAGGTTCTGGCATTTCTTCATTAGCTCACAATGTTCAGCCTCCGTGATACTATCCACGAGGTAGCGAGGAGCCGTGAAATCAGGCTGAACGAGCTCCATGGAAGCCATGCTGCTTCTCCGCTGAGATGGTGGGGTAGCTTCTGGGGCAGCGTCGAAGCAAGGATCTTCGTGCCGCTGAGATTGTTGTCCAGTAGCTCGCTGGCTCTCAAGTTCCTCTAGATTTGCTATTCTTGCATTGAGCTTCTGCATTTCGCTTGCTTCCGCTTTCCTCTTTCTCTCTCGGCTTCTGTAACCATCACTGTGGGGAAACCCTTGCACCCACAGAACGGAGCCTGGTATGCCTCGTGTTCGTCCAGGGTGCTCAGGATTCCCGAGGGCCTCTGTCAGCTCGTCCTTCACTCTGTCGGGAATGAACGTCCCTTCCTGCGTTGCCTTGATTACTGCCTGAAGCTTCTCGATGGGTACTGCAAGTTGCTCATCCGTCCAATGACACTCCCCTGTTTCTGGGTCCAAAGTTCCCCCAACCCCGAAGAACAATATCCTTGAATGATCTGGCCAGTGCAATGTCGCTGGTTGGACCCCTTTAGCAAGCAGGTCTTGCTCAGCTTTGTCCCACAACGGCCGGGCTTTGTAGTAGCCACCTGACCCCATGTGATGGTGATACAGCATCTTTGCAGCATTTTTCTTGTTTGTCAGTGACGCGATTTCTTGTAGGCCACAAATGCGGGCCAGTGATCTCTTATATTCTCATATCGACCGATGAATTCTGGAGTCTTCCCTTTGTCAACAAACTTTGAGTTCAACTCTTTCTTCCAGTTCCTGAATAGTTCTGCCATCTTCTTAAGAGCATACGCCTTGACCTTTAGCTCTATAACTGGGTTATTCGGGTCCTCCTCTGGCGGGAGGCTGAAATTTGTCATCAGCGAGGTCCAAAGATCATCTTTCTATCTATCCTTGACATAAGATACTTCAGGGTCGTCCTTACTCTCACTACTAGGGAAAACCTTATACACAGAATCTTACCACTAGCGCCTCTTAAAAGCAAGCGCTACTGCTACTTACCAGTAGCGCATGTAAACAAACCGCACTACAGATATGAGTGTAGCAGTAGCATCTCTGCTGGAGAACGCGCTACTACTAAAATTCCCACACTGTTGCGAGCAGGCTAGGAATAGTCGTAGCGATCTTGGGAAAAACGCGCTACCGCTAAGCTTATTGTAACAACGCGTTTTCTAAGAAAAGCGCTACTGCTAATGAAAATAAAATAAAATGAAAAACAAATAGAAAAGTAAATGAAAATGAAAGAAATAGAAAAAAGGAGAAAGGAAAAAAGGAAAATGTAAAGAAAAATAAAAGAAAAAGAAAAATAAAGGAGAAAGGTATAGTAGTAGCGTCTATTTAGGACAGGCGCTATAGATAATATAGCAGCAGCGCGTTTTGTTAAACCGCGCTATAGAAAAGGAAAAGGAAAAAAGAAAAGAAAAAGAAAAATAAATAGCTACTTCCTATAGCAGTAGCGCGTTTTTGTAACAAGCGCTATAGCTAACTTAGCTATAGCGCTTTTTGGCCTACTAGTGCTACCGCTACGTTTGACTTAACCCCCGCGCGGTTCACTCCCGCCCCCCCCCCCCCCCGGCCACCACTTCTCCCCCAAATCCCTCGCCGGCCAGTCGCCCCACTTCGCCGTCGTCTCCTGCCGACGTCTCGTGCCGATGTCGACGCCCCCGTAGCCACCAGAGCCGCGCGCCGTCGACGCCACTGCAGCCGCCCCCGATGCCACCGGAGCCGCGCGGCCTCATCAACGCCACTGGAGCGGCCCTCGCCGCCACCGGAGCCACCCTCGCCGCCATTGCCTCCCTCGCCGTCACCGGAGACGCCCCTGCCTCCCTCGCCACCACTGCCTCCCTCGCCACCACCGGAGCCATCCTCTGTAAGCCCCCACCCCTCCTCTCTCTCTCTCATGCATAGCACAAACATTTGACAGAGAACTGGCTAGCTAGGTTAACTAGTTTAATTATGTTAATTATCTAGGTTAACTAGGTTAACTAGCTAGGTTCACTAACTAGGTTAACTAACTAGGTTAATTAGGTTCATTAGGTTAACTAGCTAGGTTAATTAGGTTGGCTAGGTTAGAGCAAAAATTTAGTTAGGCCGGTAGGTTTAACTAGGGCAGTAGGTTCTAACTTAGTTTTTGAATTAGATATTAATTAGCACAGTAGGGTTTAGTTTAGAGAAAAAAATTAGTATAAAAATATAAATTTCTACCAGTGCTGCAAGTCTACTAGGTTCTTAATTTTTACTAATTTTTTATTATGATAGAAATTTAGTACATAATTTGAATTGAGTTCTAGGGTTCATAATTTGAAATTTAGGACAGAAATTGATTTCTAAGCTAAATAATTTATATTAGGACATAATTTTTTTAGGACAGCAATTTAGGACAGAAATATGTAAGGGTTCTAGGTTTCTAGGGTTCATCCATCTATATTTGGTTTTTGAATTGAGTTTGAGAGAGCATGAGATTTGTGTAGATTTTCTTGAAGTGTCCAACACTAGGAGATGCAAATTTGAAGTGGTCATGTTATATGCAAATTCCTCAATAGTGTTTGCTCATGTTTATCTTCTGTTGTACTTGCTCATGTACATGTTCTTAAGTAGTCCTGTTATATGCAACATTGAAGTGGTTCGATTGTGCCCAACTGGCCTTTTGTTATTTGCAGGGAATGATTCCGAGTGGCCTATGTTTTGCCGGAATGTTGATTCATTCCTGTTCCAGCAAATTTCAGGTGTTTTATTTGTCCAGTTTGTAGCAAAGGTCATGCCGAAATTTTCCATGAATTTTGGCATGACTTGTGCTACAAACTAGGACATATCGAGTGCCCGGGATTTGCCGCAACGGGAACGAATCAACATTCCTGAAAAACATTGGCCTTTTTTGATGTCATTATTCATTTTATTAGGTCTAGAATTAATTGACTAGATTTAATCGTAGGAAACATGGCTAGCAACGATGAAGGACAGGGTTCTGGTGATTGCAACATCTATGCGGCGGCAGACGCCTATTTGAACCTTCTCGATGAGCAACGGTTGTTGCAGGGACCACCTGTCACATCCGAGACTGAGACCGACATCGAGACCGGCGCCGAGACTGGCGAAGCCGGTATAGAACCGAAACCAAAGAGGCAACGGCACCCAAACCAGCTCATCACTACTAGACTGGTGGTCAAGGAGGTGGACGACGGCAATTTTGTGCCAAAAGAGCCTACGGAAGCGTGCGCATGCTACGGCAATCAAATAGGCTGCATCCTATGGGCAACCGCCACCATCAACGATGAGAAACTAAAGAAGATACCAGATATGAAGGAGTCCCTCCTAACTAAGCTGCACCAGGTATCCTTGTTCCCGGGCCTGGATGAAATCAAATATACTGATCCAGATAAAGACCCGGCAATGAAGAAGATAAATAAATGTGCCATGGGCAAGTTTAGCGGTGCGTTGTCCGCCTGGAAAGTAAGGGTGAAATCAAGGATCATCGACAAAAAGGAACCCTACTCCGAGATTGTAAAGGATAATCCAACAATTACGGAAGAGCAGTGTGAAATATTCAAGGTGGCTTGCATTGCCGAAGCTACCAAAGATAAGTTGGAGTACATGAAGGGGCTTCAAGAGAGGAACATGGCGTGCCACAAACTCGGAAGCCGTGGTTACGCGGGGAATAGGTCCATATGGGCCAAGGAGGACGCAGAACGCAAAAGTCTGGGCATCCTAGACCCCTTGGCGGAGTTCACCGTCCCGCAGGAGTGTGACGTCATTAGGGCCCGGTACCAATGGGACCCAGTCAAGAAGGTTTTTGAGATGGACATGGTCACGACGGAGTTCATGAGACTGCTGGTAATTTTAGCTTCTGATCAATTCGACTGCAGGTTTATTCATATTTGTAAACGATCCTTGTTCCTTTTGCGGAAAGAGCAGCACAAGATTACGGCCAAAAGCGACTCGCCGTCTGAGGCGTTGGCGAGGCCCAAGTGGGACACCCCATTCAACCGGGCCTTGAACATATTGAAAGGACTCCCGGTGGACACTTGGTCGTCATATGGACGCGTGCACGACCTCGGAGATGGCGCCATGTGGAAGAAGTACTACTGTGAGACCACGGAGGAGAGAAAAGGAAAGACGGAGGTTAAATGAAGAAAACATCGACCAGAAGGTTGTGATTGCGGTTGATAAGAAATCAGTTGAGACAGTCGCAACAGCGGTAGCTGCCGCAAAACAGGAGATTGAAGCTTCGTATAGTGTCTTGGTTCCGGCTATCGTTAGTTGGACCAAGCAAAATCCAAATAAGAATGCAGCGGACTTTCCCCTTTCCAACTTCTTGGGGAGCAGCTCAACTAGCGTTGCACTAGCACCTGCTCCTGCACTGGCTCCCGCACCTGCTCATAGCAGCCCGTCCTCCGTCTCGGACGTGCTTGGCGGTGCTTCGTCTTAGGCTGAGCTCGACGCCCTCACGGTACCTGTCACACTGGCCCTCTTCAATATATGTATAATCTCCCGTTTGCATTGCCTTTTGGATGTCTCACGTCGCAGATGTAGGGGAACGCAGCAGAAAACAAAAATGTTCCGACCTACGCACCAGCCCAGGAACACTATGGAGACAGCATACAAGGTTTGATCATTTTCGTTTCCGACTCGTAGCGCAGCAGAAGTAGAGTCGATGACGATCGGCGGTGTTGATCCCCGCAGCTAGGATTTACAAGCTCCCAACCGCGAGGATGTATACCCACATCCGCCCCTCGGACAGCCCTCCGGGAGGCGGTCGGACAGTCCCCCGGACGGTGTCGCGGACAGCCCTTCGGGAGGACCTTCGAAACTCGGATGGTCACTCGGATAGCCCTTCGGGTGGCACTCATGAACAGCCCCTCAGGCACTAAGACCAAAACTACGACCTCTCTACAGAGTTGCACACATACGGTGTCATCTATCCGGCAGGGCTTCGTCGTCCAGAACTAGTTCCCACAGGAACCTAGACAGCCTTTCGGCTCTACGAAACTATTTCACGGGGAGGGAGAGAGATGCCAGATCATTGCATGGCACTTGTATGTGAGAAGGGATGAGGTTTGTGGGCAGCCCACTCTCCTCTATTTGTAGGAAAGCCAAGGGGTAAATTTGGCATTCACAAATACCAAAAGTACCCCCACTTTATGTCATTTACATAAAGAATAAAGCAAAAAGGAGTGCCATGTGGAGCTCCATGGAGCACCACCCTCCATGGCCGGCCACCCCTTGGGGGGCCCCCCCCAAGGGGGCTTCCTTAGTTGCCAAGGCTTCTAGAAGCCTTTTGGGAAATTTCCCAAAAGGTGCTTTCCATAAAAATTACCAAAAAGCACTTTCACTATTCATGATGACATTTTTCAGCGTCCGTTCGAACTGAAAATATTTATGTGGGCTTAGAACATTTCTAGTACCCACTAAAATAATTTTCAACGCATTTTGGAACAATTCCAGATTAGTGATTTCATCTGCGAAAAGCATCTGAAGCGGTTCTGGCAGCTCCGGAACATTTCCGATTTTCATCCTGGAAAATTCCCAGAAGTTTCCAGAATGATTCTGGCACCCTCCAAGAATTATCAAGCACGTGCCGAAACCAATCTGACTTTATGGTATCCTCTGAAACAACTTTTAAGTATCACCAGAACTCATCCGGTGTCCTCTCTCGTCGGAACTTTTCCGCTGCCTCCGAAAAACTTTTTCCGAAAACTTTCTCTCAGACTCCGTGTCTAGTATTCAGCAGATAGATGACCCTTAAGCGTGCGACCCTATAGGTTCGGTGAAGTATAGACATGACTTGGAACCCCTTCCGATCAATGATCAACATCGGAGCCGTGGACAACCATATTGACCCCTATACCCACACGAATGAATATTTGAGTGAACCTCCAGTTGCCATGTGCTATTCCTGTTGCTTCGCGATATGTTACAAATACCCGAGGTGAGACATGTTGGCATCCCTGTGGATCAACTCCTTGTCCACTATGCCAGTTACCTCGTTACCGGTATTGTTCTCTTTTCTCGTTCCGTGTTCCGGCATCCCCGTGATCAAATCACAAAGTGTCTGGCCAGACGATGATGGATACCATAATACCGAGAGGGCCCAGAGATATCTCTGCATCGTCGGAGGAGCAAATCCCAATTTTGAGCTATCAAGTTACTTGACATACTTTTCCATGAACCCGTAAGCCGCCGTAATAGCCACCCATTTACGGATGACGTTTAACAAACCCCAATGTTCATGAAGCAAGCATGAAGAAACTCGATACTCTCATGGTCTAAGGAATCATGCAAACGTTAACCATCTCTGTGTTATTAACCATTAACTTGTGACGAATGAATCTAATAGCATAACATCAATTCGGGTCAATTCAACACAAGTGTTCTACCAACAATTGTGCCCTCAAAATTGCCGGCATAGTCATGCCCATGATCAGGAAAATAGGATCGTCATGCAATACTTGAGCCAGTCATAGAGGCTTGACTCGGAATTAATTTTACCGTTTATTATCCCACACGTGCACATGAGTTTCCCTCCAAGCCTCGTTTTATTTGTAGACTCGAGAATCATTGCAGTTATAGCATGGAACATAAAACTAATTATGAACAGGGAGATAATCAATAACATTTATTATTGCCTCTAGGGCATATCTCCTACAGACTCCCACTTGCACTAGAGTCAATAATCTAGTTAATGCTAATGCACTTTACACCTGTGGCACACCGGTGTAAATATGCTTCGCATGTGGTATAGCCTGATGTCCAACGGATCTGACGACTTCAGCTCCGTGTGTATCTTTGCGTATCCTCGCGTTTTTACGCTTTCATAAAATTCATATTTTGTGTGGACTTGGCTTTGTATGTATGTGAATCACAGGTCGAACCTGGATTCCTCAGACTGAGTTATGGAGCAACTACTTGCAGTAGTGTCCCATTGACAAAAGCCATCTTGAAACCATACTAAGTTCATGAATGAACTATATGATTCAACATCTTCTTTGTCGCTTCAAAAGCTGCAAAATACTTCGCCTCTATTATAGAATTCACCACAGTAACTTGTTTGGAAACCTTTTCCAACTAACTATGCCACCACATTGTGTGTTACACAAAAACCCTCAATTTAAATCGAAAATTGTATGGAGCATTGATGACGACTGTATCGATGTAATTACTTACAATGAGCACTTCATAATCTCTGCTTGCGAGAAAACATGTCATCAATACTACTCTAGTACTCAATGACATCTTTCACTGTTGTCCCATGATCAGTACTTTTGATCACTTTGGTATCTATACTCGCAACAACTTTGGAGTATTGGACATATTTGGTTGTTTTACATACCATGGAATACATGATTAATCCAAATACGAAGGTGTGTGGAATCTCCTTCATCTATTTTGCTCATCAGCGTTTTTGGGACACCGAGTCTTGCAAAAACTCTTTCCATGTGACTTCGGCAAGAATCACACCTTGACGTTTTTAATGCTAAAAGGGTTTAGCATTTTTTCAATATGTATTTATTGCTTAGCCCCATTAGGTAAATCTATCTTCGTAGATCATGATGCCTAATATTGAGGCTATTTAGCCCAAGCACTTCATCGAAAAACTATTTTCAAATGAAGTCCTAATTCGTGTCAAGAATTTTATTTCCAATTAACAATGTGTCAAGCACACAAGGTTTTTAGAAATATTATTAGGCTCCCACTTACTTTCTTGAATTACAAGCATCTTCGTTACCCACTGATGAAGTCAAACTCCTTTGACCATTTCATGAAAACACGAAGATTCCGACTCCACTTTGCTCTCTTCTGTCCATCGTTGGAACTCTGAAGTTTGCACCCTTACTAGCATCCTCTGGACTCACAAAATACCTTGGACTGTAACACATGCAAGTCCTTGGTTTCATTTCCATTAGATGGAAATCCTTTTTTCATCCTTGTTTCATATCTCATGATTTGAAATATGTATTAATTGCTAGTTCAACCCGAACCGACTTTAAGCATCGCTATGGTGAAACAACCTCATCGTAGTCAACTTCTTGAACTTGTTATTGCAACAAGTCGAGCTTTATGGATAAAACATTTTTATCCGTATCAGTTTTTAGTTCCATAAATATTCGTTAGACTCTAAGTCTTCCGATAGGTGTATCAAGATTTTAATCTTGAAACATTTATATGGAAACTATCTCGGATTGTATTGGCATTTAGCCAATTTCGGAGTCAGGGCCCATCAACACTTCCTTGTGTATCGTAGGTATACTATTGTCTAACAACAATATCTCGTTTGCGCACATGAGAGGTTTGCACGAGCCTGGCCTACGTCGTTCAGCTGCAAGTTCGACCGAAGTCCATACATTTTATTGTAGAGACTTCCGTATCAGTCGTAGTAGGAAACTCTGGAATTACTTCCAAGGTCTCTTTCCTTTGATCTGATGACGAAGATACTGTTATCTTGTCGAGTTGCATTGTTCTCCCACTCATCTTTTTGAAAGAACCATTTTCTTCAAAAAGCATACCGTTCTTTGTGGCAAATCTATTTGCCTTGGTATAGTGATGGAGGAATACCCAATTACTTGGGATAACCTACAAAGTAGCACTTGACTGATTTGGAATAGGTTTGTAACCTTTTACACAAGCCCCATATTCCAAATGTTAAGAAAAGATATAACATGGATGGGCGTACCATACCATGTCGTCATTTCAACAGACCCGATGGAGCTCTTTTCAGTGTAAAAAGCCGCAGTCTCTAAAGCATCACTTTAAAAGGGATAATGGCAAATTTATTTATGTCATCTTTGATCTTACCATGTCATAAATGGTTCGATTACATCTTCACGGACTTTCCACTTGCAGTTGTGTTCCGGGAGGTGCAAGTTATGAAACCCCTTTCACAACTCATCAGACATTCGCTAAACTTGTAACTCAAAAATTCCTTTCTGCAATCGAATTGTAGAAACATAATTTTCTTGTTACAATAACTTCTTCTTCATTTTTGAAAACCTATCGAATGATTTCAAAAGATCCAGACTTACGTCGCATCAAGTAAATATCCATATATCTACTTGAGTCATTTCTGAAGATAGATTAATCCACTACTTGCAACAACATTTATTGAACTACATACATCATAATGTATGATCACCAATAAGTTTGTTGCTCGTTCCTTATGGCCTATGAACGTTATTTCAGTCACTTCACTTTTCGGAGGAAAGTTACAAGTGTCAGATGATTCAATATCAAATGACTTTAAAATCCATCATAATGGAATTTTCCATGCGGGTTTCTCCAATGTGACAAAATGCAGTGCCACACATGTGTGGTATTCTTTTTAGTCTTGCGACATTTAGAATCAATGTCATGGATGTATCATATTACTGTCAATATTCATAACATACATCCCATCTTGGATGGAAGCATGGCCCTTCATGTTATTCATAATACTGAACAACAGTTGTCGTTTTTATGAATAACTCTTTTGCAACAAACATTGTGCAATGGGCTAGAGTGTATGAAACTCTAAAATGAATTATGAAAGTAAATATAGAGGTAATGTATTATTATCAACATTCATAACATACATCTCATTCATAATGAAAGTATGGCCCTTATGTTATTCATAACACCGAACATCAAAAGTTCTCTTATGAACAACCTTCTTGCAAGATACCTTATGCAATGGGCTAGAGTGTGTAAAACTCTAAATGAATTATGAAAATAAATACATACAGTAATACACCGATGGAAGGTATAGTAACATTTACTATGTTCCCTGTGTATACCTAAACCTCATTCCTGGCTGGTCTTTCAGGCCATAGTAGTTCTTACATCGAGTTGCAACAGAATGCAATCGAGCGGGTATCTTTGTGATTAACTCACAATACCGAAGAATTGGTGATTAACATGTTTAATCATAATTCCCAAGAACTATATCTTTGACGAGCTTTCTATACATCAAAAACTTGTATGACATTCATACATGAGCTGGATATTCCAGTCTTCTTTCTTTCTGCATTTATACTTCTAACAGTTTAACTTTTAGTATTTCTCCTACTCTTAGAAGAAGCACTCAACTTAAGAGTGGCGTTAGCCCCGAACTTCCTAGGCGTGAAAGTTTCACTAACACCCTTCGGACACTTCCTTCTCTTTAAGTTGTTGTTTTATTCATGTTCATTTACATGACAGGCGTTCTACTGGATCCCTCTTTTATCAGTCTAATGCATAGTAAACACCTTTACTAATAGTTTGCAAACAAACATTGCTTTGGGTATCTCATATCTTTTAGCTTTTGTTTGTCTCTGAAAAGGAATTTCAGATTCCATGAATATCACATAACTATCCCAAACTTTTGAAGTTCGGGTCTCATGGAAGCAAACATATTACACTTGACTAAAACGGAATTCTAGATTTTGGATCAAAGGACGAGAGTCACATGATCCATAGCATAAGCGAGAGAATACCAAAGTACGCGATAGGACAAAGTCCTTCTCCGCACTCTTGAGGACAATCCTCACATTACGTTACCAACCGTAAAGATTTAACCAGATATTTAACAGCTATTCCATTTTAAGAGGGAAGGTGGAAACGCAAGCCATAATTCTACAACTATTATGTAAATCACACTTAGACAATGTTCAAAATTAATTGCACTAAGAATTAAACAAGTTAATTCTACTGTGCGCTCCCACTCAAATCAATATCTCTCATAATTGATTATGAGTGATTCAAGACACGAATTTCAATTCAACGCCATTGATGGTGAGCATCACTGATGATGAGAACTTCAATCGTTAGGCAAACTTGCCAATCACATCTGTATGTGACTCTTGTTCATCTTTCGATGCGTGTGTTCCGAGCTCATGACTTTCATGGCTGAACGTCAAGACAACCAATTGATCTCGCTGTGAGGTCTTAACTCACCTGCCTCACACATCCCTAATCGTTCGTACCCATGTCAGCATGGCGCACCTCGAAAAGTTAGGTGCCGTGATGGTGCTACACTTGGGAGAACACTGACTACTTGATATTTTTGCGAGAGATCACCCTAATAAAAGCGACTACCGCGCAATCAAGTAGGGTGCATCATAAGGGATAAACATCTCAGGCAATTCATTATAGCATGATATGGTACAACCCTTTCTGACGAAGAAGTCTTGTATTTCTTCGTCTTCGGCATTCGTGTCGGTGTTCACCTTCGCGAAGATTGCCACAACCTTGTCAATGCACCAGATAATATTGCTATCTCTATAGCTAATAAAATAATGGATTACTTAAGGTTGACACGCAGGTCAATAAAGTGACAGTCATATGGCTCCAGCCATCATGCCGAATCATGACACGTAGGTCATGTTAATCAATTTACATCATATAGTCATCTCATACATAATCAAATTAATATGAGCACTGCTATACCACATCACATGCACATGCAAACCCTCCTGCAAAACCAAGTTAGACACCTCTAATCGGTACATGCAAAAACTTGTTTTACGTGGCTTCTAAGATTTCGAAACAAACTGAAGCTACCAACGTCTATCATCAAGTATGATAATTCAAGTCGCTAAATTAACTTCGCGGGGTGTATGAAGCACGAGGTAATAAAATCTCGAACCCCATACTAAACTTCATCATATGCATGACCCCCGTGGAGATCATATCTGCATTGCCCTTTCGTATGCGAAACATCCATCTTTCTTTTACTATGGTGGAATCCAAAGAACTGTTAGCACTTCGTTGATCTGTCAATCAGCATACTCAGGAGCAGCATGAAAGGATCGCGGATTGCCATAACTTTGTGAGATTCCACCATGCCATCAAGATCAGGATTACGCAAATTCAAGGGAAGCAACAGGAACATCAGGTAACAGATTTCATCTGCTACCCGCACAAATAATTTTTAGTAATAGAACTCATCTACTACCTAATTATATTGTGCAACATCCATACATCTCTATGTATTCTAGATCGCAACCTAAATCTACGCATAGCACGGCTCATGATGCCACTGTAGGGGAACGCAGCAGAAAACAAAAATTTTCCGACCGACGCACCAGCCAAGAACACTATGGAGACTGCATACAAGGTTTGATCATTTTCGTTACCGACCCGTAGCGCAGCGGAAGTAGAGTGGATGACGATCGGCGGTGCAGATCCCCGCAGGTAGGATTTACAACCTCCCAACCACAAGGATGTATACCCTCATCCGCCCCTCGGACAGCCCTCCGGGAGGCGGTCGGACAATCCCCCGAACGGTGTCGCGGACAGCCCTTCGGGAGGACCTTCGAAACTCGGACGGTCACTCGGACAGCCCTTCGGGAGGCACTCATGAACAGCCCCTCGTGCACTAAGATCGAAACTATGACCTCTCTACAGAGTTGCACACATACGGTGTCATCTATCCGGCAGGGCTTCGCCGTCCAGAACTAGTTCCCACCGGAACTCAGACAGCCTTTCGGCTCTATGAAACTATTTCGCGAGGAGGGAGAGAGAAGCCAGATCATTGCATGGCACTTGTATGTGAGAAGGGATGAGGTTTGTGGGCAGCCCACTCTCCTCTATTTGTAGGAAAGCCAAGGGGTAAATTTGGCATTCACAAATACCAAAAGTACCCCCACTTTATGTCATTTACATAAAGAATAAAGCAAAAAGGAGTGCCATGTGGAGCTCCATGGAGCTCCACCCTCCATGGTCGGCCACCCCTTGGCCCCCCCAAGGGGGCTTCCTTAGTGCCCAAGGCTTCTAGAAGCCTTTTGGGAAATTTCCCAAAAGGTGCTTTCCATAAAAATTCCCAAAAAGCACTTTCACTATTCATGATGACATTTTTCAGCGTCCATTCGAACTGAAAATATTTATGTGGGCTTAGAACATTTCTAGTACCCACTAAAATAATTTTCAACGTGTTCTGGAACAATTCCAGATTAGTGATTTCATCTGCGAAAAGCATCTGAAGCGGTTCCGGCAGCTCCGGAACATTTCCGGTTTTCATCCCAGAAAATTCCCAGAAGTTTCCAAAATGATTCTGACACCCTCCAAGAATTATCAGGCATGTGCCGAAACCAATTTGACTTTATGGTATCCTCTGAAATAACTTTTCAGTATCACCGGAACTCATCCGGTGACCTCTCTCGTCGGAACTTTTCCGCTGTCTCCGAAAAACTTTTTCCGAAAACTTTCTCTCAGACGCCCTGTCTAGTATTCAGCAGATAGATGACCCTTAAGCGTGTGACCCTATAGGTTCGGTGAAGTATAGACATGACCTGGAACCCCTTCTGATCAATGATCAACATCGAAGCCGTGGACACCCATATTGACCCCTATACCCACACGAATGAATCTTCGAGTGAACCTCCAGTTGCCGTGTGTTATTCCTGTTGCTTCGCGATAAGTTACAAATACCTGAGGTGAGACATGTTGGCATCCCTGTGGATCAACTTCTTGTCCACTATGCCAGTTACCTCATTACCGGTATTGTTCTCTTTTCTCGTTCCGTGTTCCGGCATCCCCGTGATCAAATCACAAAGTGTCTGGCCAGACGATGATGGATACCGTAATACGGAGAGGGCCCAGAGATATCTCTCCATCGTCGGAGGAGAAAATCCCAATCTTGAGCTATCAAGTTACTTGACATACTTTTCCATGAACCCGTAAGCCACCGTAATAGCCACCCATTTACGGAAGACGTTTAACAAACCCCAAAGTTCATGAAGTAAGCATGAAGAAACTCGATACTCTCATGGTCTAAGGAATCATGCAAACGTTAACCATCTCTTTGTTATTAACCATTAACTTGTGACGAATGAATCTAATAGCATCACATCAATTCGGGTCAATTCAACACAAGTGTTCTGCCAACAATTGTGCCCTCAAAATTGCCGGCATAGTCATGCCCATGATCAGGAAAATAGGATCAGCATGCAATACTTGAGCCAGTCATAGAGGCTTGACTAGGAATTAATTTTACCGTTTATTATCCCACACGTGCACATGAGTTTCCCTCCAAGCCTCGTTTTATTTGTAGACTCGAGAATCATTGCAGTTATAGCATGGAACATAAACCTAATTATGAACAAGGAGATAATCAATAACATTTATTATTGCCTCTAGGGCATATCTGTAGGGTAACGCAGCAGAAAACAAAAAAATTCCGACCTACGCACCAGCCCAGGACCACTATGGAGACTGCATACAAGGTTTGATCATTCTTGTTACCGACTCGTAGCGCAGCGGAAGTAGAGTCGATGACGATCGGCGGTGCAGATCCCCGCAGCTAGCATTTACAACCTCCCAACAGCGAGGATGTGCTCCCTCATCTGCCCCTCGGACAGCCCTCCGGGAGGCGGTCGAACAGTCCCCCGGATGGTGTCGCGGACAACCCTTCGGGAGGACTCACAGAACTCGGACCGTCACTTGGACAGCCCTTCGGGAGGCACTCTCGAACAGCCCCTCGGGCACTATGATCGAAACTACGACCTCTCTACAGAGTTGCATACATACGGTGTCATCTATCCGGCAGGGCTTCGCCGTCCAGAACTAGTTCCCACCGGAACCCAGACAGCCTTTCGGCTCTAGAAACTCTTTTCGTGGGAGGGAGAGAGAAGCCAGATTATTGCATGGCACTTGTATGTGAGAAGGGATGAGTGTGGAGGGCTGCCCCTCCACCTCTATTTATAGGAAATCCCAAGGGGTAGGGTGGTTTTACAATAAAACCCAAAAGCACATGAATGAAGTCCTTCCACCAAGGGTATAAGGGTGAAACCAAGGAACAAGAGGGGCTCCATGGTGGAGCCCCAAGTGTGGCCGGCCACACCCCTTGGGGGGGCCCCAAGAGGGCCTCCCAATCCATCCATGTCATCCATAGATCTTTTGGGATAAAGCCCAAACAAGTGGCTTTCCAAAAAGTAACCCAAAAAGCACTTTCACTATTCACGACGACATTTTTCAGCGTCCGTTCGAACTGAAAATATTTATGTGGGCTTAGAACATTTCCAGTGCCCACCATAATAATTTTCAACGCGTTCTGGAACAATTCCAGTTTAGTAATTTCATCTGCGAAAAGCATCTGAAGCGGTTCCGGCAGCTCCGGAACATTTCCAGTTTTCATCTCCGAAAATTCCCAGAAGTTTCCAGAATGATTCTGGCACCCTCCAAGAATTATCAGGCATGTGCCGAAACCAATTTGACTTAATGGAATACCCCGAAACAACTTTTCAGTTTCACGGAACTCATCCGGTGACCTCTCTCTGCGGAACTTTTTCGGTGTCCGAAACTTTTTCGGTGTCCGAAACTTTTTCGGTGATTCTCTCAGACTCCCTGTGTAGTATTCAGCAGATCGATGACCCTTAAGCGTGTGACCCTATAGGTTCGGTGAAGTATAGACATGACATGGAACCCTTTCCGATCAATGATCAACATCGGAGCCGTGGACACCCATATTGACCCCTATACCCACATGAATGAATATTCGAGTGAACCTCCAGTTGTCGTGTGCTATTCCTATTGCTTCGCGATATGTTACAAATACCCAAGGTGAGACATGATGGCATCCCCGTGGGTCAACAACTTGTCCACTATGCCAGTTACCTCGTTACCGGTATTTGTTCTCTTTTCTCGTTACCGTGTTCCGGCATCCCCGTGATCAAATCACAAAGTGTCTAGCCAGACGATGATGGATACCGTAACACTGAGAGGGCCCAGAGATATCTCTCCATCATCGGAGGAGCAAATCCCAATCTCGAGCTATCAAGTTACTTGACACACTTTTCCATGAACCCGTAAGCCGCTGTAATAGCCACCCATTTACGGATGACGTTTAACAAACCCCAAAGTTCATGAATCAAGCATGAAGAAACTCGATACTCTCATGGTCTGAGGAATCATGCAAACATTAAACATCTCTGTGTTTTTAACCATTAACTTGTGACGAAAGTATCCCATAGCATAACATCAATTCGGGTCGATTCAACACAAATGTTCTTCTAACATTGTTCCCTCAAAATTGCCGGCATAGTCATGCCCATGATCAGGAAAACAGAACCATCATGCAACACTTGAGCTAGTCTCAGAGGCCAGACTAGGAATACATTTTACCGTTTATTATTCCACACGTGCATATGAGTCTTCCTCCGAGCCTCGTGGTTATTGTAGACTCGAGAACCATAGCAGTTATAGCATGGAACATAAACCTAAATATGAACAGGGAGATAATCAATAACATTTATTATTGCCTCTAGGGCATATCTCCTACAATATCTCCTACAGCGACATGTCTTTGCAGGCCGACGTAACCCCGTGCACCATACTGTACACCATCTGCTGCCAGAAGGTGGACTTGGGGAAGGCGACGATAATGAAGCCGAAGGAACAATTGTTCCATAGCCGGCCGATCCCCCCTGACGTCTTCAAGGTTTCCGTGGCCAGTGTCGAACCGGGCCACGAGAATTTGGATCCTCTGGTAGCACTAGGGGGAGATGACGAAGAGACCCCGCAGTGGCTTGGCGATTGCAAGCGTTGGGTGCTGTTGTGGCCGAAGAGTCTGCTTCGTCTGGAGGCGGCCGGGAGCACACCCACGACCAAGCAGCCTCAGCAAGGTATGAATACCAACACCGCACCTACCCAATTAGCGTCGCCTGTCATGCCGGGTGAGGAAGAAGCAATGCATGATATCGATGCCATCGATGAGGATGACGATGACACTCTACAGTATCTCAATACCGGCGCCTCTGACGACGGAGGATTGATGGCTCAGCAGTATGAGTACTTAGGGTTTGAGCGTCATGAGTCGGTGCCTGAATTGCCGAAGGATGAATGTATTATAGACGACCTTCCAGTAGCAAAGAAGCATAGGAAGAGATCGAGGAAAGGCAACGTAGTTGCTTCTATGATCCAGCCACCTCAGCAGCCTCGGTTTCAAGACCGTATACCTATCCTCGGTGCGGCAAAATGGCATATCCCCGGTGATCCGATCCTACCTAAGGTAGCGGTAGAGGCCATATACGGCGATCTAAGGAGACTTCATGACGATGTGCTGCGGAGAGAGAAAAGCCTGATCGCCTCGAAAAATCCAAGATACCCGGTCTATGTGGTTAACGTGCCGCAGCAAAGGTTGTACGTTGACACATTCCCCGCAGAGAAATTCTTCCTTCGATTCGATTACATCTTCGACATGTTTCACTTGAAAAAGCTGGATTTTACATTTGTCCGCCTTTTTGCCTTGTACATGAACTACATCATCAGGACTGAGCAGATACCTTATATCTGTGTCGCTGACCCGTACTTCATGCATGAGGGCTTCTTGGCAGTCTACCCAAAGCACTGTGAATACGTGAGTAACTACATCGCCGATTTCATGGTCGGCAATAAAGACAAGGAGACGATTCTCGTGCCTTATCATGCCATGTAAGTCATCCGCGCGGATATCCTTCGTTCGACTTCAATCATTTCATTTGCACGTGTGGAGGCTAATTTGAGGTGTACTTATTTTGCGTAGCGATGGGCGCACCGTCCTCATCATCGTTTACCCCCGATTCTCCCACGCTCTTTAATTGGACTCGTCGAGGAACATGAAGAAAAAGGATTACACCCACATCAAGTCTATTCTCGACAGTGCTATCTTTAGCTACGGCCTACGGGGTGGAGAGATCAACACCAGGAAGACAAGGAACCGCGTGCCCGCCTTCGGCCATAAGACCGACTTCTGCTGCATCCAGCAACCGAGTGGTACTATTAGTGATGGATTCTATGTCCTCCACCACATTCTGGAGTACAGACGGGATCAGCAGAACCTTCGCATGTCACCTAGATCCGGTGATGCCCATATTCTGCAATGGGCAAAGAACCTAGGAGATATCCCGGATCATCGACTCCGAGCTAAGTTCTATCACATCTAGCGTGAACTTGCCCAAATCATCATGAAGGAGGTCCTCGAAAAAACACGGATGTTCTACGAAGAAGGGAAAATGTCGCCGGAAGACATCCGAACACACGTAGCCGCTCAGCGTCTCGAGCTGAAGCCTTTCACTGCGCTCCGGGACTATCTCCCTGACTTGGATGGATGGCACGACATGTTGGAGTGATTGATGATATATGACAATGTGTCCGTTTAGTCCATACTTTCTCTCTGACGAAACTTTGAGTTTTGCACGACCAATCTTTATTTGTGATGTAATTAAACCGTCCTCCTTAACTAGCGAAGATCACTCTAGTTAGGGCATTTTGGGTACGATGAACTTTGTTATTTATGCTTATGATATCTTGCTTCTATTTTTGCCAAATCGGTCTCTTTCTGTTGCTCAACTATATATGTTGCATATCGTCGACTCATGTGACGATGCAGGTGCATAGATCATCGATGGCGAAGAAGTGCTATGCCAGGAGTATACAACGAGTGGCCGGAGTGTCAGGCCCAGGTGTACCGGTTTCTGAGCGACAGCCAGTAGTTAGTTTAGGTTCACGCTAGTGCGAGAGAGGGATACGAACCGACGCTTAAAGAAGTACTACATTATGTATGATGAGACATGTCATGTAACTTGTATATCTATATCGTGATTATGATGTGACGACATGATTTGTGTTGGATGATATGATGAGACTATTATCTGTATGATATGATGAGCATATTGCATGTTTATGATACGATTAGAATACTGTATAAAACCTGTACAAAAACATCGCAAATACGTAGCAAAAAAAAAGATATGAGAAAATATAGTAGTAGCGCTCTTTAGCGCTGGACAGGAAAACGCTACTGCTAAAGCACTTAGCAATAGCGCTGGTTTGGAAAGCGCTACTGCTAAGTAGGTATAGCAGTAGCGCGTGTCAAAACGCGTTACTGCTAAACGTTAGCTGTAGCGCCGTATCAGTAGCGTGGGTACCCGCGCTACTGATACACCAAATACCCGCGCTACTGCTAGGCTTTTCCCTAGTAGTGTCTTATTCCATTGCACGATACTGATCGGGACGCTATCCCTAACAACAACTCCACACTGATGTACAAATGCGTCCTTGGTCCGCTTGGGAGCAATCGGTTGGCTATCTTTTGCCACTTCTATGATCGTGAACCTTTCATCCTGGCGCAACCTTTTCTTCGGGCCTTGTCTCCTTACGGAAGTTTGGCTCGATCCGGAGGGCTATAAAAGAAGAAAGAAGCGTTAATATATGTACATACCAAATCAATTAATGCATCAAGTCAGCATAGGCTTAATTAATATATATACCTCGCCAGACTTTGCAACAGCTCCCTCCTCCGTTCGGTTACCAGAGCCGTCATCATGGTCTCCTTCCTCCGCCATTCGGTCACCGGAGCCGTCATGATCTCCTTCCTCATCCATTGTTGGATCACCGGAGCCGTCATCCTCTCCTTCCTGACCATCGGTGTCATTTAGAAACGACAAGGGATCACCTCCGCCGAGGATTATATCCCCCAACAACTGTTCTTGTTCTACGTCTCTTTCCATAGTTTCAGCAAATATTACAACATGGCAATATACAAATATGAGAGATGGATTAATTAGTGGCAAACATAGACCTAGCTAATCACAACAAGGAATCATATGCATCTATGCGCAATGGATTAGTTGCGGACCGCCTCTCTCTCATGCATGTCCGACGTCCCCCCTCATGTCGAAGTTATCGGGGTTTATACTTTCAGGAGAGGACACTTTGCAAAAAATAATCGCTATGCAGGGAGGGGTTAGATCGACAACGCTCTTTCTTCTAGGGTTTGGGTGGCCTCGAGAGTTGGTTGGGCGAGTGGACCGGGAGTAAATTAGTAACTTTTAACTTGGTAAATTTGGGTGGCCTCGACAACGCTCTTTTAACTCATTTAACTTGATAAATTTGGGTGGCCTCGACAACGCTTCTAGGGTTTGGGGTGGCCTCGACAACGCTCTTTTAACTTGGTAAATTTGGCTGGCCTCGACAACTCTTCTAGGGTTTGGGGTGGCCTCGACAACGCTCTTTTAACTCATTTAACTTGGTAAATTTGGGTGGCCTCGACAACTCTTCTAGGGTTTGGGGTGGCCTCTACAACACTTTTTCAGTCCCGGTTTGGGTGGACTCGAGAGTTGGTCGGACGAGAGGGGGTTGATCGACGTCCCCCCTCATGTCGAAGTTACCGGAGTTTTCTATGAACAAAAAAAAATTCCACATGACAACATCTCAACTCATCTCCACAAAACATCTCATACATCTCATGTCCACAAAAAATTCACACTAGCTCATTTTAACTCATTTAACTTGGTAAATATTCTATGAACAAAAAAAATATTCAAAAAATACTACGTATATTCAAAAAAAATCTATGAACTTAAAAAATTCTATGAACATAAAAAAAAATCTATACACATCAATCCATCCATCCATCCATATATATACATACATCAATCCATCCATCTATATATATGCAAAAATTAAAGAAAAAAATTCTATGAACCTAAAAATTCTATGTGCAGGGGCAGGGGCGGCGGCGGCAGCGCATAGGGCAGGGGCGGCGGAGGCGGCAGCGCACAGGGCAGGGGCGACGGCACGCGGCGGCAGCGTAGGGGAAGGGGGGGAGCTCACTGGGGGGCGGCGATGAGGAGCGTGCGGGCTCGGGGCAGGGCGTTGGCGTCGGGAGGGCGGCGCAGCAGCCTGGCGGCGTCGGCGTTGGGGCAGGGAGGCGCAGCAGTAGCCTGGCAGCGTCGGCGTCGGCGTCGGGGCAGGGCGTCAGCGTGGATTGAGAGGAGCATGGGAGAAATTTCCTAAGTGTTGGCTTATATAGCCAGCCCTTTAGTCCCGGTTTGTGGCACTAACCGGGACCAATGCCCCCCTTTAGTCCCGCTTCATGCCACCAACCGGGACCAAATGTCGGTTTTCGTCAGCACAAAGGGGGAGAAGCAGAGACCTTTTGTCCTGGTTGGTGGCACGAACCGGGACTAAAGGGGGACATTGGTCCCGGTTGGTGCCACCAACCAGGACGAAAGGCTAGTATTGGTCCCAGTTGTTGCCTCCAACCGGGACGAAAGGGTTGCGGCTGGCACGGCGTCGGGCGGGTGGATGTTTAGTCCCACCTCGCTAGCTGAGAGGCATCGATAGTTGTTTATAAGCGCGGATGCGCCTCCCATTTCGAGCTCCTCTCTTATGCAGGCCTACGGGCCTAAACGCGTCTCTCTGCCTGTGGGCCTACTGGGCCTGCTGCGGGCCTGCATCCTGGCCCAACTAATGGGTTCGGTTTCTAGTAGTATGCAGGCCGTGGTGATCCAGTAGGCGGCATTTTTTAAATTTTTTTCCGGTATTTTTCTTTTGTCTTTTGCTTTATTTATTTTCTTTTGTTTTTACTTACAGCTAAATACTTAGAGTTTTTGAGTTATTCTTT
The DNA here is from genome assembly GCA_011799875.1 of Thinopyrum elongatum. Classification (NCBI taxonomy): domain Eukaryota; kingdom Viridiplantae; phylum Streptophyta; class Magnoliopsida; order Poales; family Poaceae; genus Thinopyrum; species Thinopyrum elongatum. The sequence continues at coordinate 16,391,027 of CM022299.1, forward strand.
TTGGTTTAGGTCACAAAAATTATAAACTTTCTGTTAGTGCCATTAGTTTTCAAATTTGAATAGTTTAAATTTGAAATCTTTAAAATTTGTGTGAATCACTAGTTTGTGAATAACTTTACTTTAAAAATAGATTTTTGAGTGATTCATTTTTCCTGCTATTTAATATTAGTGTGTTTTATCATTATATTCAATTTGGTAGTTTTTAGGTTATTTTAAATGGGTGTTTTAATCAAAAACAGATTTTGTTATTTTAGTTTGCTATTAAAGTTTCTAACAAAAAATACTTTATGAAAATTCTTTTTGCTATTTGAACTCCAGACTTTTTGTGTGTTTAAAATGCACCATTCAAAGCCACATCATAAATTTTCAACCCTTTCTGACTTCATTTAGTATTTTTCATGCATTTACTATTTTTTTTTGAGCTAAATGACCCTGAAATTGAAAAGCACTACAAATGAACTTTGAAAAGGTTGAAAGTTAGCATGGTATCATCATTTCACCCACATAGCATGTGCTAAAAAGTTGAGAGGGTTATGGCAAAAACTGGATCCACTTCGTGTACAAAATGGACAATCTCTTTCGAAGTATCAGGGTTCCGGACGAAAACTCATCTGTTACAAAAGGCATTTCATTTCTTGACATGTAACTGCAGTGATATTCTAGATTAAAGGCATCATCAGAATAGTTATGGAGAGAAAGTCTTCACTTTTTCTTCGCGTGTGTCCCTTGCATATTGCGTCGTAACCATGGATAATCTTCATCGTTTAACAGGGTGCTTGGGTCAGCCTTGACTTTGAAGGGAGGAATTTCATGAAACTTTTCATAATCTTCAGACATGTCTGTCTTGCCCTCCACTCCCACGATGTCTCTTTTCCCTGAAAGAACTATGTGGCGCTTTGGCTCATCGTATGATTTATTCGCTTACTTATCTTTTCTTTTTCTCGGTTTGGTAGACATGTCCTTCACATAGAAAACCTGCACCACATCATTGGCTAGGACGAATGGTTTGTCTGTGTACCCAAGATTGTTGAGATCCACTGTTGTCATTCCGTACTGCGGGTCTACCTGTACCCCGCCTCCTGATAGATTGACCCATTTGCACCGAAACAAAGGGACCTTAAAATGATGTCCATAGTCAAGTTCCCATATGTCCACTTTGTAACCATAATATGTGTCCTTTCCCCTCTTGGTTGCTGCATCAAAGCGGACACCACTGTTTTGGTTGGTGCTCTTTTGATCTTGGGCAATCGTGTAAAATGTATTCCCATTTATCTCGTATCCTTTGTAAGTCAATACAGTCGAAGATGGTCCCCTGGCCAACGAGTACAGCTCATCTGCAACAGTGTTGTCACCCATGAGATGTGTTTGCAACCAACTGCCGAAAGTCCTGATGTGTTCACATGTAATCCAGTTGTGACACTGCTCCGGGTGTTTGGAGCACAGCATATTCTTGTGTTCATTGACATACGGGGTTACCAAGGTAGAATTCTATAGAACTGTGTAGTGTGCTTGAGACCAATAATGCCCGTCCCTACGTATTATTGAGTCCGCTCCTAGCATGCCTTTTCCAATCAGTCTCCCCTCATACCGCGATTGAGGGAGACCAATCTTCTTAAGGTCAGGAATGAAGTCAACACAAAACCCACTGACCTCCTCTGTTTGATGGCCCGTGGAGATGCTTCCTTCTGGCCTAGCCCGGTTACGAACATATTTCTTTAAGACTTCCATGAACCTCTCAAAGGGGAACATATTGTGTAGAAATACAGGGCCCAGAATGGCAATCTGGTCGACTAGATAAACTAGGACGTGCGTCATGATATTGAAGAAGGATGGTGGGAACACCAGCTCGAAACTGACAAGACATTGCACCAAATCACTCCTTAACCTTGGTAGGATTTCGGAATCGATTTCCTTCTGAGATTGAATTGAGGAATGCACATAGCTTCACAATGGCTAATCGAACATTTTCCAGTAGAAGCCCCCTCAATGCAACCGGAAGGAGTTACTTCATAATCACGTGGCAGTCATGAGACTTTTGGTTTTGGAACTTTTTCTCTGCCATATTTCTTATTCCCTTTATCTTCGACGAGAAGCCAGACGGGACCTTCATACTGAGCAGGCATTCAAAGAAGATTTCCTTCCCTTCCTTGGTAAGAGCGTAGCTGGCAGGACCTTCATACTGCTTTGGAGGCATGCCGTCTTTTTCGTGCACACGTTGCTGGTCCTCCCGTGCCTCCGGTGTATCTTTTGTCTTCCCATACACGCCCAAGAAGCCTAGCAGGTTCACGCAAAGATTCTTCGTCACGTGCATCACGTCGATTGCAGAGCGGACCTCTAGGTCTTTCCAATAGGGTAGGTCCCAAAATATAGATTTCTTCTTCCACATGGGTGCGGGTCCCTCAGCGTCATTCCGAACAGATAGTCTGCCGGGACCCTTTCCAAAGATTACATGTAAATCATTGACCATAGCAAGTATGTGATCGCCAGTACGGACGGTGGGCTTCTTCCGGTGATCTGCCTTGCCTTTGAAATGCTTGCCCTTCTTTCGACATGGATGGTTGGTCGGAAGAAATTGACGATGTCCCAAGTACACATTCTTTCTGCATTTGTCCAAATATATACTTTCGGTGTCATCTAAATAGTGCGTGCATGCATGGTATCTCTTGTTTGTCTCTCCTGGAAGGTTACTGAGAGCAGGCCAATCATTGATGGTAACAAACAACAACGCATGTACGTCAAATTCCTCCTGGTCATGCTCATCCCACACATCTACAACTTTTCCATTCGACAACTGTAAAAGTTCTTCAACTAATGGCCTTAGGTACACATCAATGTCGTTGACTGGTTGCTTAGGGCCTTGGATGACCACTGGCATCGTAATGAACTTCCGCTTCATGCACAACCAAGGAGGAAGGTTATAGATACATAGAGTCACGGGCCAGGTGCTATGATTGCTGCTTTGCTCCCCGAAAGGATTAATACCATCCGCGCTTAAACCAAACCATACGTTCCTTGCGTCACCTGCAAAGTCCCCCCACGTTCTCTCGATTTTTCTCCACTGCGACCCGTCAGCGGGTGCTCTCAACTTCCTGTCTTTCTTATGGTCCTCTTTGTGCCATCGCATCAACTTGGCATGCTCTTTGTTTCTGAACAGACGTTTCAGCCATGGTATTATAGGAGCATACCACATCACCTTGGCAAGAACCCTCTTCCTTGGGCGCTTGCCCTCAACATCACCAGGGTCATCTCGTCTGATCTTATACCGCAATGCACCGCATACCGGGCATGCGTTCAAATCCTCGTACTCACCGCGGTAGAGGATGCAGTCATTAGGGCATGCATGTATCTTCTGCACCTCTAATCCTAGAGGGCAGACAACCTTCTTTGCTTCGTACGTACTGTCGGGCAATTCGTTGTCCTTTGGAAGCTTCTTCTTCAATATTTTCAGTAGCTTCCCAAATCCCTTGTCAGTTACACCATTCTCTGGCTTCCATTGCAGCAATTCCAGTGCGATACCGAGCTTTGTGTTGCCATCTTCGCAATTTGGGTACAACCCTTTTTTGTGGTCCTCTAACATGCGATCGAACTTCAACTTCTCCCTTTCACTTTCGCGTTCTCTCTATGCATCAACAATGACCCGGCGAAGATCATCATCGGGCACATCATCTGGTTCCTCTTGATCTTTAGCTTCCCCCATTGCAGCATCACCGTATTCAGGGGGCGCATAGTTGTCATCATCCTCTTCTTCTTCGTTGTCTTCCATCATAACCCCTCTTTCTCCAGCAGGAGGATGTGAAGGGTTTTCGAGTCAGAGTAAGCCTTCGTATTCCCACAGATAGGGCATGGACAACAGATAAAACCATTCTGCTTGTTTGCCTCAGCCACTTCGAGAAAATTATGCAGGCCCTTAATGTACTCGGAGGTGTGTCTGTCACCGTACATCCATTGCCGTTTCATCTGCGTGCATTATATATAATTAAGTGTGTCAAAAACCATTACAGAACATCATGAATAGAGAAGTGACCAAATTAATAGAAGTTCATCATCACATTAAAACCAAAGTACAGTAGTGATCAAATGTTATTACTGAAAAAATAAATACATAAAGTTCAAACATAGTTCTCATTGAACAACATATAGCTCTCTAGAGCATCTAATTAAAACATACATTGAAACTATGTAAACCATTTCAATGCAACAACAAATGCGATCATAATCGCAACTAAGGTAACAATTGATCCAACGGGATAATGATACCAAGCCTCAGTATGAATGGCATATTTTTTAATCTTTCTAATCTTCAAGCGCATTTTATCCATCTTGATCTTGTGATCATCGACGACATTCGCAACATGCAACTCCAATTCCATATTCTCCTCCTCAATTCTTTTCAATTTTTTCTTCAAGTAATCATTTTCTATTTCAACTAAATTTATCCTCTTGATAAGAGGGTCGGTTGGAATTTCCGGTTCACATACCTCCTAGATAAAAACATCTATGTCATGTTGGTCGACATAATTGTCATAAACACTAAATGAAACAAATAGTTGTAAAAGATAATATACCACATCCGAATCATAGACAGGACGAGGGCCAACGGGGGCGGATACCAAAACCATCGCACTACATAATAACAAACAATAATAAAATTAAGAAAATTCTACATGTATCTATATAAATCATACAAGTAAGAATTTTTTTTCTTTTAGAAAGAATATAAGAAGAAGAGGCTCACCACGGTGGTGCCGGCGATGAGATCGGCGCGGGCGATCGACGGCGGTGAGGACGGGGACGGGACAGGACGAACCGGCAAACCTAGAAAAATCTTGAGAAAAATGAAGCTTGGACAAGGAGATTCGAGAGGAGAAAGCTTAAGTGTGGCTCGGGCATTTCATCGAACACCAAATGTGCATAGGAGGTGAGCTGGAGCAACACACGCCTCTCCCACGGCCGGCCAAAAAAATAGAGCAGTGGCTCTGTTCGCGGGCAGGGGCAGGGGTATATACAGGGATATCTTTAGTCCTGGTTCGTGGCTAAAACCGGGACTAAAGGACAACATTTGGTCCCGGTTCCAGCCTCCAACCGGGACTAAAGGTGCTGGGCTAGGAGCGAGGCCCATTGGTCCCGGTTCATGTCTGGAACCGGGACCAAAGGGGTCAGGCGAACCGGGACCAATGGCCCCCGAGGCCCGGCCGGCGCCCTGGCCTCATGAACCTGGCCTCATGAACCGGGACTAATGCATCCATTAGTCCAAGTTCATGAGTGAACCAGGATTAATGCCCTTACCCAGGCCTCAACCAAAGCTCTGTTTTCTACTAGTGATACTTATTAGAGTATGATCTTTTGTAGAAAGAACTAAACTCTCATGCTTCACTTATATCTATTTAGAGAGTCAACATGAATTGGTCATTTGCATGGTTAGTCATAAAATCCTACATAAGACTTATGGATCACTGAATATGATATGTTTGATTCCTTGCAATAGTTTTGTGATATAGAGATGGTAATATGTGGGAGGTACTAGTAAATGGTTGTGGTTAGTAAGAATATTGGTGTTAAGGTTTGTGATTCCCGAAGCATGCACGTATAGTCTCTTGTTATGCTATGAAGTTGGAGCATGATTTATTATTGATTGTCTTCCTTATGAGTGGCAGTCGGGGATGAGCGATGGTCTTTTCCGACCAATCTATCCCCCTAGGGGCATGCGTAGTAGTACTTTGCTTCGAGGGCTAATAAACTTTCGCAATAAGTATATGAGTTCTTTTATGACTAATGTGAGTCCATGGATTATACGCACTCCTACGTTTTTGCAATTTGCTAGCCTCTACGGTACCATGCATTGCCCTTTCTCACATCGAGATGTGGTGCAAACTTCGCAGGTGCATCCAAACCCCGTGATATGATACGCTCTATCACACATATGCCTTATTATATCTTCCTCAAAACAGCCACCATACCTACCTATTATGGCCTTTCCATAGCCATTCCGAGATATATTGCCATGCAACTTCCATCGCTTCCGTTTTGATGACTTGAGCATTGATTGTCATATTGCTTTGCATGATCGTAAGATAGCTAGCATGATATTTCCATGGCTTTTCTGTTTTTTGATATCGTTGTTATGCTAGATCATTGCACATCCTGGTACACTGCCAGAGGCATTCATATAGAGTCTTACTTTGTTCTAGGTATCGAGTTGTAATTTTTATTTCTTTTGAGTTATAAGTAAATAGAAGTGTGATGATCATCATTATTCATTATTAGAGCATGTCCCAGTGAGGAAAGGATGATGGAGACTATGATTCCCCCACAAGTTGGGATGACACTCCGGACAATGAGAGAAAAAAAAGAAAAAGAAAAGAAAAAAAGGAAAAAGGAAAAAAAAGAAAAAAAGGAAGAAAAAAAAAAAGAGAAGGGCATTGCTACTATCTTTTACCACACTTGTGCTTCAAAGTAGCAGCATGTTTTTCATATAGAGAGTCTCCTATGTAGTCACTTTCATATACTAGTGGGAATTTTTCATTATAGAACTTGGCTTGTATATTCCGATGATGGGCTTCCTCAAATGCCTGAGGTCATCATGAGCAAGCAAGTTCGATGCACACCCACTTAGTTTTCATATTGAGCTTTCATACACTTATAACTCTTAGTGCATCCGTTGCATGGCAATCCCTACTCCTCGCATTGATATCAATTGATGGGCATCTCCATAGCCCGTTGGTTAGCCGCGTCGATGTGGGACTTTCTTACTTTTTGTCTTATCAATATTTACCCCTATCATCATACTCTATTCCACCTATAGTGCTATATCCATGGCTTGCGCTCATGTATTGCGTGAGGGTTGAAAAAGCTGAAGCGCTTTAAAAAGTATGAACCAATTACTCGGCTTGCCATCGGGGTTGTGCATCATATATACTTTGTGTCAAGAAGACAGAGCATGACAAGATTATATGATTTTGTAGGGATAGCTTTCTTTAGCGTTGATATTTTGAAAGACACGATTGTTTGTTGGGATGCCTGAGTATTGATGTCTTTATGTCAAATTATAGACTATTGCTTTGAATCAATTATGTCTTAATATTCATGCCATCATTAGATATATGATCAAGTTTATGCTAGGTAGCATTCCACATCAAAAATTATCTTTTTTTTGTCATTTACCTACTCGAGGACGAGCAGGAATTAAGCTTGGGGTTGTTGATACGTCTCCGTCGTATCTATAATTTTTTATTGTTTCATGCCAATATTATACAACTTTCACATATTTTTGGCAACTTTTTATATGATTTATTGGACTAACCTATTGATCCAGTGCCCAGTGCCAGTTCCTGTTTGTTGCATGTTTTTTGTTTCACAGAAAATCCATATCAAACGAAGTCCAAACGCGATAAAAATTTACAGAGAATTATTTTGGAATATTTGTGATTTTTGGGAGGTGGACTCAACGCAAACGGGGGCCCACATTGACCACAAACCACCAGGGCACGCCGGGCACCCCCTGGAGCGCCCAGGTATCTTTTGACCTCCTCGAACATCGGTTAGGGCCCTTCTTCTGGTGCAAGAAATATAATTTATGGAAAAAATCGTGTAAAAATTTCAGTGCAATCGGAGTTACGGATCTCCGGGAATTAAAGAAATGGTGAAGGGCCAGATGTGGGGAACGCGAAACAGAAGAGAACAGAGAGGTAGATCCAATCTCGGAGGGGCAGGAGCCCCTCCGCCGGCATTGAGGCCATGGACCAAAGGGGGAACTCTCCTCCCATCTAGGGGGGGAGGCCAAGGAAGAAGAAGAAGGAGGGGGGCTCTCTCCCCCTCTATCCCGGTGGCGCCGGAGTGCCACCGGGGCAAGGATCATGACGGCGATCTACATCAACAATCTTGCTACCGTCAACACATACTTTCTCCCCTTTATGCAGCGGTGTAACACCCCTTCTCCCCGCTGTAATCTCTGCTTATACATGGTGCTCAACTCCATATATTATTTCCCAATGATCTATGGTTATCCTATGATGTTTGTGTAGATTTGTTTTGTCCTATGGGTTAATCGTGATCTTGGTTGGTATGATTGTATATTTTATTTATGGTGCTGTCCTACGGTGCCCTCCGTCTCGCACAAATGTGAGGGATCCCCGCTGTAGGGTGTTGCAATATGTTCATGATTCGCTTATGGTGGGTTGCGAGAGTGACAGAAGCTTAAACCCGAGTAAGTGGGTTGTTGCGTATGGGATAAAGAGGACTTGATACTTAATGCTATGGTTCGGTTTCATGACCTTAATAATCTTTATTAGTTGTGGATGATTGCTAGGGGTCCAATCATAAGTGCATATGATCCAAGTAGAGAAAGTATGTTAGCTCATGCCTCTCCCTCATGTAAAATTGCAAGAATGATTACCCATACTTGTTATCGATTGCCTAGGGACAAATGACTTTCTTGTTGACAAAAGCTATCTACTTTTATTTCCTTGCAATTTATTCGTAGTTTTATGCTCGCAAAGTACTCGTAGTTTTATTCTTGCAAAATAGTTTCATACTTGTTCTTGGTAAAGCAAACATCAAGTGTGCGTAGTGTTGTATCGGTGGTCGATAGAACTTTAGGGAATATTTTTTCTACCTTTACCTTCTCGTTGGGTTCGACACTCTTATTTATCGAAGAAGGCTACAAACGATCCCCTATACTTGTGGGTTATCAGGAACTACGTATGTTGTCATAACGGTTCGACCGATAAAGATCTTCGTAGAATATGTAGGAGCCGATATGAGCATCCATGTTCCGCTATTGATTATTGACCGGAGAGGTGTCTCGGTCATGTCTACATAGTTCTCGAACCCGTAGGGTCCACACGCTTAACGTTCGTTGACGATATAGTATTATATGAGTTATGTGATTTGGTTACCGAATGTTGTTCAGAGTCCCGGATGAGATCATGGACATGACGAGGAGTCTCGAAATGGTCGATAGGTAAAGATTGATATATAGGATGATGGTATTCGGACACCGGAATTGTTTCGGGGGTCACCGAGTACTTATCGGGTCACCGGAAGGGGTTTCGGGCACCCCCGGCAAAAGATATGGGCCTTATTGGCCAAGAGGGGAAACAAACCAGCCACAAGGGGTTGGTGCACCCCCCATATGGGCTGGCCAAGGTGGATAAGGAAAGGGGAAGGAGGAAAGGAAAGAAAGGGAATAGGATTCCCCCATCCTTCCACCTCCCCCCCCCCCCTTTCCTTCCCCTCCGACAAATAAGGCAGGGGGGCGTGCCACTTGGGAGGACCACAAGTAGGATTCGGCCTACTTGGGGTGCCCTCCTGGCTGCTCCCTCCTCCCGTCCACCTATATATATGCAGGAGGGGGGCGCCTAGCACACCAGACAATTGCCTAGCCGTGTGCGGCGCACCCCTCCACCGTTTACACCCCCGGTCATATCTTCGTAGTGCTTAGGCGAAGCCCTGCGAGGATCACTTCACCATCACCATCACCACACCGTCGTGCTGACGGAACTCATCTACTACCTTGACGACTTGCTGGATCAAGAAGGCGAGGGACGTCACCGAGCTGAACGTGTGCAGAACGCGGAGGTGCCTTGCGTTCGGTACTTGATCGGTTGACGTGAGAAGAAGTTCAACTACATCAACCGTCTTGTGAAATGCTTCCGCTTACGGTCTACGAGGGTACGTAGACACACTCTCCCCCTCGTTGCTATGTATCTCCTTGGATAGATCATTGCGTGTGCGTAGAAATTTTTTGTTTTCCATGCAACGTTACCCAACAATGGCATCATGAGCCAGGTCTATGCGTAAATGATATGCACGAGTAGAACACAAAGAGTTGTGGGCGGTGATAGTCCTACTACTTACCACCAACGTCTTATTTTGATTCGGCGGTATTGTGGGATGAAGCAACCTGGACCAACCTTAGATGTCCACGTACATGAGACCGGTTCCACCGACAGACATGCAACTAGTTTTGCATAAAGGTGGCTGGCGGGTGTGTGTTTCTCCTACTTTAGTTGAATCAAATTTGACTGTGGCTGGTGCTTGAAGAAGGTTAAAATAGCAAACTTGACAAGTCACCATTGTGGTTTTTGCCATAGGTAAGAACGGTTCTCACCAGAAGCCCGTAGCAGCCACTTAAAACTTGCAACAACAAAGTAGAGGACGTCTAACTTGTTTTTGCAGGGTATGTTGTGATGTGATATGGTCAAGACATGATGTGATATACGTTATTGTATGAGATGATCATGTTTTGTAAGATATCAGGCAACCGGCAGGAGCCTTATGGTTGTCTCTTTATTGTATGAAATGCAAACACCATGTAATTGCTTTACTTTATCGCTATGAGTTAGCAATAGTTGTAGAAGCAATAGTTGGCGAGACGACCACGACGCAACAATGGAGATCAAGGTGTCGAGCTAGTGACGATGGAGATCATGACGATGCTTTGGAGATGGAGATCAAAAGCACAAGATGACGGCCATATCATGTCACATATTTTGATTGCATGTGATGTTTATCCTTTATGCATCTTATTTTGCTTAGAACGGCTGTAGCATTATAAGATGATCCCTTCACTTAATTTCAAGATAATAGTGTTCTCCCTGAGTATGCACCGTTGCTACAGTTCATCGTGTTGAGACACCATGTGATGATCGGGTGTGATAGACACCGTGTTCACATACAACGGGTGCAAGACAGTTTTGCACATGCGGAATACTTGGGTTAAACTTGACGAGCCTAGCATGTACAGACATGGCCTCGAAACACTAGAGATCGAAAGGTCGAACGTGAATCATATAGTAGATATGATCAACATAGAGATATTCACCATTGATGACTACCGCATCTCACGTGATGATCGGACATGGGTTAGTTGATTTGGATCACGTATCACTTAGATGACTTGAGGGATGTCTATTTAAGTGGGAGTTCTTAAGTAATTTGATTAATTGAACTTAATTTATCATGAACTCAGTCCTGATAGTATTTGCATATCTATGTTGTAGATCAATGGCCCATGCTACCGTTCCCCTATTTTATTTTGATATGTTCCTAGAGAAAACTAAGTTGAAAGATGATAGTAGCAATGATGCGGACTGGTTCCGTGATCTGAGGATTATCCTCATTCCTGCACAGAAGAATTATGTCCTTGATGCACCGCTAGGTGACAGACCTATTGCAGGAGCAGATGCAAACGTTATGAACGTTTAGCAAGCTCGATATGATGACTACTTGATAGTTTAGTGTGCCATGCTTTACGGCTTAGAACCGGGACTTCAAAAACATTTTGAACGCCACAGAGCATATGAGATGTTCCAAGAGCTGAAAATGGTATTTCAGACTCATGCCCGTGTCGAGAGGTGTGAGACCTCTGACAAGTACTTTGCCTACAAGATGGAGGAGAATAGCTCGACCAGTGAGCATGTGCTCAGAATGTCTGGGTACTACAATCACTTGAATCAAGTGGGAGTTAATCTTCCAGATAATATAGTGATTGACAAAGTTCTCTAGTCACTATCACCAAGATACTAGAACTTCGTGATGAACTATAATATGCGAGGGATGACAAAAATGATTCCTGAGCTCTTTGCGATGCTGAAATCGGCGATGGTAGAAATCAAGAAAGAGCATCAAGTGTTGATGGTTAATAAGACCACTTGTTTCAAGAAAAAGGGCAAGGGAAAAAAAGGGAACTTCAAGAAGAATGGCAAGCAAGTTGCCACTCCCATGAAGAAGCCCAAAGCTGGACCCAAGCCTGAAACTGAGTGCCTCTACTGCAAAGGAAATGGTGACTGGAAGCGGAACTACCCCAAATACTTAGCGGATAAGAAGGATGGCAAAGTGAACAAAGGTATATTTGATATACATGTTATTGATGTGTACTTTACTAGGGTTCATAGTAGCCTCTGTGTATTTGATACCGGTTCAGTTGCTAAGATTAGTAACTCAAAACAGGAGTTGCAAAATGAACAGAGACTAGTTAAGGATGAGGTGACGATGTGTGTTGGAAGTGATTCCAAGGTTGATAAGATCACCATTGCGCACTCCCTCTACCTTCAGGATTAGTGTTGGACCTAAATAAATCTTATTTGGTGTTTGCATTGAGCATGAATATGATTGGATGATGTTTATTGCGATACGGTTATTCATTTAAGTAAGAGAATAATTGTTGATCTGTTTACATGAATAAAACCTTATATGGTCATACACCCAATGTAAATGGTTTATTGAATCTCGATCGTAGTGATACACATATTCATAATATTGATGCCAAAAGATGCAAAGTTGATAATGATAGTGCAACATATTTGTGGCACTGCCGTTTAGGTCATATTGGTGTAAAGCGCATGAAGAAACTCCATGTAGATGGGCTTTTGGAATCACTTGATTATTAATCATTTGATACTTGCGAACCATGCCTCATGGGAAAGATGACTAAAACTCCGTTCTACGGAACAATGGAGCGAGCTAATGACTTATTGGAAATAATACATATCGATGTATGCGGTCCGATGAGTGTTGAGGCACGCAGCAGGTATCGTTATTTTCTAACCTTCACAGATGATTTGAGCAGATATGGGTATATCTACTTAATGAAACACAAATCTGAAACATTTGAAAAGTTCAAAGAATTTCAGAGTGAAGTGGAGAATCATCATAACAAGAAAATAAAGTTTCTATGATTTGATGGCGGAGGCGAATATTTGAGTTACGAGTTTGGCCTTCATTTAAAATAATGTGGAATAGTTTCACAACTCACGCCACCTAGAACACCACCGCGTAATGGTGTGTCCGAACGTCGTAACCGTACTTTATTAGATATGGTGCGTTCTATGATGTCTCTTATCGATTTACCACTATCGTTTTGGGGTTATGCATTAGAGACAGCCGCATTCACGTTAAATAGGGCACCGTCTAAATCCATTGAGACAACACTGTATGAACTGTGGTTTGGCAAGAAACCTAAGCTATCGTTTCTTAAAAGTTTGGGGTTGCGACACTCATGTCAAAAGGCTTCATCCTGATAAGTTCGAACCCAAATCGGAGAAGTGCGTCTTCATAGGATACCCTAAGGAAACAATTGGGTACACCTTCTACCACAGATCCGAAGGCAAGATCTTTGTTGCCAAGAGTGGGTCCTTTCTAGAGAAGGAGTTTCTCTCGAAAGAAGTGGGTGGTAGGAAAGTAGAACTTGATGAGGTAATCATACCTTCTCTCGAATTGCAAAGTAGTTCATCAGAGAAAACCATTCCCGTGATGCCTACACCAACTAGAGAGGAAGCTAATGATGATGATCATGAAACTTCGGATGAAGTTACTACAGAACCTTGTAGGTCAACCAGAACACGATCCGCACCAGAGTGGTACGGGAATCCTGTACTGCAAGTCATGTTACTAGACCAAGGCAAACCTACGAAATATGAAGAAGCTATGTGAGCCCAGATTTCGACAGATGGCTTGAGGCCATGAAATCTGAGATAGGATCCATGTATGAGAACAAAGTGTGGACTTTGGTGGATTTGCCCGATGATCGGCAAGCCATAGAAAATAAATGGATCTTCAAGAAGAAGACTGACGCTGATGGTAATGTTACTGTCTATAAAGCTCGACTTGTCGCAAAAGGTTTTCGACAAGTTCAAGGGGTTGACTACGATGAGACTTTCTCACCCGTAGAGATGCTTAAGTCCGTCCGAATCATGGTAGCAATTGCCGCATTTTATGATTATGAAATTTGGCAAATGAACATCAAAACGGCATTCCTTAATGGATTTCTTAAGGAAGAATTGTATATGAAGCAACCAGAAGGTTTTGTCGATCCTAACGGTGCTAACAAAGTGTGCAAGCTCCAGCGATCCATCTATGGACTGGTGCAAGCATCTTGGAGTTGGAATATACACTTTGATGAGGTGATCAAAGCATATGTTTTTATACAGACTTTCGGTGAAGACTGTATTTACAAGAAAGTGAGTGGGAGCTCTGTAGCATTTCTGATATCATATGTGGATGACATATTATTGATTAGAAATGATATAGAATTTCTGGATAGCATAAAAGGATACTTGAATAAGAATTTTTCAATGAAAGACCTCGGTGAAGCTACTTATATATTGGGCATCCAGATCTATACGGATAGATCGAGACGTTTAATAGGACTTTCACAAAGCACATACCTTAACAAGATTTTGAAAAAGTTCAAAATGGATCATTCAAAGAAAGGATTCTTGCCTGTGTTACAAGGTGTGAAGTTGAGTAAGACTCAAAGCCCGACCACAGCAGAAGATAGAGAAAGAATGAAAGTCATTCCCTATGCATCAGCCATAGGTTCTATAAAGTATGTCATGCTGTGTACCAGACCTGTTGTGTGCATTGCCAATAAGTTTGGCAAGAGGGTACAAAAGTGATCCAGGAGTGGACCACTGGAAAGCGGTCAAAATTATCCTTAGGTGCCTTAAAGAGGACTAAGGAAATGTTTCCCGGTTATGGAGGTAATAAAGAGTTCGTCGTAAAGGGTTACATCGATGCAAGCTTTAACGCCGATCCGGATGACTCTGAGTCTCAATCTAGATACATATTGAAAGCGGGAGCAATCAGCTAGAGTAGCTCCATGCAGAGCATTGTAGACATAGAAATTTGCAAAATACATACGGATCTGAATGTTGCAGACCCATTGACTAAACTTCTCATACAAGCAAAACATGATCACACCTTAGTACTCTTTGGATGTTAATCACATGGCGATGTGAACTAGATTATTGACTCTAATAAACTCTTCAGGTATTGGTCACATGACGATGGGAACTATGGGTGTTAATCACATGGTGATATGAACTAGATTATTGACTCTAGTGCAAGTGGGAGACTGAAGGAAATATGCCCTAGAGCCAATAATAAAGTTGTTATTTTATATTTTCTTATTCATGATAAAGGTTTATTATTCATGCTAGAATTGTAAGGATCGGAAACATAAAAGCATGTGTGAATACAAAAATAAACACCTTGTCCCTAGTGAGCCTCTACTTGACTAGCTTGTTGATCAAAGATGGTTATGGTTTCCTAACCATGGACATGAGTTGTCATTTGACAACGGGATTACATCATTAGGAGAATGATGTGATGGACAAGACCCATCCGTTAGCTTCGCATAATGATCGTTCAGTTTTATTGCTATTGCTTTCTTCATGTCAAATACATATTCCTTCGACTACGAGATTATGCAACTCCCGGATACCGGAGGAATGCCTTGTGTGCTATCAAACGTCACAACGTAACTGGGTGATTATAAAGATGCTCTACAGGTATCTCCAAAGGTATTTGTTGAGTTGGCATAGATCGAGATTAGGATTTGTCACTCCAGTTTTCGGAGAGGTATCTCTGGGCCCTCTCGGTAATACACATCATAAGCTTGCAAGTAAACGACTAAGGAGTTGGTCACGAGGTGATGTATTACGGAATGAGTAAGGAGACTGGCCGGTAACGAGATTGAACTAGGTATGAAGATACCGACGATCGAATCTCAGGCAAGTAACATACCGATGGACAAAGGGAATTACGTATGTTGTCATAAAGGTTCGACCGATAAAGATCTTCGTAGAATATGTAGGAGCCAATATAAGCATCCAGGTTCCGCTATTGGTTATTGACAGGAGAGATGTCTTGGTCATGTCTACATAGTTCTCGAACCCGTAGGGTCCGCACGCTTAACATTCGTTGACGATATAGTATTATATGAGTTATGTGATTTGGTGACCGAATGTTGTTCGGAGTCCCGGATGAGCACGGACATGACGAGGAGGCTCGAAATGGTTGAGAGGTAAAGATTGATATATAGGACGATGGTATTCGGACACTGGAAGTGTTTCGGGGGTCACCGGGTACTTATCGGGTCACCGGAAGGGGCTGGTGCGCCCCCCAAATGGGCCGGCCAAGGTGGAGAAGGAAAGGGGAAGGAGGAAAGGAAAGAAAGGGAATATGATTCCCCCTTCCTTCCACCTCCCCCCACCCCTTTCCTTCCCCCTCCGACAAATAAGGCAGGGGGCGCGCCACTTGGGAGGACCCCATGTAGGATTCGGCCTACTTGGGGTGCCCTCCTAGCGGCTCCCTCCTCCCCTCCACATATATATATGTCAGAGAGGGGGCGCCTAGCACACCAGACAATTGCCTAGCCGTGTGCGGCGCCCTCCTCCACCGTTTACACCCCCGGTCATATCTTCGTAGTGCATAGGCGAAGCCCTGCGAGGATCACTTCACCATCACCATCACCAAACCATTGTGCTGACGGAACTCATCTACTACCTCGACGACTTGCAGGATCAAGAAGGCGAGGAACGTCACCGAGCTGAACGTGTGCAGAACACGGAGGTGCCGTGCATTTGGTACTTGATCGGTTGATGTGAGAAGAAGTTCGACTACATCAACCGCGTTGTGAAACGCTTCCGCTTACGGTCTACGAGGGTACGTAGACACACTCTCCCCCTCGTTGCTATGCATCTCCTTGGATAGATCATTGCGTGTGTGTAGAAATTTTTTTGTTTTCCATGCAACGTTACCCAACGGTATATATAGGCTAGATCAACGACACTGGGCATGTACGGTTGTTTAGTTATGTGGATGTATGGTCATTAAGCTATATCATAGTTTATGCAGCCGATAGCTAGCTACCTAACGTATAAACATGGGCTAATGACCAACGTCGTTGTTGAGGTAATAATACAATGTTTAATTCTATGCTGCCAGTGGTGCATACATAAGCAAACCACAACATCAAGTAGTGACGCCCATGTAAAGCATGTGTGCATGCATGTGATATTTTGATTATGTCCAGAGCACCAAAAGTCTGATTGATTCCGAAACTTTATGTTGCCAGATTTGTCATCTTTTTATGAAGTTCTAATTCATGGGTTCACATATTTTCATGTCAATACATGGCACTTAAGTTTCATCTTTTGCCTTGCTTTGTTTAGATTTGTTCACCATCAATGTTTTTCATTGCCGGATATGAATGGATGGATGGGATATTGATAGTGTGTTTGATTGATTGATGGGGGTAGAAGAGGTGAAAATTGGTGTGGCACTATAGATCAATGACACAGGATGTTCGGCCATTAAGCTACATAATAGTTTATGTAGGCGGCTAAGCTAGCTACATAGCGCATAAATATGGTACTACCTCCGTCTCGGTGAATAAGTCATTCGCGTAGTTCTAGGTCGATGATTTAACTATCTAAATATGTATTATATGTGACAAAAAATATATATTTAGAAACTACATTCGTGTAGAAATCTAGTGATATACTTTTCATGACATATAACACATATTTAATTCCTCAAATCGATGACCTAGAACTACGCGAATGACTTATTCACCTAGACGGAGGATCTACTATGCATTAATGTTGTTATGTATTTGAATAAAGAGTAAAATGCATCATAAGTCCTATAACTATTCGAGGTGTGTCAAGTTAGTCCTAAAACTTCAAAAGTGCAGATTCAGGTCCTAAAAGTTTATAAGTTGTTCATCACAGGTCCTACGCAGGCCAGACCGGGTCTGACTTGCTTATGTGGCAAGTTGACCATCGCCACGTCGGCGCGCGCGCCACGTCAGCAGCACTGTTCATCGCACTGTACATACATATCGAGTTTTTCTACATTTTAAAAAAAAATCATTTTCTACAAAAAGTTACATGAATGCACTGTTTATGCACTGTTCATAATTCCAGATTTTTTATTTTCGGGTTTTACGTGGAATATTTTTTGTAGAAACTGAAACTTTCATTTTTTGGGGGAAATTTCTGATTATGAACAGTGTTTTGGGAAATTTCAGATTCCCCAAAAATGAATTTTTCAGAGTTCTTGAAAATTTCCAAGTATGAACAGTGCATAACCGCGTATTTTTAATGATTTTTTTCAGACTTTTCGGGGAATTTTTTTTCCCAGAAAATGAAATTTTCAGAGTTTTTGGGAAATTTCAGATTATGAACAGTGTTTTTAGAAATTTCAGATTCCCCCAAAATGAATTTTTCATCATTTTTTGGGAATTTCCTGATATGAACAGTGCGTAACAACGTATTTTTAATGAATTTTCCAGACTTTTCGGAGATATTTTCCCAGAAAATGAACTTTTTCAGAGTTTTTGAGAAATTCCAGATTATGAACAGCGCGTAACAGTGCATTCGTGTAATTTTTTGTAGAAAATGAATTTAAAAACAATTAGGAAAACTCGATATGTATGTACAGTGTTGTGAACAGTGCCGCTGACGTGGCGCGCGTGCCGACGTGGCGATGGTCAACTTGCCACGTAAGCAAGTCAGACCCAGTCTGGCCTGCGTAGGACCTGTGATGAACAACTTATAAACTTTTAGGACCTGAATCTGCACTTTTAAAATTTTAGGACTAACTTCACACCTCGAATAGTTATAGGACTTATGATGCATTTTATTCTTTATTCAAATACATAACAACATTAATGCACACGAGCAAGCAAGCTCGTCTCATCATATATATATATATATATATGTTCACTTCTTGTCGAAGCAGTTCCTGGTGCCGAGGGCGCAATTAAGGAAGCACACGACAAACCGCGGGGGCAAGCCGATGCATGGAACCACGCATCTACCCAAGCACCTCCTACAACTCGGGGTGCACACAGTGGCACCGGCGCCCATGCCGTTGCCGAGGAGACCGAGCTCCTCAATGAGCACCTCTTCCTCAAGATCCTGCAGACGAAGGTGCGCCTCATCGGCACCGCCATGGCCTCCCGCGGAGGCCATCATCATGTGCCCCACGGACAGAAACATAATGCACACGATGACCAGCTTAACAGTTGTGGAAGCCATTGCGGGTTATCGACGGATGGATGGGGTAATGAAAATGTGTTTGATGGATGGATGGGGTTAAGGAGATGAGAATTGGTGTGGCATTATAGGAATAGAGTGTGATGTATATATAGGCTAGATCAACGACACCGGGGATGTACGGTTTTTAAGTTATGTGGATGTATGGTCATTAAGCTATATCATAGTTTATGCAGCCGATAGCTAGCTACCTAGCGTATAAACATGGGCTAATGACAAACGTCGTTGTTGAGATAATAATACAATGGTTAATTCTATGCTGCCAGTGGTGCATACATAAGCAAACCAGAACATCAAGTAGTGAGGCCCATGTAAAGCATGTGTGCATGCATGTGATATTTGACTATGTCCAGAGCACCAAAAGTCGGATTGATTCCCAAACTTTATGTTGCCAGACTTTTCATCTTTTTATGAAGTTCTAATTCATGGGTTCACAGATTTTCATGTCAATACTTGGCACTTAATTTTCATCTTTTGCCTTGCTTTGTTTAGATTTGTTCACCATCAATGTTTTTCCTTGCCGGATATGAATGGATGGATGGGATATTGACAGTGTGTTTGATTGATTGATGGGGGTCGAAGAGGTGAAAATTGGTGTGGCACTATAGATCAATGACAAAGGAGGATGTACGGCCATTAGGCTATATAATAGTTTATGCAGGCGGCTAGCTAGCTACCTAACGTATAAATATGGTACTACTTTATAGCTAATGACAAACTAATACGGTACAAAGAGAAGTCATCATTGTCTTCTTGTACAATGTTTATTACTATGATGTCAGTGGTGCATGCATAAGCAAACACGACGACTCCAACAACCCGAACATTAATTTGAGAAGATGTACCTATTATACATGTCAGTTGCTTGGTCGATTGGGATGTCCAGTGCCGCCCATGTAAAGCATGCATGCATATGCATGTCATATTTTGACTATGTCTTGAGCTTCAATGTTTTCTTCTTACTTTCTTCAGGATATTTACCTTCAATGATTTGCGTTGCTTTGTTTAAGACGTTCACATATAAAGCCATGGGACGTGGCCACCACACGTTAGAGGAAAACCCGTATGGATTTGAGTTCACCTGTGTAAGGAAATAGCACGAAGGATGGCTCCTCCCCCCATTTCCCCTCCTCTTCTCAAACCTGGCCGAGACGCCGTCATCTCCACCAGTATTTATGTGGCTTCCAATATTTATTCAACATGCTTATCATTTATTTATCTCAATCCGGAATTAATGATATTATTAAAGTTTGTGACGGAGAATAATTAATGTGGAATTTCGCTTGAGGAAGTAATACTCAAGGTGCCAAGGACGACCGTGATGAAATACAGTAGGGGAATTAATAGGTATTTGGGAGCGTGGTTTTGGTCCGATGCCGAAACAACAATCTGCAGCCATAGCGAGTCGCTGCGATTTCTTCTGTTGTGCGCCATTTTGATCTCGTCGCCCTGGTCTGCCGTGCAACTCGCTCTCGACGAGTGTTGTGGCTCATCTGTTGCGTACTAGCCTTTGTCCGATCAATCTTTTGCCGCCGTCATGGTCCTTATCGATCCGCTGTGATGTCTTCCTCCACATAAACTCTACCACCACATGGATCGATTCTGCCGTCCACTCTACTTGCGCTACATCGATCCGTCCCTGCAAAAAATGATTGCCAGTTGCGCTTCAAATCTTCTTGCCTGCGTTCCATGCGTCGTCTTGGTTGATCCGGCAAAGCCGACAGGAACTCGCTGCCGCCTAAGATCCATTGTGGCACGTCAGCCAACCGAAGACACCTCGAGTCCCGAGGAGAATCTGCTAATACGATCCACATCATTTGTCTTCGCCCGCGTGATGCCGCCTGCATGCTATTGCGCCCTGATGCTGCGTGGATCAAGGACGGCCCTGCTGCGCGGAACTCAACTCAGACCATTAGCTCTACTGAAGGATCAAGTCCCATGGTGAACCGTGGCTCACTTCCTCACATCGATCAACGCAAGAAAGTCACCATGGTGGAGCTTTACTAAAGGAAAAAAGGCCGACGCCCACGAAAGAGGATTTGTAGCACCTACGTGCTCCACCCCTTATGTGGACATTAACTTCAAAAACAAACCAAGAAATTTGAAAAAAGAAGATGAATTTTGGGATACCAAACTTGGGTCTACAATCTACTTTCGTTTGAAATTTCACGAAAAAAATACCAGGAAACGTATTGGTGGCAAGAAAGACCGAATAATCGTACGTAAAGAAAAAAAACAGTTTGGATGGATTTTTGTTTGAACAGTACCGCGGATACGTTTTTTGGAATTTTTTCATGAAACTTCACACGGGAGTAAATTGAGAACGCAGGTTTGATAACACCAAATTTCATATTTTTATGAAATTTTTTGGTATTGTTTACACTTAATATTCGTATACGGGTGTGGAGCACCCAAGAGCTCCTGTGTATTTTCTGGCATGCAGCAGTGTTCTTGCGCTGGTAGAATTGGTGAGGAATAACCAACCTACAACCCTATGTTTGAAACTGAAAATATCGAGTCGAAGGATTGCCAAATATGAAGAACCGACGCATGAAAGCACACATAGCAATCATGCATACAAACAAGAGGTTCTTCATGCACTTGCCTTGTTCCAGCCAGTAAATCATAGAATTTTTCTTAGCTCTGCAAGATCTCAAACCTGTGCATAAAACTGCTTTAGAAGCTATTTCCAATTGCACAAACCGGGACGAGAGGCTCACCTTTAGTCCCGGTTCGTGACACAAACCGGGACGAGAGGCTCACCTTTAGTCCCGGTTTGTGTCACGAACCGGGACTAAAGATGCTCCTATATAAACCCTTCGTCCAGTCCGAGCTCTCTGTTCTGCCCCTTTCCTCTCCTCTCTGTTTCTTCCCCTCTTGCCCGAGCTCATCCTTCATTTTTGCCAAAATTTGTTAAGATTTGAAGGCACTCCATCCATCCAAGTGTTCACAAAGGTTAGCAACTTTGTCCTTTCATCTCTCATTGCTAGATTAGCTCTTGCAATGCTCTATAAGTATAGTGATTTGTGGGTTTTAGTTTGGGAGTATTTATATCTGGTAGTTTATTTGATTTATATGCAATTTGAGCTCAAATTAACTTCTTAGTTTGCATATGTAGGTGTGGTTTACTTAGTGCCTTCCCGTCCCCGTCGTAACCACCGTCGATCGCCCGCACCGTCCCGTCGCCGGCACCACCTTGGTGAGCCTCTTGTTCTTATCCTTTTTATAAAAAAATAATCATGTTTGTGTGATTTAGATAGTTACTTGTATTATTTTCTTACCCGTACGTTGTTTGTTATACATAGTGGCATGGTTTTGATATCCGTCCCCGTTGGCCCTCGTCTGGTTTATGATTCGGATGTGGTATATATTCTCTTTTATAACTATTTGTTGCATTTCGTGTTTATGACAATTACGCCGACCAACGTGATATAGATGTTTTTATCTAGGAGGTATGTGAACCGGAAATTCCAACCGACCCTCTTGTCGAGAGGTTAAATTTAGTTGAACAAGAAAATGAGTATTTGAAAGAAAAATTGAAAATAATTGAAGAAGAGAAGATGAAACTGGAGTTGTATGTTGCCGATGTCGTCGATGATCACAAGGTCAAGATGGATGCAATGCGCTTGAAGATTAGAAAGATTAGAAAATATGCCATTGATAGTGAGGCTTGGTATCATTATGCTGTTGGATCAATTGTTACCTTAGTTGCGATCTTGATCGCATTTGTTGTTGCATTTAAATGCTTTAGCTAGAGAGTTTGTATGTTGTTTTATGAGAATAAGTGTGTATGAACTTTATGTATGAACTTGTATTAATTTGGTCTTTTCGGTGTTGTGTAATGAAGATGAGCCGGCAATGGATGTACGATGACCGATGCTCTCCCCAGTTCATTAATGGTGTGCATACTTTTCTACTTGCGGCTGAGGCAAACAAGCGGGCGGATGGTTTTATGTGTTGTCCATGTGTTGACTGTAAGAATGATTGAAATTACTCTAACTCAAGAACCATTCACGTCCACCTGTTTGAGTCCAGTTTCATGTCCGGCTATAACTGTTGGACCAAACATGGAGAAAGAGGGTTCCTAATGGAAGAGAATGAAGAAGAAGAGGATGACGACAGCTATCCTGGCAATGGGTTCCCTGAATACGATGGTACAACAATAGGGGAAGAAGCTGAGCCGGCAATACGGGAAGAAGCTGAAGAAGAGACATCAGATGAGCTCGCTGATGATCTTGGTAGGGCCATTGCCGATGCAAAGAGAAACTGTGCAAGTGAAATGGAGAGGCTGAAGTTGCAGCGCATGTTAGAGGATCACAAGAAATTGTTGTACCCAAATTGTGAAGATGACAAAAAAAGCTGGGCACCACACTGGAATTGCTGCAATGGAAGGCAGAGAATGGTGTATCTAACAAGGGATTTGAAAAGTTGCTGATAATGTTAAAGAAGATGCTTCCAAGGGACAACGAATTGCCCGACAGTACGTACGAAGCAAAGAAGGTTGTCTGCCCTCTAGGATTAGAGGTGAAGAAGATACATGCATGCCCTAATCACTGCATCCTCTACCACGGTGAGTACGAGGATTTGAATGCATGCCCGGTATGTGGTGCATTGCGCTATAAGATCAGCCACGATGACCCTGGTGATGTTGAGGGCAAGAGCCCCAGGAAGAAGATTCCTGCCAAGGTGAACTGGTATGCTCCTATAATACCACGGTTGAAACATTTGTTCCAAAACAAAGAGCATGCCAAGTTGATGCGATGGCACAAAGAAGACCGTAAGAAAGATGGGAAGTTGAGAGTACCCACTGACGAGTCACAGTAGAGAAAAATCGAGAGAAAGTGGGACGACTTTGCAGATGACGCAAGGAACATATGGTTTGGTCTAAGTGCAGATGGCATTAATCCTTTTTGGGAGCAGAGCAGCAATCCTAGCACCTGGCCTGTGACTCTATGTATCTGTAACCTTCCTCCTTGGTTCTGCATGAAGCGGAAGTTCATTATGGTGCCAGTGCTCATCCAAGGCCCTAAGCAACCCGGCAACGACATTGATGTGTATCTAAGGCCATTAGTTGTAGAACTCTTACATCTATGGAATGAAAAAGGTGTACGTGCGTGGGATGAGCACAAACAGGAGGAATTTGACCTACATGCGTTGCTGTTTGTAACCATCAATGATTGGCCTGCTCTCAGTAACCTTTCAGGACAGACAAACAAGGGATACCGCGCATGCACACACTGTTTAGATGATACCGACGGTATATATTTGGATAAATGTAAGAAGAATGTGTACCTGGGACATCGTTGATTTCTTCCAAGCAGGCATCCCGTAAGAAAGAAAGGCAAGCATGTCAAAGGTGAGGCAGATCACCGGAAGAAGCCTCGCCACCGTACTGGTGATGATGTACTTGATATGGTCAAGGATTTAAAAGTAATCTTTGAAAAGTGTCCTGGCGGACAATCTGTTCTTAATGACGCTGACGGACGCGCACCCATATGGAAGAAGAAATCTATATTTTGGGACCTACCCTATTGGAAAGACCTAAAGGTCCGCTCTGCAATCGACGTGATGCACGTGACGAAGAATCTTTGCGTGAACCTGCTAGGCTTCTTGGGCGTGTATGGGAAGACAAAAGATACACCGGAGGCACGGGAGGACCAGCAACGTATGCACGGAAAAGACGGCATACATCAGGGTCATGCCAGCTACGCTCTTACCAAAGAAGAGAAGGAAATCTTCTTTGAATGCCTGCTCAGTATGAAGGTCCCGTCTGGCTTCTCGTCGAATATAAAGGTAATAATAAATATGGCAGAGAAAAAGTTCCAGAACCTAAAGTCTCATGACTGCCATGTGATTATGACGCAACTGCTTCCGGTTGCATTGAGGGGGCTTCTACCGGAAAACGTTCGATTAGCCATTGTGAAGCTATGTGCATTCCTCAATGCAATCTCTCAGAAGGTAATCAATCCAGAAATCATACCAAGGTTAGAGAATGATTTGGTGCAATGTCTTGTCAGTTTCGAGTTGGTGTTCCCACCATCCTTCTTCAATATCATGACGCACGTCCTAGTTCACCTAGTCGAAGAGATTGCCATTCTGGGTCCTGTATTTCTACACAATATGTTCCCCTTTGGGAGGTTCATGGGAGTCTTAAAGAAATATGTTCATAACCGTGCTAGGCCAGAAGGAAGCATCTCCAAGGGCCATGAAAATGAGGAGGTCATTGAGTTTTGTGTTGACTTTAATCCTGACCTTAATCCGATTGGTGTTCCTTAAAACGCGGGATGAGGGCAGACTGGGTGGAAAAGGCACGCTACGACCGAAAGCAATGATATGTATGGACGGGCATTCTTGGGCGCAAGCACACTACACAGTTCTACAAAATTCCTCTTTGATGGCTCCGTATATCGAGGAACACAAGAATATTCTACGGTCCAAACACTCGGAGCAGTCTGACGACTGGATTACACGTGAAAAAACGGGGACTTTCACCGGTTGGTTGCAGACACGTCTCATGCATGACGATGCTGTTGAAGATGAGTTGTACTTGCTGTCCCAGTTACCATCTTCGAATATATTGAATTTCAAAGGGTACGAGATAAATGGGAATACATTTTACATGATCGCCCAAGATAAAAAGAGCACCAACCAAAACAGTGGTGTCCGCTTTGATGCAGCAAACACCAATAGGCCAAAGGACACCTATTATGGTTACATAGAGGAGATATGGGAACTTGACTATGGACGTGGTTTGAAGGTCCCTTTGTTTCGATGCAAATGGGTCAATCTGACAGGAGGCGGGGTAACGGAAGACCCGTAATATGGAATGACAACAGTGGATCTCAACAATCTTGCATACGCAGACGAACCATTCGTCCTAGCCAATGATGTCGCGCAGATTTTCTATGTGAAGGACATGTCTACCAAGCCGAGAAAAAGAAAAGATAAGGAAGCGAATACAGCATACGATGAGCCAAAGCGCCACATAGTTCTTTCAGGGAAAACACACATCGTGGGAGTGGAGGACAAGATAGACATGTCAGAAGATTATGAAAAGTTTCATGAAATTGCTCCCTTCACAGTGAATATTGACCCGAGCATCCATTTAAATGATGAAGATTATCCATGGTTATAGCCCAAAGGGACACACGCGAAGAAAAAGTTTTATACCCAAAGATCCCACTCTGGGATGTGACCGGCTTCACTGTCATCACTTTCTTCTCTAGTGAGTTTCCGGACTTATATATCTAGAAAGTCCCACTTCGGACAAAACGGATGGAATCTTTGTAATAGTTAGGGTACTTATGTGTTTTGGCATTTGAAACGCCAAGAAATATTATGTACAAACAAATTATTTCATGCATTTACTGATTTTTTTTAGCTAAATGACCCTGAAATTGAAAAACACTACAAATGAACTCTGAAAAGGTTGAAAGTTCGCATGGAATCATCATTTCACCCACATAGCAAGTGCTAAAAAGTTGAGAGGGTTACGGCAAAAACTAGATGCACTTCGTGTGCAAAATGGACAATCTCTTTCGAAGTATTAGGGTATCGGACGAAAACTCATCTGTTACAAAGGCATTTCATTTTTTTAAACTTATTTCAACTCCAGACTTTTTGTGCATTCATTATGCACCATTCAAAGTCACGTCATCAATTTTCAACCATTTCTGACTTCAATTGCTATTTTTCATGCATTTACTATTTTTTTTGAGCTAAATGACCCTGAAATTGAAAAGCACTACAAATAAACTCTGAAAAGGTTGAAAGTTGGCATGGTATCATCATTTCACCCACATAGCATGTGCTAAAAAGTTTAGAGGGTTACAGCAAAAGCTGGATGCACTTCGTGTACAAAATGGACAATCTCTTTCGAAGTATCCAGGTTTCGGACGAAAACTCATATGTTACAAAGGCATTTCATTTTTTAAAACTTATTTCAACTCTAGACTTTTTGTGTGTTCATTATGCACCAATCAAAGCCACTTCATCAATTTTCTACCCTTTCTGACTTCATTTGCTATTTTTCAAGCATTTACTGATTGTTTTGAGCTAAATGACCCCAAAATTGAAAAGCACTACAAATGAACTCTGAAAAGGTTGAAAGTTGGCATGGTATCATCATTTCACCCACATAGCATGTGCTAAAAAGTTGAGAGGGTTACCGCAAAAAGTGGAAGCACTTCGTGTACAAAATGGACAATCTCTTTCGAAGTATCAGGGTTTCGGACGAAAACTCATCTGTTACAAAGGCATTTAATTTTTTAAAACTTATTTCAACTCTAGACTTTTTGTGCATTCATTATGCACCGTTAAAAGCCATGCCATCAATTTTCAACCCTTTCTGACTTCATTTCCTATTTTTCATGCATTTACTGATTTTTTTAGCTAAATGACACTGAAATTGAAAAGCAGTACAAATGAACTCTGAAAAGGTTGACAGTTGGCATGGTCTCATCATTTCACCCACATAGCATGTGCTAAAAAGTTGAGAGAGTTACAGCCAAAACTGGATGCACTTCGTGTACAAAATGGACAATCTCTTTCGAAGTATCAGGGTTCCGGACGAAAACTCATCTGTTACAAATGCATTTTATTTTTTAAAACTTATTTCAACTCCAGACTTTTTGTGCGTTCATTATGCACCATTCAAAGCCACGTCATCAATTTTAACCCTCTCTGACTTCATTTGCTATTTTTCATGCATTTACAGATTTCTTTGAGTTAAACGACCCAGAAATTGAAAAGCACTACAAAATGTACTCTGAAAAGGTTGAAAGTTGGCATGGTATCATTATTTCTCCCACATAGCATGTGCTAAAAAGTTGAGAGGGTTACGGCAAAAATTGGATGCACTTCGTGTACAAAATGGAAAATCTCTTTCGAAGTATCAGGGTTTCGGAAGAAAACTCATCTGTTACAAAGGCATTTCATTTTTGAAAATAACCTAAGAATTACCAAATTGAATATAATGATAAAACACACTAATATTAAACAGCAGAAAAAAGAATCACTAAAAAATCTATTTTTAAAGTAAAATTATTCACAAACTAGTGATTCACACAAATTTCAAATAATTCAAATTTAAACTATTCAAATTTGAAAACTACTCGCACTAACAGAAAGTTTATAATTTTTTTTACCTAAAGCAAAAAGATTCACTCAGAAACTCTAAATAAAGCAAAAAAACAACTCATAAACAAAAGAAAATAAATAAAACAAAAAACAAAAAAATAAATAAATTAAAAAAAAGCCCGCCTACTGGGCCGCCACGGCCTGCATACGACTAGAAACCCAACCTGTAGTTGCGCCAGGATGCAGGCCCGCGCGGCCCAGTAGGCCCAACAGGGCGGCACAGGTTCAATAGGCCCACAAAGGCCTGCTTAGAGAGGAGTTCGATACAGCTGCAGCGGCGGGACTTATAAACCGCTCTGAGGCCCCTACGCTTGGCGAGGTGGGACTAAACATCGACGCGCACCTCGCCTGCCAGCACACCACCTTTAGTCGCGGTTGGTGGCTCCAATCGCGACTAAAGGCCCCCCTTTAGTCGCGGTTGGAGCCACCAACCGGGACTAAAGGTCTGGCTTCCCGCCGCTTGGCCTGATCAAAATTGACCTTTAGTCCCGGTTGGTGGCTCCAACCGGGACTAAAGGTGCCTCGTATATAAGAAAATCTTAGGAATTTTCAACTCCGCCCTCTTCATTCCATCGTCGACGCCGAACCAGGACGCCGCCAGGCTGCCACGCGCCGCCGTCTCGCCTCTCCCCCGATGCCCCCGCCTCTCCCCCAATGCCGGAGCTCGTCGCCGCCCCCGACGCCGGCGCCTTCTCCCCGATCCCCGACGACGGACACGCCCTTCCTCCCCGAGCCCCAATGCCGCCCGCGACGCCGCCCGCGCCCTCCTTCCCGAGCTCCTCGCCGCCTTGCCTGCCCCGACGCCGTCGCCGCCCCCGATGTGCCGCCCACGCCGCCCGCGCCTGCCTCCGGCCCCTATCGATCCTCGCCGTCGCCTCGACCCCCCTGTGAACAATTTTGACATTTTTCAGAGGAATTTTGATATTGTTTTTCACTAGATGATTAGATGCTTAGTTATAGTATTAATTAGTATATATGTATAGTAATTTTGACATTTTTGAGAGGAATTTTGACATTTTTTTTCACTAGATGATTAGATGTATAGAAAAAAGTTGAGGAATTTTGACATTTGAGGAATTAATTAGTATAATGTATGTATATAAATTTTGAGGAATTTTAACATTTGAGGAATTTTGACATTTTGATCCAATGTATAGAAATTAGTATATATATATATATGTATGTATACAATGTATAGAAAAAAGTTGAGGAATTTAGATATTTGATCCAATGTATAGCAATTAGTATATGTATGTATACAATGTATAGAAAACATTTGAGGAATTTTGACCAAGCATAGAAAAAATTTGCATAGAAAAAGTTGCATATTTTAATGTTGTATTTGCAAAATTTTGTTATGTATTTGCAAAATCAAGTGAAAAAGAATTACAAAAATCACTGTCAAGCATTTAAAAAATGTTAAATTTGCATAGAATTTGTTCTCGACGTCAACGATGCCCGGCCCGCATCCTCGTAGTCGACTCATTCGCGACGACGTCTTGCTTCAGAGGCGCCATGTCCGGGACTAGGCTCCGCCGGGCTGGCACTGGGGGTGCTGCCTTCAAGGGCGCGCATCTTGGTGATGAACCCGCCTCCCGTCGTCGACCCGGAGCTTCTTTGGTGGCGGGCGCGTGGGCCACATTCGGTGCGGAGGCTGGCATCCCTCGCGGAGGTGGTACGTCACCGTGTCAGGGAGGAGGACGAGCACGTCCGTCGCTACATGGTTGCGTTGGACGTCAGGTTCTCCAATACCTGGCAGGTTCTTCAGGGGTCTCACCCGAGCTATGATCCCGTGATCGTTCCTTCTCTTTGGGTGTCTAGCGCGAGTGATGTTAGCTAGTGTTGTTATATATATGATAATATTTGAGATGTATTAGTGATAATACTCGAGATGTATTCGGGATTATATTCGAGAATATTCGAGATTATATTATTGGATAATATTCGAGACGATGTATTCGAGATTATATTCGATGATGCATATTATCTGGATTATTCGAGATGTATATTATCTACTATGATTCAGTTTTTCCTTATTGATTGCATGCATGCATTCTAATTTTTATACTAAATTGTTTTATCTTTCTTCTTGATTAGTTAAATAAAAGCTATGGACAATACCGGCAGAGAGGTAGAAGAGACTATGTTCGACATCATACGCTCCTCGAGCCCAGAAGAATAAAGAAGATGACGGCTCGCAATATCTGAACAATACCGGTGAGGGTATGATATTTGATGAAGACGAACTAATAGATGAAGTCCACAACAATGATGGCGAAGGAAATGTTGTTCTTCAAATAACAAAGACCGGTGAGGTATATTTATATAAGGCATCTGGTGATCATCACATGTTTTAATTGATTTGTATATATATTAACGAATTGATCTTTCTTCTTTTAGCCGTCCGGATCGAGAAAATCTTCTACAAGCAGCAGGACAGTTCGAGGCCCGGCCAAAAAGTTGCAGGCTGGCGTAAAGTACAACATCGATGCCATCAAACCAAATGGCGAACCGCTTGAACCTAAGAAGAATGTGAACAAGTTCATTCGTCAATGCGGAGTTATTGTCAGGGACCAAATCCCGATCTCCGTTCAAGAATGGAAAAAGCCAGCAAAGGGAGATCCAGATGTTACTTTTATCTCCGAAAGAGCAAAAGATCTGCTTTGGGAATCGCTCATGTCACATTTCACCCTACCAGATCGTTTGACAGATACAGATCTGGAGAAAGTCAAGAAGAGTGATCTTAAGAAGATGGCGATAGCATTCAACAACCACAAGAAAAATATATGGGCCGCGTACGTCGAAGCAGGAAAGCAGACTCCAAAATTCAAGGGAACACTGGAGAAGGCAAGAGACCACTGGGACGCTTTCGTGAAGTTCAAGGAATCGGAAACAGCTCAGGAACGGTCGAGAAAAAACAAGATTAATGCTGCGAAAAAGAAGTGGCACCATAATCTGGGGCCAGGTGGCTACGAGGTGGCCCGGCCTAAGTGGGATATCGCTAAGCAAGAGATGATTGATGCAGGGGTCACTCTAGTTACATTGAGCTGGCCCCCCAGGTGCAGGACTTGGTTTTATGCGCATGGGGGGAAGTTGGACCGAAAGACAGGGTTGGTTTTGGAGCGGGCAAGTCTTAAAGAAGCCTCCAACACTTTACTTGTTGCAATAGAAGAGGCTCGAACGGGGGTGTTCACGCCCAACAGAGAGAACGTCGAGCTTATGCGCTCCCTGAAGAATCCTGAACACCCGGGAAGAACACGAGGCAAAGGCGTTGTTCCGTGGTTTGAGGGGTTTGCGGATTGGAACGCCGATTACAGAAGCCGTGCGAGAAAGAGGCAGCAGGAGGAGAAGAGGAAGCTAGAGGAGGAGAAGAGGAAGGAGGAAGCAGACCGCCTTCAACTGGTAGAATCAAAGCACGCGGAGTTGGAACCTGCTTTCAGGCAGCAGCAGGAGCAAATCGACTCAATTAGCCAGGAAAGGGCATCTCAACTGCAGCAGCAAGCAGATCCAGCATTGGATAGCACCGTCCCATCTATGCCGAGAAGCAGCGTGGGTTCCACCCAGGCCGATGATGCACTGCTGGCTAGATACCCCATGGATGATATCATATGCACGACAACTTGTGAGCTTCACATGAAAGTGAATAACATATCCATGAAGGTGGTGGACGGCTATGCTTTAACAAATCCCCCTGAAGATACCTTCCATTGCAATCCGATTCCAGCTGGCTATGTTCGTGTCGGGGTTGATGAAGTGATGACAGGATATTACGAGCTAGAGCTTGACATTCCTGGAGGTGACAAGGAGCGCACACTGGGAGAGGCCATACATCGTACTATTCTATGGAGAAAGGATTGCATCGTCTTTCCAAGGCCACCGACTCCTGCTCCAACAAGTCCGCCGCGTCAGTCGACTCCTGCTCCTCCAAGTCCAGCACCGCATCAGTCGACTCCTGCTCCTCCAAGTCCGGCGCCGCGTCAGTCGACTCCTCCTCCTCCAAGTCTGGCACCGCGTCAGCCGACTCCTCCTCCTCCAAGTCCGGCACCGCGTCAGCCGACTCCTCCTCCTCCAAGTCCGGCACCGCATCACCCGTCTCCGCCGCTTTAGCAACAGCGGAAGAGAGGCGCCACAGCTACGGCGGCTAGCGGTACAATAGGCAAGAAATTCAAATATGGTCCAAGCCTCAAGCCTCTTCCGACGTTGCCTTACCACCTGACTGACGAGGAAAACGACGCCGAAGTGGCTGCCCAAGTGAAGGCCCATTTTGCACCGAACCCTCCCCCCTGCCGCCGAAGGAGAAAATACTTGAGAAAGTCATACAACACTTTATTGGTAATGCTCAACTGGCTGTGAAGCATAGGGACTCAGACTATGAGAGCTCTATCAAGAAGTCATATCGTGCACAAAAAGAGAAGGAGTCGAGCTCGAGCCAAGCAGTTGGCAAAAAAAGCAGGAAAACTGTTCCCCAGCTGGGAGAACAGGCAGTGCAATCGATCCCCCCGCTCATAGTACAACCACATGCGAGTACCGCCGATCAGCTGGTAATAACCGACGATCATAGAAGGCAGGCTAAAGAGGCCGGTGTCACTGTTCAAAAATTCCTAGGCATAGAGGAATTCCAAACGTTTACAGAGGAGGAATTAAAATGGAAATTTGTCCGCGGGCAACCTCCGGTCAAGCCTGAGGAGATCCCGCTTCTATCAACGAGAATGTATCAATTGCATGAGTGGTACCTGAGAGAAGTAAAGAACGGGCGACAGTCCCTGATACGTCTCCAACGTATCTATAATTTTTTATTGTTCTATGATGTTGTATTATCATTCTTGGATGTTTTATAATCATTTTATAGTCATTTTATATCATTTTTCGGTACTAACCTATTGACATAGTGCCAAGTGCCAGTTGCTGTTTTTTGCATGTTTTTTACATCACAGGAAATCAATAACAAACGAAGTCCAAACGCAGCGAAACTTTTTGTGGATTTTTTTTGGACCAGAAGACATCCAGTGGGCCGGAGAAGCGCCTGGGGGGTGCTCCGAGGGGAGCACAACCCACCAGGGTGTGCCTGGAGGCCCAGGCGTGCCCTGGTGGGTTGTGCCCACCTCGGGTGCCCCCTGAACCGCCTCTTTACTCTCTAAATACCCCAATATTCCAGAAACCCTAGGGGAGTCGACGAAAATCAATTCCAGCCGCCGCAAGTTCCAAAAACCACAGATCCAATCTAGACACCATCACGGAGAGGTTCATAATGTCCATTGGTGCCTCTCCAATGATGCGTGAGTAGTTCTTTGTAGACCTACGGGTCCGTAGTTAGTAGCTAGATAACTTCCTCTCTCTCGTTTGATTCTCAATACAATGGTCTCTTGGAGATCCATATGATGTAACTCTTTTTACGGTGTGTTTGTTCGGATCCGATGAAGTTTGAGTTTATGATCAGATCTATCTTTTTATCCATGAAAGTTATTTGAGTCTTCATTGATCTCTTATATGCACGATTGCTTATAGACTCGTATTTCTTCTCCGATATTTGGGTTTTGTTTGGCCAACTTGATCTATTTATCTTGCAATGGGAAGAGGTGCTTTGTGATGGGTTCGATCTTACGGTGCTTGATCCCAGTGACAGAAAGGGAACCGACACGTATGTATCGTTGATATTAAGGATAACAAGATGGGGTCTATTTCTAGATAAATAGATCTTGTCTACATCATGTCATCGTTCTTATTACAATACTCCGTTTTTTCACGAACTTAATACACTAGATGCGTGCTGGATAGCGGTCGATGTGTGGAGTAATAGTAGTAGATGCACGCAAGAGTCGGTCTACTAATCTTGGACGTGATGCCTATATAATGATCATTGCCTGGATATCGTCATGATTATTTGAAGTTCTATCAATTGCCCAACAGTAATTTGTTCACCCATCATTTGCTATTTTTCTCGAGAGAAGCCACTAGTGAAACCTATGGCCCCTGGGTCTCTTCTTTAATATATTTGCCTTTGCGATCTATTTTATTTGCTTTTATTTTCAGATCTATATTTCCAAAAACCCAAAAATACCTTGCTGCACTTTATTTTATTTGCGATCTATTTATTCAATCTATTACAACTTTCTTCCGGCTCCGCCCCAATTTCTGGCGCCGTTACCCAAAAGGGATTGACAACCCCTTTAATGCGTCGGGTTGCGAGTATTTGTTATTTGTGTGCAGGTGTTGTTCATGTACTCTTGCTTGGTTCTCCTACTAGTTCGATAACCTTGGTCTCATCACTGAGGGAAATACCTACCATTGTTGTGCTGCATCATCCCTTCCTCTTTGGGGAAATACCGACGTAGTTCAAGCAAACATCAAAAGGAATTTCTGGCGCCGTTGCCGGGGAGACATCATCAACATCTACCAGATTCCTAATCACAAATCTCATCTCCTCGCAATTTACATTATTTGCCATTTGCCTCTCGTTTTCCTCTCCCCCACTTCACACAAATTTGCCGTTTTATTCGCCCTCTTTTTCTTTCATCGTTTTCTCGTCAGATCTATCTTTTTGCTTGCAATCATGAGTGATTTTGGTATGGCAGAAACAGATGATGGCCTAACTCCTAAAATGGAGCGTACGGGTAACCTGGATGCTAAAACTTTTGTTTTGGTGCAAGGGAATGTTATAGGAAAAGAATGTATCCAAGAATTTTTCAATTGTGTTGGAAATTTAAGTCTTGATGATGTTCCTATACTTAAGAGGACTAAATCTTATGCGGAAGCTATTTCAGCACTAGTTCTGAAACTTGAAAATAAATTTATCCGTACTCATCCTACTTTGCAAAGATTGTTTTTTGGGTTACCCGTTATAAAGAATCCCAAGGCTAAAAAGTTGGCCACCCTTGTTCTTATGAATGAATTTGATTACATAGTACGGGAAGCTGGTGAAATTTTTGATTTCTATGGTATGAATCGTGTAAAACTGGTGATAGATGAAATTCTTTATAATAGTGATAATGTGCTAAGAAATTTTCTTGGGAATAATCAAATCTTTGACGAGAATCTTAAAAAGGAAGTCCCTGTTTTAGATATAATCCAACAAGTTTTCAATGATGTTAATCAACACTATTCTTGGATTGTTGCCGGAAATCAAAGGGGATATGATGATAAGCAACTTGATAGTGCTAAAGTCTCTATGGATAAGGTGTTCTATGTTGTTTTTGCAAAACCTCTTGACAAAGACACCTCTAAGTAAAATGGAACTAAAGATGACAAAACTTAGATCCGTGCTTTATGCCTAGCTAGGGGCGTAAAACGATAGCGCTTGTTGGGAGGCAACCCAATGAATAAAATTTCTTTTTGCCTTTTGCTTTCTGTTCTTGAGTGTTTGCACAATTATGCTACTGTTATGATTGTGTTTTTTGTGTTTTAATTAGTGTTTGTGCCAAGAAAAGCCTTTGGGATAGCTTTGGTGACAGTTGATTTGATCTTGTTGGAAAACAGAAACTTTTGGATCCAGAAAAATAATTGTTTAGAATAAAAAAAGCAACGATAAATTCTGAATTTTTTACACAAGATTTATATGGTAATTTCCCTGTTTTCCTAATTTTTCAGATTTTTAGGAGTTACATAATTATTTGAAATATTCAGATTGCTACAGACTGTGCTGTTTTTGGCAGATTCTGTTATCTTTGCGTTGTGTGCTTGTTTTGATGATTCTATGGTTTCCTTTCAAGAGTTTTTGCCATAGAAAAGTTTGAATACAGTAGATATAATGCAAAAATAAAATATGAATGGGTTTGCAACAGTACTTATAGTAGTGATTTGCTTTCTTATACTAACGGATCTCACGAAGGTTTTGTTAAGTTTTGTGTGATTGAAGTTTTCAAGTTTTGGGTGATATTACGATGGATGAAGGAAAAAGGAGTATGAAGAGCCTAAGCTTGGGGATTCCTGTGACGACCCCGGCTTACTCGTGCACTAATCATACACACAAATGCACACGATCAATCCTAAGGACTCACTTGAAGATATCACAACACAACTCTAAAACATAAATAAAGTCATACAAGCTTTATATTACAAGCCAGGGCCTCGAGGGCTCGAATACATAGCTCGATGACATACAAGTGTCAGCGGAAGCATCAGATATCTGAGTACAGATATATTACAGAAAGAGAGATAAGCCTTCACAGAGGCGGGGCAAAATAAAATTCTACGATCGAAAGGCGTGGGCCTCCTGCCCTGGACCCTCCGAATCCTACTCCTGGTCGTCGGTCGGCTCCTCGTAGTAGTAGTTCTC
Source organism: Thinopyrum elongatum (assembly GCA_011799875.1). NCBI lineage: Eukaryota > Viridiplantae > Streptophyta > Magnoliopsida > Poales > Poaceae > Thinopyrum > Thinopyrum elongatum. Next base: position 16,427,282 of record CM022299.1, read on the forward strand.
TCTGGGCTGGTAGTAGTAGTGGTCGTCGACGGGGACACCTGGCTCCGGGGCTCCGTCATCTGGATGCAACAAAGGGATAAAGGGGGAAAAAGGAAAATAAAGCAAACCTGAGTACTCATCCGAAGTACTCAGCAAGCAAGGATCTACACTACATATGCAACATTTTCAAAGGGGGCTGTATATGTGGACTGGGCTGCAGAAATGCCAGAGTAGAGGGGAAAAGCCTAGTCCTATCGAAGACTAGCATCTTCAGCATCTTCATCACAGCATTAGAAGAGAGCAGAATAACATAATGTAAAGTATAGCAGTGTCATCAATCCTCGGCCAGAGATTCTTCCTCGACTCCCCGCGAGAAAGCAATCACAGAGCCTTACTATCCAGTTCTCATCTCAAGTCATGTTCTAGTTGTACCGATCAGGATACAACTCCGAGTGTCCGTTACCGTAGGACAGGCTATCGATAGAAGTTTCTTCCCTGCAGGGGTGCACCAACTTACCCACCACGCTCGCTTAACTCCGGCCGGACACACTTTTCTGGGTCATGCCCAGCCTCGGCTAAGCAACACGCCGCAACCCGACCAAATACTTAACAGAGAGGTCAGCACGCTGGACTAACCTATGCCCCCAAGGGTCTTGGGCCATCGCCCCGGACGCTCCTGCACGTTGCGTACACCGCCGGTGAGCAGACCTAGCAACCCCTTAATACAAGCGCGGTTGCGTTCCCAGTCCAACCCAGCGTATGCCGCTCAGTTGCTGACGTCTATTAAGCTTCGGCTGAAGTATACGACGCAGAACGCCCATACTATGCCCATGTGATGGTCAGTGCTATCAGGCCAGAGGCCCCTCGGATCAAATATCCAAACCGTTTAGTGGTTTAGGAGCGCGCGGATACGAGCAAAGACTCACAATTAATGTGACCCTATCGCCCCGTCTCGAGGTCTTGCGGCAAGGGCTAAGAATGCCCGGCCACGCCTCGTAGTTATCTCGCGGGCACCTCTCAAGTCAACCCGACTCCACATCACTTCGCATTCATGCTCCCACGGGTACCCCTCAGGGCTGACCCGTCTTTATTATCATAGTATCATGGTTCAGTGTTCAGTCATAGTAACCAAGTCTCCGTGTGTCTGACACCAAGGGGGAACCCTGAGGAATCACCCTCGATGGAATTCCCGCTCGATGCTATCGTCAAGGTGAACGAATGAGGAATCACCCTCGAGGTCCACACTTGAGAAGTTGCACGACGATGCCGTTATCGGGGGTGGTGTAGGAGGAATCACCCTCGCTTACCACGACCGAATAACTAACCTACAAGGTTATCATCAGAAGTGCTGACGAGGTATCACCCTCGGCACTCGATAGTAACCCAGTAGAGTCGAGCATCTTAGGGGAAGTGACGTGCGGTGCCAGGGTCTGATCTTCGATCCCGTTGCTCAGGTCTTCTGAGAGTCCAGCGCGGCAGTCGGGACAAGTGGGTCTCTGATAAGGCTCTACCCATCCTATACTAAACAGTTTAGGATAGCAGTAAAGTATCAACAACAGGTTACAAGTAAACAGGCTATGCAGCAGATATAGGACAACAGTAGCAGCAGTAACTTCTAATGCAAGCATAAGAGAGAAGAGAGTGGGCGATATCGGAATGCTCAAAATGGGGGTGCTTGCCTTTCTGCTCGACGGCAAGGGCAGGGTCGTCGGGGACGTAGTCGTACTCCGGAGCGGCGTTTGCCTTAGGAGCTACGGCAACGTCGGGGTCTACCAAAAGAGAAGAGGGGGAGGAAACAAGTAAATATAATGCAAACCGATGCAACACAGTGCGTGCGATGCTATGATGCAGTGCAGGGTTGCCTAAATATGCCTCTAAGTCATTTTAGATATTTTAGATTTAATCTGGGATTTATTAACCGCTGTGTATGCACTATTCATCTACCGGAATCGATTTCGGAGTTTCGAGTTCTCCTACATAGGAGGTTCCGACAAGGAAACAGACGGCACGATCAGACTCGTCTTGTCGTTCTGAGCAACTTTCGTGTTTTAACTTTTTCAATCTGAGCTATGGTTTAAAAGTTATTAATTTTCGAAGTTTAAATTATTTTCTGGAATTATTTTATTTACAGAAATGAATTATGACATCAGCATGATGTCACTGTGATGTCAGTGGTCAACAGCGTCGCTGACCTAGTCAAACCTGACATGTGGGTCCAGTGTGGGACCCATATGTCAGCCTCTGTTAGGCTAACAATGGATTAAACTAATTACCAGGGTTAATTAGGGGTGTGGGCCCCATATGTCAGTGAGTCATTTAGTTTATCTAATTGATTTTAATTATTAAAACATTTTATTTAAACTAATTACTAGTGGGGCCCACATGTCAGTGGCCCACGGGTTTATCCCGGTCAAACCAGTCGCTGACTGGGTTTAACCCCGCGGTAGGGCCCGCTGTCAGCGGCAGTGAGGTGGCTAATTACCGGAGGATTAGTCCTAATGACCTAGCCACGTCGGCCCTCGCCGGAGCTCGGCCGGCGACGACCAAATCGACGGCGGAGACTCGTCGGACTTGCGCTATGGTCTACGGTTGGACGCGCGGAGACCACCAGAAGTTAGCCCGCGCTCGACCGCATCTAGGGGGGCAACAGCAGGGCGTGAGGTGGCCTGAGCTCACCGGAGACGAGCTCGCAGCAATGGCCGGAGTTCGGCAAGGTGCGGGCACGGGGCTGCGGCTCGCTTCTGAGCCAATGGAGGGCACAGGCGGCAGCTACGGGGCAGCGGGAGCTCGTCCATATGCTCAGGCGCGGTGCTGGGTCACCGTAACAGCAACGGTGACAAACGCGGCGGAGCTGAGCTTTGGCAACGACGGCGGGGTGGCTACAGACACGGATTCGTGCGAAATAAAGAGGGGAAGAAGGCGCGAGCTCACCGTGAGGGCACACGTAGGCCCGGCGGTGGTTTAGGACCTACAGAACGGTGACGGAGACGGAAGTGGATCGCCGGGTCCGAGGAAGAAGACGACGCGGACCCGGAGCGGTGCTGCCTCCCTGCTTGATCTAGTCGGCGTAGTCGACGCGGCGCTCCATGGCGAAGCAGCTGGACGCGGCGGCGTGGTCGGAAAACGTCGATGGCCGCGAGCACGGGCGAGGCACGGCGGCGACCGCGACGGACCAGAGAGGGAAAAGGTGGACGCAAGCGAAAGCGAGACGAGGGAGGCGCGGTGAGTAATGGAGGAGGACCAAGGGGGATGGAGGAGCTCGACCTTATCCTCTCCTCGTCCCAGTTTCGTCGGTGGCACTGGCGTGTCGGCGCGCGGACAGCGAGCGCGAGCTCGACCACAGCGGCGGCGACACGCACAGGAGAGAGAAGGAGGTAATGGGCCAGATGGGCTGGCCCCAGGCACTGTGCACTAGTGGCAGTGCACAGTGGCCTTTTCTTATTTTCCTTTCTCTGCTTTCTATTTTCTTTAATTCTTTTCTGTTTTGTATTAGTTAGGGCACTTTTGCATTTTTGTAAAGTATGAGAATTGTCCCCAATATTACAATGCAATATTCCCTTCCACCAAGAATTGGTTTAGGCAAATTTGGATTATATTTGAATTTGAAATGAATTTAATAATTCAGTTTTGGTGCTGTTTCAATTTGTTTGAGTCACTTAGCTTACTCCAATTATATTGATCATGGATTTATAAATGTTCCTGGATTATTTGCCAATTAATGAACATTTTTCCAATAGTGTTTGATCAACTTCATATTTCACTTATAAACTTGAGTTGATTTTCAGAATGGAGTTTGAATTATTTTTGTTAACCACTATGACTAGGCACTGCAAATGATATGACTTGGCAATATTAGCAGTTGATCACAGTGGCTATTACACAGGGGTGTTACAAGTTCTCCTCCTCTAAAAGAAATTCTCGTCCCGAGAATTTAGGAGGTAGAAGGAAAGAGGTCGGGATATTCTTCCCAAAGATGATCCTCGCGTTCCCAAGTGGCTTCGTCTTCAGTGTGATTCGACCACTGCATTTTCAGGAACTTGGTCGTCTTCTGACGAGTTCGACGTTCAGCTTCATCAAGGATGCGGATCGGATGCTCCTTATAAGATAAGTCGTCTTGCAACTGAAGCATCTCGTGATCCACTGAGCGGTGTGGAGATTCCTTAAAGCATTTACGAAGTTGCGACACGTGGAAGACATCATGAATATGAGAGAATTGTGGTGGCAACTCCAATTTATATGCCACCTGTCCACGTCTAGCCACGATGCGGAAAGGACCGATATAGCGAGGAGCTAGCTTGCCCTTGATTCCAAAACGACGGGTGCCCTTCATAGGAGTGACACGAAGATAAGCTTGACCACCTGGTTGATAAGTCAGACCCCATCGCTTGCGATCATAATTGCTCTTCTGGCAGTCCTGAGCCGCCTTGAGATTTTCTTGGACAATTCTGACTTGTTCTTCAGCGTGTTGAATAATGTCCGGTCCCACGAGAGTTTGTTCCCAAGTTTGTGACCAGTTCAGACGGGTTCGACACTTACGACCATATAGCACTTCGAAGGGGGCCATTTTCAAGCTGGCTTTATAGCTGTTGTTATAAGAGAACTCGGCATACGGGAGAGATTCCTCCCATTTCTTACCGAAGGATATAACACAAGCTCGAAGCATGTCTTCAAGCACTTGATTAACGTGCTCAACTTGGCCTTGGGATTGGGGATGATAAGCTGAACTCCATGTAATGTGAGTTCCCATAGCTTCTTGAAAACTTTCCCAGAACTTGGATGTGAAAAGACCACCACGGTCTGAACTGATCTCCTTCGGAATACCGTGGAGTGAAACGATTCTGGAGATATACAGTTCTGCTAGCTGGCTAGCAGAGATAGTCTCCCTAACAGGTAGGAAATGAGCAACCTTGGAAAGTTGGTCGATGACGACAAGAATAGCATCGTGACCTTTCTGAGACTTGGGAAGACCAGTAATGAAATCCATTTGCACTTTATCCCACTTCCACAAAGGAATAGGGAGTGGTTGAAGAATTCCAGCAGGCTTCTGATGTTCTGCTTTCACGCGACGACATACGTCACATTCAGCAACATAACGAGCAATGTCCTGCTTCATTCTGGACCACCAGTACCTCTGTCGAAGATCGCGATTCATCTTGGTGCTACCCGGCTGGATAGACAGCGGTGTATCATGAGCCTCCTTCATGACCTTGTCAGTCATAAGCTCGAAGCGAGGTACTACAATGCGGTCTCTGAAATATAATGTTCCATCTCCAGCAACTGAGAAATCCCGGTACTTATCTAGGTGAAGCTCTTTCTTCATCAAGTCAATCTCAGCATCTTTGGCTTGCGCTTCCTTAACAGCCTTTTGAAGGTCTGGTTGTACCACAAGGTTATTAAGAGAGCCTTGGGGAACAATTCACAGATTCAGCTGAGTGAGTTCTGCATAAAGACGAGGTTGAGCTCGCCTAACCATGAGGTTGTTGCAATATGACTTGCGGCTTAAGGCATCAGCCATCACATTAGCCTTGCCAGGGGTATAAGAAATACCACAGTCATAGTCCGTAATTGTTTCTAACCATCGTTCCTGACGGAGATTAAGATCCGGTTGAGTGAACAAATATTTCAAGCTTTGATGATCGGTATAGATCTCACACCGATTACCAAGAAGGTAATGTCACCATAACTTTAATGCATAGATCACTGCAGCAAGTTCAAGATCATGCACTGGATAATTTTCTTCATGCGGACGCAATTGACGTGAAGCATACACAATCACTCTCCATTCTTGCATTAGGACACAGCCTAATCCTTGTCGAGAGGCGTCGCAATATATCACAAAGTCCTTGCGAGAATCAGGAGCAGCAAGCACTGGAGCAGAAGTAAGCTTGTCCTTGAGGGTCTGGAAACTCTCCTGACATTTGTCTGTCCACTCAAACTTAACGCCTTTGTGGAGCAGATTAGTCAAGGGCTTGGCGATCTTGGAGAAGTTCTCGACGAATCAGCGGCAATAACTGGCTAGACCGAGAAAACTTCGGACTTGCTTGGCATTCTTCGGAGGAGTCCAGTCAAGGATAGCCTGAACACGCTCCGGGTTAACGGCAATACCATCCTTGGAAATCACATGTCCAAGGTAGGTCACTTCAGAAAGCCAGAATTCACATTTGGAGTACTTGGCATATAACTTGTGCTCTCGAAGCCTCTCTAGAACAAGGCGAAGATGTTCGGCATGTTCTTCCTTATTCTTCGAATATACTAGGATATCATCCAGATATACCACGATGAAATTGTCGAGGTAATCCATGAATATATAATTCATCAGACGGGAGAACGTAGCTGGAGCATTTGTTAGGCCAAACGACATGACAGTGTATTCATAGGAGCCATAACGAGTAACGACTGCAGTATTCGGAATATCCTCTTCACGGACACGGATCTGGTGATAATCCAACCTCAAGTCGAGTTTAGAGAAGACCGAAGATCCAACAAGTTGATCATATAAGTCATTGATCCGGGGAAGCGGATATTTATTTTGAATGGTTGCCTGGTTGATAGGATGGTAATCTTGGACCAACCTATTCGTACCATCTTTCTTCTTGACAAAGAGAGACGGTGCTCCCCAGGCAGAGGAACTAGGACGGATGAAGCCCTTCCTGAGTGATTTATCGATTTCTTCCTTGAGCTCAATAAGGTGATGCGGTGGCATCTTGTAAGGACGCTTCGCAATAGGAGTGGTGCCAGGCTTCAAGTCGATGACGAACTCGACATCTCTACCAGGGGGTATTCCTGGAAGTTCTTCTAGAAAAACATCCGGGAAGTCACAGACAACTGGGATGTTCTTGATCCCCTCAAGCGGAGAAGCATTCAACGCGTTCAAGGCATAAATCTGAGCCTCGGCGTTCTGAGTGATATGAGCTCGGTAGTTCACTAACTCATCTGATGGATGAAGGAGATGTACAACTTTACTGGCACAACTAATTGAGGCATAGTGAGCCTTCAACCAATCCATTCCCAGTATAAGGTCAATGTTGGAATTATTCAGAATTATGGGGAAGGCCTGAAACTTTCTCTCCTCAATCACAATAGTGACTTCGGGGCTGAATATGGTGGCTTGGCACCGACCCGCGGGAGTGTTTACAACTAACGGATGGTGTAGTGTTTCACACTTAACGTCAAGCAAGAGTGCAAAATGTTCTGACATGAATGAATGCGATGCTCCTGAATCAAATAAAACAGTTGCAGGAACTGAATTAACAAGAAGTGTACCCATCACTGTTGCTGGTTGTTCGGTGTCTTCATTCATGTTGACATGGAAGGCCTGCCCACGACCATAAGAAGGTCTGGCATTGCTGTAGCGAGGCCGAGAATTCCCACGGCTATTCCCACGGCCAGAAGAAGGAAGAGCCAACTGATTCTGATTCTGAGAACAATCTCTGGCACGGTGACCTGGCTGGCCACACTTGAAGCAGAGTCCATTGTCAGGACATGGTGTAGGAGCTCGAGCTGCTGGAGCTTGCAGAGGCTGCCTTGGTGGTGGAGGAGGCAGACGAGGTGCAGCATAAGAAGTCCTATTCACAGGAGCTGCTGGATGGTACATGCTCTCAGGTATCCAGATGTGGCGCTTCTGAGAAGACGAGCCCGAAGATGAGCCCGCCTCACGAGTGCGTCTGGTTGCTTCCTTGTGCTTCTTCAGACCAGTTTCAACCATGATAGCCTTATTCACCAAGGTGGCGAAATCAGGATAGTCTTGAACAAGCAGTGCTAACTGAATGTCATGATGCAGCCCTTCACGGAATTTCTCCTGCCTTCGGTCATCAGTGGGAACGTCTTCTTCAGCGTAGCGAGACAAGTCAAGAAACTCGCGTTGATAAACTTCCACAGACTTGTTACCCTGAACGAGACTACGGAACTCGGCCTTCTTCCATGCTATGACAGCTTGGGGAATATAGCGGGCACGAAAAGCAATCTTGAATTCTGCCCAACTGACGACGGTACCAGGGGGTAAGGTCTATCGGTGGGTGGCGCACAATTGTGATGCGGGACCCTTCAGAAGGTATGTCGCAAAGGTGACATAACTGGCCGGGGTGACACCAGCAGACTCCATCTCATGGGAGATGTCACGCTGCCAGTCATCGGCATCCAGCGGGTTGACTGTGTTGCGGAAGAACGACGGATTAAGTCGCATAAACTCTGGCAAGGTGATGGAAGGTGGCTGCTGATTAGCCTCAGGACGAGGGAATTGCTGCATAATCCCCATCATGAATTGGCGGTTGAGTTTGAACTGTTACATCATCGCAGCCATATAGTCAGGCGGTGGCGGCGGTGGTGGATTGTTGTCACCCATCCTGCTAAGTCAACAAGGGTAGTTTAGCAAAAGCCAACGCGAGTGTATAGCGACATGCATGATGTAACGCGATGGAATTTAAGTAGTACAACAGATGCTTAATATTAATCATCAAGTCATACAGATCCATACAGAGTCGGTTACATTCGGGCAGCATAACGGCGCAAATTTAAAAGCTAGACATGCTAGGCGGCGCGCAGGCTCGCGGTAAGGAAGTACACAATGAGACATAGCAAAGGCTACATCAACGTCGGAGAAAACCACTGAAATGGGGTAGCTGCAAGTGCGGATGACGGACGTTCATCGCAGAAGGATCCTGCGCTCCATGCGCACTCTGATGCAGAACCCGGTCTCGAATTGTAAGAAGAGGTCCACGTGCAGGCGTGTGACCTCCCACACCAGGCCAATCGATCCCTGATGGCATCTCGGTCCTGCTCGGGTAAAGAATGTGCTCCGGATGTATCCCTGCATGAACAGCTGGTAGCAACTACGTCATAGCCTCGTAGAGTTGTGCTCGAGTGGCAAACAACTCGATGGCAAGAGCTCGAACAGTGCGATCCAGAGCCTGAGTATAGTGAATCAGAACTCGCTGATCGTAACGACGAGGCTCGTACGGGGCAGAAACAGCTGTGTAGTATCCAGTAGCATCTCCAGCAGGGGCGTACGTAATGTACCGATACTCAGAGGCATCCAAGTCAGCGCTGAGCTGTCCTCGGAGACGTGCGACAGCAGAGTAGGCGGCATCATGGACTGCCATCTCAATCGTCACGCCGATACCGTTAAAAAGGTGGAACTCAATGTCTGATTCATCCTGTTGATCGCAGATGCGAACATCAGCATAGTACTGCTCCTGGTTAAACTCACGATAAACCTCGTAGACCATGTACTCGGGGCACCAGCGATATCCCAGCCTGATCAAGAGAGCGATCAGAACAGCTAGAAACCCAGGGACGTCTCGAGCACAGGTGCGAAGCACAAGCTGCGTCGTAGGGTGAGGTGGAAACAGACGGTCCATCTGAAATAAGAAGATTCAGGATTGTCATTCGATGACGAGAAATATAGAAGATCTCGAATTGAAAGGTTAAACAAAACAATGGAAAGGAAATGATTATCAGACTAATCGGATCAAAGACAGGGAAATCGCACTGAATCCAGCTCTCCGGGTGGATAGAATTAACGAGATCCTAAGTGTCGGTGTTAGTAATTTTATTAAACCCGAATAGAAGAGAGATCAGGGTCCCAGAGTAAATACGAGGAATAAAAGATCCTAATACCACCCAATTGGCGACATGGGCCCGTAAGCCACACAGCCAAGTTAGTAAAACAGTTTTCGACCACTAGACTCAACTTCGGCCAAGGAATTGGAAAGGGGGATTCCTAGAGGCAGTCGGCTCTGATACCAACCTGTGACGACCCCGGCTTAATCGTGCACTAGAAAAATCATGAGAACACACAAAAACAGTAGGGGTAAATATTGGGTTGTCTCCCAACAAGCGCTTTTATTTAATGCCTTTTTAGCTAGGCATGATATTTTAATGATACTCCTCCAAGCCCAATTCCGATGAAAATCTTATTCATACTCCAAAAGATATAAGTGAAGTTCATGGAGCATTCTACATTTAATATAGATTTACCAACATCCAAACTCAAAATATATAAGTGAAGCACATGAAGCATTCTTTAAAGCCATGCTCAAAAGGTTTAAGTGAAGCACAAAGAGCATTCTATAAAGCCATACTCAAAAGATTTAAGTGAAGTACATGAAGCATTCTATAAATCGATGAAGGACTATATCATACTAGCATGGTGCATGAAGGAAAAGAAAGGAAAAATAAACTCAAAATACACATGTCATGTGAACAAAACAAAAACCGAGGTATACCGATAATTGTTGAGAAAGAAAGATGGGTTGCCAACCGGGGCATCCCCAAGCTTAGATGCTTGAGTATCCTTGGAATATTTACTTGGAGTGCCTTGGGCATCGCCAAGCTTGAACTCTTGCCTCTCCTTATTCTTCTCATATCGATAACTCCTCGATCTTCGAACACTTCATCCACACAAAACTTAACAAAAAAGCTTGTGAGATTCGTTAGTGTAATAAAGCAAATCACTACCTTTAGGTACTGTTGTAAACTCATTCCATTTTCATATTAGCATTATATCTACTGTATTCCAACTTCACCATGGTTCATAACCCCCGATATTACCCATAGATTCATCAAAATAAGCGAACTACACATAGAAAACAGAATCTGTAAAAAACAGGACAGTCTGTAGAAATCTGAATATTTTGTATACTTACGTGCATCCAAAAATTATGAATAAATAGGAAAAAATAAAAAATTTGTATAGAAGTACTTTTTAAAAATTTCAGGATTTTTGGATGTTCCAGTAAAAAATTTAAATTCACGCACTACAGCAAAAGTTTCTGTTTTTGCACCGCACATACCAAACAAGCAATCTAATCATCCTAAAGGCAAATCTAGGCACATTATTTTTATAATACAATGGATATATACAAGGGGATAATTATTTTTTAGAAACTTTCACGAAAAATTCTACATTGTTTCCATGAGCATGAACACAAGTGTTCAAGGTCGACCCTCACTTCTCCAATGCACAACCTTCCAATCACTTCTCTTTTTGAAAAACTTTTTAAGCATAAGAGGCAAGTAATTTTTTTGTAATTTGAATTTTTTTTTTGTTTCACCCACAACTAAAGAAAACAAAAAGGGAAAACAAAATCTACTTAGTGAAGAAAGCAAACAAGCATACACGAAAATATCAACCCCACGCTATTGCTCCCCGGCAACGGCGCCAGAAAAGAGCTTGATAATCCCCAAGTGCAAGGAATCATCGTAGCAATTCCCAAAGGTGGAAGTGATAAATATGGAGTGTTGAACCCACAAGGAGCTAAAGGTAAGATCAATATTCTCTCAAGTCCTATCTGCCACTGATACGACTCTACGTAGAGCGAACGTTTGCTTCCATCTAGAAACGAGAAATAAAACTACGTTGTGGGTATGAAGAGGATAACTTTGCATGATATTGGAGAACTAAAATATAAAAGTAGGTTTTGTTATCATAAAGTTAGAATATATTACTATATATTATAAATAGCGAGTGTGGAATAATGGTGGAACGGTGTGCGGAATTATCCTAGGCAATTGTTAACAAGATCGGTAGTCGTCATTGCAATTTTATATGAGGGAGAGGCATAAGCTGACATAGTTTCTCTTCTTGGATCATATGCACTTATGATTGGAACTCTAGCAAGCATCCGCAACTACTAAAGATCATTAAGGTAAAACCCAACCATAGCATTAAAGCATCAAGTCCCCATTATCCCATACGCAACAACCCCCTTACTCGGGTATAAACTTCTGTCACTCTAGCAACCCACTATAAGAGAATCATGAACGTATTGCAACACCCTACAGCGGGAATCCCTCACGTGTGCGCGGCACGGAAGGCACCATAGGACGGCACCAAAATAAAACATACAACTCAAACCAATCTAGGTCATCAATCAACCCAAAGGACAAAAGAAATCTACTCAAAACATCATAGGATGGCAACATGTCATTGGATCATAATATGTGGCATAAAGCACCATGTTCAAGTAGGGGATTACAGCGGGGTGCGGGAGAGTGGACCGCGTAAAAGAGATGAGGATGGTGATGAAGATGGTGATGTTGATGAAGACGATCACCGCGGCAATGGTTCCCCCGATGGCACTCCAGCGCCACCGAGAGAGAGGGGGAGAGGTTCTCCCCCTTGTGCTTCCTCCTCCATGGCCTCCCCCCTAGATGGGGAGAAGTTCTCCCTCTGGTCCTTGGCCTCCATGACGATGATGGCCCCCTCCGGGATCCTCCTCAATGGCCTCCGGTGATGACGGCCCCCTCCGGCAGGGTGCCAGAGAGGGCCTAGATTGGTTTTTCATGACTACAGAGGCTTACGGCGACGGAACTCCCGATCTAGGTTTATTTCTGGGGGTTTCTATATTTATAGGAATTTTTGGCGTCGAGAATAAGTTCGGAGGGTCCACAAGGAGCCCACAAGACCGGAGGGCGCGCCCTCCATCCTTGTGGAGGCCTCGTGGCTCTTCTAGCCCAACTCTTTTGCCTCGGGGCTTCTTCTGGTCCATAAAAAATCACCGTAAATTTTCAGGTCATTTGAACTCCGTTTGATATTCCTTTTCTGCGAAACTCAAAAATAAGGAAAAAACAGAAACTGGCACTGGGCTCTAGGTTAATAGGTTAGTCCCAAAAATCATATAAAATAGCATATAAATGCATATAAAACATCCAAGATAGATAATATAATAGCATGGAATAATCAAAAATTATAGATACGCTGGAGACGTATCAACTACTTCCTTACAACTTCGGCTGAGTGACACTGTCTTGTACTACAAATTTTGTTTTTGCTTACTAGATGTTGATAAGTAGTGTAGTTGATGAGTTATGCACATGCCCGCTTAATTATACAAACGAGTGCGCATACAGTTTCCACTGGATCCTGCAAATCATTGAAGTTGACGAGGGAAAAGTTCAAGTACTGGACTCACTACGTAAAGACGTTAATGACTATGGAGTCATGAGGGGGATGGTCGACAGGTAATTTCAATCATTATCGCACTATGTCGGCCTCTTTAGTTCACTTCCTGATATCAACTAATTAATAACTTCTTTATTCATTTTCTTTGCCGGCGGGCAGGGCTTGGCAAAAGTTCGTCAAACAGGTTGAAGGCGCATGGAAACAACAGCTGAAATGGGTGCGACCCAAGGTAATTAATTAAGTAGTACTAGCTAGTTACGTCTGTGCATCTCTTTAATTCTAGTTTCAATACCATTCTCATGCTTGATTAATTATTATCTAATTGAATTCTATTCTCGTAAAGGCCCTGAGGCAGGTGTCGGGGAATAATTTATGTGCATACTACGTTTGCGATAACATTCGCATGATGATGTCCGAAAGGACCAAAGATGAAAGATCACTTTGGGTACGTTTGCCAAAATACTATTCACAATTTTTACATCATTAGCTAATATATATACACACAACTAATACATGAATATTAATCTCCTTCTTTAAAGACGATGGAAATGCGGGATAAACTCCTACCAACGGATCGCGTACGAGCAATTTAAGAGGAAATAGCGGAATTTTTGCTCGACCAGGTCATAGATCCCAAAGGAGAATATCATTACACCTAATGCCTCCATGTAATGATCTGCAAATTGTAGGAGAAATTGTATATACTAAATTGTATATATATATATATATATATATATATATATATATATATATATATTATGAGAAATTCGATGATATATATATGATCGGTTCTACGAGAAATTCTATTTATATATATGCGTAACGTGTATGGTATGTAGTAACGTAAAATATGTTTGAAATGAAAAAGAATTAAACGGAAAACACAAAATTAAAATGAAAAATAAACAATAAACCCATAAACCCCTAAACCTTTTAGTCCCGGTCAGGCCCCCGGCGCGGGCTCGTCCCACGTGGTGGGCCTTTGGTCCCGGGTCGTGATGAACCGGCACTAAATGCGGGGGGAGGGGGGGGGGGGGCTTTAGTCCCCACCCTTTAGTGCCGGTTGCAAAACCGGGACTAAAGGTCCTTATGAACCGGGACTAAAGCCCGATTCTCCACTAGTGAGCGGTATCGTCATAGCTAAATAGTGATGGTATATACAAGGGCTTAATTACTGCATGTCATTAGGCATGCAACACAGGGAGTATTCGTAAACCTCAGTTGCTAAGATCGAAATTCACTTTCGTAGGTTGCGAGGCGTAGCGTGTTTTCACGGGCTTTTTGTTTAAATTTTGATGCGTATGTGATGCAAAGTAGCATCAAAATACTACTTTCTTTGTAGGTGTTTGTTTTTTTGTCAAAAGCCGATCATGCATGTAGGGAACCATTTAGTTAATCTACTAGTAAATGTGCCTGTGCGTTGCTACGGGTTGATTTAATTGACGGTTCTTGCCCATGGAGAATTCAGTTAAGTCCAATCTTTATTTTGATCCAATTATCTCATTTAGGAATGTCGTTGTCTGGACCATGCGTCATAGATGTGGATAACCGTACTCATTCCCTTCGGCAGTGCCTCCTTTAACTCTCCACTACCCTAGGGTTGAAGATGAGTTATGCATGGAAGACTTATTGTGTGTGAGAAACAGATGGTTGAAGGGTTGCAGTTGGAGAGGAAGGGGAGCACAGAGGACTTCAATCGGGTTCCTCGTTTCTTAACTTTGAAGCCTATTCTATGAGAGTTTAATTGCTAATTTAAAGGATTTTCATATATTATTTGAAGTAATAGCACTGTTATATACATGATGTTTTAGTCCGACTTCAGTACATCTTTGTAGATCGGGTCGCCGATGCCTAGTGACAAAGCATAGCATACCGACACAATCACCGTCATACTGATAATAGAAGTGTTGTACACGCAACACTACTATTGAATTACTGACATCATACAATAGAAATATTCTATAATACATTGGGCGTCCATGCATATATGCTTCTGGTGTGTGTGTGTTAACCATGAAGTCCTCACTGTATATATGTACTAACTTTCTCCTCTGTTGAGATATTTGCATGGTTCTCCATCGTAATGCTTTACTTCTCCATGGTCCCTTTTTAAAGTTGTATAGCTATTTTAGCTTGGAGGTTTAAGCTGATATTAGCCAACTTTCATATTCTCTCTCTATCCTGTTTAGATGATTATTACTAAAGTAATGTTGTGACCTCAGTTTTCAATAAGTTAGATGCTTTACATTAGTTTTCTTAAACCAAGATAGATGCTCATATTATAATTACGGTGGAAGAATATATCAATTGTCGTAATTACTTTTCATTTAATAAAGTAAGGTACTTATGTTTACTATATTCATTTGTTTTAAAATATTTTTTGTACTGTGGTATCCCTACAAAAAGTTTGAAATAAGCATGAATGAGTTAATTAATGTTAGTGAATGTCTTGATAGAATGTCATATTTTTCCTAGATGCAATTTAGGAAACAGAAAAATGATATCGAAGTAAGAGAACAGGTATAAACATGACATTTTCGTCCAACTTCAGTATAACGATGTCGATTAGATGTTGATTCAAAGTGATGAAGTATATCACACTGGAAAATTAACCATCCCAATGAGTTACTGACATCAGACAACCACATGACAAATGTGGTAAGCTACCTCGACCACAAAATTTTTGTACACGCAATACTTCTGTAAAAGTAATTTTATCTTAACACAATTGTTCCTCCATACCACCTCTTAGAATGTCCACCTTCATGGATGGTAGGCATTTCATTTTCTTCTTTTTCCGGAACAACAACTTCACTGAGACCAGACTCTATGGCCATAACTTCTAAATGTATATGTTTTGGCATCTGTGGTTTATGCAATCGTGTATAAGGCGATATCAGCAGTGCCTAAAGACAATTTTTTTTATTCTGCTTCCGTGTGTAAATCTTTGAGCAAACTTCAGTAGTGCCTAAAGACAATTTGTTTTGTATTCTTCTTCTGTGTGTAAATCTTTGTCCTATACTTGTCCGGGTGTATATGCTTCCCGCGTGTAACATGTGTATATATATTGGCCCGACATTTATAATCCTAATTGGACTATGGATAGTGTTGGTTTTCTTTCCGGTTTTTACATTGTATGTAGTTAGTACAGTCCGTGAAGGACACAAAAAACACCAAATTCAGCTTCAGTTAAAAAAATGAGCACACCACTGGCAACATTGTTTCTCCTGTGTATTATCAGACAACCACATGACAATTGTGGTAAGCTACCTAGACAACAAAAATTTCGTACACGCAATACTTCTGTTAAAGTAATTTTATCTTAACACAATTGTTCCTCCATACCACCTCTTAGCATGTCCACCTTCATGGACGGTAAGCATTTCATTTTCTTCCTTTTCCGGAACAACAACTTCACCGAAACCAGACTCTATGGCCAGAACTTCTAAATGTCTATGTTTTGGCATCTGTGGTTTATGGAATCGTGTATAAGGCGATATCAGCAGTGCCTAAAGACAAATTTTTTATTCTGCTTCCGTGTGTAAATCTTTGAGCAAACTTCAGCAGTGCCTAAAGACAATTTGTTTTGTATTCTGCTTCTGTGTGTAAATCTTTGTCCTATAATTGTCCGGGTGTATATGCTTCCCGCGTGTAACATGTGTATATATATTGGTCCGACATTTATAATCCTAGTTGGACTATGGATAGTGTTAGTTTTCTTTTCGGTTTTTACACTGTATGTAGTTAGTACCGTCCGTGAAGAACAAACAAAACCAAATTCAACTTCAGTTAAAAAAATGAGCACACCACTGGTAACTTTGTTTCTCCTGTGAATTATCAGACAACCACATGACAATTGTGGTAAGCTACCTAGACAACAAAAATTTCGTACACGCAATACTTATGTTAAAGTAATTTTATCTTAACACAATTGTTCCTCCATACCACCTCTTAGCATGTCCACCTTCATGGACGGTAAGCATTTCATTTTCTTCCTTTTCCGGAACAACAACTTCACTGAGACCAGACTCTATGGCCATAACTTCTAAATGTCAATGTTTTGGCATCTGTGGTTTATGCAATTGTGTATAAGGTGATATCAGCAGTGCCTAAAGACAATTTTTTTTCATTCTGCTTCCGTGTGTAAATCTTTGAGCATACTTGAGGAGTGCCTAAAGACAATTTGTTTTGTATTCTGCTTCTGTGTGTAAATCTTTGTCGTATACTTGTCCGGATGTATATGCCTCTCGCGTGTAACATGTGTTTATATATTGGCCCGACATTTATAATCCTAATTGGACTATGGATAGTGTTGGTTTTCTTTCCGGTTTTTACATTGTATGTAGTTAGTACCCTCCGTGAAGGACACAAACAACACCAAATTCAACTTCAGTTAAAAAAATGAGCACACCACTGGCAACATTGTTTCTCCTCTGAAATTTCAACCCGGCAAAGTGCATCATGATAGCCCACAACAATAGAAGGTTAATTAAGCCGGTAATCAAGATTGTACAAATCTCTTTCCTCCTCCACAAGAAAAGCTCTTCTCCTCCCGTCGGTGCTGCTGCTGGTCCGTTCCATCTCCGATCGCCTCTAGGCCATGGAGGTGCAAAGGATCTCGGCCCCCCGCCGGCGGGAGGGACCCCATTCTCGTTCTTGTTAGAATCAGCGTCTTGGTTGGGGCTGTGTGGCGGCGACAATGTCCCTTAGTAGTAATAATATCTCTCATGTTCTATCCCCGTCCCGATGGTGCATCTAGCATCGTCGGAGGGCGTGTGGCGGTTTGTCTCCGTCGGATCTTGCGGGATTCGGTCGGTGCTGGTATTCGGTGGATCTGTTTGGATCCGGTCTTCGTTTAGGTGTTTACAGGTTTGATCCTTCTGATCTACAACTTTCTTCATCGGTGTTTGTTGCTACTCTGGTGCGTTGGTCCTTTGAGGCCTTAGCACGATGACTTCCCGACTGCCTACTACAACAAGGTTTGCCCGACTCCGATGAGGGAGGGGCGATGACGGCGGCGCGCCTTCGGCTTGCTCCAGTGCTTGTAGTCGTCGCTAGGTGCTCCACGGACATGGTTGTAATTTTTATTACCTCTGTTGTTCTTTGTATTACCATATTGAAGATGAATAGATTGGAAGTTTCTCAAAAAAAAAAAGGTTAATTAGGCCTCTCTTTCTCTCCTTTCCCTGGGCCTCTCATTCATTCCTTATATTTCTTCTTTGTCATGGGACAGCCCCCCTTTGCCTTCCTTAATTTTCTGTCACATCCTGTTTGAAATCCTTTTTTTAACTATCCGTGCAGTTATTATTAGCCTCTCTTCCCTTTGTCATATCTCTGCCATAATTCCTACGACTGCCTGTATAACCAAAAAAGTCAGAGCGTATATAAATTGTGTAGATTGAATATAAAGAAGCCAGGTGGGACTATTTTTTTGCTTCCTTGCCTCTGGACTGGATCTGGGCCGTCAGAAATCTTAAACGGGCCAGGATACAGTGCACAGCCGGATTCGTTTGACCCTTCTCAATGATGGATGAACGCGGGAGCAACTAGTTGACGAGTGCTCCTTCGGGAGCCTCACAACGATCAGCGTCACTTGGTGCGCTCTCAGCCATTCGCCACGTGTCGCACTTTGGGTGCTCCCTCCGGATTTTGTTTTTTATTTGGGTTTTTATCATTTATGCCACTAGTTGTGTCCCACTACTCAGTTTTGCCATTAGAATTTTCAACTGCTCAAAAGTGCCATCGCTTCGTTAGACACATGCTCAAAAATGCCACTGGACACCATTATTGTGATCTCAAATCTCTTTTGCCATGTTATAATGACATAAATACCTATGGACCAACATGCTAGCTCTCCCTCTATCTCACTACAATCAAGTGTGGGGCTCACTTGATCCCAACAACGTTCTTATTTTCCTGTAAAATTATTTGCTTGCTTACTCCTGACAAGTGGGGCCACACTTATCATTGTGAGATAGAGAGAACTGACATGTGGGTCTAGGCTTATTTTTGTCATATAACATGGTCAACGGGTTTGACGTGAAAATAACAATGTCTAATGGCATTTTTCAGCAAACATCTAACGGAACGATGGCATTTTTGAGATATCTAATGGCATTTTTGAGCAAACATCTCACAGATCAATGGTATTTTTGAGTAGTTGAAACTTCTAATGGCAAAACTGAGGAGTGAGACACAACTAGTGGCATAAATGATAAAAACCCTTTTTATTTTTTCGCACGCGTTTTCAGCTTTTTAAACGGTTTTTTTAGGGTTTTTTCGACATTTCGGTTTTCCACCGGTCTTCCTTAGCTTTTCGATAAAAAAAATTTGAAAAAAAAATTGCGCGAAAAAATACGTTTTTTTTTCCTTTAGCGAGAGTCACGGTTTTGCTTCCGCGAGAGGCACGGTTTTGCTTTCGCGAGAGTCACGGCCGTGCCTCTCGGAAACGAAAAAAAACATATTTTCTGTTTTTTTTCCTTTCGCGAGAGTCACGGTTTTGCTTCCATGAGAGGCAAGGTTGTGCTTTCGCGAGAGTCACAGTCGTGCCTCTCGGAAACGAAAAAAAATGCGTTTTCTGTTTTTTTCCTTTCGCGAGAGTCATGGTTTTGCTTCCGCGAGAGGCACGATTGTGCTTTTGCTAGAGTCACGGCCGTGCCTCTCAGAAACGAAAAAAATGCGTTTTCTATTTTTTTTCCTTTCACGAGAGTCACGGTTTTGCTTCCACGAGAAGCATGGTTGTGCTTTTGCGAGAAGCATGGCCATGCCTACCCGGAAACGAAAAAAAACGCGTTTTCTCTTTTTTTCCTTCCGCGAGAGTCACGGTTTTGCTTCCGTGAGAGGCACGGTCGTGATTTCGTGAGAGGCACGGGCGTGCCTCTTTCGAAAGGGAAAAAACCCATGCTTCCGGTTCGGTTTTTTGCCTGGTTTTTTACGTCTGGTTTTTTCGTGAAAAAATGTTCG
This sequence comes from Thinopyrum elongatum, assembly GCA_011799875.1. NCBI lineage: Eukaryota > Viridiplantae > Streptophyta > Magnoliopsida > Poales > Poaceae > Thinopyrum > Thinopyrum elongatum. The sequence continues at coordinate 16,447,125 of CM022299.1, forward strand.
TCAAAACCTATCAACATGGAATCTAGTTTTAAAGATCTCGACGCGAGGAATCCAACGGTGAAAGCGGTTCAAGATTTGGATGCATGGTTTAAGAGATAAAACTTTTTGAATAAACGGATCTACGAAAAAAGGGAAAACTCTCAGGTTGCGACAAGTGGCGCACATGCAGCCCGCCACTTGTCGCAACTTGGGAAGGTTGGAGTGATCTTTGAAATGAGTACTTCTCAATTAGTGATTTCGGATGAACGCTCGGTGATGGACATATACGAAACTGGAGGCTCGATCGTGTGCAGGTAGGTCAAGGAGTACGGATATAAAGCCCATTCGTGCGAAAATTTCGGAGAAACCTACCAATATAAAAGAAAATCTTCCTATCCTACTTCAATGGACACCTTAGCAAGATGCAATGGTTTGTGCGTTTGAGCTCAAACTACACGGGCAGGGTTCGAGTCCAGCCAATGCTAATTGTTTTTAAGGCAAAACGGAACACAATCTGGAGCACGGGTTAATTACCCAAAACTTCAGGGGCCTTTATGCAAAAACACCATGACGGTGAACGCCTTCAGGGTTTAAACTGACCAACTGAAAAACAATGCTTCCGAGTCGGATGCATGGGATCAAGTTCTATTCTAATGAAAATTTGAAATGCTCTCATTGCAGTATGCTGGATCTTGGTCCCATTCCTCGACTTACTATCAGCTTCCAACTCGCGGAGTCTCAACAAAGATGGGACTGTAGACGTGGAGAAGTACATCACGGAGTTGTTTGCAGCGCGGGATAAAGTGAGCATTGCATAATATAATATTCCATGCAAAAATCACTCTCTCTTTATAATTTTTCTCGTTAACCTTATTCCATCTTCAGGGAGCCACCGCCGTCTCGTCTACTGAGCAGGACACAAACCCAAACAAAAGTTGAAGAAACGTCTATCATGATTATAACAAGCATGCTGCTACGATTATCGATTTTTAGGCCTCTTTGGATTGTAGGAACTAGAAACTGTATGGTCATGTACAAACAAGAGGCATGCATGGTTTTGAGCGCAACATGATTGTAAATTTGTAAACCCCAAACGAAACAAAGGGACACTACTCGGCGGCATCGACCGACAGAGTAAATAGAACATATATAGTACTCCATCTGTAAAGAAATATAACAGCGTTTAGATCGCTATTTTAATGATCGAAACGCTCTTATATTTCTTTGCGGAGGGGTTATCAAACTATTACTACATTTTTGACTGGGAATCAACTGGTTACTTCGACCAGATATATATTCTTGTGTTGCTGGTACTGTACCAGCAAACAGATTGCTTTGCACGGAGATTATTTTGATTATGTTAATTTACAGTCTTGTTATTGATGCATGTCTTTCTATGCCAACCATGGGGTATCTCACATTCGTTGTTCCATGTTATGAATGGTTTCCAATTTCGTCATATTGTTTTATTACATAGACTTGATGTTACGAAACGTTCAGTACAAACTAGCTGTTCTGAAGACAAGTTTGTGAACTATCATTGGATGTTTCTGAATTGATCATCCCTTGTTCGTTGTTTGCAACATTGTCTCTCTTTTATCTTGGCAGGTTGGCACAACTACTAGACACCGGCAGAATGATGATTCTTCAGAAGTCCCAGTCCGCGAAGGTGTGTGCCCATTCATCATGTATCCATATTTTGGGAGAACTAATTCCCAAGCATCTAGTTGTTCGTATATATACTTATATACGGAATGTCTTTTTGAGAAGAACTATATCGATTGACTTAAACGCGTAAAACAGAATCAAAGCAAGGATAGATTTGTTTAATCATTGATTAATACAGATATCATGATCGGTAATTTAACATGCCATGTTGGTTACGTTTGTTACATAATCATCATGGCATCCTTTTCCGTTTGTAAGTGAGAACTTTTACCTTAATTTTGCCTCCAGTTCGACAACCAGTGTGATGCAAAAAGTCCAAATGAATAAGTTTCAATTGTGCCCATACCTTTTCTCTTTTACTTTTGTTGCTGCAACTGTGTTGTACTTGTGTGATGACAGTTGTTGCTTTGAAGATTTCCAAGAACTAGCGTATGTGCCCAACCAAGTTGCTCCCAGTGTGCGATAGCGTGAAGCGTCGTACCCTGTTGGGGGCGCGCCTTCGTGTTATAGGCAGGGGCTTATCCCTGGATATGCATGCAAGTTGTTGAACCAGATTACATCTTGGAGAGGAAGGAAAATCTGAGAGAGAAAGGGATAGAGTACATGCGGTTTGAGAGAATCCCTAACTACCTACTAGCTAACCTCCTGCCGAAGGGTTACATATTGTAATGTGACAATGAGACGTACCAATGATGTTTAACACCCTCCCTTAATCACAACTTGGACAAATTAAGATTACGTTTAAACTCTTCAAAGCTCCGTGTAGGTAACGCTTTTGTGAAGCCATCTGCAAGCTGATCCTTGGAGTGAACAAAGCAAATTTCCAGTTGCTTATTAGCAACACGTTCTCTGACAAAATGGAAATCAATCTCAATATGTTTTGTTCTGGCATGGAAAACTGGATTAGCAGAGAGATATGTGGCACCAAGATTATCACACCACAAACATGGTACTAGGATTCGTCTTATGCGAAGTTCCCTGAGGAGAGACTGAACCATATCATCTCTGCTATTGCATTTGCTAATGCTTTATATTCTTCCTCTGTACTAGACCTGGATACAGTAGCCTGTTTCTTTGCACACCAAGATATGAGGTTAGGTCCAAAGAAAATTGCAAACCCACCTGTGGAGCGTCTGTCATCTCGACATCCTGCCCAATCAGAGTTAGAAAAGGCACTGACTAAGGTGGATGAAGATTTGCTGAAAGTAAGACCAGTATTGAGAGTGTTTTTGACATATCTGACTATACGCTTAGCTGGAGTCCAATGAACTGTGATGGGAGCATGAAGAAACTGGCATACTTTGTTGACAGCAAAAGAAATATCCGGTCTTGTAACAGTCAAATATTGGAGTGCACCTACTAGACTCCCGTAGTTTGTGCTATCCTCTTGATTCAAGCGATCTCCTTCTATGAGAGTCAGTTTTTCAGAACTAGACAAGGGAGTGGGCGATGGTTTGCAACCTTGCAACCCAACTCTTTTAACCAAGTCAGTAGCATACTTCTCTTGAGAGAGATGAAGGTCATTACCATGTTTCTTGACTTCAATCCCTAGGAAGAAATGCAAGTCTCCTAGATCCTTCAAGGCAAATTCAGCACCCAAATCCTTTAATAGTCCTGCCACTGCCTCATCAGATGAGCTTGTAACAATTATATCATCAACATAAATAAGTACAAATATATATGTATTTGACTTATTGTAAATGAATAGTGAAGTGTCACACTTGGAAAGAATGAAACCGAGTGCTTGCAACTTGTAACCTTGCCTAGAGTACCATGCCCTAGGAGCTTGCTTTAGACCATAAATAGCTTTATCAAGCTTACAGACATGAAATGGAGACTTTTTGTCCTCCAACCCAGGAGGCTGTTTCATGTAAACCTCCTCTTCCAAAACACCATGAAGAAACACATTCTGCACATCTAGTTGTCTGAGACTCCATCCCCTTGAAACAGCAATAGACAGAACAAGACGAATGGTAGCAATTTTTATGACTGGACTAAAAGTATCTTCATAATCTATGCCATACCTCTGTTTAAAACCCTTTGCAACTAGTCTAGCTTTATAGCGGTCTATGGTTCCATCAGATTTTCTTTTGACTCTGAACACCCATTTGCAATCTATCAAATTTTTACCTTGCTTTGGGGGAACCAGATGCCATGTTTTATTTCTCTAAAGAGCCATGTATTCTTCTTCCATAGCTCTTTCCCATTTTGCATCACCAAGTGCTTCTTGAAAACAAGTCGGATCACCTGTGGTACATGCCATGCCAAACTTGGTAATATGTTTATAATTAACAGGTTTAATTACCCCTTTTTGAAGACATGTACGTGTTTGTGAAACAGGCACAGCCGCGGAAGGCACAGAAGATCCAGCAGTAGCCTCGGATCCCGATCCAGATCTTGCTCCAGGAGGATTTTCTACACTGGGATCTTTTGTGGCGTCAGCTGATGGAGGTGTAGCAAAATCCAGTGCAGAAGATCCTGAGCCTGCCCCCGCCAACGGCTCATCATGACGCACTGATGGCGCAGGCTGACAAGGATCAACGCTGGATCACGAGCCGGTCAGCGTGACAGACCGGCCAGCCGGCTGTCGCGTGGGATGCCGTGCGTAGAAACGGTCTGCCCCCGTGGGCCACCGATTCAGAGGTGGCCCAGTGGCAGACGGGGATTGGTGCGGACCGGTGTCTGCCGCTTGACGAATGGGAGAGCCCCGCGTGGCAGGAGCGGGGCTGGCGCTGCCGGGATTGTCTCCCGGTGCGGGACCAGAGGCACTGATTTCCTGCTACGGCGCCGATCCCGCTGAAGATTGCGTAGCAAACTGCTGCGGTGGCGTTTGTGAGGAAGATATGCTCCCTGGCGCTGGGCACATAAAATGTTGCCCTTTTAGCGTGATTTCTTTTACCGTTTTGGATGATTTCTGTAGCATTTTCGTTCCCTGTTTCATCACAAAGCTCAGACAAACTGTTATGAGGGTCAGCCAATATTGAATCAGCACAATTATTTCCCTGTTGGTCAACACCGGTTAGATGGGATGGCAAGAGAAGAATCTCTTGGCGAAGAATGGCACCGGTGTTTGGATGAAGATCAGAAAACGGGAATTTTGTCTCATCAAATACTACATCACGAGAAATATATACACGACCAGTAGAGACATCAAGACATTTAACGCCTTTATGTTGAGCATTGTACCCTATGAAAACACACTGTTTGGATCGGAACATGATCTTGCGTTTGTTGTAGGGGCAAAGATTGGGCCAACAGGCACACCCAAAAACGCGAAGAGAGGTATAATCAGGTTTGGTATGAAGAAGTCGTTCCATAGGCCTTTTTTTATTAATAACATGACTAGGTAACATGTTTATGATGTGTACTGCCATGAGGAAAGCCTCATCCTAGAATTTCAAGGGCATAGATGCTCCTGCTAAAAGAGATAGACCAACCTCTACGATATGCCGGTGTTTCCGTTCAGCAGACCCGTTCTGTTGATGGGCATGTGGGCATGACACATGATGGGAGATGCCAAGTTTTTGGAAGATGGAATTCAACTTTTTGTATTCCCCTCCCCAATCGGATTGGACAACGATGATTTTGCTATCGAATTTTCGTTCAACCAGTGCTTGAAAATTTTAAAACACTTGAAACACATCGGATATTTTCTTAAGGAGATAGATCCAAGAGAATTTACTGTAGTCATCAATAAAACTTACATAGTAAGTCTGTCTACCAACAGAAGAGGGGGCAGGACCGCAAACATCAGGAAAAAAAGTTGCAATGGTTTGGTAGAAACACTCATAGAGATGGGATATGACAATCGATGACTTTTAGTTCTTTGGAAAGAATCACAAACTGTTTCGACATTACGCTCTCCAACATATGTGATCTTATTTTTCCTAAGCACTCGTTCTACTAAAGAAAAAGATGCATGCCCTAATCGATCGTTCCACCGGGTTTAAGATAACTTGGTGACACCACATGTCATTTTATTGGATCTCCTAAGCTCGGGAATCAACGGATGGAGCCCTCGAGCGCATCTACCTCGATTGAGGATTTTCTTCGTGACTTGATCTCGGATCAAAAATAAATAGGGGTGAAATTCAAGAAAGACATGATTATCAATGGCAATGTGAAGAATGGAAAGGAGATTCATTGAGGCTCTAGGAACATGCAAGATTTTTCTAAGATGGATTTTTTGGTGAGGGGTTTTTATAATTGAGTGACCAATTTGACGGATTCTCATACCTTCTCCATTTGCGGCATGGACTTGCTCCGGACCGCGGTACTTCTCCCTCATGGTGACTTTCTCCAACTCGCTGGTGATGTGGTTGGTAGCACCACTGTCGATGTACCAGTTGGTGCCGACTCCGTACGAGGCGTCCGCCCCACCAGCAACTTTTTCATATTGAGATGAGTCTTCATCCTCTTCAAAATGGTACCAGCAATCCTTGGTTGAGTGCCCTGGTTTGCCACAGATTTGGCATCGGATGGCGTCGGGACGCGACTTGGGGGAGGTCCGACGGCCCTTAGGGTTGTTGTAGGAGGGCCGCCCATCGCCGTTGCTGTTGTTGCCGGGGCCGCGGGAGCTGGTGATGTTGCTCTTTCCGCCGCTGTCGGTCTTGCCTTTCCGCGGCGGCCCGTGGTAGCGTGAACCACCGCCGCCACCTCCACAGCCGTGAGTAGCGGCGTTGGCCGACGACTTGAAGCCATCGTTCCCCTGGAAGAGCGCAACAAGCTGGTCGAAGTTACTCATCTGGGAGAAGAGTTCATGGAGCGTGACAGGTTGTGTGCGCGCGTCGAGGGCGGAGACGAGGGGCTGGTACTCCATGTCGAGGCCGGCGAGGATGTAGGAGGCCAGCTCGCCTTCTTGGAGGGGCTTGCCAGCAGCAGCGAGTTCATCCGCAAGGGAGCGCATGTACGCAAAGTACGTCGCCACGGACTGCGTTCCCTTCTGCGCATGTGAGAGCGTGATGCGGATGTTGTTGACTCTGGACAGCGATTGCGAGGAAAACATACCCGCGAATGCCGCCCAGTGCTCATGCGCATGAGCAATGGAGGTGACCTGCACTAGTACCTCTTTGGTCAGATTATTCAACAGATAACCTAGTACATGTTGATCTTCTGGGATCCAAACCGAGTGGAGGAGATTGGGAATGATCTCCTCTTTCCCATCCTGGTCCTTGGTGACGACTTGCTTGGACGGCGCCGGTGTGGTTCCATCCACGTATCCGAAGAATCCCGCTCCTCTAATCTGCGGGGTGATTTGAGTGCGCCAGAGGATGTAGTTGGTGCGGGAAAGCCGCTCGGTGACTTGGCCAGAGAGACCAGAGTTGGCGGCGGCAGAGGAGGCCATGGCAGTGAGCTTTGGTGGAAGAACCTAGCGAACTAGATGTGATGGAATAGATGGGGCTCTGTATACCATGTGCGATAGCGTGAAGCGTCGTACCCTGTTGGGGGCGCGCCTTCGTGTTAATATAGGCAGGGGCTTATCCCTGGATATGCATACAAATTGTTGAACTAGATTACATCTTGGAGAGGAAGGAAAATCTAAGAGAGAAAGGGATAGAGTACATGCGGTTTGAGAGAATCCTAACTACCTCCTAGCTAACCTCCTGCCGAAGGGTTATATATTGTAACGTGACAATGAGACATACCAATGATGTTTAACACCCAGAAGATGAAAATCAAGATGTTTATGGAGGATCCTGAGTTTCATATTGAGATTATGAAACCGTTAGTAGTAACTATGTAGTAGTATTAGCTAGATTCTAAAAAAAACTATGTATTGGCTACATCTACCCTATGTGTGCGCTGCATCTTCAAGATCAACGCATGCAAGATATATTAATGTTAACTTGTGTGATTGTGTCTGCGCTGTGCCCCATCAATGTATCTATATCTATATCTATATCTATATTTATATCTATATCTATACCTACTAATAAAGCAAGGTACGTTTCGTCAATTTTTTCATCCGTTCATCATCGAAAAGAATGTTTTTCTATTCGAGGTGGTACTAAATTCTTATGCGTTTGTCTGCTAGAAAAAGATTTTCGTACGTGGGCCGCGTGCTGCGGCCCAGCGAAGCCAGCCCACTTATTTTTCTGCCCACTCAGCTGGGAAAATTCTATTTTCCGCACTGGGCGACAAATAGTCGGAGTTTCGCACAGGACAACCAATAGTGTGCTGGCACATTTTTCTTTTTTTCCGTGTTTTACTTCTATTTTTGTTCTCCATTCCCTATCTCTTTTTTTTCCTTCTAAGTTTATTTTTCTTTTAGAATTTATTTTGTAAATTACAAATTCTCACAAAAAGTTCAGAATTAATTTTTTTTTTGGAAAATGTTCAGAATTCCAAAATTTTATTGCTATTTTGAAAAATATTTGGAACTTGCAAAAAGTTTCCCAGTTTTTCAAAAAAGATTACTGTTTTTCAAAACTGTTCGACATTTCTAAAAAGAAAATAGCATTTTAAAAAATGCTCCAAATTCCAAAAATATTCTTGTTTTAGTGAAATTTTCAAAATTAAAAATAAAGTTCATGTATAAAGGATACACATTTTCTAAAAATCTTATGAATTTTTAACATATGTTCCAGTTTTAAAAAAATGTTCATAAATTTTAATAATGTTCATGTTTTTATAAAAAAGTTAGTGTTTTCAGAAAATGTTTGTGAATTTTAAAATATGTTACCTTCATATTTTGTTCATATTTTTCGAAAGTGTACATAATTTTCAAAAAACTGTTCAGAATTTAAAAAGTTTTGTATTTTCTTAGAATATTCAGAAAATTCATACCTTAAAATCCCCTCGATTGAAAGGATTGAAATGAAGGGTTGATTGAATAACTCATGGGCCTTTTCTGGCGTACGATGACGTAACAAAACTCTTAAATGCTGTCGATAAATGAATAGAAAAATAGCAGATTGATTCCTTCACACGCGGCGAAATCGAGAAGCTAAATGTTCCTTTTTCATGTGCACACAGGGTTTTCCTTGCACATATAATTCTCACTGACTTTAAATGTATACTATTTTATCTCCCGTTGCAACGCATGGGCATATCTGCTAGTATCTATACAATGCATGATGTTTGTAGGCTTGGTTCAGGTTGTGTCTGATGGCGAGTGGCAATCTGTCACCGATGGTGTCATTCCTCATAGACTTTATCTCTTATATATCTGCAGTAGCGATTATTTCGCATTGCTGTTTTTGTCCAAATCTGAGATTACATCCTGCAAGCAGTATCAAATCTGAAATTGCTGCCGGTTTTCTCGCCCCGTCATCTTGCAATGCTGAGATCCTCATGTATCATTTGATCCAAAGAAAAAGGAACTCGTAGCGATCGCACTATTCGAGTTGCTTCCATAGTTCCATGCTTATATTATTATTCTTCGCTCGAGAGAAGCAGCCTGGTTATTTCTCGAGACAAAATAATAAACAGATCTTCCTAAATCGGTTATGGAGAACGCACCGTATTCACATCACATGTGCCAATTCCACGATGCACACAAATAATACAGAGCGAGATAACAGTGGAAAGAACCTGAAGAGATATATTCCAACCTTTCTTTTTGAAATAGGCTTTTGCCCCACTTTATATATAATAAAGCAACACCCAAAGAAGTACAATGCTAAACCATTCCAATCTTTCTTGGATCAGTCTTATCAGAAAAACTATTTTCTGGAATACACGATATCGGAAAGCATGGTGGACATTTATGCACCATGTCAAGGTAAAATTATGCATCGGTGTAATAGTTGACTCATTTTGTGTTAGACTGAACCAATAAGCATTGAACAGCAACAGAAATTCAGAAACTGGAAAAGGTCAGCACGTTGAGTTCGTTTCAGTAAATACTACTTCCCGACCTAAAGTGACCTTGCATTTATTTACATCCCGACTAGAGACGTAGAGGATGAGCAAAGTGACGATGGCGAGAACCTAGTTTATTTGTTTGGCTACTGAGAACATCTCTAAAACAGACCATCAAATCGCCCGCAAACATTCAGACCGAGCTGCCGGACGCACTTTACCATCCAACATCGTGCCGCATCTATCTGCAGACCAGTCTGATTGTTCTTTTTTTTGAGGAATCACCGAAGGAAGAGGATCCCTACCTGTATATATTACTCAAGTGGCCAAATTGGGCCAAAGCAGTTACAGATTACATAGGCACGGCGAGCCGTGTGGTAAGGTAGCTAAGCCAAGACCTGGCAGCCACCTTGTCTGCAGGATCCCTAAAGCGATGTGAGTATAACTCAAAGTCAGTTACAATGTTCTGAATGGTTGTACGGGGAAGTGATCTTCGGATCGGAAGACAGCGGCGTCGTGAGAGTCCCAGATCTTCCAGAGAGTAACAAGAAGCACTTCAGGCCAGACTCTGCTGTCTAGCTGTTGTGGTAGGTGGACCAACCATAGATCGTGGAACGTTGTGGTGGTAGAGAGACCAAGTTGGCCCCAAATCTGAACTGCACACGAGCAATCAATGAGCAGGTGACTTGTATCTTCAGAGGGGCCAGCACATCGTGGGCAGGAGGCAGTATCAGACATGTGTTTGTAAGTCAGGTTTGTACGGGTGTTGAGGCGGCCGCGAAACAACAGCCAAGCGAACAGTTTGATCTTGTGCGGGGCTCGGGATCTCGAGATTAAATCAGCGTGGTCATTCATCCTCAAGATCTGACTGTTCGAAAGCCCGCAAACCAGAAGAAAACCACATCCAAACCTGTCTCTGTCCGTTCAGAACAGCGCCACGTGTGACTCCCGACATCCCTGGCCCATCAAAAAAAAAAAACATTCAGACCCCAGTCTTGATCCGTTCCCTCTTTCTCTGCATCCGCTTCTTCCCTTGACGAGCCGCCTCTGTACCACCTGGCAACCCGCCAAGCCCTTGCCGGACCTCCATCGTTTCAACCGGTCGCCACGCCGCTTTGCCTACACTACCGTTTCACACCTCTCGTTCGTCCGCCATGCATGTACCGTCCGTCCCTACGGATGCTGTCCGTGGGGGTAACCATGCCCGGCAAGTGTTCAGTGAAATGCTCGTGCTAAAAATTTGACAATTTTCCTTCCTTCTTCGAAGCAATAGATTCAGTCCTGGAGTACGTCCACAAGCACTATTTTGAGTCGTCCGACGAGGAGGATTATGCAAATGAAACTGCTATGATGCCGACAGTCATTGGATATGCGAAGAATGCGAAAGAGCATGTTTTCAATTCAAGCGATCGATCAGGAGTCGTCGAGTGTTCAATCGAAAAATAGCATGGGGGCATTTGACGTTGATGGATAACTACTTTGCGCCCGATGCCCTATTCGCGGACAAGTTCCGCCGGCACTTTCGAACGCGCAAAAATGTGTTCGATCGGCTCTACAATTATTGTTGGAACTCGCTCATGGATCGATCACATCAAACTAGACGAACACGCGCACATGAAAATTGATAACCAAAGACACGTGCCGTGCCTCTCTTCTCCCTCTTTATTTCTTTTTCTCCTTTTCCCACGGTACAATCTTGCAGCCCTATGCGTGTGTATATATACACATCCAGCCAAGACAGCACGACCAAACACAACTTCAACTCCGACTCAACTTGCTAGTACGCAAGCCAACTCCAACATAGACTCCTAGTAGGACTCCGATCCTAACCTCCGGCCACATTGATTAAACTCATATTAGCCTAAACTGACTACTACTAGGAAACCTAACTCTGACACAATCATGCTAATTAACCTAGTCAAGATTAATCCTAACAATCTCTCTTTAATCTTGACCTACCATCTCCTGATACTCCTTCTGAAATTGGCTCGTTGTAGATTTACGACTTGATGATCCACCTATTGTCGACTCATCCGTCTCGCACCATGACAAGTTAAATTGATAGGCTTCACTGATCGCAACAATATCTCCCCAATTTCAACTTGACGAATTTACGGACCACCTCAAATATGCCATGGACTACCCAGCCTGCTAGAAACCTTGTGGAATACACCACCCGGTGGACTTCACCATCCACCCTAGCGAGATACATGCAGACTCCTTGTAGATCAAACCATCCCATGGACTAAACCGCTCACTACAGCCTCATGTAGAGACATGGCCTCTTTGAATAGACTCACCTTCATTGGTTACCGCCCGCACATACTTGCACTTGATCCTCCCGTCGAGACACATAGATGACTTGGGCAAGCTGAAGGAAATATGCCCTAGAGGCAATAATAAAATTGTTATTTTATATTTCATTATTCATGATAAATGTTTATTATTCATGCTAGAATTGTATTGATCGGAAACCTAAATACATGTGTGAATACATAGACAAATACTGTGTCCCTAGTGAGCCTCTACTTGACTAGCTCGTTGATCAAAGATGGTTAAGGTTTCCTAACTATGGACATGAGTTGTCATTTGATAAACGGGATCACATCATTAGAAGAATGATGTGATGGACAAGACCCATCCATTAGCTTAGCATTTTGATCGTTCAGTTTTATTGCTATTGCTTTCTATATGTCAAATACATATTCCTTTGACTATGAGATTATGCAACTCCCGGAAACCGGAGGAATGCCTTGTGTGCTATCAAACGTCACAACGTAATTGGATGATTATAAAGATGCTCTACAGGTATCTCCGAAGATGTCTGTTGAGTTGGCATAGAACGAGATTAGGATTTGTCACTCCGAGTTTCTGAGAGGTATCTCTGGGCCCTCTCGGTAATACACATCATAAGCTTGCAAGCAAATGACTAAGGAGTTAGTCACGAGGTGATATATTACGGAATGAGTAAAGAGACTTGCCGGTAACGAGATTGAACTAGGTATGAAGATACCAACGATCGAATCTCGGGTAAGTAACATACCGATGGACAAAGGGAATTACGTATGTTGTCATTATGTTTCGACCGATAAAGATCTTCATAGAATATGTAGGAGCCAATATGAGCATCCAGGTTACACTATTGGTTATTGACCGGAGAGGTGTCTCGGTCATGTCTACATAGTTCTCGAACCCGTAGGGTCCGCATGCTTAACGTTCGATGACGATATTGTATTATATGAGTTATGTGATTTGGTGACCGAATGTTGTTTGGAGTCCCGAATGAGATCACGGACATGACGAGGAGTCTCGAAATGGTCGAGAGGTAAAGATTGATATATAGGACGATAGTATTCGGACACCGGAAGTGTTTCGGAGTGTATCGGTTATTTATCGGAGTACCGGAGGGGTTACCGGAACCCCCGGGGGGAACATATGGGCCACATGGGCCATGGGAGGGGAGCACATCAGCCCAAAAGGGGTGGCGCGCCCCCCTTATGGTAGGAGGCCGAATTGGAGAAGGAGAAGAGGGGGTTCGGCCCCCCTTCCTTCTCTTCTTCCCTCTTCCCTTTTTCCTTCTAGCAATTATGGTAGGGGGGAGGCCGAATTGGGGAAGACCCCAAGTAGGATTCGGCCTACTTGGGGCGCACCCTGGCTGCTCCCCTCCCCCTCCCACCTATATATATGTGGGGAGGGGGCGCCTAGAACACACAACATCAATTGTTAGCCGTGTGCGGCGCCCCCTCCACAGTTTACACCCCCGGTCATATTCTCGCGGTGCTTAGGCGAAGCCCTGCGAGGATCACTACACCATCACCGTCACCACGCCGTCGTGCTGACGGAGCTCATCTACTTCCTCGACGTCTTGCTGGATCAAGAAGACGAGGGACGTCACCGAGCTGAACGTGTGCAGAACTCGGAGGTGCCGTACGTTCGGTACTCGATCGTTGGAGCGCGAAGAAAGTTTGACTACATCAACCACGTTGTGAAACGCTTCCGCTTACGGTCTACGAGGGTACGTAGACACACTCTCCCCCTCGTTGCTATGCATCTCCATGGATAGATCATTGCGTGTGCGTAGAATTTTTTTTGATTTTCCATGCAACGTTTCCCAACAGTGGCATCATGAGCCAGGTCTATGCGTAGATGATATGCACGAGTAGAACATAAAGAGTTATGGGTGGTGATAGTCATACTGCTTACCACCAACGTCTTATTTTGATTCGGTGGTATTGTAAGATGAAGCGGCCCGGACCAACCTTACATGTCCACGTACATGAGACCGGTTCCACCGACAGACATGCAACTAGTTTTGCATAAAGGTGGCTGGCGGGTGTCTGTTTCTCCTACTTTAGTTGAATCGAATTTGACTATGGCCGGTCCTTGAAGAAGGTTAAAACAGCAAACTTGACGAAACACCGTTGTGGTTTTGATGCGTAGGTAAGAACGGTTCTTGCTAGAAGCCCGTAGCAGCCACGTAAAACTTGCAACAACAAAGTAGAGGACGTCTAACTTGTTTTTGCAGGGCATGTTGTGATGTGATATGGTCAAGACATGATGTGATAAAAGTTATTGTATGAGATGATCATGTTTTGTAAGATATCTGACAACCGGCAGGAGCCTTATGGTTGTCTCTTTATTGTATGAAATGCAAACACCATGTAATTGCTTTACTTTATCACTATGCGTTAGCGATAGTAGTAGAAGCAATAGTTGGCGAGACGACCACGACACTACGATGGAGATCAAGGTGTCGAGCCGGCGACGATGGAGATCATGACGATGCTTTGGAGATGGAGATCAAAAGCACAAGATGATGATGGCCATATCATGTCACATATTTTGATTGCATGTGATGTTTATCTCTTATGCATCTTATTTTGCTTAGTACAGCGGTAGCATTATAAGATGATCCCTTAACTAAATTTCAAGGTATAAGTGTCCTCCCTAAGTATGCACCATTGCGACAGTTCATCGTGTTGAGACACCACGTGATGATCGGGTGTGATAGACTCTACGTTCACATACAAGGTGCAAGTCAGTTTTGCACATGCGGAACACTCGGGTTAAACTTGACGAGCCTAGCATGTACAGACATGGCCTCGGAACACTGGAGACCGAAAGGTCGAACGTGAATCATATAATAGATATGATCAACATAGAGATGTTCATCTTTGATGACTACTCCATCTCACGTGATGATCGGACATGGATTAGTTGATCAGGATCACGTATCATTTATATGACTTGAGGGATGTCTATCTAAGTGGGAGTTCTTAAGTAATTTGATTAATTGAACTTAATTTATCATGAACTTAGTCCTGATAGTGTTTGCATATCTATGTTGTAGATCAATGGCCCGTGCTACCGTTCCCTTGAATTTTAATGTGTTCCTAGAGAAAGCTAAGTTGAAAGATGATTGTAGCAACTACACGGATTGGGTCCGTAACTTGAGTATTATCCTCATTGCTGCACAGAAGAATTATGTCCTTGATGCACCGCTAGGTGAAAGGCTTGCTGTAGGAGCAGATGCTGATGTTTTGAACATATGGCAAGCTCGATCTGATGACTACTCGATAGTTCAGTGTGCCATGCTTTACGGCTTAGAATCGGGACTTCAAAGACGTTTTGAACGTCATGGAGCATATGAGATGTTCCAGGAGTTTTTTTTTACCGTGAACGGTAGGAAAGGCTCCTACTGTGTTAATATATTAATATAGAGGTAACACTGTACAAATGGAGTATTTACATGGTGGGGAGTCTTGTCCACTTTGTGGCAAGAGGGGGGGGGGACTAAACAAGCAAGGATACTATTGTAGAGAGTGTACAAAATTTAGAACAAAGGGCCTACGCGCCTCTTTAACCCTGTGCTGAAGTAGCTCGAAATCCATTTTGAACCTATCAAGCCAAGAACGGAGTGAGGGGGCTATAGCTCTGAAATGTTTATTATTCCTCTCTTTCCAAATGCTCCAGGCCACCACATATTATAAGATGTTCCAGGAGTTGAAGTTAATATTTCAAGCAAATGCCTGAGTTGAGAGATATGATGTCTCCAACAAGTTCTATAGCTGCAAGATGGAGGAGAATAGTTCTGTCAGTGAACACATACTCAGAATGTCTGGATATCATAATCACTTGACTCAGCTAGGAGTTAATCTTCCAGATGATAGTGTTATTGACAAAGTTCTCCAATCACTGCCACCAAGCTAAAAAGGCTTCGTGATGAACTATAATATGCAAGGGATGGAGAAGACAATTCCCGAGCTCTTCGCAATGCTCAAAGCTGCGGAGGTAGAAATCAAGAAGGAGCATCAAGTGTTGTTGGTTAACAAGACCACTAGTTTCAAGAAAAAGGTCAAGGGAAAGAAGGGGAACTTCAAGAAGAATGGCAAGCAAGTTGCCACTCCTGGGAAGAAGCCCAAAGCTGGACCCAAGCCTGAAACTAAGTGCTTCTACTGCAAAGGGACTGGTCACTGGAAGCGGAACTGCCCCAAGTATTTGGCGGATAAGAAGGATGGCAAAGTGAACAAAGGTATATTTGATATACATGTTATTGATGTGTACCTTACTAATGCTCGTAGTAGCGCCTGGGTATTTGATACTGGTTCGGTTGCGCATATTTGTAACTCGAAACAGGAGCTATGGATTAAACGAAGATTGGCTAAGGACAAGGTGACGATGCGCGTCGGGAATGGTTCCAAGGTCGATGTGATCGCCGTCGGCACGCTACCTCTACATCTGCCTTCGGGATTAGTTTTAGACCTAAATAATTGTTATTTGGTGCCAGCGTTGAGCATGAACATTATATCTGGATCTTGTTTAGTGCGAGACAGTTATTCATTTAAATCAGAGAATAATGGTTGTTCTATTTATATGAGTAATATCTTTTATGGTCATGCACCCTTGAAGAGTGGTCTATTTTTGTTGAATCTCGATTGTGGTGATACACATATTCATAATATTGATGCCAAAAGATGCAAAGTTGATAATGATAGTGCAACATATTTGTGGCACTGCCGTTTAGGTCATATTGGTGTAAAGCGCATGAAGAAACTCCATGCAGATGGGCTTTTGGAATCACTTGATTATGAATCATTTGATACTTGCGAACCATGCCTCATGGGCAAGATGCCTAAAAGTCTGTTCTCCGGAACAATGGAGCGAGCCAATGACTTATTGGAAGTAATACATACAGATCTCCGTTCTCTGGAACAATGGAGCGAGCCAATGACTTATTGGAAGTAATATATACCGATGTATGCGGTCCAATGAGTGTTGAGGCACGCGGTGGGTATTGTTATTTTCTGACCTTCATAGATGATTTGAGCAGATATGGGTATATCTACTTAATGAAACACAAGTCTAAAACATTTGAAAAGTTCAAAGAATTTCAGAGTGAAGTGGAGAATCATCGTAACAAGAAAATAAAGTTTCTACGATCTGATCGCGGAGGCGAATATTTGAGTTGCGATTTTGGCCTTCATTTAAAACAATGTGGAATAGTTTCACAACTCACGCCACCTAGAACACCACAGCGTAATGGTGTGTCCGAATGTCGTAACCATACTTTATTAGATATGGTGCGATCTATGATGTCTCTTACCGATTTACCACTATCGTTTTGGGGTTATGCATTAGAGACAGCTGCATTCACGTTAAATAGGGCACCGTCTAAATCCGTTGAGACGACACCGTATGAACTGTGGTTTGGCAAGAAACCTAAGCTGTCGTTTCTTAAAGTTTGGGGTTGTGACACTTATGTCAAAAGGCTTCAGCCTGATAAGCTCGAACCCAAATCGGAGAAGTGTGTCTTCATAGGTTACCCTAAGGAAACAATTGGGTACACCTTCTACCACAGATCCGAAGGCAAGATCTTTGTTGCCAAGAATGGAACATTTCTAGAGAAGGAGTTTCTCTCGAAAGAAGTGAGCGGGAGGAAAGTAGAAATTGATGAGGTAATTATACCTTCTCTCGAATTGGAAAGTAGCTCATCGCAGAAAACCGTTCTTGTTGGGGTTATAGCTCCGAGGTGTGACCCGCCCAGGAGAGGCCGGGTTACACCGTTGGTGGTTCATATGAAAGAAGGTCCAAGGAGGCCCAAGGCGTGAAGACGGCGGCTCATGGAAGCAGGCCTGGAGAAAGCCCAAGAACCGGGCCTATGAATCGCCGTATGATGGCTTGCCCAGTAAGGAAGGATAAGTTAGAAACTGAGCCGGTCATGTTGTGTGAGCCGGCCGGGACTCTGTAAGCCTCCGGGTCTCGACCTGTGAATATAAAGGTGAGACCCGGCGGCGGGTTAACTCAAGAGACAACCGATCGAGAACTAGGTCAAGCGTATTCGCTCCCTTGTAATCGAAACTGAAGCAATACAACTAGAAGCAGGACGTAGGCTTTTACCTCTTTAAGAGGGGCCGAACCTGGGTAAACTCCTTGTGTCCTTTGTCCCGTTCAACCCCTTCAAGCTAACCTACGTCGCGATGGCTCCACACCTAAGTCCTTTCACAAGGGCATCTGCCGTGTTAAATCCATGACAGTTGGCGCCCACCATGGGGCTCTCGCATGGTGGTTTCGAGTTCTTGAAGGGCAGCTTCTCAGGGATCAAGGGATACGCCGTGGGCCGGATGACCAAGAGTCGCCGCAGCAAGATCTACATCGACGATGCTGGCTGGGGTCCCGAGGCCGACTCAATCGAGTACGGGTACCGTGTCCCCTTCGGTGGAATTCACGTCTTCATCGGCAAAATTAGCGAATCGGAGCCTGAGCCGAACGCCTGCACTGACACCATTGAGGCAGCTCGGCGCGTGCAACCCGCGAAGGTCCAACCTGCCAGGAAGCGCGCGTTCGTTGGTTTTGTTCATGGGGCGGATCTTGAGGAAGGCTCTGTGTCTGGTGGAGAGACAACCATCTATTCAGGTGATGAGTCCTCAACCGGCGAAATCGAGTCAATCTATCAACTACAAGACGGCAGGCTTGGGGGCTACTCCGATGGCGACAGTATTCCGGACGCCTATGAGCCGCCGAGCAGGGCTGCTATTTTCATGGCCGGTATGCAACAGATGGTGAATTCATCGACCGCCACGGCTATGACCTCTGGTTCAACGGCTGCGGCGACGGCCGGGGCGAGCGGCTCTGCGCGCCCGCCAGCTCAGGTCCTATCCGAGCTCTTGGATGCTTTGGCAACTCTATTGGCTGCAGAGGTAACCCCAACGACTCAAGCACAACATAAGGTGGAGGTAGCGAAGTTGCGGGATGAGATAGCCCAAGCTAGAGAGGAGCTCAATGCAGAGAATGTCAGGATGGCAACGGAGTGAGCCACGTTCGAGGCCGAGGCACAGCGGATTCAAGCAGAAGCTTTCCGGTTAAACTTGGATCAGAATGCGTCAAATGCTGTTCTTCGGAGGAGGCACCAGAGTCGCCTACCTCCGCAGTTTGAGGGGCGAAACCTCTTTACTACACCTGGGGCAGGGCCGAGTAACACTCCTGGTGTGACCCGGGCTGCGGAGGCACCCGCAACTGGGGTGGCGGCTCAGCCCTGCATCGCAAACCCGCCTTGTTTGAATGTAACCCCGCCTCAACAAGTGCCGACACCTCCGGGTCATTATTCTAACCCGCTAGATGACATGATTGCCGTGGCTTCACGGCTGGCGGCTCTGCCGGTTGAAGGCGAATCCCCAGCTATGATAGAGACCCGGAACACCATGCAACTTCTTCAGACGGCTGTGGCTCAACAGGCGGCTTACTCTTACAGCCGAGATCGAATTCATTCAACTCCACGCCACAGTGGAAGCTACAGCCGGCGCATTGAGTCGCCGGCGGTTTTCAGCAGTGAGCGGCGTCATAACCCACTCCATGGGCATGACCCGCCTCGTGATAATGACAATGTTCAAGCCATCACGGATCAGGCAAGAGCACGTCAAGAGGCAGAGCTGACGGCTCAATTAGCGGCTCAGTAGCAGCTTCAGTTAAACCCTTCGGCGTCTGTGGAGGCTGGGATGACTTCCAGGATGGTGGGTGTGCCATGCCTAGTGCCGGCTCTGCGTAATGAGCGTTTGCCTAAGGATTTCAAGGGCCCTCATAAGGTCCCCAATTATACTGCTGATCAACCTCCGGAGGCTTGGATTGATAGTTACGAGCTAGCTATGGAGATGTTAGATGTTAATGATGCTGTGTGCGCCAAATATTTCACAATGATGCTTGATGGGCTGGTTCAAACCTGGCTGAAAGGGTTACCCGCCAATTCTATCAATTCATGGGCTGAGTTGAAGGCATGTTTTATCTAGAACTTTAAGGATACATGCAAGCAGCCCCTATCGATTATTGATTTGGACGCTTGTGTGCAGCGAGAGGATGAGTTGGCCCACCGGGTTTCAGCCGTTATCCACTCTTCAGATAGAATCAATGCCGGCTCTGCTGTTCTAATTCTGGAGACAAATTGCCGTTTCACCCCTCTCAAGCAGAAGTTAGGGCGGCTTAAACGTCATTGCAATGACATAGGGGAGCTCATGGCGGCTCTCATCAAATACGCCGATTCTGACAGCACTAAGGACCCTGGGTCTGATGAGGAGAAGTCCAACAAGGGGAAGAAGAACGGCAATGGAAAAGGGCAGCAGCAAAATATGCCAGGGCATAACCAGGGTAGTAAGGGTAAGCGCAAGCAAAATGATAGCGGGTCAGATTTTGTTGCCAATACCAACACACAGAATAAAAATCAGCGTTGTAAGGGAAAACCAGCTCAGTTTGGAGTGCCAAAGTTCAACCTTGAGGCGATGTTAAACGAGCCTTGCCCGAAGCACAGTTTTCCGGATAGACCGTCGACTCATATGTGTAAAGATTGTTTTATCATGAAGGAATACAAGAACTCCGGCTTTCATCAGGACCACAATAACAATAATGGCCCGCACGGCGGGTCAGGCTCCGGTTCACACGGGCCCGGCTTTGGGGGCGGTGAATCAAATTCTGGATATCAGGGACAAAGTAACCAGGGTGGTTATAATCAGCAGCCCATTCAGGGTAACCAGCAACAATAGTCGGGGTACAAGACCAATCCCAAGCAGCTTAGTAGTGGCCGGCATTGGAAGTAGCTTTCGCCGATGAATATGATTACAGAGCAGAGACATTGTGGTTTGAAGTGGTTAAAATCAAAAGCCCATATCACGCTTTGTTTGGACGGCTGGCTTACACCAAGTTTATGGCACGGCCTTGCTATGTGTATCTGCAGCTTAAGATGCCGAGTCGCAAGGGTACCATCACAGTACATGGTGATAGGAAGATAGCTTTAGAATGTGAAGAAGGTGATGCTGCTTATGCTGAATCTGCCTATGCCACGGAGGAACTTAAGTTTTATAAAGACAATGTTGACCCGGCTGATAATGAGTCCATTAAAGAAGCCAACTACAGAGCATGACCCTTTGTTGAAGTTTAAATTGGAGGATGATACCAAGCAGGTTGATTTTGTCCCTGGCGACTCATCTTAGCAGTTTACTATCAGTGCCAATATGGATCCAAAATATGAAAGCGCGCTCATCGAGTTCATCCGTGAGAACCGGGACATCTTTGCATGGAAGCCTTTAGACATGCCGGGTGTACCGAGAGAACTCGCTGAGCACACTGTCAATATTGATCCCAAATTTAAGTTGGTCAAGCAATTCCTTCGTCGCTTTAATGAGGAGAGACGTAAGGCCATTGGAGAAGAGGTGGCCCAGCTCTTAGCAGTCGGGTTCATCGTTGAAGTTTTTCATCCTGAGTGCTTGGCTAACCCGGTGCTGGTGCTTAAGAAGAATGGCACTTGGCGTATGTGTGTGGATTACACAGACCTTAATAAAGCTTGTCCAGCTGATCCTTTTGCTCTTCCCCATATCGATCAGATCATAGATGCAATGGCGGGTTGTGAGCGGTTGAGTTTTTTGGATGCTTATTCTGGTTATCATCAGATTAAGATGGCAGTTAAAGACCAAGAGAAGACGGCTTTCATCACACCTTTTTGAGCTTTCCGCTACGTGTCTATGCCTTCCGGGCTCAAAAGTGCACAGGCGACTTAACAACGTTGTGTTTAGAATTGCCTTCATAACCAGATTGGACGTAATGTTCACGCTTATGTGGATGATATTGTTGTGAAGTCCAGAAAGAAGGAGACTCTGTTGGATGATCTGAAAGAGACCTTTGATAACCTCCGGGTCTACAAAATGATGCTTAACCCGGCCAAATGCGTTTTCGGTGTGCCTGCAGGCAAGCTCTTAGGTTTTTTGGTCTCTGAGAGAGGTATTGAGGCTAACCCAGAGAAAATCAAAGCTATCACTTCGTTGGCTAAGCCGGCATGTGTCAACGATGTCCAGCATCTGGCGGGTCGTATTGCTACTTTAAGCCGGTTTATAAGCCGCCTGGGAGAGAAGGCTATTCCTCTGTACCAGATGATGAAGAAAACAGATCGTTTTGTTTGGAGTGATACCGCTAATGAGGCGTTTGAGGTACTTAAAAAATAGTTGGCTAAACCGCCGGTTCTTGCAGCACCTATTGAGAAAGAGCCTTTGCTCTTATATGTGGCGACTAACAGTACAGCCGTCAGCGTGTCGGTTGTAGTAGAACGAAAAGAGACAGGTAAAGAGTATCCAGTCCAAAGGCCGGCTTATTATGTCAGTGAGGTTTTAATTGAGTCCAAGCAGCTATACCCACATTGGCAGAAGCTAGTATATGAGGTGTTTATGGCCAGTCGCAAGCTGAAGCATTATTTTCTTGGTCATCCCATTACTGTGGTCAGCTCTGCTCCCTTAGGGGATATTATTCAAAATAGAGAGGCTACAGGCAGAGTGGCCAAGTGGGCCATTGAGCTCGGGCCCCATGGTTTGAAATATATGCCAAGAACAGCTATCAAGTCTCAAGCTCTTGTGGATTTCATCAATGACTGGACAGAATTGCAAACGCCTGAGGAGAAGCCGGATAACACTTACTGGACAATTCACTTTGATGGGTCTAGGCAGCTGGAGGGCTCGGGGGCTGGAGTTATTTTAACTTCCCCACGAGGTGACAAATTTTGCTATGTTTTAAGGTTAATGTTTCCTTGTACTAATAATGCAACTGAGTATGAGGCCCTGCTTCATGGCCTAAGGGTGGCCAAAGAGATGAATCTAAGCCGAGTCAGGTGCTTTGGCGACTCAGATTTGGTGGCTCAGCAAGTTTCAGTCACTTGGGATTCTAAAGACCCGCTCATGGCGGCTTATGGCCGGGCGGTTGATAATATTGCTGGTCACTTCAAAGGTTATCAGGTGGAGCATGTTGATCGCAGAAAGAATGAGGTGGCTGATGCTTTAAGCCAGTTGGGGTCTCAGCGTAAGCCGGTGCCCCCCAATGTTTTTCTTGATATATTGAATAATCCTTCAGTTAAGTTGCTGACAGAGGAGGATCTTGCTATTCCTGACCAGGAGGCACAGTTGGTGGCGGCTCTCCATGCCATCCCTGATTGGACAATTCCCTATTTGGCTTATAAGACCCGGGGTGAGTTACCTGAGGATGAAACTTTGGCCAGGCAGATAACCCGGCGGTCTAAGTCTATGACTATTGTCAATGGCGAGTTACACCGATGCAGCGTCACAGGTGTGTTCCAACATTGTGTTTCTCCTGAAGAGGGTCGTGAGATTCTAAGGGAAATACATGAAGGTGATTGTGGCCATCATGCCGGCTCTAAATCCCTTGTGGCTAAAGCCTTTCATCATGGATTTTACTGGTTGACGGCTCATGCTGATCCAGAAGATCTTGTTAGCAAGTGTGGTGGCTGTCAGAAATTTTCTCGACGGGCTCATGTGCCGGCTCAAGAATTGAGGATGATTCCAATTACTTGGCCGTTCGCAGTCTGGGGGCTTGATATGGTTGGACCTTTTAAGAGGTCTAAGGATAAGAAAACCCACCTTTTGGTGGCGGTTGATAAGTTTACCAAGTGGGTTGAGGCAGAGCCGGTCAGTAAGTGTGATGCGGCAACGACGGTTCAATTCATAAAGAAAGTCATCTTCCGTTTTGGCTACCCGCATAGTATCATCACTGATAATAGCACTAATCTGTCTAAAGGTGCTATGAAAGAATTATGTCAATGAGAGCATATTCGTCTTGACGTTTCATCAGTGGCTCACCCATAGTCTAATGGTCAAGCTGAGAGAGCCAATCAGGAAATCTTGAAAGGCATAAAGCCCCGGCTTATGGTTCCATTGCAGCGAACACCAGGTTGTTGGGTTGAGGAGTTACCCTCTGTAATTTGGAGCATCAATACTACTCCCAACAGGTCCACAGGTTACACGCCTTTCTTCGTGGTCTATGGGGCAGAGGCGGTTCTTCCTAGCGATAGCCGTCATGACTCGCCCCGTGTGGCGGCTTATGTTGCAACTACTAATGAAATAGCACGACAGGATGCGCTTGATGTGTTGGATGAAGAGCGTGACCTTGCGGCGGCTCATTCAGCGATATATCAGCAAGATCTGCATCGTTACCATAGCCGTAGATTCAAACCAGAACCTTTCAAGAAGGCGACTTGGTGCTCCGGTTAATCCAAGATCAAACAGATATGCATAAGTTATCCCCACCTTGGGAAGGACCTTTTGTGGTCAGCAAGAATCTGAACAATGGGTCATACTACTTCATTGATATTCGAGAACACAAGGATTCGTGCACATCGGAGGAGGAGACCCGCCGGCCTTGAACATTGCTCATCTTCGGTCTTATTACACTTGAGCCACCGGCTCTGGTGCTGTACATACTTCGATCAATGTATATATTATGATCAATATAGTAAAGCCGACATCCCTGATAATTCAGGGCCTCTATCATTTCATTTCTAAGTATATGAGCATTTATGGATTGGTCATAAGGTCACTTGGGGGCTTCCTGCTCAATGAGCATAGCTATTCTTACCCTCTTGATCGGCTTCCATGCCACAGTATAGGTCACTTGGGGGCTTCCTGCTCAATGAGCATAGCTATTCTTACCCTCTTGATCAGCTTCCATGCCACATTATAGGTTGCTTGGGGGCTTCCAACCCAACGGGTTTAGCTTTCTTACCCTTGTGACCTGGCTAGACGCCGAATCCTGAGTTTGACCTGCCTGTATGCAAGATGCTTCTCCACCAGGTAATCCTGAATAACCCACCCTACTCTTCAATAGTCAATCTTTTAAATAAGACCCTGAACTTGTTAAGGTTAAAACGGCGGTTTGTCCTGTGAGGGCTGGCTTACAGTGAGCGAGGACAACTCTAAGGCTGTGCGGCCTATGAAAGCACTTGAATCTTAGTGGCTGTGCGGCCCATGAAAGCACTTGAATTTTTTAGGCTGTGCAGCCTATAAAAGCACTTGCCTTTTTTGCATTTCTTTTCTTCTGGAGATTTTGAATTTGCGTCCATCGAAGATTTCTTCTGCTCAAGTGTATTTGGTACAATTCAGGCCAGGTAGCCCTGACTATGTCTCATATTTGAGCATCTTTGGGTTTCATAACCCGACCTGATAGCGGATTGTAAGCCGCCAGGATATTCGCCTTGAGCAATCAACATCATGGTATTTCATGTCTACGGCTTATCATTATCAAAAGAATTGCCATGATATCAATCAATAGAAAATAGGCAAATTTTGATCTACCCCATATTGATGATGATGAACGAATAACAGTGGCGATTTATAAATCCGATATATCGGCAGATCAACAGTCAAACGGCTAAAATATGCACGATGGCATAACAGATCATTGTTTGCAGTCCTAGGCTATTACAAGGCCACAGTGGACCTACAAAATGGGACTTAAGTGTTTTTCCGCACATTGTGCTTATGCTCTGAATTAAGAGCCGCCTGGTATTACTGGCCCTCGTCGTGGCGGGTTGACGCCTTCGGGTCATCCTGCTCCGGCTCCTCCTCTTCGCCGATCTGGGGGTCAGGAGACATCCAGTCGATGCCGGTTAAGGCTTCGAATACAGCTTCATCGTTCATAATTGGGGACGGATCGACATCAGGATCAAAGGTATGCTTACGTGTTGGAGGGGTGAGATGCATGACGTCATAAGCCGACGCTTTCACTTTTGCATTCTCCATGGTCTAAGCTGACTGATACCTGGATAAGTCAGTTTCCTCAG
Source organism: Thinopyrum elongatum (assembly GCA_011799875.1). NCBI lineage: Eukaryota > Viridiplantae > Streptophyta > Magnoliopsida > Poales > Poaceae > Thinopyrum > Thinopyrum elongatum. The sequence continues at coordinate 16,472,671 of CM022299.1, forward strand.
CCAGGTTGCTTGCCAGGGGATGCATCTCCTTTACACATTTGGCAAAGTCCTTCTCATCAAAGGGAGACCCGTCATCTTCGAGACTTGGACAACCAGTGGCCATCTCCGCTGGGTCTAATTCTGCTTTCCATGCCTTGGCTCGGCTAAGGGTTGTAATAGCACCAGCATGGGTGGCTGATCGCTTTATTTCTTCCAGCTTCTTGGGCATTATAGACAGTTTATCTAGCACCTCCCTCAGAAGGGTAGGCGGCTGCTTCCCATTGGAGATAGCCACAAGAGTTCGTTGAGTACCAGTGTATAATTGTTCCACCAGGGTATACACGGCTTTGAGCTTCATAAGCATGTCCTGGCCAAGGTTGAAGCTTCTAGGGCCTGTTGAGCGAACATACTGATGAGTTGCTAGGCAGTTCAAAGTAAATCGGTTGCGAAACATTGAAGTGAAGGGTCACTTACCAAAGATGGCGGCTGTCATATGATTAATATGTTGCTTTAAGCCGGATAACTCTTCAGTCACCGGCTTAAGAGCAGCTTCAGTGTCTTCAGCTCTTTTCAATAGTGCTGCCCTCTCAGTATCCCAGCCAGTTCTTTCAGTTTTGAAGTCTATTCTCAATTTTTCAGATACTTCCAAGGCGGCTTTCAGTTCCGACCTGGCCGTTGAAGTTTCTGCTTGTTGCAATTTGATATTCTGCCGCAAGTCGATTACTTGTGACTCCTTCATGCTTAATTCAGCCTGAAAAGCAGTAAGGAAGTAGCACTTAGCAGTTATGATGATCACTCTATTGAAGTCCCAAGCACATTACAGGTACTCTACTTGGCACTTGGGGGCTAATGTAGGTCATTTTTTAAAGAACAACAAAGTACTTAATGACCCGGCTCAATTTTTCAATTTGAGCCGGCCCATGGGGGCTACATATTCAGATCTCTTGCAACATGATTTTAAGTCCCGGCTTAACTATTCAGTTTAAACCGGCCCTTGGGGACTACTCATTTGGATCTAATGGAGATAAACTGATTTTGAAGAGCTACAAGATGAAGGCTATTATTTATAGTCTACAGTATTTTCACTTCTTTCATATCCTCTAGACTTGGCGGCTGACATGGATTCATAAGAGAAAGGTTTGGTTGTTTACTTCACAATGTTCCTTCATCAGGTTTACTAGGCCGGCTTCCATGTCACGGCTGGTACGAAGGCGACTCAAGTAGCCCGCATGGATATCACTTGCGCTAAAACCGGCATAGCTCTCCAGGTCCAATTTACATTTGCCTTTTCACCGGTTAAAATTTCTTCCTTGGCGCTATGTTTCGCTAAGGTGGTAGGATTCCCTGGTTCTTTGAAGCCTGTACCAGTGATGATGACGTCCTCGGCAGTTTGTTGAGAAGGAGTCTCCTCAGCAGGCTTGATAGGGCTTGGCGGCTTAGCGCTGGACGGATCATCACCCATTGGATCAACTATGGTCTCATGAGTTTCTGGCGGCGGGTCATCGGCAGTGGCTTCAGGGTTCTGATTTGAAGCTTCGGATATTGACGACTGTCTCTCCGGCTCAGTGTCCTTTGGATCTTCGGCCGGCTTACCTATTTTCAACTTCTTGCTTGCTTTGGCTATGCCGCTGAAAGGAAGACATAAGGATATGAGTATATCATATTAAGGTGTTAATCAAACAAGTAAATGTTCTTACCCAAGAGCAATCTTGAAGGCTGGCATCTGAGTCCCGTTAGAGTCGCCAGAGGATGAGTGAGAAGTGCCCTGATAATTTGAGTCGGAAGGATTAAGTGGTTGATGGATAAGTCCCGCCTTTGGAAAGGAGAGATTTGAACTCTGAGGCACCTCTTTTCGGCGTTTGCGAGGGACCTGCGTGTTGGGTAAGCCGGCATGAAGGTCTCCCCCTCCGCTGTTCCGGGTTGTACGCCGGTCTTCATGCTGTTGTTTCTTCAAAATAAAGTTTGGATCCAAGTAAGCTAAAGGGTGAGAAAACCTTACTTTCCGGGTCACTTGCCGAACTTTCTGTCTTGGCAAAGGCTCTAAGTCAGAGGAAATAATAGTTACCTCTTCAGCATCTGCTTGGCTGGTCTCCGTGTCATCCTGAGAGGGGTCAGCGTCAATAAGATGTACAAAAAAGGAGCCAAGAGAATCAAGTTCTAACTCCGACTCATCGTCTAGGGTGAATAAGTCTGTTGCATCTGGTTTCTTCCCTTTGGTTTTCTTCGGGGCCTTGGTCTTTGCCCTGGCATTTTTGGCCGGTTTATCTTGCAGATTCTTGCTCCAGAAAGAAGAGTTAGCCTGAAAAGTGCAAGTGGTGATAAGGAGTGTGCGATGTTACGTAAATAATGAATAAAGTAAATTGGCTTGAAACACTTACATCTGGAGCCAGGTTAAGAGCGCAGAAGGAATTCAGCCCAGTCTTGCTGCAGCTTTCTAAGCTTTCCCCGAACAGCGTCTTGGTCATTTCATTGATCTCTTTGTATTCCAGACGCGCTTGACAGTGACGCTGTGGATCTTTGACATCGCAAGTATATTCGCCCATCAAGCCGGTTCGGCAGCTCAAAGGTATGATTCTCCAAGCGACCCAGCATCGGACAAAATCGACTCCGGTTAATCCGTTCGCCAGCAAAGCTCTTACCTTTGAAAAGGTAGGCATATACTTAGCACGTTCAGCAGTGCTGATCCGGTCAGGAAGTGGGTGTTTTGGGCTCAGCCGGCAGTCGCGGAAACCCGGCAGAGGATTTTCGTCAGCTGGAGATGTCTCTTGGTAATAAAACCAGGTCTGATTCCAATACTTATGGTGACTAGGAAGTGCGGCTGTGGGGAAGATCGCATCTCTTCGCCTTTGAATTGAAATGCCACCAAGTTCTAAGCAGGGTCCGTCTGTAAACTCGGTCTGGCGGTTCAAATAGAAGTACTCTCTGAAAAGGTCAACGCTGGGTTCTTCTTGAAGGTATACTTCACAAAAGACATGGAAATTGCAGATGTTGGAAACTGAGTTTGGTCCAATATCTTGGGGGTGAAGCTGAAAGAAGTACAGTACATCGCGAAAGAACTTTGAGCCAGGTGGTGAGAAACTCCGGTTCATATGATCAGCAAAAATTATGACTTTGTTTTACTTTGGCTCAGGTTTAACTTCTGTCCCTGGAGCTCGCCAGTGTATAACATTTTTCGCTGCTAAGATGCCCACTTGAACATATTCTTCAAGAGTTTGCTCCGTGACAGTGGAAGCAACCCAATCGCACGAGGTGATAGTTTTAGTCATTTTTTATCATGTAAAGCCTAAAAAAGGGAGCATTGGTGGGTCAAAATCGTGATGATAAGCCGCCCAGTGGTTAAAGAAGGCAAGCTTATTATGCAGAATTGATTGTTATGAAAGAAGGAAATTAATGGCAGGAGTAAGTTGGCAAAGCACAGTCGGGTAATGTCAAACTTGGATAAAGTACTGGCGGTTTAATAATTAATGAGTAAGCCAGCTGGTGCTTGGCGGGTTACAAGGTATCATTTGAGCCGCCCATACAACAGTGGTCAAACAGGCATTTACAGATCTAGAATTGGATGAAAATTTCACTAAGTGCTAGACAAACAAGTTTCACAGGTTCTGTTTATAATTTTGGATCTACGGCAGTTCAAAAAATAGGTGGAAATTATTAAACCTAAAACACTAAGGACGAACTACTATGTTGGAATGTGAATCTTAACAGAAGGGAATGGATCTGAGGTGATAGTGAATACTAAAGTAATCGAAGCATAACTTCTACATCGCGTCTATGCTTAACTAAGCAACATGGCAAATAAACTACGGGCAAGAACGATGAACTTTGATGAACATCGAAGAAACAGGGGAACCCTAATGCAGATTGGAAGTAAAAGGGGATAGGTACCTGGCGATGCTGATGGACAGCGGAAGGACGCCACCGTTTTTTTGGTCGGAATTAGGTTGATGCAGCGGCCAAGGCGACATTGTCGACGGGGGCGGCGGAGCTCCAGTGGCGTCGGGTGTCGCGAGGAGGAAGAAGAAGAGGCAGAGGCAGGGGTAAAACTGAAAAAGAGGACCCCCTGTCCCTATTTATAAGGAGATGATAAGGATGGCATGTGCGGAAATCGAGGAGGTAAAATGATTATGTCAACCGTGCGGGCACCTCGATTTTCAGAAGCCCATTGAGATAAAGATCCGTTGAGATATTCTGAGTTTTGTGCGGAATTAATGCACATGAGGTCATGGCGGGTTACAATGATTCTGTCGTATGATGTCATGGCGGGTTACAGCGGTAAGCAGAAAATTCGGCACTGATGCAGTCTGTTAAGTTAAGCAGTGAAGATTGATATGAACAAGTTCAAATCAACCTGGGGCCTAATGTTGGGGTTATAGCTCCGAGGTGTGACCAGCCCAGGAGGGGCTAGGTTACACCGTTGGCGGTTCATATGAAGGAAGGTCCAAGGAGGCCCAAGGCATGAAGACGGCAGCTCATGGAAGCAGGCCTGGAGAAAGCCCAAGACCCGGGCCTATGAATCGCCATATGATGGCTTGCCCAGTAAGGAAGGATTAGTTAGAAACTGAGCCGGTCACGTTGTGTGAGCCGGCCGGGACTCTGTAAGCCTCCGGGTCTCGACCTGTGTATATAAAGGTGAGACCCGGCGGCGGGTTAACTCAAGAGACAACCGATCGAGAACTAGGTCAAGCGTATTCGCTCCCTTGTAATCGAAACTCAAGAAATACAACTAGAAGCAGGACGTAGGCTTTTACCTCGTTGAGTGGGGCCAAACCTGGGTAAACTCCTTGTGTCCTTTGTCCTGTTCAACCCCTTCGAGCTAACCTACGTCGCGATGGCTCCACACCTAAGTCCTTTCACATGGGCATCTGCCATGTTAAATCCACGACAGTTCCCGTGATGCCTACACCAACTAGAGAGCAAGCTAATGATGATGATCATGAAACTTCAGATCAAGTTACTACTGAACCTCGTAGGTCAACCAGAGCACGATCCGCACCAGAGTGGTACTGTAATCCTGTTCTGGAAGTCATGTTACTAGACCATGGCGAACCTACGAACTATGAAGAAGCTATGATGAGTGATGTTGTCTTGAACTACGTCGGTATTTCCCCAAAGAGGAAGGGATGATGCAGCACAGCAACGGTAGGTATTTCCCTCAGTGATGAGACCAAGGTTATCGAACCAGTAGGAGAACCACAAAACACTACGTGAACAACACCTGCACACAAATAACAAATACTCGCAACCCGACGTGTTAAAGGGGTTGTCAATCCCTTTCGGGCAACGGCGCCAGAAATAGGCAAACGGACGTGAGAGAGTTGTAAATATTGATAGATCGAATGCCAAATAAAATGAAGTGCAGCAAGGTATTTTTGTATTTTTGGTTTAATAGATCTGAAAATAAAAGCAAAGGAAAATAGATCGCAAAGGCAAATATAATAAAGAAGAGACCCGGGGGCCGTAGGTTTCACTAGTGGCTTCTCTCGAGAAAAATAGCAAATGGTGGGCGAACAAATTACTGTTGGGCAATTGATAGAACTATAAATAATCATGACGATATCCAGGCAATGATCATTATATAGGCATCACGTCCAAGATTAGTAGACCGACTCCTGCCTGCATCTACTACTATTACGCCACGCATCGACCGCTATCCAGCATGCATCTAGTGTATTAAGTTCATGGAAAAATGGAGTAATGCAATAAGAACGATGACATGATGTAGACAAGATCTATTTATGTAGAAATAGACCCCATCTTGTTATCCTTAATAGCAACGATACATAGGTGTCGGTTCCCTTTCTGTCACTGGGATCAAGCACCGTAAGATCGAACCCATCACAAAGCACCCCTTCCCATTGCAAGATAAATAGATCAAGTTGGCCAAACAAAACCCAAATATCGGAGAAGAAATACGAGGCTATAAGCAATCATGCATATAAGAGATCAAAGAAGACTCAAATAACTTTCATGGATAAAAAGATAGATCTGATCATAAACTCAAAGTTCATCGGATCCCAACAAACACACCGCAAAAAGAGTTACATCATATGGATCTCCAAGAGACCATTGTATTGAGAATCAAACAAGAGAGAGGAAGCCATCTAGCTACTAACTACGGACACGTAGGTCTACAAAGAACTACTCACGCATCATCGGAGAGGCACCAATGGACATGATGCACCCCTCCGTGATGGTGTCTAGATTGGATCTGGTGGTTCTGGAACTTGCGGCGGCTGGAATTGATTTTCGTCGACTCCCCTAGGGTTTCTGGAATATTGGGGTATTTATAGAGCAAAGAGGCGGTTCAGGGGGCACCCGAGGTGGGCACAACCCACCAGGGCGTGCCTGGGCCTCCAGGCACGCCCTGGTGGGTTGTGCTCCCCTCGGAGCACCCCCAGGCGCTTCTCCGGCCCACTGGATGTCTTCTGGTCCAAAAAACATCCACAAAAAGTTTCGCTGCGTTTGGACTCCGTTTGGTATTGATTTCCTGCGATGTAAAAAAATGCAAAAAACAGCAACTGGCACTTGGCACTATGTCAATAGGTTAGTACCAAAAAATGATATAAAATGATTATAAAACATCCAAGAATGATAATATAACAGCATGGAACAATAAAAAATTATAGATACGTTGGAGACATATCAGCATCCCCAAGCTTAATTCCTGCTCGTCCTCGAGTAGGTAAATGATAAAAACAGAATTTTTGATGTGGAATGCTACATAACATGTCATCTCATATTCTTTTCTTTATAGCATGGACATTTGGACTTTTATATGGTTCAAAGCAATAGTCTAGTTTTGACATGAGACTTAAATACTCAAGCATATCAACAAGCAACCATGTCTTTCAAAATATCAACGCTAAAATAAGTTATCCCTAGCCCATCATGCTCAAACATTGATCCATTCATGAAACACACTCGCATATTAGCTACACCCAATGCTCAAGTACGATCATAGTGCCTCCTAGTTGGTGCTTTAGAAGAGAAGGTGGAGACTCAATTTAAAAATAAAAATTGCATAAAGTAAAAGAAAGGCCCTTTGCGGAGGGAAGTAGGGATTTGTAGAGGTGCCAGAGCTCAAAGCGAAAAACTTAGAGATAAAAATGTTTTGGGAGGCATACTTTTCCCACCAATGAAAACGACTTAGAGTTCCCCACACTTTCCATGCTAGATATATCATAGGCAGTTCCCAAATAGAAAATAAAGTTTATTCCTTTTTCCACCATACTTTCACTTTCCATGGCTAACCGTATCCACGGGTGCCATCCATACCAACACTTTACAAGAAATTTATTATTTGACAACATAAAGTAAATTCATTTTTCATTTTGGGACTAGGCATCCCTAATACCTTTGCCTTACTCTCGTGCAATGACAAGTGAATAGACACTCATCGCGAGAATAACACATCTAGCATGGAAAATATCGTCCACCCCTCACCGCCTCGTGAGCGGTACGAGCACACAAAAGAGAAATTTATTTTGAAAATTAGAGATGGCACATAAAAATTTGCTTAGAAGGGCAAAAGAATACCGCATATAGGTAGATATAGTGGACTCATGTGGCAAAACTGGTTTAAAGGTTTTTGGATGCACAAGTAGTGATCATACTTAGTGCAAAATGAAGGCTAGCAAAAGAAACGAATAATCTCATAAGCGAGCATTAAGCATAATTAACACCGAATAATGCACCACAAGTAGGATGTAATTTCATTGCATGACTATTGACTTTCGTGCTTGCATAGGGAATCACAAACCTTAACACCAATATTCTTAGTAAAGCACAATTACTCATCAACATGACTCACATATCACGTCGTCATATCTCAAAACTATTACATGGAATCAAGTTTATTTTGTCCAATGATCATCATGAAAGTTTTTATTATATCCTTCTTGGATATCTATCACCTTGGAACTAATTTTCATGCGTTGCTGTTGATAAGCTCAAACAAATATCAGTGAAGATCATGGGCATGATATTTCTTTCTCTCAAATTAATTTAAGTGAAGCAAGAGAGAATTTCTTAAAAAAATTACCAACTCTCAAACAAATCTAAGTGAAGCAAGAGATCATTTCTTCAAAAATACTAAAGCACACCATGCTCAAAAATATATAAGTGAAGCATTAGAGCAATTCCATAGCTCATAAAAATTTAAGTGAAGCATAGAGAGCAATTCTAACAAGTCATGGCAAAATTTTGGCTCTCTCAAATAGGTGTGTCCAGAAAGGATTCAAGACTTAGAACACAAAGCAAAACAAGCAAAGACTCATATCATACAAGACGCTCCAAGCAAAAACTCATAGTATGTGACGAATAAAAATATAGCTTCGAGTAAAATACCGATGGTCGTTAGAAGAAAGAGGGGATGCCACTCGGGGCATCCCCAAGCTTAGTTGCTTGCTTCTCTTTGGATAATGGCTTGGGGTGCCATGGGCATCCCCAAGCTTAGGCTCTTCTTACACCTTATTCCTTCATCCATCGTAATATCACCCAAAACTTGAAAACTTCAATCACACAAAACTTAACAAAACCTTCGTGAGATCCGTTAGTATAAGAAAACCAATCTTTACTTTAAGTACTGTATAAAACCCATTCAAATTTTGTTATTGCATTATGTATACTGTATTCTAACTTTTCCATGGCAAAAACTCTTCAAAGAAAACCATAGAATCATCAAAATAAGCACATAACACAACGAAAACAGAATCTGTCAAAAACAGAGCAGTCTGTAATGATGCAAATTGTTCTCATACTTCTGTAACTCCAAAAATTCATAAAATTTAGGAAAACAGAGGAAATTTGTACATAAATCTTGTGTACAAAATTCAGAATTTTTTGTCGCTTATGTAATTCTAAACAATTATTTTTCTGGACGCAGAAGTTTCTGTTTTCCAACAAGATCAAATCAACTATCACCCAAGAAGATCCTAAAGGCTTTGCTTGGCAAAAACACTAATTAAAACACAAAAAACACAATCATAACAGTAGCATAATTTTGCAAACACTCAAGAACAGAAAGCAAAAAACAAAAATAAATTTTATTCATTGGGTTGCCTCCCAACAAGCGCTATTGTTTCACGCCCCTAGCTAGGCAAAAAGCAAGGATCTAAGTTTTGTCGTCTTTGTTTCTAGACCCATAAGATGCCCTCATGATTGATTCATATGGTGGCCTAATTCTTGTTCTAGGGAAGTGTTCTATACCCTTCCTTAGTGGAAATTGAAATTTAATATTGCCTTCTTTCATATCAATCACGGCACCAATAGTACGTAAAAACGGTCTACCCAGAATAATTGGACAAGACAGATTGCAATCAATATCAAGAACAATAAAATCTATGGGCACATAATTCCTATTTGCAAGAATAAGAACATCATTAATTCTTCTCATAGGCTTTTTAATAGTAGAATCCGCCAAGTGCAAATTTAAAGAACATTCTTCAATATTGGTAAGACCAAGCACATCACATAATGATTTCGGAATTGTAGAAACACTAGCACCCAAGTCACATAAAGCAAAACACTCATAATTTTTAATCTTAACTTTGATAGTAGGTTCCCACTCATCATGTAATTTTCTAGGAATTGAAACTTCTAATTCCAACTTTTGTTCCAAAGCTTTCATCATAGCATCAACAATATGTTTAGTAAAAGCTTTATTTTGTTCATACGCATTGGGTGAATTAATCATGGATTGCAACAAAGAAATGCAATCAATCAAAGAGCAACTATCATAATTAAAGTCTTTGTAATCCAAAAGAGTGGGCACATCACTAGTTAAGGTCTTGACCTCTTCAAACCCACTTTTATCAACTTTCTCAACAAGATTTTCACCCTCCGAATTATCGGGACGCCTTCTAGCTAAAGTTGACTCTTCTCCAGTCCCTTTTTCATCAATCTTAATTTTACTAAACAAGGAATCAATAGAAGAAACACCAATCATTTTAAGATCTTCATCACTTTTATGAAAGCAATCACTAGAAAACGCTTTTTCTAAAAATTCTCTTCTAGCTCTAAGCATAGCGGTTCTTTTCTTACTTTCATCCATAGAAACATAAAGAGCTTTAATTGATTCCTCTACCTTAGGCACAAAAATTTTCATCTTGAGATTTTCCACATCATGAGAAATTCTATCAACACTTCTAGACAAATCATCAATCTTATTCAACTTTTCTTCCATTGTAGTGTTGAAAACTTTTTGAGTGTTGATAAATTCTTTAATATTATTCTCAAGATCAGAGGTGTTCCTATTATTATTATAAGATTGATTACCATAGGAATTACCACAATTATTGGAGGAATTACTGGGAAAAGGCCTAGGATTAAAATTACCTCTATAAGCATTGTTATTGAAATTATTTCGAGAGATAGAATTCACATCTATGGCATCACTATTTTGCTCAATCAAAGTAGACAAAGGAACATCATTAAAATCAATAGGAGCACTTTTACTAGCAACCAATTTCATAAGAGCATCAACCTTTTCACTCAAAGAAGAAATTTCTTTAACCGAATTAACCTTTTTACTAGTAGGAGCTCTTTCGTTATGCCATTGTGAATAATTTGCCATCATATTATCAAGAAATTTGGTGGTTTCACCCAAAGTAATTTCCATAAAAGTACCACCCGTGGCGGAATATAAAAGATTACGAGAAACAAAATTCAACCCCACAAAATTTTTTTGTATGATCATCCAAAGATTTAACCCATGAGTTGGGCAATTCCTTAGCATCATTTTCATCCTTTCCCAAGATTGTGCAACAGGCTCATGCTCAAGTTGCTTGAAATTAATGATCTGGGTTCTAAGGGAAATAATTTTTGCGGGCGGAAAATACTTAGCAATGAAAGCATCTTTGCACTTATTCGAAGAATCGATACTATGGTGAGGCAACGAAGAAAACCAAATTTTTGCATGATCTCGCAAAGAAAACGGAAATAATTTCAACTTCACAACATCATTGTCCACATCTTTTTTCTTTTGCATATCGCATAATTCCATGAATGTGTTAAGATGGGATGCGGCATGCTCATTAGGAGTACCGGAAAATTGATCTTTCATAACAAGATTCAGCAAAGCAGTATTAATATCACAAGACTCCGCACTAGTGGCGGGAGGAGCAACGGAGTGCCAATAAAATCATTGTTGTTGGTATTTGAGAAATCACACAACTTGGTATTCTCTTGAGTCATTGTGACTACACAACAAGATTGCACTCAAAAACAGATCCGGCAAGAAAACGGCAAACGAAAAAGAGGGCGAATAAAATGGCAAATTTTTGCGATGTGGGGGAGAGGAAAATGAGAGGCAAATGGCAAATAATGTAAATTGCGAGGAGATGAGATTTCTGATTAGGAACATGGTAGAGGTTGATGATGTCTCCACGGCAACGGCGCCAGAAATTCCTTTTGATGTTGGCTTGAACTACGTCGCTATTTCCCCAAAGAGGAAAGGATGATGCAGCACAGCAACGGTAGGTATTTCCCTCAATGATGAGACCAAGGTTATCGAACCAGTAGGAAAACCACGCAACACTACGTGAACAGCACCTACACACAAATAACAAATAGTTGCAACCCGACGTGTTAAAGGGGTTGTCAATCCCTTTCGGGCAACGGCGCCAGAAATAGGCAAACGGACGTGAGAGAGTTGTAAATATTGATAGATCAGATGCCAAATAAAATAAAGTGCAGCAAGGTATTTTTGTATTTTTGGTTTAATAGATCTGAAAATAAAAGCAAAGGAAAATAGATCACAAAGGCAAATATAATAAAGAAGAGACCCAGGGGCCGTAGGTTTCACTAGTGGCATCACATCCAAGATTAATAGACCGACTCCTGCCTGCATCTACTACTATTACTCCACACATCGACCGCTATCCAGCATGCATCTAGTGTATTCAGTTCATGGAAAAATGGAGTAATGCAATAAGAACGATGACATGATGTAGACAAGATCTATTTATGTAGAAATAGACCCCATCTTGTTATCCTTAATAGCAATGATACATACGTGTCGGTTCCCTCTCTGTCACTGGGATGAAGCACCGTAAGATCGAACCCATCACAAAGCACCTCTTCCCATTGCAAGATAAATAGATCAAGTTGGCCCAACAAAACCCAAATATCGGAGAAGAAATACGAGGCTATAAGCAATCATGCATATAAGAGATCAAAGAAGACTCAAATAACTTTCATGGATAAAAAGATAGATCTGATCATAAACTCAAAGTTCATCGGATCCCAACAAACACACCGCAAAAAGAGTTACATCATATGGATCTCCAAGAGACTATTGTATTGAGAATCAAATGAGAGAGAGGAAGCCATCTAGCTACTAAATACGGACCCGTAGGTCTACAAAGAACTACTCATGCATCATCGGAGAGGCACCAATGGACATGATGCACCCCTCCGTGATGGTGTCTAGATTGGATCTGGTGGTTCTGGAACTTGCGGCGGCTGGAATTGATTTTCATCGACTCCCTTAGGGTTTCTGGAATATTCGGGTATTTATAGAGAAAAGAGGCGGTTCAGGGGGCACCTGAGGTGGGCACAACCCACCAGGGCGCGGCTGGGCCTCCAGGCGCGCCCTGGTGTGTTGTGCTCCCCTCGGAGCACCCCCCAGGCGCTTCTCTGGCCCACTGGATGTCTTCTGGTCCAAAAAAAATCCACAAAAAGTTTCGCTGCGTTTGGACTCCGTTTGGTATTGATTTCCTGCGATGTAAAAAAAACATGCAAAAAACAGCAACTGGCACTTGGCACTATGTCAATAGGTTAGTACCAAAAAAATGATATAAAATGACTATAAAATGATTATAAAACATCCAAGAATGATAATATAACAGCATGGAACAATAAAAAATTATAGATACGTTGGAGACGTATCAATGAGCCCAGATTCTGATAAATGGCTTGAGGCCATGAAATCTGAGATAGGATCCATGTATGAGAACAAAGTGTGGACTTTGGTGGACTTGCTCGATGATCGGTGAGCCATAGAGAATAAATGGATCTGCAAGAAGAAGACTGACGATGATGGTAATGTTACTGTCTACAAAAATCCCCCTTTTGCGACAAGTCACCAGAGGGATTCTGAAACTTTACGGGGATTTTTTATGGAATATATAAGAAATATTGGAGCCGATAAGTACCAGAGGGGGCCCACCAGGTGGGCACAACCCACCTGGGTGCGCCAGGGAGCCCAAGCGCGCCCTGGTGGGTTGTGCTCCCCTCTGCCCACCTCCAATGCCCATCTTCTGGTATATAAGTCATTTTGACCTAGAAAAAATAAGGAGAAGACTTTCGGGATGAAGCGCCGCCGTCTTGAGGCGGAACTTGGGCAGGAGCACTTTTGCCCTCCGACGGAGCGATTCCGTCAGGGGAACTTCCCTCCCGGAGGGGGAAATCATCATCATCATCATCACCAACAACTCTCCCATTTTGGGGAGGGCAATATCCATCAACATCTTCAACAGCACTATCTCCTCTCAAACCCTAGTTCATCTCTTGTGTTCAATCTTTGTACCGGAACTATAGATTGGTGCTTGTGGGTGACTACTAGTGTTGATTACATCTCGTAGTTGATTACTATATGGTTTATTTGGTGGAAGATTATATGTTCAGATCCAATATACTATTTAATACCCCTCAGATCTTGAGCATGATTATCATTTGTGAGTAGTTACTTTTGTTCTTGAGGTCATGGGAGAAATCATGTTGCAAGTAATCATGTGAACTTGATATGTGTTCGATATTTTGATAGTATGTATGTTGTGATTCCCTTAGTGGTTTCATGTGAACGTCGACTACATGACACTTCACCATATTTGGGCCTAAGGGAATGCATTGTGGAGCAGTTATTAGATGATGGGTTGTGAGAGTGCCAGAAGCTTAAACCCTAGTTTATACGCTATTCCGTAAGGGACCGATTGGATCCAAAAGTTTAATGCTATGGTTAGAATTTATTCTTAACATACTGGGCCCTTTCCCCCGTGCTACCGGGGGCTTTGAGTACTTGTACGTTGCTATCGACAAGTTCACAAAGTGGCCGGAGGTGGAAGCAGTGAGGAAGGTGACAGCACAATCAGCCATCAAGTTCTTTAAAGGGATAGTTTGCCGTTTCGGTGTACCCAACAGGATCATCACCGACAACGGCACGCAATTCACAAGTCGCACCTTCATGCAGTACGTCCAAGACCTTGGTGGCAAAAAAAATTTTGCCTCTGTTGCTCACCCGAGAAGCAACGGCCAAGCGGAGAGGGCTAATGCTGAAGTGCTGCGCGGTCTCAGGACCAGAACTTTTGACAGGCTGAGAAAGTGCGGAAGACGCCGGATTGATGAGTTGCTGGTGGTTCTTTGGTCAATCAGAACAACACCAAATCGAGCCACCGGCCAGACACCCTTCGCTCTGATCTACGGAGCGGAAGCAGTTCTCCCCACGAAACTCATATACGGATCACCTCGAGTGCTCGCTTATGATGAGCTCGAGCAAAAGCAACTGCGGCAAGATGACGATGTGCTCCTTGAGGAGAATCGTCTTAGGCTGTTGTGCGAGCTGCACGCTACCAACAAGCTTTGCGCCGCTACCATAGCCGCAAAGTTCATGCCCGAAGCCTTGAGGAAGGCGAACTTGTTCTTCGACGGATTCAGTCCGCCAAGAATTCAAACAAGTTGACGCCAAAGTGGGAAGGCCCTTATCGGGTAGTACGAGTCACCAGGCCCGGCGCTGTCCGCCTGGAAACCGAAGATGGCGTTCCAGTGAGCAACTCCTGGAATATCGAACATCTTCGCAAGTTCTACCCATAAGGCGCGGTTGCCGGGGGCCCCCGGCAACCCCCTTTCGTACAAGTGTTGCCGGCAAGGCATGTAATCCTTTGTACAAAGCCAGGCGCAGACCCTGAGCCCAGATGAATAATTTTAAGTGTTGTGCATTTCCTTATTGATTCCCATGTTCATATATATATATATGCATGTTTGTCTAAGATGTTGTATGACACTTGCTCCCGGTAAGTTCTAACAGGACCGCCAAGGTTCCATATCTTTATTTTCTCTTCTTTCTTTTTCTCAAAAGATAGAAGGATTCCTCACGTGCATGTTTGCCGGGGAGGAAGGAAGATATGAGTACCAGTTGGCGGCGTTCAGAATTGGCACTTTACCGAAGGAAGAAACAGCGACAGAAAGCTAAGTTCTAAAACTTAGAGCAAGTTTCCATTATTGCGAGGTTATTTTCCTTAGACGATTTCGACTTTTGTATGGAAAACCTGCACGCGAAGGAACCCTTGTCGTAATCGGTTGCGCCCTTATTTTGTTTTGAGTCCGCTCAATGATTTAAGTGGCTGCAGTGAGAATGCCAAGGAGTCTTGCCGGCCGCTGCACCTCCAGCAGGCTGCTGAAGTCCCGCTCCCGGTGCTCGCGGCAGGTTGCGCGCCGGCAAGTTTTTCAGTAAGCGTAGGGTGAACTCCATACATAAAGGAATCAGACAAGGGAAATAGCATGCATGTACCCAAACATAAGCAAGTTATATTACATGAATAAGTTGCCGCAGTTCTAAATTAAGACTTAATTGTCTTTGGCATGGAATGGCGACGGCAAGAAGAGGTGGAGCAGCTAATCCCTGCGCTGGCCTTCGACCCTTTTGATTGAATCCACCTTCTCAAGGATGGGCGCGACAAGCTCCTCAAGTGCCTCGAGATTTGCGTCCTTTGGTAGGCGGCCGAGCACGTTGGTGAGGTCGATACCAGGATTATTATGCACCACCTTGATGAGAACCTTGCGGAGGACGGCCCGGCAAAGTTGGCGGGATTTGTTGGCCAATTGGGTCGCCCGGTTAGACTGAAGCAGCTCTAGAGCATCAACGATGCTTTCGAAGAACATGGTCAACCTGGCGCTCGAGGATATTCTTTCTTCGGAGGAGTACTTGAAGTTCGACAGGCCCATGGTTGACAGTTGTGCCGTGAGCTTCTCCGCAGCGTCGACAAGGCGTTCAATCCAGATTTGCACGCCCTTCTCGTAGTCAACTTGGGCGGCGGCAGCGCTCTTGAGCAGGTTCCTCTCTTCCTGGAGATCTTTGCACAGGGCCTTCTCACTGGCCCTGCCGTCCTTGAGGGACTTCTCCAACGTGGTCAGCTTCAGCCTCAGATCGGCAATGGCGTCGTTGGCTGAAGATAGCTGCTTGGTCTTGTCGGACACAGCAACTTGCATCTCCGCCAGGCTGTGGAGAGTTTTCTCCCTGTCGGCTTTGAGCGTCGAGAGATCTTTGCTGTGCTCCTCAAGGTCCACTTCCGGCTTCTTCACCTGGTCGCTCAGCTCGTTCCTGGCGGCTTCTGCCGCCTTGGCGGCATCGACGGCTTCCTTGAGCTGGCTGGTGTGATCTACAGTTGCAGCTTCGAGCGCCTCTTTGTGCTTCCGCTCCAGCTCCTGGGTCCGCTGCGCGACAAGTTTCTCAATCTCTTCGTCCTTGCTGCGGAGCTTGGCGGCGAGCGCCTGCTCACGTGCGGCAAGGTCTTCCTCGTGAGCATCAAGCGCAATGCGACGCTCCATCAGGAGAGCATCTTCAGTAGCAATTCTTTGCGTAGCTTCCTCTTGCGCCTTCTCCATGTCAGATTGCTTCAAGAGGAGCTCCGTCCAGCCTTGGCTCATTTGTTCCCGATTGGCAGTCAGCTCTTGATAGGCCTCAGCATACCAGATTTGCGTTTGCTTGACGCGCTTTTGGAAATCTGCTTCAGGCGCTTCAACAACTGCAGCTCTGGAATCTACCTTCTCTTTTTGGGCATGGTGGAGTGCTTGAAGCTTGCGGAAGTTATCGCCCATGGCCTGAAGGAGTTGATCTTCCTCAGATTTGCTGCTGCTGACACTTGGTTCATTGACGATCTTAAGCCCAGCAGCAGTGATGATTTCTTCATCAAAAGTTTCTCCTTCGGTTGGTGCCCCAATGCTTGCCGTCCCCGCCAAGTTGACAAATAGGTTCTCGCCAACCTTAAGATATTTGCTTGATGAGGGGACTCCGGATGTTGACGGTTGATCCTCAGCAACCGCCGCACCAGTAGCTAGGGGCTCTGTGGCTGACGTAGCGCCTGGCGCTCCTGCGGCAGGAATGCCATTAGTACGGTCACCAGCCTCCTTGCCGCCCTCTTCAGTAGATTCCTTGGTGGGTTCCTCCTGTGCGGTCTTGGTGGCCTCATCGGCAAAAGCACCGCTGTCCTCGACGGTGGCATCCATGGTGGCCTCGCTGGTAGCGATTTTGTCAGCTTCGGCGACGACATCCCTGGCGGTCTCCTCGATGACAGCGTCGATGTCCATGTGTTCCATTTCAGGGAATTCTAAAGGACAAAGGAGAGAAACAGAATGAGATCAAGATTGCAGTTCGAGAAGACAAAAGAAAGAGAGATAAAGGAAAGAATAGCAAGCGCTCTGAGGCAATTGGTTACCTGCATCGAGCTGTTGAGAGGTGGCCACGCCCCTCCCGGCAACCTCGGTTGCCGGGGGTAGGATGCCAGTACCCGTGGTTGTCGGCTCCTCCTCAACCAAGACAAACTCGTCGGTGTGATCTCTTGCCGGGGATGCGCTTGTGGGCGGTGCGGTTGACGGAGGTGGCACGACGGAGGTATCTCCTGATAACTCCCCTTGTTGCCGTCCTTCTCCTGCAAGCTCAAAGATATCAGCGGCAAGGATAAAAACCTCAGCGCCCGTCAGCAGAAAACGAGTGGAAAACTCACGCTGGGGGCTGCATTGAGGGCTGAGCTCCGGGCTGACGACGACAATTTCTGGCACGCTCGTAGAGCCAGCCGGGGGCTCGTCGCACGTGGAAGTTCTCAACCTCTTCGCCGCCCTTTCTGCTAAGGTTTCTGCATCGCTGCAGAGACAAAACAAGCAAGGCTATGAGATTACTCCAAGATTTGGAAGATAAAGGCTATGACAGGACACTTACTCTTCCTCTTCTCGTTCCGGGCTAAAGCCAGAGATGTTGAAATCGACCTCCGGTGCTGTGTCCATGTGAGGGGGCGGAGGAGGGGTCCTGGGTCGCTTGGCTGTAGCAGGCGCAGGAGATTGGCGTGATTCCGCCACCTCAGCCTCTGGTGCGGTAGTGCGAGACGCCCCTGCCGCCTCAGCAGTTGCTGCTGGTGCGGGTCTCGCATGCCACGCAGGTTGCTGTCGGACTCCTTGCCGCGGTGCAATCTTGTCGTGAGCCTCACTGCTCGAAGAAGGTTGGCTTGCCGGGATGCCACATGCAGCCTTTCGAAGAACACGCTTTGTCTTCTTCGGGGCTGGGAGCTCTTCTTGCAGTTCTTCTTCGGCCGCGTCTTCGTCGGACGAGCTCTCAGCGGCTGCGCTGCTCTGTTCCCCGGCAGCCTTGTCCTTCCCGGCAGGTTTTCCTTCCGCCACTACCTCTGCGTCGCTGGTTTCCCATTCTGTGAAGCCGGCGCTACCAGCCTCTGCGGTAAGATTCGCCTCCTCCGCCCTAGTGGCGATGTATGCCACTTCTTCGTCGGTGGTGGCTCGGATGAGGTCTGTTTCTTCCCGGACGGCTCTCTCCGTCAAGTTGTCAAAGAACCTTTGTGCCTCTTCCTCGGATGGCTCGACCCAAGTCGCGTCAGGACCGTGGGCGTTGAACAGCAGCATGGTGGCGATAATCGACCCCAGGGCAGAGTTGTTGCACAGAGGGACAATTTTTGCCGGCAACCGATGCTTGTTGTCGCGCTGGAATATCTTTTGACGGAGAGCGCCAAGCTGCATAGCAGTCAAATTGTTGTTCAACCCGGGGCGCAGTCTCATGATGTCTGCTGCGTTCCGGTATTCCCAAGCTGATCTCCCTTTATTCTGCAAAGGGGCGATGCGGCGGCGGAGGAAATCAAAGCCAATCATCTCCATTATGAGCCCGACAGCTTTCAGGCGAAGGATTCTGGTGGTGGCAATCATGAGCTTTTCGTCTTTAGCAGCGAAATCGCTCCAGTCACTGCCCCGGACCGCCTTCTGCTGTCGAGGCAAACCGAACGGATGGGGATCTGCTTCCTTGATCCAGCACCACTCAACCCGCCATTCGTCCCACTTCTCGTGGTAAACCCCTTCTGGGTATATTTCCTTATTCCAAGCCCTTGGAATCCAGGCGATAGAACCAGAGAGGGCCTCCCCTTTTTGGATATGGGGGAAAAAGTAATGGCGGAAGAGGGCAGTATTGGGAACCACTCCAGCAAAATTTTCACAAAGATGAGCAAAGATGGACATACACAGTACAACATTTGGCGTGAAATCAAGAAGATGGAAGCCATATGTGTACATAATGTCGTTGAAGAAGTTAGAGAATGGAGGACAGAGCCCGCAATAGAAATAAGCAACGAAGAAGGGGTATCTGTCTGGTCCGCTTTGGGAACAAGAACCTGGAATCACGCGAGTGGCGGGGTGAGCCTGCGTCTCCATCGCCCACATACACTGGTACCGGCTCTTCAGAGCTCTCGCATCAAGCGACGGGGCGAAGACGACGAACTTCTTCCACATCTTCACCAGCTCGCTCTCCGGGACATCGGCTTTCGTCTCCTTGCCCTTGCCTTTGCTGGTCTTGGGAGGCATGGCGACTGCAGGGGCGAAAGTCGAGGATGGAGCGGGCATGGAAGCGATGAGCGGATGAGGGAAAGCTTTGCTCTGAGCTCGAGAGAAGGAAGGCAATGGCGGATTTCAGGTTGAGAAGAAGAAAGAGGGGGTAAATAGGCAGCGCCTCTGCGGTTTCCTTTTTATGGGGAAGGAGTGAGGCCGCCTCTTTTACTGCCCAATGAGAATACGCTTCTACAAACGCGTTGCGGGCGCGGCCGTTCAGCGCACGCGCCCCACGTCGCGCATTCAATGCGCGTAGTGGGAGGATGCAGTAAGCGAAATCATCGCAAGCAGTTAATCCCCTGCAACGCGTGCCCGTGCACTGTTTGGGCCTAGCCCAACAACGCCTCGCATTCGTGTATGGCCTAGGCCCGGGGGCTCCTGTCGGTGTACTAAGTATTTGGACTTTAGTACCCCATACTTGTGCACGGGCAGTCGTAGCCAAGCCCGCGGCAAGGCTTGCCGGGGGAGTAATTGGAGATTAGTGCAAGATTGTCAAGGGGACACTCAGACCGAGAATCAAAGGATCAGGAGTTAATAAGATCTGAAGACCAAAGGCCAGGCCCCCGGCAAGATCTTGCCAGGGTGGCTCACGAAACCCGGCAAGATTTGCACCCCGGCAAGATTCTATCACTGTTCCGCCGCTTCAGCACAGCAACCAGCCTGGCATCCTGGGCCCATTCCTGGATGCATGACAGGAGACCAGTGGAGGAGAGCTTAAGCGGTGCTGATGGGATGGCCCCTTTTTTCATCCATAAGAAAGTGAGGACACCTAAACGGACACCTCACGGTGCATTAAATGCGTTCGTCCTAATCCGTCAGGGGTTAGGTATGATGACCCTGTAGCTACTTTACACCTCAATGTATGTACATTTTGCCACTGTGGTGACCCATTTGAGCGTATAAAAGGAGGCCCAAGGCAACTGCTACAGGGGGGAGGATCTTCTGGCCCATTCTGCATGCGTAGCCGCTTTTTGAACGTACTGTTCATTGCAAGCGCTCCTAGAGCCTGGGCTCAAGAACACTCATAATAAAACAAGGCAGGAGTAGGGTTTTACGCTGATCAGCGGCCTGAACCTGGGTAAAATAGCCCCGCGTCGATCGTTGGTTCTGCTCTTTGTGCATACTTCTCTCCCTGCCGAACCGTAAAGGGGTCCCTTAGGATCCCATAGGTGTCGTACGCCGACAATAAAACTACCACTTTTCATGTTAGGGTTCCAAAAAACTACCAAAAATTTGTTTGTGACTGATACCTACCATTTTTCTTGTCGGCTGTCTCAAAAAAGCCCAAATTGGCCGTTGCTAGCATTTTAAACCGTTTTCTGACCTCCCGAGCCCGCCTGCCAGGCCACGTCATTCCCGCGCGTGACGGCAAGGCCGTTAACGGCCGTTACTAGACCGGTGCGGTCAGACCACACCTGGTCACGCTATTAAGTTATTGTCCCCCTCACTCCCCTCACCTGCCAAACTCCTCACGCTCTCACTCTCACTCTTCTCTCTGCTCATCGACGCCACCGGTTACTAGCGCTGTGGAAGCTCCACCGCCGCCATGCCTTCCTGGAATGACGGGGAAACGAGTTCAGAGGATGAATGCGACATCACAAGCATGGACATGCAGCTTTGGGTAAGTTTCTTCGGTCCGCTGAGCTAGGGTTAGGGTTCTTGGTGAGCTAGGGTTAGGGTTCATCATGGAGCTATATTAGGTTTGGTGGTCAGCTTTGGTTACTGTTCTTTATTAGGCAGGGTTAGGGTTGTTGGTAAAATACAGGTTTATGTATCCTACCTAACTAGGGTTAGGGTTAAGGTTCTTGTTGGATTGGGTATTGATGTTTTTGATCTATGTATGGTTGCTGACTTAAGGTGATGTAGTTGATGTGTGGATGCATGAGACCCATTACACCATTGTGGAGCCTCTTTTCTGTGGCCAACTTGAACTTTTCGAACGCACCTGCATGATGCACCACATGAGGCCAATTAAGTGTGTGGCATTTGATGGAACTTTGATTGGAAGGCATTTCTATGGTTGTCCAGTGCAGCAGGTATAGTACCTTATGTAGTCACATTATCTCACAATTTAGTAGCACATGTATTATTTTGACAAGTTACTCTTCTGAACCCATACAATATTTATAGAAATGAACTGAAATATGCCTAGTATTATTAATTGAGGAATATTGTTTACTGTGAAATATGTGTTTGTATAGGAAGCATATTTGTGAGTGAATTTGTATGTACATGAGTAACAGTTTCAGTTCCAGTAAGGCACGGTTTCAGCATCAGCAAACAACATATTCAGTTTAAGTAATCAACATGTTCACTTTCAGTAATTTAATATGCTATGTTCTGTTATGAGATTCAGTGCACTTAGTTATGTATATATGAATTGCCAAATGCAGGCTGAAGGTGTTAACTGTGGTGTTGCTAGGTTGACCAGCCTTGTCCTCCAATTCTTCAGAATTGCTTGTCCAGGCTATGGGAAATGTTCAATGAACAGAATTGTGGAAGGGTAGTTGATAAGCATAAGTTTGAGAGGCAGTTGGCCAAGCTTAAGAGTGAAAATGACAAGCTATGCATTGAGTACACCAAGCTTGTCCAAGATGTATCCAACATATTTGATTGGCAAGATGGTAAGATAGACCACATGGAGTACCAGTAGGAAGTTGAGGAGGAAGAGTTTCAGAAGAGGAAGAAAGAGCTAGAAGAGAGTGCTAGGTTGGAAGTTCTGATGGAAAAGCTCAAACTTCCCAAGGAACAAAGGTGCGTTTTATAGAGCCAAGCTGACATTATCAAGAACACCAGGAAGGCAATGAACGAGGTTGAAGAGGAAAGAGATTTGCTTAAGAAAGAGAAGGCAAAGCTTGACAATGTGGTGAATGAGCTGTTGAAAGATGGGTATGGGAGTAAGGAGAAGATAGAGAAAATCAAGGACATGCTTGATTCTTGAAGTGTTGAAGATATGGGGTGTACTTCGGTAATGTGAAGTTAATCTAGTATATGACAATGTTAAGAACTCTAGTGCGTTAAGTAAGAACCTTTAATGCTAAGATATGGAGTATGTTGTAATGAATCTTCAGCCTGAATTTGAACCTTTTATGCTATGCTATGGAGTAAGTGATAAGCACTGCCTATATCTTCTATTCTTTTTATTTCTTTGAGATATTTGATGTGTGTTGATTACTGCTTTCTACTTGGGCTTTCTGGCCCAGTTTGGTTTAATAACCTAGGCCTAACATCGCAGCTCTGCCTCTCCATTGCTAATAAATAGCCTCCTCCACCTACCCCTCTCCCTGTCCAGAACCTAGTCACCATACCCCACCTCTTGAAACCCTAGATTGATCCAGAGCTTGGCATAGTTTTAAATAGCCGGCTATAGCCCCGCTATAGCTTCGCTATAGCGGTTTGAGCATGTTGCCGCTAAATGATTTCATGTACAATTTGCCGCTATAGCCTCGCTATAGCCCGCTATAGCCCAGCTATAGCTGTTTTTAAGGGTTGCCGCTATATGGCATAGCCCGCTATTTAAAACATTCAGCTTGGCGAGGTGACAGATGAGGAAGAGGAGGCAGTGGAGGTGAGGAGGCCTCCTTCATTAGTCGAGAGGAGGCAAAGGGCTCACCATGGGGCGGTCAGGCCATCAGCTCAGGAGCTGGAGTTCAAGAGGAGGCTAGCAGAGAAGGTCTTGGAGGAATGCAACCCAGCTGAGTCCAGTGTTCTCGTCACTGGCGGCAGGCGTAAGAGCTCAGGGAAGATCATCAGGTGGGCTAGGGCACAGGCTGTGATAGCTCCTCATCCTTCTACCAGAGCAAAGTGGCATCGTTTTTTCCATCGTTATTGTCTTGAACAACCGTTATCTGACTGATAAAGTCGGGGCGTGGCAACCAGATGGCCCCGTGTGGGTTCTTGTCGGCACCAATGACTTTTCTTCTGCAGTGTGCATCCAACCATTGCCGAAGATGTGCAACTATTGGATGGCCCTTGCGCGGGCTCTTGGCGGCATCCATGACATTGTTGATGCCGACGAGCGTGCTCTGATCTGCTCAACATATACATGGTATGTTCCGTTGTATCTTGATGTCCACGTAAGAGCTTTGAGGTGTACGGTTGTCGAGGCATGAGGATTTGCTTTAAGGCAATGACTTCTTCGTTAAAAGTGGGGGTGACACTGTATATGGTGATTTAAGTTTGATGGCGCTGTTGAGCACCGGGTATCCAGTTTTGGACCGGAAAACTCTAGATCTGACTTGCACTGATTGTACCTGGCAATTAATCTTGGTGTTCCGCACACATTATCTAAAGTTTGCTCGCGCCTACCTTTAGGGCGAAACCCAAGATCTACCGTTTGTAGGTGAATCTGACAATAGTTTCGCTTTGTGCCGTCCCTTTTTACATGTGTCGTTGTTAAAACACTTCACATTCCGTGTATTGACCTCGTTGTTGGTTGATGTAAATGGTTTTTGCTGTACGTTGTAGTTTGCTTTGACAAGAGGTCACACGTTATCTTGGTCTGTCCTTTTTGCGTGGGTTGGGCGTTGGTGCATCCTAATTGTGTAGAGGCCGCATCCCGCGCAGACACAAAACGGACACACGCGACGCCCGCCTACTCCTTCTCCTGGTCCGTCAGTCGGCGGCACAGCCACCCCCATTTCGTCCCTCTCGTTCCAAAAAACTCCCGCTCACTCGCGCTCCCAACCACTCGCGATGGAGGATGCGCCGATACTCGACGCCGCCGCCGGCCTCGCCTCTGCCAAAGGCAAGCCCCGCGCCACCTGCAAGACGGTGGTGCCGACGACCAAGAAGAAGCCGTTGACGGACGAGCAGCGGGTTGTGCAGTCGGCCAAGAGGAAGGGCTGGACGCACACGAAGGAACGCAAGCTTGAAGCCGCGTCCGCCGCCAAACAACAAGACGAAAACATCGCCAGAGTCGCTGCAGCCACCAGAGACACCTTGTTGTACCTAGGTTTAAACCCAGGCCAGCACGGACTCGTCGCCGCCGTCGTGGCTGCGACCAGCACTAGCTCGTCAGTCTTTCCTCATGTGCAACTGCCAGAGTCACCGCGCACGTCTACCACGCCGGCCCTTTTTGTGTGCTGGCATGTTTGTCAGCCGCTGGCAAGTGCGCCAGCATGAACTGTGTGAAGTTTTCTGGGAGGCTGACATGGTGCCGACATAAACTCTGGTCAATGGCATGGCCGCTGGCATAATCTATGGCCGCTGGCCTTTTTAAAATTGTGTGCACACAAAAATTAGGTCTGCGCGTTAGATGCACGACCGACCCAACAGAAAGGGACGGACGAGCCGATCCAAACCACAACAAGCGGACAAAAGGCGTGTCCGCTTGGGTCAACTCGTTGGAGTTGCTTCGAGGAGGGAAGAGAGACGGAGGTGGCGGTACGGTACAAGTTGTGCCGATATGTATCACTACAAGAAATATGCCAACTTGCGACCATCACTATTGGTCTCTGAATGGTCATTGTTTTTTATTTGCGACCTTTTTGTGACCAAAAACAGATGGTCAAAAGCTGATCGTCTTTAATGGAAATTAACGACCTTCTCTGTGATAAGGTCGTTGAAGGTAACGACCAAAACAAAAGGTCGTTGATCCTACAAAACAAAAGGTCGTTGATCCTACGACCTTCTGTTTTGGTCACTAGCTGTCTGCCCAGGCCACGTCGGATCCGACGTGGCAAGCTGACGTGGAAAAATTGCGACCAAATAAAAAGGTCATTGGTAAGAATCAGCCCGGTCCAGTTCGGTGTTTTACATGTGCCGAGCCCAACAATTCAGCCTTTCTATATTTTATTTTTCTGTCAATTTTTGGTCGACTTCATGGGCCAAGCCCAACATTGCAGCCTTTTTATTTTTGGGCTGTGGCCTTTTTGTCTCAATAGTTTCATTTTCTTTTTTTATTAAATGGGTCGACTAGTTAGATGGGTCCCGGTTGTCAGGTTTTGCTAACTAGGTCCCATTTGTCATGTTCTAGTAAGTGAGTCCCATCTATCAGGCTCATATTCTTCATATTTCAACCAGCAGACACAAATCACACATGATACTTCAAATAAGAGCAACCAGATCATGTAATACAATCGCAATCACAGTAACAAGCTCTATCCGTGCCAATACATATGACCATGTGTAAAACAGTACTTTACAAGCTCTACAAGTGTAATACAGTAGTGCTTTACAAGAAAAAAACAACATGCCGGACTCGCTAGATGACCATAGTCAAATGAACAACATGCCGGACTCGCTGGACGACCATAATCAGGGCTGGGAACAAACAAAACGGCAACATGCCTTCCTAGGTCGCCCTGTTACATGAATCAGCAGAGAAGAATCAGAAAAAGTGAGGCAAATATATTATGAACAGACCATTCAAGAAAAGGAAACTTATTTAGAATGATAACACAAATTGAGCTAGTACCATGCTTTTTGTTCTCCAGCTAGTTAAAATAAGATAACTCGTTCATACAAGAAAACAGAGACACAATATGAATACACAGCAGGATTGACAAGTACACAGCAGGATTCAATAATTTTTTA
Source organism: Thinopyrum elongatum (assembly GCA_011799875.1). Taxonomy (NCBI): domain Eukaryota; kingdom Viridiplantae; phylum Streptophyta; class Magnoliopsida; order Poales; family Poaceae; genus Thinopyrum; species Thinopyrum elongatum. The sequence continues at coordinate 16,498,777 of CM022299.1, forward strand.
GGATCGCAAGACACCAATATAAGCTAGAATTGACAAGTACACAGCAGGATTCAATTCATCTTGCCCATATACAGCAACCAACAGACATCTAACATTTCAGCATGCACATACAATTTATTTACTTATTTTTGAGCAAAACCGCCCACTGCTAAACAAAATGTCCTTTCATTTGATAAATAAAAATAGCAGGCCAAAGAAAGGCAAGCATACAACAGACACATTACAGATGAGCAAGATACTAGAGGTTAGCACACAAGTCATATCATATATTCTGTTAATCTTTAACACATCATATAGAACTATGAGCTTGACAGTCGTCGGTCTAACCATATCACGCAAGCAACGACATACAAACTAATTAGCAGTACTATATATGATGCAGCATACGGACATAATTTCTACCTTGTTATCATCAGGGAGCAACAGGGGGTGGGGGAAGATTTTGATGGGCTCCATGTCAGCTGCCATCACCACAAACTCAGAGTCTTGGTAGCTAGGGAAAACAAAAAACGGAGATTAAAAATCATAGGAACTGAAATTAGCAGGACCGATCGAAGCGCACAGCCAGGGACTGGTCACGTTCAAGGTAGAACAATGAATTAACTAGTTTTAGTCAAAGACGTAAGCATGCACATAGAAACATACATACGAATTGAACCAGAATCCATATATGTCTCTGCACTTAATTGCAGGTTCTATCCAACTTGCACTTGGAAAGAGTACAGCCTGGTTTACTAGCAGCCAAACAAAAGATTCAGGTTCTGGGCTTGGTGCATGAATCCTACTGTCGTAGACAGACAGAGAGGAAAGAGTTGAGCAGGAGAAAGAATTCATTCATCTTTATTTTTCCAGTAGCAGGAGGTACAACTTGGCTACAGTTTTAGAAAGGACTCTTGAGTTTGCTCGAACCAAAAAGAAAAAAAAAGTGATGCATATTTGTTCATAGATACAAGAAACTGAAGATCCAACTAGATTCAGGCGAAGTTTCAGCAAGCTGCACATACGTACAATTTTTTGACTTGTTTGTGATGAGCAAATTAAAGTTGGCCCCTGCCAAACAAGATGTGATTTGAGGAAGCCAAAGAAAGGCAGGCGTAGAACACATGACAAGTAAATAAATTTTCATAACAAGCTAAACGTGAAGGATAAAGCCTAAGATTTCACCCACCCCAAACTTCAGTATTTGGTGGTACAATGAAAGAGCAGTTCAGCCAAATATATTTCTGCTCTATGATTTTGGTTTCAGCTATTTACTAATGAAATAGAATAATAAGTATTATGTGGCACCCCGATAGAGGGCCGACGTACGCCAGCCCCAGGATAAGACCTGGCGCACGTCAAAGACATGATATAGCAATTCCAGGCACAAAATGGCTTTATTAAATAGAATGGAGTAATACAATACTGTTGCTTACAACAATATTACATAGCTCCAAGGCTAACTAAATGGCAGCGAAGGTCTTGGTTCAGCGGCATCAACGTCTCTGGCTGGACTCCATAACTCACAGGACTGGCTGTGTTACGCTCTAGCACGACGGATCTTCACCTGCAACTGTCCACGTGCAAGGCCAGGTGAGTACTTTGAATGTACTCGCAAGACAACCAAATACATAGCATCCAAACAGCAGATGACCAAGCAAGCCCTATCCTATGCAAGAATTTATTCTAAACATGGCATGGAATTAACAGGGAAACATGTATCAAGAATGGCATAGCATACTTATCTAGCATTATTAATTATCATGTCATAGCAAAATTATCTAGCATGATTAAACATCTATCAGCAATGGTCATCATGACATAATAGGGTTATCCAGCAAGATAACTACTGAAGTAGAGTACAGTAAAATAAAGCATATATCAAGTAAATCATCCATATTCCGAATAATCTCATGATCCAATCTGATCCTGATTCAAATCCAAGTCTCTCGGTCATCTGACCATCTCTTCCATAGCCATCTCATGTCTAACATACCATACTCCTGACAACCTCTACTGTCTATGCAGGACAGGTTCTTCCACCATCATTATCATCATTACGGTTGATCACCCAGCGAGGTCTAGACGGGCTGTCCAATACCGTGGACGCGGCTATTCGAATAGATTTTACACTCTGCAGAGGTTGCGCACTTTACCCACACTATGGAGCGCTGACCTCGTGATCTCATTCGGGTGGACCAGCGTTGCTCCAACGAAACCTGCCTGACCCGTGACTCTCCCGTCGTACCACCGGCAATCATCCTCCCCCGGAGTCAAGCCCTGGGTGGCCCCTTGTCACCTCGTGACACCTGCCATCGTCGTGTCCAAACTAAATTGTCCCAAACGGGGACGGGTACCCAAACAACTCAACTGGGCTCACAGGGTTATCGCCGCCTACCGGGCCAGGGCAGCGCGCGCGCATAACCCTCCCTCTTTGGAGGTACCGGTGAAAGAGCATGCGATCAGACCAAGTCAAGGCCATCCCATACCGGCAAATGTGGTTGCACGGATAAGCCCGGACAGGTGACTCTTGATCAACCAACTATGTTTATTAATTCAGTTTAACATCTCGGTCACAGTCACATAGCAACCAAATAGCCAAATCATGACAAGGTTAACAAACATGGCATGGGATCATGGTACTAACATGATAATGGTATTATTAAGATCATGGCATAATATGGCATGAAAACAAGTCATGACATTAGATGAAAAGTAATGCTAACAACTGATACAGATGACATGACAGCTGTATTGCAAATGCAGACTAACAGGTGATATAGATGTACTACGATGAGCACATAGGGTGCAAGCAAAGTCATCACGCAAGTCTAGAGCTCATGGAAGAGGTTGGCTTGCCTGGGGTAGAGGAATACACTGGGTGGAAGTGCGATAAAACTCCAGAAAGATTTGCCGGAAAAGTTTCCTACTCAAAGGGGCTCATCGAAGGGCAAGGGCAAAAATGGTCATTTTCACAGCGTGAAAATATTATGAGAATGACGGCATCGGAACGGGCTCGATGAACTGAAGACGTGGGCGCTGGTTTTACCTCAATCGGAGTTACGGTCGCGGAGAAACGTCCGTTTGTTCGTTAAGCGTTAAAACAGACAGAACCTGTCCATTTTGGGCCTTAACGGATGAACGTTCGGCCGCCGGCTGGAAAAAGAGAAAGCGTCATCTACGGATTACGCCTTCGATAGCGAAAAGCATAATTTCTTCATACAACACGGTGGAGTAGGCTTTGACCAGTGGAAAGCATATTTTCGCAAATACGCTTCCACTTAAAACGGTCAACAGGCCCAGCTGAGTAAGCACAAAGTCTTACACGTGGGCCCGCCCTTATCTCCTTCTTCTCTTTCCTCCCGGTCGCTTTCCTTCTCGACAGAAGCAGAGGAGAGCGCCGCAGCAGCTCGGTCACCAGTGTTGCCATCGCCTCGCCGCTTCAGGAGGTCGGTCGGTGAGCACAGGGGCTTGGCCATTCCTTGCCGCGCCCGTGGGTGGCCGCACGGTCACCGGAAGTGGGCTGCAGCGCCGTCCCCACGGGCTGGGCCGCGGCGGCTGAGGGGCTCACGGGGAACCACGCCGGCGGGGCCTCCCTGGCCGAACTGAGGGCGGTGGTGGCTCGGGGAGCTCGAGGGGACGCCGCCCACGAGGAAGAGATGGAGCGGGAGGGCTCAAGGAAGGAGCTCGACCGCGGGATTGACGGCGGCCGGCTCGGCCATTGCTAGAGCAGAGAGCTACGGGCTCGATTGGGAGGAGGGGCAGGGCTTGCTGGTCCACGGGGGCTCAGGGGCACGCTATTTATAGCCCGGGGATGAAGCTAGCCAACGATGGACGGAGCTCCGAGAAGCTCCTCGCCAACGACCGAGGCTTTGAGCGCTCCACCAGCTAGGGGACGAGGGGGAGAGGCCTCTGGATGGATCACGCATGCGCTAGGGAGCTCTACGACACTACTGGACATGTTGGAGCCAGCTGGAGACGAGCTCCCGTCAACTCCAATGCATAGAGCACCAATTTGGCACGCTCTGCCCATGGTCACCGCGTGGCCACGGCGTTGCCACGCCACACATGAAGTCAAACCATGTCTAGGCTATTCACCGTCCTACTCGGAGTTGACCTATGCAGCTGAATGACCTGAGAGAGGCCTGAGGTGACTGCACCATGGTCAAGCAGTTGCTAACAGCGACCTGTTTGTGCTGTGGTGTGGCCACCACAGTGCTCACCTTGGCCGGATCTTGGGCACGAGCTAATCATACACTAAGATGGACATGATCACAAAGTTTCAGCACAAATGGATAAATCCAGCTGGTACTTCCTTTGTAACCATGCACTCTGGCCAGAAAAGAAGATGTTGATGCTGTGCTCAAATGGATGAATGGGTTTGAATGATTTTTGGTGTAGAGTGATGATTTGGTCAAGATAGATAGCTGGAAAAGTTTCAGCTCAAATTGATCATCTATGTGGGTACTTCCTTCATAGAGATGCAATCTGGACAGAAACTTAGATAATTTACTGAGGAAGATTGGGCAGATGGAATGAGCTGATTTTTGGTGTCCATGGGTAATATATCATAATGAATCACCCTACAAAATTTCAGCCCAAGGAGATCAAGGAATCAAGCACTTCCTTTGCAAACTGAAAATCTGGACAGAATTTGCAAAGTGCTGTTGTGCTCAAAATTTAATGGGGGAATTTGATATCTTGATGGAAATAGTGAAGATAGAGATAGGACAAGCTCCCCAATTTATTTGAGATTTTTTATAACTACCAAAATGGTAGTTCCTTTGGAAAGGCCCCAAATTGAAATATTGGCTTAAAATAGGAAAATGAAATTTTCCTTATTTAATTATGGCCAATATTTTTATGTGATCTCAATATGATTACAAATAATATCTCCACAAGTTTTCATGAACTTTGGAGATGGATAGATATTATTCTGGGTTTAATTCCTCGGAAAGGCAGAAAAAGGAATTAATTCTAGATGAGAAATATTGCATATGACTAGGCAATATTTTTGCACATCTAGGGTTTATGAGTGAAGGATGATCTCTGGAAATTTTGGGAGGATCAACTGAGCAAGAAAAATGATAGCTCCTTTGTAAACGCAAAGGCAGGATTTCTAGTTCCGATATTTTGGAACTCGGGTTTAAATGAGGTTCGGGGTTTACACACGGGAACTTGACTGGCACAAGAGCATAGGAAAGGCACTGAGAGGTTGAGGATTAGCCGGATTCACCTGGTCACTCACCAGATTCCAGAGGAAAAATTCGGGCGTGAAAAGCTAGGAAGGAATAACAGCACAAAAATCGATAACCCGATTTTTGGGGTGTTACAAACCTTCCCCCCTTAAGAGAATCTCGTCCTCGAGATTCCTAGGGTTAGCTTAGAACAAGAATTATGCCTCCTGGAAAAACCTCTGGGTGGAATTTTAACCCTGTGCTTGAAAACAACCGAGTTGAAAGTACCGAAAACTGGTACACCCAGATCGAGATACGGATATCGCGAGATTTACTCCACGGGTAGGGGCCGCTGGGTAGCCCTGACATTTTTAGAAAAAGCAGAATTTCCTTCTTCCAAAAATGCTCGGGACACCACAGTGAACAGTGGCCTCTCTCGCTGGCAGGTGGGCCTAGGGCCCACTGGCAGCTTCTTCTTTCTTCAGCCCACGTGTCTCTCTCGCTCCCGCGCTGTCCTTAGTGCGGCTAGGCACTGCGCACACCTAGCTCCTAGGCCTAACGCACCCTAGGGCGATAGTGCGCAGCGTGCACAGACCCAACGCAGAGAGCAGTCCCATCGCGGGCCAGTGCCGGTCGGCACTGCTCGCGGATTTGACTCCTGGACGCCGGTGATCGAGCGACGTGCGGTTCTCCTGGACCTCGCTCACCATACACCGGACTCGAGCTATAAAAACGATGGCAGTCTTCTTCTTCCTCCACCTCGCATCTTACCTCACCTCTCTTCCTCTTCTCCTTTTCCTTCTGGTTGCAGGAGCGTGAGGCAAGGCGTCAATGGCGGGCGTGGGTTCGGAGCTGATCACCATCCTCATGGTGAGTCTGCTGGCAGCATTGGTTGGCTCCTCGCTGATGCTGTGTGCGATGATCCTCGATGATCGTCGGGATGCCGCTAACCGAGCGGTGGCTGGTGATCATCTACGCCGTCTTAGGCCGGCGGAATAAGCGCGGGCTGCGGCGGGGCGAAGAGGGTGGCTGGTCAGCATCACACAAGATGGTGACAAGGGCGCCGCTGAGTCTGGGGTTAGTGCAGTGTGGTTAGCGGAGCTCTACCAGTGTGGAAGCCACACTGCTGGTTGCTCCTCGCTGAACCACATCCACAACGAATGGGGGTTGAGGTAGAATCAGGGTTTAGATCTTGGACTGGAGGGGTTGTACGGTTTGTGCTGGAATAAAATTTCTCAGAATTTCTCTGAGATTGCATCTGGGTTCGGAAAAAAAAAATTGGGACCAGGGAAAATTACTGGATAAAGCTGGTTTTCCAGAACACTGAGTTCAGGAAAACTGACAAATGGAGTATGCATAGATGGGTGGGGGTGGGCAGCTTTGCATTCTACCCGAGTACCGCGGCGGCTGTACTCAGGAGGAAGAACTTGGCGTGCAGACATTGCTCACATGATGCACAAGCAATCTATTCAAATTAATATGCAAGCAAATGCAGAATGCATACAGTAGCAGAATACCGACAGATGAAAGAAACATATCGGGCAGGTTACACTAAGGTGTTTTAATGCTAGTGGGTGTATGCACTCCTAGTATACATACACCTACACCAGCTCACATTTTATTTTGGACTCTGGGCGAGTCCAATGTTATTAGGTGTAAGTGCTCTACTCACTAAAATCTTGTTAAAAATCCACTACCAGCTCTGTTAAACATTTCTGCTTAACAGAGAGACAGATGAACTAAACACACAGAGCAAACAAGCATACATAATATTACAACAGCACACAGGCACAAGCAATACAAGCATTACAACAAAGCACAACCTTAATAAGCAACAAATGGCAACAACTCACTTCGTATTACAGAGTTCTAACCCTAGATGAGGGCAAAGAAACAGTCTTCGCAACACATACTTGCGTCATCTCCTGGCTACACTCACTGCCAGAGCCGCAAATGGGCCTACTCTTGCTGGGGCTCTCCTGGGGGACGAAGGCTGAGCCAACTCCCATCCTCATCGTCGGACACCACAATGGGTTGGGGCACAACTGCTTGGGTTGCGGCTGGCACTTGATGGAACACATCCCGACGATGAAGACGACGAATAGCTCTGGCAGCATAACTTGGGTGGATGATGCCGGGTTGCCATGGGTTCACGGGCTGCGAGGGTAGCACTGGCTGTGAAGGTGGCACTAGTTGAGAAGGTGGCACTGGGTTTGGCAGCAGGGGAAGGGTGGTCTGGGATGCAGCTTGACGGGCATCACGGTATGCTTCCGTAATAACCCGGGTGGTGTCACGGTCAATGGATTGGAACTCTCGGATAATGCTGGCAATTAGCAGTCCCTGGGCATCAATGAACTTAACCAGGCGAGCTACTGCCGGGTTGGCTTCTCCAAATGCGCTGAAGAACTCACAACCTGCTTCAGACGAAGCGGGAAAATAGCGGAACTCCCTCATCTCCGCTACTTGCGGAAACTGGAAGCGAAGACGGGTGATGGCTTCCGCAGCAGCTGTCTGGACAGCCAAAGCAGAGGTGGGCATGGGTTTGCCCTTAAAAACCAAGGGCTTCCCATCCTTTGCTGGACTTGGGCGGAGAAGCACCTTCGCCTCATACCGGCAAAGCTGAGGGACGGGTTCCGATTGGAACACCAAATACACTGGGGTAGTATTACGGCCAAGGGCTTGGGTGAGCATATTGGAAAGGATAGGCAGAAACCCGTCATAACCTTTGGCCACGGTTTGGCTATGGATCTTGTGCATTTTGGAAGAACTAGCAATGGCTGCTGGTTTGAGGATACTAGCCTGGGTCTCTTGCGGGGATCTGGCTTACTTTATGGGAAGGGCTGCGGCTCACAGGTGAGAGGGACTTAAATAGGCAGTCGGGCTGGAACACACCAGCATGGCGTGGATCCTTCTCGTGCCGGGTAGAAGATACGTCGGCACGGCCGACAACGGGGTAGGGTCGCGGTCCAATCCAGGGAAGGCTGGGTGCGTGGACAGCTGAGCAGGGACACGTCCATTCCGACTCCGCCGCCTGTTGATAAATAGTGGCCATGTCGGATGCCAGGGATGGGTTAAATCCATTGGGCTCACTACAGGGTAAAGGATAGGGGTGGTTTGGTGCTAGGGTAACCTATAGCCAGCCTGGCTCTGATACCAAGTCTTGTGGCACCCCGATAGAGGGCCGACGCATGCCAGCCCCAGGATAAGACCTGGCGCACGTCAAAGATATGATACAGCAATTCCAGGCACAAAATGGCTTTATTAAATAGAATGGAGTATTACAGTACTGTTGCTTACAACAATATTACATAACTCCAAGGCTAACTAAATGGCAGCGAAGGTCTTGGTTCAGCGGCATCAACATCTCTGGCTGGACTCCATAACTCACAGGACTGGCTGGGTTACGCTCTAGCACGACGGATCTTCTCCTGCAACTGGCCACGTGCAAGGCCAGGTGAGTACTTTGAATGTACTCGCAAGACAACCAAATACATAGCATCCAAACAGCAGATGACCAAGCAAGCCCTATGCTATGCAAGAATTTATTCTATACATGGCATGGAATTAACAGGGAAACATGTATCAAGCATGGCATAGCATACTTCTCTAGCATTATTAATTATCATGTCATAGCAAAATTATCTAGCATGATTAAACATCTATCAGCAATGGTCATCATGACATAATAGGGTTATCCAGCAAGATAACTACTGAAGTAGAGTACAGTAAAATAAAGCATATATCAAGTAAATCATCCATACTCCGAATAATCTCATGATCCAATCTGATCTTGATTCAAATCCAAGTCTCTCGGTCATCTGACCATCTCTTCCATAGCCATCTCATGGCTAACATACCATACTCCTGACAACATCTACTGTCCATGCAGGACAGGTTCTTCCACCATCATTATCATCATTACGGTTGATCACCTAGCGAGGTCTGGACGGGCTGTCCAATATCATGGACGCGGCTATTCGAATAGATTTTACACTCTGTAGAGGTTGCGCACTTGACCCACACTTTGGAGCACTGACCTCGTGATCCCATTCGGGTGGACCAGCGTTGCTCCAACGAAACCTACCTGACCCGTGACTCTCCCATTGTACCACCGGCAATCATCCTCCCTCGGAGTCAAGCCCTGGGTGGCCCCTTGTCACCTTGTGACACCTGCCACCGTCGTGGCCAAACTAAATTGTCCCAAACGGGGATGGGTACCCAAACAACTCAACTGGGCTCACAGGGTTATCGCCGCTTTCTAGGCCAGGGCAGCGCGCGTGCATAACCCTCCCTCTTTGGAGGTACCGGTGAAAGAGCACGCGATCAGACCAAGTCAAGGCCGTCCCATACCGGCAAATGTGATGCACGGATAAGCCCGGACAGGTGACTCTTGATCAACGAACTATGTTTATTAATTCAGTTTAACATCTCGGTCACAGTCACTCAGCAACCACATAACCAAATCATGACAAGGTTAATAAACAATGCATGAGATCATGGTACTAACATGATAATGGTATTATTAAGATCATGGCATAATATGGCATGAAAACGAGTCATGACATTAGATGAAAAGTAATGCTAACAACTGATACAGATGACATCACAGCTGTATTGCAAATGCAGACTAACAGTTGATACAGATGTACTACGATGAACACATAGGGTGCAAGCAAAGTCATCATGCAAGTGCGGAGCTCATGGAAGAGGTTGGCTTGCCTGGGGTAGAGGAATACGCCGGGTGGAAGTGCGATAAAACTCCGGAAAGATTTGCCGGAAAAGTTTCCTGCTCGGAGGGGCTCATCAAAGGGCAAGGGCAAAAATAGTCATTTTCACAGCGTGAAAATATTATGAAAATGATGGCATCGGAACGGGCTCGCCGAACTAAAGACGTGGGCACTGGTTTTACCTCAATCGGATTTACGGTCACGGAGAAACGTCCGTTCGTTCATTAAGCGTTAAAACAGATAGAACCTGTCCATTTTGGGCCTTAACGGATGAACGTTCGCTATTTAATCAGTTCGGCCACCGGCTGGAAAAGGAGAAAGCGCCTTCTGCGGATTACGCCTTCGATAGCGGAAAGCGTAATTTCTTCATACAACGCGGCGGAGTAGGCTTTGACCAGTGGAAAGCGTATTTTGGCAAATACGCTTCCACTTAAAACGGTCAACGGGCCCAGCTGAGTCAGCACGGAGGCTTACACGTGGGCCCGCCCTTATCTCCTTCTTCTCTTTCCTCCTGGTCGCTTTCCTTCTCGACAGAAGCAGAGGAGAGCGCCGCAGCGCCTCGGTCGCCGGTGTAGCCGTCGCCTCGCCGCTTCAGTAGGCCGGCCGGCGAGCACAGGGGCTCGGCCATTCCTCGCCGCGCCCGTGGGTGGCCGCATGGTCACCGGAAGTGGGCTGCAGCGCCGCCCCCATGGGCTGGGCCGCGGCGGCTGAGGGGCTCACGAGGAACCGCGCCGGTGTGGCCTCCCTGGCCAAACTGTGGGTTGCGGTGGCTCGGGGAGCTCGAGGGGACGCCGCCCACGAGGAAGAGATGGAGCGGGAATTCTCAAGGGAGGAGCTCGACCGCGGGATTGACGGCGGCCGGCTCGGCCATTGCCAGAGCAGAGAGCTCCGGGCTCGATTGGGAGGAGGGGCAGGGCTTGCTGGTCCTCGGGGGCTCGGGGGCACGCTATTTATAGCTCGGGGATGAAGCTAGCCGACGATGGACGGAGCTCCGAGAAGCTCCTCGCCAATGACTGAGGCTTCGAGCGCTCCACCAGCTATGGGACGAGGGGGAGAGGCCTCTGGATGGATCACGCACGCGCTAGGGAGCTCTACGACACTACTGGAGATGCTGGAGCCAGCTGGAGACGAGCTCCCGTCAACTCCAATGCATAGAGCACCAATTTGGCACACTCTGCACGTGGTCACCGCGTGGCCATGGTGTTGCCACGCCGCACATGAAGTCAAACCATGTCTAGGCTATTCACCGTCGTACTCTCAGTTGACCTATGCGGCTGAATGACCTGAGAGAGGCCTGAGGTGACTGCACCATGGTCAAACAGTTGCTAACAGCAACCTGTTTGTGCTGTGGTGTGGCCACCACAGTGGTCACCTTGGCCGGATCTTGGGCATGAGCTAATCATACACTAGGATGGACATGATCACAAAGTTTCAGCACAAATGGATAACTCCAGCTGGTACTTCCTTTGTAAGCATGCACTCTGGCCAGAAATGAAGATGTTGATGCTGTGCTCAAATGGATGAATGGTTTGAATGATTTTTGGTGTAGAGTGATGATTTGGTCAAAATAGATAGCTGGAAAAGTTTCAGCTCAAGTTGATCATCTATGAGGGTACTTCCTTCACAGAGATGCAATCTGGACAGAAACTTAGATAATTTACTGAGGAAGATTGGGTAGATGGAATGAGCTGATTTTTGGTGTCCATGGGTAATATACCATAATGAATCACCCTGCAAAATTTCAGCCCAAGGAGATCAAGGAATCAAGCACTTCCTTCGCAAACTGAAAATCTAGACAAAATTTGCAAAGTGGTGTTGTGCTCAAAATTTAATGGGGGAAACTTGATATCTTGATGGAAATGGTGAAGATAGAGATAGGACAAGCTCCCCAATTTATTTGGGATTTTTCCTAACTACCAAAATGGTAGTTCCTTTGGAAAGGCCCCAAATTGATATAATGCTTAAAATAGGAAAATGAAATTTTCCTTATTTAATTATGGCCATTATTTTTATGTGAGCTCAATATGATTACAAAGAATATCTCCACAAGTTTTCATGAACTTTGGAGATGGATAGATATTATTCTGGGTTTAATTTCTCAGAAAGGCAGAAAAAGGAATTAATTCTAGATGAGAAATATTGCATATGACTTGGTAATATTTTTGCACATCTAGGGTTTATGAGTGAAGGATGATCTCTAAAAATTTTCGGAGGATCAACTGAGCAAGAAAAATGATAGCTCCTTTGTAAACGCAAAGGCAGGATTTCCAGTTCCGATATTTTGGAACTAGGGTTTAAATGAGGTTCGGGGTTTACAGACGGGAACTTGACTGGCACAAGAGCATGGGAAAGGCACTGAGAGGTTGAGGATTGACCGGATTCACCTGGTCACTCACCAAATTCCAGAGGAAAAATTCGGGAGTGAAAAGCTAGGAAGGAATAACAGCACAAAAATCGATAACCCGATTTTTGGGGTGTTACAAACCTTCCCCACTTAAGAGAATCTCGTTCTCGAGATTCCTAGGTTTAGCTTAGAACAAGAATTACGCCTCCTGGAAAAACCTCTGGGTGGAATTTTAACCCTGTGGTTGAAAACAACCGAGTTAAAAGTAACGAAAACTGGTACACCCAGATCGAGATACAGATATCGCGGGATTTACTCCACGGGTAGGGGCCGCTGGGTAGCCATGACATTTTTAGAAAAAGCAGAATTTCCTTCTTCCAAAAATGCTCGGGACACCACAGTGAACAGTGGCCTCTCTCGCTGGCAGGTGGGCCTAGGGCCCACTGGCAGCTTCTTCTTTCTTCAGCCCACGTCTCTCTATCGCTCCCGCGCTATCCTGAGTGCGGCTAGGCATTGCGCACACCTAGCTCCTGGGCTTAACGCACCCTAGGGCGATAGTGTGTGGTGTGCACGAAACCAACGCAGAGAGCACTCCCATCGCGGGCCAGTGCCGGTCGGCACTGCTCGCCGATTCGACTCCTGGACGCCGGTGATCGAGCGACGCGCGGTTCTCCTGGACCTCGCACACCGTACACCGGACTCGAGCTATAAAAACGACGGCAGTCTTCTTCTTCCTCCACCTCGCATCTTACCTCACCTCTCTTCCTCTTCTCGTTTTCCTTCTGGTTGCAGGAGCGTGAGGCAAGGCGTCAATGGCGGGCGTGGGTTCGGAGCTGATCACCATCCTCATGGTGAGTCTGCTGGCAGCATTGGTTGGCTCCTCGCTGCTGCTATGTGCGATGATCCTCGATGATCATCGGGATGCCGCTAACCGAGCAGTGGCTGGTGATCATCTACACCGTCTTAGGCCGGCGGAATAAGCGCGGGCTGTGGCGGGGCGAAGGGGGTGGCTGGTCAGCATCACACAAGATGGTGACAAGGGCGCCGCTGAGTCTGGGGTTAGTGCGGTGTGGTTAGCGGAGCTCTACCAGTGTGGAAGCCACACTGCTGGTTGCTCCTCGCTGAACCACATCCACAACGAATGGGGGTTGAGGTAGAATCAGGGTTTAGATCTTGGACTGGAGGGGTTGTATGGTTTGTGCTGGAATAAAATTTCTCAGAATTTCTCCGAGATTGCAGCTGGGTTCGGAAAAAAAAATTGGGACCAGGGAAAATTACTGGATAGAGCTGGTTTTCCAGAACACTGAGTTCAGGAAAACTGACAAATGGAGTATGCATAGATGGGTAGGGGTGGGCAGCTTTGCATTCTACCCGAGTACCGCGGCGGCTGTACTCAGGAGGAAGAACTTGGCGTGCAGACATTGCTCACACGATGCACAAGCAATCTATTCAAATTAATATGCAAGCAAATGCAGAATGCATACAGTAGCAGAATACCGACAAATGAAAGAAACATATCGGGCAGGTTACACTAAGGTGTTTTAATGCTAGTGGGTGTATGCACTCCTGGTATACATACACCTACACCAGCTCACATTTTATTAGGGACTCTGGGCGAGTCCAATTTTATTAGGTGTAAGTGCTCTACTCACTAAAATCTTGTTAAAAATCCACTACCAGCTCTGTTAAACATTTCTGCTTAACAGAGAGACAGATGAACTAAACACACAGAGCAAACAAGCATACATAAAATTACAACAGCACACAGGCACAAGCAATACAAGCATTACAACAAAGCACAACCTTAATAAGCAACTAACGGCAACAACTCACTTCGTATTACAGAGTTCTAACCCTAGACGAGGGCGAAGAAACAGTCTTCGCAACACATACTTGCGGCATCTCCTGGCTACACTCACTGCCAGAGCCGCAAATGGGCCTACTCTTGCTGGGGCTCTCCTGGGGGACGAAGGCTGAGCCATCTCCCATCCTCATCATCGGACACCACAATGGGTTGGGGCACAACTGCTTGGGTTGCGGCTGGCACTTGACGGAACACATCCCGACGACGAAGACGACGAATAGCTCTGGCAGCATAACTTGGGTGGATGATGCCGGGTTGCCATGGGTTCACGGGCTACGAGGGTAGCACTGGCTGTGAGGGTGGCACTAGTTGAGAAGGTGGCACTGGGTTTGGCAGCAGGGAAAGGTTGGTCTAGGATGCAGCTTGACGGGCATCACGGTATGCTTCCGTAACAACCCGGGTGGTGTCACGGTCAATGGATTGGAACTCTCGGATAATGCCGGCAATTAGCAGTCCCTGGGCATCAATGAACTTAACCAGGCGAGCTACTGCCGGGTCGGCTTCTCCAACTGCGCTGAAGAACTCGCAACCTGCTTCAGACGAAGCGGGAAAATAGCGAAACTCCCTCATCTCCGCTACTTGCGGAAACTGGAAGCGAAGACGGGTGATGGCTTCCGCAGCAGCTGTCTGGACAGCCAAAGCAGAGGTGGGCATGGGTTTGCCCTTAAAAACCAAGGGCTTCCCATCCTTTGCTGGACTTGGGCAGAGAAGCACCTTCGCCTCATACCAGCAAAGGTGAGGGACGGGTTCCGATTGAAACACCAAATACACTTGTGTAGTATTACAGCCAAGGGCTTGGGTGAGCATGTTGGAAAGGATAGGCGGAAATCCTTCATAACCTTTGGCCACGGTTTGGCTATGGATCTTGTGCATTTTGGAAGAACTAGCCATGGCTGCTGGTTTGAGGATACTAGCCTGGGTATCTTGCGGGGATGTGGCTTACTGGATGGAGAGGGTTGCGGCTCACAGGTGAGAGGGACTTAAATAGGCAGTCGGGCTGGGACACACCAGCATGGCGTGGATCCTTCTCGTGGCGGGTAGAAGATACGTCGGCACGGCCGACAGCGGGGTAGGGTCGCGGTCCAATCCAGGGATGGCTGGGCAGGTGGACAGCTGAGCAGGGACACGTCCATTCCGACTGCGCCGCCTGTTGATAAACAGTGGCCATGTCGGATGCCAGGGATGGGTCAAATCCATTGGGCTCACTACTGGGTAAAAGATAGGGGTGGTTTGGTGCTTGGGTAACCTATAGCCAGCCTGGCTCTGATACCAAGTCTTGTGGCACCCCGATAGAGGGCCGACGCACGCCAGCCCCAGTATAAGACCTGGCGCATGTCAAAGACATGATACAGCAATTCCAGGCACAAAATGGCTTTATTAAATAGAATGGAGTATTACAATACTGTTGCTTACAACAATATTACCTAGCTCCAAGGCTAACTAAATGGCAGCGAAGGTCTTGGTTCAGCGGCATCAACGTCTCTGGCTGGACTCCATAACTCACAGGACTGGCTGGGTTACGCTCTAGCACGACGGATCTTCTCCTGCAACTGGCCACGTGCAAGGCCAGGTGAGTACTTTGAATGTACTCGCAAGACAACCAAATACATAGCATCCAAACAGCAGATGACCAAGCAAGCCCTATGCTATGCCAGAATTTATTCTAAACATGGCATGGAATTAACAGGGAAACATGTATCAAGCATGGCATAGCATACTTATCTAGCATTATTAATTATCATGTGATAGCAAAATTATCTAGCATGATTAAACATCTATCAGCAATGGTCATCATGACATAATAGGGTTATCCAGCAAGAGTACAGTAAAATAAAGCATATATCAAGTAAATCATCCATACTCCAAATAATCTCATGATCCAATCTGATCTTGATTCAAATCCAAGTCTCTCGGTCACCTGACCATCTCTTCCATAGCCATCTCATGGCTAACATACCATACTCCTGACAACATCTACTGTCCATGCAGGACAGGTTCTTCCACCATCATTATCATCATTACGATTGATCACCTAGCAAGGTCTGGACGGGCTGTCCAATACCATGGACGCGGCTATTCGAATAGATTTTACACTCTGCAGAGGTTGCGCACTTTACCTACACTATGGAGCACTGACCTCGTGATCCCATTTGGGTGGACCAGCGTTGCTCCAACGAAACCTGCCTGACCCATGACTCTCCCATCATACCACCGGCAATCATCCTCCCCAGGAGTCAAGCCCTGGGTGGCCCCTTGTCACCTCGTGACACCTGCCACCGTCGTGGCCAAACTAAATTGTCCCAAACGGGGACGGCTACCCAAACAACTCAACTGGGCTCACAGGGTTATCGCCGCTTACCGGGCCAGGGCAGCGCGCGTGCATAACCATCCCTCTTTGGAGGTACCGGTGAAAGAGCGCTCGATAAGACCAAGTCAAGGCCGTCCCATACCGGCAAATGTGGTTGCACGGATAAGCCCGGACAGGAGACTCTTGATCAACCAACTATGTTTATTAATTCAGTTTAACATCTCGGTCACAGTCACTTAGCAACCACATAGCCAGATCATGACAAGGTTAACAAACATGGCATGAGATCATGGTACTAAAATGATAATGGTATTATTAAGATCATGGCATAATATGGCATGAAAACAAGTCATGACATTAGATGAAAAGTAATGCTAACAACTGATACAGATGACATGACAGTTGTATTGCAAATGCAGACTAACAGGTGATACAGATGTACTACGATGAACACATATGGTGCAAGAAAAGTCATCACGCAAGTCCGGAGCTCATGGAAGAGGTTGGCTTGCCAGGGGTAGAGCAATATGCCGGGTGGAAGTGCGATAAAACTCCGGAAAGATTTGCCGGAAAAGTTTCCTGCTCGGAGGGGCTCATCGAAGGGCAAGGGCAAAAATGGTCATTTTCACAGCGTGAAAATATTATGAAAATGACGGCATCGTAACGGGCTCAACGAACTGAAGACGTGGGCGCTGGTTTTACCTCAATCGGAGTTACGGTCGCGGAGAAACGTCCGTTCGTTCGTTAAGCGTTAAAACAGACAGAACCTTTCCATTTTGGGCCTTAACAGATGAACATTCGTTATTTAATCAGTTCGGCCGCCGGCTGGAAAAATAGAAAGTGCCTTCTGCGGATTATGCTTTTGATAGCGGAAAGTGTAATTTCTTCATATAACGCGGCGGAGTAGGCTTTGACTAGTGGAAAGCGTATTTTCGCAAAAACGCTTCCACTTAAAACGGTCAACGGGCCCAGCTGAGTCAGCACAGAGGCTTACACGTGGGCCCGGCCTTATCTCCTTCTTCTCTTTCCTCCCGGTCACTTTCCTTCTCGACAGAAGCAGAGGAGAGCACCACAGCGGCTCGGTCACCGATGTAGCCGTCGCCTCGCCGCTTCAGGAGGCCGGCCGGCGAGCACATGGGCTCAGCCATGCCTCGCCGCGCCCGTGGGTGGCCGCACGGTCACCGGAAGTGGGCTGCAGCGCCGCCCCCACGGGCTGGGCCACGGCGGCTGAGGGGCTCACGGGGAACCGCGCCGGCGGGGCCTCCTTGGACGAACTGAGGGCGGCGGTTGCTCGGGGAGCTCGAGGGGACGCCGCCCACGAGGAAGAGATGGAGCGGGAGGGCTCAAGGGAGGAGCTCGACCGCGGGATTAACGGCGGCCGGCTCGGCCATTGCCAGAGCAGAGAGCTCTGGGCTCGATTGGGAGGAGGGGCAGGGTTTGCTGGTCCTTGGGGGCTCGGGGGCACTTTATTTATAGCTCGGGGATGAAGCTAGCCGACAATGGACGGAGCTCCGAGAAGCTCCTCGCCGACGACCGAGGCTTTGAGCGCTCCACCAGCTAGGGGACGAGGGGGAGAGGCCTCTGGATGGATCACGCACGCGCTAGGGAGCTCTACGACACTACTGGACATGCTGGAGCCAGCTGGAGACGAGCTCCCGTCAACTCCAATGCAGAGAGCACCAATTTGGCACGCTCTGCCCATGGTCACCACGTGGCCACGGCGTTGCCACGCCGCACATGAAGTCAAACCAGGTCTAGGCTATTCTCCATCCTACTCTGAGTTGACCTATGCGGCTGAATGACCTGAGAGAGGCCTGAGGTGACTGCACCATGGTCAAACAGTTGCTAACAGCGACCTGTTTGTGCTGTGGTGTGGCCACCACAGTGCTCACCTTGGCCGGATCTTGGGCACGAGTTAATCATACACAAAGATGGACATGATCACAAAGTTTCAGCACAAATGGATAACTCGAGCTGGTACTTCCTTTGTAACCATGCACTCTGGCCAGAAATGAAGATGTTGATGCTGTGCTCAAATGGATGAATGGGTTTGAATGATTTTTGGTGTAGAGTGATGATTTTGTCAATATAGATAGCTGGAAAAGTTTTAGCTCAAATTGATTATCTATGAGGGTACTTCCTTCACAGAGATGCAATCTGGATAGAAACTTAGATAATTTACTGAGGAAGATTGGTTAGATGGAATGAGCTGATTTTTGGTGTCCATCGGTAATATATCATAATGAATCACCCTGCAAAATTTCAGCCCAAGGAGATCAAGGAATCAAGCACTTCCTTTGCAAACTGAAAATCTGGACAGAATTTGCAAAGTGGTGTTGTGCTCAAAATTTAATGGGGGAAACTTGATATCTTGATGGAAATGGTGAAGATAGAGATAGGAAAAGCTCCCCAATTTATTTGGGTTTTTTCCTAACTACCAAAATGGTAGTTCCTTTGGAAAGGCCCCAAATTGAAATATTGGCTTAAAATAGGAAAATGAAATTTTCCTTATTTAATTATGGCCAATATTTTTATGTGAGCTCAATATGATTACTAATAATATCTCCACAAGTTTTCATGAACTTTGGAGATGGATATATATTATTTTTGATTTAATTCCTCGAAAAGGTAGAAAAAGGAATTAATTCTAGATGAGAAATATTGCATATGACTTGGCAATATTTTTGCACATCTAGGGTTTATGAGTGAAGGATGATCTCTGAAAATTTTGGAAGGATCAACTGAGCAAGAAAAATGATAGCTCCTTTGTAAACGCAAAAGCAGGATTTCTAGTTCCGATATTTTGGAACTAGGGTTTGAATGAGGTTCGGGGTTTACAGACGGGAACTTGACTGACACAAGAGCATGGGAAAGGCACTAAGAGGTTGAGGATTGGCCGGATTCACCTGGTCACTCACCAGATTCCAGAGGAAAAATTCGGGAGTGAAAAGCTAGGAAGGAATAACAGCACAAAAATCGATAACCTGATGTTTGGGGTGTTACATATTAACCAGTCCAAACAAGCACCTCACTGACACAAGTGTTGCCACCAATTCAACTTACTTCACATCGAGATCGATGTGCTCTGGATACCGAAGCCAAAGCATCCGGTGTCGCTGAAGTTCCTCCTGAGCAGCTCGTACTCCTTCACCTTCAGGCCACTGTCCAGCAGCTGCATCGCCTTCTCAACCCTGATAGTCATGTAGCACGCAATCTTCTCATTACGCCTGATACCGAACGACCTGACAGTGTACCTCGCTGCAATAGCACAATATCGTTCCTATTAGGACCACCAATATTGACCACAATTGACATGTCCACCAGGACCAAGTCGGATTTAAGACACTCACCCTTGGAGAACACCGGTGACTGTCTGCTCAACTGCTCCAGCACCTATCAAATTAACAATAATGCAGTTAACATCCATCAATGATTTGCAGTTAACCTGTATTTTCCAGAGACCAGGAATGCAGAGAAATCACTTGAACTACTCGGTGCCACTGAGACAACAGACTAAGGTCAATCTACAACTAGCGAAATGGAGCGGAAACGATTGACCACGGCGAAACAACAGTTATTACATGGTAGCAGCATCAGCATCAGAAGCCGATGCATGTCCTACTAGCAATCTACATAGGACACCCCAGATAGAATAGGCCAGTGCCGATTTCGGCCAGATACAGGTGTACAAACAAGAGCGTTAGATTGCTATGAGTGAACAAGGACAAGCAGGCTACTAACAACCAAAACAATATACTCCAAGTGCAAATAGTAGTAATCTGGTGCTACCCTATTCACATTCTTCTGATGATGCCAAGGAAACTGGGCTCAGAGAATCCCACATCGGGATGCCTTGTATGCACTAATTAACGGGACATACAAGGCATCCATCGGTCCATCAGTAATCTGACTCAGTTTTCACTGCACGACTTAGGCCCTCTGGTGCAAAGCAAAAAAGACAAAAACAAATTACACGGTCAGTGTCTAGGTGAGAAAGACATCATTGACAGATGGACAAGGTAAAACCAAGTTGTAGTAATAAGGATAGTAGTGGCAGATGCATAAAAGAATTAGTAAAAGCAGGTATCAGGTGTCATTTGTGCAATGGAGGCCATTTGTGCAAGAAATGCATGCACCGAAGAAATGCATGTATTCGTCAGCAAAGAAGAAGCTAGGTACATGAGTTTGGTTGTTACAGCAAGAAGAGAAACCACAAAAGGACCTCTGTTTTGATCCAAACTAGATGAATTCAAGGATAACTATTTGACAATATAATAGTGGAGAGATGAAGCGCACACACGGTTTGCTAAGCTAGGCAGAAAGGATGCAGATCGATGTTGTGTGCCTCATTAAGTACACTGTGGATGCAAGGTATAAATAGTACTGCATGTGGATATAACATATGCATAATTCAGTCTCATCTTCTTGTGCCTCTGTGATGTCATTTTCTATCAGTTCTGCTGGCACAAGAAAACCATACTATACTGAATGAAAAGCACTTAACCTTTTGCCAGAACAACATGCATGCTCGGACATTACATCATGAACAACCCTATCAAAGAAGCGATCACACGATTTGAAATTATTGAGGCAAAAAATATAACTGAGTGTTGATTTCAGCAACATGAATCCAAAAGAGGGCAAACCATAGGCTGTAAAAACAACCACAACCACTTAAACTAAAATCGCCCCAGAAAGCAGCATGGACCTAGCATCAGCACAACCAAATAATGATATGGTGCCAAATTACTGGAATTACCACAATGCCTACCCAAAAAATCTGGTATGGCAGCAACAGCTGTGCCATAGCATACTATTCGTCCAAACAACCACCAGCACCGCAAGCACACAATCGTCTGCAACCCCGGTAATTAATTGGCCGCAATGTAGTACTAGAGCTACCATGCCCGCGAGCATGCCAACCGCATGACCAAATCAATCTAGCTACCATCGGGCCCCTGTTCCACCTGCGGAGACGGACAGATTAATAGGAGGGGGGCGCACACCAGGATCTCGCATCGGATGTCGGGGAACTCATAGAAGCGGTGGCCGGGGTGGTGCAGGAACTCGCCCCACTCGTCCCTCTTGCCATCGGCGAGGTGGCGCGGCTAGTGCACGAGTTGGAGCACGAGCGGGCGGCGCGTGCAGATGTCGGAGCTGCGCGGGAGGAAGTCGCGGCCGAGGAGCGCCTCGAGGATGGTCGACTAGCCGCTGCTCTGGCTGCCGGCGACGGCCACCTACGGCAGGTCGATGGTGGAGCTGCTCCCTAGATGCGCGAAGATGTCCTGCAGCTTGTTGACAATCGGGATCACCGAGGAGCCCACCACTGCCGCGGTCTTGGCCGCCGCCGCCGGCGGCGACTGCGCGGAGGCGGCGGAGGAGTTGTAGTGGTCATCGGCCATGGGAGCAGAAGAGCTCCGCCCGCCTCTAGGGTTTTGGGGGGGGGCGGGAGGGAATCCCTTAGATCGAGAGGGGGAGAGCTCGGCGGCGTCCGATTTGGTTCCCCTCTGTCTCTGTATTTCTGTGGGGCTGCGGATTCGAATCGGGAGGTGTCGAGGCGGAGAGAGGAGTAGGGCATGGGGGAGGCCATGGACGGCGGGGAGGGGAGAGGGGAGGAGGGTGTGGGGGAGGCCATGGACGGCGGGGAGCTCCGCTGGAGGGAGGCGGCGGCAGCGATCTCGAAGGGAGGAGTGGTATGCGGGGAGAGAGGAGCTAGGATTCGCTGCACGGGGTAGAGAGAGGAGCTCGCGGTGGGTTTTTTTCTTTTTTTTAGGGTAGCTCGTGGTGGGTGGGTGAGAGGATGGGGGTGTGGGCCGTTGGATCTGGCAGTATCTAACGGTCTTTGATGCTTGATCCACGTGACATGCCTGTAGACCAATCAGAATGAAGTGCAGGCTTTGATGACGTTATGACCTTCTAAATTGGTCGTAATTGATTAACAATAGGCGCTACTAGTCAGCCAGATGATTTTCTCTAGAAATCATCCACCTAGCAGCCGCCTGATCTGTGCATTGGTGATCATTTGATCACATCAATATGTCACGACAGCACCGAGCGTGAAAAAGCTTCAACGCAGCACCGATGATATCCCCACGAACCTCCATTGCAGCTCTCAACGGTGCGCCAAGAGCTCCAATGCAACACCACGGCGCCCAGCGAAACTCCATTGCAGCGTGAGCCCCAACGCAGTACCGTGACGCCCAATGTTAAGTTTCCTTCTCTTTTTATGACAATGTTTGTTAAGTTTCCTAATAAGTAGTAGTGTTATTCCCTCGAATAACGAAAAATTCATTTTTCATTTTTTTAATGCCCAAAATGAGTTTTTTTGTGAAGGACCTACAATATATTTGTCGCAAAATTGGACCAAATTAATTTTCTAAAATATTAGGCCATATTTAATGTACAACTAACCAAATGGTTGGGTGTCAAAAGATTTGATCCACCTCTCATGAAAAAGACAAATTTCCGCCGGTTCAATTGGAAGTGGGTCAAATTTGAACAATGGCTGCCTCATAGTTTGCTCTTTATTTTTTACAAAAATCATTTTTAGGTACAAAATTACCTATTTAATCAGAGAAACACCAAAAAAATTTCAAGATTCAACCACTAGCTAGGAACGGTCATGCCCGCCGTTTTGATCGCATTTTGAAATGGGCATGAAAAATTAAAAAAAATCAAAAAATTAGAAAACCTTTGCATTGTGTCATTATATGTGACCAAGTTGCCAGGAAAAATAATAAACTTGTAATACGGCAATTAGTTTTGAAAAGTGTTCTCAGAAATGAGTTGTCATGTGTCAAGATTCATGGCTTTCAAACCAAATGATCAATCTTATGGCCACATTAATGGCATAGTTTGTTCAAATGATCTAATATTTTTCACAAGGGTGCATATTTGAATGACAAACAATGTTTCCTAAGAAAGTTTTCATTTTCTTTGCACGAAAAAATCATTTTCCATTTTTCGAGTGCCCAAAATGAGCTTTTTTTGTGAAGGACCTACCAAATATTTGTTCCATAATTGCACCAAATCAATTTTATAAAATAATAGTCCATATTTAATGTATAATTAACCAAATGGTTGTGTGTCAAAAGTTTTGATCCACCTCTCGTGAAAAAGACAAATTTCCGCCGATTCAGTTGGCAGTGGGTCAAATTTGAACTGAGGCTGCCTCATAGTTTGCTCTCTATTTTTTACAAAAATCATTTTTAGGTACGAAAGTATCTATTTAATCAGAGAAACACCAAAAAAATTCCAAGATTGAACCACTAGCTAAGAACGGTCATGCCCGCCGTTTTGACCGCATTTTGAAATGGGCATGAAAAATTCAAAAAAAAACAAAAAAATGGAAAACCTTCGCATTGTGTCATTATATGTGACCAAGTTGCCAGGAAAAATAATAAATTTGTAATACAACAATTATTTTTAAAAAGTGTTCTCAGAAACGAGCTATCATGTGTCTAGATTCATGGCTTTCAAGCCAAATGATCAATCTTATGGCCACATTCATGGCATACTTTGTTCAAATGACCTAATATTTTGCACAAGGGTGCATATTGGAATGAGAAACAATGTTGCCTAAGGAAGTTTTCATTTTCTTTGCACCAAAAAATCATTTTCTATTTTTCGAGTGCCCAAAATGAGCTTTTTTTTGTGAAGGACCTAGCAAATATTTGTTGCACAATTGGACCAAATCAATTTTATAAAATATTAGTCCATATTTAATGTACAATTTACCAAATGGTTGTGTGTCAAAAGTTTTGATCCACCTCTCGTGAAAAAGACAAATTTCTGCCGATTCAGTTGGAAGTGGGTCAAATTTGAACTGCAGCTACCTCATAGTTTGCTCTTTATTTTTTCAAAAAATCATTTCTAGGTACATAAGTATCTATTTAATAAGAGAAACACCAAAAGTTTTCCAAGATTCAACCACTAGCTAGGAACGGTCATGCCCGCCGTTTTGACCGCATTTTGAAATGGGCATAAAAAATTCAAAAAAATGGAAAACCTTCGCATTGTTTCATTATATGTGACCAAGTTACCAGGAAAAATAATAAACTGGAAATATGTCAATTCTTTAAAAAAAGTGTTCTTAGAAATGAGCTATCATGTGTGAAGATTCATGGCTTTCAAGCCAAATAATCAATCTTATGGCCACATTCATGGCATAGTTTGTTCAAATGATCTAATATTGTGCACAAGGGTGCATATTGGAATGACAAACAATGTTGCCTAAGGGAGTTTTCATTTTTGTTGGATGAAAAATCAATTGACCAAAATGAGTTTTTTTGTGAAGGACCTACCATATATTTGTTGCAAAATTGGACCAAATAAATTTTCTAAAATACTAGGTCATATCTAATGCACAATTGACCAAATGGTTGGGTGTCAAAAGTTTTGATCCACCTCTGGTGAAAAAGACAAATTTCTGTCGATTAAGTAGGAAACGGGTCAAATTTGAACTGCAGATGCCTCATAGTTTGCTATTTATTTTTTCCCAAAATCATTTCTAGATACATAAGTATATATTTAATCAGAGAAACACCAACAAAATTCCAAGATTCAACCACTAGCTAGGAACGGTCATGCCCGCCGTTTTGACCGCATTTTGAAATGGGCATAAAAAATTAAAAAAAATGGAAAACCTTCGCATTGTTTCATTATATGTGACCAAGTTACCAGGAAAAATAATAAACTGGAAATATGGCAATTCTTTAAAAAAAGTGTTCTTAGAAATGAGCTATCATGTGTGAAGATTCATGGCTTTCAAGCCAAATAATCAATCTTATGGCCACATTCATGGCATAGTTTGTTCAAATGATCTAATATTGTGCACAAGGGTGCATATTGGAATGACAAACAATGTTGCCTAAGGGAGTTTTCATTTTTGTTGGATGAAAAATCAATTGACCAAAATGAGTTTTTTTTGTAAAGGACCTACCATATATTTGTTGCAAAATTGGACCAAATAAATTTTCTAAAATACTAGGTCATATCTAATGCACAATTGACCAAATGGTTGGGTGTCAAAAGTTTTGATCCACCTCTGGTGAAAAAGACAAATTTCTGTCGATTAAGTAGGAAACGGGTCAAATTTGAACTGCAGATACCTCATAGTTTGCTATTTATTTTTTCCCAAAATCATTTCTAGATACATAAGTATATATTTAATCAGAGAAACACCAACAAAATTCCAAGATTCAACCACTAGCTAGGAACGGTCATGCCCGCCGTTTTGACCGCATTTTGAAATGGACATGAAAAATGCAACAAAAATCAAAAAATTGGAAAAACTTTGCATTGTGTCATTATATGTGACCAAGTTGCAGGAAAATAATAAACATGTAATACGGCAATTAGTTTTAAAAAGTGTTCTCAGAAATGAGTTGTCATGTGTTAAGATTCACGGTTTTCAAACCAAATGATCAATCTTATGGCCACATTCATGGCATAGTTTGTTCAAATGATCTAATATTTTGCACAAGGGTGCATATTTGAATGACAAACAATGTTGCCTAAGGAAGTTTTCATTTTCTTTGCACGAAAATATCATTTTCTATTTTTCGAGTGCCCAAAATGAACTTTTTTTGTTAAGGACCTACCAAATATTTGTTGCACAATTGGACCAAATCAATTTTATAAAATATTAGTCCATATTTATTGTACAATTTACCAAATGTTTGTGTATCAAAAGTTTTGATCCACCTCTCGTGAAAAAGACAAATTTCCGCCGATTCAGTTGGAAGTGGGTCAAATTTGAACTGCGGCTGCCTCATAGTTTGCTCTCTATTTTTTACAAAAATCATTTTTAGGTACGAAAGTATCTATTTAATCAGAGAAACACCAAAAAAATTCCAAGATTGAACCACTAGCTAAAAACGGTCATGCCCGTCGTTTTGACCGCATTTTGAAATGGGCATGAAAAATTCAAAAAAAATTCAAAAAATAGGAAAACCTTCGCATTGTGTCATTATATTTGACCAAGTTACCAGGAAAAATAATAAACTTGTAATACAGCAATTATTTTAAAAAAGAGTTCTCAGAAACCAGCTATCATGTGTCAAGATTCATGGCTTTCAAGCCAAATGATCAATCTTATGGCCACATTCATGGCATAGTTTGTTCAAATGATCTAATATTTTGCACAAGGGTGCATATTGAAATGAAAAACAATGTTGCCTAAGGAAGTTTTCATTTTCTTTGCACAAAAAAAACATTTTCCATTTTTTGAGTTTCCAAAATGAGCTTTTTTTGTGAAGGACCTACCAAATATTTGTTGCACAATTGGACCAAATCAATTTTACAGAATATTTGTCGATATTTAATGTACAATTTACCAAATGATTGTGTGTCAAAAGTTTTGATCAACCTCTCGTGAAAAAGATAAATTTCAGCCGATTCAGTTGGAAGTGGGTCAAATTTGAACTGCAGCTACCTCATAGTTTGCTCTTTATTTTTTTCAAAAAATCATTTCTAGGTACATAAGTATCTATTTAATCAGAGAAACACCAAAAAATTTCCAAGATTCAACCACTAGCTAGGAACAGTCATGCCCGCCGTTTTGACCGCATTTTGAAATGGGCATAAAAAATTCAAAAAAATGGAAAACCTTCGCATTGTGTCATTATATGTGACCAAGTTACCAGGAAAAATAATAAACTGGAAATACGGCAATTCTTTAAAAAAAGTGTTCTCAGAAATGAGCTATCATGTGTGAAGATTCATGGCTTTCAAGCCAAATGATCAATCTTATGGCCACATTCATGGCATAGTTTGTTCAAATGATCTAATATTGTGCACAAGGGTGCATATTGGAATAACAAACAATGTTGCCTAAGGGAGTTTTCATTTTCTTTGGACGAAAAATCAATTTTCCATTTTTCCAGTGCCCAAAATGAGTTTTTTTGTGAAGGACCTACCATATATTTGTTGCAAAATTTGACCAAATAAAATTTCTAAAATACTAGATCAGATTTAATGCACAATTGACAAAATGGTTGGGTGTCAAAAGTTTTCATCCACCTCTGGTGAAAACGACAAATTTCTGTCGATTCAGTAGGAAACGGGTCAAATTTGAACTGCAGCTGCCTCATAGTTTGCTATTTATTTTTTCCCAAAATCATTTCTAGATACATAAGTATCTATTTAATCAGAGAAACACAATTTTTTTTCAAGATTCAACAACTAGCTAGGAACAGTCATTCCCGCCGTTTTGACCGCATTTTGAAATGGGCATAAAAAATTCAAAAAAAATCAAAAAATTGGAAAACCTTCGCATTGTGTCCTTATATGTGACCAAGTTACCAGGAAAAATAATAAAATTGTAATAAAACAATTCTATAAAAAAGTGTTATCAAAAATGAACTATCATGTGTGAAGATTCATGGCTTTCAAGTCAAATGATCAATCTTATGGCCACATTCATGGCATAGTTTGTTCAAATGATCTAATATTATGCACAAGGGTGCATGTTGGAATGGCAAACAATGTTGCCTAGGAAATTTTTCATTTTCTTTGGACGGAAAATTAATTTTCCATTTTTCGAGTGCCCAAAATGAGTTTTTTGTGAATGACCTACCATATATTTGTTGCAAAATTGTACCAAATCAATTTTCTAAAATACTAGGACATATTTAATGCACAATTGATAAAATGGTTGGGTGTCAAAAGTTTTGATCCACCTCTGGTGAAAACGACAAATTTCTGCCGATTCAGTTGGAAGCGGCTCAAATTTGAACTGCAGCTGCCTCATAGCTTGCTATTTATTTTTTCCCAAAATCATTTCTAGGTACATAAGTATCTATTTAATCACAGAAACACCAAAAAAATTCCAAGATTCATCCACTAGCTAGGAACGGTCATTCCCGCTGTTTTGACCGCATTTTGAAACGGGCATAAAAAATTCAAAAAAAAAATCAAAAAATTGGAAAACCTTCGCATTGTGTCATTATATGTGACTAAGTTACCAGGAAAAATAATAAACTTGTAATAAAACAATTATTTAAAAAAAAGTGTTCTCAGAAATGAGCTATCATGTGTGAAGATTCGTGGCTTTCAGGTCAAATGATCAATCTTATGGCCACATTCATAGCATAGTTTGTTCAAATGATCTAATATTGTGCACAAGGGTGCATGTTGGAATGTCAAACAATGTTGCCGAAGAAAGTTTTCATTTTCTTTGGACGGAAATTTCATTTTCCATTTTCCGAGTGCCCAAAATGAGTTTTTTTGTGAATGACCTACCATATATTTGTTGCAAAATTATACCAAATCAATTTTATAAAATACTAGGACATATTTAATGCAAAATTGACAAAATGGTTGGGCGTCAAAAGCTTTGATCCACCTCTCGTGAAAAAGACAAATTTCCACTGATTAAGTAGGAAGCGGGTCAAATTTGAGCTGCACCTGCCTTATTGTTTGCTCTTTATTTTTTCCAAAAATCATTTATAGATACATAAGGATCTATTTAATCATAAATACATGGTTTGGTGGCGATACGTCGAGGTTTGGATGGTGGCCGAGGGCCCCAACTCCACAGCGCGTAAACTCGCATGCCCGCCGCATGGTCACCCCATGACCGTGGCGTTGCCACGCGTTCTGGGCGGCCTAGGCATGCCTAGTAGGTTGGGCACTCCCCCGGTAGGTGTTAGGAAGAAGACGGCAATAGAAGAATCTCACGAGGAGACTGAACTAAGCTCAAACATGAATTAGCAGCCAAGTGTTTGATTAGTGGTGGGGGAAATACACAAGGCCAATGGGCCTGAGTTTTGGCCGAGGATGATCATCTACTAAGGACACTGTCTTGGAAAATTTGCAGCTCGAATGGAGGAGCCTAGGTGTCACTTGCTTTGCAACATACCACACTGGATAGAAATATGAATGTTGAAGCTGGACTCAAATGAATGAATGGATTGATTTGAAATTTGGAGGAGGATGATAATTTGGGCATATGAAGGCACTTTAAAAATTTCATACCATTTGAATAAATAAAAAGGTACTTCCTTCACAGTGCTCTCCACTAAACAGAAAATTGGTGAAAATAGTGAGGTAAATTGAATAGAATAAATGAGCTAAAATTTGGTGGAGGGAGCTTCTATGGGCAGGGTCATGTCGTGGTAAATTTTCAGCAATTATAAATTATCATTAAATATAGTTGCTTCACAAACTGAAAATATTACCAGAAACAAAGATTGGATGGTGAGCTCACATGGATTGTTAGATGGGGCTCAAATTTTGTGCAGAGCTTTGATTTGGGAACATAGAAGATGTGGCAAAAATTCAGCTCATTAGGATATGCCTAGCTAGTACTTCCTTCACAATGGTTCTAGCTGAACAAAAACTTTGGAAATTTGCCGAGGAAGATTTACCTGGCAAATGGAGCTGAATATTGTCATGAGGCAATGATTTGGATAGTAAAGAATGCCCAATTTTTTTGGGAATTTTGGGAATGATAGAAATATAGGCTGCCTCACAACCTAGGGCAAAAATTGACACATAGACATGACACATAGGCAAAACTGATGAGGTGGCGCCTAGTCATAGCAATGCACCACAATTTACAAGGCTATGACCATCTATATTGGTCGTTATCATCTAGAAATAAGGCAGCGGACCAGTGCTGTTTGCTTTAAGACCATTTCGTGTAAGGAAATTACGACCCTTCTGACAAAAATGATCGTTATGGTTTAGGGTTTGGAGCCCCTCGAACAGCTTTTGACCAATTGGTCTCAAATGGTCGTAGATTTATGACCAATTCTTACAGGGTCACTGACAGAAGGTCACAACTTGACAAATTTCTTGTAGTGTATGCTCTTTACGAATAAACACCGTATCAAGTAGGATGCATTATAAAATGTTAGGTGGGCGATCTATTTTCCCAGCTAGATGCACAGAACATATAGTCGATCTCATTCGTGTGAGCGTGCGTGGATGATCTTATAATAGCTGCATCTTTGTTGGTCCAGAACTAGCTCTGTGTCCGCCATGTTGGTATAACTCCATATTTACGGCCACTATGCTACATGGAGAGATGGGCGGCGACGATGCAGCTCGTGGCAGCAGCGGCGGTGGCGCTTCTGCAGCTCCCGCTGCTGCTGCCTTCCTGCCGCCGCCGCCGTTGCTGCTGCTTGTCCACGTGGCGCTGCTCCTCGCGGTGCTGTCCCTCGTCTTCCTTGGCTGCGACGGCTGTGTAACACCGTCGTCCCACCACTAGTTCCTGCACTGAGCTGACCGAGTGTTTTGTACGCTTTGTGGATGTATCCTGACATGCATGCATATGCATGGGCCATCGATGGATCAGATGAATGCAAAGCGCGCCCCCGATCGTCCAATCCGGTCGTTCAGGCTCTCCCGATGTGCAAGGGCATTTCTAACTGTTCTTCTAAAAATAGCAGAGTATCCAGCGGAGTAAAAGTTTAGTGACATATATATATTTCTTTAATATTTCATCGATACCCTATATATAACCGAGTTTTTTTATTTGCATTTCATTTTCAGCCCTTGAAAACACATTTCTTTACTTCTTTATTTCATTCAATGACATTAGAGTAGATAATTCACCAATTCTTTCCCACGAGAGTAAGACCAAAGAAAGCAAGAATCATAATTAGATATTTTAAAAGATGTGACGCCTCCGATTCAATCGTACACTAATTATACACGCAAATATGTACGATCAAGATCAGGGACTCACAGGAAGATATCACAGCACAACTCTAGACACAAATTAAAATCATACAAGCTTCATATTACAAGCCAAGGGTCTCGAGGGCTTGAATACACAAGAGTCAGCGAAAGCATCAATATCTGAGTACAAACATAAGTAAGCAAGTCTGCCTTAAGAAGGCAAGCACGAAAGCAATGACGATTGAAAAGGCAAGGCCTCCTGCCTGGGAGCCTCCTAACTACACATGGTCATCATCGGCCCCCACATAGTAGTAGTCATCGGTGATGGCATCTGGCTCCTGGGATCCATCATCTGGTCACAACATCGGGTACAGGGGAAAAAGAGGTAGCAAAGCAACCGTGAGTACTCATCTGAAGTACTCGCAAGACTTACATCAGATCTAAACTAAGTATGCATCAGTATCAAAGGAATAGACAGTAACTATGGACTGAATTGCAGAATGCCAGAAGAGAAGGAAAAGCCTAGCCTATCGAAGACTAGTATCTTCAAGCATCTTGCATCATTTAGAAGAGTACATAATAGCATTTTAGAATTAGCAAGTATGTTGTAACATTAGCGCCTAGAGATCCTTTCTCGACTCCGTGTGAAAACGCAATCCTGGAGCCATCATATCCATTTCATGCCACAGCATCCAGTTCTAGTTGTATCGATCGGGATACAACTCCGAGTGTCCGTTACCGCGGACACAGCTATTCGAATAGATTAACTTCCCTGCAGGGGTGCACAAACTTACCCAACATGCTCGATCAACTCCGGCCGGACACACCATCAGGTCATGACCGGCCACGGCCGATCAACACACCACAGTCCTACCTAGGCTCAACAGAGAGGCCAGCACGCTGGTCTACACCCTAAGTGCGCAAGGGTCTTGGGCCCTTCGCCCATTGCACTCCTGTAAGTTGCGTGGACGGCCGGGATCAGTCATGGCTACCTCTATAACAAAGTAGGTGCTTACGCGGACCACCCGAGCGCGTGCCACTCCATCGCTGACGTTCGAAGAGCTTTCGGCTGATACATACGACGCAGAGTGCCCATACTTATTCCCGCATGGTGGTTAGTGCGAAAAGGCCAGAGGCCTAATCGAATCACATATCCAAACCGTTAGTGACTTGGGAGCGCGCGGTAACGAGTAGAGGCTCACGATCATGTGACCCCGTCGCCCCGTCTCATGGACTTACGGCAAGGGCCCGGAACGCCCGGCCGTGCCACATAGAAATCTCGCGGGTACCCTCCAGGTCAACCCGAGTTCACATCAACTCACGGGTACCCTCATGGTTAACCCGACTCGCAAAAGACTGTCGGGAACTCAGGTCCACCTCTACCGGGGTGGTACCGCCTGTCCCTCCAATCCTGCAGTAACAGTGACTCTCGCGGGTACCCCTCAGGGCTGACCCATCTTTAACATGGTTCTGGGGGTAAAGTCAAAGTAACCGTGTGTCCAAAACACGGATAACCCACAAATATAGGGGATCAGTTGTAGCCTTTCTCGATAAGTAAGAGTGTCAAACCCAACGAGGAGCTAAAGGTAGAATTTATATTCCCTTCAAGTTCTATCGACCATCGATAACCTCTACGCGCACCTAACGTTCGCTTTACCTAGAACAAATATGAAACTAGAAATACTTTGTAGGTATAAAGGGATAGGTTTGCAAAATAATAAAGAACACGTAAATAAAAGATAGGGGCTGTTTAGATAAAGAAACAATTAAGTTAGCTTTAGTAGAGAGCTTTTTGTCACAAGAAAGTTATTTGTCCCTAGGCAATCGATAACTAGATCGGTAATCATTATTGCAATTTTATATGAAGGGGAGGCATGAGCTAACGTACTTTCTCTACTTGGATCATATGCACTTATGATTGGAACTCTAGCAAGCAGCCGCAACTACTAAAGATCATTAAGGTAAAACCCAACCATAGCATTAAAGTATCAACTCCTCCTTACTCCCATACGCAACAACCCACTTACTCGGGTCTGTGCTTCTGTCACTCACACCACCCACCATAAGAGAATCATGAACATAGGACAACACCAATAATAAAATATACAACTCAAACCAATCATGGTCATCAATTAACCCATAGAACAAAATGGATCTACTAAAACATCATAGGATAGCCATACATCATTGGGAAATAATATATAGCGCTGAGCACCATGTTTAAATAGAGATTATAGCGGGGAGAAAAGGTGTTACACCGCTGCATAGAGCGGGAGAGAGTTGGTGATGACGGCGAAGAAGTTGTTGGTGTAGATCGTCGTCATGATGATTGCCCCGGCGGCATTCCGGCGCCATCGGGAGAGAGGGGTGAGAGCCCCCCTAATTCTTCTTCTTCCTTGACCTCCTCCCTAGATGGGGGGAGGGTTTCCCCTCTTTTCCTTGGCCTCCATGGCGGCAGAGGGGCGGGAGCCCCTCCGAGATTGGATCTATCTCTCTGTCTCTCTTCTGTTTCTGCGTTCTGTTTTCTGGCCTTTCAGCATTTCTTAAATTCCTGGAGATCCGTAACTCCGATTGGGCTGAAATTTTAACACGACTTTTATATGGATATTATCTTTCTTGCGGCCGAAGAAGGGCATCAACCTCCTTACGGAGTGGCCACAAGCCTTCCAGGCGCACCCAGGGTAGGGGACGCGCCCCTAGGGCTTATGGGCCCCTCAGGCATCGTCTAGCGTTGATTCTTTTTCCAAAAGATCACATATATTCCAAAATAAATCTCCGTAAATTTTTAGCATGTTTGGACTTCGTTTGGTATGGATATCCTGCGAAACAAAAAACATGCAACAAACAGGAATTGGCACTAGGCACTGGATCAATATGTTAGTCCCAAAAATAATATAAAAAGTTGCCAAAAGTATATGAAAGTTGTAGAATATTGGCATGAAACAATCAAAAATTATAGATACGACGGAGACATATCAAACACCAAGAGGGAATCCGAGGAATCACCCTCGATGGATTCTATTTGATGTAATCGTCAAGGTGAACTTAGAGGAATCACCCTCGAGGGTTCATTCTTGATGTGTTGCGCGACAGAGTCATTATCGGGAGTGTTGAAGGAGGAATCACCCTCCGTAGACCATGGCCGATTAACTACACTACAGAGATCTCATCAGAAGTGCTATACGAGGTATCACCCTCGGCACTCGATAGTAACCCTGCAGTATCGTACAACTAAGGGGGTGTGATGTGATGTGTCAGGCTCTGGACGTCGATCACGTTGATCGAGTCATCGGTCATCAAGCGGGGCAACCGGGACGAGGTGAGGGGCCAGTGGTAAGGTACAAAAGTAGGCTATGCATCAAAATAGGAGCAATCGAGCACAGTAGCAAAATATAATGCAAGCATGAGAGAGAATGGAATGGGCGATATAGGAATGATCAAGGGGGTTTTGCTTGCCTGGAAGCTCTGCTGCATGTGGCTGGACGTCAAGGGCGTAGTCGTACCCGACAACAGCGTCCATCTCGGTGTCTACCGAAGAGAAGAGGTGGAAGAAACAATAAATATAAAGCAAACAGATGCATCATGATGCATGACATGACCAAATGCAGTGCTAGGAGTGACCTAACGTAGTACTACACGATACATACGAAGAGGGAAAACATCTGGGAAAGTTTTCCCAGCGTTTGGCCTTTTTCGGATAGATAAATCGGAGGGGAAGGATTCATGTTCACTATGATGGAGGCATGTGACCGATGAACGGATAGCATATTCGAATTCGTTACATTTTTCTGAGTAATTTTCATATATAAATTATTTTCAACCGAGTTATGGTTTACTAGTCATCAACCCGTGCATCCGCACGGCCTAGTTTTTTAAACGATTCATACTTACAACACTTTTCATAACCACTCTTTTTTGCATCCAGTAGAGAAATACATTTGGTGTGTGTTAACTGTTAAATGAATAATGCATATGAACGAACAATCATATCCTGAAAGTTTCACTATCTCGAGAAAATATTAATATTTCATTTTACTATATAGTCATTTTAAAGAGTAAATCTAGCCTGTTTCAATTCGGTCATTATATTCAACTTAGTAAGACATAAGTAGTTCTAACTTTTGAACAATAGTTAGAATTCTAATTGTTCACTCAAAGAAAATAATATGATAATTTATTATCTGTACTTATTGTAATTTGAATACATTTTTTACAGCATGTTCCCGTTGCATGTCTATATATGTTTCACACACTTGTAAATTTTTGTATAATAAAAAATGATTTCGCCCAAGTTTCTTTTTCGTGATGTAGAATTAATGGAGGTCAATCAATGCATGCTAATTTTCTGGCTATCATTGCAGTTTAGGTGTATGAATGTATGTGTTTGCAACGGAAGCTGAACTAAGGTTTGCACATATATACATGTCAATCAAATAATACAGATGAATGTACACTACTCTATTCTAATATTGACAGATTCATTGAACACCTCGTCAAAGAAACAAACCTTTCAGATCAACTTGTAAATTTATTTTTACATTGTTTTTCTTTTGAGAATATTTGCATTGTTGTCCTAAAATCTTGCAGTATTCGCAAATATCAAGATTGTGTTCTCTTTTGATTGACAGTAACACAATGGCTTACCGGAAGACCAAAGCAGATTTCTTGTGTGAAGGTTGTGCCACCTCTTGATTGTTGCCTCCAGGAGCAAGCAAGCTTCTGGTAACGGTCATGGGGACGGAACGTGATGTGCCGGCGAGCCGCAAACATCAGAAAAATTAGAAAAACAAGCAAAGAGGCATGATGCATCAATATGGAAAGGCAGAAGAATATGCACAGCTCAAAAGC
This sequence comes from Thinopyrum elongatum, assembly GCA_011799875.1. NCBI lineage: Eukaryota > Viridiplantae > Streptophyta > Magnoliopsida > Poales > Poaceae > Thinopyrum > Thinopyrum elongatum. The sequence continues at coordinate 16,534,652 of CM022299.1, forward strand.
ATGGCGTGGTCGGTGACGTGCATCGCTCCAGGATTAATCAGTGTGCGCGTGTATCGTATATGTACGCATCCAGCCGCCGGAATTTGCATGTCCTGCTTCATGCTAGCTTCATCTACGTTAGTTTGTCAGGGGCAAAAGCACAGGCCAGTAGCACAAACAGGGGGCCAGCTTTGGGCGCTGCCATGACACTCATCAGAAAGTCCTTGGTGACTTGAATCGGGAGGATCCCCAAACCGGGGCATGCACCAATTAATGCTTCTTGCCGTGCATGTATTTCTACAGGGGCAATAGAATTCAGTTGGTTTTTTTTTTTTGAAGAATCATTGGGAGATAGAGACCCAGGACAGTAAAACTCCCATGCGTGGGATTGGGAGTGTTGATTATATATTTGTTGCATGTATTACGTATATTGTGGTACATCTTCTAGTTGTGTATAGTTGAGGTCGAGGCCTACTGTACTTATATATACGTGCACCAGCACCCAATCAATACAACGAATATTGTATTGCCAAACCATCTCTCCACATGGTATCTATCGCAAGTCGATCCTAACCCTAGCCTAGCCACCGCCGCCGCCGCTCCCTCCACCCGCCGCCGCCGTCGCCGGTTCTCTCCGGCCGCCGCCGCCGCCGCCGTTTGCCGCCGCTCTCCCCACCCAACGCCGCCACCACCCACCGCCGCCGACGGCTCCTCTTTAGCCGCCGCCGCTCCCTTCTCTCCCGCTTCCGCTCCGCCTCTCCACCACCCTTGCCCTGCCTTCCGCTGCCCTAGCTGCCGCCGCCGCACCCAACCGCCACCGCCGCCTCTAGCCGCCGCCGACGCTGGTTCGTGCCGCCGCCGCCGCTCATCCCCTCGCCGCTGCACTCCCTCCTTCAACCGGGCGTCCAGCCGCCGCCGTCGCAACGGGCCGCCGCCGCCGCATCCAGCCGTCGACCGTGTCGCCGCTGTCGCCCATCCCCACCGCGCCGCCGCCGCTCCTCCCTGGCCGCCGCCGCGCCCCCTCCCCCAGCCGCCGCCGCCGCTGCGATGTCTTCTGCCGTGTCGTCTATTTTCGGCTACATGTACGCGGATGCGCCGGCTCCCTTCACCCACATGCAGCCGGCCCCGTCGATGGCCGGCGGCCACGCTCCGCCCGCTCTGGTTCAGCCCTTCGGCGGCTTCACTACGCCGCCGGTTTTTCCGGCGGGCCATCCGGCCTACTTCGCCGTGCCGCAGCAGCCGGCCGGTACCGGCTCTGCTCGCCATGACGATGGCCGGCGGCCATGCTCCTCCCGCACCGGTTCAGCCCTACGGCGGCTTCGCCTCGCTACCGGTCTCACCGCCATGGGACCCTACTTTTTTGGCTGCACTGCACTCGGCCCCATCAACGGTGGGGCTCTGTACCCGCAGCGCTTGGTACATGGACTCGGGCACCACCGCCCACATGACATCTCATCCCGGTACTCTAACCTCCTGCACTCCGGTTCATACTCCTACTCGCATCACCGTTGGTAACGGTTCCTCTTTACCTATCACACACGTTGGTCGTACTTCGTTTCCTTCCACATCTACGCCTATCACTATGTCTAATGTTCTTATTTCTCCTGATTTAGTTACGAACCTTGTATCTGTTCGTCGTCTTGCTCGTGAGAATCCCATTACCATTGAATTTATGATGTCGGTTTTTCTGTGAAGGACGCCTGTACTCAGATGGTCCATCACTGTTGCGAGAGTCCTGACGAGCTCTATCCGGTGCACTCCTCCGCCACCTCGTCCACCACCCCAGTCGCCCTCGCCGCAGGTGTCGACCTTTGGCATGCTCGTTTGGGACACCCGAACCCCACCACTTTGCGTCAAATTCTTAAGAGTTTTTCCTTCTCATGCAATAAGATCGACGACCATACATGTGAGGCTTGTCATCTTGGCAAGCACGTTCGTCTTTCGTTTAGTGCATCTACCACTATTTCCACTTTTCCATTTCAGTTATTGCATAGTGATGTTTGGACATCCCCGGTTGCCAGCAACACGGGCTACCTATACTATTTGGTGATCTTAGATGATTTGTCTCATTATGTGTGGACATTTCCTCTTCGTCGCAAGTCCGACGCCCTTGCCACACTCACCGCCTTTTATTCCTATGTCACTGCTACTTCTTGAGCTTGCGTTGATTTTTCCCTTGAAAAGGAAAGGGTGATGCAGCAAAGTAGAGATAAGTATTTCCCTCAGTTAGAGAACCAAGGTATCAATCCAGTAGGAAACAACGCACAAATCACCAATACCTGCACAAACAATCAAACAACTTGCACCCAACGCGATAAGGGGTTGTCAATCCCTTCACGGTTACTTGCAAAAGTGAGATCTGATAGAGATAGATGAAACGAAACAAACGGTAAAGTAAATATTTTTGTTATTTTTGGTTTATAGATCGAAAAGTAAAAGATTGCAAAATAGTAGATCGGAAACTAATATGATGGAAATAGTAGATCAGAAACTTATATGATGGAAAATAGATTCGGAGGCCATAGGTTTCACTAGAGGCTTCTCTCATGATAGCAAACAATACGGTGGGTGAACAAATTACTGTCGAGCAATTGATAGAAAAGCGCAAAGTTATGACGATATCCAAGGCAATGATTATGAAATATAGGCATCACGTCCGTGTCAAGTAGACTGAAATGATTCCGCATCTACTACTATTACTCCACACATCGACCGCTATCCAGCATGCATCTAGAGTATTAAGTTCATAAAGAACGGAGTAACGCATTAAGTAAGATGACATGATGTAGAGGAATTAACTCAAGCAATATGATGAAAACCCCATCTTTTCATCCTCGATGGCAACAATACAATACGTGCCTTGTTGCCCCTACTGTCACTGGGAAAGGACACCGCAAGATTGAACCCAAAGCTAAGCACTTCTCCCATTGCAAGAAAAACCAATCTAGTTGGCCAAACCAAACCGATAGTTTGAAGAGAATTACAAAGATATCAAATCATGCATAAAAGAATTCAGAGAAGATTCAAATAATATTCATAGATAAGCTGATCATAAATCGACAATTCATCGAATCTCGACAAACACACAGCAAAAGAGTATTACATCGGATAGATCTCCAAGAACATCGAGGAGAACATGGTATTGAGAATCAAAGAGAGAGAAGAAGCCATCTAGCTACTAGTTATGGACCCGTAGGTCTGAGGTAAACTACTCACGCTTCATCGGAAGGGCAATGGTGTTGATGTAGAAGCCGTCCGTGATCGAATCCCCCTCCGGCAGGATGCCGAAAAAGGCCCCAAGATGGGATCTCACGGGTACAGAAGGTTGCGGCGATGGAAAAGTGTTTTTATGGATACTTCTGGTGGTTTGGGAATATATGTGAATATATAGGTGAAAGAATTAGGTTAGGGGAGTCACGGGGGACCCACAAGGCAGGGGGCGCGCCCTACCCCCCTGGGCGCGCCCTCCACCCTTGTGGCCTCCTCATGGCTCCTCTGACTTGAACCACAAGTCTCCTGGGTGTCTTCTGGTCCAAGAAAAATCATCACGAAGGTTTTATTCCGTTTGGTATTCCTTTTCTGCGAAACTCAAAAATAAGGAAAAAACAGAAATTGGCACTGGGCTCTAGGTTAATAGGTTAGTCCCAAAAATAATATAAAATTGCATATTAATGCATATAAAACATCCAAAATAGATAATATAATAGCATGGAACAATCAAAAATTATAGATACATTGGAGACGTATCAGTCACCACACAGTTCGGTCGTCCTATCCTTGCATTACAAACTGACAACAGAAAAGAGTTTGACAACGTCGTTGTTCGTAACATTCTTGCCTCCCACTGCACTATCTTCCGCCTCACTTGTCCCTACACGTCCCAACAAAATGGCCTGCCGAGTGTATCCTTCGCACTCTTAATGACTGCGTCCGCACGTTGCTCTTTCACTCTAATGTGCCTCCCCGGTTTTGGCCGAACGCTGTCGCCACCGCCACCCTCCTCGTCAACATCCGCCCGTGTTGCCTACGCTGGAACTATGCTCCTCACCATCTCCTCTTTGGTGTGCCTCCATCTTATGATGGCCTTCGCATCTTTGGCTGTCTATGCTATCCTAGCATCACCGTCACTGCGCCTCATAAGCTTGCACCTCGCTCCGTCGCTTGCATCTTCCTCGGCTACCCACCTAACACTAAAGGCTACCGCTGTTACGACCCTGTCTCACATCGTGTATTCACCTCCCGACACGTTTACTTTGATGAGAAGGTGTTTCCCTTTCAACAGCAGGTACCTCTCGTCGCCCTGTCGCCGCCGGCCACAGGCGGCCCTTCGGCGATCCCGTCAGGTGGATGGCCCCACTCGGCTCTTGGACCGCCTCCGTGCTTTGGCGGTTCTCGCACCGTGGGACGAGCTGCGCCTCGCGCCCCCACGATGTCCTCATCGTCATCGCCGGCTCCCTCCCCGGCCGCCTCGGGCGGCCCCTTCGCCGGCCGCCACGCCGGCGCCCTTGCCGGCCTCCTCGCCGGCCTCGGCTGCCCCCTCGCCGGCTGCAGGCTCACCCGCCGCCGCCGTCTCGGCCGCTGCCACGGGCCCTGCCGCCGTCCCTGGCCCGCCCGCCATCGCGGCCTCTGCCGCCGCCGCTGGCCCGGCTGCCGCCGCGGGCCCTGCTACCGCCGCTGCCCCGCCTCTCGGCGTGACGACTCGCACTCGGGCCGGTGTGCTCCGGCCGAGCACACGCTACTCCTCCGACGAGTATGTGTGCGCTGCCTCGACTTCGATGCTGTCACCCATCCCCACCTCCGCTCGCGCTGCCCTTCGGGATCCCCACTGGCTCGCAGCGATGCAGGAGGAGTTCGACGCCCTGCAGCGTAACCGCACATGGCATCTAGTTCCACGTCCCCCTCGTGCCAACGTCATCACTGGAAAGTGGGTGTTCCGCCACAAGACTCGCCCGGATGGTTCTCTCGAGCGCTACAAGGTTCAGTGGGTGGTCCGTGGATTTCGGCAGCGCGCGGGCGTGGACTTCATCGACACCTTCGCTCTAGTTGTGAAACCGGGCATGATCCGCACCGTGCTTCTGTTGGCAGTCTCGCGAGCCTCGTATGTGCATCAGTTGGATGTCTCCAACGCCTTATTGCACGGTCATCTTGCCGAGCAGGTGTTCCGTGAGCAGCCCACTGGTTTCGTCGACGCCGAGCATCCGGACTTCGTGTGCTTGCTCTCCCGTTCTCTTTACGGGTTGAAGCAGGTGCCACGGGCTTGGTACCAGCGTATCGCAGCCTTCCTGCAGTCTCTGGGCTTTCGGTCCACTCGCTCCGATGCCTCACTCTTTGTGTATCATCAGGGAGCTGACACTGCATATCTGCTGCTCTATGTCGACGACATCATCCTCACGGCGTCCGCCCCTGAGCTCCTTTAGTGGCTGACGGCTCATCTTTGTGATGAGTTCGCCCTCAAGGACTTGGGGCCTCTGCACTACTTCCTCGGCATCGAGGTGGTCCGTCGGGCTGATGGCTTCTTTCTGCATCAGCAGAAGTACGCCCACGAGCTTCTGGAGCGTGCCGGTATGCTTAACTGCAAGCTGGCGCCCACCCCCGTTAAAACGAAGGCGAAGATCTCTGCTATGGAGGGGTCTCTCGCGTCCGATGCAGCGTTCTATCGCTCCATTATTGGTGCTTTACAGTACCTGACGCTAACCCGACCAGACCTGCAGTACGCTGTTCAGCAGGTGTGCCTCCACATGCAGTCACCGCGTGACTCTCATTGGACCATGGTGAAGCGTATTCTTCGTTACATACGCGGCACCATGTCCTTGGGACTCATCCTGACGGCCTCCGCCTCCACCGACCTCGTCGTCTACTCGGACGCCGACTGGGCAGGCTGCCCCGACACCCGGCGCTCTACGTCCAGCTATTGCGTCTATCTTGGGCCCTCGTTGATCTCTTGGTCATCGAAGCGACAGCCCACGGACTCCCGCTCCAGCGCCGAGGCAGAGTATCGGGCAGTGGCTAACGCCGTGGCCGAATGCTCTTGGATCCGTCAGCTGCTCCAGGAGTTACTTTGTGATGTTCACAAGGCCACTCTTGTCTACTGCGATAACGTCAGCGTGGTCTACGTCTCCGCCAACCCGGTGCACCATCGACGTACGAAGCATATTGAGCTCGATATTCACTTCGTGCGAGAGCAGGTTGCCCTTGGCCGTGTTCGGGTTCTCCATGTTCCCACGACGCAACGGTTTGCTGATGTGATGACTAAGGGATTGCCTACTCCCGTCTTTGAGGACAGGACAACTCCCGTGACTGGGACAACGGAGGGGCACTTTTTTTCATGTTATATGCTTCATCAACGGCTACAAATATATTATGTTTTAATCTGATGGATGTAATTTCTTAATTTTTAGTATTAACGTGGAGCGTTGTATGGTGCTTCCAATTAGTAAATATAAGATATAAGATTTTATATGATTTTTCAAAGTTTTAAATGATTTTCTAATTTTCTGGAATTAATTTAATTCAAAAATAAATTAAATATTAAATGCTAAGTGTATACAGAGAAGTGTACACATCAGTGGCATTAGAGGCTGAATGGTGGGGCCTCTTGACTGGGTCAATAGCCCAGTCAGAAGGGTTTGACATGTGGGCCAGCCTGCTGACTCACCCGGGCCTTATCCAAAAGAATAGTGGGCTGGCCCTACATGTCATACATAGTATTTTAAACAGTGTTTTATCCCTTATCTTTTTTTGACAGAGTTTAATCAGCAGGCGGGCCCCTGGCGTCAGGGGCTATTAGGTTGATTTAATAGTTATCTCAACTAAGTCACGTTAATTAGGGTTCGGGTCCCGCATGTCAGCGTCACTGGGGACGTTTGTCTTAGCGCTAATGACGTCCACGTAAGCCGCTAATGACGGCGAGGCGCCGAGCGCACCGGAGTTGGCCGTCCGACTGCTTTCGGTGATGAGGGGAAGCGCGGGTGGCGTCGGCCGGAAGCTGGGGGTCGCGCGCATCGTACCGTGGTCGCGGGCCTCGGTGAAGAGTGGCATGACGCGGGCGTGCGCGGGGCGCAAGCAGGCGCGCGTGGGGGCTCGCAGTGAACACGGCCAGGGGCGCTGCGTGCAGGCAGAAGAGGCCAGGGGGCGTAGGCAGCACGTGGTGAGCGCAATCGGTGGCGATGGGGCTGCGGGCACGGCAGTGAGCGTGCCCGAGCTCAAATCCGAGCTCGGGACTAATCGGAGAAGCGGCGAAGCGCACCTCGGTGCGGAGGAAGAGCTCGACGGAGGCGGGGGAGGCCGTGGTGGTGGTCGATCGAGCGGCGGCTGAGGCGGAATCCGGCGAGGGGAACGTGCGCGGATGGCGGCGGTGATGCTCCTCGGCAACGATCCAGCAGCGAGGGGGACGTAGCGGTCGACGACGGTGCTCCCAGACATCTTCCGGTCGCCCGAGGATGGCCCTGGCCATGAAGATCACGACGGCACGGCGATGGCGGCGCTCGGACATGCTTGGGCTCGACGAGGGAGGCGAGGGGAGAGGGGGAGAAGTGGATAGGCTCGTCGACGAGCTGAGGGGCTTGCTCTTATCCACTCGCGGCTCCTATAGCGGCGCAGGCGGCGAGGTGGTTCGAGGGCAACGGCGAGGACGCACGCCCTCGGTTGCCCTCCTGTAGCGGGAGGTCGAAGGCGACTGAGGGGGTGGGCTGGGCTGTGCACTGGGCCTGTGCATTGTGCACTTAGGCCCAGTGCACAGTGGGTTTTCTTTCTTTTTTATTTTATTTCTTTGCTCTTTTCTTTTATTTATCTCTGGTTTCTACTTTCTTTTTGTATTATTTTAGTTTTATAAAACATAAAACTTGCACCAATATTGGTATAGTAATCTAGGCCACTGCTCCGAAAAGTTTGGTCAATATTTAAAAAGGTTTGGAATTTTTACAATTTTAAAAGCATTTAAATTATTGTTTCTGGCCTCTGTTTTAATTATTTTAGGGCACTTAAACAAATTGTAAAAAGCTGGTTTCACCATGACAAGTACTCATTGATTAGTTGTAATACAATGAACATTTTTATTTTGATGTTTGAATAAATAATATTTTTACTTTATTTTAAATTTGAGTTTGATTTGAATTTTGATCAAGTGACAAATGGATTAGCAAAAAGGTTATGACATGGCACCATTAGGGGGAGATTGCTGTAGCTTGGCACTGGGGGTGTTACAAAAGATATCCAACTTCCATAACTACTCCCACAAGTTGGATTAGTATCTTCTCGATGCCTTCATTATTGATCTGCGGCTTCTCGAGCTTGAACACTTCTTTCTTCTTTGATTCTAAAGAAATAGACGTTGCTTCACATCTAATGTCATCTCTAGTCTCATCTCTAGCTTCGATACTAGCAACGAGTGCAGGAACATCTATCAATTTTCATGCTATCACTAGATCGATGTATTCTTCTTCCCAATACCAAAACTTGCATTCATCCTAGACACAAATTTGAGCAAACAATGAGAAACCGAAATTGCGCTAAATCCAGTGAACAACAGAACTAAAACAAGCACATTCCCCATCATTTGTGCAATTGAAGAACACCCATCAGGATGTTGCGGCGTGGTGGAAACTCGGCACACCACCTATCGCGGGCAGTCGTCGCACTGTATGACCGGCAACGACAAGCCGATGAGCCGCTGGGCCAGCGCCGAGCCCGGGCGATGGCCGGGAATGCATTTGCCGGCGAGCTGCCGACGGGGAGATTCGAGTGGCTAGAGGAGGAGCCGGTACCTGCATGCGGCCCGGAGGAGTTGCCAGGGCTGTGCGGTCCGCCTCCCGGCCAACCATGGCAAGGTGCAGCCACTGGCGGCCAGAAACACCAAATCCAGCGGTAACGGGAGCAGCCGCAGATCCACCAGTTCTTCGCCGACGACGGGACGAGGAGGCACAAAAAGCCAAGAATGAGATCACCATGGTAGCATCATGGTGATCTCATTCTTGGCTTTTTGTAATATTTTTCTTTGGGATCGCCAGTACTATCTTGCTACTGCAGCTTCGGATTGAGAAGTCCTGTACAACACCAGGGCGCGTGGTGACTGTAGATCTTCTTTTGAGTAAATTTCAGTTTTTAGACCATTTTCAATAGATGATGTAAATAAAAAATAACTAACTTTTTCATCTCTGAGCCTCAAAAACCTCTCTTTAACAGATAATATAGATGCAAAAAAAATTACATCTCCATCTTTCGAACATGTAAAATACAACACCACGCGATGCAAATTTAAATCTTCGCCTACAGGAGATGTAAAACTGGCAGCCGCGCACCAACCGCCTTTATTTCACTTCCGCCCGCCCGCCGGCGATTTGTGCCCTGAAACGCGCCGCCGCGGCCCGTTGGCCCATCCCCGACAATGCCGCCTATCCCGCCGCCGTCCATGCCGCTGACCCGCCGATTCGAGTCCGCTACGCCGACGACTGCTCGCCTCCGCCGCCGGCGGTTTGTGCCCAAAAATGCCACTGCCGCCGTCCGTCCTTCCATTCTCGACTCCGCCGTGACCCCGTGGTCTATCCGTGCCACCACCGCTCCACCTGCACGCCCCGAATCGGCCGTATTTTTTGCCGCACCACCGCCACCGCCCTGTTCGTCCTCGCGGCCATTTCCGTCGTCGCTGCAGCCACCACCCGACCGCCAAGCACCCGCCCTGCCACCACCTCACCGCCGCTCTACTCGCACACTGCGAATCGACCGTATTTTCCGCCGCTCCACCGTCGTTGCCCGGTTCGTCCCCACCGCCATTTTCATTGTCGCCGCCGCTCATCCGCCAACGCCAAGGCACCGTCCGGCCCCCACATCCACCGCCGCCCCGCCGCACAGCTTTTGCCCCACGACCGCCGCCCCGATTCGAACACCACGTTATGGCTGCCGCCGCTCAGCCGCCCCAATTCTAGTTTTTACATCTTCATTTGCATCTTCTATCGGAGTTGCACTTTTACATGACCAATTTACATCATCTGTTGAAGTTGTCTCTTTTTTTGGAGATGTAAAAAGCACTTTTTATGTTACATCTCCAAATTTGCATCTTCTATTGGGGATGCTCTTAGTTTTTACCCCATGTTTAGGCAATTTTGTGAGGAATTATGCCATTTAAGATATTCTCATTCATAGTGTATTACGCCACTTAGCAAAAAGTTATGTAACGTTAGTGAATTCCATTTTTTACAACCTATTATAAATTTTTTGAGTGGGTGCATGGAATTGAGTAAATTCCAGTTTTTGCCGCCTATTTTCTTTAACAAACATTGAGAATATAACAAAACTAGGAGGAATTTTCTTTGGGAAGGCGATGGTACCAAAAAGAAAGATCACACTGTGAAGTGGCTTATTATTTTTGCAGACCAAAGGAAAAAATGGCATTGGCATTCACGGTCTTGAACAATTTAACATCAGTTTGCTCTGTAAACTGGTGGAACCTCCTGAAAGGTGATGGAATGTGGCAGAAGACTACGACAAAAATGCTTCTGTAGTAGCAAGTTAACCTAGACAGGGTATGTGGTTGTTCTTTGCATTATAACCTGCTTCTATAGTGTAATGAACTGCCTCATGTCCTTATTATGTAATTTTATGAACTAAACAATTTCATTCTTCTATTTATTTGGCCGAATGCTAGCTGATATATGTCAATTGTCAAATATATGTCAAATTAATGCATGATTGTATATTTGTATTTTCTATTTTATTGACTTAATGCTAAATGAGTCTTAGCACGCCATAATGTTCCATAGCTTTTGGCCCAGCCACGGCTAAGAGGCTTAATTAGCACGCTATGTTGGTGCAGACCCATATGAGATGCGCGACTGATCCAAGGAGGAGCATGTCGACGATGGGAGAGGGATGTAGGTTACGGAACGGTTCCATCTTTACAAGTTGCACCGATATGTTTCCTCTTGCGAAGAAACACCGTACCAAGTTGAATGCCTTATAAAAAGCGGTTGGGAGGGGATATTTTTTTTCCACCAGCCAGATGCATTGAACATATAACCCAGCAGGCATGGTATACGCAAGGAGACTAGTATATAGGACAATGCACACTGGGGGGGTGCAGCAGGTTCTCCATCTCATTCATGCGAGCGTGCGTGTGTGTTCTTATTAGCTAGCATCATTCTCGGCTAGGACGTCATAGCTCCTCCAGAACTAGCTACACACGCCTCGCTCCATTTATAGCCAGGCCGGATGGAAAGAGGGCCGGCGACGATGGTGCTCGTGGCGGGGGCGGCGGTGGCGCTTTTGCTGCTTCCGCTGCTGCTGCCTCCTATGTTGCCACCGCCACCGCCACTGCTGCTGTTCCTCCCCGTGGTGCTGCTGCTCGCGCTGCTGTCGCTCGCCTTCCTCAGGCGCGACGAGTGCGTAACGCCGTCGCCCGACTCCGGCCTCTGCTTCCCTCACTGAACTCTGTTGAGTGTTTGTTACACTTTGTGGATCCAGTCGTGCGTGCATGGACGCCGCCAGGGAAGGGGCGATCGATGGATCAGCTCATGTAGTGCCTTTGATCGTCTAATCAGGAGACCGTGTAGCATCTCGCGACCTGTAAGGATTCCAAATGAACAGGAGGAGGACACGCGATACTACGTACGTGTGATGATATCTACCTTTCTTGGCTTCTTGCACTCTTTTCTTTTCTCTTCTTCCAAAGGGACCGCCAGTACTATGTTGTCGCTGCAGCTCGGGATTGGAAAAGTCCGGTAGAACACAAGGGCGTCGATTAGGGCATCTTCAACGCCAACCCCAAAACCTCTCGAAATCGTCCGGACCGTGAAAGCCATCCAACGTGGTGATGTATCGTTCCACGGAGCAGTTCAGAGGCAATTTCTTCCGCAAACCAAAGACAAATGTGGAGGTTTTGCGGGGTCCCCGCCGATCCCTCGCCCGCTTCTGACCGACCTGGCCCACCAAAACCTCCCCACCCGCCCTTTCCGCGTTTTCCATCGCACGTGCCGCGCCGCATTCATGCTGGCCCAGAGCATGCAGCGGCCGTCATTGAAGCCGCGGTTTGACCGGACGGGAAGGCGGCGCAGCCGAACGTGACCTCTTGGGCGTCAACGCTTAAATGCGGGCGCCACGTCCCGTGATACCAACTCCATCCGCTCCGCAGCATTGAAGCGGGCTGGCCGCCCCTCCGCCTGGCTTGGCCGCGGAAAATAGCTGCGCTCGGCGCCATCCAAATCCGCAACCCTCCCCCGAGAACCGCACCGTCCTCCTCCCCTCACCGAGCTTTTCCTTCTCTCCTAGCCCTTCAGCCCAGCCAGTAGCGATGCCGAAGTCCTGGTTCTCCGCGCCGGCAGGCGGCACCGGTTGGAGCTGGTCATCTGACGGATCGTGGCGCCGCTGCCCTCGCTCACCCGGCCCATCGGTATCCACGGCGGCAGGATCCTCCGGCAAGGAGGAGATAGTCATCTTGTCTGGCGACGATGATGACCAGCCCCAGTGTCGGTCACGCCTCCGACAGGAGGCGACTCTGACGAATGAAGAATTCGTCCGCTAGATGGAGATCATGATGGAGTGTTCGCTCCGCCAGATGGTACCGGTGCCATCACCGTCGGCAAACGTGAAGGAGGATCCACCGTCCCCGCCAAAGGTCCGCGTGAAGCATGAGCTGGCATCCCTACTCCGGCAGGTGAAGGACGAGCCAGCGCCCCCGCCGCGCACCCGCGGCCTCCACATCGGCGGTCGTGTGAAGCAGGAGCCCGCGTCCCCCCAGCGCCTCCGACGTGTGAATCCGGAGCTGGCTTCGCCCCCGCCGCAGAGCCACTACGCGCGGATACATTGGCCCTCCTCACCACCTCGACGCCATCGCCGCCGGATAAAGGAGGAGGTGCCGCAAGCGATCGCCAAGGCGCGTGGCCGCATCCGCCACTGCCGGGAAGGCGGCGGTTATAGCGGTGCCTCAGGCTCACGGACCGTGGTAACCGAGGCCAAGCGCGTGGCGCTGCAGCAGGCGAGGTACGACCGGCGCAATGCCGGTCGCCGCTCCACGTTCACCAAGACGGACGTGGCGCCAGAATGGGTCCACAACGACATGAACCTCGCCGCGGCATGGGCGCTCAGCCGCTCCGTCACCATCGCGGAGACGGCCGCCAGGCACCGCCGCCGGCTTGATGGCAAGCTCGCCAAAATTGGTGTGGTGTGGTCGCTTAGCGAATACTCCACCAGCACCGGAACGGGCAAGGCCGCTGCTAGGGCGCAGGCAGCGCCTTTGGTAGTAACCAGCCCTTCGCATCGTGCAGCAAGAGGCGGAGCGGCTCCTGCGCGAGCGTCAGGCAGCCGCTGGACAGGGCTGTCGCGGCCCTCCGGCATCCTTGCGGCGCTGCGGGGACGATGACGACGATAGCACGGATGCTAACGGCAGTGCGGCAGGACAGGGCAGCCATGCTTAGGAGGTGCTCGTTCGATATAGGGTTTAGTGTTTTTTAATTGTTTTTTAGTAAAACAGTCGAAATATCATCCGTTTATGTAAACTTTATTCGAACTTGAATGAAATCCGCCCATTTGATCGAATTTTGTGAGGTTGGTTCGAATTGTTGGCCGGATGTACGCGGCTAGCATTGCATGGCAGCCTCCCGCATCCTTGTCCGCGTGCTGGTTCCCCCTGTTTGCGGATGGATCGAGGAGAAAATTTGCGTGTTGCCGTTCGAGATGTCCTTACGTAGTATTGAGGATCCACGAAGAACCTGATGAGCCAAGGGTAAACAGTATCCTTGGTGTACTTTCCCACGCAGGTTATTAGGACATCTGTAATGCTGACTCGCAAACCGGACACCGTATCCATCCACTGACAGAGGGACCAGACCCCAGACACAGATGCAGGAGCCAGCCATCCAAAGCTAACCACATACTATTCATCGGTAATGTATATTTGAAATTGAAATCTGTTCATCAGAAAGCACGAGACGGATCTCACAATAGCACCGGATCACATCATCGTCCGATCACAGCCAAAAAGTGGCAAGTATACTTAGTGTTTACAAGCCCGACCACAAAAGAATATCAGTCTGGCAGTCCATGCAAGAAATTGGATTTTCTACCCTGCAGGCCGGCTATCCAAGCCTCCATGCTCAATCTGCAGTCGACGCCATCTGGGCCGACGCCGCGTCCTTCTGATACGTCTCGAACGTATCTATAATTTATGAAGAATTCGTGCCATGTTTACAACAATTCTATATTGTTTTGGTATGATTTGAATGGAACTAACCCGGACTGACGTTGTTTTCAATAGAACTACCGTGGTGTTGTTTTTTGTGTAGAATTAAAAATTCTCAGAATGGGTTGAATCTTTTTGACTATTATTTTTGGAACAAAAGAGACCCTTGAAGCTTTGTGGGAGGACCAGAAGAGCCACGAGGCCCCCACTCACCACCATGGCGCGCCCAAGGTGGTCGGCGTGCCCTGGTGCCTCGTGGGCCCATCTTAGCTTCCTTTCGCGTGATTCCAACTCTGAAAATTCTTATATATAGGGAAACCCCCAAAAAATCCTAGAACTTTGACTCCGCCGCCACAATTCTCTGTGCCAAAGAGATCCCATCTGGAGCCCTTTTCGGGCACCCTGACGGAGGGGAAAATCATCACCGGAGGCCATCTTCCTCACCTCGGCGGTCTCCATGAAAAAGAGGGAGTAGCTCACCATTGGGGATGAGGGTATGTACTAGTAGCTATGTGTTTGATCTCTCTCTCTCTCTCTCTCTCTCTCGTGTTCTTGATTTGGCACGATCTTGATGTATCGTGAGCTTTGTTAATATAGTTGTATCCTATGGTGTTTTCCCCTCTCTATCTTCTTGTGATGAATTGAATTTTTACCATTGAGGTTTCACTATTATCGGATTGAATACTTGTTGGATTTGAGAACACTTGATGTATGTCTTGCATATGAATACCAGTGGTGACAATGGGGTATTATATTGACTCACGTGATGTATGTTTTGGCACTCAACTCGGGGATTTCTAGGTGACATTGGGTTAATCTATGCATAGGGGTTGATACACGTTTTTGTCCTACTTTCTCCGGTAGAAATCTTGGGGCACCCTTTGAAGTTCTTTGTGTTGGATTGAATATTATGAATCTGAAGTTGTTTGATGCATATCGAATAATCAACTCACGTATACTTGTGGTGAAGTTGGAGTATCTAGGTGACATTAGAATTGGTTGATGCATATCATATGGTGTTATTTTAGTACGAACTCAAGGGCTGTTTGTGACACTTATAGGGATGGCTATATAGATTGATCGGAAAAGGTAATTTTGAGGTGGTTTCGTACCCTACAACAATTTAATCTTATGTTCTCCGCTATATAAGAACTTTCGAGTAACTCTTTGTCGCACGTTGAGGGATTGGTATATGATTCAATTATGTTAGCACTGTTGGGAGATTGCACTAGTGAAAGTATGAACCCTAGGCCTTGTTTTGTATGCCCGTATCGCTCATGAAGCAGCACGGGGTGGTCAGTATATTCCATGCTAAGAGGGTTATTCTCATGATGAGTGTTTATTAATTTGTCATTGCGCGAGAGAGGCTGGTAATTGGGATGCCCAGTCCCATGATCAAAACGATAAATAATGAAACAAACTCCCCCTGAAAGTTTATTGTATGGACGGAATCCAAGGATTCGGCTAGCCATGGCTTGTGTTTGAATGGTTGAGGGGGAGTAAACTTTATCTTTCTGCTTGGGAACCGCTTATAATGTGTTTAGCATGGAAGATATTGAGAACTCTTGGTCGTGACGTTGACAGGAAAGGCATGCCTCTTAAAATGTATTCATCTCTATTTTAAGCAATGAGCTCTGCCACCTCTGCAAATCCATGCTTTCCTCTGCGAAGGGCTTATCTTTTACGTTTTCTGTTAATTTTATTTTTGTTGAGTCAATTTCTTATTCCAACCTATTCTTTAGTTGGCAAGCATTATGGTGTGGGGAAAGATCTAGACATATATGGCCATTCAAATATATTTGATCATGAATTATTATTGTTGACAATTATCTCTATGATAAATAAGTTGGGAGGCAAAACATTAAGCCCCTATCTTTCTCTATGTTCGATGGATGCTTTTTGTTCTAAAAATATGCTTTGAGTATTAGCAATCATAGAAGACTATATAATAATTGAGTATGTGGAGTTCTTTTTTAGACTTTGTTGAATAAAATGCATTGAAATTGTTTGGTAACTAAGAAGATAGGTTGTCAAGTTTCAAGAGAATGCATTGTTTGAACCATAACATGTGAATTGATTGCTACTTTATCATGATGAGTTTTATGAGAAAGAGTTGATGTTATGATGCTAGGAAAAGTGATTGAAATTATCATTGATCAAACTTATGCACCATGCTAGCATTCACACTACATAAATTATTTCTTTTATCATTTACCAACTCGAGGATGAGCAAGAATTAAGCTTAGGGATGCTGATACGTCTCCAATGTATCTATAATTTATGAAGTATTCATGACATGTTTACAACAATTCTATATGGTTTTGGTATGATTTGAATGGAACTAACCCGGACTGACGCAGTTTTCAGCAGAACTATCATGAGTTGTTTTTTGTGTAGAATTAAAAGTTCTCGGAAAGGGCTGAAACTTTTTGATGATTTTTTTGGAACAAAAGAGACCCCCGAAGCTTCATGGGAGGACCAGAAGAGCCACCAGCCCCCCACTCACCACCAGGGCACGCCCAGGGGGGTCAGCGTGCCATGGTGCATCGTGGGCCCATCTTAGCTCCTTTTCGCGTGATTCCAACTCTGAAAATTCTTATATACAGGGAAACCCGCAGAAATAATCCTAGAACTTCGACTCAGCCGCCGCAAGCCCCTGTTCCAAAGAGATCCCATATGGTGTTATTTTAGTACGAACATTGTTTTAAATGAAGGCCAAACTTGTAAATCAAATATTCACCTCCACGATCAGATCGTAGAAACTTTATTTTCTTGTTACGATGATTCTCTACTTCACTCTGAAATTCTTTTAACTTTTCAAATGTTTCAGACTTGTGTTTCATCAAGAAGATATACCCATACCTACTCAAATCATCTGTAAAGGTTAGAAAATAATGATACCCGCTGCGTACTTCAACACTCATCGGACCGCATACATCGATATGTATTATTTCCAATAATGCATTAGCTCACTCCATTGTTCCGGAGAACGGAGTTTTAGTCATCTTTCCCATGAGGCATGGTTCGCAAGTATCAAATGATTCATAATCAAGTGACTCCAACAGTCCATCTGCATGGACTTTCTTCATGCGCTTTACAAAAATATGACCTAAACGGCAGTGCCACAAGTATGTTGCACTATCATTATCAACTTTCCATCTTTTGGCATCAATATTATCAATATGTGTATCACTACGATCGATATTCGACAAGAATAGACCATTCATCAAGGGTGCATAACCATAAAAGATATTACTCATATAAATAGAACAACCATTATTCTCTGACTTAAATGAATAACAGTCTTGCAATAAACAAGATCCATATATAATGTTCATGCTCAACGCTGGCACCAAATAACAATTATTGAGGCCTAAAACTAATCCCGAAGATAGATGTAGAGGTAGCGTGCCGACGGCGATCACATCGACCATGGAACCATTCCCGACGCGCATCGTCACCTCGTCCTTGGCCAATCTTCGTTCATTCTGCAGCTCCTGTTTCGAGTTACAAATATGAGCAACCGAACCAGTATCAAATACCCAGGCGCTACTACAAGCATTAGTAAGGTACACATCAATAACATGTATATCAAATATACCTTTGTTCACTTTGCCATCCTTCTTATCCGCCAAGTATTTGGGGCAGTTCTGCTTCCAATGACCATTCCCTTTGCAGTAGAAGCACTCAGTTTCAGGCTTGGGTCCAGCTTTGGGCTTCTTCACGAGAGCAGCAACTTGCTTGCCATTCTTCTTACAGTTCCCTTTTTTTCCCTTGCCCTTTTTCTTGAAACTAGTGGTCTTGTTAACCATCAACACTTGATGCTCCTTCTTGATTTCTACCTCCGCAGCCTTAAGCATTACGAAGAGCTCAGGAATCGTTTTCGTCAGCCCTTGCATATTATAGTTCATCACGAAGCCTTTGTAGCTTGGTGGCAGTGATTGAAGAACTCTGTCAATAACACTATCAACTGGAAGATCAACTCCCAGCTGAGTCAAGTGGTTATGATACCCAGACATTTTGAGTATGTGTTCACTGACAGAACTGTTCTCCTCCATCTTGCAGCTATAGAACTTGTTGGACACTTCATATCTCTCAACCCGTGCATTTGCTTGAAATATTAACTTCAACTCTTGGAACATCTCATATGCTCCATGACGTTCAAAATGTGTTTGAAGTACCGGTTCTAAGCCGTAAAGCATGGCACACTAAACTATTGAGTAGTCATCAGATCGAGTTTGCCAGGCGTCCACAACATCTAGATTAGCGGGAACGGGCTTGTCACCTAGCGGTGCATCAAGGACATAATTGTTTTGTGCAGGGATGAGGATAATCCTCAAGTTACGGACCCAGTCTATGTAGTTGCTACCATCATCTTTCAACTTAGCTTTCTCTAGGAACGCATTAAAATTCAGGGGAACGGTAGCTCGGGCAATTGATCTACAACATAGATATGCAAAAATATTAAGACTAAGTTCATGATAATTTAAGTTCAATTAATCAAATTACTAATGAACTCCCACTTAAATAAACATCCCTCAAGTTATTGATACGTCTCCATCGTATCTACTTTTCCAAACTCTTTTGCCATTGTTTTGGACTCTAATATGCATGATTTGAATGGAACTAACCCGGACTGACGCTGTTTTCAACAGAATTGCCATGGTGTTATTTTTGTGCAGAAATAAAAAGTTCTCAGATTGACCTGAAAATTTATGGAGAATATTTTTGGAATATATAAAAAATATTAACGAAAGAATCAACCGGAGGGGACCCACAACGTGTCACAAGGGTGGGGGGCGCACCCCCCTACCTTGTGGGTCCCCTAGACCTCCTCCGACCTCAACTCCAACTCTATATATTCATATTCGGGGAAAAAATGAAGGGGAAGATTTCATCACCTTTCAAGATACGGAGCCGCCGCTACCTCCTGTTCTTCCTCGTGAGGGCAGATCTGGAGTCTGTTTTGGGCTCCGGAGAGGGGAAATCATCGCCATCGACATCATCAACCATCCTCCATAACCAATTTCATGATGCTCACCTCCGTGCGTGAGTAATTCCATCGTAGGCTTGCTGGATGGTGATGGGTTGGATGAGATTTATCATGTAATCGAGTTAGTTTTGTTAGGGTTTGATCCCTAGTATCCACTATGTTCTGAGACTGATGTTGCTATGACTTTGCTATGCTTAATGCTTGTCAGTAGGGCCCGAGTGCCATGATTTCAGATCTGAACCTATTATGTTTTCATGAATATATATGTGTTATTGAACCTATCTTGCAAGTTGTAGACACCTACTACGATCTATGATCTGCATACCCCAAGGTGACAATAATTGGGATTCTTTCAAGTGATTACCATAGTTTGAGGAGTTCATGTATTCACTAACTGCTAATGCTTTGGTCCGGTTCTCTATAAAAGTAGGCCTTAATATCCCTTAGTTTCCATTAGGACCCCGCTGCCACGGGAGGGTAGGACAAAAGATGCCATGCAAGTTCTTTTCCATAAGCACGTATGACTATATACGGAATACATGCCTACATTATATTGATGAATTGGAGCTAGTTCTGTGTCACCCTAGGTTATAACTGTTGCATGATGAATGCCATCCGACATAATTATCCATCATTGATCCATTGCCGACAACCTTTCCACATATTGATCTTTGCTACATTACTTTGGCGTTGCCACTATTACAATTGCTACAAAACTGCTACTGTACTTTTGCCACCATTACTGTTACTTCCATACTACTTTGCTACTAAATATTTTGCTGCAGATATTTAGTCTTTCGGGTGTGGTTGAATTGACAACTCAGCTGCTAATACTTGAGAATATTCTTTGGCTCCCCTTGTGTCGAATCAATAAATTTGGGTTGAATACTCTACCCTCGAAAACCGTTGCGATCCCCTATACTTGTGGGTTATCAAGACATTTTTCTGGCGCCGTTGCCGGGGAGCATAGCTCTATTCTCTGAGTCACTTGGGATTTATATCTGTTGATCACTATGAAGAATCTAAAAGATCCAAGAACCAAGATATTTTCCCTCTAAGACGAGGGGAGGTAAGGAACTGCCATCTAGCTCTGCACTTGATTCACCTTCTGTTTTGAGTAAGCTTGCGACGCCTACACCTGCTATTAATTCTGATATGTCGCAAGTAATTGATGATGCTACTTCTTCTATGCATGTTGCTTATGATGATACTACTACTTTTCTTGATAATACTGTGCCACTAGGTGAATTTCTTGATGAACAACTTGCTAGGGTTAGAGAGAATGACATTACTGAAACTGATGAAATATTGAACCTGATGAGTATGATTCTCCTCCAAGATATGAATTTCCTAGGGTACCTGAGGGTTATATTATAGATGAAGAAACTGTTAGAGACTTTTTTGCTTGCAATGATAGAGATGATCTTAAGAAATTGTTAGCCAAGCTGAAAAAAAATCTTTGAATGCTAGAATGCAATATGACCCTAATTTTGCTACTTCAACTATCTTTGTTACTGATAAGGATTATGAATTCTCTGTCGATCCTGAGTTAATTACTTTGGTTGAAACTGATCATTTTCATGGTTATGAATCTGAAACTGTTGTGGCACATCTTACTAAACTAAATGATATAGCCACCCTGTTTGCTCATGAGGAAAAAAATCGTTACTATTATATTCTTAAGTTGTTTCCTTTCTTATTAAAGGGTGATGCTAAGATATGGTTTAATTCTCTTGCTCCTGGTTGTGTGCGTAGTCCCCAGGATATGATATATTACTTCTCTGAACAATATTTTCCTACTCATAAGAAACAAGCTGCCTTACAGGAAATATTTAATTTTGTGCAAATTGAAGAAGAGAGTCTCCCACAAGCTTGGGCGAGGCTTCTCCAATTACTTAATGCTTTGCCTGATCATCCTCTCAAGAAAAATGAAATACTTGATATCTTTTATAATGGACTAACCGAGGCTTCTAGGGACCACCTAGATAGTTGTGTTCGTTGTGTCTTCAGGGAACAAACTGTTGAACAAGCTGAATTACTATTGAATAATATATTGAGAAATGATAATTATTGGACTCTTCCTGAACCACCGCCTAATCCAACTCCGAAGAAAAGAGGTATTCTATTTCTCAGTCTAAAGATATGCAAGAGGCAAAGAAATCTATGAAAGAAAAAGGTATTAAAGTTGAAGATGTTAAGAATTTACCACCTATTGAAGAAATACATGGCCTTAATATTCCGACACAGGTAGTAGAGGTAAATTCTCTCTATAGGTTTGATGAAGGTGATATTCCTTATAATAAGTCTGCTAGTTAATGCTTGGATGAATTTGATAATTTTATTGTCAAACAAGAAAATTTCAATGCTTATGTTAGTAGACAATTGAAACGCAATGCTTATATGCTTGACCGCTAGGGTGATTAAATGAGTAGAACTGTTAATGATCTCACGCTTATCAGTAAACATGCTTCCATGGTAACAACTCAAGTAGAACAAGTACTTAGAGCACAAAATGATTTGTTTAATGAGATGAATAGTAAGAACAATGATAATGCTGTTAGAGTTATGACTAGAGGTGGTAAAATGACTCAGGAACCTCTGTATCCTGAGGGCCATCCTAGGAGAGTTGAGCAAGATTCTCAGAGAACTAATACTGAAGCACCTAGTTCCTCTAAAAAGAAAAAGAATGATGATAGGTCTTTGCATGCTTCTAGTGAACCTATTATAGACACACCTGAGAATCCAAATTGTAACACCCCCATGTAATAGCCACTGTGACACTCTGCTAATAATGCCAAGTCACTCTTATTTGCAGTGCCTAATCACTTTGGTTAAATATTCAATTCAAACTCTATTCTGAAAATCAACTCAAAATCCAAAGTGCAAAGTGAAGTTGCTCAAACACTTTGGGAAAAATGTTCATTAATTAGCAAATAATCTAGAAGCAAATATAAAAATAAAATCAACATTAATTGAATTACAAATCTGGCTCCTGCAATCAAAACAGTACCCAAAATAGCCCTATTAAATCCAATTTCATTTTTGAAAATACCAAGTGGATTCAAAAACTCTCCAAACTTTCTGAGGCAGTGCCAGCCATTGCCTAGTAACTGATTTGGCAAGTCACATATTTTACAAAAGTCAAATGGACTTAAAAATAAAATGACATAGAAAAGAATAAAAGAAAACAAAAAATAGAAAATAAAGCGAGGCACTGTGCACTGGGCCTAAGTGCACAGTGCCCCGATTCCGACCCACCTGGCCCAACCCCCTCTCTCTCCTTCGTCGTGTCGCCACCGACGTGGCTGCGCGCGCGCGCGCCGGTCGAACGGCGACACGGCGGCCGCCACCGATGCTATAGGAGAGGTCGAGGGGATGAGCTCACCCCCGAGCCATCCTCCCTGGCCTCTCTCCTCCACTCGCCTCACTCTCCCCTCCTCCCTCGCTCTCTCTCCCTCAATTTCATCCGCGACCGAGCACCTCCGCCGCTGCACGCCGTCGAACTCGCGGCCACCATCGATTCCAGACCACGCCGCCATGTCCAGACGCTCCGCCGTGCAGCGCCACATTGGCCCCGCTGTCTGACGCAAGCAGGAAGGCAGCACAGCGCCTGATCCATGCCGTCTTCTTCCTCGGGACGCCGGCAATCCCCTTCTTCTCCGGTGATGATCTGCTGCTCCTAAACTTCCAAGGGCAATCGTGCGTGCCGCTAGGTGAGCCCCTCTTCCTCCCCCATCTCTCTGGCCGCCCTCGCACGCTCGCTAGGTACTCCCTCCGCAGCACCTGATCGCGCCGCCGCCCACGCACGTCGCCGGCGTGTTTCCGTCGACCCTTTGGTCACGGGCTGGTGCCCAACGCGCTCGCCGCGTTACGTAGCATCTTCCGCGCCCTCTAGTTCGCCCTTGGGTGCGCTGCTGCTGCTGCTGCGACGAACGCCCGAACGCGCGACCACCGCACCTCATCACCGGCGAGCTTACGATGACCAAATGGTCAAGTGGCGCCGCCCATCGTGATCGCCTGCGCATGTAGATGCCCCCTGGGCTAGCCTTTTGGCTCGAGCGTGTTCGCTTCGTCGAATTCCGTCGCCGCCCTATTCCGGCCGTCCGCCGCGGTCGACGCCGCCGCCGATTTAGGTCACCTCCGGCATAACCGATAGCACCACGCGACGCGCGCGAGCGCCAGCTTTCGAACACAGGTGGTCACGCGCGAAAAGACTTACCGAAGCGCATTTCCGATGAACTCCGGTGTGTTCGCCGCCGTGGGAGGCTCGCCGGAGCAGCTGCGGCGGCCTCGCTGACCTGGCGTGGCCTGGGGCCATCCCAGAGCCACTGGCAGTGGGCCCGGTTGGCGCCGTTGACTGGGTTGACCCAGTCAACTTGCTGACTGGGTAACTCCAGTCACTGACATGTGGGCCCCCTCTGTTATTTAGATTAATTAAAATGATTTAAAATTTAAACTAATTAGTTAACCTAATTATGTCACTGACAGGATGGGCCCACACCCCTAATTAACCCTATTTAGATTAAAATTATACTCTGTTAACTAACAGAGGCTGACATGTGGGTCCCACTGGACCCACATGTCAGGTTTGACCTGGTCAGCTGACCAACTGACTGTTGACGTCAGCATTGCATCATGCTGATGTCATAATTCCATTTTTGTTAAATAAATAAATTTCAGAAAATGCAAAATCTTTGAAAATTCATAACTTTTAAACCGTACCTCAGATTGAAAAAACAGAAAACATGAAAGTTGATCAAAACGACGAGACGAATCTAATCGTGTTGTCTGTTTCAATGTCGGAACCCCCTACATAGGAGAACCTGTAACTTTTAGCCCATTTTCGGAATACGAATAGTGTATATACACCGGATAATAAATCCAACTTAAATCCTAAATAACTAAAATGACTTAGACAAATCTTTAGGCAACCCTGCACTGCATCATAGGCATAGCATGCTCCGTGTTGCAATATTGCTCTGTATTTATATGTTTCTTCCCCCTCTTCTCCCTCGGTAGACCCCGACGTCGACGTAGCTCCCGAGACCGACGCAGCTCCGGAGGTCGACTACGCTCCTGACAACCAGACCCTTGCCGCCGAGCTTCCAGCCAAGCACCCCCCTATTGAGCATTCTGATATCGCCCACTCTCTTCCCTCTTATGCTTGCATTAGAAGTTACTGCTGCTGCTGTTATCCTATTTCTCCTGCATAGCCTGTTTATTGTAACCTGCTATTGTTACCTACCTCCTTATCCTAAACTGTTTAGTATAGGTTGGGTAGAGACCCAGCAGAGACCCCACCTTATCCCGACTGCCCCGCTGGTTCATCAGAAGACCCGATCAACGGGATCGAAGACCAGGCCCCGACACCGCACATCACTTTCCCCTTAGTTGCTCGACACTACAGGGTTACTATCGAGTGCCGAGGGTGATACCTCGTCAGCACTTCTGATGATAACCTTGTAGGTTAGTTATTCGGTCGTGGTCAGCGAGGGTGATTCCTCCTACACCACCCCCGATAACGACATCATCGCACAACTCCTCAAGAGTGAAGCTCGAGGGTGATTCCTCCTTCGTTCACCTTGATGTCTACGTCAGGTGGGAATCCAATGAGGGTGATGCCTCGGATTCCTTCTTGATATGGTAGTCACACGGATGCCTTTTCATTACTGTTGATACTGTTTATTCTGGATAAAGACGGGTCGGCCCTGAGGGGTACCCGCATGAGATTATGATGAGAGTGATATGGAGTCGGGTGGACCTGGATGGTGCCCGAGAGCTGAACACGAGTCATGGCCGGGCATTCCTAGCCCTTGCCGCAAGTCCTTGAGACGGGGTGACGGGGTCACATCTTTCGTGAGTCTCTGCTCGTTACCGCAATTACCAACACTTTGATCCGAGGGGCCTCTGGCCAGATAGCACTAACAATCACGTGGGCATAGTATGGGCGTTCTGTGTCGTATACTTCAGACGAAGCTTAATAGACGTCAGCAACTGAGCGGCACACGTTGGGTTGGACTGGGAACGCAACCGCGCTTGTATGAAGGGGTTGCTAGGTCTGCTCACCGGCGGTGTACGCAACATGCAGGAGCATCCGAGGCGATGGACCAAGACCCCTGGGGGCATAGGTTAGTCCGGCGTGCTGACCTCTCTGTTAAGTATTCAGTCGGGTTGCGGCGTTTCGTTTGGCCGAGGCCGGCCATGACCCAGAAAAGTGTGTCCGGCCGGAGTTAAGCGAGCGTGGTGGGTAAGTTGGTGCACCCCTGCTGGGAAGAACTAATCTGTCGATAACCTGTCCTACGGTAACAGACACTCGGAGTTGTATCTCGATCGATACAACTAGAACTGGTGACTTTAGATGATAACTGGATAGTATGGCTTTGAGATTGCTTTCTCGCAGGGAGTCGAGGAAGGATCTCTGGGCGAGGTTGATAACACTACTACTACTTTACTTTATGCTAATCTGCACTCTTCTAATGCTGCAAGACCGATGAAGATACTAAAGATGCTAGTCTTCGATAGGACTAGGCCTTCCTCTCTATTCTGACATTTCTGCAGCCCAGTCCACATATACATCCCTCCTTTGAAAATGTTGCATATGTAGTGTAGATCCTTGCTTGCTGTGTACTTCGGATGAGTACTCACGTTTGCTTTGCTTTCTTTTTCTCCCCATATCCATTTGATGCAACCAGACGACGGAGCCCCGGAGCGTGCTGCCCCCGCCGACGGTTACTACTACTACTACCCTCCCGGCGAGTACTACTACGAGGAGCCGACCGACGACCAGGAGTAGGTGCGGAGGGTCCTAGGCAGGAGGCCTACGCCATTCGATCGTAGTGTTTTATTTTACCCCGCCTTCTTACAGGCCTATCTGTAACTCTATTATATCTGTACCCAGATATCTGATGTTTCCGCTGACACTTGTATGCCATCGAGCAATGAATTCGAGCCCTCGAGGCCCTGGCTTGTAATATAAAGCTTGTATGACTTTATTTATGTTTTAGAGTTGTGTTGAGATATCTTCAAGTGAGTCCTTAGGCTTGATCGTGTGCATTTGCGTGTATGATTAGTGCACGATTAAGCCGGGGTCGTCACAGGTTGGTATCAGAGCCGACTACCTCTAGGAATCCCCCTATCCAATTCCCTGGCGGAAGTTGAGTCTAGAAACCGAAAACTATTTTACTAACTTGGCTGTGTGGCTTACGGGCCCACGTCACCAACTGGGTGGTACTAGGATCTTTTATTCCTCGTCTTTAATCTGGGGCTCTGATCACTCTTCCATTCGGGTTTATTAAATTAACTAACGCCGACACTTCTGATCTCGTAAATTCCGTCCACCCGGAGAGCTGGATATCTATGCGATTTCCCTATCATTGATCTAATTAGTCTGATAATCATTTTCCTTTCCAATGTTTTGTTTAACCTTTCTCTTCGAGATCTATTATACTTCTCATCGACAAATGAAAATCATGAATTTCCTTTATTTCAGATGGATCATCTGTTTCCACCACGTCCTACGACGTAGCTTGTGCTTCGTACTTGGGCTCGTGATGCCCCTGGTTTTCCAGCTGACCTGATCGCCCTCCTGACCAGACTGGGTTACCGCTGGTACCCCGAGTACATGGTCTACGAGGTTTGCCGCGAGTTTAACCAGGAGCAGTACTATGCTGATGTTCGCATCTATGATCAGCAGGATGACTCAGACACTGAGCTACACCTTTTCCACGGTATCGGTGTGATGGTTGAGATGGCAGTGCATGATGCCGCCTACTCTATTGTCGCACGTCTCCGAGGAGAGCTCAGCGCTAGCTTGGATGCTTCTGAGTTTCGATACATTCCGTATGCCCCTGCTGGAGATGCTATTGTATACTACACAGCTATCTATGCCCCATACGAGCCTCGTCGCTACGATCCGCGAGTTCTGATTCAGTGCACTCAGGCTCTGGATTGTACTGTTCGGGCTCTTGTTGTCGAGTTGTTTGCCACTCGAGCATGAATCTACGATGCTATGACGCAGTTGCTACCAGCTGTTCGTGCAGGGATACATTCGGAGTATATCCTTTACCCGCGCAGGACCGAGATGCCACCAGGGATCGATTGGCCTGCTGTGGGAGGTCACACACCTGCACGTGGACCTCTCCTTTCAGTTCGAGACCGGGTTCTGCATCAGAGTGCACATGGAGCGCAGGATCCTTCTGCGATGAACATCCGTCGTCCGCACTTGCAGCTACCCCGTTTCAGTGGTTTTCTCCGACATTGATGTAGCCTTTGCTATGTCTTGTTGTGTACTTCCTTACCGCGTGCCTGCGTGCTGCCTAGCATGTCTAGCTTTTGAATTTGCGCCGTTATGCTGTCCGATTGTAACCGACTCTGTATGGACCTGTATGTCTTAATGACTACTGTTAAGTATCCGTTGCACTACTTAAATTCCATCGTGTTACATCATGCTTGTTGCTAAACACTCGCAATAGCTTCTGCTAAACTACCCCTGTTGAATTTAGCAGGATGGGTGATAACAATCCACCACCGCCGCCACCGCCTGACTATATGGCTGCAATGATGCAACAATTTGAACTCAACCGTCAGTTCATGACGGGGATTATGGATCAATTTCCCCGTCCCAATGCCAACCATCAGCCAGCTTCAATCACGCTGCCAGAGTTTGTGCGTCTCAACCCGTCGGTATTCCGCAACACAGTTAATCCGCTGGATGCCGATGACTGGCTGCGTGACATCTTCTATGAGATGGAGTCAGCTGATGTTCCTCCTGTCAGCTATGTCACCTTTGCGACCTACTTCCTGAAAGGTCCCGCAGCACAATGGTGGGCCACTCATAGACAGACCCTACCTCTTGGGACTATTGTCACTTGGGTGGAATTCAAGACTGCTTTTCATGCCCGGTACATTCGTCTAGGGGTTATAGATCGGAAGAAGGCCGAGTTCCGTAGCCTCGTTCAAGGCAACAAGACTATAGAAGTCTATCAGCGTGAGTTCCTTGATTTGGCTCGCTACGCTGAAGAAGACATCCCTACTGATGCTCGTAGGCAGGAGAAGTTCCGTGAAGGGCTACACCATGGCATTCAGCTAGCTCTGCTCATCCAAGACTTTCCTGACTTCGCCACCTTGGTGAACAAGGCTATCATGGTCAAAACTGGTCTGAAGAAGCACAAGGAAGCGACCAGACGCACCCGTGAAGCGGGCTCATCTTCGGGCTCGTCTTCTCAGAAGCGCCGCACATGGATTCCACAAAGCATGTACCGTCCAACAGCTCCAGTGTACAGGCCTGCTTATACTACACCTCGTCTGCCTCCTCCACAACCAAGGCAGCCACTTCGAGCCCCACCACCTCGAGCTCCTGCACCACGTCCAGAGAGTGGACTCTGCTTCAAGTGTGGCCAGCCAGGTCACCGTGCCAGAGACTATTCTCAGAGTCAGAATCAGCTTGTGCCCCTTCCTGTTGGCCGTGGTAATGGCCGTGGAATTCCTCAGCAGCGTAACAACAATGCCAGACCTTCTTATGGTCGTGGGCAGGCCTATCATGTCAACATGAGTGAAGACCCAGACCAACCAGCTACAGTCATGGGTACACTATTTGTTAATTCAGCACCTGCTTCTGTTTTATTTGATTCAGGAGCATCTCATTCATTCATGTCAGAACATTTTGCATGCATGCATGATGTTAAGTGTGAGTACATGAACACACCTTTAGTGGTACATACTCCCGCGGGCGGTTGTCGAACCTCCATGGTTAGTTATAATGTTCCCATTGAAATCGAAGGGTTGGAGTTCCGCGCGTCTCCCATGATCCTGAAGGCTTCCAAAATTGACCTTATATTGGGAATGGATTGGTTGAAGGCTCACTATGCCTCAGTCAATTGCGCTACTAAAGTTGTACACCTCCTGCACCCATCAAATGAGCTAGTGAATTATCATGCTCATATCACTCAGAACGCCGAGGCTCAGATTTATGCCTTGAATGCGTTGAACGCTTCTCCGCTTGAGGGGATCGAAAACATTCCAGTCGTCTGCGAATTCCAGGATGTATTTCCAGAAGAAATTCCAGGAATACCCCCTGCTAGAGCTGTCGAGTTTGTTATCGACTTGAAGTCTGGCACCACTCCTATTGCAAAGCGTCCTTACAAGATGCCTCCGCACCACCTTCTCCAGCTTAGGGAAGAAATCCATAAATCACTTAAGAAGGGCTTCATGCGTCCCAGTTCCTCTGCCTGGGGAGCACCGTCTCTCTTTGTCATGAAGAAAGATGGTACGAATAGGTTGGTCCAAGATTACCGTCCTATCAACCAGGCAACCATTCAGAATAAATGTCTGCTTCCTCAGATCAATGATTTATATGATCAACTTGCTGGATCTTTGGTGTTCTCTAAACTCAACTTGAGGTTGGGTTATCACCAGATCCGTGTCCGTGAAGAGGATATTCCAAAGACTACATTTGTTACTCGTTATGGCTCCTATGAATACACCATCATGTCATTTGGCCTAACAAATGCTCCAGCTACATTCTCCTGCCTGATGAATTATATATTCATGGATTACCTCGACAAGTTCGTCGTGGTATATCTGGATGATATTCTGGTATATTCGAAGAATAAGGAAGAACATGCCAAACATCTTTGCCTTGTTCTAGAAAGGCATCGAGAGCACAAGTTGTATGCCAAGTACTCCAAATGTGAATTTTGGCTTTCTGAAGTAACCTACTTGGACATGTGATTTCCAAGGATGGTATTGCCGTTAACCCGGAGCGTGTTCAGGCTATCCTTGACTGGACTCCTCCGAAGAATGCTAAGCAAGTCAGAAGTTTTCTCGGCCTTGCAAGTTATTGCGGTCGATTTGTCGAGAACTTTTCCAAGATTGCCAAGCCCTTGACTAACCTGCTCCACAAAGGCGTTAAGTTTGAGTGGACAGACAAATGTCAGGAGAGTTTCCAGACCCTCAAGGACAAGCTGACTTCTGCTCCAGTGCTTGCTCCTCCCAATTCTCGCAAGGACTTTGTGATATATTGCGACGCCTCTCATCAAGGATTAGGTTGTGTCCTAATGCAAGAACAGAAGGTAATTTCATATGCCTCGCGACAATTGCGTCCGCTTGAAGAAAACTATCCAGTACATGATCTCGAACTCGCTGCTGTGATCTATGCTTTGAAGCAGTGGCGACTTTACCTTCTTGGTAACCGGTGCGAGATTTATACCAATCATCAGAGTCTGAAGTATTTGTTCGCTCAACCGGACCTTAATCTCCGTCAACAGCGATGGTTGGAAACAATCACGTACTATGACTGTGGTATTTCTTATAACCCTGGCAATGCTAATGTGATGGCTGATGCCTTGAGCCGCAAGTCCTATTGCAACAACCTCATGGTTAAGCAAGCTCAACCCCAACTATATGAAGATCTGCGCAAGCTGAACCTCTGTATCGTTTCCCAGGGTTCTCTTAATAACCTTGTGGTACAGCCAGATCTTGAGAAAGCTGTAAAGATTGCGCAAGCCAAAGATGCCGAAGTAGATCTAATGAAGAAAGAACTTCACCTCGAGAAGTACAGGGATTTCTCGCTATCTAAAGATGGAACCTTGTATTTCAGAGATAGAATTGTCGTTCCTCGTTTCGAACTTATGACTGACAAAGTCATGAAGGAGGCTCATGATACACCGCTATCTATCTATCCGGGTAGCACCAAGATGTATCGTGATCTCCGTCAAAGGTACTGGTGGTCCAGAATGAAGCAGGACATTGCTCGATATGTTGTTGAATGTGATGTTTGCCGTCGCGTGAAAGCAGAACATCAGAAGCCTGCTGGAATTCTTCAACCACTCCCTATTCCTTTGTGGAAATGGGATAAGGTTCAAATGGACTTCAATATTGGTCTTCCCAACTCTCAGAAGGGTCACGATGCTATTCTTGTCGTCGTCGACCAACTTTCCAAGGTTGCACATTTTCTGCCTGTCAAGGACACTATCACCGCTAGTCAGCTAGCAGAATTGTATATCTCCAGAATCGTTTCACTCCACGGTATTCCGAAGGAGATCAGTTCGGACCGTGGCGGTCTTTTCACGTCCAAGTTCTGGGAAAGTTTCCATGAAGCTATGGGAACTCACATTACCTGGAGTTCAACTTATCATCCACAATCCCAAGGCTAAGTTGAGCGAGTTAATCAAGTGCTTGAAGATATGCTTCGGGCTTGTGTTATATCGTTCGGTAAGAAGTGGGAAGAATCTCTCCCATTTGCCGAATTCTCTTATAATAATAGCTATCAAGCCAGCTTGAAAATGGCCCCCTTCGAAGTGCTTTATGGACATAAGTGTCGAACCCCTCTGAATTGGTCAGAAACTGGGGAACGACCACTCGTGGGACCAGACATTATTCAACACGCCGAAGAACAAGTCCGCATTGTCTGTAAAATCTCAAGGCTGCTCAGGACCGCCAGAAGAGCAACTATGATCGCAAGCGATGGGGCTTGACTTATCAACCAGGTGATCAAGCTTATCTTCGTGTCACTCCTATGAAGGGCACTCGTCGTTTCGGAATCAAGGGCAAGCTAGCTCCACGCTACATCGGCCCCTTTCGCATCGTAGCCAGACATGGACAGGTGGCATATAAATTGGAGTTGCCACCACAATTCTCTCATATCCACGACGTCTTCCATGTGCCACAACTTCGTAAATGCTTCAAGGAATCTCCGCACCGAGTAGTGGATCATGAAATGCTCGAATTACAAGATGATCTTTCTTATAAGGAGCATCCCATCCACATTCTCGATGAAGCTAAACGTCGAACTCGTCAGAAGATGACCAAATTCCTAAAAGTGCAGTGGTTGAATCACACTGAAGATGAAGCCACTTGGGAACGCAAGGATCATCTTCGGGACAAATATCCCGACCTCTTTCTTTCTACCTCCTAAATTCTCGGGACGAGAATTTCCTTTAGAGGACGAGAATTTGTAACACCCCCATGTAATAGCCACTGTGACACTGCTAATAATGCCAGGTCACTCTTATTTGCAGTGCCTAATCACTTTGGTTAAATATTCAATTCAAACTCTATTCTGAAAATCAACTCAAAATCCAAAGTGCAATGTGAAGTTGCTCAAACACTTTGGGAAAAATGTTCATTAATTAGAAAATAATCCAGAAGCAAATATAAAAATAAAATCAACATTAATTGAATTACAAATCTGGCTCTTGCAATCAAAACAGTACCCAAAACAGCCCTATTAAATCCAATTTCATTTTTGAAAATACCAAGTGGATTCAAACACCCTGCAAACTTTTTGAGGCAGTGCCAGCCATTGCCTAGTAACTGATTTGGCAAGTCACATATTTTACACAAGTCAAATTGACTTGATAATAAAATGAAACAGAAAAGAATAAAAGAAAATAGAAAATAGAAAATAAAACGAGGCACTGTGCACTGGGCCTAAGTGCACAGTGCCCTCATTCCGGCCCACCTGTCCCATCCCCCTCTCTCTCCTTCGTCGTGTCGCCACCGCCGTGGCTGCGCGCGTGCGCGCCGGTCGAACGGCGACACGGCGGCCGCCACCAACGCTATAGGAGAGGTCGAGGGGATAAGCTCGCCCCCGAGCCATCCCCCCTGGCCTCTCTCCTCCACTCGCCTCACTCTCCCCCTCCTCCCTCGCTCTCTCTTCCTCGATTTCTTCCGTGACCGAGCGCCTCCGCCGCCGCACGCCATCGTCCTCGCGGCCACCGTCGATTCCAGACCACGCCGCCATGTCCAGCCGCTCTGCCCTGCTGCGCCACGTCGGCCCCGCTGTCTGATGCAAGCAGGAAGGCAGCACAGTGCCGGATCCACGCCGTCTTCTTCCTCAGGACGCCGGCAATCCCCTTCTTCTCCGGTGACGATCTGCTGCTCCTAAACTTCCAAGGGCCCTCGTGCGTGCCGCTAGGTGAGCCCCTCTTCCTCCCCCATCTCTCTAGCCGCTCTCGCACGCTCGCTAGGTACTCCCTCGGCAGCACCTGATCGCGCCGTCGCCCGCGCATGTCGCCGGCGTGTTTCCGTCGACCCTTTGGTCACGGGCTGGTGTCCAACGAGCTCGCCGCGTTGCGTAGCATCTTCCGTGCACTCTATTTCGCCCTTGGGTGCACTGCTGCTGCTGTTGCGACGAACGCCCGAACACGCCACCACCGCAACTCGTCACCGGGGAGCTTACGATGACTAAATGGTCAAGTGGCGCCGCCCATCATGATCTCCTGCGCATGTAGATGCCTCCTGGGCTAGCCTTTTGGCTTGAGCGCGTTCGCTTCGTCGAATTCCGTCGCCGCCCGATTCCCGCCGTCTGCCGCGGTCGACGCCGCCGCCGATTTAGGTCACCTCCGGCGAAACCGATAGCGCCACGTGATGCGCGCGAGCGCCAGCTTTCGAACACAAGTGGTCGCGCGCGAAAAGACTTACCGAAGCGCATTTCCGATGAACTCCGGCCCGTTCGCCGCAGCGGGAGGCTCGCCGGAGCAGCTCTGGCGGCCCCGCTG
Source organism: Thinopyrum elongatum (assembly GCA_011799875.1). Lineage (NCBI taxonomy): Eukaryota > Viridiplantae > Streptophyta > Magnoliopsida > Poales > Poaceae > Thinopyrum > Thinopyrum elongatum. Next base: position 16,568,289 of record CM022299.1, read on the forward strand.
ACCTGGCGTGGCCTGGGGCCACCCCAGAGCCTTTGCCAGTGGGCCCCGCTGGCCCTGTTGACTGGGTTGACCCAGTCAACTTGCTAACTGGGAAACTCCAGTCACTGACATGTGGGCCCCCACCGTTATTTAGATTAATTAAAATGTTTTAAAATTAAAACTAATTAGTTAACCTAATTATGTCACTTACAGGCTGGGCCCACACCCCTAATTAACACTGTTTAGATTAAAATTATAGTCTGTTAACTAACAGAGGCCGACATGTGGGTCCCACTGGACCCACATGTCAGGTTTGACCTGGTCAGCTGACCAGCAGACTGCTGACATTAGCATTGCAGCATGCTGATGTCAAAATTCCCTTTTCTGTTAAATATATAAATTTCAGAAAATGCAAAATCTTTGAAAATCCATAACTTTTAAACCGTAGCTCAGATTGAAAAACTTAAAACATGAAAGTCAATCAGAACGACGAGACGAATTTGATCGTGTCGTCTGTTTTGATTTCGGAACCGCCTACGTAGGATAACCCGTAACTTTTAACCCGTTTTCGGTATATGAATAGTGGATATACATCGGATAATAAATCCAACTTAAATCCTAAATAACTAAAATGACTTAGACAAATCTTTAGGCAAAACTGCACTGCATCATAGGCATAGCTTGCTCCGTGTTGCAATATTGTTGTGTATTTATATGTTTCTTCCCCCTCTTCTCTCTCGGTAGACCCCGACGTCGACATAGCTCCCGAGACCGACGCAGCTCCGGAGGTAGACTACGCTCCTGACGATCAGACCCTTGCCGCCGAGCTTCCAGGCAAGCACCCCCCTTTTGAGCATTCCGATATCGCCCACTCTCTTCTCTCTTATGCTTGCATTAGAAGTTACTGCTGCTGCTGTTATCCTATTTCTGCTGCATAGCCTATTTATTGTAACCTACTATTATTACCTACCTACTTATCCTAAACTATTTAGTATAGGTTGGGTAGAGACCCAGCAAAGACCCCACCTTATCCCGACTGCCCCGCTGGTTCATCAGAAGACCCGATCAACGGGGTCGAAGACCAGGCCCCGACACCGCACGTCACTTTCCCCTTAGTTGCTCGACACTACTGGGTTACTATCGAGTGCCGAGGGTGATACCTCGTCAGCACTTCTGATGATAACCTTGTAGATGGTCAGCAAGGGTGATTCCTCCTACACCACCCTCGATAACGACACCGTCGCGCAACTCCTCAAGAGTGAACCTCGAGGGTGATTCCTCCTTCATTCACCTTGATGTCTACGTCAGGTGGAAATCCAACGAGGGTGACGCCTCAGATTCCTTCTTGAATGGTAGCCACACGGATGCCTTTACATTACTGTTGATACTGTTTATTCTGGATAAAGACGGGTCGGCCCTGAGGGGTACCCGCATGAGATTATGATCAGAGTGATATGGAGTCGGGTGGACCTTATGGTGCCCGCGAGCTGAACACGAGGCATGGCCGGGCATTCCTAGCCCTTACCGCAAGTCCTCGAGACGGGGTGATGGGGTCACATCTTTCGTGAGTCTCTGCTCGTTACCGCAATTACCAACACACTAACTGTTTGGATATTTGATCCGAGGGGCCTCTGGCCTGATAGCACTAACCATCATGTGGGCATAGAATGGGCGTTCTGAGTCGTATACTTCAGCCGAAGCTTAATAGACGTCAGCAACTGAGCGGCACATGCTGGGTTGGACTGGGAACGCAACCGCGCTTGTATTAAGGGGTTGCTAGGTCTGCTCACCAGTGGTGTACGCAACATGCAGGAGCATCCGGGGCGATGGACCAAGACCCCTGGGGGCATAGGTTAGTCCGGCGTGCTGACCTCTCTGTTAAGTATTCGGTCGGGTTGCGGCGTATCGTTTGGCCGAGGCCGGGCATGACCCAGAAAAGTGTGTCCGGCTGGAATTAAGCGAGTGTGGTGGGTAAGTTGGTGCACCCCTGCAGGGAAGAACTAATCTATGGATAGCCTGTCCTACGGTAACGGACACTCGGAGTTGTATCCTGATCGATACAACTAGAACTGGTGACTTTAGATGATAACTGGATAGTATGGCTCTGAGATCGCTTTCTCGCAGGGAGTCGAGGAAGGATCTCTGGGCGAGGTTGATAACACTACTACTACTTTACTTTATGCTAATCTGCACGCTTCTAATGCTGCAAGACCGATGAAGATACTGAAGATGCTAGTCTTCGATAGGACTAGGCCTTCCTCTCTATTCTGGCATTTCTGCAGCCCAGTCCACATATACAGCCCTCCTTTGAAAATGTTGCATATGTAGTGTAGATCCTTGCTTGCTGAGTACTTCGGATGAGTACTCACGTTTGCTTTGCTTTCTTTTTCTCCCCATATCCATTTGATGCAACCAGACGACGGAGCCCCGGAGCCTGCTGCCCCCGCCGACAGTTACTACTACTACTACCCTCCCGGCGAGTACTACTACGAGGAGCCGACCGACGACCAGAAGTAGGTTCGGAGGGTCCTAGGCAGGAGGCCTACGCCTTTTGATCGTAGTGTTTTATTTTACCCCACCTTCTTATAGGCCTATCTGTAACTCTGTTATATCTGTACCCAGATATCTGATGCTTCCACTGACACTTGTATGCCAGCGAGCTATGTATTCGAGCCCTCGAGGCCCTGGCTTGTAATATAAAGCTTGTATGACTTTATTTATGTTTTAGAGTTGTGTTGAGATATCTTCAAGTGAGTCCTTAGGCTTGATCGTGTGCATTTGCGTGTATGATTAGTACACGATTAAGCCGGGGTCGTCACACAAATGATATTTCTATTTCTGATGCTAAAACACAATCTGGTGATGAACATGAACCTAGTGATAATGTTAATGATGATATTCATGTTGATGCTCAACCTAGTAATGATAATGATGTGGAGATTGAACCTGCTGCTGAACTTGGTAACCCACAACCTAAGAATTAAAGGTATGATAAGAGGGACTTCGTTGCTAGGAAACATGGTAAAGAAAGAGAACCATGGGTTCCGAAACCCATGCCCTTTCCTCCTAAACCATCCAGGAAAAAGGATGATGAGGACTTTGAGCGCTTTGCTGAAATGCTTAGACCTGTCTTTTTGCGTATGCGTTTGACTGATATTCTGAAAATGTCCCCTTATGCTAAGTATATGAAAGATATTGTTACAAATAAAAGAAAGATACCGGAAGCTGAAATTTCCACCATGTTTGCTAATTATACATTTAAGGGTGGAATATTAAAGAAACTAGGAAATCCAGGAATACCAACTATACCATGCTCCATTAAAAGAAACTATGTTAAAACTGCTTTATGTGATCTTGGAGCCGGTGTTAGTGCTATGCCTTTCTCTTTATATCGTAGACTTGATTTGAATAAGTTGACACCTACTGAAATATCTTTGCAAATGGCTGATAAATCAACTGCTATACCCATCGGTGTTTGTGAGGATGTGCCTGTTGTGGTTGCAAATGTTACTATCTTAACGGACTTTGTTATTCTTGATATTCCCGAGGACAACAGTATGTCGATCATCCTTGGTAGACCCTTTTTGAATACTACAGGGGCTGTTATTGATTGCAACAAGGGCAATGTCACTTCTCATGTTAATGGTAATGAGCATACGGTACACTTTCCGAAGAAACAACCTCAAGTTCATAGTATCAATTATATTGGAAAAATTTCAACTATTACTATTGGAGGTTTTGAATTCCCTCTCCCTACTGTCAAGAAGAAATATGATATTCTTATTGTTGGGGACATGCATATCCCCGTTGAGGTAACCTAGTGTTATTCGAAGATTCTCCGGTTTCATGTTATTTGGAAGAAGTTTGTTAATAAGACTTGATCAACCTTGTTAATGGATTCCTTTTGATGAGCATGAGATGGATGAATTTAGAAAGCACAATTGTCGTGGACTTAACACGGTAGATGCCCTAGCAAAAGGACTTAGGTGTGGAGCCTTCGCAACTAGGTTAGCTTGAAGGGGTTAAACGGGACAAAGGACACAGAGAGTTTACCCAGGTTCGGCCCCTCTCAACGAGGTAAAGGCCTACTCCTGCTTTAGGTTGTATTGCCTGTGTTTCGATTACCAAGGAGCGAATACGCTTGACCTAGTTCTCGATCAGTTGTTTCTTGAGTTAACCCGCCGCCGGGTCACCCCTTTATATACAGGTTGATGCCCGGTGGCTTATAGAGTCCCGGCTGGCTCACACAAACGTGACCGGCTCAGTTTCTAACTACCCTTGCCTTGTAAGACAAGTTTAAACATATGGCGGCTCATACCCGTGGGCCTCAAGCCGTCTCCGGGTCTTGGGCTTTCAATTAGCTTGCTCTATGAACAGCCATCTTCATATCTTCTTGGACCTTATCGGGCCTCTTGACTTTAAGCCGCCAGGGGCAGGAAGCCCCCAAGTAATTTTTTAAATAAGGCGTGCAAGCCGGATCAAGAGGGTAGTCACAGCTATGCTCAATGAGCAGGAAGCCCCCAAGTGATCTTATGAACTGACAATAAAGACTCAAATACTCAGAAATGAAACGACAGAGGCCCTGAATTATCAGGGATGCCGGCTTTAATATTCTTGATCATAATATATACATGGATGAAAATATGTACAACACAAGAGCCAGTGGCTCAGGTATAATAAGGCCGAAGATGAGCAATATTCCATGGCCGGCGGGTCTCATCCTCAGATGTGCATGAGTCCTTGTGATCCCGAATATCAATGAGGTAGTATGACCCGTTGTTCAAGTTCTTGCTGACCACAAAAGGCCCTTCCCAAGGTGGAGATAACTTGCGCATATGAGTTTGATCCTGGATGAACCGGAGCACCAAATCGCCTTCTTGAAAGGTTCGAGTTTTAACCCGGCGGCTATGATAGCGACGCTGATCTTGCTGGTATATCGCCGAACGAGCCGCCGCAAGGTCACGCTCCTCATCCAAAAGATCAAGAGCATCCTGACGTGCTTTTTCATTATCAGCTTCAACATAAGCCGCCACACGGGGCGAGTCGTGACGGATGTCACTGGGGAGAACCGCCTCTGCTCCATAAACCATGAAAAAAGGCGTATAACCCGTGGATCTGTTGGGGGTAGTATTTATACTCCAAAGCACTGAGGGCAACTCCTCAACCCAACAACCCGGCATCCTCTGCAAAAGGACCATAAGCCGGGGCTTGATACCTCTCAAGAACTCTTGATTGGCCCTTTCAGCTTGACCATTGGACTGGGTGAGCCACCGATGAGACGTCAAGACGAATATGCTCATGTTGATAAGACTCTTTCATAGCACCCTTTGACAGATTAGTGCCATTATCAGTTATGATGCTATGAGGGTAGCCGAAGCGAAAAATCACCTTTTTAATGAATTGAACCGCCGTTGCCGCATCACATTTACTGAACGGCTCTGCCTCAACCCACTTTGTAAATTTGTCAACTGCCACCAACAGGTGGGTCTTTTTATCTTTGGACCGCTTGAAAGGCCAAACCATATCCAGCCCCCAGACCGCAAACAGCCAAGTGATTGGAATCATTCTCAACTATTGAGCCGGCACATGAGCTCGTCCGGAAAACTTCTAACAACCGTCACATTTGCTAACCAAGTCCTCTGCATCAGCATGAGCCGTCAGCCAATAAAATCCATGAAGAAAAGCCTTGGCTATGAGAGACTTAGAGCCGGTATGATGACCACAATCTCCTTCATGAATCTCCCTTAGAATTTCACGGCCCTCTTCAGGAGATATACATCGCAGAAACACCCTTGTGACACTGCATCGGTGTAACTCGTCATTGACAATAGGCATTGACTTAGATCGCCGGGTTATCTGCCTGGCCAAAGTTTCATCCTGAGGTAACTCTCCTTGGGTCATATAAGCCAAATACGGCACCGTCCAATCAGGGATAGCATGAAGAGCCGCCACCAACTGTGCCTCCGGGTCAGGGATAGCAAGATCCTCTTCCGTGGGCAGCTTAACTGAAGGATTATTCAGAATATCCAGAAAAACATTAGGTGGTACCGGCTTACGCTGAGACCCCAGCCAGCTTAAAGCATCAGCCGCCTCATTTTTCCTACGATCAACATGCTCCACCTGATAGACTTTGAAATGACCAGCAATAGCATCAACCGCCCGGCAATAAGCCGCCATGAGCGGGTCTTTGGAATCCCAAGTTCCTGAGACCTGCTGAGCCACTAGATCTGAATCACCAAAGCATCTGACCCGGCTTAAGTTCATCTCTTTAGCCATCCGAAGGCCATGGAGCAAGGCCTCATACTCAGTTGCATTGTTAGTACAAGGAAACATCAATCTTAAGACATAACAAAATTTATCACCTCGTGGGGAAGTCAAGATTACTCCAGCCCCCGAGCCTTCCAGCTGCCTGGATCCATCAAAATGAATAGTCCAATACGTATTATCAGGCTTCTCCTCAGGCATCTGTAACTCCGTCCAGTCATTGATGAAATCCACAAGTGCTTGTGACTTGATAGCTGTCCGGGGCATATATTTCAGACCATGAGGTCCAAGCTCAATGGCCCACTTGGCCACCCGGCCTGTGGCTTCTCTATTTTGAATAATATCGCCTAGAGGAGCAGAACTGACCATAGTGATGGGATGACCAAGGAAATATTGTTTCAACTTACGACTAGCCATGAACACTCCATAAACCAGCTTCTGCCAATGTGGGTACCTCTGCTTAGATTCAATTAGCACCTCACTGACATAATAGACCGGCCTTTGAACCGGAAACTCCTTGCCTGACTCCCTCCTTTCCACAACAACCGCCACACTGACGGCTCTGTTATTAGCAGCCACATATAAAAGCAAGGGCTCCTTGTCAATAGGAGCTGCGAGAACCGGAGGCTCGGCCAACTGTTTTTTAAGCGCCTCAAACGCCTCATTAGCAGCATCACTCCAAATGAAGTAATCCGTTTTCTTCATCATCTGGTAGAGGGGGATAGCCTTTTCTCCCAGGCGGCTTATAAACCGTCTTAAGGCCGCGATACGACCCGCCAAACGCTGGACGTCATTAACACATGCCGGCTTAGCCAAAGAAGTGATAGCCTTGATTTTCTCTGGGTTAGCTTCCATGCCTCTCTCAGAGACCAAAAACCCCAACAGCTTGCCTACTGGCACACCAAATACACACTTGGCCCGGTTAAGCATCATCTTGTAGACCCGGAGGTTGTCAAAGGTCTCCTTTAAATCATCTAACAAGGTCTCCTTCTGCCTGGATTTCACAACAATATCATCCACATAAGCATGAACATTGCGTCCAATCTCATCATGGAGGCAATTCTGAACACAACGCTGGTAAGTCACCTGGGCACTCTTGAGCCCAAAAGGCATAGACACATAGCAGAAAGCCACAAAGGGAGTGATAAAAGCTGTCTTCTCCTTGTCCTTAACTGCCATCTTGATCTGATGATAACCAGAATAAGCATCTAAAAAGCTCAGGCACTCACAACCCGCCGTAGCATTAATAATCTGATCAATACGAGGGAGAGCAAAAGGATCAGCCGGACAAGCCTTGTTAAGGTCAGTGTAATCCACACACATACACCAAGTGCCATTTTTCTTAAGTACTAGCACCGGGTTAGCCAACCACTCAGGATGAAAAACTTCAACGATAAACCCGGCTGCCAAGAGACGGGCCACCTCTTCACCAATGGCCTTGCGTCTCTCTTCATTAAAATGACGAAGAAATTGCTTGATCGGTTTAAACATCAGATCAATATTGAGAGTGTGCTCAGCGAGTTCCCTCGGTACACCTGGCATGTCTGAAGGCTTCCATGCGAAGATGTCTTGGTTCTCATGGATGAACTCGATGAGCACGCTTTCCTATTTCGGATCTAGATTGGCACTGATAATGAACTGTTGGGATGAATCGCCAGGGACAAAGTCAACCTACTTGGTGTCATCAGCCGACTTGAACTTCAACAAGGGGTCATGCTCTGTAGTTGGCTTCTTCAAAGGACTCATATCCACCGGGTCAACATTATCCTTGTAAAATTTCAACTCCTCTGTTGCACAAACGGACTCAGCATAAGCGGCGCCGCCCTCTTCACATTCCAAAGCTATCTTCCTGTTACCATGCACCGTGATGGTGCCCTTATAACCCGGAATTTTAAGCTGCAGATAAACATAACAAGGCCGCGCCATAAACTTGGCATAAGCCAGCCGCCCAAACAAGGCGTGATAAGGGCTCTAAATCTTGACCACCTCAAAAGTCAATGTTTCAACCCGATAATCTTGCTCATCGCCAAAAGCCACTTCCAAGGCTATCTTACCCACTGGATATGCCGACTTACCAGGCACCACTCCATGAAACACAGTAGAAGATGACTTGAGATCTTTGTCAGTCAATTCCTTACGGCGAAAAGTATCATAATAAAGAATATTGATACTGCTGCCCCCGTCCATAAGTACCTTTGTAAACTTGTATCCACCAACCTGTGGAGCAACCACCAACGCCAGCTGACCCGGGTTTTCAACCCGGGGCAGGTGATCCTCACGGCTCCATACTATAGGCTGCTCTGACCATCGCAAGTATCAAGGGACCGCCGGCTCAACCGTGCTCACTGCTCATTTATGAACCTTCTGGTCTCGCTTGCATAGGTTTGCTGAGAAAACATGATACTGACCACTATTCAGCTGCTTCGGATTACTCTGATAGCCAGACTGCTGCTGCTGATTACCTTGACCGGATTGCTGATTACCACCACCTTGATTGGCTTGGCCTTGAAAACCAGAGTTTGAACCGCCAACTCCAAAACCAAGCCCGTGAGAGCCGGATCCTGACCCGCCGTTCGGGCCGTTCTGATAAAAACCGGAATTTCTATACTCCCTCATAATGAAGCAATCTTTCCATAAATGAGTGGCCGGCTTATCCTGAGTACCGTGCTTTGGACAAGGCTGATTCATTATTGCCTCAAGGTTAAACTTTGGCCCACCAAACCGGGGCGTTGATGATTTCCCCTTACGGCGCTGGCTGCTATTCCGCGTGCTGGTGTTAGCCACAAAATCTGAATCGCCATCGGTTTGCTTGCGCTTACCGTTGTTACCTTGACCTGCCGTATTGTGATGTTGTCCCTTTCCGTTGCCGCCCTTCTTCCCCTTGCTAGCCTTCTCTTCATCAGACGCCGGGTATTTCGTGCTATCTGAGTCGGCATATTTGGTTAGAGCCGCCATGAGCTCTCCCATATCATTGCAGTGGTGGTTAAGCCGCCCCAGCTTCTGTTTGAGGGGAAGGAAACGGCAATTTTTCTCCAAAATCAGGACGGCTGAACCGGCATTAATGCTATCTTATGAATGAATGACTTCCGAGACCCGGTGAACCCAGTGATTGGTTGACTCATCCTTAAGCTGGACACAAGCATCAAGGTCGATGATCGACATGGGTTGCTTACATGTATCTCTGAAATTCTGAATAAAACGAACCTTCAACTGTGCCCATGAACTGATGGAGTTGGCAGGTAACCCTTTCAGCCAGGTACGAGCCGGTCCATCCAACATCATGGTGAAATACTTGGCGCACACAGCGTCGTTAACATCTAGCATCTCCATGGCCATCTCATAGCTCTCAATCCATGCCTCCGAAGGTTGATCAGCTGTGTAGTTGGGCACCTTGCGAGGGCCCTTAAAGTCCTTGGGCAGACTCTCATTACGTAAACCAGCACTAGGCACGGCACCCCCACGGTCCTAGAAGTCATCCCAGCTTCTATAGATGAGGACGGGTTATGTTGGGGTTGCTGATAAGCCGCCAACTAAGCCGCCAGCTCTGCCTCCCGATGTGCCCTGGCCTGATCTACTAAAGCCTGAGCATGGTTATTAGCGCGTGGCGGGTCACGCCCATGGGGCTGGTTATGGTGCTGCTCACTGCTCGAAACCGCCGGCAACTCAATGTGTCGGCTGTAACTCCGGCTTGGGCGTGGGGTTGAATGGATCCGCTCACGGCTATACGAATATGCCGCCTGTTGAACCACCGTGGTTTGAAGAAGCTCCACAGCCTTCCGGGTCTCAACCGCCAAAGGAGACTCGCCTTGCATCGGGAGAGCCGCCAGCCGCGACGCCGCAGCAATCATGTTGTCCAAAGGGTTAGAAAAATGACTCGGCGGTGTCGGAACCTGCTGAGGCGGGGTTAAATTCAAATGAGGCGGGTCTGCCACTCATGGCTGAGCCGTCCCTCCAGTCACGGGCACCTCAACAGCCCGGGTTACCTCAGGTGGATTGCTTGGCCTGGCCCCAGGTGTGTTAAAGAGATTCCTCGCATCGTACTCCGGAGGTAGCCTACTCATGTGCCTCCTTCGTAAAATGGCGTTCGATGCATTCTGGTCCAAGGTTAACCAGAAATTCTCTGCTTGAATCCCTTGCGTCTCCGTGTCCAGGGCGGCTCGTTCTGTCGCCATCCTAGCGTTCTCAGCATTAAGCTCAACTCTGGCTTGAGCTATCTCATCTCGTAGTTTCGCCACATCCACCTTATGCTGCGCTTGAGTCTCCGGAGTAACCTCTACCTCTAGCAGAGTTACGAAGGTGTCCAAGAGCTCGGACAAAACTTGAGCCGGCAGGCGCACAGGACCGCTCGCGCCAGCCATTGCTTTGGCCGTTGAACCGGAAGTCATAGCTGCCGCAGTTGACGATTGCAGCACTGGTTGCGTGCCAGCCGCGACCCTGTTCGGCGGCTCATAGGGGTCCGGAATACAATCACCATTGGAACCGCCCTCAAGCCCGTAGTCTTGCAGTTGATACATCGAATTAGTCTAACCGGTTGAGGACTCACCGTCAGAGTAGATGACCGTCCCTCCACCAGACGCAGATCCTTCCTCAAAACCCGCTCCATGCACAAACCCAACAAAGGTGTGCTTCACGGCGGCTTGAACCTCGGCGAGTCGCGCGCGCCGAGCCGTCTCGATAATGTTAGTGCAGATGTCTGGCTCAGGCTCCGACTCGCCGATCTTGCCGATGAAGACATGGATTCCTCCGAAGGGGACCCGGTACCCGTATTCGATTGAATCGGCCTCGGGACCCCAGCCTGCATCGTCGATGTAGATCTTACCGTGGCGACTCTTGGCCATCCGGCCCATGGCATATCCCTTGATCCCTGCGAAGCTGCCCTTCAAGAACTTGAAACCACCGTGCGCTGGCCCCACGGTGGGCGCCAACTATCGTGGACTTAACACGGCAGATGCCCTAGCAAAAGGAATTAGGTGTGGAGCCATCCCAACTAGGTTAGCTTGAAGGGGTTAAATGGGACAAAAGACACAGAGAGTTTACCTAGGTTCGGCCCCTCTCAACGAGGTAAAGGCCTACTCCTGCTTTAGGTTGTATTGCCTGTGTTTCGATTACCAGGGAGCGAATACGCTTGACCTAGTTCTCGATCAGTTGTTTCTTGAGTTAACCCACCGCCGGGTCACCCCTTTATATACAGGTTGATGCCCGGCGGCTTACAGAGTCCCGGCCGGCTCACACAAATGTGACCGGCTCGGTTTCTAACTACCCTTGCCTTCCAAGACAAGTTTAAACATATGGAGGCTCATACCCGTGGGCCTCAAGCCATCTCCGGGTCTTGGGCTTTCAATTAGCTTGCTCTATGAACCGCCATCTTCATATCTTCTTGGACCTTATCGGGCCTCTTGACTTTAAGCGGCCAGGGGCATGACCCGGCCCCTCCTGGGCGGGTCATACCCATTAGTTATATCCCCAACAACAACTTTCTATACCCACCTTTTACTTTCTGTTATTTAGATTAAATAAAGTAAAAATAACATTATTCATCTGTTTTCTGAATTATCCATGGAAAAAAATGTCCCGAAAATAAAAGTTCTCCAACCGCCCTGAAAATTTAGTGTGATTTTTTATAGAATATTTGAGAATGTTTGGCACTAAGAACACACCAGGAGGCTGCACCAGTGGACCACAAGGGTGGAGGGCGCGCCCTACCCCCTGGGCGCGCCCACCTGCCTTGTGGGTCCCATGTGGGCCCCTCTCACTTATTCCAGCACCCATCCACTTCGTCTTCCTCCAGAAAAAAATCATCCCGTTGCTCAAACCCGTGTTCTAGCTCATTTTGCTGCCATTTTCGATCTCCTTGTGCAAAGCTCCATTTGCAAAACTGTTTTGGGGGATTGTTCTTCAGTATGTGACTCCTCCATTGGTCCAATTAGTTTTTGTTCTAGTGCTTTACATATTGCAAATTCTTGCGGCTGTGGTGACCCTGTTCTTGAGCTTGCATGTCAAATTTATATGATCGAAAGTAGTTTTGATGCATGATATAGCTTCTAGACACTTGTAGGAGTAGTTGCTATCAATCTTGTTGAGTTTGGGTCACTTTTATTTTGAGTCACTAAAAATTTCAGAAATGTTCATAGAAAAGAAATGATAAAGAGATGGTTGAGAGGCTCTTCAAGACGGGGTTCAAAGGAAAATGAAAATGAAGAGAAGAAGGAGCCCAAGTACAACCTTCCTTGCACCGCGGAGGTTCGGCCGTGTGAATGGCCAAGTGATGCATTCTTGAGGGCGGCCGGAATTTATGAGGATTTCTATTATTTGGCTGAGAATGCAGGCATCACCGACTTCCTCCACGATAAGTGTGATCAATACCTCCTACTTACTAATACATTCGTGCAAAATTTTCACTTTCATGTTAGGAAATCACCACCCACGGTAGATTTTTATTTATATGATGAGCATATGGAGATGACGCTTTATGATTTTTGTGAGGTTTGCAAATTACCTTATGAGGGCAGCGTCAGTGAACCACGTCCTAGAGATGTGGAAGATTTTATTGGTAAAGTTACCGTAGGGGAAGGGAAAGGAGTGTCGGAAGCGAGAGTGGCTAGTTTGCAATTTCCTGTTTTGCGCTATTACTCATTATTTGCTTGGAGATGTTTAATTGGTTGGGGGGAGAATGGAGGCCTTAGTGCCCCTGACCATGCTATTCTGTGCCATGCTTTACTTCATGATAGAACTTTTAGTTTGGGCGCTATGGTTGCCCGACGGTTGAGTTTAAACCGTTCGAGGGGTCCTATCTTTGGAGGTATTTATGCCTCCTGCCTTGCTAGATGATTCGAGATACCCATTAGGCACGATGAGGGAGAGGAGATGCTCCTACCCACTAGATACTTAGACTATAACAGTATGGTAGCACATGATTTTATTATTCATGATAAGGACAAGAGACTCATCTATAACCTGGTATTCAGCTAGAAGACTTGTCAGACTATTACTTTTCCTGCACCTTCTTTGTTCGATATTCATTCAGGCATGTACCTCATTTTGCCTGAGGACATTTATGTGTACTGGGACCGGACGCGATCCCCAGTTCCTGAGCTAGAACCATCACCTGATCCGTATGAGGAGTCTATTTATCAGTGGGAGTCACAGGAGCTCTGTAACCAATGGAACCCTCAGGATCCTCCTCAGTACCCAGGAGAGGGCTACTTTGATCCATGGGCATAGACCAACTTAGGCCAAAAGCCTAAGCTTGGGGGAGTACGTATTTCTCACAGACATTACATTCATGTTCACACACTCATTTCAGTTGTCGGTGTTCATACTTTTTCATTGTATTATCCATGTTAGTTTAATTCTTTTTCTCGCTTTCTTCTTGTGAGTTTGAAAAACTTTGAGAAAATTCCAAAAAAAATAGTTCTAGTTTCTTCCTAGTTTAATTAGTTATAGTATTAAAAGAAAACCTAAAAAGATTTCTCGTTCTTTTTTTGCTTGTTGGGAGCTTTCCCGTGTAAATAGTTTTTCTCGTCTTATTTTACTTCCTTCAGAAAAACAAAAACTCGAAAAACATTTTAGTGTGTTTCTTTGAAATCCTTTTCTTTTCTTTGGGTTGTAAGGAGAAGACCACGATGAAAATATTGAGTGGCTCTCATATGCATTATTGTTGATCTAACAAGGAGCCCATATTACCTTGTCTTCTCCTTTGAATAAATGTTTGTAGATTCCAGCTTAGTCCAATGCACGTGCACTCTTATTATTATTCACACTGTTCGGTCATGCAAGTGAAAGGCAATAATGACGATATATGATGAAATGATTGAGATGGAGAAAAGCTAGTATGAACTCAACCTATTTAGTTTTTGTAAATATGATTAGCTCATCGTTCTTGATTCAGCCCATTATGAATGAAACATGCATGTTTGCAATGACAATTAGAGATTATAGTTACTCATGCCATGCTAAATTAGCTAGGAGTGTATAATGGTTTATCTTGTGTGCCAACATGCTTTTAAAATGGTTATGATGTAGTATGATAGGATGGTATCCTCCTTTGAATGATTCAAGTGGCTTGACTTGGCACATGTTCATGCATGTAGTTGAAACAAAATCAACATAGCCTCCACGGTATTTATGTTCATGGTGATTTATATCCTACTCATGCTTGCATTCAATGTTGGTTAATCTCAATGCATGTTTATGACCGTTGTCGCTCTCTAGTTGGTCGCTTCCCAGTCTTTAGCTAGCCTTCACTTGTACTAAGAAGGAATACTGCTAGTGCATCCACTTCCTTAAACCTAAAGTTGGTCCATATGAGTCCACCATACCTACCTATATGTGGTATTTACCTGCCATTCCAAGCGAATTTGCATGTGCCAAACTCTAAACCTTCGAATGATATTCTGTTTTGTATGCCCAAATCGCTCATGTAGCGACTGGGGACTGTCAGTATCTTCCATGTTAGGTGGCTTATTCTCACGATGAGTGTTGATTCACTTGTCATTCATGAGAAAGTGGCTGGTAATCGGGATGCCCAGTTCCATGCTCGAAATCAAATCAAAACAAATTTCAAACAAATCTCCCCCAGGACTATTGTTGGTATGGACAGTACCCGTTGTTTTGGATCAGCCGTGGAGTGTGATTGTTGGTGGAGCGGGAGTAAAAACTTTACCATTCTGTTTGGGAACTGCCTATAATGTATCTAGCATGGAAGATACCGAGATCTCTTGGTTGTTATGTTGACAATGAAAGCATACCGCTCAAAATTTTATCCATCTATGTTTTAAAAGCTCGAGCTCTGGCACCTCTGCAAATCCCTGCTTCCCTCAGCGAAGGGCCTATCTATTTACTTTTATTGTTGAGTCATCATCCTATTATAAAAAGCACCAGTTAGAGAGCACCACTGTCATTTGTATGCTTTGTTATTAATGGATATTGAGTATAACTATGACTGGATCTCTTTCACCATGAATTATAATGTCTAGTCAGTCCTTGGTCTTCAAAGGTGCTCTGCATTTATGTTTTGCGGTCTCAGAAAGGGCTAGCGAGATACCATTATATCATATTATATCATGATTGTTTTGAAAAAGTATAGTCATCCGAGATTTATTATTATTGCTCGCTAGTTGATTATGCCATTGATATGAGTAAATGTGAGACCTAAATGTTATTGTGAATATGGTTAGTTTATTATCTTGGCTGAAAACCTGAACATCAGTTAGACATATTTACAACAACAAGATCAAACAGAGTTTGTAAAAGTTTTTCTTGTCACTTTTAGTTTGTCAACTGAATTGCTTGAGGACAAGCAATGGGTTAAGCCTGGGGGAGTTGATACGTCTCCATCGTATCTACTTTTCCAAACTCTTTTGCCCTTGTTTTGGACTCTAATTTGCATGATTTGAATGGAACTAACCCGGACTAACGCTGTTTTCAGCAGAATTGCCATGGTGTTATTTTTGTGCAGAAATAGAAGTTCTCGAATTGACCTGAAAATTTACGGAGAATATTTTTGGAATATATAAAAAATATTGGCGAAAGAATAAACCGGAGGGGACCCACCACGTATCCACAAGGGTGGGGGCGCCCCCCGCCCCCCTAGGGCGCGCCTCCCTACCATGTGGGTCCACTGGACCTCCTCAGACCTCAACTCCAACTCTATATATTCACGTTCGGGGAGAAAAAATCAAGGAGAAGATTTCATCACGTTTCATGATACGGAGCCGCCGCCACCTCCTGTTATTCCTCGGGAGGGCAGATTTGGAGTCTGTTTTGGGTTCCGGAGAGGGGAAATCGTCGCCGTCGACATCATCAACCATCCTTCATCACCAATTTCATGATGCTCACCGCCATGCGTGAGTAATTCCATCATAGGCTTGCTGGACGGTGATGGGTTGGATGAGATTTATCATGTAGTCGAGTTAGTTTTGTTAGGGTTTGATCCCTAGTATCCACTATGTTCTGAGACTGATGTTGCTATGACTTTGCTATGCTTAATGCTTAGCACTAGGGCTAGAGTGTCATGATTTCAGATCTGAACCTATTATATTTTCATGAATATATATGTGTTCTTGATCCTATCTTGCAAGTTGTAGAGACCTACTACGATCTATGATCCGCATACCCCAAGGTGAAAATAATTGGGATTCTTTCCGGTGATTACGTAGTTTGAGGAGTTCATTTATTCACTAAGTGCTAATGCTTTGGTCCGGTTCTCTATTAAAAGGAGGCCTTAATATCCCTTAGTTTCCATTAGGACCCCGCTGCCACGGGAGGGTAGGACAAAAGATGTCATGCAAGTTCTTTTCCATAAGCACGTATGAATATATACGGAATACCTGCCTACATTATATTGATGAATTGGAGCTAGTTCTGTGTCACCCTAGGTTATAACTGTTGCATGATGAATGCCATCCGACATAATTATCCATCATTGATCCATTGCCTACGAGCTTTTCACATATTGATCTTTGCTACATTACTTTGCTGTTGCCACTGTTACAATTGCTACAGAACTGCTACTGTTACTTTTGCCACCGTTACTGTTACTTCTATACTACTTTGCTACTAAATATTTTGCTGCAGATATTAAGTCTTTCAGGTGTGCTTGAATTGACAACTCAGCTGCTAAAACTTGAGAATATTCTTTGGCTTCCCTTGTGTCGAATCAAAAAATTCGTGTTGAATACTCTACCCTCGAAAACAGTTATGATCCCCTATACTTGTGAGTTATCAGTTATCTAAGTGATACATGATCCAAATCAACTACCCATGTCCGATCATCACGTGAGATGGGGTAGTCTTCAATGGTGAACATCTCTATGTTGATCATATCTACTATATGACTCACGGTTCGACCTTTCGGTCTCCAGTGTTCCGAGACCATGTCTGTACATGCTTGGCTCGTCAAGTTTAACCCAAGTATTCTGCATGTGCAAAACTGTCTTACACCCATTGTATGTGAACATAGATTCTATCACACCCAATCATCACGAGGTGCTTTGAAACGACGAACTTTGGCAACGGTGCATACTCGGGGAGAACACTTTTATCTTGAAATTTAGTGAAGGGATCATCTTATAATGCTATTGCCGTTCTAAGCAAAACAAGATGCATAAAGGATAAACATCACATGCAATCAAAATATGTGACATGATATGGCCATCATCATCTTGAGCTTTTGATCTCCATCTCCAAAGCATCATCATGATCTCCATCGTCACCGGCTCGACACCTTGATCTCCATCGTTGCGTTGGGGTCGTCTCACCAACTATTGCTTCTACAACTATTGCTAACGCATAGCGATAAAGTAAAGCAATTACATGGCGATTGCATTTCATACAATAATTAAGAGACAACCCTAAGGCTCCTGCCGGTTGTCGATATTACAAAACATGATCATCTCATACAATAACGTATATCACATCACATCTTGACCATATCACATCAAAACATGCCCTGCAAAAACAAGTTAGATGTCTTCTACTTTGTTGTTGCAAGTTTTACGTGGCTGCTACGGGCTTCTAGCAAGAACCGTTCTTAACTACGCAAAAACCACAACGGTGATTTATCAAGTTTGTTGTTTTAACCTTCTTCAAGGACCGGCCGTAGTCAAATTCGATTCAACTAAAGTAGGAGAAACAGACACCCGCCAGCCACCTTTATGCAAATCAAGCTGCATGTCAGTCGTTGGAACCGGTCTCATGTGCGTGTACATGTAAGGTTGGTCCGGGCCACTTCATCCCACAATACCGCCGAATCAAAATAATACGTTGGTGGTAAGCAGTATGACTATGACCGCCCACAACTCTTTGTGTTCTACTCGTGCATATCATCTACGCATAGACCTGGCTGGGATGCCACTGTTGCGAAACTTTGCATGGAAAACAAAAAATTTCTACGCACACGCAAGATCTATCCATGGAGATGCATAGCAACGAGAGGGGAGAGTGTGTCTATGTACCGTCGTAGACCGTAAGAGGAAGCGTTTATTAGCGCGGTTGATGTAGTTGAACTTCTTCGTGATTTAACCGATCGAGTACCGAACGTACGGCACCTCCGCGTTCAGCACACGTTTAGCTCGGTGACGTCCTCGCCTTCTTGATCCAGCAAGACGGTGAAGTAGTGGATGAGTTCCGGCAGCACGATGGCATGGTGATGGTGGTGGTGATGCTATCTCCGCATGGCTTCGCCTAAGCACTCCGAAAATATGGCCGAGGGACGAAACTTTGGAGAGGGGCGCCGCACATGGCTAAGAGGTTGTCGTGGTCATTCTGTGGCGCCCCCTCCCTCATATATATAGGTGGGGGAGAGGGAGGTAGTCAGGAGGCGCCCCCAAGGATGGCCGAATCCCCCTTGGGCTCCTGCCCTTGGCCGCCCCCCCCCCTTCCTTGTTTGTGCGCGGGAGGAAGGCAGGGGGAGGTGCCCCCCCCCCTTTCCTTTCTCTCATGAGGAGGCAGAGGTAGGAGGGGACAACCCTCCCCCTTTCCTTCCCCTAGGGCCGACAGCCAGGGAGAGGGGCACACTAGCCCCTTGTGGGCTGGTGTGTTCTCCCCTTTGGCCCATTAAGCCCATATAGCCTCCCGGGGTTTCCCGGAACCCCTTCCGGCGATCCGATGACTACCGGTACCTCCCGAAACTCTTCCGGTGTCCAAATAGTATTGTCCTATATATCAATCTTTACCTATGGACCATTCCAGAGCTCCTCATCATGTCCGTGATCTCATCCGGGACTCCGAACAACATTCGGTCACCAATTCACATAACTCATATAATACTATATCATCAATGAACGTTAAGCGTGCGGACCCTATGGGTTCGAGAATGATGTAGACATGACTGAGACAACTCTCCAGTCAATAACCAATAGCGGGACCTGGATGCCCATATTGGTTCCTACATATTCTACGAAGATCTTTATTGGTCAAACCGTTATGACAACATACACAATTCCCTTTGTCTGTCGGTATGTTACTTGCCCAAGATTCGATCGTCAGTATCTCCATACCTAGTTCAATCACGTTACCAACAAGTCTCTTTACTCATTCTGTAATACATCATCTCGCAACTAACTCCTTAGTCACTTTGCTTCCAAGCTTCTTATGATGTGTATTACCGAGAGGGCCCAGAGATACCTCTCCGATATACGGAGTGACAAATGCGAATCTCGATCCACACCAACTCAACAGACACCTTCAGAGATACCTGTAGAGCATCTTTATAATCACCCAGTTACATTGTGACGTTTGATAGCACACAAGGTATTCCTCCGGTATCCAGGAGTTGCACGATCTCATGGTCGAAGGAACATGTATTTGATATTTAAGAAAGCAGTAGCAATAAACTGAACGATCATATGCGAAGCTAACGGATGGGTCTTGTCCATCACATCATTCTCCTAATGACATGATCCCGTTATCAAATGACAACTCATGTCTATGGTTAGGAAACCTTAACCATCTTTTGATCAATGAACTAGTCTAGTAGAGGCTCACTAGGGACACGGTATTTGTTTATGTATTCACACATGTATCTAAGTTTCCGGTCAATACAATTCTAGCATGAATAATAAACCTTTATCATGAATAAGGAAATATAATAATAAGCATTTTATTATTGCCTCTAGGGCATATTTCCATCAATACTGCCCACAAAGCTACCGCACCATCTCAGCGGAAAAGCAGCGTGGCTTCCAAGGAGCTCGTTTAGCCTGATATCACGGCTCCTCACTACCCTGTGGATGGTATCACGGAGAATGAACATTGTGAGCTAATTGTCAAATGCCATAACCTAACCTTGAAGGTGGCGGTCGGCTATGTCTTACCTCCTCGACCTGATGGAACTTTCCATTTTTCTCCGATTCCAAATGGCTTTGCTATTGTCGCGGTGGATGAAATAATGAACGGATTTGAGGGGTTGGAGCTTGAGTACCCTACAGGTGAAGGGGGGATTCATCTGGAAAATGCCTTAAGGAATACCTGTCTATGGAGAAAGGAAAACATCTTGCTTCCAAACTGGACGCCGCATCAGCAGACTCAGCCGGAGGAAGCCCCTCAGCAGACTCCTCACAGTCCAGCTCTGCTATCTCCGTTGCCTAAGTCGTCTCTAGTGTGTCAGCTGTCTCTACTGCCTCAGCCGTCTCCGCCGCGTCAGCGGACTTCGGCGGAGGAGGCCCCTCAGCAGAATGCTCCTCCGCCTCAGCTGTCTCTGCCATGTCAGCGGACTCCGCCTCCTCCACCGCGTCAGCGGACTCCGCCTCCTCAGCAATAGCGGAAGAGAGCCGCCGCTACTCCGGCAGCTAGCAGTACAACAGGGAAGAAATTCAGAGCTGGTCCAAGCCTCAAGGCTCCTGCCAAGTTACCATATGAGATGACTGACGAGGAAAACGAGGACATCGTGGCTGCCAATGTGAAATGCCAGCTTGCACCGAAACGTCCACCTCCGAAGGAGAAAATAGATCTGGTAAAAGCGAAGCGCTCTCTAGATGCCCTTAGGCGATAGCCACCGCCTCCGCCGCTATCACACTATGACCGCTGTATTGAAAAGACATTTGATGAAGCGCAGCGGTCTGGAAGTACCTGCAGTGCTGCAAGACGAAGTGGGAAAACAATTCTCCAGCTCAGCAAACAGGAAAAGCAATCATGCCCCCCACTCAAGGGGTTTAGCGGTATCGCTAATCATTCGGGGGTAGCGGCCAGTACCACTCTTGGTGATTACTTAGACGATAATGTACAGTTCGAAATGGCTGCGGTAGTAGCGCCCTTTAGATACGAGCATGGGAAGCCTCTCGTCAAACCTGAGCAGCTCCCGCATCTATCAACGATGATGCGAAGATTGCATGACTGGTACTTGAAAACCTACAAGGATGGGACCGATAGTATCTTGTTGGGAATTAAAGATGAGCACGACTTCCTTGGAATCGACTTGTTGTATGTTGAATTTGAAGAATTATTTCAGTTATGCAATCAAGATGCCCTCGGCAAAACTCTCATGACTTGTTATTGTCTGTAAGTATTACTTCTGTAATCAAGTCTCTAGCTCAGCTCATTCATTGCATGTATAATTATCCTCGCTATATTATGCAGATTGAAGATCGTCGAATGCAATAGAGGACAAATCTATGACATTGGGTTCATTAACCCAAATACCGTAAATAAATATATGGTACAAAAGAACACCGATGAAACTGAGAAAACCTTGCTAAAGGCGTTACTTCAACTTCAAAACAGAAGGGAAATACTCCTTCCTTACAACTTCAAGTGAGTGTTAATTACTGTCTTGTGCACATTCTATTTCGCTTACTCGAGGTTAAGTGTAATTGATGACTTATGCGTGCGTAGGTTTCACTTTATTCTGCTATCCAATAAGCTTGACGCGGGACTAGTAACTGTCTTGGACTCCAGACGTAAAGAGCAAAAGGAGTGGGCGGACATGAGTGAAATGCTCCAGAAGTAGGTTCAATCATTATCGCACCATATCGGCAACTTTCGTTCATTTCTTGATATCAAGTAATCATTCTCTTTGCCGGGCAGGGTTTGGAAAAAGTTCACCAGCGAGGTACCTGGTGAATGGAAAAAGGAGTTGTGATTTTCACACCCTAAAGTAAGTAGTACTAGCTAGTTCCGCGCATCTCTTGTTGATTCTAGTTCCAATACCATTATCATGCTTGATTATCATTTTGATTGAACTCTATTCTCGTAAAGTGCTTGTGGCAGGCACCCGAGCATAATTTATGTGGATACTATGTTTGCGAGTTCATTAGTCACTCGACCTCTGAGCGGGGATTATCTGACAAACAATTTGAAGTACGTAAATGAAAGTGCAACTAATCCCCGGGTGGTTTTGGTAATTCATAACAACATATAGCTCATTGAACTAATATCCCTTCAAGTTAAATATTTCAGAAAGTTCAATGATTGGCATGGCATGGACTAGAGATGTGGACCCCTCAAAATGCTAAGGACAAAGATTGGCAAAAGCTCAAGACTATTCATTTTCATTTTAGTGATCCAAGATCACATTGAGTCCATAGGAAAGCCAATACTATTAAAAGGGGATGAGGTGTTGCTTAATGGTCTACTTGCTCAAAGTGCTTAGTGATATTGCTCCAAAACCCTCAACCACTTTCTCATTTCCACATATGTCCAAAACTTTCAAGTCAAACTCGGCCCCACAGATTTGATCTATCCGTCGCCATCGAGTTCAGTTGACATAGCCACTGCCAGAAACCCCAGACAATACGGTCACATCGATACGGATCTCGATCTCACCGAGATGGCCCTGCAAACTCTCTATTTCCCTTTGTAACATTTCGGTCTCACCGAAATGAGCAATCGGTCCCACCGAGTTTGCTTGACCAACTCCCTGTTTGCTCATTGCTGAAATCGGTCTCACCGAGTTCAAGCAATCGGTCACACCGAGATGAGGTTTTGCCCTAGCCCTTGCACATCGGTCCCACCGAGTTGTTCCAGTCCGTCCCACCGAGATTCCTAACGTTCACATTTTGAACTGAATCGGTCTCACCGAGTTCTTCTATTCGGTCTGACCGAATTGGGTCAAATGTGTGTAACGGTTGGATTTTGTGTGGAGGCTATATATACCCCTCCACCCCCCATCTCCATTTAAAAGAGAGCCATCAGAACATGCCTACACTTCCCCTACTCATTTTCTAAGAGAGAACCACCTACCCATGTGTTGAGACCAAGACATTCCAATCCAACCACAAGAATCTTGATCTCTAGCCTTCCCCAAGTTGCTTTCCACTCAAATCATCTTTCCACCATAGCCAAATCTGTGAGAGAGAGTTGAGTGTTGGGGAGACTATCATTTGAAGCACAAGAGCAAGGAGTTCATCATCAACACACCGTCTATTACCTTTTGGAGAGTGGTGTCTCCTAGATTGGTTAGGTGTCACTTGGGAGCCTCCGACAAGATTGTGGAGTTGAACCAAGGAGTTTGTAAGGGCAAGGATATCGCCTACTTCCTGAAGATCTACCCGAGTGAGACAAGTCCTTCATGGGTGATGGCCATGGTGGATAGACAAGGTTTGCTTCTTCGTGGACCCTTCGTGGGTGGAGCCCTCCGTGGACTCGCGCAACCGTTACCCTTCGTGGGTTGAAGTCTCCATCAACGTGGATGTACGATAGCACCACCTATTGGAACCACGCCAAAAATCTCCGTGTCTACATTACGTTTGCCTTCTCCAAACCCTTCCCTTTACCTTCATATGCAATGTTTTATTTTCCGCTGCTACACTCTTAGAATTGCATATGTAGGTTGATTGCTTGACTTGTACTAGCTGCTAAAATCTGCCAACACTTAAAATTGGGAAAAGGCTAGATTTTTATTTGGTCAACTAGTCTAGTCACCCCCCCCCTCTAGACCTACTTTCGATCCTACAAGTGGTATCAGAGATTTGGTCTCCATTTGTCTTGATTTCCATAGCTTTGGTGATCATAGCCTTGGTTTCAGAACCTAGGAGAGTATGGCGTCTAGCAAGGGAAATTACCACCGTAGAGGTCCTTACTTTGATGGTACTAATTTTGCTAGTTGAAAGCATAAGATGAAAATGCATATTCTTGGTCATAACCCCGCCGTTTGGGCTATTGTGTGTATTGGCTTGCAAGGTGAATACTTTGAGGATGGAAGAGAACCTAATCGTGAAGCGTCCGCGGAAGAATTGAAGATGTTGCAATACAATGCTCAAGCTTGAGATATTCTCTTCAATGGATTGTGCCCCGAAGAATTCAACAAAATCAGTCGTCTTGAGAATGAAAAGAAAATTTGGGATACTTTGGTTGATATGCACAAAGGTACCGAGTCCGTTAAGGAATCCAAATTCGATGTGCTTCAAAGTCAACTTGACAAGTTCAAAATGAAGGATGGTGAAGGAGTCACTGAAATGTACTCTAGGCTTGCTCTCATCACAAATGATATTGCCAGCTTAGGAAGCGAAGAAATGACCAACAGATTCATCATCAAGAAGATCCTAAGAGCCTTGGATGGAAAATATGATACCGTGTGCACCTTGATCCAAATGATGCCCAATTACAAAGATCTCAAGCCAACGGAAGTCATTGGTAGAATTGTTGCTCATGAGATGTCACTCAAGGATAAGGAAGAGCTCCACAACAAGTCAAGTGGTGCTTACAAAGCTTCATGTGATGCTCCTACAGCGTCTAGTGAGAAACAAGTCTTCAGTGAAGAATTGAGCTTAATGGTGAAGAACTTCAACAAATTCTACAACAGTATAAGCAAAGAGAGAAGTTCCAAGTCAAGGTCCTACAATGACAAAAGATCTTCTAGTCGTGGTCGCAATTGCTACAATTGTGGAAGACCCGGACACTACTCCAATGAGTGTACGGCTCCCTACAAGAGGAGAGAAGATTCACCTACAAGGAGAAGTAAAAGAGATGAATCACCACCAAGAGAGAGAAGGAGTAGAGATGATCGTTATGAACGAAGACCCTCTCGTAGAAGCAAGGATTCGGAAAGGAAGGACAAGTCATCAAAGAGCTACACAAGACGAAGACATCAAGCTCATGTTGGTGAATGGGTATCCGGTTCCGACTCCGACAACTACTCCGAGAGAAGTTATCACACCGACTCCGAATATACTCAAGATGAAGGTGTTACCGGTCTTGCACTTGTGTCATCCAACTCCTATGACATATTTGACTCACCAAATGAAGGAATTGGAAGATGCTTCATGGCTAAAGGCCCTAAGCTATCACACCCCGAGTATGTTGATTTCAATAGTGATGAAGATGATTTGCTAGGTGATGATGATTTACTTGTTGACAACACTAGTGATGAAAACTATGATGAAATTGCTATTAATCATGCTAATCAAGATGAAATGAATGACAATGATAAGAAGGAGATTAAGCGTCTAACTAAAGAACTAAACACTCTTAAGTTAGCTCATGAAACTACTTTAGAGGATCATTGAGATCTTTTAAAGACTCATGAGAAGTTATGCTTCGAGAAGCTCAATTTAGAGCAAGAGCATGGGTTCTTAAAAGCAATCAATGATGATCTTCGAAAGAAAAGTTCTTCTTACATTGCCAAGCGTTTACTCTTGTCTACTTATATGCCACTAAAATCTAGCAACAAGAACAAGAAAGATTCTTCTTCTAGTAGTAACAATAACAATGTTAAATCCAATATTGTTGCTTCTAGTAGTTCTCTTGATTACAATAATGATTCTCTTAGCCAAGTTACACTTGAGCAAGAAAATAGCTTATTGAAGGGAATTATAGAGAAAGGTGTTTACAAGAGCCTTGCCGGAAGTAAGCAATTTGAGGAAATTGTACGCAAGCAAGGAAGGCACCGGAAGAATCAAGGTGTTGATTTTGAGCAAAAGTTCAATGCCAATGAAGTTGAGTGGGAAGAAGATCAATACCCTAAGACGAAGTTTGTTCCTCAACAAGATAAGTATGACCCCACTTCTTTCAAGGGAACAGAAGCTCAAGATGATCTTCCACCACAAGACCACAAGCTAAAAGGCAAGGATAAGCTTCAAGAAGAGATTGACTCATTTGAAGAAGCTCCTAAGGCCTTGGTCAAGTGGGTTCCCGAGACTACATCAAGTTCTACTTCAACAAGTATGACTACAACTCCGATGATTCCCATCAAGTTGATGTGGGTCCCAAAGAAGAAGAACTAGAGAGTTCTTGAGGGTGACTCCGCCAACTTACTTCACTCATATTCATTTTTGCGAGGACAAGTGCAATCAACTTCCATATCTTGCACTAGTTCAAGGAGTCACAAACCCTCTTGTTGGTAAGACAAGGGACAAGGTAACCTAATGCTTTCATGGACATCATCATATGTGTATTTCACTCTATGTCTATGGATATCCTTGTGTGTTCCTTGTGGGACTAACCCATGTAGGTATTGAAAGTGCAACTCACTCCAATGGATTGCTCCAAATGATCTACATCAACATTGAGCATCCACATCTTCAAAACCTACATGAAGTCACCATCGACAAAACCCAAGGTTAGTTCATCCCTCTAAGGGGGGATATCACATCTAGGGGGAGCTTTGCTCTAAGAATTCTGCTAAAGCAACTCTAATGTTGTGAACATAACAATGCTTTATGTAAACGTGGTAACCCCACTTGTGCTTAAACGATGAGTAAGACCTATGATCAAATGTTCTCATTTGACTCCTGAGTCAATATACTCATATATAGATGACCTAGTCATCGCAAATTGCTTGATAGATGCTAGAGTGTTTGTGCATGCTTTGCCACATGTTTTATTTGCCATCTTATTGTGTGCGCATGTTGACTGCATAATTTTCTCCATTCGAGGACATCCATTTGTTGCATTGGTTGTTTGGTTTTTGTTTTTCCAAATGGATGGACAAGAATGCCAAAGTACTCCCTCTAGCTCTCTATGCTTTTCTCGTCTCAAACTCTATTCATGTTACATCACAAAGTTTGAACAAGTCGAATTCGGACCCTCCGGGTAAGGAGCACTTGGAGCCACCGATCCATCAAGGGCTTAACCTCCAAAGCCTCTTAATGCTCTTCGGTCAGACCAACTCACTCTTATTCGGTCTCACCGAAATCATTAAGTTGATCTAGGTTTTCATCTCGGTGCAACCGATTTGAACAATTCGGTCACACCGAGTTGCAGCAACTGCTAGCAGTTTTGCATCTCGGTGCCACCGAGTCGTTCCACTCGGTCACACTGACAGTGACTGGGTATATATACCGCTGGTTGAAAATTTGGAAATTCCTCCAAACACTCGACCGCGCCTCCTAGCTCTGCCGCCCCGTTGGTCTCCGGATCATCGCCGTCGTCGCCAGTGACCCCCTGCCACTGGTCTCCGCCGCCGTCAACGGGATTCTCACCGCCGTTGCCGCCGTAGCAAGTTCGCCGTCAAGTTAGGGTACGGACTTGACACTTTGTGCTTTCTATTATTCCGATTCTTGCACAAAGATCATTGCCATTGTTCCTCCCACGTATGAGATTGATCTATCCACAAAAAGAATCCATTAAAATAGATTTGATGCAAAAAGTTAGGGTTTGGTTTCCGCCAAACTCATCTCGGACCGACCGATCTGAGGATCTCGGTCTCACCGATTTGGCCCTGGCCATTGCACAAGTACAACTCGGTGTGACCGAAGTGTAGTAATCGGTGCGACCGAAATCACTTACTCTGTGAAACCCTTAGCATCTCGGAGTCACCGAACTGCATTTTGGTCTGACCGAAACTATGTGTTTAGACTCTGTTTGTGCTTCGCTGTCACCAAGTTTGTCAAATCGGTAGCTCCGAAATGCTTTCTGCAGAAAACTAAAATTAAGTTTTTGTCTCAATATTTTGCAAAATAAGCTGCACTTTGTGATGCTCATCCACTCGATCTATACCCAACTATAAACAGGGTTAGTTTAGAGCTATGTCAGAGGGTAGTGATAGCCAGAACAAGTCAGAAGAGCAGCTCAACCTTAGTGAGGGCACTAGTCCCTCCAGCAGCAATTATGATGAGGGGAGCAGAAGCACTCCCAGCAACTTGCCCAAGGCAGCAACTAGGCAAAGGAAGAAGAAAACTTCTGAATCTGGGGATGAGGAGGAAGAAGAGCCTGCTGCACCACCTACCAAGACTCAGAAGCTTATGGGGGATGCCATAAGGACTGGGGCTGCTCCATCTAAGCCCAAGTCTGCCCCCAAGCCTTTAGCTCATGCTCAAACCCCCAAACCATCTGCACCCAAGAGATCAACGAGGAACATATCTGCTGCTGAGAAGAACAAGGCCGCAGTGCCTGAGGTTCAAGAAGAAGAAGAGCAACAAGTGCTCAGACCTCAGCCGAAGCATTTGCAGATGGACTCCTCTCCACGCCATCTACGCACACCGGAGCAACCAGCCAGAAGACCCCTTTAGCATCTCCCGGAGATCGTGCCTAGAGTGACGCATAGAACTACACGTTTTCAAGCTTTTTGGTAACTTGTTGCGAAAGGGGGAGAAAGTGTATAGATCATTAGGCTTCGAGAGAGAGAGAGAGAGAGAGTTTTTTGCCTTTTGTTAGTTTTATTTGCCTCTCTTGCTACTTTGATCATTTGCTTGTTTGATTCCTATGCTACTATGTTTGTTATGCTCGTGAGATACTCTTGTGATAATGTGTTTGATCATACTATGCCTTAATGTGTGCTTGCATGATGATATCTATGATATTTGTGTATGATCAATCATGTTTACCACTGATGATGAGTGCATGTTATTTAAATCTTATCATTTTGAGCGTTCCCCCAAGATGTATGTGACTTGGAAGAGTGACCCATGATCCTAATCGATTGTGCATTTGCATTTAAACACAAATTTTAAATAATGCACAAATTTAGGGGGAGATCTTGCTTATCACATACTTCTCAAAGCGATGATGTATTTCATTTGTATTATCATTTGTCGAAGCTTTGATCTATATGTTATCATCAATTACCAAAAAGGGGGAGATTGAAAGTGCAACTAATCCCGGGTGGTTTTGGTAATTCATAAAAACATATAGCTCATTGAACTAATATCTATTCAAGTTAAATATTTCAGAAAGTTCAATGATTGGAATGGCATGGACTAGAGATGTGGACCCCTCAAAATGCTAAGGACAAAGATTGGCAAAAGCTCAAGACTCTTCATTTTCATTTTAGTGATCCAAGATCACATTGAGTCCATAGGAAAGCCAATACTATTAAAAGGGGATGATGTGCTGCTTAATGGTCTACTTGCTCAAAGTGCTTAGTGATATTGCTCCAAAACCCTCAACCACTTTCTCATTTCCACATATGTCCAAAACTTTCGAGTCAAACTCGGCCCCACCGGTTTGATCTATCCGGCGCCACCGAGTTCAGTTCACATAGCCACTCCCAGAAACCCTAGACAATTCGGTCACACCGATACGGATCTCGGTCTCACCGAGATGGCCCTGCAAACTCTTTGTTTCCCTTTGTAACATTTCGGTCTCACCAAAATGAGCAATCGGTCCCATAGAGTTTGCTTGACCAACTCTCTATTTGCTCATTCCTGAAATCATGCTCACCGAGTTGAAGCAATCGGTCACACCGAGATGAGGTTTTGCCCTAGCCCTTGCACATCGGTCCCACCGAGTTGTTCCAGTCCATCCCACCGAGATTCCTAAGGTTCACATTTTGAACTGAATTAGTCTCACTGAGTTCTTCTATTCCGTCGGACCGAGTTTGGTCAAATGTGTGTAACGGTTGGATTTTGTGTGGAGGCTATATATAACCCTCCCCCCCCCCCATCTCCATTTAAAAGAGAGCCATCAGAACGTGCCTACACTTCCCCTACTCATTTTCTGAGAGAGAACCACCTACTCATGTGTTGGGACCAAGACATTCCAATCCAACCACAAGTATCTTGATCTCTAGCCTTCCCCAATTTGCTTTCCACTCAAATCATCTTTCCACCATAGCCAAATTTGTGAGAGAGATTTGAGTGTTGGGGAGACTATCATTTGAAGCACAAGAGGAAGGAGTTCATCATCAACACACCGTCTATTACCTTTTGGAGAGTGGTGTCTCCTAGATTGGTTAGGTGTCACTTGGGAGCCTCCGACAAGATTGTGGAGTTGAACCAAGGAGTTTGTAATGGCAAGGAGATCGCCTACTTCATGAAGATCTACCCGAGTGAGGCAAGTCCTTCGTGGGCGATGGCCATGGTGGGATAGACAAGGTTTGCTTCTTCGTGGACCCTTCATGGGTGGAGCCCTCCGTGGACTCGCGCAACCGTTACCCTTCGTGGGTTGAAGTCTCCATCAACGTGGATGTACGATAGCACCACCTATCGGAACCACGCCAAAAATCTCCGTTTCTACATTGCATTTGCCTTCTCCAAACTCTTCCCTTTACCTTCATATGCAATGTTTTACTTTTCGCTGCTACACTCTCAGAATTGCATGTGTAGGTTGATTGCTTGACTTGTACTAGCTTCTAAAATCTGCCAACACTTAAAATTGGGAAAAGGCTAGATTTTTATTTGGTCAAGTAGTCTAATCACCCCCCGCCCTCTAGACCTACTTTCGATCCTACAAGTTGTATCAGAGCTTTGGTCTCCATTTGCCTTGATTTCCATAGCTTTGGTGATCATAGCCTTGGTTTCACAACCTAGGAGAGTATGGCGTCTAGCAAGGGAAATTACCACCGTAGAGGTCCTTACTTTGATGGTACTAATTTTGCTAGTTGGAAGCATAAGATGAAAATGCATATTCTTGGTCATAACCCCGCTATTTGGGCTATTGTGTGTATTGGCTTGCAAGGTGAATAATTCGAGGATGGAAGAGAGCCTGATCATGAAGCGTCCGTGGAAGAATTGAAGATGTTGGAATACAATGCTCAAGCTTGAGATATTCTCTTCAACGGATTGTGCCCCAAAGAATTCAACAAAATCAGTCGTCTTAAGAATGCAAAGGAAATTTGGGATACTTTGGTTGAGATGCACAAAGGTACCGAGTCCGTTAAGGAATCCAAATTCGATGTGCTTCAAAGTCAACTTGACAAGTTCAAAATGAAGGATGGTGAAGGAGTCACTGAAATGTACTCTAGGCTTGCTCTCATCACAAATGATATTGCCGGCTTAGGAAGCGAAGAAATGACCGACAGATTCATCATCAAGAAGATCCTAAGAGCCTTGGATGGAAAATATGATACCGTGTGCACCTAGATCCAAATGATGCCCAATTACAAAGATCTCAAGCCAACGGAAGTCATTGGTAGAATTGTTGCTCATGAGATGTCACTCAAGGATAAGGAAGATCTCCACAACAACTCAAGTGGTGCTTACAAACCTTCATGTGATGCTCCTACAACGTCTAGTGAGAAACAAGTCTTCAGTGAAGAATTGAGCATAATGGTGAAGAACTTCAACAAATTCTACAAGAGTAGAAGCAAAGAGAGAAGTTCCAAGTCAAGGTCCTACAATGACAAAAGATCTTCTAGTCGTGATCGCAATTGCTACAATTGTGGAAGACCCGGACACTACTCCAATGAGTGTACGGCTCCCTACAAGAGGAGAGAAGATTCACCTACAAGGAGAAGTAAAAGAGATGAATCACCACCAAGAGAGAGAAGGAGTAGAGATGATCGTTATGAACAAAGACCCTCTCGTAGAAGCAAGGATTCGGAAAGGAAGGACAAGTCATCAAAGAGCTACACAAGACGAAGACATCAAGCTCATGCTGGTGAATGGGTATCCGGTTCCGACTCCGACAACTACTCCGAGAGAAGTTATCACTCCGACTCCGAATATACTCAAGATGAAGGTGTTGCCGGTCTTGCACTTGTGTCATCCAACTCCTATGACATATTTGACTCACCAAATGAAGGAATTGGAAGATGCTTCATGGCTAAAGGCCCTAAGCTATCACACCCCGAGTATGTTGATTTCAATAGTGATGAAGATGATTTGCTAGGTGATGATGATTTACTTGTTGACAACACTAGTGATGAAAACTATGATGTAATTGCTATTAATCATGCTAATCAAGATGAAATGAATGACAATGATAAGAAGGAGATTGGGCGTCTAACTAAAGAACTAAACACTCTTAAGTTAGCTCATGAAACTACTTTAGAGGATCATTGAGATCTTTTAAAGACTCATGAGAAGTTATGCTTCGAGAAGCTCAATTTAGAGCAAGAGCATGGGTTCTTAAAAGCAATCAATGATGATCTTCGAAAGAAAAGTTCTTCTTACATTGCCAAGCGTTTACTCTTGTCTACTTATATGCCACTAAAATCTAGCAACAAGAACAAGAAAGATTCTTCTTCTAGTAGTAACAATAACAATGTTAAATCCAATATTGTTGCTTCTAGTAGTTCTCTTGATTACAATAATGATTCTCTTAGCCAAGTTACACTTGAGCAAGAAAATAGCTTATTGAAGGGAATTATAGAGAAAGGTGTTTACAAGAGCCTTGCCGGAAGTAAGCAATTTGAGGAAATTGTACGCAAGCAAGGAAGGCACCGGAAGAATCAAGGTGTTGGTTTTGAGCGAAAGTTCAATGCCAATGAAGTTGAGTGGGAAGAAGATCAATACCCTAAGACGAAGTTTGTTCCTCAACAAGATAAGTATGACCCCACTTCTTTCAAGGGAACAGAAGCTCAAGATGATCTTCCACCACAAGACCACAAGCTAAAAGGCAAGGATAAGCTTCAAGAAGAGATTGACTCATTTGAAGAAGCTCCTAAGGCCTTGGTCAAGTGGGTTCCCGAGACTACATCAAGTTCTACTTCATCATGTATGACTACAACTCTGATGATTCCCATCAAGTTGATGTGGGTCCCAAAGAAGAAGAACTAGAGAGTTCTTGAGGGTGACTCCGCCAACTTACTTCACTCATATTCATTTTGGCGAGGACAAGTGCAATCGACTTCCATATCTTGCACTAGTTCAAGGAGTCACAAACCCTCTTGTTGGTAAGACAAGGGACAAGGTAACCTAATGCTTTCATGGACATCATCATATGTGTATTTCACTCTATGTCTATGGATATCCTTGTGTGTTCCTTGTGGGACTAACCCATGTAGGTATTGAAAGTGCAACTCACTCCAATGGATTGCTCCAAATGATCTACATCAACATTGAGCATCCACATCTTCAAAACCTACATGAAGTCACCATCGACAAAACCCAAGGTTAGTTCATCCCTCTAAGGGGGGATATCACATCTAGGGGGAGCTTTCCTCTAAGAATTCTGCTAAAGCAACTCTAATGTTGTGAACATAACAATGCTTTATGTAAATGTGGTAACCCCACTTGTGCTTAAACGATGAGTAAGACCTATGATCAAATGTTCTCATTTGACTCCTGAGTCAATATACTCATATATAGATGACCTAGTCATCGCAAATTGCTTGATAGATGCTAGAGTGTTTGTGCATGCTTTGCCACATGTTTTATTTGCCATCTTATTGTGTGAGCATGTTGACTGCATAATTTTCTCCATTCGAGGACATCCATTTGTTGCTTTGGTTGTTTGGTTTTTGTTTTTCCAAATGGATGGACAAGAATGCCGAAGTACTCCCTCTAGGTCTCTATGCTTTTCTCGTCTCAAACTCTATTCATGTTACATCACAAAGTTTGAACAAGTCGAATTCGGACCCTCCGGGTGAGGAGCACTCGGAGCCACCGATCCATCAAGGGCTTAACCTCCAAAACCTCTTAATGCTCTTCGGCAGACCAACTCACTCTTATTCGGTCTCACCGAAATCATTAAGTTGATCTAGGTTTTCATCTCGGTGCAACCGTTTCGAACAATTCGGTCACACCGAGTTGCAGCAACTGCTAGCAGTTTTGCATCTGGGTGCCACCGAGTCGTTCCACTCGGTCACACTGACAGTGACTGGGTATATATACCGCTGGTTGAAAATTTGGAAATTCCTCCAAACACTCGACCGCGCCTCCTAGCTCTGCCGCCCCCTATGTCTCCGGATCATCGCCGTCGTCGCCAATGACCCCCTGCCGCTGGTCTCCGCTACCGTCAACGGGATTCTCACCGCCGTTGCCGCCGTAGCAAGTCCGTCGCCAAGTTAGGGTACGGACTTGACACTTTGTGCTTTCTATTATTCCGATTCTTGCACAAAGATCATTGCCATTGTTCCTCCCACATATGAGATTGATCTATCCACCAAAAGAATCCATTAGAATAGATTTGATGCAAAAACTTAGGGTTAGGTTTCCGCCGAACTCATCTCGGACCGACCGATCTGAGGATCTCGGTCTCACCGATTTGGCCCTGGCCATTACACAAGTACAACTCGGTCTGACCGAAGTGTACTAATCGGTGCGATCGAAATCACTTACTCTGCGAAACCCTTAGCATCTCGGAGTCACCGAACTGCATTTCGGTCTGACCGAAACTGTGTGTTTAGACTCTGTTTGTGCTTCGGTGTCACCGAGTTTGTCCAATCGGTAGCTCCGAAATGCTTTCTGCAGAAAACTAAAATTAAGTTTTTGTCTCTAATATTTTGCAAAATAAGCTGCACTTTGTGATGCTCATCCACTCTATCTATACCCAACTATTCACAGGGTCAGTTTCAGCTATGTCAGAGGGCGGTGATAGCCAGAACAAGTCAGAAGAGCAGCTCAACCTTAGTGAGGGCACTAGTCCCTCCAGCAGCAGTTATGATGAGGGGAGCAGACGCACTCCCAGCAACTTGCCCAAGGCAGCAACTAGGCAAAGGAAGAAGAAAACT
Organism: Thinopyrum elongatum; assembly: GCA_011799875.1. NCBI lineage: Eukaryota > Viridiplantae > Streptophyta > Magnoliopsida > Poales > Poaceae > Thinopyrum > Thinopyrum elongatum. The sequence continues at coordinate 16,602,739 of CM022299.1, forward strand.
TCTGAATCTGAGGATGAGGAGGAAGAAGAGCCTGCTACATCACCTACCAAGACTCAGAAGCTTATGGGGGATGCCATAAGGACTGGGGCTGCTCCATCTGAGCCCAAGTCTGCCACCAAGCCTTTAGCTCAAGCTCAAGCCCCCAAACCATCTGCACCCAAGAGATCAACGAGGAACATATCTGCTGCTGAGAAGAACAAGGCCCTAGTGCCTGAGGTTCAAGAAGAAGAAGAGCAATCAGTGCTCAGACCTCAGCCGAAGCATTTGCAGATGGACTCCTCTCCACGCCATCTACGCACACCGGAGCAACCAGCCAGAAGACCCCTTCAGCAGCTCCCGGAGATCGTGCCTAGAGTGTCGCATAGCACTACACGTTTTCAAGCTTTTTGGTAACTTGTTGCGAAAGGTGGAGAAAGTGTATAGATCATTAGGCTTCGAGAGAGAGAGAGAGAGAGAGAGTTTTGCCTTTTGTTAGTTTTATTTGCCCCTCTTGCTACTTTGATCATTTGCTTGTTTGATTCCTATGCTACTATGTTTGTTATGCTCGTGAGATACTCTTGTGATCATGTGTTTGATCATACTATGCCTTAATGTGTGCTTGCATGATGATATCTATGATATTTGTGTATGATCAATCATGTTTACCCCTGATGATGAGTGCATGTTATTTAACTCTTATCATTTTGAGCGCTCCACCAAGATGTATGTGACATGGAAGAGTGACCCATGATCCTAATCGATTGTGCATTTGCATTCAAACGCAAATTTTAAATAATGCACAAATTTAGGGGGAGATCTTGCTTATCACATACTTCTCAAAGCGATGATGAATTTCATTCATATTATCATTTGTCGAAGCTTTGATCGATATGTTATCATCAATTACCAAAAAGGGGGAGATTGAAAGTGCAACTAATCCCCGGGTGGTTTTGGTAATTCATAACAACTTATAGCTCATTGAACTAATATCCATTCAAGTTAAATATTTCAGAAAGTTCAATGATTGGCATGGCATGGACTAGAGATGTGGACCCCTCAAAATGCTAAGGACAAAGATTGGCAAAAGCTCAAGACACTTCATTTTCATTGTAGTGATCCAAGATCACATTGAGTCCATAGGAAAGCCAATACTATTAAAAGGGGATGAGGTGTTTCTTAATGGTCTACTTGCTCAAAGTTCTTAGTGATATTGCTCCAAAACCCTCAACCACTTTCTCATTTCCACATATGTCCAAAACTTTCAAGTCAAACTCGGCCCCACCGATTTGATCTATCCGGCGCCACCGAGTTCAGTTGACATAGCCACTGCCAGAAACCCTAGACAATTCGGTCACACCGATACGGATCTCGGTCTCACCGAGATGGCCCTGCAAACTCTTTGTTTCCCGTTGTAACATTTCGGTCTCACCGAAATGAGCAATCGGTCCCACCGAGTTTGCTTGACCAACTCCCTGTTTGCTCATTGCTGAAATCGGTCTCACCAAGTTCAAGCAATCGGTCACACCGAGATGAGGTTTTGCCCTAGCCCTTGCACATCGGTCCAACCGAGTTGTTCCAGTCCGTCCCACCAAGATTCCTAACGTTCACATTTTGAACTGAATCGGTCTAACCCAGTTCTTCTATTCGGTCTGACCGAGTTTGGTCAAATGTGTGTAACGGTTGGATTTTGTGTGGAGGCTATATATACCCCTCCCCCCCCATCTCCATTTAAAAGAGAGCCATCAGAACGTGCCTACACTTCCCCTACTCATTTTCTGAGAGAGAACCACCTACTCATGTGTTGGGACCAAGACATTCCAATCCAACCACAAGTATCTTGATCTCTAGCCTTCCACAAGTTGCTTTCCACTCAAATCATCTTTCCACCATAGCCAAATTTGTGAGAGAGATTTGAGTGTTGGGGAGACTATCATTTGAAGCACAAGAGGAAGGAGTTCATCATCAACACACCGTCTATTACCTTTTGGAGAGTGGTGTCTCCTAGATTGGTTAGGTGTCACTTGGGAGCCTCCGACAAGATTGTGGAGTTGAACCAAGGAGTTTGTAATGGCAAGCAGATCGCCTACTTCATGAAGATCTACCCGAGTGAGGCAAGTCCTTCGTGGGCGATGGCCATGGTGGGATAGACAATGTTCGCTTCTTCGTGGACCCTTCATGGGTGGAGCCCTCCGTGGACTCGCGCAACCGTTACCCTTCGTGGGTTGAAGTCTCCATCAACGTGGATGTACGATAGCACCACCTATCGGAACCACGCCAAAAATCTCCGTTTCTACATTGCATTTGCCTTCTCCAAACTCTTCCCTTTACCTTCATATGCAATGTTTTACTTTTCGCTGCTACACTCTCAGAATTGCATGTGTAGGTTGATTGCTTGACTTGTACTAGCTTCTAAAATCTGCCAACACTTAAAATTGGGAAAAGGCTAGATTTTTATTTGGTCAAGTAGTCTAATCACCCCCCCCCCCTCTAGACCTACTTTCGATCCTACAAGTTGTATCAGAGCTTTGGTCTCCATTTGCTTTGATTTCCATAGCTTTGATGATCATAGCCTTGGTTTCACAACCTAGGAGAGTATGGCGTCTAGCAAGGGAAATTACCACCGTAGAGGTCCTTACTTTGATGGTACTAATTTTGCTAGTTGGAAGCATAAGATGAAAATGCATATTCTTGGTCATAACCCCGATGTTTGGGCTATTGTGTGTATTGGCTTGCAAGGTGAATACTTCGAGGATGGAAGAGAGCCAGATCATGAAGCGTCCGTGGAAGAATTGAAGATGTTGGAATACAATGCTCAAGCTTGAGATATTCTCTTCAACGGATTGTGCCCCAAAGAATTCAACAAAATCAGTCGTCTTAAGAATGCAAAGGAAATTTGGGATACTTTGGTTGAGATGCACAAAGGTACCGAGTCCGTTAAGGAATCCAAATTCGATGTGCTTCAAAGTCAACTTGACAAGTTCAAAATGAAGGATGGTGAAGGAGTCACTGAAATGTACTCTAGGCTTGCTCTCATCACAAATGATATTGCCGGCTCAGGAAGCGAAGAAATGACCGACAGATTCATCATCAAGAAGACCCTAAGAGCCTTGGATGGAAAATATGATACCGTGTGCACCTAGATCCAAATGATGCCCAATTACAAAGATCTCAAGACAACGGAAGTCATTGGTAGAATTGTTGCTCATGAGATGTCACTCAAGGATAAGGAAGATCTCCACAACAACTCAAGTGGTGCTTACAAACCTTCATGTGATGCTCCTACAACGTCTAGTGAGAAACAAGTCTTCAGTGAAGAATTGAGCATAATGGTGAAGAACTTCAACAAATTCTACAAGAGTAGAAGCAAAGAGAGAAGTTCCAAGTCAAGGTCCTACAATGACAAAAGATCTTCTAGTCGTGATCGCAATTGCTACAATTGTGGAAGACCCGGACACTACTCCAATGAGTGTACAGCTCCCTACACGAGGAGAGAAGATTCACCTACAAGGAGAAGTAAAAGAGATGAATCACCACCAAGAGAGAGAAGGAGTAGAGATGATCGTTATGAACAAAGACCCTCTCGTAGAAGCAAGGATTCGGAAAGGAAGGACAAGTCATCAAAGAGCTACACAAGACGAAGACATCAAGCTCATGCTGGTGAATGGGTATCCGGTTCCGACTCCGACAACTACTCCGAGAGAAGTTGTCACTCCGACTCTAAATATACTCAAGATGAAGGTGTTGCCGGTCTTGCACTTGTGTTATCCAACTCCTATGACATATTTGAGTCACCAAATGAAGGAATTGGAAGATGCTTCATGGCTAAAGGCCCTAAGCTATCACACCCCGAGTATGTTGATTTCAATAGTGATGAAGATGATTTGCTAGGTGGTGATGATTTACTTGTTGACAACACTAGTGATGAAAACTATGATGTAATTGCTATTAATCATGCTAATCAAGATGAAATGAATGACAATGATAAGAAGGAGATTGGGCGTCTAACTAAAGAACTAAACACTCTTAAGTTAGCTCATGAAACTACTTTAGAGGATCATTGAGATCTTTTAAAGACTCATGAGAAGTTATGCTTCGAGAAGCTCAATTTAGAGCAAGAGCATGGGTTCTTAAAAGCAATCAATGATGATCTTCGAAAGAAAAGTTCTTCTTACATTGCCAAGCGTTTACTCTTGTCTACTTATATGCCACTAAAATCTAGCAACAAGAACAAGAAAGATTCTTCTTCTAGTAGTAACAATAACAATGTTAAATCCAATATTGTTGCTTCTAGTAGTTCTCTTGATTCCAATAATGATTCTCTTAGCCTAGTTACACTTGGGCAAGAAAATAGCTTATTGAAGGGAATTATAGAGAAAGGTGTTTACAAGAGCCTTGCCGGAAGTAAGCAATTTGAGGAAATTGTACGCAAGCAAGGAAGGCTCCGGAAGAATCAAGGTGTTGGTTTTGAACGAAAGTTCAATGCCAATGGAGTTGAGTGGGAAGAAGATCAATACCCTAAGACGAAGTTTGTTCCTCAACAAGATAAGTATGACCCCATTTCTTTCAAGGGAACAGAAGCTCAAGATGATCTTCCACCACAAGACCACAAGCTAAAAGGCAAGGATAAGCTTCAAGAAGGGATTGACTCATTTGAAGAAGCTCCTAAGGCCTTGGTCAAGTGGGTTCCCGAGACTACATCAAGTTCTACTTCATCAAGTATGACTACAACTCCGATGATTCCCATCAAGTTGATGTGGGTCCCAAAGAAGAAGAACTAGAGAGTTCTTGAGGGTGACTCCGCCAACTTACTTCACTCATATTCATTTTGGTAAGGACAAGTGCAATCAACTTCCATATCTTGCACTAGTTCATGGAGTCAAAAACCCTCTTGTTGGTAAGACAAGGGACAAGGTAACCTAATGCTTTCATGGACATCATCATATGTGTATTTCACTCTATGTCTATGGATATCCTTGTGTGTTCCTTGTGGGACTAACTCGTGTAGGTATTGAAAGTGCAACTCACTCCAATGGATTGCTCCAAATGATCTACATCAACATTGAGCATCCACATCTTCAACACCTACATGAAGTCACCATCGACAAAAATCAACGTTGGTTCATCCTTCTAAGGGGGGATATCACATCTAGGGGGAGCTTTGCTCTAAGAATTGTGCTAAAGCAACTCTAATGCTGTGAACACAACAATGCTTTATGTAAAAGTGGTAACCCCACTTGTGCTTAAACGATGAGTATGACCTATGATCAAATGTTCTCATTTGACTCCTGAGTCAATATACTCATATATAGATGACCTAGTCATCGGCAATTGCTTGATAGATTCTAGAGTGTTTGTGCATGCTTTGCCACATGTTTTATTTGCCATCTTATTGTGTGAGCATGTTGATTGCATAATTTCCTCCATTCGAGGACATCCATTTGTTGCTTTGGTTGTTTGGTTTTTGTTTTTCCAAATGGATGGACAAGAATGCCGAAGTACTCCCTCTAGCTCTCTATGCTTTTCTCGTCTCAAACTCTATTCATGCTACATCACAAAGTTTGAACAAGTCGAATTCGGACCCTCCGGGTGAGGAGCACTCGGAGCCACCGATCCATCAAGGGCTTAATCTCCACAACCTCTTAATGCTCTTCGGTCAGACCAACTCACTCTTATTCAGTCTCACCGAAATCATTAAGTTGATCTAGGTTTTCATCTCAGTGCAACCGATTTGACCAATTCGGTCACACCGAGTTGCAGCAACTGCTAGCATTTTTGCATCTCGGTGCCACCGAGTCGTTCCACTCGGTCACACCGACAGTGACTGGGTATATATGCCGCTGGTTGAAAATTTGGAAATTCCTCCAAACACTCGACCACGCCTCCTAGCTCTGCCGCCCCCTTGGTCTCCGGATCATCGCCGTCGTCGCCAGTGACCCCTTGCTGCTGGTCTCCGCCGCCGTCAATGGGATTCTCACCGCCATTGCCGCCGTAGCAAGTCTGCCGCCAAGTTAGGGTACGGAATTGACAATTTGTGCTTTCTATTATTCCGATTCTTGCACAAAGATCATTGCCATTGTTCTTCCCACGTATGAGATTGATCTATCCACCAAAAGAATCCATTAGAATAGATTTGATGCAAAAACTTAGGGTTAGGTTTCCGCCGAACTCATCTCGGACCGACCGATCTGAGGATCTCGGTCTCACCGATTTGGCCCTGGCCATTGCACAACTACAACTCGGTCTGACCGAAGTATACTAATCGGTGGGACCGAAATCACTTACTCTATGAAACCCTTAGCATCTCGAAGTCACCGAACTGCATTTCGGTCTGACCGAAACTGTGTGTTTAGACTCTGTTTGTGCTTCGGTGTTACCGAGTTTGTCAAATCGGTAGCTCTGAAATGCTTTCTGCAGAAAACTAAAATTAAGTTTTTGTCACAATATTTTGCAAAATAAGCTGCACTTTGTGATGCTCATCCACTCTATCTATACCCAACTATTCACAGGGTCAGTTTCAGCTATGTCAGAGGCAGTGATAGCCAGAACAAGTCAGAAGAGCCGCTCAACCTTAGTGAGGGCACTAGTCCCTCCAGCAGCAGTTATGATGAGGGGAGCAGAAGCACTCCCAGCAACTTGCCCAAGGCAGCAACTAGGCAAAGGAAGAAGAAAACTTCTGAATCTGAGGATGAGGAGGAAGAAGAACCTGCCGCTCCACCTACCAAGACTCAGAAGCTTATGGGGGATGCCATAAGGACTGGGGCTGCTCCATCTAAGCCCAAGTCTGCCCCCTAGCCTTTAGCTCAAGCTCAAGCCCCCAAACCATCTGCACCCAAGAGATCAACGAGGAACATATCTGCTGCTGAGAAGAACAAGGCCCCAGTGCCTGAGGTTCAAGAAGAAGAAGAGCAACAAGTGCTCAGACCACAGCCGAAGCATTTGCAGATAGACTCCCCTCCACGCCATCTACGCACACCGGAGCAACCAGCCAGAAGACCCCTTCAGCAGCTCCCGGAGATCGTGCCAAGAGTGCCGCATAGCACTATACATTTTCAAGCTTTTAGGTAACTTGTTGCGAAAGGGGGAGAAAGTGTATAGATCATTAGGCTGCGAGAGAGAGAGAGAGAGAGAGTTTTTTGCATTTTGTTAGTTTTATTTGCATCTCTTGCTACTTTGATCATTTGCTTGTTTGATTCCTATGCTACTATGTTTGTTATGCTCGTGAGATACTTTTGTGATCATGTGTTTGATCATACTATAACTTAATGTGTGCTTGGATGATGATGTCTATGATATTTGTGTATGATCAATCATGTTTACCCTTGATGATGAGTGCATGTTATTTAACTCTTATCATTTTGAGCGCTCCACCAAGATGTATGTGACATGGAAGAGTGACCCATGATCCTAATCGATTGTGCATTTGCATTCAAACGCAAATTTTAAATACTGCACAAATTTAGGGGAACATCTTGCTTATCACATACTTCTCAAAGCGATGATGTATTTCATTCGTATTATCATTTGTTGAAGCTTTGATCTATATGTTATCATCAATTACCAAAAAGGGGGAGATTGAAAGTGCAACTAATCCATTCAACTAATATCATCAATTAACAACATATAGCTCATTGAACTAATATCCATTCAAGTTAAATATTTCAGAAAGTTCTATGATTGGCATGGCATGGACTAGAGATGTGGACCCCTCAAAATGCTAAGGACAAAGATTGGCAAAAGCTCAAGACTCTTCATTTTCATTTTAGTGATCCAAGATCACATTGAGTCCATAGGAAAGCCAATACTATTAAAAGGGGATGAGGTGTTGCTTAATGGTCTACTTGCTCAAAGTGCTTAGTGATATTGCTCCAAAACCCTCAACCACTTTCTCATTTCCACATATGTCCAAAACTTTCAAGTCAAACTCGGCCCCACCGATTTGATATATCCGGCACCACCGAGGTCAGTTGACATAGCCACTGCCAGAAACCCTAGACAATTCGGTCACACCGATACGGATCTCGGTCTCACCGAGATGGCCCTACAAACTCTCTGTTTCCCTTTGTAACATTTTGGTCTCACCGAGTTTGCTTGACCAACTCTCTGTTTGCTCATTGCTGAAATCGGTCTCACCGAGTTCAAGCAATCGGTCACACCGAGATGAGGTTTTGCCCTAGCCCTTGCACATCGGTCCCACCGAGTTGTTCCAGTCCATGCCACCGAGATTCCTAACGTTCACGTTTTGAACTGAATCGGTCTCACCGAGTTCTTCTATTCGGTCTGACCGAGTTGGGTCAAATGTGTATAACGGTTGGATTTTGTGTGGAGGCTATATATACCCCTCCACTCCCCATCTCCATTTAAAAGAGAGCCATCAGAACGTGCCTACACTTCCCCTACTCATTTTCTAAGAGAGAACCACCTACTCAGACCAAGACATTCCAATCCAACCACAAGAATCTTGATCTCTAGCCTTCCCCAAGTTGCCTTCCACTCAAATCATCTTTCCACCATAGCCAAATTTGTCAGAGAGAGTTGAGTGTTGGGGAGACTATCATTTGAAGCACAAGATCAAGGAGTTCATCATCAACACACCGTCTATTACCTTTTGGAGAGTGGTGTCTCCTAGATTGGTTAGGTGTCACTTGGGAGCCTCCGACAAGATTGTGGAGTTGAACCAAGGAATTTGTAAGGGCAAGGAGATCGCCTACTTCATGAAGATCTACCCGAGTGAGCCAAGTCCTTCCTGGGTGATGGCCATGGTGGGATAGACAAGGTTTGCTTCTTCGTGGACCCTTCGTGGGTGGAGCCCTCTGTGGACTCGCGCAACCGTTACCCTTCGTGGGTTGAAGTCTCCATCAACGTGGATGTATGATAGCACCACCTATCAGAACCACGCCAAAAATCTCCGTGTCTACATTGCGTTTGCCTTCTCCAAACCCTTCCCTTTACCTTCATATGCAATGTTTTACTTTCCGCTGCTACACTCTTTGAATTGCATGTGTAGGTTGATTGGTTGACTTGTACTAGCTGCTAAAATCTGTCAACACTTAAATTTGGGAAAAGGCCTGATTTTTATTTGGTCAAGTAGTCTAATCACCCCCCCCCCTCTAGACCTAATTTCGATCCTACAGTAAACTATATTCACAATTTTATTTTATTACCATCAATTGTGTTGAGTTTCATTCATATATATGTATTGACCCCCTTCTTTAAATTAGATCTGGGAGAAGCGGAACGAACTCCTACCAAATGATCGCATAGGTGCAATTCAAGAGGAATTGGCGGGATTCTTTGTTGACCATGTCATACTTGAAGACGGAGAATACCATCGGGAATTGCAATGCGATTTTTGTAAATGATGTTAGGGATTGTAAGAGATGTTATATTGTATATATGCATCAACGTGTAGTATATGTAGTAGCGTCGAATAGATATACGAAAACTTGTTGTTCGACCAACAAGCACGGAGAATGAGAGGTCACTTCTCTTTATATATTGATCATGACGATGTTGTGTAATTAATGATTCCTTCATTGCTCCTACCAAATGATCGCATAAGGGCAATTCAAGAGGAATTGGCGGGATTCTTTGTTGACCACGTCATACCTGAAGACGGCGAATACCATCGGGAATTGCAATGCGATTTTGGTAGATGATGATAGGGATTGTAAGAGATGTTATATTGTATATATGCATCAACGTGTACTATATGTAGTAGCGTCGAATAGATATACGAAAACTTGTTGTTCGACCAACAAGCACGGAGAAAGAGAGGTCACTTCTCTCTATATATTGATCATGACGATGTTGTGTAATTAATGGTTCCTTCATTGCTTACTAGCTAGCGTCGAGTTCTCTCTATATGTAGTAGCTAGCGTCGACCAAGCACGGAGAAAGAGAGGTCACTTCTCTCTATATGTAGTAGCTAGCTAACACAATATGAAACCCCTAAACCCTCCAAAACCCCTAAACCCCTCCTTTCAAACCCCAGCGCCTGTCAGCTGCTGACGCGTGGCTGCCTCTTAGTCCCGGTCGGTGTTACCAACCGGGACTAAAGGTCCTCCTGCCTGGGCGCCCCACAGCGGCCACGTGGAGCCCCTCTAGTCCCAGTTCGTTACACAACCGGGACTAAAAGTGGTGGGCGTTAGTCCCGATCGTTTAGTCCCGGTTGCAGAACCGGAACTGATGCCCTGTTTTCTACTAGTGGAGAGAGTGGTTGCCTTATTATGGGCGCTTTGGCTATGTAGAAATAATTTGGTTTTTAGGGCAAGAAATCCTCTCATTTACAGGTTATTTTTCGTTGTACGCACTTCCTTTTTATGTCATCTATGCTACACCGAGTGGAGTACGAACCACTGTTCAAGACGGTATGTGTGTGGTTGGAGCGGGTGGCCAGATTTTTTTACCCAACATGGATGGCAGCATAATCTTCGGATCGGTCCACCACCTGATTCGACGTAGGCATACTGTCGGTCCTATTTTATTGTACTGCTGCCGATATGTTAGCCTTTTTTGTCTGCCAGTTTGTTAGTATTTGTCTGTGTGCATCTTAATTATACAGATGCCGGGTATTACTCATTATGCTTTGTATCTGTTTGATTTTACATTTTGAGTTAATAAAATTTATTTTTATCAAAAAATGTTGGAGGATAGTGATTGACATGTGCCAGTGGACTGTTTTGCTTAGGAGGAAATGGTCCGGCTGATCATAGGGCTTTCGGTGGGTGGAATCTTTTGGCTGTTACCTTGATTGCTATGTAACGTTCCTATCGATCTTGACGTGCAGGTTGAACTCCTAGCTAGTGTAGTCCTAGTTTCCAGTTTTTGGCTTGCACTTGGATACTTTTACTTCTTCTTTTTTGAAAAAAAAGAGGCAAAAGATTAATCTCATTTGTTAATTAAGAAAAAGTTGCTCAAAGAGAGAAGCACAACAACATCGAACACAAAACAATACCAAGTCTTTTGATCTCTAATCTGGTGCCTAGTGGCTGCTTGGATAAAGATGACGTTGGTTGGTTTGGATGTCACGACTCACGAGTGCTTGCTGGCACAGTAGGTACAAGTAGCTGTGTCCGATCGACAATTTTAATTGGCAGGCATAGTGCGCTGCGCATCCATCAAACCACGTAGGGGGCCAAACAAAACAGGGATGCCGTCCCAGGTTAGCTGAGAACTCTGAGCGCAAGTTGTCGCCCGAGCATGTTGTTTCGTGCCAAGTGGCGGGCTACTCTACCAAGACCAAAGTACATGCCAACTTGCAATGAAAACCTGCAACACACACACATGCATGCACGATGCACTGAACCTGGGAATTCGCAAAAATTAATTGACCCAGTTGCACCAGCAGACAGGGACACACAAGAGTGTGCTTTGATTTGAGCTAAAGCCTGCACCGGGTAGCGCAAAATTGGCTAGCTAGTCATGTGTTTGATCAAGAATATTGTTTGCCAATGACCTGACCGATGTCCGCATATGATTGCCGGGGAAAACATAATAATTAAAACCACAAACTGAGCTTAGGTCAGATGGTTACGTTTGGTATGTTGGAACCAACCCATCAGGGTTCAAGTGTTACACTTGGCACTGATGCTCGCATTTTTCTGAATTTATTTCAAACTTTTCGGCGATGTTCGTTAAGTAGGAGGAGACTTTCGGGTACTAGTCGTCTGTGTTACTTCGTCAATTTCAGGATATTGTGTCGGCTCAGCATTTCGGAGGTACTCAAAGGGGTAGGATGTGTGTGCGGGCATTCATCGGGTGAGTATATGCTCGTGTGTTGTGAACGTCTGCGATTGTGCTATGTTCCAAAGACAAAAAATCAAAACCAAATAGATCGCGTATGATGTCATTTTTATTTTACTCCAATTTGAACACGCATTAGTGACATTGTGTCATGTTAAACCGCATTCATATTTTTCGTGATATTTAAACCATATTTTGCAACTCTAATTTCACCTTAAATCACGTCACGGTGTTATGTCGTCTTTCTCCTGAGAACGCCTTAGGCATGCCAGATGTGACCCAACTTTTGTAATGCAATAACAGTGGAATAATAGTTCAAGGACCCCGATAAATTCCAAACATTCGGATTTTAAGCATGGCAACCCAAACGTTTTTCATGGCAACTTTAGTTGAGATGAGGTGGCAAGTTTAGTTGTGAAGCATAGAAATTTTGTCCCAGTTTGGTTTGTCAGAAAATTGCCATGTTTGCCAACTAAACTTGCCACCTCGCGTCAACTAAAGGTTCCATAAAAAACATTCAGGCTGCCATGCTTAAAATCCGAACATTCAGAATTTATCATTTCCGTAGTTCAATGGTATTTTTCATTAATCTCTACTATTCGTGTGCATTCCACCATAGTCTCAACACACTATGAGCATGAGTTTCCAATGGAACACATGACGAGGAGAAGGAGAAGCACCACGTCACCCTTTTTTGTGTGTGTTATAGGCTTAGTAAGAGAGGGAAATGTGATACCGTATACCTCATCTTAAATGAGACATTCGTTCTCCCCCTTGAAATGTGATCTAATAAAAAAATACCACAATTTCGATGAGGTCTTGTTATTTTATAGGCCCCTTGTATCTTAATTATTACCAAAACACGCATAATCATTACAAAAAAGAAACACACATTGTCTTGCCTCTTGGCGAGAATAACATTGCATAATTAGAGATGACTTAATCATACATTTAAAAAATACATAGATAATCATGTCAACTATTAAATTAATTTTCTCCATTGACTAGGATCATAATCAAACATTAAAAAAAGGAATTAAGTCATCTCCGAATGCTAGTGGAATCCTATAGTTTTGACTTTAACCTCCCTTGAATTAGCAATGTGCATGGTGACACAAGCCACTTACTCCCAATGTGTACCTTAACCGTAAATAATATCCTTTAGTATAAGTGCCAAAAATACTGGAAGCTTCTTTCTATGAAAGAGAAATCTCCATTCGCGCACGGAGTTTGGGTGTAGATGCAACCCGATGAACAGTAAAATGTAAAATAATAGTTAGAAATTCAGAAGAAATAATGAATTTTTTCGTGAAAACATTGATGTGTGTTTCATTTGCGTGTAAGTTTCCGTGATGGTATGGCATTCGTGGAGGTCTGGGCAAAAAATAAAAATCAGTTCTTCAAATCGACTATTTTTAAATCACTCATTTTTTTCCGGACGCATCAACGAATGTCATTTCACCACAAGAATTTGCACACGGTAATAAAACTAAGCAATATTTTTTGACAAAAAATCAGATTTTTTTATTTTTTTGCTATTTTTATATTTTACTATTTATATCAAGACCATTTGAGCTCTGGAATAGAATGGCACTTTCGTCTCTACTCTCCATACATTAGGTTGATCTATACTAAAACAATTTTTGGCATCATTATTTGTGTCATTGCTGAAAGGAGGTGACAACTTTATTAGCATCATCAAGCATGAATTAACTACCAAATGATATGAATAAAAGAAATACTTCATTTTTATTATAATTTGTATCTCGGTTGGGCAAAAAGATAAAAAATTATGACACATGAAAAATAATCAGTGTTGGTCAGAATATCACCATATTCTATTAGAACATTTTCTCATTAAATCTTCAAAACTTCTTGTTGGTTCCATCTTTATAAGTATCCATAAAAATCACCTAATAATCGGCAAGAACATTGGCTACATTAGTAGCCATCATCAAAATAAAGCAAATATATAGTTTAATCCAATGTTTGACAAAAGGATTCACAGCCTGTTATAAGCATATTGGCACAAAACATTTGCCACTTAATTGACATTGAAAATAACACTAAATAGAAATGGCAAAATTATAATATAAATGGTATTTTTAACTGAGCACACATTAAACTTGCCATCCATAGTGAAAATGACACTAATAATAATCGTCAGAAATTCTCTAAACAACATTTCATTGTTGAGGAAATTCATCATGATTTCATCAACGTTATTTTAGGCCATTGTGCATATTTTCAAGGACTCATATCATAATTAGACAACATAAAATGGAACTAGCTAAAACCTTCAGGTTCTTTTTCATTAGGCATATTGACCAAATATTATTGTGCTGCATGGAGAGGAAGGGAAAACCAACACATACAACAATCAAGATTCTTCTGCAGGTGGCCTCAACCATTATTAATCATCACATCAACATAAATTTCTGCTCCAATAAATTTCGAAATAAAGATATTCGAAATTTTGGAGATACTGTTAATTGTGTTAAACACTAATAACATTCACAACATTCATAATTCAACATTAAATTGGTACTTAGAAGAGTGATCATCATAAAAGATGCCATTAAAATAATATAAATAGTAATATCACATTCTAAAATTTTGAAGTATTTTTTCCAGCTGCCAATATTTGATCTAGAAAAAAAACATGATTTTAGCATAATTTGATCAATTTAAAATTTAATAATAGTGCATTAACATTATAAAGCCAGAAAAAATTGAGAATATAGGAAAATAATTCTAAGAAATAAATTGGCCCATAACAACCCAGGGCTTCCCATTAATAAAATAGTTTACCGTGATGAAATTAATGTAGCATAAATTTTCCAAGCAAAAGTTCCCATTAGTTCAATTTTACTTGGTAGATAAACATAAACTTTAGCTTAATATTTAGGAAACTTCAACGATATTTTATTTGACTATGCATAATTAAAATCGCCTGGAAAATATTGAAAATTGATAAAAAGTTCCTGACAATTCAACCTTTAATACCCGATGTAACGACTTTAAATATGGCTCCCCTATGTCTCGCTTGACGCGATATGTAAGGAACTCCCGTGTGAAGACAAGCGTGAGATGGGCTGGCCCAGGCGCGCAGGAAGCCACAACCTCCTTTTTTACTTTTTATGTTTTTGTATTCATTTTTTTCTTCTTATTTTTACTTTCAATATTCTAAATAAATATATTATAAAAATAACTTTACATAAACATTTGAAAAAATGAAAGATAATAGTTTTAGAAATGTTAAATCTGTAGAGAAAATGTTCCTCATGAATACCAAAAAAGTATACCAAAAATATACAATGTGTGTTAAAAAGTTGATCATGTATCTTAAAAATGGTAATCAAGTATTTGAATTTTTTTAATCCAGCATTCGAAAAATATTAAATGGTATAGAAAAATGTTGACCATGTAATCAAAATATGTTGAAGGAGTAGTTGAAAATTGTTAATCAAGCTTTTGGAAAATGTTACAAAGGTCCTAAGATCATAAATTTTATGTAAATTTTACACTATGTTTTTACGTTCGTAATTCTACGTAACATAAAATATTTTTTACAATGATTATATATTTCTTACATTCTCTTTTTACGTATCAGACATAAGGGTAACTACCACCAGGTGGTAGGATAGCGTGAGTGTAGAATAAATTATTCTACACCGCTATTAACGCTACATAAAAAATCTAGTAAAATAATGTACAAAATTTAATAATTTTGAAAATATTTTTTTACTATGAAACAATATATAATGTTGACCATGTATTCAAAAAAGTTAATCTTGTATTTGAATAATGTTAATCAAGGTTTTGATATTTTAAATTTATATAGAAAATTATTAACCATTATTCAAAAACTATTATTTGTATTTGAACCATGTTATAAAGCATTTGAATAAAATGGTAAATGTCTATAGAAAAAATATTGACCATTTATTAAAAAATATTAAACTAGTATTTGCAAAATGTTAAACATGTATTTATAAAAAAATATTAGATTTATACCAAAAATATATACTATGTTTACCAAATAAGTCAACATAAAAAAATACGTGTTTTCAAAAAAAAATTAATCATGTATTAAAAAATGTTAAACATGTATATATTTTTTGGTGTATCCGAACAATGATGAATGTACTAAAAACCGAGAAAACAAAAAAAAAGAAACAAGGAAACCCAAAGAAAACCGAGAAGGGAAAAAACTGTAGAAAAGAAAAACCATGAAATAAACAAAGAAAATCGATGAAAAGAAGAAATGCAAAAAGCAATGAAAAATCGTGATGAAATAAAGAAAACAGATAAGAACGTGAGAAAAGGAAGAAAATTATGAAAAAACAATGTAAAACATAAAACAGAAGAAAAACCATAAAGAAGAGCAAAAGCAAAAACGGAAAAAAAAGAAGAAAACTGGACTGAACCATTGTAGCGAGCGAGAGAAGAAAGAGAGATCAATCGATCCCGAGCGGATGACAAAGGAAAATCCTTCAGGCGAGAGAAGCTACCGTCTCGCTATATGCGAGACATAGCTATCATGGTTTTAATATGGGCCAACATATTATATAACTTAAAATGAACAGATGCCCCACCTGGCTTTGAGGGCAAGCCTTCGCCCTAGGCACCACCCCCACTCCTTGGAGGAGGGGCTAGGGCTGGCCGTGTAGGGTAACGCAACAGAAAACAAAAAATTTCCGACCTACGCACCAGCCCAGGACCACTATGGAGACTGCATACAAGGTTTGATCATTTTCGTTACCGACTCGTAGCGCAGCGGAAGAAGAGTCGATGACGATCGGCGGTGCAGATCCCCGCAGCTAGGATTTACAACCTCCTAACCGTGAGGATGTATACCCTCATCCGCCACTCGGACAGCCCTCCGGGAGGCGGTCGAACAGTCCCCCGGACAGCGTCGCGGACAGCCCTTCGGGTGGACCTTCGAAACTCGGACGGTCACTCGGACAGCCCTTCGGGAGGACTCACAGAACTCGGACCGTCACTTGGACAGCCCTTCGGGAGGCACTCTCGAACAGCCCCTCGGGCACTAAGATCGAAACTACGACCTCTCTACAGAGTTGCACACATACGGTGTCATCTATCCGGCAAGGCTTCGCCGTCCAGAACTAGTTCCTGCCGGAACCCAGACAGCCTTTCGGCTCTACGAAACTATTTCACGGGGAGGGAGAGAGAAGCCAGATCATTGCATGGCACTTGTATGTGAGAAGGAGTGAGTTTTGGGCAGCCCCCTCACCTCCTATTTATAGGAAAGTCAAGGGGTAGAGGCAAGGGGTAAAAAGACCAAAAGGGGCTCAAGATCTTTTCACCCAAATGTCACATAAGGGTGTGTGTAGAACATATCCACCATGAGGTGGAAGGAACCCCAAGGGGGCCCCCCCACACCACCATGGACGAAATTTGGTGCTGCCCCCTTTGGGGGGGGGGGGGCACCACCTTTCACACACCTTTATCTCTCAACAAAAGTGATTTTCTTCTAGCAGAAAAACCCAAAAAAGCACTTTCACTATTCACGACGACATTTTTCAGCGTCCGTTCGAACTGAAAATATTTATGTGGGCTTAGAACATTTCCAGTACCCACCATAATAATTTTCAACGCGTTCTGGAACAATTCCATTTTAGTGATTTCATCTGCGAAAAGCATCTGAAGTGGTTCCGACAGCTCCGGAACAATTCTGGTTTTTCTTCCAGAAAATTTCCAAAAGTTTCCAGAATGATTCTGGCACCCTCCAAGAATTATCGGGCATGTGTCGAAACCAATTTGACTTTATGGTATCCTCTGAAACAACTTTTCAGTTTCACCGGAACTCGTCCGGTGACCTCTCTCTGCGGAACTTTTCCGCTGTCCGAAACTTTTCCGGTGTCCGAAACTTTTTCTGTGATTTTCTCTCAGACTCCCTGTCTAGTATTCAGCAGATAGATAACCCTTAAGCGTGTGACCCTATAGGTTCAGTGAAGTATAGACATGACACGGAACCCCTTCCGATCAATGATCAACATCGGAGCCGTGGACACCCATATTGACCCCTATACCCACACGAATGAATATTCGAGTGAACCTCCAGTTGCCGTGTGCTATTCCTGTTGCTTCGCGATATGTTACAAATACCCGAGGTGAGACATGTTGGCATTCCCGTGGATCAACAACTTGTCCACTATGCTAGTTACCTCGTTACCGGTATTGTTCTCTTTTCTCGTTACCGTGTTCCGGCATCCCCATGATCAAATCACAAAGTGTCTGGCCAGACGATGATGGATACCGTAACACCGAGAGGGCCCAGAGATATCTCTCCATCGTCGGAGGAGCAAATCCCAATCTTGAGCTATCAAGTTACTTGACATACTTTTCCATGAACCCGTAAGCTGCCGTAATAGCCACCCATTTACAGATGACGTTTAACAAACCCCAAAGTTCATGAAGCAAGCATGAAGAAACTCTATACTCTCATGGTCTAAGGAATCATGCAAACGTTAACCATCTCTGTGTTATTAACCATTAACTTGTGACAAAAGTAACTCATAGCATAACATCAATCGGGTCGATTCAGCACAAATGTTCTTCTAACATTGTGCCCTCAAAGCTGCTGGCATAGACATGCCCATGATTGGGAAAACATAATCATCATGCAACACTTGAGCTAGTCTTAGAGGCATGACTAGGAATACATTTTACCGTTTATTATTCCACACATGCACATGGGTTTTCCCCAGAGCCTTTATGGATATACGGGCTCGGGAACCACAGCAGTTATAGCATGGAACATAAACATAATAATGAGCATGGAGATAAATAATAACATTTATTATTGCCTCTAGGGCATATCTCCTACAGGCCGGCCCTCCCTCACCCTTATATAAAGGGAGGGGAGGGGCTGGGCGCCTCCAACCCCCTTTCACATTTGCAGCTACCCCTTCCCTCCCCCCTCTTCCTGCTCCGTAGCGCTTGACGAAGCCCTGCAGAATTTCCTCTACCACCACCACCACGACGCCGTCGTGCTGGCCGAGATCCCATCTACCCTCTCCCCCTTTGCTTGCTGGATCAAGGAGGAGGAGACGTCACCGAGCTATACGTGTGCATAACTCGGAGGTATTGTTCGTGCGGTGCTTGATCAGATTGGATCGTAGATTGGATCGCAAAGAGTAAGACTACATCAACCAAGTTCGTTGAACATTTCCTCTTTCGGTCTACAAGGTACGTAGACACTCTCCTCACTCGTTGCTATGCATCTCCTGGGTGAATCTGTAGGAAATTTTTTGTTTTCCATGCAACGCTCCCCAACAGTTTGACCCGCAGTGTTGTACGATGTTGAGTGTTGGACGACTAAAAGACGACATATGCAACAGTTAGGTGTGGCAGAGATGTGCATGTTGAGATGGATGTGTGACCACACAAGGAAGGACCGAATCCGAAATGATTATATACGAGATAGAGTTGGGGTAGCACCGATTGAAGAGATGCTGGTCCAAAACATCATCTGACATGGTTCGGGCATATTTAGCGCAGGCCTCCAGAAGCTCCAGTGCATAGCGGACGGCTAAAACATATTGATAATGTCAAAACAGGCCGGGGTAGACCAAACTTAACCTGAGAGGAGTCCATAAAGAGATACCTGAAGGACTAGAGTATCATCAAAGAACTAGCCATGGACAGGGGTGCATAGAAGTTTACTATCCATGTGCCAGAACTATGAGTTGGTCGCAAGATCCAGCCTACCCCAACTTGTTTGGGACTAAAGACTTTGTTGTTGTTGTTGTTATTGTTGTTGTATGAACCTTTTTAATATATGTCAGTATAGAAGTAGGCTTTATAAATATATTTGTGATTCATGGTAATACTTTTCGTAACTAGGGTGGACACATGGAGAAGGATCCTACGCGGAAATCTGTTCGTGCTCCCGGGAGCGCGCGATCCTGTACATGAAAAATATATTTCAAACCGTGAAAATATTGCAAACAAAAATTTGGCGCATACATCTCGATATTATATGTGTTCACGTCAAAGTTCGGAGAAAATCGACTTTTTTTGTGGCTTGTGTAAAAAAGACAAAAGGATGTCTTGTGAAAAGCATTTTTTAACACCGGATTTTGTCTTTTTCACACGCGACACATAAGTTGTTGGTTTTTCGTGAAATGATTTTATGAGCATGTACAATATCGACATGTACGCGCCATGTTTTTGTTTGGAATTTTTTGACATTTCAAAATATGTTTAAAACACATTTTAAAAACCAGCGCGCGCTCTCATGTGCCAAAACACCCCTCTCGGATCCTACGTGCTTACTTTGTGGCCATGATGTGGAGAATGCGCATCACGCCCTCGTCCAATGCCCCCATGCAGCAGCGCTCAAGGTGGCCATGCGAGAAGACTGGGACCTGCCAACCACTGCTGAGCCACTAAGTACTTTTCAAGTGTGGAGTGGCTTAACGGTTGTGCCTTGGTCACAATGCCGAAGATAATACACCTTAGATAAAGGAATGGAGGGATTATGAAATTACTCAGGTCATGGATTTTCTTCTTTTTTGAGATGGTCATGGATATCTTTTTTTTTTTTGTGACAGCATGGTCATGGATATCTTTTGTTCTGATGTCTTATGGAGCTCATGGACTTCTCGGAACAAACTCTGTTTTCAGGAAAAACATCAGAACAGTGTCAAGTAGGCGAAGATGTTTCCAGGGAATACATCGGAACAATGTATATGGCTGGCCTTCTCGCACCAAGAAAAAAAATATAGTCCAGGTACATACGACCGCGTGCCCTAGGACTTGCTCCGTTCTCCCCCTCGGTGATCGATCGCCAGCATCGCATCCTCGCCGTCTCCACCCCGTCTTCCACGATCTCCGGCCGTTGGGGTTTCAGGTATGAGATTGTTTGTTTCCACCCAGAGATTCCCTTCAATAAACCCCTTGCACACTTGTACCCTTGATGAAGATTAGTTAAACGAAATCCATCTAGCTAGATCCGCCCCTGGGCCGCAGGCTAGCAGTATTTCTCCAAAGTCCAAACCCTAGACATGCATGGGAGTGGGCTAGGTCGTGAACACTGCCTTGATTTAGGGGACAGGACATCGCCTTCCTTGCTCGTTCTCAATCATGAATGTCATCATCATCCTTCTAGTAAGATTAGCATGTAATCCACGCCCATAAAACAGCGTCTCTTCTGCATCATTTGCATGTTGATGGATCCAAGCAAGATGGAGAAGGAGAAGGCGCCGCTGCCAGCATCTCCTTTCTACAAAGAGCGCCTTCTTCCGAGAGCAGAACGGTCCCCCGATCGAGGCTACTCGCCTTACCCTCCTCCCTCCAAGGATGATTACCCCGGATAAGTTAGAAAATCCCCATGCATTTTATTAATTTGCGAACCTGAATCCATGGATATTGACGTTATTCTCTTCTCTTTGAACTGGTGAAAATTTGTAATGCTCTCATTGCAGTATGCTGGATCTCTGCCCCTTCCCCCGATTTACCATCGGCGTCCATCTCAAGGCCTTCCTGTCAACTGGATCAATAAAGACGGGGTTGTAGACAAGGAGCAATTCATCACAGAGCTGTTTGCAGCGATGGAAAAAGTGAGCATTGCAGAGATCTCTCTTTCCTTTATAAATCACGTTCTTTTTATGTTAGGTAATAGAAGAGAACACCCTCCCCCACGCCTGACGAGATCGATGCGACCAATTGTTTATTTAGTGTACGAATTAAGTTATTGCTCACGGGCAAAATAAATGGACTATAAAAGTGAAACAAGCTACGTGCATAAAACTAAAATCTAGCTCTGATATAAGGCTATTTGAAATTAAAATATGTTTCCTTCTTGTAGTCTTGCTGCCAACAAATATTTGTTGATTTCAGACAAATGTTGTTGAATTAATTGGTTATGTGACAGAGCTGTTTTTGTTAACTTTGCAACATAGTGCACTAGTAGAAAACAGGGCTTTGGTCCAGGCCAGCCCAGCCCATTAGTCCCGGTTAAGTCAGGAACCGGGACACATGGGGGCATACGTCCCGGTTCGTGCGTCCAGGGGGCCGGCCGGGGCTCGTGGGGCATTGGTCCCGGTTCGTCTGGACCCTTTGGTCCCAGTTCCAGACACGAACCGGGACCAATGGGCCTCGCTCCTGGCCCACATCCATGGTCCTGGTTCGTGGCTGGAACCGGGACCAAAGGGTGGCCTTTGGTCCCGGTTCCAGCCACGAACCGGGACCAATGTTGTGCCTATATATACCCCTCGCCCGCGAGCAGAGCACTCCACTACTCTGTTTTTTCTGGCCGGCGAGGGGAGGTGTTTGTGGTGCTCTAGCTCACCTCCTATGCACATGAGGTGTTCGATGAAATGCCCGAGCAACACTACTTAAGCTTTCTCCTCTCCAAACTCGACCTTCAAGCTCCATTTTCCTCAAGATTTGTCTAGGTTTAGCGGTCCGTCACGTCCCGTCCCCGTCTTCACCGCCGTCGATCGCCCACGCCGATCTCGTCGCCGGCATAACCGTGGTGAGCCTCTTGTTCTTATCTTCTTTCTAAATGAAAAAAATTCTTACTTGTATGATTTACATAGATACTTGTATAATTTTCTTACTTTTATTATTGTTTGTTATTATATAGTGCGATGGTTTTGGTATCCGCCCCCGTCGGCCCTCGTCCTGTCTATGATTCGGATGTGGTATATATTATATTTTATAACTATTTGGTTCATTTGTTGTTTATGACAATTATGCCGACCAACGTGACATAGATTTTTTTTATCTAGGAGGTATGTGAACCGGAAATTCCAACCGACCCTATTGTCGAGAGGTTAAATTTAGTTGAAGAAGAAAACAATTACTTGAAGGAAAAATTGAAAAAAATTGAGGAGTAGAAGATGATATTGGAGTTGCATGTTGCGGATGTCGTCGATGATCACAAGATCAAGATGGATGCAATGCGCTTCAAGGTTAGAAAGTATAGAAAATATGCCATTCATACCGAGGCTTGGTATCATTATGCCGTTGGATCAATTGTTACCTTGGTTGCGATTATGATCGCATTTGTTGTTGCATTGAAATGTTTTACATAGTTTCAATAATGTATGGTTTAATTAGATGCTCTGAAGAGCTATATGTTGTTCAATGAGAACTATGTATGTACTTTCGTTTTAATGTGATGATGAACTTCTATTAATTTGGTCACTTATCTGTTCATGATGTTTTGTAATGGTTTTTGACACACTTAATTATATATAATGCACGCAGATGAACCGGTAATGAATGTACGGTGACAGACGCACCTCCGAGTATATTAAGGGCGTGCATAATTTTCTCGAAGTGGCTGAGGCAAACAAGTAGAATGGTTTAATGTGTTGTCCAGGCCCTATATATGGGAATACGAAGTCTTACTCTGACCGGAAAATCCTTCACACCCACCTGCTTTATAAGGGTTTCATGCCACACTATAATGTTTGGACCAGGCACGGAGAAATAGGGGTTATGATGGAAGACAGCGAAGAAGAAGAGGACGATGAAAACTATGTGCCCCCTGAATACGATGATGCTGCAACGGGGGAAGCTGAAGATCAAGAGGAACCAGACGATGTGCCCGATGATGATCTCCACCGGGTCATTGTTGATGCAAGGAGACAGTGCGAAAGTGAAAAGGAGAAGCTAAAATTTGATCGCATGTTAGAGGATCACCAAAAAGGGTTATACCCCAATTGCGAAGATGGCAACACAAAGCTCGGTACCGTACTGGAATTGCTGCAGTGGAAGGCAGAGAATGTTGTGCCTGACAAAGGATTTGAGAAGCTACTGAAAATATTGAAGAAGAAGCTTCCAAAGGATAACGAATTGCCCGACAGTACGTACGCAACAAAGAAGGTTGTATGCCCTCTAGGATTGGAGGTGCAGAAGATACATGCATGCCCTAATGACTGCATCCTGTACCGTGGTGCGTACGAGGATTTGAACGCATGCTCGGTATGCGGTGCATTGCGGTATAAGATCAGACGAGATGACCCTGGTGATGTTGACGGCGAGCCCCCCAGGAAGAGGGTTCCTGCCAAGGTGATGTGGTATGCTCCTATAATACCACGGTTGAAACGTCTGTTCAGAAACAAAGAGCATGCCAAGTTGATGCGATGGCACAGAGAGGACCGTAAGAAAGACGGGAAGTTGAGAGCACCCGCTGATGGGTCGCAGTGGAGAAAAATCGAGAGAAAGTACCGGACTGAGTTTGCAGGTGACCCAAGGAACGTATGGTTTGGTATAAGCGCGGATGGCATTAATCCTTTCGGGGAGCAGAGCAGCAATCACAACACCTGGTCCGTGACTCTATGTATCTATAACCTTCCTCCTTGGCTGTGCATGAAGCGGAAGTTCATTATGATGCCAGTACTCATCCAAGGCCCTAAGCAACCCGGCAACGACATTGATGTGTACCTAAGGCCATTAGTTGAAGAACTTTTACAGCTGCGGAATGGAAACGGTGTACGTGTGTGGGATGAGCACAGACAGGAGGAATTTGACCTGCATGCGTTGCTGTTTGTAACAATCAATGATTGGCCTGCTCTCAGTAACCTTTCAGGACAGACAAACAAGGGATACCACGCATGCACGCACTGTTTAGCTGACACCGAAAGTATATACCTAGACAAATGCAGGAAGAATGTGTACCTGGGGCATCGTCGATTTCTTCCGACCAACCATCAATGTCGAAAGAAAGGCAAGCATTTCAAAGGCGAGGCAGATCACCGGAAGAAGCCCGCCATGCGTACCGGTGATCACGTACTTGCTATGGTCAATGATTTACACGTAATCTTTGGAAAGGGTCCCGGCGGACTATTTGTTCCGAATGACGCTGAGGGACGCGCTCCCATGTGGAAGAAGAAATCTATATTTTGGGGCCTACCCTACTGGAAAGACCTAGAGGTCCGCTCTTCAATCGACGTGATGCACGTGACAAAGAACCTTTGTGTGAACCTGCTAGGCTTCTTGGGCGTGTATGGAAAGACAAAAGATACACCGGAAGCACGGGAGGACCTGCAATGTTGGCACGAAAAAGACGGCATGCCTCCAAAGCAGTATGAAGGTCCTGCCAGCTACGCTCTTACCAAAGAAGAGAAGGAAATCTTCTTTGAATGCCTGCTCAGTATGAAGGTCCCGTCTGGCTTCTCGTCGAATATAAAGGGAATAATAAATATGGCAGAGAAAAAGTTTCAGAACCTAAAGTCTCATGACTGCCACGTGATTATGACGCAACTGCTTCCGGTTGCATTGAGGGGGCTTCTACCGGAAAACGTTCGATTAGCCATTGTGAAGCTATGTGCATTCCTTAATGCAATCTCTCAGAAGGTGATCGATCCAGAAATCATACCAAGGCTAAGGAGTGATGTGGCGCAATGTCTTGTCAGTTTTGAGCTGGTGTTCCCACCATCCTTCTTCAATATCATGACGCACGTCCTAGTTCATCTAGTCGACGAGATTGTCGTTCTGGGCCCCGTATTTCTACACAATATGTTCCCCTTTGAGAGGTTCATGGGAGTCCTAAAGAAATATGTCCGTAACCGCGCTAGGCCAGAAGGAAGCATCTCCATGGGCCATCAAACAGAGGATGTCATTGGGTTTTGTGTTGACTTCATTCCTGACCTTAAGAAGATTGGTCTCCCTCAATCGCGGCATGAGGGGAGACTGACTGGAAAAGGCACGCTAGGAGGGGACTCAATAATATGCAGGGACGGGCATTCTTGGTCTCAAGCACACTACACAGTTCTACATAACTCTACCTTGGTGACCCCGTATGTCGATGAACACAAGAACATTCTGCGCTCCAAACACCCGGAGCAGTGTGACGACTGGATTACATGTGAACACATCAGGACTTTCGGCAGTTGGTTGGAAACACATCTCAGAGGTGACAACACTGTTTCTGATGAGCTGTACTCGTTGTCCAGGGGACCATCTTCGACTGTATTGACTTACAAAGGATACGAGATAAATGGGAATACATTTTACACGATCGCGCAAGATCAAAAGAGCACTAACCAAAACAGTGGTGTCCGCTTTGATGCAGCAACCAAGAGGGGAAAGGACACATATTATGGTTACATAGTGGACATATGGGAACTTGACTATGGACATGATTTTAAGGTCCCTTTGTTTAAGTGCAAATGGGTCAATCTGTCAGGAGGCGGGGTACAGGTAGAGCCACATTACGGAATGACAACAGTGGATCTGAACAATCTCGGGTACACAGACGAACCATTCGTCCTAGCCAATGATGTGGCGCAGGTTTTCTATGTGAAGGACATGTCTACCAAACCGAGAAAAAGAAAAGATAAGGAAGCGAATACATCATACGATGAGCCAAATCGCCACATAGTTCTTTCAGGGAAAAGAGACATCGTGGGAGTGGAGGATAAGACAGACATGTCTGAAGATTATGAAAAGTTTCATGAAATTCCTCCCTTCAAAGTCAAGGCTGACCCAAGCACCCTGTTAAGCGATGAAGAATATCCATGGTTACGGCGCAATAAGCAAAGGACACAAGCGAAGAAAAAGTGAAGACAGATGAAGTCAGAAAGGGTTGAAAATTGATGATGTGGCTTTGAATGGTTCATTTTGAGCACACAAAAAGTCTGGAGTTCAAATTAGTTCAAAAAAATGAAATCCCTTTGTAACAGGTGAATTTTTGTCCGAAACCCTGATACTTCGAAAGAGATTGTCCATTTTGTACACGAAGTGCATCCAGTTTTTGCCGTAACCCTCTCAACTTTTTAGCACATGCTATGTGGGTGAAATGATGATATCATGCCAATTTTCAACCTCTTCAGAGTTCATTTGAAGTGCTTTTCAATTTCAGGGTTATTTAGCTCAAAAAAATCAGTAAATGCATGAAAAATAACAGATGAACTCAGAAAGGGTTGAAAATTGATGATGTTGCTTTAAATGGTTCATTTTGAGCACACAAAAAGTGTGGAGTTCAAATAAGTTCAAAAAATGAAATCACTTTGTAACAGATGAGTTTTCGGTCCGAAAACACCTTGATACTTCGAAAGAGACTGTCCTAGTTTGTACACGTAGTGCATCAGTTTGTTGCCGTTAGCCCCTCTAAACTTTTAAGACGCCTATGTGGGTGAAATGATATATCATGCTCATTTTCAACTCTCAAGTTCATTTGAAGTGCTTTTTAATTTCAGGTCATTTAGCTCAAAAAAAATCAGTAAATGTCATGAAAAACAGATGAAGTCAGAAAGGTTGAAAATTGAGATGTTGCTTTAATGGTTCATTTTGGCACCCAAAAAGTCTGGAGTTCAAATAGTTCAAAAAAATAAAATCCCTTTGTAAAGATGAGTTTTCGTCCGAAAACCCTGATACTTCGAAAGAGTTGTCCACTTGTACACGAAGTGCATGCAGTTTTTTCCCGTAACCCTCTCACTTTTACGAAACTCTAATTGCAAAAATAATCAACTAAAAGAAATGAACTAGAATGCTTGATACACTCTAATAGAAAAAGAAGATAACTAGAAAACTTAATGAAAACATTAATCGCTAAGGAAATCAACTCTCAAAAAACTTTTTAACCTGCTATGTATTATTGAAACTAAAATAAATATAAAATTATGCAACTAATATTATCAAAAGTTATTTCTCTTCTGTCAAAACATTAAAAGAAATAGAATTTTCTAAAATACAATAAAAGCAAAAATAAAATAAAATAAATAGTAGAAACAAAATAAAAAAATACGTAGAAACAACATAACTTTAATAATAAGTAGAAACAAAATAAATTACAAATTTAATTTAATAAAATAAATAAAAAATAGCAACAGTAAGTATTTTGTTGTAAGTAAGGAAACAAAAATAAAATAAATAAAGCAAAAAAGAACAAACAAAATCAATAAAAATAAAAAAAAAGATGCCGCCTCACTCTACTGGCCACCACGGCCTGAATACGATAGAAAACCCAACCATGGTGCCAGGATTCAGTCCCGCACAGGCCCAGTAGGCCCCCTGCACATCTTGCGAGTTTGGCAGGCCCTACAGCCTGCAAGTTGAGCGGATCTCGAGAGGAGTGGGCACATCAGCGCTTATAAACCACTCTCGAGCTCTCTCAACTAAGTGAGGTGGGCCTACACTTTTGCGGCCGCTGACGCGGGCAGCACAAGTCTTTTTGTCCTGTCCCGGTTGCGGATGCACTCACCGCAACCGTGACTAAAGGGTGCTTGGTACCGGTTTCCGGGAACCGTTACCATGCACCCCTTTAGTCCCGGGTTGGTTTCCGAACGGAGTTCCTGATAGAATAATTCTCCTTTTGATATGAATTTCAGCAAAGGCCTTCCAAATAGCGATATTCGGAAGGCTCTTGCTGAACTTTGTACCAAAAAGCGAATTATTCTATCGGGAACTCCGTTCCAAAACAACTTTGAAGAGCTTCGTACCATTATACGCCTGTCATTTCCGGCTAATGATGAAGTCATGGTTTTCTTGAATTCTTTGACACTAGACAACGTGACATATAGAAGGGTAGATGAGATCAGGAAAAATATGGACCATTTTCTGCACATCCAGAATGGCGTCATTTTGTTAAATCCCTTGTCGGTCCGGACGTCGGACATTCATGAGAGAGGCGGTTCGTAGAAGAGTTGTCGAGGCCACCCCAAACCGTAGAAGCGTCGAGCTAGCTAGGTCTACGTTTGCACTAATATATCCATCTGTCATGTTTGTATATTAATTGCCATGTTGTAATATTTGCAGAAACTAAGGAGCACCGAGACATCGAAGCAGAACAGTTGTTGGGGGACATAATCCTCGGCAGAGGTGATATCTTGTCGTATCTCAACGACACCGATGGTCTGGAAGGAGAGGGTGAAGCAGGCTCCGGTGATCGAACAATGGAGGTGGAAGGACATGATTATGATGGCTCCGATGAGCAAATGGAGGAAAGAGCTGTTGCAAAGTCCGGCGAGGTATATATATTAATTAAGCCTGTGCTAACTAGCTAATTGATGCATTAATTGTTTTGTTATGTACACATATTAACTCTCTTCTTTCTTCTTTTCTAGCCCTCCGGATCGAGCCAAACTTCGGTAACGAGACGAGGCCCGAAGAAAAGGTTGCGCCAGGATGAAAGGTTCACGATCACAGCAATCAAGGGCGATGGCCAACCGATTGAACCCAGCCGGACCAAGGAAGCATTTTCTGCTCAGTGCGGGGTTCTTGTTAGGGACATGATCCCGATCAGCATCCACCAATGGAATAAGCCTAAGAGCGAAGACCCTCAAGTGTCTTTTGTCAACGATAGACAGAAAGATGATCTTTGGACCGCGCTGAAGGCAAATTTCACCCTACCGCCAGAGGAGGATCCGGATAAGCCAGTTATAGAGCCATTGATCAAGGCTCATGCTCTTAAGAAGATGGCAGATCTATTCAGGAGGTGGAAGAATGAGTTGAAATCAACGTTTGTCGACAAAGGGAAGACTCCAGAATTCACCGGCCGATTTGAGAAGATAAGAGATCACTGGCCCGCATTTGTGGCCCACAAGACATCGGAGAAGAGTAAGAAGATGTCAGCGACAAACAAGAAAAATGCTGCAAAGAAGGAGTATCACCATCGCACGGGGTCAGGTGGCTACCTCAAAGCCCGGCCGTTGTGGGACAAGGCTGAGAAGGACCTGCTTGATAAAGGGGTCGAACCAGAGACATTGAACTGGCCAGACCGTTCAAGGACTTGGTTCTTCAGGGTTGGGGGAACCTTGGACCCTGAAACAGGGAAGTGCCATTGGACGAAGGAGCAACTTGAAATACCCGTCAAGAAGCTTCAGAAGTATATCGCCGCAGCGCAGGAAGGGACGTTCGTTCCCGACAGAGAGAACGACGAGCTCACACAGGCCCTCGGGAATCCTGAGCACCCAGGACGAACACGAGGCACGGCAAGCTCCGTTGCGTGGAGGGTTGGGTTTCCCAGCGCAGGCGGTTACAAAACCCGGGAGAGGAGGAGGAAAGTGGAGCAGACGGAACTGCAGTCGCTGAATGCAAGGGTACGAGCGCTAGAGGAACAAGCACTACTAGTTCAGAGCCAGCGACCTGCCGGAGCTACCCCAGAAGCTACCCCTCCATCTCAGCGGAGAAGCAGCGTGGCTTCCACCGAGGTCCTTCAGCAGCCTGACTTCACGGCTCCCAGCTACCCCGTGGATGCTATCACGGAGGCTCAAGATTGCCACCTTATGACGCAATGGCAGCACCTCAAAGTCAAGGCGGCTGTCGGCTCTGTTACACCTCCTCAACCCGGCGCAACTTTTCACTGCCTTTCGATTCCACAAGGCTATGATGTTGTGATGATCGATGAAATAACGGAGGGATTTGAGGAGCTCCAGCTAGACCACCCTACCGATGAAGGGGAGACTCAGCTGGGTCTTGCTCTGAAGACTCCATGTCTATGGCGGAAGGAGCTCATCAACCTTCCGAACTGGACGCCTCCGCCTCCTCCTCCGGCGAGTCAGGGCACTCCGCCTCCTCCTCCGCCTCCTCCTCCGGCGAGTCAGGGCACTCCGCCTCCTCCTCCGCCTCCTCCTCTGGCGAGTGATCAGGGCACTCTGCCTCCTTCTCCGCCTGCGCCAGCGCGTCCGAGCAGCCCGCCTCCTTCTCCGCCTCGTCAGCAACAGCGGAAGACAGCCGCCGCCGCTCCGACTGCTCCGGCACGTCGTAGCACTCCGCCTCCTTCTCCGCCTCGTAAGCAACGAAGGAAGACAGCCGCAGCCACTCCGACTGCTCCGGCGTCTAGCAGTACAGCCAGAGGCGGTAGGCAATACAGATTCGGTCCGACTCTCACGCCTCTAGAGAAGTTACCATACGAGATGACCGACGAGGAAAATGCGGAGATCTGTAAAGCCCAAGTGAGGGACTTTTTTGCAAAGAAAAATCCACCTCCGGAGGAGAAGATGGATCCGGTGAAATTGAAGCGCACTGTGAAGAACCTGAAGCGACCACCACCGCCTCCGCCGGATGACAACCATGTCCGCGCTCTTAAAAAGGCAGTGGAAGGAGCGCGCCGGTCGGGAACTACTTCAACTGACAAAAGGTTACAAGAACGAAGAAGTGGGAACAAAATTCCCCAGCTCGGCAAACAGGCAAACCAATCGTGCCCCCCGCTCAAGGTGTCTAGCGATATCGTCGCAAATCTGCCGGGGATGCTGCCCGGTACCAATCCTGGTGATTACCTGCCCGACGATGCACATTTTGATACAATGGAGGTGGACGAACACAAATACCAGTAACGGGAAGCCTCTCGTCAGACCTGGTGATCTCCTCTAACAATGATGATGCGAAGATTCCATAAGTGGTACATGGACACCTGCAAGTCTGGGAAGGATATTTTGACGCTGAGAGTTAAAGAGGAGCACGACCTCGTTGGAATTGATCTGTTGTCTGTTCCATTTGAGGAGTTCTCCAGTTTTTCAATCAAAAGGACCTCGATAAAATAATCATCACTTCTACTACTGTCTGAAGTACTATACTTCTGTAATTAAGTCTCTATATTAGCTCAGCTCTTTCATGCATGCATATATAATTATCCTCCTTATTATGCAGATTGAAGATCGTCGAATGCAGAAATGCACCAAATCTATGATATTGGGTTCATTAACACAAATCTCATAGATGAATGGACGGTTACATATAATCCGAAAGAAACGAGGCCAACTTGCTACAATCGTTGCTTAAAAATCAAAACAAAGATAAAATACTCTTTCCTTACAACTTCAGTGAGTGTTACTGTCTTCTGCATATTCGGTTTCCATTATTACTCGAGGTTATAGTAATGTAATTGATGAGTTATGCATGCGTGCGCAGCTTCCACTTTTATTCTCCTAGAGTTAAGCTGAGCAGGGACTAGTAACCGTCTTAGACTCAAGACGAAAAATCCCAAGGAGTATGCGGCCATGACTGAAATGCTCCAGAAGTAAGTTCAATCGATCATTATCGCATCATATCGGCAACTTTGTTCATTTCCTGATATCAAGTAATTATTTTCTTTGTCTCGCAGGTTTGGAAAGTGTTCACCGCAGAAGTCCGGGACTGCCGGCGGATCTGCGATTTACACACCCGAAAGAAAGTACTACTAGCTAGTTCCGCGCATCTCCCATTGATTCAAGCTAGTTCATCATCAATACCATTTATAATGCTTGATTATCAGTTTGATTGACCTCTTTCTCGTAAAGTGTGTTGTGGCAGGAAGGCGGGAATAATTTTTGTGGATACTACGTTTGCGAGTACATCTACAAACGCAACGACCTCTAAGCGGGGCTACTCTGAAAAACAATATGAAGTGCGTAAGCAATAATATTCACAATTTTATTTTATTACCATCATTTTGTTGAGTTTCATTCTATATATGTATTGACCCCTTCTTCAAATTAGATTTGGCAGATGCGGGATGAACTCCTACCACAAGATCGCTTAAGGCAATTCAAGAGGAATTGGCTGGATTCTTCTTGACCACGTCATCAATCCAGCCGAGAATACCATGTGAACTTGACATCAAGATGTTAGGGATCTTATATTGTATATAGGTAGCTAGTACGTCGGATAGATATACGAAAACTTGTTGTTCGACCAATCTCTCGGAGAAGGAGGAGGTCGATCACTTCTCTCTGTATATTTCATGACGATCTTGTGTACTTATGGTTTCCTTCTTTTGCTTACTAGCTAGCGTGTCGAGTCATCTCTATACGTATAGTACGTACGTCGACCAAGCACGGAGATAAGAGAGGACACTTCTCTCTATTAGCTAGCTAACACAATATATGAAACCCTAAATTACCCACAAAACCCCTAAAACCCCCCCCCGCCCCCCCCGTCACAAAACAAAAAACAAAAACCCCAGCTCCTGAGCTGCTGACACGTGGATGATCTTTGGTCCCGGTTGGTGTTACCAACCGGGACTAAAGGCCATCCTCTCTGGGCTCGCCGCAGCGGCCACGTGGAGCCCCATCTGTCCCGGTTCGTATAAGAACCGGGACTAAAGGTGTTGGGCTTTAGTCCCGACCCTTTAGTCCCGGTTCCCGAACCGGGACAAATGGGCCTTATGAACCGGGACAAATGGGCCTTTTTCTACTAGTGGTGTTTGGTCGTTGCAGACTAGTACACGCCCACAGTTTGGACCAAACACCAGCGCTGAGTATGAACTTGATCCCGTGTTTAAGGATATTGGCCTTGACATGTCAGTTTATGGCTACCTGCTTCCCTTACTCGGCCATAAAGTAGCTCCTGCAGCTGATGCTCCCAACTCATCCACGCAGGCAAGACTTGTACTCAAACTCCTGACATTTTTTATGCGAAGCATGCTGCTACGATCGATTATCGATTTTTAAAAAGGTCAACATTATAGAATTAAGATTTTTTTAAAGCGTGAACGCTTCTTGAAAGTACACGTTTCTTTTTAGAAAAACAGGTGAACACTTTTTAAATTACAGAAACATTTTAAAAACAATAGACTAACACTTTTTTATAATTACATGAACTTTTTTTAAGTACAGGAGTTTAAATGACATGAATATATTTTAATGGCCTGATTTTTTAAATGTCTGACCATTTTTTAAAAATTGCATGTTTTTAAGAAGAATGAAACATTTTTAAAATGTCATGATCATTTAAAACAAGTACGTGAATAATTTTCTTTAGTTACCTGAAACAGTTATTGTTGATTTGATTATAATTTTTTACATAATTTTAAAAATAGAAAAGAGAGTAAAAAGTACCTTTGTGAATGGGCTGCATTGACAGATGCCCATTTAAGCGTCGCTCGGGCCATCACGTGCTTCCCGCTCGCTTAGAGCAGCGTATAGCAGTGCCCTTCCAAAAGTTTAATTGCGAAGATAAACACAAGTAGAAAGATATTACTCGATTTGAAATTGAAATTTAAGTCGCAAAAAAAGTATTCGAACATAACGATAGGTACAAATATGGATTGAAAGGATGTTCAGAACAACATAAGTTTGAATTGAAATCGCTGGCGGCACATCGTCATTAGGCATGCAGCACAGTCGCTAAACTCAAAATCCGATTCCGTAGTTTAGCTAGAAGTAGCATGCTTTCGTGGTTTCTGGTTTTACCTTCTATGTGTCCGTGATGCAAATAGCATCAAATACTACTAGCTAGTACAGCATTGACATGTGCTGCGGCATCTTTGTTTCCTGGTAAGTGGGCTTGCCAATCTCTGTTTTCTAGTTACATAACCTTACATATGGGCACACACCTTCGCGGACTGGGACTTCTGAACAATCATCACTCTGTCGGTATCCAGTAGTTGTGCCAACCTGCCAAGATAAAAGAAACAACGTTGCCAACAACGAACAAGAGATGATCAATACGTAATGGAGAATCCTGAGTTTCATTTTGAGAATACGAACCCGTTAGTAATAACTATGTATTAGCTACATTTACCCTATGTGTGCGCTGCATCTTCAAGATCAACGCATGCAGGATAATGTTAACTTGTGTGATTGTGTCTACGCTGCGCCACATCTATCTATCTATATAATGCACAATGTTTGTAAGCTTGGTTCAGGTTGTCTGTGATGGCGAGTGGCAATCTGTCACCGACGGTGTCATTCCTTTTATATCCTCTATCCTTCATAACACTAAGCTCCCTAGTTTTGAAGAGCCTACATTCAATTGAGGTCTCCAATTAGAATTGTATCACCCGATTTTGATCGGGTCAACAATTTCTCAAAGCTCGCTCGTTCAATTCTTTTACACTATACACTATACATGATGCATTATGGGCTTATAGAACTGCTTGTAAAAACCCTATGAGTATGTCTCCATATAAAATGGTTTATGAAAAAGTATGTCGCTTATCTCTTGAACTAGAACATAAAGCTTATTGGGCAATTAAAGAGCTCAACTACGATTTCAAACTTGCCGGTGAGAAGAGGTTATTTGACATTAGCTCTCTTGATGAATGGAGAACCCAGGCCTACGAAAATGTCAAGTTGTTTAAAGAAAAAGTTAAAAGATGGCATGACAAAAGGATACAAAAGCGTAAATTTAATGTAGCTGACCATGTCTTGCTATACAACTCTCGTTTAAGATTTTTTGCAGGAAAGTTTCTCTCTAAATGGGAAGGTCCTTATATTATCGAAGAGGTTTATCATTCTGGTGCCATTAAAATCAACAAGGCCGAAGGCAATAACCCGAAAGTGGTAAACGGGCAGAGAATCAAACATTATATCTCAGGTACTCCCATAAATGTTGAAACCAATATTATTAATACCATAACACTGGAGGAGTACATAAGGGAGACCTACCAGAACGTTTCAGATCCGAAAAGGAATAGGTATGTGGTACGGTAAGTAAACTGACTTCAAAAATTTTCCAATGACAATTTTTCTCCGTTTTGAAATATTTTAAAAATTAGAAAAATTAAAAGTAGTCCGAAAAGTGCACGAGGAGGCGACAAGCCTTGGGGGCGCGCCCCTGTGTCTTGTGGCCACCTCGTGTGCCCTCCAGACTCCGTTTTCTTGTGGAATACTCCTTTTGGTCGGTAAAAATTCATTATATAATCTCCCAAAGGTTTTGACCACCGTACCATGACAAAATTCTCTGTTCTTGTGTTTAGCTAATTCTGCAGCAGATTCGGAGCAAGATGTCTTCGCAAGAGTCGGTCAAGGAGAGTCGTGTCTCTCACCCGGCACAGGATCCAAGGGCCTACAGCCAACTGAACCCTTTGGATGGTCAACGGAGGAAGAGATGGAGGCTGACCTTAAAAGAGTAGACGCCATGGAGGAGGACCAAGAAGCTACTTCTCGCTTTCAACCAGGAGTTCTGCTTGAGGAGCTTCAAAGCTCAGCAATACCGGATTCGGTCATACCTCCTAATACTCGATTTCTCTCTTATGATAACATGAAAAAGAGTGTTGCTTTTTCCCCCGCAGCCAGGAAGAATCCATGGGTGATTGGAGCTCTAGCCGTCACGGCAAACTCCGTAAGGAAATAATGGATCTCAAACAACATGTCAATAAGCTCGAGGAAGATAATCACATTCTGAAGGGTATTATTGCTAAAAATATTGGACCATCACCTCTGAAGAAAGAGATCTAAGTACATGGATATGGGCCCTCCCCTTGGCTTGTGCCAAGCTTGGGGGAGGTATCCCGGTATCGTATCACCATCACATCTTTACCTTTATCATTTTTCTTAGTTCGATCCTTTTGGTTATATCTCGGTTTAGTAGAATAAAGTTTTTAGTATGATCTAGCCTTGAGTTTTGCTTTATGCTCCCTCTATGTAATCGAGTACGAGAGTTATATAATAAAGATTAGTTTTGAGTTGAGGGCTTTGTTTTTGTGCTATGATCTTCAGAAAAAAGAAATAAAAAGATCATACAATGATCTTATGGAGAGTAATGACTTCACATATAAGGAGTATGATGAATAGAATTTGTTGAGAGTTGATAAACATAGTTTTGGTCATTGTTGCAATTAATAGGAAGTAATAAAGAAAGAGAGGTCTCACATATAAATATACTATCTTGGACATCTTTTGTGATTGTGAGCACTCATTAAAATATGACATGTTAAAAGGTTGAGGTTGGACAAGGAAGACAACATAATGGGTTATGTTTTCTTATATCCGAATAGAAGTTATATTGTCATGGATCCTCCAACATATTGAGCTTGCTTTTCCCTCTTTTGCTAGCCAAATCCTTTGCACCAAGTAGAGATACTACTTGTGTATCCAAACATCCCTTAACCCAGTTTTGCCATGAGAGTCCAACATACCTACCTATGGATTGAGTAAGATCCTTCAAGTAAGTTGTCATCGGTGCAAGCAATAAAAATTGCTCTTTAAATATATATGATCTATTAGTGTGAGCAAAATAAGTTTTATACAAACTTGTGATATAGAAGAAATAAAAGCGACAGACTGCATAATAAAGTTCTTTATCACAAGCGGCAATATAAAGTGACGTTCTTTTCCATTAAGATTTTGTGCATCCAATCATAAAAGCGCATGACAACCTCTGCTTCCCTCTGCGAAGGGCCTATCTTTTACTTTTACCTTCTACCTTTATACAAGAGTCATGGTGATCTTCACCTTTCCTTTTTACACTTTTTCTTTTTGGCAAGCACTATATATTGGGAAAGATCCAGATATATATATCCACTCGGGTGTAGGTTATCATAAAGTATTATTATTGACATTACCCATGAGGTAAAAGGTTGGGAGGCGAAACTATAAGCCCCTATCTTTCTCTGTGTCCGACTGAGGCTTTGAACTCATAAGTATCGCATGAGTGTTAGCAATTGTGAAAGACTAAAAAATGGTTGAGTATGTGGACTTGCTATACAAAATCTCTTACATTGACTCTTTCCGATATTATGATAAATTGCAATTGCTTCAATGACTGAGATGATAGTTAGTTTTCAATAAAGTTTCTGATTCATACTTTACCTTATGAATGAATTGTTACTTTAGCATAAGAGATTATATGTCAATATATGTTGTTGTTCTATAGATGATCATGATGACCTCATGTCCGTATTTTATTTTATCGACACCTCTATCTCTAAACATGTGGACATGATTATCGATTTCGGCTTTCGCTTGAGGACAAGCGAGGTCTCAGCTTGGGGGAGTTGATACGTCCATTTTGCATCATGCTTTTATATTGATATTTATTGCATTATGGGCTGTTATTACACATTATGGTACAATACTTATGCTTTTTCTCTCTTATTTTACAAGGTTTACATGAAGAGGGAGAATGCCGACAGCTGGAATTCTAGACTGGAAAAGGAGCAAATCTGAGAGACCTATTCTGCGCAACTCCAAAAGTCCTGAAAATTTACGGAGAATTATTTTGGATTATATAAAAAATATTGGGTGAAGAAAATACCAGAGGGGACCCACTAGGAGGCCACAAGCCTGGGGGGCACGCCCTACCCCCTGGGCGCGCCCCTGTGGCTTGTGGGCCCCCTGGCAGGCCTCCAGTGTCCATCTTCTGCTATATGAAGGGTTTTGACCTGGAAAAAATTAAGAACGAGCTTTCGGGATGAAGCGCCGCCGTCTCGAGGCGAAACTTGGGCAGAAGCAATCTAGGGCTCCGACAGAGCTGTTCTGCTGGGGAAACTTCCCTCCCGGAGAGGGAAATCGAAGCCATCGTCATTACCAACGATCCTCTCATCGAGAGGGGGTCAATCTCCATCAACATCTTCACTAGCACCATCTCCTCTCAAACCCTAGTTCATCTCTTGTATTCAATCTTTGTCTCAAAACCTCAGATTGGTACCTGTGGGTTGCTAGTAGTGTTGATTACTCCTTGTAGTTGATGCTAGTTTGTTTATTCGGTGGAAGATCATATGTTCAGATCCTTAATGATATTTATTACTCCTCTGATTATGAACATGAATATGCTTTGTGAGTAGTTATGTTTGTTCCTGAGGACATGGTAGAAGTCTTGTTATATGTAATCATGTGAATTTGGTATTCGTTTGATATTTTGATGAGATGTATGTTGTCTTTCCTCTAGTGGTGTTATGTGAACGTCGACTATATGACACTTCACCATTGTTTGGGCCTAGGGGAAGGCATTGGGAAGTAATAAGTAGATGATGGGTTGCTAGAGTGACAGAAGCTTAAACCCTAGTTTATGCGTTGCTTCGTAAGGGGCTGATTTGGATCCACATGTTTCATGCTATGGTTAGATTTATCTTAATTCTTCTTTCGTAGTTGCGGATGCTTGTGAGAGGGGTTAATCATAAGTGGGAGGCTTGTCCAAGTAATGACAACACCCAAGCACCGGTCCACCCACATATCAAATTATCAAAGTAACGAACGCGAATCATATGAGCATGATGAAAACTAGCTTGACAATAATTACCATGTGTCCTCGGGAGCACTTTGCTTTATATAAGAGTTCGTCCAGGCTTGTCCTTTGCTACAAAAAGGATTGGGCCACCATGCTGCACCATAGTTACACTTGTTACTTGTTACCCGTTACGAATTATCTTATCACAAAACTATCTGTTACCGCTAATTTCAGTGCTTGTAGAGAATATCTTGCTGAAAACCGCTTGTCATTTCCTTCTGCTCCTCGTTGGGTTCGACACTCTTACTTACCGAAAGGACTACGATAGATCCCCTATACTTGTGGGTCATCATCCATCCATTATTTCATCCACCCCGACAATAGCAAAGCCATGTGGACTCAGACGGCAATGGAAAGTTCCGTCGGCTCGAGGAGGTATGACATAGCCGACCGCCACCTTCAAGGTCAGGTTATGGCATTTCGCCATTAGCACACAATGCTCATTATCCATGATATCAGGCTGAACGAGCTCCGTGGAAGCCACGCTGCTTCTCCGCTGAGATGGTAGGGTAGCTTCGGGGGCAGTATCCAATGAAGGATCTTCGTGCCGCTGAGATGGTTGGCCGGTAGCTCGCTGGCTCTCAAGTTCCTCTAGTTTCGCTAATCGTTCATTGATCTTCTGCATTTCGCTTGCTTCCTCTTTCTTCTTTCTCCCTCGGCTTCTATAAGTGGCACTGCTGTCCGGAAACCCATGCACCCACGGAACGGAGCCTGATGTGCCTCGTATTGGTCCAGGGTGTTCAGGATTCCCGATGGCCTCTGTCAGCTCGTCCTTCTCTCTGTCGGGATGGAACCTCCCTTCCTGCGCTGCCTTGATTGCTTCCTCAAGCTTCTTGACGGGTATTGCAAGTTGAGCGTTCATCCAAACACACTTCCCTGATTCTGGGTCCAAAGTACCCCCAACCCCGAAGAACCAAGCCCTTAACCGATCTGGCCAGCGCAATGTCGCTGGTTGGACCCCTTTAGCAAGAAGGTCTTGCTCAGCTTTGTCCCACGTAGGCCGGGCTTTGCTGTAGCCACCTGACCCCATAACATGGTTATACTTCTTCTTTGCGGCATTTTGCTTGTTTATCTGTGACCTTTGCTTAGCCTTCTTCGATTTATTGGAGGCCACAAATGTGGTCCAGTGATCTCTTATCTTCTCATATTGACCGGTGAATTCTGGAGTCTTTTCTTTATCAACAAACTTTTTCTTCAAATCTTTCTTCCCGTTCTTGAATAGTTCTGCCATCTTCTTAAGAGCAAACGCCTTGACCTTCGGGAGAATAACTGGCTTATTCGGATCCTCCTCTGGCGGTAGGCTGAAATTTGTCATCAGCGAGTTCCAAAGATCATCTTTCTGTCTATCGTGGACATAAGAAACTTGAGAGTCCTTCTTCTTATTCCATTCTTGGATGCTGATCGGGACGTTGTCCCTTACAATAACTCCGCACTGATGTACAAATTTGTTCTTGGTCCGCTTGGGAGCAATCGGTTGGCCATCTCGAGAGACTTCTTCGATCGTGAACCTTTCATCCTGGCCCAACCTTTTCTTCGGGCCTCGTCTCCTTACTGAAGTTTGGCTCGATCCGGAGGGCTAAAAGAAGAAAGAAGCGTCAATATATGTACATACAAAACAATTAATGCATCTAGTCAGCAGAGGCTTAATATATATATATATATATATATATATATATATATATATATATATATATACCTCGCCGAACTTTGCAACAGTTAAGGCTCCCTTCTCCATTGGATAATCAGATCACCGGAGCCGTCATGATCTCCTTGCTCCTCCATTGGATCACCGAAGCCGTCATGATCTCCTTCCTCCTCCATTGGATCACCGGAGCCGGCATGATCTCCTTCCTCACCATCGGTGTCGTTGAGAAACGACAAGGTGATATCACCTCCGTCGCGGATTATATCCCCAAAAACTCTTCTTTTTCTAAGTCTCTGTCCATAGTTTCTGCAAATATTACAACATGGCAATATACAACCATGAGAGATGGATTAGTGCCAAACATAGACCTAATCACAACAACGAATCATATGCATATATGAGCAATGGATTAGTCGCAAACATCATGCAAAGTTGACAGGTTTTATAACAGACAGTTTAGGACTCCTCCCCCCTCATGTCTGATGAGTCGTCCGACGTGCTTATCGAGAGAGGATACTTCATGGATGTCGAAGTTATTGGGGTTATGTTTTAAAGAACCCTCCCCCCCCTCATGTCGAAGTGATCGGGGTTATGTTTTAACGACCCCCCCCCCTCATGTCGAAGTTACCGGGGTTATGTTTTAATGACCCCCCCCCCCCTCATGTCTAAGTTATCGGGGTTATGTTTTAACAACCCCCTCTCTCATATTTTCATATGCCTCAAAATTAGTAATATATGTCGGGGTTATGTTTTAACAGTTTCAGACTTAGTGAAATATGGGCATAGCAGACAACAGCTTAACGATTGCAACTTTAGAGCAAGATATAGACATGCTACAGCAAGATTACATGGCAACCAGAGGCATGGCATCAAAGTACACATTACATAGAGAAAATCACAAGAAGGAACCACATGCATATGAGCTATAGATTAGTGGCTATCATCAAGCAAACATTGAATCGATTAACAGTTTCAGACTTAGTGAAATATGGGCATAGCAGACAATAGCTTAACGATTGCAACTTTAGAGCAAGATATAGACATACTACAGCAAGATTACATGGCAACCAGAGGCATGACATCAAAGTACACATTACATAGAGCAAATCGAATGAAGGAACCACATGCATATGAGCTATAGATTAGTGGCTATCATCAAGCAAACATTGAATCGATTAACATTTTCAAACTTAGTGAAATATGGGCATAGCAGACAACAGCTTAACGATTGCAACTTTAGAGCAAGATATAGACATGCTACAGCAAGATTACATGGCAACCAGAGGCATGTCATCAAAGTACACATTACATAGAGCAAATCACACGAAGGAACCACATGCATATGAGCTATAGATTAGTGGCTATCATCAAGCAAACATTGAATCGATTAACAGTTTCAGCAGATTCATACACGATTCAATTTTGCAACGAAGATTATGATATGTAGATGAATCCTAACATGAATGCAATTGACACCATCATGTAGAGTAAAGAGAGTACATCAACTTTCCTATAGAAATCATCTCCATCGAGTACACGGTTACAGAGATACAAGCATCACGAAATTGCAAATAAAGGGGGGAAAAAAGAGCGGCCGCAGCGCGGGCGGCGTCGGCATCGGGGCGGCCGGAGCGCGGGCGGCGTCGGCATCGCGGCGAGCGGCGGCGTCGGGGCGCGAGGGGGAAGGAGGAGAGGAGGGGAACGGCGCGGTGGCTCAAAGTTGTGGGAGCGGGATGGCGTCGGGGCAGCTCGGCGACGGTGACGACGGCGGCCGGAGCGCGAGCGGCGATGGCGAGGAGGCAAGGCGAGGGCGAGGGCGTCGGCGAGGGCGAGCAGGCTACCCTCTCGAGCTCCTCTCTACTGCAGGCAGTAAATGCCTACCTCTCGCCCTGTTGGGCCTGCTTCCACTGCGGGCCTGCATCCTGGCCCATATGTAGAGTTTCAAGTCGTATGCAAGC
Organism: Thinopyrum elongatum; assembly: GCA_011799875.1. NCBI lineage: Eukaryota > Viridiplantae > Streptophyta > Magnoliopsida > Poales > Poaceae > Thinopyrum > Thinopyrum elongatum. Next base: position 16,644,916 of record CM022299.1, read on the forward strand.
CGTGGTTGCTTAGTAGGCGGGCATTTTTGTATTTTTTGCATATATGTTTTTAAATTTTTAATGTTATTTTTTTGCATATGTTATTTTTAGTAATATAATTTTAGTTGCATAAATTTTATATAATTTTAGTTGCATAATTTTATATAATTTAGTTATATAATTTTAGTTGCATAAATTTTATATAATTTTAGTTGCATAAGTTTTATTTTTTATTGATTCTTTTTAGTTGATTCCTTTTGCTATTAGAGTTTTATAAAAGCTTTTTAAGTTTGCTATAAAGTTTGTAATAAAAAATACTTTATGAAAAATCTTTTTTCTATTAAAGTTTTTAACAAAAAAATACTTTGATAATTTTAGTTAATATTATTTTGATTCTTTTTGCTATTGAAGAATATTATACTTTTGATTTAGTTGATCATAACAAAATATTTTAATTGATTCTTTTTAGTTCATTCTTTTTGCTATTAGAGTTTTATAAAAGCTTTTTAGTTCATTTTTTTGCTATTAATTCATTCTTTGAGTTAAATGACCCTGAAATTGAAAAGCACTACAAATGAACTCTGAAAATGTTGAAACTTGGCATGGAATCATAATTTCACCCACATAGCATGTGCTAAAAAGTTGAGAGGGTTACGGGAAAAACTGCATGCACTTCGTGTACAAACTGGACAATCTCTTTCGAAGTATCAGGGTTTTGGACCAAAACTCATCTATCACAAAGGAATTTTATTTTTTTTAACTTATTTTCACTCCAGAATTTTTGTGCGTTTAATATACACCATTCAAAGGCACATCGTCAATTTTCAAGCCTTTTCTAACTTCATTTGCTATTTTCATGCATTTAATGATATATTTTGAGTTAAATGACCCTAAAATTGAAAAGCACTACAAATGAACTCTGAAATGTTTGAAACTTGGCATAGTATCATAATTTCACCCACATAGCATGTGCTAAAAAGTTGAGAGGGTTACGGCAAAAATTTGATGCCCTTCGTGTACAAACTAGACAATCTCTTTCGAAGTATTAGGTTTTGGACGAAAACTCATCTATTACAAAGGGATTTTATTTTTTTAAACTTATTTTTACTCCAGACTTTTGTGCATTCAATATGCACCATTCAAAGGCACATCGTCAATTTTCAACCCTTTTCTGACTTCATTTGCTATTTTCATGCATTTAATGATTTATTTTGATCTAAATTACCCTAAAATTGAAAAGCACTGCAAATGAACTCTGAAAAGGTTGAAACTTGGCATGGTATCATAATTTCACCCACATAGCATGTGCTAAAAAGTTGAGAGGGTTATGGGAAACATTGGATGCACTTCATGTACAAACTGGACAATCGCTTATGAAGTATCAGGGTTTCAGACGAAAACTCATCTATTACAAAAGGGATTTCATTTCTTGACATGTAACTGCAGTGATATTCTAGATCAAAGCCATCATCAGAATAGTTGTGGAGAGAAAGTCTTCACTTGTTCTTCGCGTGTGTCCCTTGCTTATTGCTACGTAATCATGGATAATCTTCATCGTTTAACAAGGTGCTTGGGTCAGCCTTCACTTTGAAGGGAGGAATTTCATGAAACTTTTCATAATCTTCAGACATGTCTGTCTTGCCCTCCACTCCCACGATATCTCTTTTCCCTGAAAGAACTATGTGGCGCTTTGGCTCATCGTATGATGTATTCGCTTCCTTATCTTTTCTTTTTCTCGGTTTGGTAGACATGTCCTTCACATAGAAAACCTGCTCCACATCATTGGCTAGGACGAATGGTTCGTCTGTGTACCTAAGATTGTTGAGATCCACTGTTGTCATTCCGTACTGTGGGTCTACCTGTACCCCGCCTCCTGACAGATTGACCCATTTGCACCGAAACAAAGGGACCATAAAATCATGTCCATAGTCAAGTTCCCATATGTCCTCTATGTAATCATAATATATGTCCTTTCCCCTATTGGTTGCTGCATCAAAGCGGACACCACTGTTTTGGTTGGTGCTCTTTTGATCTTGGGCGATCATGTAAAATGTATTCCCATTTATCTCGTACCCTTGGTAAGTCAATACAGTAGAAGATGGTGTCCTGGCTAACGAGTACAGCTCATCTCCAACAATGTTGTTACCCATGAGATGTGTTTGCAACCAACTGCAGAAAGTCCTGATGTGTTCACATGTGATCCATTCGTCAGACTGCTCCGGGTGTTTGGAGCGCAGAATATTCTTGTGTTCATTGACATACGGGGTCACCAAGGTAGAATTCTGTAGAACTGTGTAGTGTGCTTGAGCCCAAGAATGCCCGTCCCTACATATTATTGAATCCACTCCTAGCGTGCCTTTTCCAGTCTGAAAGAACATGTGGTGCCCCCATGTTTGGTTTTGGTAATTGATGACAATCTCTATGGACTAATGGTTGCCTTGAGTTATATTTTAAGGGTTTGTCCATAGGCTTTTCTTGGAGTTCATTTGTTGGTTTCAAGGAGAGTTTGTGATGACCAAGGTGCTATTAAGGAATTATCCAAAGATTGGTCATGTGAGTGTTGAGCTTATTGCAAGCATGTCTTGAAGAAGACGATTGTGTGATCATTCATGTTTACCTTCAAGACATCATCCAAATGAAGAGAGTTGGAAAGATTCAAGGTTGATCAAGACTAAGTCAAGAGTGAATCAAGTTGATCAACACACAAAGCGTAGAAGATGTACCGAGAGGGATCAAGTGATCCCATGGTATGGTAAGCATTGTCCATTACGCTTTGTGTACTAACCCATGGTCTACGTGAGAGTTCTATGTGGGGTTAGGTATGTTTCCATGGGCTTGCGTCAAGAGGAAGATATCATACAACCCACGGAGAGGATGACATCAAGTGGTGATCGTCATCAAGATTGCCGTGTGCAAGTTCAAGTGGAGCATCACAAAGAGATCAAGTGCTTGAAGCTTGCCGTCCATTGCGGTGACAATGGACTTGTGAAGATGTGCTAAAGAGTGGCTCACCCATAGTGGAGTATGGGGGAGCAATCAACTAGTCTTCATCGAGCCAACGCAATCAAGAAAGGTGGTCCAACTTGAGGGAGTCAAGATCGTCATCATCTAGCTCAAGTGGACTATGTGCAAGGCAAAGGTTTGCCCTTGATAGGTTTTCTCTTTTACCGGTCTCATGGTGGTAGTTGGGAGACCGGGTTATAGGATCGATTGCCGTACTATCAAGGGGGGCTCTCAAGTTGGTAGCTTGATCGTATCGTTCGTAGAGAGCTTAAACCATTGCATACTTGCATCATCTTTATTGGTTCTTCTCTTTGTGAGATTTGGAGCTTATGTTCATCTTGATGACAAGCTCGAGTTCATCGAAAACAGAGTTCACATGCACCTTCTATGATGTTTTCGATGTTGGAGGTTATGACAGTTCTTCTCTGCTGGAGGTTTCACTCTTCTATTTCTAAGGCATACCTCCCCTGCCTCTTCTTACTATAACCAGTCATTGTTGGATAGTACTCATCGTCATCTATCCAACAAGCTTGAGTTTGCTCAATTCGGAGATCATTTGCAAAAGTTGTGGCAGTTCTGGTTTTCTTGCTTCCTTCTGTTTTCTGTGGATAGTGTGGTAGCACACAAGCGGTAGTACCGCTGGTACCCACGGTAGCACCGCTCTGACGGTAGTACCACGGGGTACTGCCGCGCCAGTACCGCTTGGGGGATTCCTGCGCATGCAACTTTCTGTTGCCTTTTTCCTTTTGCCGATACTTGCACGGTAGTAGCACGGTAGTACCACTTAAGCGGTACTTCCGCTCTACTACCGCTGCCAGTTCCGCTTGCAGAAATTCCTCTGTGCAACTTTCTATTTCCTTTTTCCCTTTTGCGGTAGAAGAGCGGAACTAGCACGGTAGTACCGTTTGGTGAGGTACTGCCGCCCTAGTACCCTCTACTACTGCTGCCTTGCCTTGTCCAGGGACCCCAAGCGGTAGTACCGCTGGGGGCAACGGTAGTACCGCTCCGGCGGCACTACCGCTCCTGTACTCTACGTACTCCCTGGCCAGCGCGTTGTAGTACCGCCTAAGCGGTAGTACCGCTCCTAGGAGCGGTAGTACCGCTTAGCTGCGGGCTGGGCAGATAACGGTTGGATTTGGGGGTGCCTATAAAAGGGGGTCTTCTTCCCCATTGCATCTTATCCCTTTAGCTTGTGTTCTTCCCATATTGTTGACCTTCTTCGAGCTTGCTATCTCTCAATCCCTCCATGGATTCTTGCTAGTTTTTGGGGGAAAAGAGAGAGAAGATCTAGATCCACATTTCCACCAATCACTTTCTCCTCTATGTGAGGGGAACCCCTTGGATCTAGATCTTGGAGTTCTTGGTGTTCTCCTTCTTGTTCTTCCTCTCATTTTCCTCCCTAGCATTAGTTGCTTTGGTGGGATTTGGGAGAGAAGGACTTGGGCACTCCATGTGCCCCTGCCATTGCATTTGGTGCATCGGTTTGAGTTCTCCACGGTGATACATGGAAGTTTCTAGTTGAGAAGCTTATTACTCTTGGGTTCTTGGTACCCTTGAGCTTGTTCCTCTTGGGTGCTTGGGCGCCCTAGACGGTTGGTGGTGTTCGGAGCTCAATCATTGTGGTGTAAAGCTCCGGGCAAGCGTCGGGGTCTCCAATTAGGTTGTGGAGATCGCCCCGAGCAATTTGACGGGTACCGGTGACCGCCCCCAAGGGTTGCCAAAGTGTACGGGTTCGGTGACCGCCCCCAAGGGTTGCCATTTGTACGGGTTCGGTGACCGCCCTCAAGGGTCCCTTAGTGGAATCACGGCATCTTGCATTGTGCGAGGGCGTGAGGAGATTACGGTGGCCCTAGTGGCTTCTTGGGGAGCATTGTGCCTCCACACCGCTCCAAACGGAGATTAGCATCCGCAAGGGTGTGAACTTCGTGATACATCGTCGTCTCTGCGTGCCTCGGTTATCTCTTACCCGAGCCCTTTACTTATGCACTTTACTTTGTGATAGCCATATTGATTCTTGTCATATATCTTGCCATCACTTAGTTGTTTATCTTGTTTAGCATAAGTTGTTGGTGCACATAGGTGAGCCTAGTTGTTGTAGGTTTTTGTGCTTGACAAATTAACCGCTAGGTTTATTCCGCATTGTTCAAGCCTAAACCGTAATTATTTTAAAGCGCCTATTCACCCCCCCCCCCCCCCCCCTCTATGCGACATCCACGATCTTTCACAGTCAGTTTCCCCTAATACCGCGATTGAGGCACACCAATCGGCTTAAGGTCAGGAATGAAGTCAACACAAAACCCAATGACCTCCTCTATTTGCCGGCCCATGGAGATGCTTCCTTCTAGCCTAGCACGGTTACGAACATATTTTTTTAAGACTCCCATGAACCTCTCAAAGCGGAACATATTGTGTAGAAATACCAGACCCAGAATGGCAATATCGTCGACTAGATGAACTAGGACGTGCGTCATGATATTGAAGAAGCATGGTGGGAACACCAACTCGAAACTGACAAGACATTGCACCAAATCATTCTTTAACATTGGTAGGATTTCTCGATCAATTACCTTCTGAGAGATTGCATTGAGGAATGCACATAGCTTCACAATGGCTAATTAAACATTTTCCGCTAGAAGCCCCCTCAATGCAACCAGAAGCAGTTGTGTCATAATCACATGGTAGTCATGAGACTTTAGTTTCTGGAACTTTTTCTCTGCCATATTTATTATTCCCTTTATATTCGACGAGAAGCCAAATGGGACCTTCATACTGAGCAGGCATTCAAAGAAAATTTCCTTCTCTTATTTGGTAAGAGCATAGCTAGCAGGACCTTGATACTGCTTTGGATGCATGCCGTCTTTTTCATGCACACATTGCTGGTCCTCCTGTGCCTCTGGTGTATCTTTTATCTTCCCATACACGCCCATGAAGCCTAGCAGGTTCATGCAAATATTCTTCGTCACGTGCATCACGTCGATTGCAGAGCGGACCTCTAGGTCTTTCCAATAGGATAGGTCCCAAAATATAGATTTCTTCTTCCACATGGGTGCGCGTCCCTCAGCGTCATTCGAAATAGATTGTCCGCCAGGACCCTTTCCAAATATTACTTGTAAATCCTTGACCATATCAAGTATGACATCACTAGTACAGAGGACGGGCTTCTTCCGGTGATCTGCCTCACCTTTGAAATGCTTGCCTTTCTTTCTTAAGAGATGGTTGGTCGGAAGAAATCGACGATGTCCCAAGTACACATTCTTTCTGCATTTATCCAAATATATACTTTCGGTATCATCTAAATAGTGCATGCATGCGTGGTATCCCTTGTTTGTCTGTCCTGAAATGTTACTAAGAGCAGACCAATCATTGATGGTTACAAACAGCAACGCATGTAGGTCAAATTCCTGCTGTTTGTGCTCATCCCACACGCATACACCTTTTCCATTCCACAGCTGTAAAAGTTCTTCAACTAATAGCCTTAGGTACACATCAATGTCGTTGCCGGGTTGCTTAGGGCCTTGGATGAGCACTGGCATCATAATGAACTTCCGCTTCATGCACAACCAAGGAGGAAGGTTATAGATACATAGAGTCACGGTCCAGGTGCTTTGATTGTTGCTTTGCTCCCCAAAAGGATTAATGCCATCTGCACTTAAACCAAACTATACGTTCCTTGCGTCACCTGCAAAGTCCCCCCACTTTCTCTCGATTTTTCTCCACTGCGACCCATCAGCGGGTGCTCTCAACTTCCCGTCTTTCTTACGGCCTTCTTTGTGCCATTGCAACAACTTGGCATGCTCTTTGTTTCTGAACAGACGTTTCAACCGTGGTATTATAGGAGCATACCACATCACCTTGGCAGGAACCCTCTTCCTGGGGCGCTCGCCCTCAACATCACCAGGGTCATCTCGTCTGATCTTATACCGCAATGCACCGCATACCGAGCATGCGTTCAAATCCTCGTACTCACCGCAGTAGAGGATGCAATCATTAGGGCATGCATGTATCTTCTGCACCTCTAATCCTAGAGGGCATAGAACCATCTTTGCTTCATACGTACTGTCGGGCAATTCGTTATCCTTTGGAAGATTCTTCTTCATTATTTTCTGTAGCTTGCCAAATCTGTTGTCAGATACACCATTGTCCGCCTTCCATTGCAGCAATTCCAGTGTGGTACCGAGCTTTATGTTGTCATCTTTGCAATTTGGGTACAACCCTTTTTTGTGATCCTCTAACATGCGATCGAACTTCAACTTCTCCCTTTCACTTTGGCATTCTCTCTGTGCATCAACCATGACCCGGCGAAGATCATCATCGGGCACATCGTCTGGTGCCTCTTGATCTTCAGCTTCCCCCGTTGCAGTATCACCGTAGTCAGGGGGTTAGTTGTCATCATCCTCTTCTTCTTCGTTGTCTTCCATCATAACCCCTCTTTCTCCGTGCTTGGTCCAAACATTATAGTGTGGCATGAAACCATTCTCAAGAAGGTGGATGTGAAGGGTTTTCGAGGAAGAGTGATCCTTCGTATTCCCACAGACAGTACATGGACAATACATAAAACCATTCTGCTTGTTTGCCTCAGCCACTTCGAGAAATTTATGCAGGCCCTGAATATACTCGGAGGTGCGTCGGTCACCGTACATCCATTGCCGGTTCATATGCGTGCATTATAGAATTAAGTGTATCAAAAACAATTACAGAACATCATGAATAGAGAAGTGGCCAAATTAATACAAGTTCATCATCACATTAAAACCAAAGTACAGTAGTGATCAAATGTTATTACTGAAAAAATAAATACATAAAGTTCATACATAGTTCTCATATAACAACATATAGCTCTCTAGAGCATCTAATTAAAACATACATTGAAACTAACATACAATTATGTAAAACATTTCAATGCAACAACAAATGTGATCATAATCGCAACTAAGGTAACAATTGATCCAACAACATAATGATACCAAGCGTCATTATCAATGGCATATTTTCTAATCTTTCGAATCTTCAAGCGCATTGCATTCATCTGGATCTTGTGATCATCGATGACATCTGCAACATGCAACTCCAATTCCATCTCCTACTCCTCAATTCTTTTCAATTTTTTCTTCAAGTAATTGTTTTCTTTTTAACTAAATTTAACCTCTCGACAAGAGGGTCGGTTGGAATTTTCGGTTCACATACCTCCTAGATAAAAACATCTATGTCACGTTGGTCAGCATAATTGTCATAAACACTAAATGAAACAAATAGTTATAAAAGATAATATACCACATCCGAATCATAGACCGGACGAGGGCCGACGGGGGCGGACACCAAAACCATGGCACTATATAATAACAAACAATAATAAAAGTAAGAAATGTATACAAGTATCTATCTAAATCATACAAGTAAGAATTTTTTTTCTTTTAAAAAGAAGATAAGAACAAGAGGCTCACCACGGTGGTGCCGGCGACGAGATCAGCGCGGGTGATCGACGGCGGTGAGGACGGGGACGGGACGGGACGGACCGCCAAAACTAGACAAATCTTGGGGAAAATGGAGCTTGGAGAGGAGAAAGCTTAAGTATGGCTCGGGCATTTCATCGAACACCTCATGTGCATAGGAGGTGAGAGCAGAGCAGCACACACCTCCCACACGCCGGTCAGCCAAAAAACAGAGGAGTGAGCGTGCAGGGGCGAGCATATATATAGGCATCTCTTTAGTCCCGGTTGATGGCTAGAACCGGGACAGAAGACTGACCTTTAGTCCCGGTTCCTGCGCCAGGAGGGGGGCCCTTTAGTCCCGGTTCGTATCTGGAACCGGGACTGGTGCCTGCCGTGGCCCGGCCGGCGTTCTGGCCTCACAAACCGGGACTAATGCACCCATTAGTACCGGTTCGTAACACGACCGGGACTAATGCACTTATCTGGCCTGGACCAAAGCCCTGTTTTCTACTATTGGTGCATCGCATGGTTGCCAAGTAAGTACACAGAAATAAGCTAAGGACACGATTGATATGCATGTAAGGAACGTGCAACTTTATTACTACATATTCCATCCGTTTCATAATGTAGTACATATTAGGTTTTTCAAAAGTAAAATATATGTATGTTTAACTAAGTTATACAATAACTATCGACTAAATAAACAAATATCAAATTTACCGCACGTATGAATATAATGATAATAGTATTGTGGATTTTTTTTACAAACTTGATAAAACAGACATGTTTGACTTTTAAAACACAAAAAATATACACTATATTTTCAAACGAAGGTCCGCCACCCACACTTCCTCCCTCCTTCCAGTAGCTCCACCTCTTGTGGCGCCCTTCTTCTCTATACCTCCACGCTAGCAGAGCCGCCCGGCTGTGCGCCGCTCGACCCCATTGAGAACGCTTCCATGCCTCGCCTGGTTCCCTTGCCCCCTGTCAGCCTCCTTCAACCCCTTGATCTCTGCTTCCCCTCACCCTGTTCGCATTCGATGACCGTCGCGCCATGGACGCCCGACCATAGCCCCTGCTCACACGGCCGGCCACCCAACGCCAGCCTTGGCGCCACGGACGGCTCCCTTCACGCGTCGCACCAACTCAACCGGGGTGCTGCCGGCCGCGGATACACGTGGCACCAACTTGCGACTCGGACCTGGACATGGTCGGGTGCCTCTCCGGGCAGCAACATGTCGCCGATGGCCAGGGCGCAGCGGTGAGCGGTGATGCAGGGGCCCGATTCCCTTCTAAAAAAAATTGCAGGGCTCGATTGCTTTTGAAAAGAATTGCAGGAACGCAATTGCTTAGTAAAAATATTTGCAGGGACTCGATTGCTTTTTCAAAAAAATATTATTTGGACTCGATTGCTTTCTAAAAATATTTGCAGGGGTTGTTCTATAAAAATGACTGACACGTGGGACCCACCCATCATAATGGTCAAAGCTAACGGTGTTGACTGTTGTGCCACATACGACTAACACATGGGACCCACCCGTCATGATGGTCAAAGCTAACTATGTTGACTTTTATGCCACAAGCGACTGACACATGGGAGATACCCGTCATAATGGTTAAAGAAAACGGTTGACTTTTATGCCACAAACGACTGACACATGGTACCCACCCATGGTACGAGTTGAGAGTTGCCAATTAATCCCTGCCTCTTCCCTCCCTCCTCTCCGGTGGCATTGTCAGCCGGTGAGCGAGTGCGGGAGGAGGTCGGGTCTCCCTTGTATATAGTAGTCTAGCTAGGTTTGAGGCTTCTGCACGGATGTGCTTTGATGGCATGTGGCGTTATGCTGATGGAGTCCAGTCCACGGCTTCTTGCTTGTAGCATGCGAAGGTCACCGACATGGCCCTCGTCTTATTTTCTGGGGTGGAGGCGAAGGAGGGGCGACGGATCTGGTGCATGCTCCCCTAATAAGTGTGCGGTTGTATCGAGCTGGACCACCAACATGGATCCCTTCCTATTCTCTCGCCCTCGAGGTGATGGTTGGGGATTTGGTTGGCTTTCATGGTGTGGTCCAGTTATGCGGTGGGATCTCTCACTGGGTCCGAGCTTCCGACGAGATGGGTGTGCCCTATTCTGGCAGGGGATCTCCAGGTTGTCCTTTTCAATTATTCCCATATTGGTGATTGTGGAGTTGCAAAGGAGATTCGGGATGATGGAAGCTGTTGATGGGGATCGAGAGTGACTACGAAGGTAGATTTGGAGGAGCAACGACACCCATAGTGGCCTTTTCCCGGCCTCCTTCGATGCAGTAGGGTCTGCGTGATACAGCAATGTGGGGGTTGGTGGCCGTTATGTGTTGGGTATGGTTGTCACATTGATCATGCGCTTATGAGGTTGCATGCTCCGTGAGTAGTCCACATGTTGTTAGTTTGTATCGGTTTTCACCAGGTTTCCCCCGTTAATGAAAAAATTTCTTATTAACTGTCTAAAAACTTCAACGAGGAATTAGTGGAAAAATTAGCAACAATCATAATCCAGCAAATGACAACACTTGAACTAGATGATTGTAAAGGTTACATCCTTTTTGGGGGTTGTCGTCCTTTCGACCCCCCCCCCCCCCTTATGTCTAAATCCTGGCTCCGCCCCGAATTTAGGATAATGGAAGTTGCTAATGGAGGTCGAGAGCGACTATGACGGTGGATTTGAAGGAGCAACGATGCCCACGGTGGCCTTTTGCCGGCCTCCTCCGATGACCCGCTCGATTTCCTAGCCTAACGACTTTGTTGTTTCCTCTTGGCCAAGATGCCACCTAGGAGGCGGAGTCCATGGCGTGGTGCCATGGAGGACTCACCGGGCCAAGTGGTTTTGTCCCCGGCGCCGGTAAGGCAGGATCAGTTTCGGAGCCGATTGCGGTTCTTGCTTCCTGTTTGGGGTCCTTTTTGCAAGAACCAAGGACTGCTCTGTACTTTTAAGTTTTCTTTGGGTCCTCTTGTCAAGCACTCAAGCTTATCTAAATGGATATGGGTCTCCGAGGCACTTGTCTGCTAATAAATAAATAATCAGATTTACTATTTCACATCTAGATGTGAAATAGTTATCTCACATCTAACTTTATCACCGTAGGATGAAAGCCCTTTAAGATTCGTTCTCTTTTCTAAGCTCAGTGCATTGTTTTTTTTTTCGTTCTTCTTCTTCCAGGAAGTATTTGAAATAATATTACTGAGAGTCTTGTCATGCAAATCCATGTCATGCATGCATGCATGCTTGCAGTCCCAGCAGACAAGCAATGTTAAACAAGCTAGTGGTTGATGATCAGTGCCAGACGCGTCGTGTTAGATAGGCTAGAGGTTGATGATCAGCCCCTTTAAATTTTCCTTGTTTGTTTTTGTTTTTTAGTTTTATTTTAACTTATCGTTATTTTCATTTATTTTTCTTTTGGATTTGCTAATTTTCATCTAGATGATTTTACACCTAAGTTGTTCACCACTCAATCAAACATGTATGTTTCATGCCTTGGATCGTGATGGTGTTTGCCTTTTTCGGACCGGTTTTTGTGTCGCACTGGTGGCCTTTGTCTTCCATATTTGCGTAAGTGTGAGTATATGAGTCTCTGTTTCACATAGATTGTTAGAAATGTCTCATCTAAATTTTTAAATGTATGATCTTTTGTTTCTGAGATTTTCGTGCAGCGTTTTGATCTGTGTCACGTTATCAATCCGTTTTGGGGCTTACCTTCCGTTGTTGGCTGGTTATGTGTCGTCGCATGCCGGGGCCGTTTCGCACCTCGCGTTTGTTGTCAGGGTTGTGTCAGTTTTCACTTTGTGCGGACAACAACTTTTCTCACTATGTTTAGGTGCGGTTCAGTTTTTTAATAGAGTAACATGACTTGTTGAGATCTCTCTCTCTCTCTCTCTCTCTCTCTTCTCTCTCTCTCTCTCTCCTCTCTCTCTCTCTCTCTCTCTCTCTCTCTCGCTCGCTCGCTCTCTCTCTCTCCTTCGTTGAGCTACGGTTTAATTTTTTATTTTTATTTTTCTATTTCTTTTTTTCTTTTTAGTTTGGTATAGTTGTTCTAGTTATAAGTCGACCTTTAACTCGCATTTAGGCCTGTAATTTATTTCATTCCAGTTGCAAGTCCATCCTTGGCTCACAATTAGGCATATGATTTGTATTTCATCCCAATCGCAAGTCCACCCTTAACTCACAACTGGGCTCGTAGTTTGTAGTTCTCCCAGTTGCAAATAAACCCTCGACTCACAACTCGTACCATAGTTTTGTATACTTGTCCCAGTTGCATGTCCACCCTCGACTAGTATCTCGTATTGTAGTTTTATGTAGTTGCCCAGTTGCAACTTGCAAGTACACCCTCGACTCGCAACTAGTCACGTAGTCTGCTTCATCCTAGTTGCAAGCCCACCCTTTGTCTCGCAACTCGGCATGTGTTTTGTTTTTCTCCCTGTTGCAAATCGATCCTTGATTCGCAATTGGGCCCGTAGTTTGTTTTATCCTAATTGCAAGTCAACTGTTCACTCGCAACTATGCTTATAGTTCGTAGTTGTCCTTGTTGCCAGTCCACCATCCATTCGTAATTGGACTCGTAGTTGTCCGAGTTGAAAGTCCATGCATCCTCGGCTCATGACTGGAGCTTATGTTTTATTTTTCATCATGGTTCCAAGCAGGCCCGTTGAAGGGGCTGTGTGAGCTGTGCGCTCGCACAGGGCCCCCAAATTCAAGGGCCCCCAATTTGGGTCGATGTATATGGAACAGCGCATGTAATATTTCAGTTTGGGCCAGCATTACCTTGTCGCCGGAAGCACTCTTTGGGCTTCTTGGACCTGGTCGACTCAAGTCGTTCACTGGCCGCTCTCGTCCAGAAGTGCATCGATCGAAAGACGAAACGGCAAACAACGATACATACGGGATTTCCTGCGATCCTGCCTATCCTTATGCTAGTTCGCTTCGATTGAATCGGCGCCTCGACGGCGATTGCTTTGCAGATCGGCAACGCTACAGGTGAGAGCCAGCAGCACGCGGGAACTACAAGGGAGACACTGCCGCGCCGGCCGACACTGCCACCGTGCTGCGCCGTCCGCACCTCTGCGGACAACAAGGCAAAACGTTGAACCAACTGGTGCCCTACCGCAGTACGCTCTTCCCCTTTTCTCTAATTTCCATGCGAAGGGCAAAGTTCTATTAAGACTTCTGAATTCATCAATCATCATGTACAGCATTTCACTAATATTTTTTGGAACATTGTTTGCAGGCCTGATTATTTGCCTAGTTGTTGAAGTTGTCACGCCTTCATGATCTTCAATAGTTGCTCGTCCAAAATCAAGGTTCGATCTATTTCTATTCTACAATCTGTACGAGTCACAAGCCTATAATTCATGGAGTTTAAAACTTCAAATGCATTTATATTATTTTTGTTTGGTTCATAAACATAAACAATCATGCATTCTTGAAATAGGAAGTATATATGATTCTGGTGCCGAAAAACATAGGAATGAACAAAAAACTAGAAGCAGCCCTCAATCTCAAAGGAGTGCTCTTGAAAAATTGTTGTGAAAAGATCCCAAACTAATTCTGAAAATGAAACTCCAGATTCTAATATTGATGATTGTCATGGTGACGATGCAGTAGAGGTTGAGGTTGCCACTGCAGAAATTCATGAAGGTGATGATGGTCATGGTAGAGTATGACGTTAGTTTATTGCTTTTAGTTTTTGCATTGATACTTGAGAAAATTCTAAATATTGTGTGACATAACACAAATTTAAATTATATAATTATAAGTGAGATTATGCTTGAGTTTTTATTTTTCAAATTTTAGGGCCCCATTGCGCTTTTCGTACCGGGGCCCCGGATTTCTGGAGACGGCCCTGGTTCCAAGTCCACCCTTGACTCATAAGTGGGCCATAGTTTATTTCCTCCCGGTTGCAAGTCGATACTTGACTCGCAACTATGTTCGTAGTTTCACAGTGTCTCAGTTGCAAGTCCACCATTGCGACTCGCAACTCGTATCGTAGTTTTGTGTAGTTGTCCCAGTTGCAAGTCCACCTTCGACTCACCCATAATTTGTTTCATATCAGTTTTAAGTCCACCATTGACTCGCAACTCGGCCCGTGTTTAGTTTTCATCCCGGTTGTGGGTCCACTATTGACTTGCAGTTGGGCCCGTAGTTCATTTCATCCTAGTTTCAAGTCGACCCTTGACTTGCAAATGGGCTCATAATTTCATAGTTCTCTGAGATTTTCGTACTCGTCGTCATCTATCCAACAAGCTTGAGTTTGCTCAATTCGGAGCTCATTTGCAAAAGTTGTGGCAGTTCTGGTTTTCTTGCTTCCTTCTGTTTTCTGTGGACAGTGTGGTAGCACACAAGCGGTAGTACCGCTGGTACCCACGGTAGCACTGCTCCGATGGTAGTACCGCGGGTACTGCCGCGCCAGTACCGCTTGGGGGATTCCTGCGCGTGCAACTTTCTGTTGCCTTTTTCCTTTTGCCGGTACTTGCACGGTAGTAGCACGGTAGTACCGCTTAAGCGGTACTTCCGCTCTACTACCGCTGCCAGTTCCACTTGCAGAAATTCCTCTGTGCTACTTTCTGTTTCCTTTTTCCCTTTTGCGGTAGAAGAGCGGAACTAGCACGGTAGTACCGCTTGGTGCGGTACTGCCGCCCTAGTACCCTCTACTACTGTTGCCTTGCCTTGTCCAGGGACCCCAAGCGGTAGTACCGCTGGGGGCAACGGTAGTACCGCTCCGGCGGCACTACCGCTCCTGTACTCTACGTACTCCCTGGCCAGTGCATGGTAGTATCGCCTAAGCGGTAGTACCGCTCCTAGGAGCGGTAGTACCGCTTAGCTGCGGGCTGGGCAGATAACGGTTGGATTTGGGGGTGCCTATAACAGGGGGTCTTCTTCCCCATTGCATCTTATCCCTTTAGCTCGTGTTCTTCCCCCATTGTTTACCTTCTTCGAGCTTGCTATCTGTCAATCCCTCCATGGATTCTTGCTAGTTTTTGGGGGAAAAGAGAGAGACGATCTAGATCCACATTTCCACCAATCATTTTCTCCTCTATGTGAGGGGAACCCCTTTGATCTAGATCTTGGAGTTCTTGGTGTTCTCCTTCTTGTTCTTCCTCTCATTTTCCTCCCTAGCATTAGTTGCTTTGGTGGGATTTGGGAGAGAAGGACTTGGGCACTCCGTGTGCCCTTGCCATTGCATTTGGTGCATCGGTTTGAGTTCTCTACGGTGATACGTGGAAGTTTCTAGTTGAGAAGCTTATTACTCTTGGGTTCTTGGTACCCTTGAGCTTGTTCCTCTTGGGTGCTTGGGTGCCCTAGACGGTTGGTGGTGTTCGGAGCTCAATCATTGTGGTGTAAAGCTCCGGGCAAGCGTCAGGGTCTCCAATTAGGTTGTGGAGATCGCCCCGAGCAATTTGACGGGTACCGGTGACCGCCCCCAAGGGTTGCCCAAGTGTACGGGTTCGGTGACCGCCCCCAAGGGTTGCCATTTGTACGGGTTCGGTGACCGCCCTCAAGGGTCCCTTAGTGGAATCACGGCATCTTGCATTGTGCGAGGGCGTGAGGAGGTTACAGTGGCCCTAGTGGCTTCTTGGGGAGCATTGTGCCTCCACACCGCTCCAAACGGAGATTAGCATCCGCAAGGGTGTGAACTTCAGGATATATCGTCGTCTCCGCGTGCCTCTGTTATCTCTTACCCGAGCCCTTTACTTATGCACTTTACTTTGTGATAGCTATATTGATTCTTGTCATATATCTTGCTATCACTTAGTTGTTTATCTTGCTTAACATAAGTTGTTGGTGCACATAGGTGAGCCTAGTTGTTGTAGGTTTTGTGCTTGACAAATTAACCGCTAGGTTTATTCCGCATTTATTCAAGCCTAAACCGTAATTATTTTAAAGCGCCTATTCACCCCCCCTCCCACCTCTAGGCGACTTCCATGATCTTTCACAATCAGTCTCCCCTCATACCACGATTGAGGGACACCAATCGGCTTAAGATCAGGAATGAAGTCAACACAAAACCCAATGACCTCCTCTATTTGCCGGCCCATGGAGATGCTTCCTTCTAGCCTAGTACGGTTATGAACATATTTTTTTAAGACTCCCATGAACCTCTCAAAGCGGAACATATTGTGTAGAAATACCGGACCCAGAATGGCAATATCGTCGACTAGATGAACTAGGACGTGCGTCATGATATTGAAGAAGGATGGTGGGAACACCAACTCGATACTGACAAGACATTGCACCAAATCATTCTTTAACCTTGGTAGGATTTCTCGATCAATTACCTTCTGAGAGATTGCATTGAGGAATGCACATAGCTTCACAATGGCTAATCAAACGTTTTCCGCTAGAAGCCCCCTCAATGCAACCAGAAGCAGTTGTGTCATAATCACGTGGCAATCATGAGACTTTACTTTCTGGAACTTTTTCTCTGCCATATTTATTATTTCCTTTATATTCGACGAGAAGCCAAACGGGAACTTCATACTGAGCAGGCATTCAAAGAAGATTTCCTTCTCTTATTTGGTAAGAGCATAGCTAGCAGGACCTTGATACTGCTTTGGATGCATGTCGTCTTTTTCATGCACATGTTGCTGGTCCTCCCGTGCCTCCGGTGTATCTTTTATCTTCCCATACACGCCCATGAAGCCTAGCAGGTTCATGCAAATATTCTTTGTCACGTGCATCATGTTGATTGCAGAGCGGACCTCTAGGTCTTTCCAATAGGATAGGTCCCCAAAATATAGATTTCTTCTTCCACATGGGTGCGCGTCCCTCAGCGTCATTCGAAACAGATTGTCTGCCAGGACCCTTTCTAAAGATTACTTGTAAATCCTTGACCATATCAAGTATGACATCACCAGTACAGAGGACGGGCTTCTTCCGGTGATCTACCTCACCTTTGAAATGCTTGCCTTTCTTTCTTAAGAGATGGTTGGTCGAAAGAAATCGACGATGTCCCAGGTACACATTCTTCCTGCATTTATCCAAATATATACTTTCGGTATCATCTAAACAGTGCGTGCATGCGTGGTATCCCTTATTTGTCTGTCCTCAAATGTTACTAAGAGCAGACCAATCATTGATGGTTACAAACAACAACGCATGTAGGTTAAATTCCTGCTGTTTGTGCTCATCCCACACACGTACACCTTTTCCATTCCACAGCTGTAAAAGTTCTTCAACTAATGGTCTTAGGTACACATCAATGTCGTTGCCGGGTTGCTTAGGGCCTTGGATGAGCACTGGCATCATAATGAACTTCCGCTTCATGCACAACCAAGGAGAAAGGTTATAGATACATAGAGTCACGGTCCAGGTGCTTTGATTGTTGCTTTGCTCCCCAAAAGGATTAATGCCATCTGCACTTAAACCAAACTATACGTTCCTTGCGTCACCTGCAAAGTCCCCCCACTTTCTCTCGATTTTTCTCCACTGCGACCCATCAGCGGGTGCTCTCAACTTCCCGTCTTTCTTACGGCCTTCTTTGTGCCATCGCAACAACTTGGCATGCTCTTTGTTTCTGAACAGACGTTTCAACCGTGGTATTATAGGAGCATACCACATCACCTTGGCAGGAACCCTCTTCCTGGGGCGCTCGCCCTCAACATCACCAGGGTCATCTCGTCTAATCTTATACCGCAATGCACCACATACCGGGCATGCGTTCAAATTCTCGTACTCACCGCTGTAGAGGATGCAATCATTAGGGCATGCATGTATCTTCTGCACCTCCAATCCTAGAGGGCATAGAACCTTCTTTGCTTCATACGTACTGTCGGGCAATTCGTTATCCTTTGGAAGATTCTTCTTCATTATTTTCTGTAGCTTGCCAAATCCGTTGTCAGATACACCATTGTCCGCCTTCCATTGCAGCAATTCCAGTGTGGTACCGAGCTTTGTGTTGTCATCTTCGCAATTTGGGTACAACCCTTTTTTGTGATCCTCTAACATGCGATCGAATTTCAACTTCTCCCTTTCACTTTGGCATTCTCTCTGTGCATCAACAATGACCCGGCGAAGATCATCATCGGGCACATCGTCTGGTGCCTCTTGATCTTCAGCTTCCCCCGTTGCAGTATCACCGTAGTCAGGGGGTTAGTTGTCATCATCCTCTTCTTCTTCGTTGTCTTCCATCATTACCCCTCTTTCTCCGTGCTTGGTCCAAACATTATAGTGTGGCATGAAACCATTCTCAAGAAGGTGGATGTGAAGGGTTTTCGAGGAAGAGTGATCCTTCGTATTCCCAAAGACAGTACATGGACAATACATAAAACCATTCTGCTTGTTTGCCTCAGCCACTTCAAGAAATTTATGTAGGCCCTCAATATACTCGGAGGTGCGTCGGTCACCATACATCCATTGCCGGTTCATCTGCGTGCATTATAGAATTAAGTGTATCAAAAACAATTACAGAACATCATGAATAGAGAAGTGACCAAATTAATACAAGTTCATCATCACATTAAAACCAAAGTACAGTAGTGATCAAATGTTATTACTGAAAAAATAAATACATAAAGTTCATACATAGTTCTCATAGAACAACATATAGCTCTCTAGAGCATCTAATTAAAACATACATTGAAACTAACATACATTATGTAAAACATTTCAATGCAACAACAAATGCGATCAGAATCGCAACTAAGGTAACAATTGATCCAACAACATAATGATACCAAGCCTTATTATCAATGGTATATTTTCTAATCTTTCTAATCTTCAAGCGCATTGCATTCATCTGGATCTTGTGATCATCGATGACATCCGCAACATGCAACTCCAATTCCATCTTCTACTCCTCAATTCTTTTCAATTTTTTCTTCAAGTAATTGTTTTCTTTTTCAACTAAATTTAACCTCTTGACAAGAGGGTCGGTTGGAATTTTCGGTTCACATACCTCCTAGATAAAAACATCTATGTCACGTTGGTCAGCATAATTGTCATAAACACTAAATAAAACTAATAGTTATAAAAGATAATATACCACATCCGAATCATAGACCGGACGAGGGCCGACGGGGGCGGACACCAAAACCATGGCACTATATAATAACAAACAATAATAAAAGTAAGAAATTTATACAAGTATCTATCTAAATCATACAAGTAAGAATTTTTTTTTCATTTAAAAAGATGATAAGAACAAGAGGCTCACCACGGTGGTGCCAGCGACGAGATCAGCGCGGGCGATCGACGGCGGTGAGGACGGGGACGGGACGGGACGGACCGCCAAACCTAGACAAATCTTGGGAAAATGGAGCTTGGAGGTCGAGCTTGGAGAGGAGAAAGCTTAAGTATGGCTCGGGCATTTCATCGAACACCTCATGTGCATAGGAGGTGAGAGCAGAGCAGCACACACCTCCCACACGCGGGTCGGCCAAAAAACAGAGGAGTGAGCGTGCAGGGGCGAGCATATATATAGGCATCTCTTTAGTCCCGGTTGATGGCTAGAACCGGGACAGAAGACTGACCTTTAGTACCGGTTCCAGCCACCAACCGGGACTAAAGGGGCTGCGCTGCGCCAGGAGGGAGGCCCTTTAGTCCCGGTTCGTATCTGCAACCGGGACTGGTGCCTGCCGTGGCCCAGCCGGCGTTCTGGCCTCACGAACCGGGACTAATGCACCCATTAGTACCGGTTCGTAACACGACCGGGACTAATGCACTTATCTGGCCTGGACCAAAGCCCTGTTTTCTACTATTGGTGCATCGCATGGTTGCCAAGTAAGTACACAGAAATAAGCAAAGGACACGATTGATATGCATGCAAGGAACGTGCAACTTTATTACTACATATTCCATCCGTTTCATAATGTAGTACATATTAGATTTTTCAAAAGTAAAAGATATGTATGTTTAACTAAGTTATACAATAACTATCGACTAAATAAACAAATATCAAATTTACCGCACGTATGAATATAATGATAATAGTATAGTGGATTTTTTTTACAAACTTGATAAAACAGACATGTTTGACTTTTAAAACACAAAAAATATACACTATATTTTCAAACGAAGGTCCGCCACCCACACTTCCTCCCTCCTTCCAGTAGCTCCACCTCTTGTGGCGCCCTTCTTCTCTATACCTCCACGCTAGCCAAGCCGCCCGGCTGTGCGCCGCTAGACCCCATTGACAACGCTTCCATGCCTCGCCTGGTTCCCTTGCCCCCTGTCAGCCTCCTTCAACCCCTTGATCTCTGCTTCCCCTCGCCCTGTTCGCATTCAATGGCCATCGCGCCATGGACGCCCGACCATAGCCCCTGCTCACACGGCCGGCCACCCAACGCCAGCCTTGGCGCCACGGACGGCTCCCTTCACGCGTCGCACCAACTCAACCGGGGTGCTGCCGGCTGCGGATACACGTGGCACCAACTTGCGACTCGGACCTGGACATGGTCGGGTGCCTCACCGGGCAGCAACATGTCGCCGACGGCCAGGGCGCAGCGGTGAGCGGTGATGCAGGGGCCCGATTCCCTTTTCAAAAAAAATTGCAGGGGCTCGATTGCTTTTGAAAAGAATTGCAGGAACGCAATTGCTTAGTAAAAATATTTGCAGGGACTCGATTGCTTTTTCAAAAAAATATTATTTGGACTCGATTGCTTTCTAAAAAAATTTGCAGGGGTTGTTCTATAAAAACGACTGACACGTGGGACCCACCCGTCATAACGGTCAAAGCTAACGGTGTTGACTGTTGTGCCACATACGACTAACACATGGGACCCACCCGTCATGATGGTCAAAGCTAACTATGTTGACTTTTATGCCACAAGCGACTGACACATGGGACCTACCCGTCATAATGGTCAAAGAAAACGGTTGACTTTTATGCCACAAACGACTGACACATGGTACCCACCCATGGTACGAGCACTAACGATCATTTTCCCTCCTTCGTTATCTCTCCTCCTTATCCTTGAGAGTTGCCAATTAATCCCTGCCTCTTCCCTCCCTCCTCTCCGGTGGCATTGTCAGCCGGTGAGCGAGTGCGGGAGGAGGTCGGGCCTCCCTTGTGTATAGTAGTCTAGCTAGGTTTGAGGCTTCTGCATGGATGTGCTTTGATGGCATGTGGCGTTATGCTGATGGAGTCCAGTCCATGGCTTCTTCCTTGCAGCATGCGAAGGTCACCGACATGGCCCTCGTCTTATTTTCTGGGGTGGAGGCGAAGGAGGGCCGACGGATCTGGTGCATGCTCCCCTAATAAGCATGCGGTTGTATCGAGCTGAACCACCAACATGGATCCCTTCCTATTCTCTTGCCCTCGAGGTGATGGTTGGGGATTTGGTTGGCTTTCATGGTGTGGTCCAGTTATGCGGTGGGATCTCTCACCGGGTCCGAGCTTCCGACGAGATGGGTGTGCCCTATTCTGGCAGGGGATCTCCAGGTTGTCCTTTTCAATTATTCCCATATTGGAGATTGTGGAGTTGCGAAGGAGATTCGGGATGATGGAAGCTGTTGATGGGGATCGATAGTGACTACGAAGGTAGATTTGGAGGAGCAACGACACCCATAGTGGCCTTTTCCCGGCCTCCTTCGGTGCAGTAGGGGTCTGTGTGATATAGCAATGTGGGGGTTGGTGGCCGTTATGTGTTGGGTATGGTTGTCACGTTGATCATGGCTTATGACGTTGCATGCTCCGTGAGTAGTCCACATGTTGTTGGTTTGTATCGGTTTTCACCAGGTTTCCCCCGTTAATGAAAAAATTTCTTATTAAGTGTCTAAAAACTTCAATGAGGAATTAGTGGAAAAATTAGCAACAATCATAATCCAGCAAATGACAACACTTGAACTAGATGATTGTAAAGGTTACATCCTTTTTGGGGGTTGTCGTCCTTTCGCCCCCCCCCCCCCCCCCCCTTATGTCTAAATCCTGGCTCTGCCCCGAATTTAGGATAATGGAAGTTGCTAATGGAGGTCGAGAGCGACTACGATGGTGGATTTGAAGGAGCAACGATGCCCACGGTGGCCTTTTGCCGGCCTCCTCCGATGACCCGCTCGATTTCCTAGCCTAACGACTTTGTTGTTTCCTCTTGGCCAAGATGCCACCTAGGAGGCGGAGTCCATGGCGTGGTGCCATGGAGGACTCACCGGGCCAAGTGGTTTTGTCCCCGGCGCCGGTAAGGCAGGATCAGTTTCGGAGCCGATTGCGGTTCTTGCTTCCTGTTTGGGGTCCTTTTTGCAAGAACCAGGGACTGCTCTGTACTTTTAAGTTTTCTTTGGGTCCTCTTGTCAAGCACTCAAGCTTATCTAAATGGATATGGGTCTCCGGGGCACTTGTCTGCTAATAAATAAATAATCAGATTTACTATTTCACATCTAGATGTGAAATAGTTATCTCACATCTAACTTTATCACCATAGGATGAAAGCCCTTTAAAGATTCGTTCTCTTTTCTAAGCTCAGTGCATTGTTTTTTTTCGTTCTTCTTCTTCCAGGAAGTATTTGAAATAATATTACTGAGAGTCTTGTCATGCAAATCCATGTCATGCATGCATGCATGCTTGCAGTCCCAGCAGACAAGCAATGTTAAACAAGCTAGTGGTTGATGATCAGTGCCAGACGCGTCGTGTTAGATAGGCTAGAGGTTGATGATCAGCCCCTTTAAATTTTCCTTTTTTTTGTTTTTTAGTTTTATTTTAATTTATCGTTATTTTCATTTATTTTTCTTTTGGATTTGCTAATTTTCATCTAGATGATTTTACACCTAAGTTGTTCACCACTCAATCAAACATGTATGTTTCATGTCTTGGGTCGTGATGGTGTTTGCCTTTTTCGGGCCGGTTTTTTGTGTTGCACTGGTGGCCTTTGTCTTCCATATTTGCGCAAGTGTGAGTATATGAGTCTCTGTTTCACATAGGTTGTTAGAAATGTCTCATCTAAATTTTTAAATGTATGATCTTTTGTTGCTGAGATTTTCGTGCTGCGTTTTGATCTGTGTCACGTTGTCAATCCGTTTTGGGGCTTACCTTCCGTTGTTGGCTGGTTATGTGTCGTCGCATGCCGGGGCCGTTTCGCACCTCGCGTTTGTTGTCAGGGTTGTGTCAGTTTTCACTTTGTGCGGACAACAACTTTTCTCACTATGTTTAGGTGCGGTTCAGTTTTTTAATAGAGTAACATGACTTGTTGAGATCTCTCTCTCTCTCTCTCTCTCTCTCTCCTTGGTTGAGCTACGGTTTAATTTTTTATTTTTATTTTTCTATTTCTTTTTTCTTTTTAGTTTGGTATAGTTGTTCTAGTTATAAGTCCACCTTTAACTCGCATTTAGACCTGTAATTTATTTCATTCCAGTTGCAAGTCCATCCTTGGCTCACAATTAGCCATATGATTTGTATTTCATCCCAATCGCAAGTCCATCCTTAACTCACAACTGGGCTCGTAGTTTGTAGTTCTTCCAGTTGCAAGTAAACCCTCGACTCACAACTCGTACCATAGTTTTGTATACTTGTCCCAGTTGCAAGTCCACCCTCGACTAGTATCTCGTATTGTAGTTTTATGTAGTTGCCCAGTTGCAACTTGCAAGTACACCCTCGACTCGCAACTAGTCACGTAGTCTGCTTCATCCTAGTTGCAAGCCCATCCTTTGTCTCGCAACTCGGCATGTGTTTTGTTTTTCTCCCTGTTGCAGATCGATCCTTGATTCGCAATTGGCCCCGTAGTTTGTTTTATCCTAATTGCAAGTCAACTGTTGACTCGCAACTATGCTCATAGTTCGTAGTTGTCCTTGTTGCCAGTCCACCATCCATTCGTAATTGGACTCGTAGTTGTCCGAGTTGAAAGTCCATGCATCCTCGGCTCATGACTGGAGCTTATGTTTTATTTTTCATCACGGTTCCAAGCAAGCCCGTTGAAGGGGTTTTGCGAGCTGTGTGCTCGCACAGGGCCCCCCAAATTCAAGGGCCCCCAATTTGGGTCCATGTATATGGAACAACGCATGTAATATTTCAGTTTGGGCCAGCTTTACCTTGTCGCCGGAAGCACTCTTTGGGCTTCTTGGACCTGGTCGACTCAACTCGTTCGCTGGCCGCTCTCGTCCAGAAGTGCATCGATCGAAAGACGAAACGGCAAACAACGATACATACGGGATTTCCTGCGATCCTGCCTATCCTTATGCTAGTTCGCTTCGATTGAATCGGCGCCTCGACGGCGATTGCTTTGCAGATCGGCAACGCTACAGGTGAGAGCCAGCAGCACGCCGGAACTACAAGGGAGACACTGCCGCGCCGGCCGACACTGCCACTGCAGTAGAGGTTGCCACTGCAGAAATTCATGGTGACGATGGTGACGATGATTGTCATGGTGACGATGCAGTAGAGGTTGAGGTTGGCACTGCAGAAATTCATGAAGGTGATGATGGTCATGGTAGAGTATGACGTTAGTTTATTGCTTTTAGTTTTTGCATTGATACTTGAGAAAATTCTAAATATTGTGTGCCATAACACAAATTTAAATTATATAATTATAAGTGAGATTATGCTTGAGTTTTTATTTTTCAAATTTTAGGGCCCCATTGCGCTTTTCGTACCGGGGCCCCGGATTTCTGGAGACGGCCCTGGTTCCAAGTCCACCCTTGACTCATAAGTGGGCTATAGTTTATTTCCTCCCGGTTGCAAGTCGATACTTGACTCGCAACTATGTTCGTAGTTTCACAGTGTCTCAGTTGCAAGTCCACCATTGCGACTCGCAACTCGTATCGTAGTTTTGTGTAGTTGTCCCAGTTGCAAGTCCACCTTCGACTCACCCATAATTTGTTTCATATCAGTTTTAAGTCCACCATTGACTCGCAACTCGGCCCGTGTTTAGTTTTCATCCCGGTTGTGGGTCCACTATTGACTTGCAGTTGGGCCCGTAGTTCATTTCATCCTAGTTTCAAGTCGACCCTTGACTTGCAAATGGGCTCATAATTTCATAGTTCTCTGAATTACATGTCCAGCGTCGACTCGCAACTGGGATGTTAGTTTGTTGTTGTCCCGGGTTGCAAGTCCACCATCGACTCGCAACTCGAATGTATTTTTTTTCATCTCTTGCAAGTCTACCCTCAAATCGCAACTCGTATCATAGTTTTATATGGTTCTCTCAGTTAAAAGTCCACTCTCGACTCGCAACTAGGTCTGTAGTTTGTTTTATCACAGTTGCAAACCCACCCTTGACTCGCAACTGGGCATGTGTTTTGTCTTTCATCCTAGTTGCAAGTACACCACTAACTCGCAACTGGGACTACAATTTGCTTTATCCCAGTTGCAAGTCGACCCTTGATTCGGAACTGGGCTCATAGTTTCGTAGTTGTCCCAGTTGCAAGTACATCTTCAACTCACAATTGGGCTCATAGTTCTCCCAACTGCAAGCCACCCTCGATTGTCGACTCACAACTAGGCATGTGTTTTCTTTTTCATCCCAGTTGCAAGTCTAACCTTAACTTGCAACTGGGTCATTCTTTTGTAATTGTCTTAATTGCAAGTCCATCCTCGACTCGCAAGTAGGATCATAGTTTGTTGTTGTCCCAGTTGCAAGTCCATCTTCGACTTGCAACTGGGCCCATAGCTTGTTGTTGACCCAGGTGCAAGTCCACCCTCGACTCGCAACTAGGATGTGTTTTCTTTTTCATCTCAGTTGCAAGTCCACCCTAAACTCGTAACTCGTATCATAGTTTTATATCTTGTCTCGATTACAAGTCCACCCTTGACATGCAAGTGGGAAGGGCAGCGATCCATTTTTGTCCACAGTTGCAACTCCACCCCCGACATGCAATTTTGGGGGGGGGGGGGGGGGATTGTTCTAGTTGCAAGTCCATCCTCCATACGCAACTGGGCTCGACCCATTTTTGTTCCAGTTTGCAGGTCCATCCTTGACACGCAACCGGGGGCCTGACCATTTTTGTCCTAGTTGCAACTTCACCCCCGACATACAACTGGGGGAGCTTTTTTTGTCCCACTTGCAATTCTACCCTCGATACACAACTAGGGGGAGGGCGATCCATTTTTCTCCCCAGTTGCAACTCCACACCTGACATGCAACTGGGGACCGCTTTTTTATTCAAGTTGCAAGTCCACCCTCAATACACAGCTGGGCCCAACCCCTTTTTGTTATAGCTGCAAGTCCATCCTCGACACCCAACGGGGGTGTCCGACCCTTCTTGTCCCCAGTTGCAACTCCGCCCCCGACATGCAACTTGGGGGGTCTTTATTTTTGTCTAAGTTACAAGTCCACCCTCAAGACGCAACTGGGCCCTGCCCATATTATATCCCAATTGCAAGTTCACCCTAGACACACAACTTGGGGGCGGGGGACATATTTTGGTCCCAGTTGCAACTCCACCCTCGATAAGTAACTCTAGGCCTGACCCTTTTTTGCCTCACTTGCAAAGATTTTCTAAATAAGAGGTGAACAATTTTTTAATAAGGTTAAATATTTTTTAATAAATGACAAACATTTATTAAAATATAGGATAAACATTTTTTCGAATAACATTGAACATTTTGGTGAGACAAGCATTTGTTTAAATACTATGTGAACATTTTTAAATACAACTTTGAGCACTAAAGTACGCAATGACATTTTTCAAAATAAAATTGAAGTTTTTTTCAAATGCATGATCAATACAGTTTTTTCAAAATACAAAGCCAACATTAAATTTGTGAGCTTTTTTGGCTCCATAGAAATTTAAAATTTCAAAGATTTTTGAAATAAATTACAAATATTTTTAAAATTTTGTGCACAATTTTTTAATTCCCGATTTTGTAAATATAAATACTAAGATTTTTTAGTCGTGTACAAAACATGTCATTTTGGAGTGTCTTTTTTTCCAGAGGAACAACCCATGTTACGTCATCACAACTAAGAAAACAAGAACAGTCGTGCAGCCAAAAAAAACTAGCAACGTACGACTCAGCTAAAACAAGAACAATTTTTCTTTAGAAAAAACTAAAACAAGAACAACGTACACCCAAAAAAGCAAAGGAAGAAGGTACAAAAAAAAGGACGCCCGATCAGAAAGAACCAGGACAATACACAACAAAAAAGGGACAACAATACTTAGATGTGAGATGTTATCTCACATCTAGATGAGACATAGTCATACCCATAAATAATAGGCACCCCGTCTCCGCCACAGCGCCTCGTGTGACCTCCACCGGCCCTCTGTTTGAGGATTTGTGGTTTGCAGGGCCATGTGTTTTCCGCAAGAGCCTCTCCTCCAACTCGTCACACTGGTCTCCTCGGCTCTCTCCGCCTCCTTAGCTCTCTGCCTCTCCTCTTCGATTAGTTGCCCTCCTTGTTGTGCCATGGCTCGTTTGATTCATTCGTGATGAACGGCAGGTCTCGCCCTCTTTTTTTTTTTTTGCATTGGCTCGTTTGATTTTTCCAACTCGAGAGTGTATATAAGTTGCTACAATTTTATGTAAAGGGGCAGGATGGGACTGTTAATTGTACAAAAGAAGTCCAAAATTTTAGTTTTTTGCGGCCCATAATAAAAATTCAATTTTGGCCCATGTCACTTATACGAAGCTGTAGACAACGTACAAAACGGACAAGCCATGACAGATGTACGAAACTGGGCGGTCGATGTGGATGGACAAAATTACGGTGGTAAGAAGCGATAGCCCCTTTATTAGTAGGTATAGACAGTGCTCTGTAAATTAATATATGATCGTTTAGACCACTAAAGTAGTGATCTAAACTGAAGTATCTTATGCTCCCTTCGTCCGGAATTATTTGTCATAAAAATGGATGTATATCTAGAATATGGAGGGAGTACTAGCTAAACTCGTACGTAGTTTATGAATAACGATCCACCTGAGTTTGGCCAATAGTTAACTTTTTTTGATAAGTACTCCCTCTGTAAACTAATATAAGAGTAGTTAGATCACTACTTAGTGATCTAAATACTCTTATATTAGTTTACAGAGATAGTGATCTAAATACTTTTATATTAGTTTATAGAGGGAGTATGAATATGGGCCACCTTGCAAGGCTGGTTATCATGCCGCTACTAGGTTGCAATATTGTCATCTTGGGGAACAGAAAAAACTTAAAGTGAGACATAAATATTGGGGTGACTGGCACATGGGCCCCACAACTAGCTGGCCCACATGTCAGCTACACAAGGTGAGGTGAACTGTGTTAGAGAATCTGCCTCCCCCGTCCCCTCCTAGATCCACCACTCTCTTGAACCTTCATTTCGTGCAACGTTTTCTTCAGCATCAAAACTACATCACCTTGAACAAACGAAACTAACCACCTTGACATCTTTATTGATCAATATTAGTGATTTTAAATCATGAAAAACAACAATTGCTAGAGATAGTATATCAAGAGACAATCTATTATAGAGCATGTTTTGGATTATCTAGATGACATATAATGCATATGAAAAATACCGGCTTATCTACCATTGTGCTGCTCTTAGTCCCGTTGAGTTGGACCGATGCGTTGAACTTTGGAATTGAAAATAGGGACGAAGGCACTAGTATTTTAAAATCACATGTTAAGCCAAATACAGTTTCAATCAACACAAGAAATAAATGAAAAGGCAAAATATAGTTAAAGGCAAAATATAGTTAGAAGATTAATATTTTGACTAGATAATGGCACGTGAGTTATAACGTAAGAATTAATAATTTGTTGGCTATCATCGTAATCTACCGGTCATTTATTGTCAATGTGATTACTTACCAAACATGGCAATTGAATACTCCCTCCGTTAAACATAAGACCTTTTAAAGATTTCAATAGGGACTATATACAAAGTAAAATAAGTGAATCTAACTCTAAAATATGTCTATATACATTTATATGTTGCCCGTATTGAAATCTCTAAAAGGTAGAGAGATGGAGGGAGTAGTACTTATTGACTTACCAAAAACATGATTTTATTTTGATAAGTAAATAAGACGTGGACCAATTTCCTTCCCCATCCGTCCGCGGATAGGGACCAATCCGCCGACACGGTTGCAGGAGGCCGCCATCTAACGCTATCATGTATATGTCCACCAGTAAAGGGAAATTTGAAATTCAAATTTAGTCCGGTCCACACAGCGCGCCGGATCACACTAGAGCCGGATTGCATGCCTGATCACAACCAAAAAGAGACCAATATGCTTAGTTTTTATATGCCCGAATCCAAAAGAACATCAGTCCGGCAGACCGTGCAATTTCTGCCCTACCAGACCTGCAATCCCAGCCACCTGCTCCCCGGTCAAGGTGTCATCGCCGCCGCATAGACAACCTTCGACTCCGCCTCCGCCGCGTTCTCATCGTCCGTCGCTATCAATTGATATTTCTGCCGCTGCAACATCTGATAGCGGACGGATTGCACGATCATTGTTGCGTCGGCATCCAAAGAGTACAGATTTAAGGTCAACATCGTGGCGTCCTCCAGATTGGCGGTGTTCTTCAACTCTCTTCGAGCGCGGCCTTCCTCTCTACGATCATGGTCCTCCTCTCTTCGAGCTTGAGCTTCTTGTCCGTCGCCTCCATCAACATTTGAACCTCTCCGCCTTTTTCTCCTCCTTGAGGTCCGAGCGCTTCACGCATGTCTCCTTCTTCGACAAGATGTCCTCTAACCTCTCTGTCAGCTTGGCGCCGCACCTTCTCGCTTCGCCCTCTCCTCCTCCCACTTCTTCCCCGTAAAAATATCTTCTTCGGCGGTTCTTGGGTTGGGTCAGTAGGGTCACCGGCCGATTCCTTCTTCGGTGGCTTGGGAGGCGGTCTTGGCTATGAAAAGGCTCCACTTCGGTAGCCCATTCAACTTCAACCAACAATGCATGATGGTGAAATTTTCTTCTCCAACTTCTTGTACACCAAACAAGCACGAGAAGGCTACAAAGTGAGTCAAGAACGCATATCCGGCTAGTGAGCAACAAAACTAAGCATGTCCGGCTGGTGAGCAACAAAACTAAGCATGTCCGGCTAGTGAGCAACAAAACTAAGTATGTCCGGCTAGTGATCAACTAACTTGCTCGGTGATTTGTGCACCGCTAGGGCTAGGCCACCGTGCGATGAGATGCTTCAAGTGCCCGCAATACATCGACACGGCCTCTTGGATGGTGTACCACCGAGGGTTGAGGGACTTGGATTCACAATTGTGGATGACCGCATCGGAGTAGGGGGCGAAATGCTTGTGTTTGTGGAACCAAATGTGAATGTTGTTCCAAAATGTTGTGCCCCTTTCTCCGTGCCATGGAGCGGATCGAGGCTAGTGGCCAACCATGCATCACACAACAGCTTGTCCTCCCACATGTTGAAGCTTTCTCCTCTACCCTTCATCTTCGGATCGCCGGCTGTATCATCCGGATCACCGTCCTTGTTGTCCTCCTCCTCCTGTTGTTGTCCGGCGGCCCAATGCAGCTGTTGCTGTGTGCCAATGCCGGTCTAGGTGTAGGACTGCTACGTACCCGTATGAGTGTAGGACTGGTGCTACGGGTAGTTGCTGGACTGGGTGGGACCTGAGTCATCCACAGGAAAGCACTCTAGTTATTGCAAGGATTTTGCTCCCTCGGATATTTGAGAAAATGGCAATGCGTGAGATGAGGGTTTTCATTTCAGAAAGATCTAGTATGAACAGCTACATTAAGGGGGAAGACATTGAGCTTGGGCATAATTACATAGGCATCTTATTGGAAGGATTTCTGAAGACAAATGACCAAATTTTGATCACACCTCCAGCCGTGCTGCTGCCGTCATACACTGATTTGAATTTATTTGGCCTGCAGTCTTCAGGTTCTCTATATTTTCATCAACCGAGCAGTGATTATTTTTTGAAGCAAAAGCTGTGATTTATTTTATCTTGGAAGTGATGGCTGAAGTGCTCTCTTATTTACAGCCGTGAACCATATAGACTACTGCTATACTGCACCCAGTTATCAGGTGGAAGCTAGAGCAAGGGCCATCTTATTTGAAATAGGGAGGCTAGATATAGAAGCCGATCTGCAAAGAAGTGCATCATTGCTGTCTTCAACCCTCGGACCATCACGAACACAGAGCAGAGAGCATGTCGGTTTGCTCAGGTGGCCGGAGAGTTTCCGGAGATCCAGCGGGCCTGGGAATGCAATCCTAGCTGAAATCAGAAGCCAGCCTGGTAGCTTCTCTGCTAGAGCCTTGCAAGTCAGCATGGTAAGTATGAGCCTTTTCATCTATTTTGTCGATCTCATAGCTATGAGGTTTTTTTTTTTGAATTGGGGGGGGGGGGGGGGGGGGGGGGGGGAGATTTCCCCACCTGAATTGTATTCAGTTGCAGCCTATTTGCAAGATAGGTTCAAGTGAACCAGAAGTACAGGGGGCACGGGAGTGAAGAGATAAAACAAAACAACACACATAAGAGGGGAGAACTAAGGGGGAAGACACAACACAAAAAAACAAAGAGCACCGCCGGTGAAATCGAACGGCATCAGCCAGCCGAGAACAAACCACGACACTGCACCATCGACGCAATCAAAAGGCTCCGCACATCCAAGACTGCACAACGCCGCGACACCACCTGTGCGTGGGGTGCATTCGAAGGGTCACGCGGGGCCGAGACGACGCCACGGAGCCTGTGTGTCACCGGCGTAGTCGAAGGGCATCGCCTAGCAGACCAAACCACGGCACTGCGCCGTCGACGCAATCGAAAGGCTCCGCACAACCGAGAATGTACAACGCCACGACACCACCTGTGTCAGGGGTACATTCGAAAGGCCAGGCGAGACCGAGACGACGTCACGGCACCTGTGTGCCACCGGCAAAGACGCAGGGCATCGCCTAGCAGAGATACACCAAGGAGCACCCGAGCACGAACACCGCCGAAGAAGAGACACAAGAAACCACCGCCGACCGCAAGGCCGCCGCACCACCACCGTCATCAGGCACACTCCACCGTCAACCACATGAGCCGTTGGTCACCACCCACAGGTCTCCAAGACGACGCCTCCAAGGAGGTAGCAACGTACATGACGCCGTCGTCGCCCGATCTAGCAATACCAGATCATGAGCGTTTGCCCGGAGACACTGAACTCGGGGGATTTTGGTGAACTGGACTCCTCGGCAAGGCCCCAACAGGGGAACGACACCAAAAGGCGCCGCGCATCACCGGCACCAACCAGAGGTCTGTGCAAGGATTTCACCCGGAGCCACACACCAAACCTCGCCTCAAGGTCCAAAGACTGGGTCACCTCCGGCCGCCGCAGCAGGCCCCGGGAGGGGAGAGGAGCACCCCCACAGCACCAGGAGAAGTAGGCCACAAGAGCCGTCGCCGTAGAGCCCGGGACCCCCTCCACCTCCATCCCCGCACAAGCTGGCCCGGCCCGAAGCCGGCAGCAGGCACCACCGGCGCAGAACGCAGAGTGGCGGGAGGGAGGCCGTAGAAACGCTGACGCCTGCCCAGATCTGGAACCACCCGACGGCGGCAGCACCAGCCAAATCCGCGGCAGATGCCCGCGCCCCGAACTAGCCCAGGCCGAGCCCGGCACCACCACCCGCGCCCCACAGCAGCTAGCACCGGCAACCCCTGGCGCGCAGCAGCTTGGAGCCCGCCGAGCCGGACCGCCGCGTGCGCACCAACGCGGATCCACGCGCAACAGGGAGCCCCCGCGCGGAAAGAGAGCAGGTCCCGCCGCCGCCAGCCGCCAGCGGGCTTCGCCCAGCGACGTGTGCCGGCGGCGGCGAGGGGGGAAGGGGGAGGAGGGGGTGCTTCGGCGGCGGGGGAAGAGGTCCGCCCGAGTCGCCTCCAGGGAAGACGACGTGGGGGCAGCGCTCGATTTTTTTTTCTGAGGGGACCCATAGCTATGACTTTTGATCAACTCAACTAAAAAATGGATCAACAACTCATTCACAGACGGATGGCATGCACCGTGCTCGGCGGCAACCGAGGCTTGCTCATGTGGAAGGAAACCAGAAGCACAGCGTGTCGTATCCAAAGGTGCCTTCAAGGGCAGCCGACACGCGTCCTCTGCTCTCGGTGAGGTCGGAGGGCTCCAATGCGATGAACAGAAAATCTGCTCCTGCCCCAGCTATAGCTCCTGCACTCAGGGACGGAGCCAGGATTTGAACATAGAAGGGGCGAAGACAATGATGCAAGAGATTTTTTTTCCTTAGGTTAACCTGCTTTTCACTAAGTTCTTAACAGAATTAACCTGCCTATTACGGTGATAAGAGCACACGGAGATAATAAATCTGAGCACTGATAGAAAGACAACGACACTAGATTCATGAAATTTTATTTGTGGCATAGATAAGTTATTGATTAGGAGCTTGCATATCAACTAAATTAATTATGGTCAGGCTATTACCTTGGTTCTTGGAATAATTATCAGATATCACGTATTAAGAAATATTAAATGTCTGAAATTAAATAATTCTTGGTTACCTCATGGCATCAATGGAAGTCTTTAGCCTTAGTTAGGATTAGGCTTGTTCTCTTTACTAGATTGCACAGTAGCGTCATTTTCCGATGGCTGGGAACTTGAACCAA
Source organism: Thinopyrum elongatum (assembly GCA_011799875.1). Classification (NCBI taxonomy): domain Eukaryota; kingdom Viridiplantae; phylum Streptophyta; class Magnoliopsida; order Poales; family Poaceae; genus Thinopyrum; species Thinopyrum elongatum. The sequence goes on from CM022299.1 coordinate 16,678,789, forward strand.
CTGGTTTGAAAAAATAATGAATCGATTCATCTCTCTTCATCTTCTTCATGTGTACACAAGCACAAATAAATAACTGAGATGTTATAATTGTTGATTAATGCCTATAGTTTGTATGATTATACTTCTATATATAGTTTTAAAAGGCACAAACTAATCTGATGTGAAAACAAATTACCTTTTTCCCTTTTGTGTTGTTGCCGGTTGCCGCTCAATCGCCGTGTGTCCGGGCTGCGGGCATGTATTCCGCGGATCCAGTCCATCGACGATTGCATGTCCCGGCGTCCGCTTCCCTTCTTCTCTTCTCGATGGCGGCGCGATGGAGAGATCTGATCTGAGCGGCCAGCGGGTATCGTATCAGTCATTATCGCAGCAGCGGGCAGCGGTTTGGAAACGAACAGACTAGCGTCTAGCGATATGTGACTTCGTGTTGTGACTAACAGGGCCTTTTTTTTCCACGATGGCCTGCTTGGCATTTTTGTGCTTCATATCTAATGGGCTGTACCAGTACATGGGCTGAGGCATGAGGGTTCACGTTAATTACGAAGGCCGAAGGGGATAGGGGGGGCGAAGCAGGTTACGTACATGTACGCAAGCAGAAATATTACGGAATAGTGATCGCTCACGAGGGACGACTCGATCGTTGGGGGGGAGGGGGGGGGGGATCTCGCCCCCCCTCGTCCCCCCTTGAATCCGTCCCTGCCTGCACTCGCTCCCTTTCCACCGCCCCTAGCATCAGGCCGGCAACGCAGGGCGGTAGGAGAAGACGAGGACTCGAGCGATGAGTCCGTGGGGGAAGAAGTCATCGTCAGAGTGGACTCTCCCAGCATGCTCTCGTTCAATCCACCCTCCGGCCCACCGCGAGGCAGCTGACGGTTGCAGCTTGTACCGATATTTTCTTCTTGCTGTATAATATATATATATTATTATTTTTGACCAATGGTACCATGGTGTATGTATATCAGTATATGTGTAAAATGCACGATCTGTTGTATTGTATAATAAATGGCAGCAAAAGGTGGTGCCAACTTCAACCAGTAATGTGGTGGAACTGGAAGCCTGGGGCTGGGATAGCCCTGTAGATGATCTTACTTGCCTTTGTTTTGCTCAGATTGAATGCAGCGATCAAGCTCGTCGCCTGTTCCTGCGGGGGAACACTAGCTGGTTCAGTGTTCCTAGTAGATCGCTGTGTTTGCCTCCTGTGAACTGTAATGAGCTTTAATCTACTGAGGAAGCTCTCAGCTTTCCGCCGTGTACGTTTTACTGCTACGATGTTGCTTCGTTGTGCTTAATGGAGCAGGGAGGCGACCCCTTTTGATGTAAAATACAAGCATGTGATAGTTTAGGTCACAGCTGCTTGTGTGGGTTTTCATGGGGAGCAAGAGCTATCTGCCTTTTGGGCTTGGGTAGCATGCGTTGCAACCATGATGATGAAAACTGAGGTGAACTAGACAGCAAAATCATGGCATCCAGATCCAAGATTGCTACTTGTGTTGGAAGTAATCTAAACTAGCCAAAATCATAGAGGTGAGCTGGGTTAGTAGTTTCTCTGCAACATCTGGTGGTGTCTCTGGAACATCAGGAATGATTTGGTTTTTTCACAAAGAATGCCGAAACACCCTGCTGATGCCATATTTTGTGTGCTCGAGGATTCTTTGGCAAGTAAATCACAAGTCGTCTCGGAGGAAGTTATTCGTGAAGGAGACATCTTCGGACTTGTGTGCGTAGTCTGGGAGTTATAGTCTTCACTTTTCCTGGTTTCCCACAGTTTAAAACTGTTGGTCTAGTTGTTTTGTGATGTTTACCTGTTGCCGGGGAGGCGTCTCTGGGAGTGTCAGGTGTAAAGATCATTGCCATAATTTGTACTGCAAGGATATGTACTGGTAAAAAAATGTATTAGGAATAGACCCAAATGGTGATGTCGGAGGAGAGGATGGACTGCTCTGGCGACGGCTCGGGCGATTCCAGGGGCGACTCGTCCCGCGCGGCGTCTCCCCCTGCCCCGCCGCCTCCGTCCTCCCCGTCGGCCGCTCCTCCCACCCCCGACCTCCTCGCCGCGGCTTCGCCGCCCGCCTCCCCGTCGTGCCCCCCGTCGCCCTCTGCCCCCGCGCGGGTCGTCTGGGCTGACATCGCGGAGGCCGACGACTTGGAGGCCGGCCGCCCTGTGGTGTGCCGTGACCGTGTCCCCCCTCCTGCTCCTGCCCGTGCCCGGGGGCCGGATGGCGCCGGTGGCCCTACTCCCAGGGGTGGGAGTTCGGCCGCCCGCCCGTCCGCCCGGCGCCGGCACCGGCCCTGGAGCTCGTCTCAGTCGCCGGGGAGCAAAGGGGCGACCTTGGGGTCGGGTCGCCGCCGCCGACACCGGCCGCAGGGTTGGGGGGTCGCGGGCCGCGCCTACCGCGGTGCCGCACGTCTGTCCTGGCGCGCTGGTGCCCCTCCTTCCTCGGTTCCGGTCGTGGGTTCGGCCATGGCGTGGCCGGCGGTGTCTTCGGTCATGTCCCGGCGGTCGCCTTTTCGTCCATTCATCTCCGCCTTCGGCGTCCCCCTCCCCTGGTCGCCTGGTCCTGCTCGGGGCCTGCTCCGGCCGCGCCCTCCCAGCTCTGCCCCAGCCGCGGCGCCGGCGGCGGCGCTGGGGAAAACCCTGCCCCACCGCGCGGTCGCGTCGCTGGAGCTGAACCGCCCGTCGCTCCTGGGCCTTCCACTGGGCCGGCCTGCGTGGCCCTCTGCGGGTTCCGGCGGTAATGGGCTGCGGCCCTCCGTGGCTGCGGGCCCAGCCAGGCCACTCATTTGTCCACCCCTAGGGTTCCCGATCCAGCCGGCCCCCTCTCCTGCTCCACCCTCCCGTCGCCCCGACACATCCCCGCCTCCCCTCGCCATCGCGGCTGCCTCCCCGCCTCCGGCTCCGACGGCACCCCCCCCCAGCGGCCATGCCTCGGGACTGGGGCGATGACGCCGGCCGGCCCAAACGCGGCTGCGATGAGCGTCGGGACGCCCCCCGCTCCTCCCCAGATGGGCTGCGCCGTGAGGCCGACCTTCGGCATCAGCTCACCTCCCAGCCTCCCGCCCGCCGGTCCCCCGCCCGGGAGTCACGCCGTTCGCCGGCGCGCACGGAGCGTCGTTCCCCGGACCGCGACCGCCGCTCCCCTGCCCGCCGTGCTTCCCCTCGGGACCGCCCTCGCTCGCCCGTGGATGAGCAATGGCGCTCCTCCCGGCGGCGTTCGCCGTCCCCCTCTCGGCGCCGGGACCGCTCCCCCTCCCCTCCAAGACTCCAACAGCAGCAGTCCGGCAACTCCCAAGCCCCACGCCGGTACCAACCACCTCAAAATCAGCCATCTTTCCCTCCGGCTAACGGTGGCAATGACAACCGCGGCCGCCAAGGGGCTAAGAAGAAGAAAAAGAAAGGGCCGGCTTGCCCTCCCGGCCCTGCTCCGTCCACCGCGCCGGCCCCTCCGACGGACTCCGGTGCCCCCCGTGATTCTCCGTCGTGCTTCAACTGCGGGCTCACCGGCCACTTCCAGGTGGCATGCCCTAACCCGCCGATGTGCTACCTCTGCAAGGACTCCGGCCACCCCGCGGTCCTCTGCCCGGACCGGCCGGTGACAGAGGAGATCATGATGTACGGCCACGGCAACGAGGGCATGGGCTTCTTCCACGTCGAGGTGCCTGACGCTCCTCCGCCCTCCCCCTCGCTCCTGGCAGTTGTCTCCGTCGTTGGCGAGGGTGTCGCTTCCCCCGCGATGATCGAGGCCGAGCTCAACCACCTGTGTAGGTGCAAGTGGGACTAGCAGTTGGCCCCCACTTCCGCCAACACCTTCACGGTGGTTTTCCCTGACGCCATCAGCATGGGCTACTGCACCCGCAGCGGCAACATCACCTTGGTTCTCAACCAGTTGGTGGTGGACATCTCCGAGCCGAAGTGGGATCCCAAGGCGGTGGCGGTTCTGGACACGGCTTGGATTCTCATCACCGGCCTGCCCAATGTTGCCCGGTCTGAGCGGGTCATCCATAGTATGTCCAAGATCCTCGGCAAGGTGGTGGTGGTCGACGAGCTCTCTCTCCGCAAGGAGGAGGAGGTCCGGGTGAAGGTGAAATGCCTGGACTCCTCCAAACTCCGCGCCACAGTCCGTGTGTTCTTCAACGACGAGGGTTTCGACCTCAAGATCTCCCCCGAGCCGCCGAACCATGTCGGTCGCCCCCGCTTCTCCGATGACAGCCACCAGGGGGGTGGGCCGGGTGATGCCGACGACTCCCCCCACAGGCGCCCTCGCCCATCTCGCCACGACGACGACCCGGAGGACGACGATGACCTGTCGGAGCACTCTCGCTCCCCCTCCCGTGAGCCTTCCAACTCTCCTGCGGGTCGTGGGGGTTCTGGAGCCGGGCGCACCCGGGTGACGGCCTCTGCCCTCGAGGCTGCTCTTCGGCTAGCCGTCCCTCCTCCGGCATCTCCTGCTTCGTCGGCCGAGATCAGTGACCTCTCCAGCGTGGGCCTGCTCGTTCTTCCGCCTTCGTCGCCTCGCTCCCCGACCGCCGACTCCGCCCAGATCCTGACTCCTCTGAGCCCGCCGCCCTCGTCTCCCCTTGGACCGATCCCCTCGGCTCCCACGGGCGGCGACGGTGGGAGCCGGCTCACCGCGACTCCGCCTGCCCCTCCACCTGTTGAGGACTCGGCCGGGGGTACCCGCCCCCCCCCCCCCCTCTCGCCTTGCCTCCGCCACTGGTGGTCCCCGACGACTCATTCGCCTCCCCTGATCCACTGGCCGTGGGGGTGCCCGACGACGTGACCACTCCTGTCACTGCACACCCCCCACGGATGGTGGCGTACGTCCGGCGGCCCCGCTCCACTTCGACGCCGGTGACTGCCTCCCGCCGCAGTGCCCGCCTCGATGCGGCCCGTCCGACGGACTTCCCGGCCCCGTCCGTTCCCGAGCGTGCTGAGCTTCGGGCGGCGGCCAGAAACCTCGAGCCAGGTGCGGATTCCATCCCCCCCAGTTCTTCCGGTTGTTCCTTTTCCGCACTAGAGGCCGTTCCCCTTGGCCACCTCGCCCGGGTGGCCACTAACTCGGCCATCATCTTCAGGGGGGAAGTTGGTCCCCCCTTAGAGCAGACCGCGGCCATTCGGGACCGCGAGATTTTGGATGGCCAACTGGCAGAAACTCGGGTGCGCCTCCGCCGCCAACCCGTGGAACCAGCCGTCACCCCTTCCACGACGGCGGCTCCGGCGGTGCCCGGTGAGATGATCCGTGGGCGCACTCGCTCTCGCACTGCAGCCCTCCGGGCGCAGAGCGCTTCCCGTGTCCTGGGGTCAAGCAGCCCCCCGATGGCGGTTTAAATGCGAGTCCTCTTCTGGAACATCCGCGGCTTCGGCCATGATGGTCGTCGCTGCCAACTCACCGAGTACATGCGTGACGAACACATTGACATCATTGCCATCCAGGAAACCATGCGTACGGAGTTCTCCCTTCCTGAGCTCGATAGTCTTAGCCCTTACCTATTCGCCTGGCATTGGCTCCCTTCTAGTGGGACCACTGGGCATTCGGGTGGCATCCTTTTAGGTGTGAAGGATGCCACCTTTGAGGTGGGCGGGATGGACCGGGGCGAATTCTTCATTAGCATGGAGATCTTTGAACGGGCGCTCAACTTCAAATGGGAGGTCGTGATCGTTTATGGACCGGCGAACCACCGCCGCTCCCCGGCTTTCCTCGCTGAGCTGCAACAGAAGATCTCTGCTTCCCCCCTCCCTGCCGTCGTGGGAGGAGACTTTAACCTCATCCGCTCCCCAGATGAGAAGAACAATGACCGGATCAACCTCCCCCGGATGCAGATGTTCAACGATTGCATCGCGGAGCTCGGCCTCCGCGACCTTGAGCGGACAGGTGCCAGGTTCACCTGGACTAACCGTCAGGCGGACCCGACGCGATCCGTCCTTGATCGCGTCCTAGTTTCTCCAGAATGGGAACTTAGGTGCCCCCTGGCTTCGCTTCGGGCGATCACCCGGATCGGTTCTGATCACGTGCCTCTCCTCCTCTCCACCGCCGACGATCACCCCCCGATACCGCCGCGATTTCGATTTGAGCTATTCTGGCTCAACCAGGCGGGCTTCCTCGAGGCGGTTGCGGCTAAGTGGATCACCGCGCGCTCATCTCCCCACCGCTCCATGTCCGCCGTTGACTCGTGGCAGTTTTGCGCCAAGCTCGCCCGCCAATTTATGAAGGGATGGGGCGTGAACCTTGGGCGGGACCTCCGCGAACGTAAAAAAGCCCTCCTGACTGCCATCCAGGCCCTGGATGCCCGCGCAGACACTTCCGGGATCTCCCTCGACGAGTGGATGGTGAGATATTGTAACACCCCCAGTGGTTAACTACAGTAATCACCCTTTTGATTATGCCATGTCATCATGTTTAACAGTGCATGATCATCATTTGCATCATAATGCTTTTCAATTCCTAAGTCAAAACCCAAATTTAAGTGAAAGTGGAAAATAAAAGTTGCCTGAACCTGAAAACTAAAATGTGCATCATGTTGCAAATATTCTCATAGCATTTATAAAAATGATTGCAACATTTGTTGGAATTGTAAAAGGACTCGAACAACAAGGAACAGCAGCAACATAACACTGTTTAATCCTTTTTCAATTTAAATAAAATCCAAACAAAAAGATATGGACCCCAAACCCAATTCTAGCAGTGACAGATAATGCACTGTAATAATAAGGAGCAAGTCTCATATTTTACAAAAGTCTTTTGGAATAAAAATAAAAGAGAAAACAGAAAAGAAAAATAAATATATAAAAAAAAGTAAAAAGGAAAAGGCCCCCCCCCCCCCGGACCAACTGGGCGTGGCCCAGCTGGCCACCAGGCCACCACCCAGGCCGGCCCATTCCCCCCCCCTGGCCATAATAACCCTCGGGAAGAGCCGATAACCAAAAAAAAATGAAATCAATTTAACAACCAGATAGAAAAGGATGGGGGAGCTCCGCGCGACACGCGTCGCCCCCCGCCCGACGCGCCCCGTCGCCGCCCTCGCCTCGCGCCGAGCCGTCGTAACCGCCGTCGCCCGTGCCCTCGTGCGCCAGCTGCCTTGACCTGCATCGGGGGTGAGCGCGCGCCCTCCTTTCTCTCTCCCCGACGCCGCGCCCGCATGTCGCCGGTCGCGCTGCCGGGCCCAGTCCGCCGCTCGCGCACGGCTGCCCACCCCGTGCCTCCTCCCCTGCGCCACTCCCTCGCCGCCCTACCGCACCGTCCCGCGCGCCGCCTTCGCCTGTTGCTCGCCCGCCATCGTGACCCGAGCCGGGCTCCGGCCCCGCCACTGCGCCGCGCGCCGCCACCCTCCCTGCCGCTCCGCCCCGACGCGCTGGCCCGCCGCGACGGCCGCGCCCGCCGCACGCACGCCGTGCCCCGCCGCTTGTGGCCTCTGGGCCACCGACAGCCGGGCCCCACCCCCTGACCCACTGACAACGGGGCCCCACGCCCTTAAAACGTTTAAAAAAAAGAAATGAAAAATGAAAATAAATAATAATAAACAAAATAATTAAAATAAATAATTAGATAATTAATTTAATTAATCCTGTTTAATTAGACTAATTAATTAGTTAACTTAAACTAACCCTAATGACTGCTGACGTCAGCATGATGTCATGCTGACGTCATCTTTTACTATTCTGGATAATGTTTATTTTAAATAATTAAATAAATTCCAGAAATTAATAAAAACTTTAGAAAATCATTTTAAATAATCCGTAACTCCGATGGAAAAACTTTGTACATGAAAGTTGCTCAGAACGACGAGACGAATTCGAATTCGCGCTCCGTTCGTCCGTCACGCGTCTCTAACTATCCGAACGTGCAACCGTTCCCCTCCGGTCATCTGTCTGACAAATGTCCGGAACCGGGAAAACATTCCCGGATGGATTCCTCCTTCCTCGGTGACGTGCAACCACACGTTAGAACACACCCGGCACTGCATATTGTCATGCCGTACTTTGCGTTGCTCATGATTTGCTGTGTATTTATACTGTTTCCTCCCCCTCTTCTCTCTCGGGGGGGTGCCCGACGACGTGACCACTCCTGTCACTGCACACCCCCCACGGATGGTGGCTACGTCCGGCGGCCCCGCCTCCACTTCGACGCCGGGACTGCCTCCCGCCGCAGTGCCCGCCTCGATGCGGCCCGTCCGACGGACTTCCCGGCCCCGTCCGTTCCCGAGGTGCTGAGCTTCGGGCGGCGGCCAGAAACTCGAGCCAGGTGGCGGATTCCATCCCCCCCAGTTCTTCCGGTTGTCCTTTTCCGCACTAGAGGCCGTTCCCCTTGGCCACCTCGCCCGGGGGGCCACTAACTCGGCCACATCTTCAGGGGGAAGTTGGTCCCCCTTAGAGAGACGCGGCCATTCGGGACCGCGAGTTTGGATGGCCAACTGGCAGAAACTCGGGTGCGCCTCCGCGCCAACCCGTGGAACCAGACCGTAACCCTTCCACGACGGCGCTCCGGCGGTGCCCGGTGAGATGATCCGTGGCGCACTCGCTCTGCAATGCAGCCCTCCGGGCGCAGAGCGCTTCCCGTGTCCTGGGTCAAGCAAGCCCCCGATGCGGTTTAAATGCGATCCTCTTCTGGAACATCGCGGTTCGGCCATGTGGTCGTCGCTGCCAACTCCACAGAGTACATGCGTGACGAACACTTGACATCATTGCCATCCAGGAAACATGCGTACTGATTCTCCCTCCTGAGCTCGATAGTCTTAGCCTTACCCATTCGCCTGGCATTGGCTCCCTTTAGTGGGACCCCTGGGCATTCGGGTGGCACTATTTAGGTGTGAAGGATGCCACCTTTGAGGTGGGCGGGATGGACGGGGCGAATTCTTCATTAGCATGGAGATCTTTGAACGGGCGCTAACTTCAAAGGGAGGTCGTGATCGTTTATGGACCGGCGAAAACACCGCCGCTCCCCGGCTTTCCTCGCTGAGCTGCAACAGAAGACTCTGCTTCCCCCCTCCCTGCCGTCGTGGGAGGAGACTTTAACCTCATCCCCCGCTCCCAGATGAGAAGAACAAGACGGATCAACCTCCCCGGATGCAGATGTTCAACGATGCAATCGCGGTGATCGGCCTCCGCCGACTTGAGACGGACAGGTGCCAGGTTCACTGGGACTACAACGTCAGGCGGACCCGACGGATCGTCCTGATCGCGTCTAGTTTCTCCAGAATGGGAAATAGGTGCCCCTGGCTTCGCTTCGGGCGATCACCCGGATCGGTTCTGACACGTGCCTTCCTCCTTCCACCGCGACGATCACCCCCCGATACCGCGCGGATTTCGATTGAGTATTCTGGCCTCAACCAGGCGGGCTTCCTCGAGGCGTGTGGCGGTCTAAGTGGATCACGCGCGCTCATCTCCCCACCGCATCCATGTACGCCGTTGACTCGTGGCAGTTTTGCGCCAAGCTCGCCCGCCAATTTTGAAGGGATGGGGCGTGACCTTGGGCGGGACATCCGCGAACGATAAAAAGACCTCCTAGACTGCATCCAGCCCGGATGCCCGCGCAGACACTTCCGGGAGTCTCCCTCGACGGGGATGGTGAGATATTGTAACACCCCCAGTGGTTAACACAGTAATCACCCTTGAGTTCGCATGTCATCATGTTTAACAGTGCATGATCATCATTGCATCATAATGCTTTCAATTCATAGTCAAAAACCCAAATTTAAAGTGAAAGTGGAAAATAAAAGTTGCCTGAACCTGAAAACTAAAATGTGCATCATGTTGCAATATTCTCATAGCATTTTAAAATGTTGCAACATTTGTTGGAATTGTAAAAGGACTCGAACAACAAGGGAACAGCAGCAACATAACACGTTTAATGCTTTTCAATTAATAAAATCCAAACAAAAAAGATAGGACCCCAAACAAATTCTAGCAGTGACAGATAATGCACTGTAAATAATGGAGCAAAGTCTACTATTTTACAAAAGTCTTTTGGAATAAAATAAAAGAGAAAACAGAAAAGAAAAATAAATTTAATAAAAAAAGTAAAAAAGGAAAAGGCCCCCCCCGGACCACTGGCCGTGGCCAGCTGGGCCACCAGGCCACCACCCAGGCGGCCATTCCCCCCCCCCTGGCTATACCTCCCACTCGGGCCGAACCCAAGCCGCTACACCCCACACCCCTCGCTCCTCCTTTCCCCACCCCACCCGATCCAGAACCGGATCGGGGGAGCCCGCACCGCCGACCGCGTCGCCCCGACGCGACCCGTCGCCGCTCCGCCCTCGCGCCGACGCGGCGTCCAACCGCCGTCGCCGTCGCCTCGTCGCGCCAGCTGCCTTGACCCTGCATCGGGGTAGACGCGCCCCTCTCCTCTTCTCTCTCCCCGACGCCGCGCCCGCATGTCGCCGCCGGTCGCGCTCGCCCGGCCCAGTCCCGCGTCGCGCACGGCCTCGCCCATCACCGTCGCCTCCTCCCCTGGCCACTCCCTCGCCGCCCTACCAGCACCGTCCCCGCGTCGAGCGCGCCTCGCCTGTTGCTCGCCCCGCCATCGTCCGACCCGCGCCCGCGCGCTCCTTGCCCCGCCCTGCGCCGCGCGCCGCCACCTCCCTGCCGCTCCGCCCCGCACGCGTCGCCCGTCCGCGCACGGCCGCGCCCGCCGTCACCGCACGCCGGCCCGCTCGCTGTGCGCCTCTGGGCCACCGACAGTCGTGCCCCCCCTGACCCCACTGACAACGGGGCCCCACGCCCTTAAAACGTTTAAAAAAAAGAAATGAAAATGAAAAAAAATAATAATAAACAAATAATTAAATAAATAATTAGATAATTAATTTAATTAATCTGTTAATTAGACTAATTAATTAGGTAACTTAAACTAACCCTAATGATGCTGGACGTCACGCATGATGTCATGCTGACGTCATCTTTTAATATTCTGGATATGTTTATTTTAAATAATTAAATAAATTCCAGAAATTATAAAACTTAGAAAATCATTTTAAATAATCGTAACTCCGATGGAAAAAATTGTACATGAAAGTTGCTCAAACGACGAGACAGAATTCGAATTCGCGCTCCGGTTCGTCCGTCACGGTCTCTAACTACTTCAGAAACGTGCAACCGTTCCCCCTCCGGTCATCTGTCTGACAAATGCCGGAACCGGGAAAACATTCCCGGATGGATTCTCCTTCTCGGTGACGTGCAACCACACGTTAGAACACCACCGGCACTGCTATTGTCATGCCGTACTTTGCGTTGCTCATGATTTGCTGGTATTTAACTGTTTCCTCCCCCTCTTCTCTCTCTTAGACCCGACACCCGACGTCGTCCCCGAGACCGACGCAGCTCCGGAGCCGAAGACACCACTGACAATACCTTGCCCTTGCGCCGAGCAAACCAGGCAAGCCCCCCCCCCCCTTTGATCATTCCCGATATGCCCATTCTAATTTCCATGCTTGCATTAGAATTGCTGCTACTGCTATATGCTTTACTATATTACTGATGCATAGCCTGGTTATTAACTTGATGTGAATTAATGCATATCTAAAACTGTTTAGTCTAGGCTGGGTAGGAACCTATCAGTGACCCCACTTATCCAGAACTGCCGCGCTGGATCGTCAGAAGACCCGATCAACGGGATGAAGACCAGGCCCGACACCGCACATCCCCCCCCCCTTAGTTGTAAGACATGCAGCGTTATACTATCGAATGCCGAGGGTGAAAACCTCATGTAGCACGTCTGATGTTAAACTCTGTAGAGTAGCTATCGGTCGTGGTCATCGAGGGTGATTCCTCATTCGCCACTTCCGGTAACGACGCTGTCGTGCAAACTCCATAAGTGTGAAACCCATTTCGAGGGTGAATCCTCGAGTTCACTTGACAGACACCTCGAGTAGAATCCAACGAGGGTGATACCTCGGATTCCCTTGATGTATGGACACACGGGATACTTGGATTTACACTGTTACTTGGATAGGCGAGTCGACCCTGAGGGGTACGCGGTGGCTGAAGGCGAGTGTTGTGAAGACGGTGCCTGTGGTGGTGCCGAGGGTGAATACGAGGCGTGGCCAGGCATTCATGGCCCTGGCCGCAAGCTCGGACGGGCGACGGGGTACATCTTTCGTGAGTCTCTGCTCGTTTTCCGCAAGCCCCTAGTCCATTACGATTGGATATTTGATCCGAGCAGGCCTCTGGTCTGATAGCACTAAACCATACGTGGGCATAGGATGGGCGTTCTGCATCGTATGCATCAGCCGAAAGCTTGTCAGACGTCCAGTCAGCCTGCGGCCGGGCTGGGGCCGGCGCCATCCTGAGGGGTGGTACCGTGATTCGCTCTGCTCGCAACGACCCGGAGTGCACAGGGCGATGGGGCATGACCCCTGAGCGCTTTGGATAAGACCGAGGGACCTCTATGCTGAGCTGTAGGTTAGGGTGCGATGTGTCGTTGGCCGAGGCCGGGCATGACCCAGGAAGTGGTGCCGACGCGAAGTAATCGCGCGGTTGGGTAAGTTGGTGCCACCCTGCAGGGAAGAACACTTCTATCGATAGCGGTCCTACGGTAAAGGACACTCGGAGTTGTATCCTGATTGATACAACTTAGAACTGGATACCTGTGATGAACCTGTATATATGGCTCTGGATTGTTCTAGCAGGGAGTCGAGAAGGGATTCAGGACGAGGTTGATGACTGTATGGCTCTGGGATTGCTTTCTCGCAGGGAGTCGAGAAGGTATCCTGGGTGAGGATGAGACTTAATGGACTACTACATTATAGTGACCTGCTCTACCCTCTTCTATTTCTGCAAGACCTTGAAGATGATAGTCTTCGATAGGACTAGGCTTCTCTCTATTCTGGCATTTCTGCGGCCCAGTCCACATATACAGCCTCCCTTGAAAATGTGCATATGTAGTATAGATCCTTGCTTGCTGAGTACTTCTGAGTACTCACGGTTGCTTTGTTTCCTTTTTTCCCCAGATCAGTTGACGTGACAAGATGACGGAGCCCCTGAGACAGCTGCCCTGCACGACGTCGCTACTACTACTACCCAGAGGATGGATACTACTATGAGTTGACTGACGCCAGGAGGTAGGATCGGAGGGTCCCAGGAGGAGGCCTCGCTTTCGATCGTAGTGTTTTATTGCCCGCCTTTCTAAGGCCTTTCTGTTCTTTTCATATCTGTACTCAGATATCTGATGCTTCCGCTGACGCTTGTTCGCAAGCTTATGTATTCGAGCCCTCGAGGCCCCTGGCTTGTAATATAAAGCTTGTATGACTTTATTTATGGTTTAGAGTTGTGTTGTGATATCTTCCCGTGAGTCCTTAGGCTTGATCGTGGCATTTGCGTGTATGATTAGTGCACGATCGGGCCGGGGGCGTCACAAGTTGGTATCAGAGCTGGACTGCCTGTAGGAATCCCCTTTCCAACTCCTGGCCGAAGTTGAGTCTAGAAACCGGAAAACTGTTTACTAACTTGGCTGTGTGGCTTACGGGCCCACGTCGCCAATTGGGAGGTATTAGTATCTTTTATCCTCATCTTTACTCTGGACTCTGACCTCTCTTCCTTTCGGGTTAACTAAAGTTTACTAACGCCGACACTTAGGATCTCGTAATTCTTGTCCAACGGAGAGCTGGATATATGTGCGATTTCTGACATTGATCTGATTAGTCTGATAATCATTTTCCTTCCATTGTTTTGTGTAACATCTCTCCGAGATCGGTTTTATATTCTCCTTGTTTTTGACATCATGAGTTTCCTCTGTCAGATGGGCGTTTGTTTCCACCACACCCTGCGATGCAGCTACCAGCTGTTCGAGCAGGGATACATCCAGAGTACATTCTTTATCCACTGGGGCAGATGTCAATCCGTTACAATACACCAGTACTTTCTCCTCAGATACCCGCAAAGACTTTGTGATTTATTGTGATGCATCCGTGAGAGGATTAGGCTGTGTCCTAATGCAAGAGCTAAGGTGATTGCCTTATGGCTCCGTCAGTTGCGCCGCAATGAAGAGAATTACCGGTCATGATCTGAGAACAGCTGCTTGTGGATCTATGCATTGCAGTGTGGCGACATTACCTCCTCGGTAATCGTTGCGAGATATACAAGGATCAAAAAGTCGTGAAGTACTGTTCACTCAACCTTCTCTAAACCTTCGTCAGCAAAAGATAGGAGCGAGGCCATTGCGGACTATGATTGGGTATTTCCTATACCCTGGCAAGGCTAAACGTAATGGCTGATGCATTGAGCCGTAAAATTACTGCTTGAACTTGAGGTTCAAAGCTACAGCAAACCACTTCTGTATGAAGAGCTTCGAAAGCTAAATATCAAGATAGGTTCCCAAGGATACCTAAAAACCTTGGTTGTTGAACCAGACCTGAGAAAGATGTTAAGAATGCGGCAAGTAAAGATGCTGAAGTTGATTTGATGAAAAGATCTGTCACCAGTAAAGTACAGGGATTTTTCTGCTGTCTGAAGATGGAACCTTGTACTTCAGAGGCCGCATTGTAGTAGCTCGCTTTGAGCTTATGACTGACAAAGTCATGAAGGAGGCACATGATACCCCGTTGTCTATTCATCCGGGTGCAGCACCAAGATGTTCGTGATCTCCGTCAAAGTACTGGTGGTCTAAAATGAAGCAGGACATTGCTCGAATGTGCTGAAGGTGATTGTTTGTCGTCGCGTTAAAGCAGAACATCAGAAGCCTGATGGAATTCTGCAAACCAATTCCTATCCTCTATGGAAAGGATAAGGTTCAGATGGATTCGTTACAGGACTTCCAGGTCACGAAGGGTCACATGACTATTCTTGTCGTCGTCGACCAACTCTCCAAGTTGCACACTCGCTTCAAGGAGACGATCACTGCTAGTCAGTTAGAAGGCAGTGTAATCTCCAGAATTGTATTCACTCCACGGTATTCGAAGGAGACAGTTCGGACCGTGGCGGGACTTTTCACCTCCAAATTCTGGGGAAAGCTTCAAACAGCTATGGGGACTCAATCACCATGGAGTTCAGCTTATCACCCCAATCCCAAGGCCAGTTGAAGCGTTATCAAGTGCTTGAGAACATGTGCGAGCTTGTGTTAATGTTTGGCAACAAGGAAGGGGAAGAATCTCTTCCATATGCGAGTTCTCCTATAACAACAGCTATCAAGCCAGCTGAAAATGGCCCCCTTTGAAGTTCTCTATGGACGTAAGTGTCGAACCCCTCTGAATTGGTCAGAAACTGGGGAACGACAGCTAGTGGGTCCGGATATTATTCAACACGCCGAAGAACAAGTCCGTATTGTCGGGGAAAATTTCAAGGCAGCTCAGGATCGCCAGAAGAGCAACTATGATCGAAACGATGGGGTTGACTTATCAACTCCCTGGTGATCAAGCTTATTACGTGTCACTCCTTGAAGGGCACCACCGTTTCGGAATCAAGGGCAAGCTAGCTCCACGCGACATTGTCCTTTCCATTATTGCTAGACGTGGTCAAGTGGCATATAAATTGGAATTGCCGCCGCAATTCTCTATATCCACGACGTCTTCAGTGGTCGCAATCGAAAATGCTTCAAGGAATTCTCGCACCGCGCAGTGGATCATGAGATGCTTGAATGCAAGATGATCTTTCTTATAAGGAGCATCCGATACCATCCTCGATGAAGTGAACGTCGGACCCGTCAGAAGGTTACCAAGTTCCTCAAAGTGCAGTGGTCAAATATACTGAAGATAAGCCACTGGGAACGCGAGGATAATCTTCATGGGGAATACCCCGAACTTTTTTCTATTCTTAATTCTCGGGACGAGGAATCTCTGTAGTAGAGGAGATGGGAACTACACAAACACACCCCACCCCCCCCCCCCCCCACCCACAAGAAAAACCACCCACACACAACACCCCACACCCCCACCCCCCCCCCACCCCCCCAACCCCCCACCCCCCCCCCACCCCCCCCCCCCCCCCACCCCCCCCCCCCCCCCCCCCCCCCCCCCCCCCCGCCGCAGAAACCGGCCTAGGGTTGGGGGTCGCGGGCCGCGCCTACCGGGTGCCGCAAGTCTGTCCTGGCGCGCTGGTGCCCCTCCTTCCTGGTGGTGTGGGTTCGGCCATGCGGGGCCGGCGGTGTCTTCGGTCATGTCCCGGCGGTCGCCTTTTCGTCATTCATCTCCGCCTTCGGGTCCCTCCCGGTCGCTGGTCTGCCGGGCCTGCTCCGGCCGCGCCTCCCAGGCTCTGCCCCAGCCGCGGCCGGCGGCGGCGCTGGGGAAAACCTGCCCCCACGCGCGGTCGCGTCGCTGGAGCTGAACCGCCCGTCGCTCCGGGCCTTCCACTGGGCCGGCCTGCGTGGCCCTCTGCGGGTCCGGCGGTAAGGGGCTGCGCCCCGTGGTGCGGGCCCAGCCCGGCCACTCATTTGTCCACCCTAGGGTTCCCGATCCAGCCGGCCCCCTTCCTGCTCCACCTTCCGTCGCCCCGACCCACCATCCCCGCCCTCCCTCGCCATCGCGGCTGCCTCCCCGCCCTCCGGCTCCGACTGCACCCCCCCCAGGGCCATGCCTCGGGACTGGGGCGATGACGCCGGCCGGCCCAAACGCGGCTCGATGAGCGTCGGGACGCCCCCCGCCTCCTCCCCAGATGGGCGGCGCGTGAGGCCGACCTTCGCATCAGCTCACCTCCCAGCCTCCCGCCCGCCGGTCCACCGCCCGGGGTCACGCCGTTCGCCGGCGCGCACGGAGCGGCGTTCCCCGGACCGCGACCGCCGCTCCCCTGCCCGCCGTGCTTCCCCTCGGACCGCCCTCGCCGCCCGTGGATGAGCAATGGCGCTCTCCCGGCGGCGTTCGCCGTCCCCTCTCGGCGCCGGGACCGCTCCCCTCCCCTCCAAGACTCCAACAGCAGCAGTCCGGCAACTCCCAAGCCCCACGCCGGTACCAACCACCTCAAAATCAGCCATCTTTCCTCCGGCTAACGGTGGCAATGACAACCGCGGCCGCCAAGGGGCTAAAAGAAGAAAAAGAAAGGGCCGGCTTGCCCTCCCGGCCTGCTCCGTCCACCGCGCCGGCCCCTCGACGGACTCGGTGCCCCCGTGGTTCTCCGTCGTGCTTCAACTGCGGGCTCACCGGCACTTCCAGGTGGCATGCCCTAACCGCCGAGTGCTACTCTGCAAGGACTCCGGCCACCCGCGGTCCTCTGCCGGACCGGCGGTGACAGAGGAGATCATGATGTACGGCCAGGCAACGGGGCATGGGCTTCTTCACGTCGAGGTGCTGACGCTCCTCCGCCCTCCCCCTGCTCCTGGCAGTTGTCTCCGTCGTTGGCGAGGGTGGTCGCTTCCCCGCGATGATCGGGCCGAGCTCAACCACCTGTGTAGGTGCAAGTGGGACTAGCAGTTGGCCCCCACTTCCGCAACAAACCTTCACGGTGGTTTCCCTGACGCATCAGCATGGGCTATGCACCCGCGGGCAAATCACCTTGGTTCTCACCAGTTGGTGGTGGACATCCCGAGCCGAAGTGGGATCCCAGGCGGTGGCGGTTCTGGACAGGCTTGGATTCTCATCACGGCCTGCCCAATGTTGCCCGGTCTGAGCGGGTCATCCATAGTATGTCAAGATCCTCGGCAAGGTGGTGTGGTCGACAGCTCTCTCTCCGCAAGGAGGAGGAGGTCCGGCGTGAAGGTGAAATGCTGGACTCTCCCAACTCCGCGCACACTCCGTGTGTTCTCAACGACGAGGGTTTCGACCTCAAGATATCCCCCGAGCCGCCGAACCATGTCGGTCGACCCGCTTCTCCGATGACAGCCACCAGGGGGGTGGGCCGGGTGATGCCGACGACTCCCCCCACAGGCGCCCTCGCCCATCTCGCCACGACGACGACCCGGAGGACGACGATGACCTGTCGGGCACTCTCGCTCCCCCTCCGTGAGCCTTCCAACTCTCCTGCGGGTCGTGGGGGTTCTGGAGCGGGCGCACCCGGGTGACGGCCTCTGCCCTCGAGGCTGCTTTCTGCTAGCCGTCCCTCCTCCGTCATCTCCTGCTCGTCGGCCGAGATCAGTGACCTCTCCAGCGTGGGCCTGCTCGTTCTTCCGCCTTCGTCGCCCTCGCTCCCCGACCGCCGAATCCCGCCCAGATCCTGACTCTCTGAGCCCGCCGCCCTCGTCTCCCCTTGGACCGATCCCCTCGGCTCCCACGGGCGGCGACGGTGGAGCCGGCTCACCGCGACTCCGCCTGCCCCTCCACCTGTTGAGGACTCGGCCGGGGTACCCGCCCCCCCCCCCCTCTGCCTTGCCCCGCCACTGGTGGTCCCCGACGACTCATTCGCCTCCCCTGATCCACTGGCCTGTGGGGTGCCCGACGACGTGACCACTCCTGTCACTGCACACCCCCCACGGATGGTGGCTACGTCCGGCGGCCCCGCTCCACTTCGACGCCGGTGACTGCCTCCCGCCGCAGTGCCCGCCTCGATGCGGCCCGTCCGACGGACTTCCCGGCCCCGTCCGTTCCCGAGGTGCTGAGCTTCGGGCGGCGGCCAGAAACTCGAGCCAGGTGGCGGATTCCATCCCCCCCAGTTTCTTCCGGTTGTTCCTTTTCCGCACTAGAGGCCGTTCCCCTTGGCCACCTCGCCCGGGGGCCACTAACTCGGCCATCATCTTCAGGGGGGAAGTTGGTCCCCCTTAGAGACAGACCGCGGCCATTCGGGACCGCGAGTTTGTGATGGCCAACTGGCAGAAACTCGGGTGCGCCTCCGCCGCCAACCCGTGGAACCAGCCGTACACCCTTCCACCAGCGGCGCTCCGGCGGTGCCCGTGAGATGATCCGTGGGCGCACTCGCTCTCGCACTGCAGCCCTCCGGCGCAGAGCGCTTCCCGTGTCCTGGGGTCAAGCAGCCCCCGATGGCGGTTTAAATGCGAGTCCTCTTCTGGAACATCCGCGGTTCGGCCATGATGGTCGTCGCTGCCAACTCACCGAGTACATGCGTGACGAACACATTGACATCATTGCCATCCAGGAAACATGCGTACGGAGTTCTCCCTCCTGAGCTCGATAGTCTTAGCCCTTACCCTATTCGCCTGGCATTGGCTCCCTTCTAGTGGGACCACTGGGCATTCGGGTGGCACTTTTAGGTGTGAAGGATGCCACCTTTGAGGTGGGCGGGATGGACCGGGGCGAATTCTTCATTAGCATGGAGATCTTTGAACGGGCGCTAACTTCAAATGGGAGGTCGTGATCGTTTATGGACCGGCGAACACCGCCGCTCCCCGGCTTTCCTCGCTGAGCTGCAACAGAAGACTCTGCTTCCCCCCTCCTGCCGTCGTGGGAGGAGACTTTAACCTCATCCGCTCCCAGATGAGAAGAACAATGACCGGATCAACCTCCCCGGATGCAGATGTTCAACGATTGCATCGCGGATCGGCCTCCGCGACTTGAGCGGACAGGTGCCAGGTTCACCTGGACTACCGTCAGGCGGACCCGACGCGATCGTCCTTGATCGCGTCTAGTTTCTCCAGAATGGGAACTTAGGTGCCCCCTGGCTTCGCTTCGGGCGATCACCCGGATCGGTTCTGATCACGTGCCTTCCTCCTCTCCACCGCGACGATCACCCCCCGATACCGCCGCGATTTCGATTTGAGCTATTCTGGCTCAACCAGGCGGGCTTCCTCGAGGCGGTGCGGCTAAGTGGATCACCGCGCGCTCATCTCCCCACCGCTCCATGTCCGCCGTTGACTCGTGGCAGTTTTGCGCCAAGCTCGCCCGCCAATTTTGAAGGGATGGGGCGTGAACCTTGGGCGGGACCTCCGCGAACGTAAAAAACCCTCCTGACTGCCATCCAGGCCCTGGATGCCCGCGCAGACACTTCCCGGGATCTCCCTCGACGGGGATGGTGAGATATTAACACCCCCCAGTGGTTAACACAGTAATCACCCTTGATTTCGCATGTCATCATGTTTAACAGTGCATGATCATCATTTGCATCATAATGCTTTTCAATTCTAGTCAAAACCCAAATTTAAGTGAAAGTGGAAAATAAAAGTTGCCTGAACCTGAAAACTAAAATGTGCATCATGTTGCAAATATTCTCATAGCATTTATAAAAATGTTGCAACATTTGTTGGAATTGTAAAAGGACTCGAACAACAAGGAACAGCAGCAACATAACACTGTTTAACTTTTTCAATTAAATAAAATCCAAACAAAAAAGATAGGACCCCAAACCAAATTCTAGCAGTGACAGATAATGCACTGTAAATAATGGAGCAAGTCTCATATTTTACAAAAGTCTTTTGGAATAAAAATAAAAGAGAAAACAGAAAAGAAAAATAAATTATAAAAAAAGTAAAAAGGAAAAGGCCCCCCCCGGACCAACTGGGCCGTGGCCAGCTGGCCACCAGGCCACCACCCAGGCGGCCATTCCCCCCCCCCTGGCCTATACCTCCCTCGGGCCGAACCCAGCCGCTACACCACCACACCCCTCGCTCACTCCTTTCCCCACCCCACCCGATCCAGAACCGGATCGGGGGAGTCTCCGCACCGCCGCCGCGTCGCCCCCGACGCGCCCCGTCGCCGCCTCGCCCTCGCGCCGACGCCGTCGCAACCGCCGTCGCCGCTCGCCTCGTCGCGCCAGCTGCCTTGACCCTGCATCGGGGGTGAGCCGCGCCCCTCTCCTCTTCTCTCTCCCCGACGCCGCGCCCGCATGTCGCCGCCGGTCGCGCTCGCCCGGCCCAGTCCCTCGCGCACGGCCTCGCCCATCCCGTCGCCTCCTCCCCTGGCCACTCCCTCGCCGCCCTACCAGCACCGTCCCCGCCGCCGCCTCGCCTGTTGCTCGCCCCGCCATCGTCCGACCCGCGCCCGCGCGCTCCGCCCCGCCACTGCGCCGCGCGCCGCCACCTCCCTGCCGCTCCGCCCCGCACGCGCGCCCGCCGCGACGGCCGCGCCCGCCGCCGCACGCCGGCCCGCTCGCTGTGGCTCTGGGCCACCGACAGCGTGCCCCACCCCTGACCCACTGACAACGGGCCCCACGCCCTTAAAACGTTTAAAAAAAAGAAATGAAAATGAAAAAAATAATAATAAACAAATAATTAAAATAAATAATTAGATAATTAATTTAATTAATCCTGTTTAATTAGACTAATTAATTAGTAACTTAAACTAACCCTAATGACTGCTGACGTCACGCATGATGTCATGCTGACGTCATCTTTTATATTCTGGATAATGTTTATTTTAAATAATTAAATAAATTCAGAAATTAATAAAAACTTAGAAAATCATTTTAAATAATCGTTAACTCCGATGGAAAAAATTGTACATGAAAGTTGCTCAGAACGACGAGACAGAATTCGAATTCGCGCTCCGTTCGTCCGTCACGGTCTCTAACTACTCGAACGTGCAACCGTTCCCCTCCGGTCATCTGTCTGACAAATGCCGGAACCGGGAAAACATTCCCGGATGGATTCTCCTTCTCGGTGACGTGCAACCACACGTTAGAAACACACCGGCACTGCATATTGTCATGCCGTACTTTGCGTTGCTCATGATTTGCTGTGTATTTATACTGTTTCCTCCCCCTCTTCTCTCTCGTTAGACCCGACACCGACGTCGTCCCCGAGACCGACGCAGCTCCGGAGCCGAAGACACCACTGACAAACCTTGCCCTTGCCGCCGAGCAAACAGGCAAGCCCCCCCCCCCCTTTGATCATTCCCGATATGCCCTCTAATTTCCCATGCTTGCATTAGAATTGCTGCTGCTACTGCTTTACCTATTCTGATGCATAGCCTGTTTATTGTAACTTGATGTTGATAATTACCTGCATATCCTAAACTGTTTAGTCTAGGCTGGGTAGAGACCTATCAGTGACCCCACTTATCCCGACTGCCGCGCTGGATCGTCAGAAGACCCGATCAACGGGATTGAAGACCAGGCCCCGACACCGCACATCACCCCCCCCCCCTTAGTTGTAACGACACTGCAGCGTTACTATCGACTGCCGAGGGTGAAACCTCATGTAGCACGTCTGATGTTAACTCTGTAGAGTAGCTATTCGGTCGTGGTCATCGAGGGTGATTCCTCATTCGCCACTTCCGGTAACGACGCTGTCGTGCAACACATCAAGTGTGAACCCATCGAGGGTGAATCCTCCGAGTTCACCTTGACAGACACCTCGAGTAGGAATCCAACGAGGGTGATACCTCGGATTCCCTTGATGTTATGGACACACGGATACTTGGATTTACACTGTTACTTGGATAGGCGAGTCGACCCTGAGGGGTACTCGCGTGCGCCTGAGAGGCGAGTGTTGTGAAGACGGGTGCCTGTGTGGTGCCCGAGTGGTGAATACGAGGCGTGGCCAGGCATTCATGGCCCTTGCCGCAAGTCCTCGAGACGGGGCGACGGGGTCACATCTTTCGTGAGTCTCTGCTCGTTTTCCGCAAGCCCCTAGTCCACTTACGATTTGGATATTTGATCCGAGCAGGCCTCTGGTCTGATAGCACTAACCATCACGTGGGCATAGTATGGGCGTTCTGCATCGTATGCATCAGCCGAAAGCTCTGTCAGACGTCCAGTTCAGCACTGCGGCCGGGCTGGGCCGGCGCCATCCTGAGGGGTGGTACCGTGATTCGCTCTGCTCGCAACGACCCGGAGTGCACAGGGCGATGGCCCATGACCCCTGAGCGCTTAGGATATAGACCGACGGGGACCTCTCTGCTGAGCTGTAGGTAGGGTTGCGATGTGTCGTTTGGCCGAGGCCGGGCATGACCCAGGAAAGTGTGTCCGGCCGAAGTTAATCGAGCGTGTTGGGTAAGTTGGTGCACCCCTGCAGGGAAGAACACTTCTATCGATAGCCAGTCCTACGGTAAAGGACACTCGGAGTTGTATCCTGATTGATACAATTTAGAACTGGATACCTGTGATGAGACCTGTATATATGGCTCTGGGATTGCTTCTCGCAGGGAGTCGAGAAGGGATCTCAGGACGAGGTTGATGACTGTATGGCTCTGGGATTGCTTTCTCGCAGGGAGTCGAGAAAGGATCTCTGGGTGAGGATGAGACTTAATGTTACTACTACATTATATTGACCTGCTCTACCCTCTTCTATTTCTGCAAGACCTCTGAAGATGCTAGTCTTCGATAGGACTAGGCCTTCTCTCTATTCTGGCATTTCTGCAGCCCAGTCCACATATACAGCCTCCCTTTGAAAATGTTGCATATGTAGTATAGATCCTTGCTTGCTGAGTACTTCTGAGTACTCACGGTTGCTTTGTTTTCCTTTTTCTCCCCATATCAGTTTGACGTGACCAAGATGACGGAGCCCCCTGAGACAGCTGCCCTGCCGACGATCGCTACTACTACTACCCAGAGGATGGATACTACTATGAGTTGACTGACGACCAGGAGTAGGATCGGAGGGTCCCAGGCAGGAGGCCTTCGCCTTTCGATCGTAGTGTTTTATTTTGCCCCGCCTTTCTAAAGGCCTTTCTGTTCTATTTCATATCTGTACTCAGATATCTGATGCTTCCGCTGACGCTTGTTCGCAAGCTTATGTATTCGAGCCCTCGAGGCCCCTGGCTTGTAATATAAAGCTTGTATGACTTTATTTATGTTTTAGAGTTGTGTTGTGATATCTTCCCGTGAGTCCTTAGGCTTGATCGTGTGCATTTGCGTGTATGATTAGTGCACGATCGGGCCGGGGGCGTCACAAGTTGGTATCAGAGCTGACTGCCTGTAGGAATCCCCTTTCCAACTCCTTGGCCGAAGTTGAGTCTAGAAACCGGAAAACTGTTTTACTAACTTGGCTGTGTGGCTTACGGGC
Organism: Thinopyrum elongatum; assembly: GCA_011799875.1. NCBI lineage: Eukaryota > Viridiplantae > Streptophyta > Magnoliopsida > Poales > Poaceae > Thinopyrum > Thinopyrum elongatum. The sequence goes on from CM022299.1 coordinate 16,702,527, forward strand.
CCACGTCGCCAATTGGGAGGTATTAGTATCTTTTATTCCTCATCTTTACTCTGGGACTCTGACCTCTCTTCCTTTCGGGTTAACTAAAGTTTACTAACGCCGACACTTAGGATCTCGTAATTCTTGTCCACCCGGAGAGCTGGATATATGTGCGATTTCCCTGACATTGATCTGATTAGTCTGATAATCATTTTCCTTTCCATTGTTTTGTTTAACCTTTCTCTCCGAGATCGGTTATACTTCTCCTTGTCTTTTGACAATCATGAGTTTCCTCTTTTTCAGATGGATCGTTTGTTTCCACCACACCCTGCGATGCAGCTACCAGCTGTTCGAGCAGGGATACATCCAGAGTACATTCTTTATCCACTGGGGCAGATGTCAATCCGTTACAATACCCCAGTACTTTCTCCTCCAGATACCCGCAAAGACTTTGTGATTTATTGTGATGCATCCCGTGAAGGATTAGGCTGTGTCCTAATGCAAGAGCGTAAGGTGATTGCCTATGGCTCCCGTCAGTTGCGCCCACATGAAGAGAATTATCCGGTACATGATCTAGAACTAGCTGCTGTGATCTATGCATTGCAGTTGTGGCGACATTACCTCCTCGGTAATCGTTGCGAGATATACACGGATCATAAAAGTCTGAAGTACTTGTTCACTCAACCTTCTCTAAACCTTCGTCAGCAAAGATGGATCGAGGCCATTGCGGACTATGATTTGGGTATTTCCTATACCCCTGGCAAGGCTAACGTAATGGCTGATGCATTGAGCCGTAAATCTTACTGCTCTGAACTTGAGGTTCAGCTACAGCAACCACTTCTGTATGAAGAGCTTCGAAAGCTAAATCTCAAGATAGTTCCCCAAGGATACCTAAAAACCTTGGTTGTTGAACCAGACCTTGAGAAAGCTGTTAAGAATGCGCAAGCTAAAGATGCTGAAGTTGATTTGATGAAGAAAGATCTTCACCTAGAAAAGTACAGGGATTTCTCGCTGTCTGAAGATGGAACCTTGTACTTCAGAGGCCGCATTGTAGTACCTCGCTTTGAGCTTATGACTGACAAAGTCATGAAGGAGGCACATGATACCCCGTTGTCTATTCATCCGGGTAGCACCAAGATGTATCGTGATCTCCGTCAAAGGTACTGGTGGTCTAAAATGAAGCAGGACATTGCTCGATATGTTGCTGAATGTGATGTTTGTCGTCGCGTTAAAGCAGAACATCAGAAGCCTGCTGGAATTCTGCAACCACTTCCTATTCCTCTATGGAAATGGGATAAGGTTCAGATGGATTTCGTTACAGGACTTCCCAGGTCACAGAAGGGTCACGATGCTATTCTTGTCGTCGTCGACCAACTCTCCAAAGTTGCACACTTTCTGCCTGTCAAGGAGACGATCACTGCTAGTCAGTTAGCAGAGTTGTATATCTCCAGAATTGTATCACTCCACGGTATTCCGAAGGAGATCAGTTCGGACCGTGGCGGTCTTTTCACTTCCAAATTCTGGGAAAGCTTTCAAACAGCTATGGGAACTCATATCACCTGGAGTTCAGCTTATCACCCCCAATCCCAAGGCCAAGTTGAACGAGTTAATCAAGTGCTTGAAGACATGTTGCGAGCTTGTGTTATATCGTTTGGCAAGAAGTGGGAAGAATCTCTTCCATATGCCGAGTTCTCCTATAACAACAGCTATCAAGCCAGCTTGAAAATGGCCCCCTTTGAAGTTCTCTATGGACGTAAGTGTCGAACCCCTCTGAATTGGTCAGAAACTGGGGAACGACCGCTCGTGGGTCCGGATATTATTCAACACGCCGAAGAACAAGTCCGTATTGTCCGGGAAAATTTCAAGGCAGCTCAGGATCGCCAGAAGAGCAACTATGATCGCAAACGATGGGGTTTGACTTATCAACCTGGTGATCAAGCTTATCTACGTGTCACTCCTATGAAGGGCACTCACCGTTTCGGAATCAAGGGCAAGCTAGCTCCACGCTACATTGGTCCTTTCCGCATTATTGCTAGACGTGGTCAAGTGGCATATAAATTGGAATTGCCGCCGCAATTCTCTCATATCCACGACGTCTTCCATGTGTCGCAACTTCGAAAATGCTTCAAGGAATCTCCGCACCGCGCAGTGGATCATGAGATGCTTGAATTGCAAGATGATCTTTCTTATAAGGAGCATCCGATCCGCATCCTCGATGAAGCTGAACGTCGGACCCGTCAGAAGGTTACCAAGTTCCTCAAAGTGCAGTGGTCAAATCATACTGAAGATGAAGCCACTTGGGAACGCGAGGATAATCTTCATGCGGAATACCCCGAACTTTTTCTTTCTACTTCTTAATTCTCGGGACGAGAATTCTTGTTAGTAGAGGAGATTTGTAACTCCCCCAGTGGTTAATTACAGTAATCACCCTTTTGATTATGCCATGTCATCATGTTTAACAGTGCATGATCATCATTTGCATCATAATGCTTTTCAACTCCTAAGTCAAAACCCAAATTTAAGTGAAAGTGGAAAATAAAAGTTGCCTGAACCTGAAAACTAAAATGTGCATCATGTTGCAAATATTCTCACAGCATTTATAAAAATGATTGCAACATTTGTTGGAATTGTAAAAGGACTCGAACAACAAGGAACAGCAGCAACATAACACTGTTTAATCCTTTTTCAATTTAAATAAAATCCAAACAAAACGATATGGACCCCAAACCAAATTCTAGCAGAGTAAACAAGAATGGCACCTGTAAATAATGGAGCAAGTCTCATATTTTACAAAAGTCTTTTGGAATAAAAATAAAAGAGAAAACAGAAAAGGAAAATAAATAATATAAAAAAAAGTAAAAAGGAAAAGCCCCCCCCCCCCCCGGACCAACTGGGCCGTGGCCCAGCTGGCCACCAGGCCAACACCAGGCCGGCCCATTCCCCCCCCCCCCCCCTGGCCTATACCTCCCCCTCGGGCCGAACCCTAGCCGCTACCACCCCCCACCCTCGCTCAGTCCTTTCCCCACCCCACCCGATCCAGAACCGGATCGGGGGAGCTCCCGCACCGCCGCCCGCGTCGCCCCGACGCGCCCGTCGCGCCTCGCCTCGCGCCGACGCCGTCGCTAACCGGCGCCGCTCGCCTCGTCGCGCGCCGCTGCTGACCGGATCGGGGGTGAGCGCGCCCTCTCTCTCTCTCCCCGACGCCGAGAAAGATGTCGCCGCCGGTCGCGCTCGCCCGGGCCCAGTCCCGCTCGCGCACGGCCTCGCCCATCCCCGTCGCCTCCTCCCCTGCGCCACTCCCTCGCCGCCCTACCGCACCGTCCCCGCGCGCCCGCCTTCGCCTGTTGCTCGCCCCGCCATCGTCCGACCCGCGCCCGCGCGCTCCGGCCCCGCCACCTGCGCCGCGCGCCGCCACCCTCCCTGCCGCTCTGCCCCGCACGCGCTGCCGCGCCCGCGCCGGCCGCGCCCGCCGCCCGCACGCCCGTGCCCGCTCGCTGTGGCCTCTGGGCCACCGACAGCCGGGCCCCACCCCCTGACCCACTGACAACGGGGCCCCACGCCCTTAAAACGTTTAAAAAAAGAAATGAAAAATGAAAATAAATAATAATAAACAAAATAATTAAAATAAGTAATTAGATAATTAATTTAATTAATCCTGTTTAATTAGACTAATTAATTAGTTAACTTAAACTAACCCTAATGACTGCTGACGTCAGCATGATGTCATGCTGACGTCATCTTTTACTATTCTAGATAATGTTTATTTTAAATAATTAAATAAATTTCAGAAATTAATAAAAACTTTAGAAAATCATTTTAAATAATCCGTAACTCCGATGGAAAAACTTTGTACATGAAAGTTGCTCAGAACGACGAGACGAATTCGAATACGCGATCCGTTCGTCCGTCACGCGTCTCTAACTATCCGAACGTGCAACCGTTCCCCTCCGGTCATCTGTCTGACAAATGTCCGGAACCGGGAAAACATTCCCGGATGGATTCCTCCTTCCTCGGTGACGTGCAACCACACGTTAGAACACACCCGGCACTGCATATTGTCATGCCGTACTTTGCGTTGCTCATGATTTGCTGTGTATTTATACTGTTTCCTCCCCCTCTTCTCTCTCGTTAGACCCCGACACCGACGTCGTCCCCGAGACCGACGCAGCTCCGGAGCCCGAAGACACCACTGACAACCTTGCCCTTGCCGCCGAGCAACCAGGCAAGCCCCCCCCTTTGATCATCCCGATATCGCCCATTCTAATTTCCCATGCTTGCATTAGAATTGCTGCTGCTACTGCTTTACCTATTCTGATGCATAGCCTGTTTATTGTAACTTGCTGTTGATAATTACCTGCATATCCTAAACTGTTTAGTCTAGGCTGGGTAGAGACCTATCAGTGACCCCACTGATCCCGACTGCCGCGCTGGATCGTCAGAAGACCCGATCAACGGGATTGAAGACCAGGCCCCGACACCGCACATCACCCCCCCCCCTTAGTTGTAACGACACTGCAGCGTTACTATCGAGTGCCGAGGGTGAAACCTCATGTAGCACGTCTGATGTTAACTCTGTAGAGTAGCTATTCGGTCGTGGTCATCGAGGGTGATTCCTCCTTCGCCACTTCCGGTAACGACGCTGTCGTGCAACACATCAAGTGTGAACCCATCGAGGGTGAATCCTCCGAGTTCACCTTGACAGACACCTCGAGTAGGAATCCAACGAGGGTGATACCTCGGATTCCCTTGATGTTATGGACACACGGATACTTGGATTTACACTGTTACTTGGATAGGCGAGTCGACCCTGAGGGGTACTCGCGTGCGCCTGAGAGGCGAGTGTTGTGAAGACGGGTGCCTGTGTGGTGCCCGAGTGGTGAATACGAGGCGTGGCCGGGCATTCATGGCCCTTGCCGCAAGTCCTCGAGACGGGGCGATGGGGTCACATCTTTCGTGAGTCTCTGCTCGTTTTCCGCAAGCCCCTAGTCCACTTACGATTTGGATATTTGATCCGAGCAGGCCTCTGGTCTGATAGCACTAACCATCACGTGGGCATAGTATGGGTGTTCTGCATCGTATGCATCAGCCGAAAGCTCTGTCAGACGTCCAGTTCAGCACTGCGGCCGGGCTGGGCCGGCGCCATCCTGAGGGGTGGTACCGTGATTCGCTCTGCTCGCAATGACCCGGAGTGCACAGGGCGATGGCCCATGACCCCTGAGCGCTTAGGATATAGACCGACGGGGACCTCTCTGCTGAGCTGTAGGTAGGGTTGCGATGTGTCGTTTGGCCGAGGCCGGGCATGACCCAGGAAAGTGTGTCCGGCCGAAGTTAATCGAGCGTGTTGGGTAAGTTGGTGCACCCCTGCAGGGAAGAACACTTCTATCGATAGCCGGTCCTACGGTAAAGGACACTCGGAATTGTATCCTGATTGATACAATTTAGAACTGGATACCTGTGATGAGACCTGTATATATGGCTCTGGGATTGCTTCTCGCAGGGAGTCGAGAAGGGATCTCAGGACGAGGTTGATGACTGTATGGCTCTGGGATTGCTTTCTCGCAGGGAGTCGAGAAAGGATCTCTGGGTGAGGATGAGACTTAATGTTACTACTACATTATATTGACCTGCTCTACCCTCTTCTATTTCTGCAAGACCTCTGAAGATGCTAGTCTTCGATAGGACTAGGCCTTCTCTCTATTCTGGCATTTCTGCAGCCCAGTCCACATATACAGCCTCCCTTTGAAAATGTTGCATATGTAGTATAGATCCTTGCTTGCTGAGTACTTCTGAGTACTCACGGTTGCTTTGTTTTCCTTTTTCTCCCCATATCAGTTTGACGTGACCAAGATGACGGAGCCCCCTGAGACAGCTGCCCTGCCGACGATCGCTACTACTACTACCCAGAGGATGGATACTACTATGAGTTGACTGACGACCAGGAGTAGGATCGGAGGGTCCCAGGCAGGAGGCCTTCGCCTTTCGATCGTAGTGTTTTATTTTGCCCCGCCTTTCTAAAGGCCTTTCTGTTCTATTTCATATTTGTACTCAGATATCTGATGCTTCCGCTGACGCTTGTTCGCAAGCTTATGTATTCGAGCCCTCGAGGCCCCTGGCTTGTAATATAAAGCTTGTATGACTTTATTTATGTTTTAGAGTTGTGTTGTGATATCTTCCCGTGAGTCCTTAGGCTTGATCGTGTGCATTTGCGTGTATGATTAGTGCACGATCGGGCCGGGGGCGTCACAGATATGATCTCGAGGATCAGCTCTCGACCATCTACACGGACGAAGAGGCGTACTGGAGGCTCTGGGGTACCCAAAGATGGGTGCTCCGTGGAGACGCTAATACGGCGTACTTCCAGGCGATCGCGAATGGGCGGCGTAGACGGAACTCCATCCATTGCTTGTGGGATGGAGATTCCCAGCTTGTCCGCCCTTCGGACATCCGTGTCCATGTAGACGGCTTTTATAAAGCCCTATTCTCCCCCACCCCTCGGGGTGGGGCAGCACTGGCCCCCGACACTTGGTCGGTTCGCCAATTAGTGTCCGACGAGGCTAATGCCGCCTTGGTGGCGCCTTTCTCGGAGGACGAGGTCCTCGCGGCCATAAAGGGTATGAACCCCTCCTCGGCCCCGGGACCGGATGGATTGCCAGTGATGTTTTTCAAAACGTTCTGGCAAACCATCAAACCGGAGGTCATGGCCCTCTTCGACGAATTCTTCTCGGGGACCATGGACCTTGGGCGCCTAAACTATGGGGTCATCACTCTCATCCCCAAAGTTCCGGGTGCTTCGGACATTCGCCAATTTCGGCCTATCACTGTGATCAATGTGATATTCCGGATCCTGGCTAAAGGGTACGCCAATAGGGTGACCCTTTTAGCTGACACTGTCACTCACCCCAACCAATCCGCCTTCATTCAAGGGCGATTTATTTTGGATGGGGTATTAGTCTTCCACGAAGTCCTTCATGAAGTACGGTCCAAACACCAACGGGCGGTCTTCCTGAAGCTTGACTTCCACAAGGCCGATGATACGGTTCACTAGCCCTTCCTTCGGGAAGTCCTGCTCCGCAAGGGTTTCGATGACCGGTGGGTGACCAGAGTTATGCAACTCATCTCCTGCGGTCAGACCGCGGTTAACATTAACGGCGAGATCGGGTCTTACTTCCCCACTCTCTGTGGGGTGCGCCAGGGCGACCCATTCTCCCCGTTTTTATTTAACATGGTGGTCGATGCCCTTGCTGTTATCCTGGATAAGGCCAAATCTGCTGGCCATATCCACGGCGTAGTCCCTCACCTGGTAGGAGGGGGAGGGGTCTCCCTCCTACAATATGCTAACGATACCATAATAATGGCGGAGGGTTCCACCTCCGACATTGCCAACTTGAAGTTCCTCCTCCTATGCTTCCAGCAGATGTCTGGGCTCACAATCAACTTCGATAAGAGTGAAGTGATGATCCTCGGCTATCCCCCGGAGGAGACCCAGGCCATTGCTAATCGGTTGAACTGTCGTCTGGGTACTTTCCCCACGACCTATTTGGGGATACCCATTAGTGACTCGCGACTCACCGTGGCTGACCTTCGCCCGACTGTTACCCGGATGCAGCACCGGGTGGAGCCGTGGAAGGGGAGGTGGCTCTCGAAGGCTGCCAGGGTAATCCTAATCAACTCCTCGCTGGCCAGTCTCCTTTGGTTTCTCATGAGCTTCTACAGCCTCCATGAGACGCTCCATCAGGAGATCGTCAAATACCAGTCCAGGTTTTTCTGGGCAGGCGAGGGTGACAAGCAGAAGTACCATATGGTGAGCTGGCCTGACATTTGCAAACCCAAGGACCATGGGGGTCTGGGCATCTTGTCTTCTCGGCGCATGAACATCGCTCTCCTAACCCGATGGCTCTGGCGAATCGCCAATGGGGAGGGAGGCCTCTGGCTTACCATCATCAGGAATAAATACCTTCGAGGCCAACCCCTTGCTTTCTGTCAGCGTTCTGGTGGCTCCCAGTTCTGGCAGGCTGTGATCCAGCTACTTCCCGTGCTCCGCATCGGCACTTCCATCGCGGTTGGCTCCGGGTCTTCGACCATGTTCTGGTTCGATCGTTGGTTAGGGGACTTCCCCCTGGCCGCTCGATTCCCGAAACTATTCGCCATTGCGGTTGACCCTCGGGTCTCTGTCGAGACGGCCCTTATTGACTTAGGGTGTCTCGCCTTCCGGCGTCCCTTCGGCCCTCTTGAGATGGCCGCTTGGGACTCCCTCCTCCAGGACATCGCTCTTCTTTCGATGGACGTCGAGGATGCACCTGACTCCATCTCTTGGCGTCTGGAGTCCTCAGGCCGCTTCTCCACTAAGTCCTTATACGCAGCCATCGCTCCCTCGTCAGCCCCTGAGCCCTTTAGTCTGATCTGGGACATTCGCCTCCCTCTGAAGATCAGGATATTCCTGTGGCAGTGGATCCGGGGACGCCTTCCCTCTGGGGTAGAGGTCCTCAAGCGTAATGGACCAGGCGATGGGATTTGTCCCCTATGCGGCACGGTCGAGGATGCTAACCACATCTTCTTCTCTTGCTCCACAGCCCAATTCCTGTGGTCCTGCTTCCGCGAGACGGTTGGTGGACAGTGGTGCAACACCAACTTCCCCGACTTGCTTGCTGAGATCCACGCCTCCCCCCCTCGCTACCGCCACATTCGGTGGCTGTGCGTCGGGGTTCTCGCCTGGACGCTTTGGACCATCCGCAACAGGCTTGTTATTCAGAAAGTGCCTCTTCGACGTGCGACTGGCGCAATCTTCAAAATGTGTGGTTTCTTGCAGCTCTGGCGGCCGCTTAGCCGCCCCCAGGACCGGGACGCCATCAACACCCTCCTCGCCGACCTTCGCTCGATGGCCGTCCACGTGGTGCCCCCGCTGCCGCCCCCTCCTCCGGAGCCCGATTAGAGTTCGGGTTGCTGGGTGTGAGTGTGTTGTTTTTGTCTCTAGGGCTTGTTGAGCTGTGCCCTCAGCTTTAACCCTTCAGTTTACTTGTGTTTGTGTGAGACTTCTCTGTGCGTGTGTGTGTGAACCTTGTTGGATGTTGGCTTGGGCGGTTTGCTTTATAATATAAAGCGGGGCGAAAGTTTTTTTCGGTAAAAAATGTATTATACGTATTAAGTTACAGAGGGAGTTTAGTAGTTTCAGAAATCGGCTATGGCTCCTGAAATTTTAGACCCTATTTCCTTTGAATTTGCGGTCCAGACACAGCCTGGGTTGCATTGCATCACACGTCAGTCTAGTCTACTGTAGATGGACTACCCATGCTATCTTCTTCGTTCTTTAGGCTATCTCCACGCACACCACATGCTACTCCTAGCTAGCTCAGGCACAGTCTAGTCTACTGTAGATCGACTACACACAGCAGCAGTACATATATTATGGCCTGCTAGCTGGTAATTGCTACGCTCCACGCTTCCGCTTGCTGTGCATGCATCGCTCCCTCTTCCGGCTATCTTCATCGCGCTCGGCCACTCGGTTTCAGATGGCAGGAGGCCATTTCCGGGCATGCCGTGCTAGCACGCCTCTGCTCCGTTGCCCAGCAGCGGCTCATGGCCATCAATTGATTGATTCCCTCGCTCTCTATGTGTCTGTATGTGGAGGAGATTCGGCACCCCGCGTAGGGACGGGTTGTTGCCATGACGTACGGTTTCGCTGCTGATGCATGTTTATTGCACATACAGGATCAGGGATTGGCCTAGCACTCCTGTTCGCTCTGGTCTATTTTGCTTTTCTTTTTCCTATGTAACGCTGTGTGTGTCTTCTTCTTTGCTTGTTTTGTTTGGTTTCTTTCTCTTTCTTTCTTTTTTTTAAAAAAAAGAAAGTTTTGTTTCGCTTCTGTTAGCTTAGGTTGTCTTCGTACTTTGGGTTTTTTGGTGCCAGTTTATTTGTTTCGTACTGTATACTTTTGCAGAAAGAGTGCTTCTTCTTATAGAAAACGCGGCTCTTCTTCACAGAATCAGCCATTCATTAAGAGTAAGAGAGCTACAGGAATACATAGTTATTTGAACGTTGGGAAGTTTGGCTCCATCTTGTGAGAAGATTGATGGAGGTTCAACTCTCTCAACGTCCGGATCAGTTGTGTTGGAAGCTTACTAGGAATGGAGAATTTACGGTTAAATCCATGTATCTGGATGTTATTAATTCTAATTCTATTCCTACTTCGAAACATGTTTGGCTTGTCAAAGTTTCCTTGAGAGTTAAAGTGTTTATGTGGTTTGTACACAAACAAGTCATTTTAACTAAGGATAACTTGATTGAACGCAACTGAATTGGATCTACTAGATGTAGCTTTTGTGAAAAGGACGAAACAATCAAACACCTCTTTCTCGATTGTCCTTTGGCAAAGATTCTTTGGCAATCAGTGAACATAACCTTCAATATTACTCCTCCGAATAATATTAACACGTTATTTGGGATGTGGTTGGATGGGACTGAGCCCCAAACAGCGAGACACATTCGTGTAGGAGTATGTGCTTTATTATGGGCAATCTGGAATTGTAGAAATGATTTGGTCTTTAACAGAACAACAAATACTCATTTTTTGCAGGTTATCTTCCGAGCCACTGCGTTGATCCGTATGTGGTCGTTAGTCACTCCGACGGAGGCCAGGGAGCGTTTGGTTACTGGATCTATCCGATGTGAGATGGTAGCACAGGATATTTTCAGCCAGTTTGGATGACGGTCATGTAATAGGATAGGCAATTAGTTTTCCTATCTATCTTTTGCCAGCCGGTTATGGCTTTCATTTTTGTTCCTGAGCTCTTTGTGAGCAGCTTTTGTTCGAGACTTTATGACTATTGTTGAACCTATTTGCTTGCTAATAAAGGTAGCCGTATGCATCATTCTGATGCAGAGGCCGGGGATGTCCCCCTTTTCTGAAGAAAAAAAATAAGGGCAACTCCAACGTATTAGTGTTAACAAACCTCTGTGTGCACTCACTATGTTGTATACTTGGTTCAGGTTGTGTCCGCCAGCAGAGTGGCAATCTTTCACCAATGTCATTCCTTTCATATACACAAGAACCGGAAGCTTTTCTCGATAGTGACCATTTTCGCATTGCCGTTTCAACTATCTCTTTCCAGCCTTCTAATCAGTTGTATCAGTCTTGTCAGAAAACCCTTTTGTTTCTTCTGAAATACGGTCTATCCGAAAGCTAGTTGGACGTTCATGCACCATGGCAAGGTAAAGTTTTACTTTACATCGCCGCAACAGTTGATCCATTGTGTGCTGGATTGAACCGGTTATGCTGCACAACAACATAGGTTCAGAAACTAGAAAATAAATGTCAGCAAATTCAGTTATAGTTTGGGCGCTGACTTTTGGCCTTTTGTTTACCGCTGGGAAAACGGGTGCATGGTTGGCACCCGGCTCCATGGAGTCCGGAATTTTAAAATTAATCGCAAATGGTATTTCAAAGTAAAAAAAAATATGAAATTGTTTCTACGAGCACATATAGATGTTCTCTATGTACTCGTAAATTTTCATTAAACAATATCATACATTATACGCTACCCAAAAAGACATAAATCCAACCTAAAACAACAAAATACAAGCCCATTTTCGTTCATGTATTTGTCTTTTTTGTATACATCACATACAAATATTTATATTGATGAAATTTCGTACGTATATACTACACACCTATATCTACGTGTATTTAAAAAAAATCAAGTTTAAAAGTTAATATTTTTGAACTTTTCTTTACCGCCCTCCTTGGAACCCATCCTCCAAAGTGACTTTCTTTGGGAAAACTGTCTTTAATCTTCTATTGTCTTTTGGAGCCCGTGGTCAGATAATATGTTCAAATTCGACTAAGGATGGCAATAGGCAGGGGATGGTGTGGGTACAAAAATCCCATACCCATGCCCATGTTTCTAATGGACAAAAAATCATACCCATACCCTAACCATCGGGCACAGGACCTTGTCCGTGCCCATACCAAATGGGTATCGATGCCCAACAGGTACCCATTGGGCATATCAACACAATAATGAAGGGCGGGGGCATACTTGTAGGATCCTTGTGTGGTGGAGGCACTAACAATTGTTTCCTATGATTGGAGATTTGGTGATCGGAAGGAGAGGATGATGAGGCGGGATACAACTAGGAGAGTCCAAGTGGGAGGTGGACATGGACTACTATATTGTCGTTTTGGACTTCAACTTATTTGTGGAGACTTGTTAGCTTAGGGTTTATGACACTACCCATGCGCATGGCATAAGGCTCGATATGCCGACCTAACAAAGAAGAGTCACGACGGAGTCAGGCGCAAGGACAAGGGTCACCCGCAACTCGGCCCAAGCTAAGGTCTCCTCAGGGCCAAATGTTCATCAGAACGAGATGTTCCAATTCACATTGCGGGCAGCTGAGGCAACCAAAAGCATCAGGTCTGAGAACATCGCAAACACGTCAGGGAATTCAGTGTGAAGTGGGACCCAACCAAGCCACTGGTCCAACCAGAAGAGGGTCCCTTCACCATTGCCTATGGAGACGCTGGTCCCAAGGCAAATATCATGCTTGATCGATTGCAGAGCTTTCTAGAACCGGAGCCCTCCCTACGGTCGCAAACGAAAAGAGGGCGACCAGTAAGACATTTACCTTTAACAAACTACAACCGTAGGCCCCCTTGTATTGAGAACCCACAACACCCACCTTAGCATAAGGGCTACATTCATGCAAGGGAGCACCAAAATATCTAGACCACCTTGGTCCTTACGGAAGCAGATATCGGCCCACTTCAGCATATCGTATTTTTGACTCCCATTGACCGCGTGCAAGAAGAAGCGCGATAGATCCATGTCGAAAGAACTATATACCCCTTTTGACAGAATATACAACCTCATCATATACATGGGGAAGATAGAAAGGCAAGAGTCGATGAACACGGATTTGCATCCTTTGGAGGTGACTCTCACATGCCATGGCTCCACATTGGATGCGACTCGACCCATAGGCAGGTCAAAGTCCTGAACCATGATTCTAGAATCAGATAGCGACATTCCTAGATATGAGATGGGGAAGGAGGACAACCTACACTTAAGGTTGTCCACAATTCGCTGCTGATCCATGGATGAGTAACCCATGACCACAACCACTCTCTTATCGAAGTTGATCTTAAGGCCCACATGGCCTCAAAGCAGAGGAGAAGAAACTTGGGATTAATGATATCAAGCTCTGAACCCTCAAACATGATTGTGGGATCGTTCCCCTACTTGAGATGGGTAACCCCACCTCCACGGAAAATATGCACAACCCCCTCAGAGATGAGGTTGACCATCCTGTCTATATCTTGCCCCTTTTGTTTTGGAGATTGTTGCCAAATATGGTAATGGACTGATTTATTTGCTGGTGCACACAGAGAGAAATAGTCCATGCAAGACTGAGGAGAATGCTTTGCAGAGAAGCAGGAGCTACATTTCGAGAAGAAATGTTAACGAAAAGATTATGTTGAAGGAATTGACCGCTTAAAATTAGTGCTGACGCAAAGCAATATTTGTTTAGTGCGTCCGAAGAAGAATGACTGCAGTTGCGAAGAATGAAGGCGCCGTGAAGACGAAGCATTCATTTTGTTGTTTTTTCTTTCTCCTATTTGAGTCATAGGACGACCGTACTATTAAGAGCGGTATAGGTTCTCGAAGCTTAGGTCCGCTATGATGCTTAGCTAAAACCTATGAAAGACTGAGAGAAATCTCTTTGTGTTCTGAATAGTTACCTCACTAGTAGAAAATAGGGCTTTGGTCACAGCTCAATGTACACATTAGTCCCGGTTGCATCACGAACCGGGACTAATGTGAGCATTAGTCCCGGTTCGAGCGGCTAAGGCGTCGGGAAGGCATTAGTCCCGGTTCAAATGGGACCTTTAGTCCCGGTTTGAGACACGAACCGGGACTAAAGGGTGCGATGCCCTTTAGTCCCGGTTCGTGTCTCAAACCAGGACTAAAGGTTAGGGTGCCCTTTAGTTCCGGTTCGTGTCTCAAACCGGGACTAAAGGTTCAAACTCTACACCCCCCCCCCCGGTATATCGCCTTTTCAGTTTTGTAAAAAGCAAAAGAAAATGATAAAAACTTCAAAAATTAAAATCCTTCGAGATGTAGTTATGTTACTACATCTACTAGTTAGGAAAATTAAAAAACTTAAATTTGGACATGTTTTGCAAAAAAGTGTTATGAAAAAGTAAAACGGCCATATCTTTTGCATACGATGTCGAAAAAAAACGCATAATATATCAAAAAAATCAGCACGAAAATCCGCATCCAATTTTGACCGCCGTAGGCCTGTTTGCAAATTTTTAGAATCCTCAAATTCTGAAAGAAAAAAAGATATGCTCAAATTTTAGTTTTTTTAATTTTTTGTTAAATCTGGTCAAACTATGGTCAAACTACTTATTCAAGAAATATTAGTGTTAATAAATAATTATTTTTAGTTTTTTGACTTTTGGTCAAACTATGGTCAAATCTGGTCAAACTGTGGTCAAACTATGGTCAAATCTGATCAAACTATGGTCAAACTACTTATTCAAGAAATATTAGTGTTAATAAATAATTATTGTTTTTTAGAATAATAATTTCAAACTCAAACGGTGCTTAATGCTCAAGTTCAACTCCTAATGGTTAATAGGATTGACAGCTTAGTATTGTCAGGAAAACAACAAGTGCAGACTTGGAAACTAGGGGGAATAGAACTCGAAAGTTATGCGTGCTCAGGCTGGAGTAGTGAGAAGATGGGTGACCGGCCGGGAAGTTAGACGATTTGGAATGAGTGGTTCATAATTGAGCAGTGATGAGGGGTGATTAGAGTGGGTGATTAGAGATTGAATTGTCAAATAATTCAAAATTTTGAAAATAAGAAAATATTCAAAAAAATCAAAATTTTATTTTTCAAAAAAATTCAGAAAAACAAAATTTCAAAAAAATTCCTTTAGTCCCGGTTGGTGTTACCAACCGGGACTAAAGGTGGAGCTCCAGAGAGCGGCCACGTGGAGGGCCTTTAGTCCCGGTTCGTAACACAACCGGGACTAAAGGGGGGGCCTTTAGTCCCGACCCTTTAGTCCCGGTTTGGGAACCGGGACAAATGGGCCTTATGAACCGGGACAAATGGGCCTTTTTCTACTAGTGCCTGTCAGCAGAAGACGATGGTCTTCGATGCTGCACGAGATATCCTTCCGATCGAGGAGTTAGCATTACTTGCTCCGCAAGGAATGTTACTGTTATGCTCAAAATCCGACCGTTGGAAACGTGTTGTTCGACCATTGGTTGAGCCGCGTGTCCAATTTGGTCTATTTCTTTCAGGGAACGCTGCGGCTATAAATAGCCACCCGACGCCAACATTGTCCGTTGGCTGCTCCACTTAAGATTATGAGAAGATTGATTGGGCATCCCCTCTCGAGAGGTTTGAGTTTAAGATCCACCGAGAGAAAATCAAGAGCCAAAAACTTAGATAGTGGTTGAGCATCATAGTAGATCTGAGTTAGAGTTCTTGTACCTATTACTCTTGAGAGGTGCACACTCTCTAGATGGATAGGTGTCGGCTTGAGTGTCGAAGAGTAATTGTCTTCACCAAGCAAAGTATTCAGCAACCAAGAGTAATTGTGGTTAGTGAAGAAGTCTGTCGGGTGGTGAAGGAGTTGTCGAAGGAGGAGGAACCGCTGGAGAGGTCATTGAAGAAGACCATGGCAACCCCAGCGGTAGGATGCGAGATGGCGAGAGCGAGGAAGCAAGCGAGGAAGCGGCTATAGCTTAGGAAGAAAGGAAGGAAGGAGGAAACAGGGGAAATGTGACTTGTGGTCGGGGAGAAAAGGGGGTGGGGAAGGGGGGCGGGGGTAGATATTTCGGCGGTAGGCCAAAAATTTCGAAATGTGGAGGGAAACTTTGCACGCGGTGCCGCCGGACACCATTCACTTTGAACGATTGTGTGCATCGCAAATGATTCTTCTGCTTTACGCGCATGGGATGAGTTTGATAATTCAAATTTTGGTGGAAATTTCCCCAGGTACTGTCCTCATCCACGTCATTGCATAATTTAACATCGCTTGCTAATTTGGACACACAAAAGAGCGTACAGCACATAGACCACACTTACTGAATCGAGCAATTTTAGTAATTAAACAGTGCAAGTTGACCTAAACATTGCTCTAACAAAAGACCGGCATTAAAAACAAAGCCTAAGTACGCATAATTTTAACAAATCCGCCGCCGCGCCTGATACGTCCATTTTTCATCATGCTTTTATATTGATATTTATTGCATTATGGGCTATTATTACACATTATATCACAATACTTATGCCTTTTCTCTTTTATTTTATAAGGTTTACATGAAGAGGGAGAATGCCGGCAGCTGAAATTCTGGACTGAAAAAGGAGCAAATATTAGAGACCTATTCTGCACAACTCCAAAAGTCCTGAAACTTCACGCAGAATTATTTTGGAATATATAAAAAATATTGGGCGAACAAAGCACCAGAGGGGGGGCACCTGCCATCCACAAGGGTGGAGGGCGCGCCCCCTGCCTTGTGGGCTCCCTGACAGGCCCCGATGCCCATCTTCTCCTATATGATGTGTTTTGACCTGAAAAAAATCAGAAGGAATCTTTCAGGACGAAGCGCCGCCGTCTCGAGGCGGAACTTGGGCAGAACCAATCTAGGGCTCCGGCGAAGCTGTTCTGCCGGGGAAACTTCCCTCCGAGAGGGGGAAATCGAAGCCATCGTTATCACCAACAATCCTCTCATCGAGAGGGGGTCAATCTCTATCAACATCTTCACCAGCACCATCTCCTCTCAAACCCTAGTTCATCTCTTGTATCCGATCTCTGTCTCAAAACCTCAGATTGGTACCTGTGGGTTGCTAGTAGTGATGATTACTCCTTGTAGTTGATGCTAGTTGGTTTATTTGGCAGAAGATCATATGTTCAGATCCTTAATGATAATTAATACTCCTCTGATTATGAACATGTATATGCTTTGTGAGTAGTTACGTTTGTTCCTGAGGACATGGGAGAAGTCTTGTTATAAGTAATCATGTGAATTTGGTATTCGTTCGATATTTTGATGAGATGTATGTTGTCTCTCCTCTAGTGGTGTTATGTGAACGTCGACTACATGACACTTCACCATGATTTGGGCCTAGGGGAAGGCATTGGGAAGTAATAAGTAGATAATGGGTTGCTGGAGTGACAGAAGCTTAAACCCTAGTTTATGCGTTGCTTCGTAAGGGGCTGATTTGGATCCATATGTTTCATGCTATGGTTAGATTTATCTTAATTCTTCTTTCATAGTTGCGGATGCTTGCGAGAGGGGTTAATCATAAATGGGAGGCTTGTCCAAGGAAGGGCAGCACCCAAGCACCGGTTCACCCACATATCAAATTATCAAAGTAACGAACGTGAATCATATGAGCATGATGAAAACTAACTTGACAACAATTCCCATGTGTCCTCGGGAGCGCTTTGCTTTATATAAGAGTTCGTTCAGGCTTGTCCTTTGCTACAAAAAGGATTAGGCCACCTTGCTGCACCTTGTTTACTTTTGTTACTTGTTACTCGTTATAAATTATCTTATCACACAACTATCTGTTACCGATAATTTCAGTGCTTACAGAGAATACCTTGCTGAAAATTGCTTGTCATTTCCTTCTGCTCCTCGTTGGGTTCGACACTCTTACTTATCGAAAGGACTACGATAGATCCCCTATACTTGTGGGTCATCAGCGCCGGCCTATGCATCGCCGGTGTGAGATGAGACGTCGATGACTTGTCCTGATGACATGCCGCCGTTGGTGGACTCTGCGTCCCCCTGCTGAAGTCGCCGCGTCCTCGTCCTCGGCGCCGCCCTCAAGGTTGTAGTACTCGTAGTAGTGGCTGCGCCAGAGCTCGCGTTGGTACTCCATCGCCGATTCCTCGACGGACAGACTCTTCTCTACCTCGATCTCGGCCACGCGCAACTCCTCCTCCCGGCACTCCTCGATCTCCGCCGCCTCCTGCATCTCCAGCTCCAGCTCGGCGATCTCATGAGGAAGCAGGTGCTCCATGGCCACCGCCGCCTTTTCGGACGTGGGTTGCATGCTGGATTCCGAGGTGGCCTGGAATATCTTGGCGTGTGCGTGCTCGATCTTGGCGGGGATGGCCTTGACCCGGGCCAGGGCGACATCAGCGGCACGGACGGCAGCTCGAGCGCTCTTGGCGTTTGCAGCCGCCGTCGCAGCAGCAGCTGCCCTGTCGGCTATCGCAGACGCCCTCTCGGCAGATGCGGCCGCGCTCAATGCGGATGCGGCGGCACTCTTAGCGTAGGCAGCCGCACTCTCGGCGCAGGCGGCGGCGCTTGGGGAAGACGCGGCCACCGTACGGGCCTTCACGAAGCGTTTCCACGGCGTCATCTTTGCAAGAAGGGATTGCGGGAATGGGGATCGGGATTCATGGATTCGGGGGTTGCCGGCACTGGAGCAGACGAGCCGGTGAAGCTTAAGGAGGAAGACTTAAATAGACTCAGGAATTTTCATCGCAAACGGTTCCTACAAAAAATTGTGTGTGATGTTGTTGATATTTTTTATTAGCTGTGAAAGACGAATTTGGAGTAAAGTGGCAACGGATGGTGTTTTAAATGTACGAGAAAATTTGTAGTACTAATACAACTGTCATGTCAAATTTTGGAAAATTTCAGGGGTCATTTGACCTTTTAAGACATTAAAATGATTTTCTAGCCATTTAATGACCGTAATTCTTGAACTACATCTACATGCAACAGCTAACCATAACGGTTTGAAAATTCGTATTTTGTGTACTTGTATGCGTGTTAATTCCTTGTGCAGTAAATTGGAAAGAATTTTTAAACATATTGGTCTCACGGCTATGACACAATTAAGCATTGAGTGCCATGGCATTTAAATTCCAAGAAAAAAAGACAGAAACACATGAAACCTTGCTTGATGTAATGTCATGCCACCAAGATGATGTGGTAAAAGATTTGGCATGTTTGACAAAAGTTTGGACACACACCCCTCACAAACCGAAGAAACTCACTAGAAGGCTCGTGGTTCCGAGAGGGAACAATGCATGTTTGATGACGAACGGGCGATAGCTTCCTCTTACGGGCTTCAAAAAATTTCTACAGTTAACGTGCACTAATACAACTGTCGTGTCAAAATTTGGAAAATTTCAGGGGTCATTTGACCTTTTAAGACATTTAAGTGATTTTTTAGCCATTTAATGACCGTAATCCAAATTTGGACTACATCTACATGCAACGTCTAACCATAACGGTTTGAAAATCATATTTGTGTACTAGTGTGTGAGTTAATTCCATGTGCAGTAAATTGAAAGGAAATTTCAAACATATTGGTCTCACGCCCTGGACACATGCATGGAGTGCCATGGCATTTAAATTCCAAAAAAAAAAGATCAGAAACACATGAAACCTTGCTTGATGTAATGTCATGCCACCAATATGATGTGGTAAAAAAATTGGCATGTTTGACAAAAGTTTGGACACACACCCCTCACAAACCGGAGCAACTCACTAGAAGGCTCGTGGTTCCGAGAGGGAACAATGCATGTTTGATAACGAACAGGAGATAGCTTCCTCTTACGGCCTTCAAATTTTTTTTCTACATTTAACATGCACTAATACAACTGTCATGTGAAAATTTAAAAAAATTTAGGGGTCATTTGACTTTTTAAAGACATTTAAGTGATTTTCTAACCATTTAATGACCATAATTCAAATTTGAACTACATCTACATGCAACAGCTAACCATAACGGTTTGAAAAATCATATTTGTGTACTTATGTGCGAGTTAATTCTATGTGCAGTAAATTAGAAAAAAATTCAAACATATTGGTCTCACGGCATGGACACATGCATGGAGTGCCATGGCATTTTAATTCCAAAAAATTAAAATTAATCAGAAAAACATAAAACCTTGCTTGATGTAATGTCATGCCACCAAGATGATGTGGTAAAAAAATTGGCATGTTTGATGAAAGTTTGGACACACACTCCTTACAAACCGGAGCAACTCACTAGAAGGTTCGTGGTTCCGAGAGAGAACAATCCATGTTTGATGACGAACGGGGGATAGCTTCCTCTTACGGCCTTCAAATTTTTTTCTACATTTAACGTGCACTAATACAACTGTTATGTGAAAATTTGAAAAATTTCAGGAGTCATTTGACCTTTTAAAGACATTTAAGTGATTTTATAGCCATTTAATGACCGTAATTCAAATTTGAAGTACATCTACATGCAACAGCTAATCATAACGGTTTGAAAAATCATATTTGTGTACTTGTGTGCGAGTTAATTCCATGTGCAGTAAACTAGAAGGAATTTTCAAACATATTGGTCTCACGGCGTGGACACATGCATGGAGTGCCATGGCATTTTAATTCCAAAAAATTAAAAAATGATCAAAAAAACATGAAATCTTGCTTGATGTAATGTGATGCCACCAAGATGATGTGGTAAAAAAATGGCCTGTTTGACGAAAGTTTGGACACACACCCCTCACAAACCGGAGCAACTCACTAGAAGGCTCGTGGTTCCGAGAGGGAACAATGCATGTTTGATGACGAACGGAAGATAGCTTTCTCTTACGGCCTTTAATTTTTTCTACATTTAATGTGCACTAATAGAACTGTCATGTGAAAAATTGGAAAATTTTAGGGGTCATTTGACCTTTTAAAGACATTTAAGTGATTTTCTAGCCATTTAATGACCGTAATTCAAATTTGAACTACATCTACATGCAACAGCTAAACATAACAGTTTGAAAAATCATATTTGTGTACTTGTGTGCGAGTTAATTCCATGTGCAGTAAATTAGAAGGAAATTTTCAAACATATTGGTGTTACGGCATGGACACATGCATGGAGTGCCATGGCATTTTAATTCCAAAAAATTAAAAAATGACAGAAAAACATGAAATCTTGCTTTATGTAATGTCATGCCACCAAGATGATGTGGTAAAAAAATTGGTCTGTTTAACAAAAGTTTGGACACACACCCCTCACAAACCATAGCAACTCACTAGAAGGCTCGTGTTTTCGAGAGGGAACAATGTATGTTTGATGACGAACATCAGAAAGCTTCCTTTTATGGCGTTCAAATTTTTTCTATATTTAACGTGTACTAATACAACTATCATGTGAAAATTTGAAAGATTCTAGGGGTCATTTGACCTTTTAAAGACATTTAAGTGATTTTCTAGCCATTTAATGACCGTAATTCAAATTTAAATTATATCTACATGCAACGGCTAACCATAACGGTTTGAAAAATCATATTGTTGTGTACTTGTGTGCGAGTTAAAAAATCGTCAGACGATGTAAATATCTAGTGTTCAAAAAAGAAAATGTAAAGATCTGGCAAGACAACAGGGCCCCACACAATTGGCACTCTATGCGGGTTATTAATCAGACACGGTTCTGTATTGGAATCCGTCAGCTATTAAGTTCACACACGGATTTTGCTGCGGGAATCGTGTGTAATTCAAACTACTGTACTCGTAAATTCCGGCGATCGGCGTGTGTACTGTTCCCGTTGATCCAGATTCCAGCCGCCAATAAATACTACCTTGCTCATGTCGTCCCGCCTGCATTCTCATCTACATCCTCCCCTCGCTCGCCCCTCTCTCTCTCTCTCTCTCTCTCTCTCTCAAATCTCTGCCATGGCGCTGCCGATCTGCCCACGCGCCGACGAGGAGTCGCCGGCCCCCGAGGACGCTCAGTCGAAGAGCAGCGACGAGGAGGACCCCTACGCGCCGCCGGACGAGGTTGCGCCGGATCCCCCCAACTTTGGATTGGTTTTGGGGCTAGTACAATCTTTGTCTGTGGAAGTCGCTGCAGCCGGCTGAGAAAGCCAGGCAAGTGGCGTTAAAAAAGGAGATGACGGAGGAGGAAGCCAGATACCAGGCGGCCTGTGAAGCCCGTGATGCCGCTTGGAAAAAGGAGGCGGTGGAGCTTTGGGGGTGGGCGCGTCGTCGTGCGGAGTAGGTGTACGAAGATGGGTACTTCACGAGAAATGTCAAAGGCGCTAGGCGCCTCATCGCTGCGTGGAGGTGGGCCGATAAGCTCCAGCGTGCCACCAACGAGGAGCTCCGGTGGGTGCCCAACGAAATGGCAAGATCGTTCGCGCTCGTCCGCCAGCAAGAGGCAGATCGGTACGTCAAGCGCTGTGAGGCGGAGGAGGCGGAGTACTGTCTCCGCGCTGAGAACACGCCACGCACCAGGGAGCTGCTGGCGAGGGGCTGCCGGAATACTACCCCCAGGAGGGATTATTAGTTTTAGTATTGTTCGTTTTCAATTTTATGCATTGTACCTAGTAGTTAAGTATCATCACGTATATGTGATGATATTATATATATTCTGTGATGAACTAATGAACAATTAATATATATATTATGAATTCCATTTTCTATCTGTTTTTGTATACTAATTTGTATCTAGCTGTTATCATCCACATATACAGAATGGAAAGCATATATACACACATTGAAACAGAACATATAAGAACGGAAAATAAAGTACACACATTGAAACAGAGCAATATTATGATTGCTGTGAATACATAGCGATCCACGTCGAAACGACTCAACAAAATAAAACGCGTCCATGAGACCATGACAAGCAGCCCTTGCCCACGGTAGCTCTTGGCTCTGCCTGAACTCGTGCACGCATTCGTCCAAGCGGTCGACACGCTCGTGGTACATCTGGAGCGCGATCTCGAGCTCCAAGTTGTCTATTTCATCAGAGATCACCAGCTCGAGGATGCGACGGCCATGTTCCTCTAGTGCGCCCAGGTGGACACCTGGGCCAAGGAGGCGGTCGAGCCTAGCGACCAGCGCGTTGGCATCGAGCGGGCCGCGAACAAGGCGAACGGCGCGACCCATGCGAATGGCGCGGCGGGCGTCCGGTGCAAGTACGGCGCGGCCGGCCTCTGGTGCAAGTACGGCGCAGAGGGCCTCTGCCCACTCCTGGCGAGGAATGGGGGTACTGACAGGACGTCTACCTAGTTGCGACGCCCTGTCGACAGCAGGTAAGCGCCGATGGATCCGCTCTTGCTGTGCGGCGCGCCGCGCCTCTCGCTCTGCGGCGCTCCAATGGTCTCACCGTGCGGCGAGCCGTAGCCTATCGGCGCGAACGCGCCTAGCCTGCTCTGCGCCGCGCCATCAATCATGTTGTGCGGCGAGCTGCAGCCTCTCGGTGCTGACATGCCTATCTTGATCCGCGGTGCTGAAGCGCCATGCGCCAAGGGTCTGCTCAACCCTGGCGATGACGCGCATCACGGCGTCGTCCATCGCGTTGCCGGGGAGCGCCTCGGCCTCGACGGGCCGTAGCGCCTTCTCGTTTTCCTCATCAACGAGGTTGATGGCAGAGGCGGCGCTTTGGTGGGTTGGCATGCTTGGACAAGGTGGATGTGCTACAGGCTATGCTTGTTGCCTCCGTGCGTCGTGCGCCGCCTAGTTTTATGCGCAATATCGCTGGGTGGCGGGAAACCGGTGAGGAAATGGCGGGAAACGATGGCGTGTTCATTAAACATCATCAATTAATGGAAACTTAGCATAGAAGGAACATCGAGCTAGCACAAGAAGTAGATGATGATTAGATGATCATTTATCCTAGTTAATTATGCATGTAATAGTTTACTTTGGTCTGTGGAAATGTCATGTGTGTACTAGCCACCTATGTAATTGGATGTTTGCCGCATATTACACACATCTTGTTTATGTGAAACGTTTCTGTTCTTTTGGCTCAACACAAATAGTTTATCGCAATGAACCGTATGCCGTATATCGCACACACATCTTGATCTGGCTGACCGTTTCTTTTGTGTTGCCTAATCACAAACAATTCATCCGAGTGAACTGTATGCCTTATATCACACACACCTTCATCTGGCTGCCCGTTTCTGTTGTTCCGACTCATCACAAACAGTTCATCCGAGTGAACTGTATGCCGTATATCGCACACGCCTTCATCTGGCTTCCCGTTTCTTTTGTTACGCCTCATCGCAAACAGTTATGTGACGCTCCCGGCTCAATCGTGCACTAATCATACATGTAAATGCACACGATCAAGCCTAA
Source organism: Thinopyrum elongatum (assembly GCA_011799875.1). NCBI lineage: Eukaryota > Viridiplantae > Streptophyta > Magnoliopsida > Poales > Poaceae > Thinopyrum > Thinopyrum elongatum. The sequence goes on from CM022299.1 coordinate 16,726,602, forward strand.
GGACTCACGGGAAGATATCACAACACAACTCTAAAACATAAATAAAGTCATACAAGCTTTATATTACAAGCCCGGGCCTCGAGGGCTCGAATACATAGCTCGATGGCATACAAACGTCAGCGGAAGCATCAGATATCTGAGTACAGATATTAAAAGAGAAACAGAAAGGCCTTTAGAAAGGCGGGGCAAAATAAAACACTACGATCTAAAGACGCAGGCCTCCTGCCTGGGACCCTCCGAACCTACTCCAGGTCGTCGGCAAGCTCGTAGTAGTAACCACCCTCGGGGTAGTAGTAGCGATCATCGGCGGGGGCAGCTGTATCCGGGGCGCCGTCATCTGGTTGCACCAAAATGATATGGGGACAAAGAAAGAAAAGCAACCGTGAGTACTTATCCGAAGTACTCAGCAAGCAAGGATCTACACTACATATGCAACATTATCAAAGAGTGGCTGTATATGTGGACTGGGCTGCAGAAATGCCAGAATAGAGAGGAAAATCCTAGTCCTATCAAAGACTAGCATCTTCAGCGGTCTTGCAGCAATAGAAGAGAGTAGAACAGTACAATATAATGTAGCAGTATCATTAAGTCTCAACCTCACCCAGAGATCCTTTCTCGACTCCCAGCGAGAAAGCAATCCCAGAGCCATACAGTCATCAACCTCGTCCTGAGATCCCTTCTCGACTCCCTGCGAGAAGCAATCCCAGAGCCATATATCCAAGTATCATCTCACGGTCTAGTTGTGTCGATCGGGATACAACTCCGAGTGTCCTTTACCGTAAGACCGGCTATCGATAGATGTGTTCTTCCCTGCAGGGGTGCACCAACTTACCCAACACGCTCGATTAACTCCGGCCGGACACACTTTCCTGGGTCATGCCCGGCCTTGGCCAAATGATACATCGCAACCCTACCTACAGCTCAGCAGAGAGGTCCCCGTCGGTCTATATCCTAAGCGCTCAGGGGTCTTGGGCCATCGCCCTGTGCACTCCGGGTCGGTGTGTGCAGGGTCGGGACGAGCACCACCTTAGTCCTGGATGGTACTGGCCCGGCCCGGCCACGAGGCTGAACTGGACGTCTGACAAAGCTTTCGGCTGATGCATACGATGCAGAGTGCCCATAACTCTTCCCACGTGATGGTTAGTGCTATCAGGCCAGAGGCCTGCTCGGATCAAATATCCAAATCGTTGGCGGACTAGGGGCTTGCAGTAACGAGCAGAGACTCACGATCGATGTGACCCCGTCGCCCCGTCTCGAGGACTTGCTGCAAGGGCTAGGAATGCCCGGCCGCACCTCGTATTCATCACTCGGGCACCATCCAGGTCAACCCGTCTCCAGAACACTCGCCACTTAGGCTCACGCGGGTACCCCTCAGGGTCGACCAGTCTTTCCAAGTTACAGTGTAAAATCCAAGTATCCGTGTGTCCATAACATCAAGGGAATCTGAGGTATCACCCTCGTTGGATTCCTACTCGATGTATCCGTCAAGGTGAACTCGGAGTAATCACCCTCGCTGGATTCACACTTGAGGTGTTGTACGACGGCGTCGTTATCGGAAGCGGTGAAGGAGGAATCACCCTCGATGACCACGACCGAATAGCTACTCTACAGAGTTAACATCAGAAGTGCTACAAGGGGTTTCACCCTCGGCACTCGATAATAACGCTGCAGTGTCGTTACAACTAAGGGAGGGTGATGTGCGGTACCGGGGCCGGGTCTTCAATCCCGTTGATCGGGTCTTCGGATAATCCAGCGGGGCAGTCGGGATAAGTGGGGTCACTGATAGGTCTCTACCCAGCCTATACTAAGCAGTTTAGGATAAGCAGGTAAGGTATCAATAGCAGGTTACAGTAAACAGGCTATGCATCAGAATAGGTAAAGCAGCAGTAGCAGCATTTCTAATGCAAGCATGAGAGAGAAAGAATAGGCGATATCGGTATGCTCAAAGGGGGGGTGCTTGCCTGGTTGCTCGGCGGCAAAGGCAAGGTCGTCAACGGTGTCGTCGGACTCCTGAGCTGTGTCGGTACCGGGAACTGCGTCGGGGTCTAACGAGAGAGAAGAGGGGCAGGAAAACAGTATAAATACACAGCAAACATGAGCAACACAATGTATGACATGACAATATGCAGTGCCGGGTGTCCTAACGTATGGTTGCACGCCACCGAGGAAGGGGGGATCCATCCAGGAATGTTTTCCCGGTTCCGGACACTTGTCAGACAGATGACCGGAGGGGAACGGTTCCATGTTCGGATAGTTAGGGACGTGTGACGGACAAACAGACCGCGTATTCGGATTCGTCTCAAAATTCTGAGCAACTTTCATGTACAAAGTATTTTCATCGGAGTTACGGATTATTTACTATGATTTTCTAAAGTTTTTAGCATTTTCTGGAATTATTTTAATTAACAGAAATGGATTATTGCGTCATCTCTGCATCAGCATGACGTCATCCAGTCAAACCGACTGGTCCAGGTCAAACCTGAACTGCGGGACCCACCTGTCATAGATAGTGGGCTAACAAACTAATTAACAGGTTTAATTATCTAGGTGGGGCCCTATGTCAGTGAGTAATTAACTTAATTAGCATTTTAATTAGAATTCTATTTATTTTAAAATGTTTTAACAGCGGGGCCCACATGTCAGCTGGCGGGGCCGCGCTGACCAGGTCAACTGGGCCCTGTGGGACCCAGTTACAGCGACACAGGGGCGGGGCCCACGGCTGCCACGTGGACGCCCGGTCAGCGCCGGCCGCCGGAGTGCGCCGGTGAGCCCCGACGCGGTGGCTCAACTCCGGCGAGCCCGGATTTCGCGCACAGAGCATCAAATCGGGTGCGGCCTAGCGCGTTCAAGAGCGGGAGGAGTGCCGCGTCCATCCGCGCCGGTGAGGACGGCCGGGTAGGACCGTAGCGGCGACGGTGAGCTCGCCCGCGGCGGCCGGAGTGTGGGCGTCGACGGGATCGGTGAAACAGGCCGCAGCAAAACGCGCGCGTGTGTGTATTGGGTCCACACGGACGTGCTGAGCTCGGCTACGAGCTCGTTTGAGCTCGCCGACGTGTGTAGTGACGGCGACGAGCACGGCGGCGGAGCTGGGTGCGGGCATGTTGGGGGCGGCGGCTATGGCGCAGAGGAGAACGCAGGGAGAGAGGGAGGAGGACGGGGTGCTCACAGCGAGCCGTAGGGAGTGGCAGCGGGCTCGGGGGAGGCTCGGTGCGGCGGATCGACGACGGCGATCGACGGCGACCGAGGTGGAGGCGAGCTCGTGCAGCTCGATGCAGAGGTTCCCGGCTTCGGTTGGTCGGCGCAGAAGACGAAGAGGAGCGCGGCAGAGCTCGGGGACACGGAGAGGCGGCGAGAGGAGCATGGTGGCCGTGGCTACGCCGCGGTGGTGACCATGGTTGCGCTCGGGCGAGGGGGAGCAGAGGAAGGAGAGGGAGAAGTGAGGCGAGGGGAGGCCAGGGGTGCGCAGGGAGATGCTCTTATCCTCACGCGGCGCAGGAGCGCGCTGTCGAACGCCGAGAGGGGGGGGGCCAGGCTGCGCGCGCGCGTGCACGTTGTGCGTTCGACAGCGGCTAGGGGAGGAGCAGTGCGGGAGGAGGGGGACGGCGCTGCGCAGGCTGGGCCGGGCACTGTGGACACTTAGGCCCAGGGCTGTGGGCCTTTTTCCTTTTCTTTATTTCTTTTCTGCTTTTCTGTTTTCTTTCTCTGTTTTGTATTTTGTTTTCATTACAAATGACTTTTGTAAAATATGTGAACTAGTCACAAAAACTCCAGTGCAACATCTACTAATGCCATAAAATGGTTTTGAGCTCATATCATTTCATTTGCAATTTTATAAAACTAAATGGGATTAAATATTGTTGTTTTGGCACTGTTAGAGTCACTTAATTAATTTATTAAATGATGGTTATAATTTTAGAATAGTCTCTGTAATATTTGCTATTTAATGAGCAATTTAGTTTCTTGATTTGAATTTCCATTTGAATTTGAATTTGAAAAGAGATATGCTCCAAATGATGTTTAAGGAATGTTGATCATGATGACATGGCATTATCCAAAGGGTGATCACTGTAACTTAATACATGGGGTGTCACAAGTTAATTGAACTGAACCGTATGCCCCGCATCGTACACGCAATTAAAATCTGAACCGTGTTTGATGTATCCTTCATCGCAAACGTTTTGCATCTTTTTTGACGGTTTTTTATATCACCGTTTGCGATTAATGCATCACACACAGTTTCGTCAAAGGGTCTCTGATCGTATATCGCGTTAGCAGCATCCTGCAGTAGTGGTAGGGACGCCATTGAATCATTCTTCCGTAATACTTCTTTCTTTCACTATTATAAGATGCTCTAACTTTTTTCTGATTCAGATGCATATAAACGTATTTTAGTGTGTTTGTTCACTCATTCTAGTCTATATGTAATTCATATTAAAATATTCAAAACATCTTATACTCACTCTCTAACTTAATATAAGGCGTTTTTTAACAGTCATGGACGCTAAAAACATCTTATAGAAAGTTAGGGAATATTTGTGAACCCAAGGAGTAGCGTATAAGTGGCTAGTTAGAGCAACTCCAACCGGGTGACCCAAACGAACGTCGATTTTGTCCGCTTTTCGTCCGTTTAGGTCACCTGTCTATCTAGCGGATATGCCGCGGACACGTGCGAAGGGTGGATGCACCCAACGCGCAACGCATGGAGCAGACAAGTGCGGACGGGGGCAACACCAGGCGAGCAGCCAAACAGAAAATGGCCACGGCCCTCTCGCGACGTCGGCCCCACGTACGACGGGCAGTGCCCCGGCCCCGCGCAGCCGCCACTGCCGGACGGACAGACTGCTCACGCTCGACTTCTCCGGCGATGTGGGCGAGGTCGTTTGGTGTTCTTCCGCCGCTGCGAGCGCCATGGCTGCCCTTCCTCCCTCTCGTGCCATGGCCCCGCGCCGCCGCCGACGACGGACGGACGGACCGCTCCTGCTCGACTTCTCCGGCTAGGTGGGCGAGGTCGTGGAGGTGCTCCTTCCGCTGGTGCGAGCGCCATGGCTACCCCTCCTCCCTCTCGCGCCATCTCCGAAGGAATCTGGACGGGATTTCGAGCGAAGAGTAGGCGTTCGACGCCAACGCCGGGCCGTTTGCCGCGGCCGCCGCCATGGGCAGCTGCTTCATCACGCCGTCCACCACGGGGGCGAACTCCCCCAGCCCGCCCAGCTTGAGTCGACGGAGCACTCGGGATGCCCTGGCGGCCCGCGCGCGGCCGCGGCCCGACACCCCGTCATGCTCCAGGCCGGCCAGGTCCCAAGAGCGTCGTCGAGGACGCAGAAAGGAGGAGGAGTGCCGGAGATCTCCCTGTCACCCCCCTGCAGTTCCTGATATCTCCCCGCTGCTCTGCTCGGCTTAGAACGGGAGGCGGCGGCCTGCCCCGGTGGCCTCGTCGGTGAACGTCGCGGCGGCCTGCGTTGGTGGCCTCGTCGCGGCGGTTGTGGAGGCAGTCCAGGGTCGCTGATAGGTGGGACCAGACCGGACAAGGAGAGGGCTGGAGCGGACGAGAGCGAGCGACGGGAGCGTCCGCTTTTGTCCGTCACAGACCCATTTGAGACTCAAATTTGGGCTCAGTTTGGACCGAGATGGACAACAAACGGACAGCAGACGGATTTTTTGTCTGTTTGGGTCGCCCCGTTGGGCCAACTATTTTGTCCGGATGATCCAAACGGACGAAACGGGTCGTTGGACGATCAGTGTTGTTCCTTGTCGGTCTGATGGCCCCCGTTCTAAGTTTAACTTTCACCCGATACCCCGCGTTTTTTGGTGGGACAAATATTCTAGCTATCCTCTCAGGTCTCCACCGACCAGCGTGTTGTACTTTTCTCTTTCGCACCCAAACCTGGCCAAGTGGGCCGGCCTAGCTCGACACCGTCTACTAAACGTGCCTAGCCACCGCACGACCCACGCCGGCCTGATTTTAAACAGGTCGTGCCTTGCCAGCCCACGTGACGTGACACCAGGCCCAAGCATGACATATACTCTCCCTCCATTCCATAATGTAGTGCATATAGTTTTTTTGAAAAAATCAAACTTTGCAAACTTTGACCAAGCTTATAGAGAAAATTATTTACATCTACAATACCAAAATATTAAATATGAAACTAAATCTTATGATGATTCTAATGACATATGTTTGGCATTCTATATATAAATGTTTTTCACAATAAATTTGGTCAAAATTTGTGAGGTTTGACTTTTCAGAAAATCTATATGCACTACATTATAGAACGGAAGGAGTATTAAACGGGCCAACACACGACAAGTTTACCTCGAGACCCCCCTCCACCTGTTCGTTGAGTGCACTTGGTCGAGGCACGCTAATAGATGCGGCTTGCAATCACTCTATCCAAGCGAGTGGACTCAAACTTGCTCGATCAAGGAGTGGATCCGGTTGTGTTGGCGCAATACTCCGGTGGTGCATAGGAAGAGCATGAACTCCCTTCTCCTCCTAACCTTCTGTGAAATTTGAAAGGAAAGGATCAGGAGGATATTCCAAAGAACTGAGCTCAATGTCAATTCATTCGTCGCATGTGTCAGGGAAGAGGGATCAGGAATTTCCTATTGGAAGCACATTGCGTCCAAGTGTTGACGTTTCGCACAGACCTGGCGATCGAGCAATGGACTGGGCCGGTCCATTAACGTGTTGCAATGTTTCCGATTTTGGGAACGTTCTAGAGTTTCCCAGCCTATTTTACCTTCTAGAAGGTTCCCTGGACCGGGTTTCCTGTTTCTTTTCGTATTTTTGTTTTTTATTTTTTTATTTTTCTGGTTATTTTGTTCTTTCTTTTCTTTTCCTTTTATGTTTCTTTTTTCTTTTCCTTATGTTTCTTTTTTCTTTTGTCATTTCTTTTCTATTTTTCATTCTTTCTTTTTTTAAAGAGTTCATTTTTTTCAAAATTGTTCAGAAACTTAACAAAATGTTCATCCATTTGCAAAACGTTCAATTTTTTAAAAAATGGTGCCTTTTTAGAAAATTGTTCATAAATATAATTTTTTTTTTGTATTTTTAATTTTTTTCAGGAATTTCAAAACTAGTTTAGAATGTTTTTGTTAAAATTTATCAAGACTTTTCAATCACCGGGATTTAAAAAAAGGTTCATGCTTCTAAAAATTGTTCCTTTTTTCAAACGAAATCACAAATTAGAAAAATGTTCAAAACATATTCGTGGTTTCAAAATTTGGACAGAAATTCAAAAAATATTCACATTTCAGAAAAATGTTCACGGTTTTGAATTTTTATTCAGAATTTTGTGAAATGTTCCATTAATAAAAATGTTCAGAAATTGAAAAAATGTTCGCAGTTTCAATTTTTGTTTGGAATATCTGAAATGCTCCATTTTTCAAATATTTGTTCACAAATTTTAATAATGTTCGTGGTTTCAAAATTTGTTTGAAATTTCGTAATTTGTTCAAAAAATCAAAAAATGGTTCTTGTTTTTCAAAAACAATTTCCGCTTTTTGAAAAATTTTCTTTACATATTCTAAATTATGTTCCCGTCTACGAAAATTTCTTCAGTAATTGTTAGCACTTGTTCAAAATATACACTTTAGGAAAAAAGTACACTTACGTTCTCTACAGTAACTAGTAGAATGCCCGTGCGTTGGTACGGGCTACAAGACATTCAAATAAACCAAATAAATGATTAACGTCGTCTTCAAACTTGAAGCTTATTTTTCCCTCATACATTTTGGGTACGTTTGGATATCAAACGGGCGCCCAGTGGGGTTCCCAAATTTCAACCATTTGAATAGTTCGAGCTCCCTCAAATCCAATCCATGTGTGAGGAAGAAATGTGGTTGTCCAGACTATCCGTCATGTATCTTCAACACGGGGTCCCAACACAAAAATCACACCCCACGAAACACTCTTTCCTTTTCCTTTTGAACTCTCCCCTCCTACTTGTTTTCTCGTCGTAGCGTGATATTTCTTGTTGGGGCCTTCTCCTGTAAAACTGGATGATGCCCACCTAACCTTCTCATGGCGTCCTCTCTCCTTCGTACCGTACTTCCGCATAGACGACCAAGGAAGACCCCCCCACCAATCGCCCGCTCTCCTCCCTGAACCCCTCCTTCCCTCCCTCCCTTCCCACCTTGTTCATGTCAATCGGCCACCGCCATCAAGGGGGAGAAGGTGTGCGCCGACCGTGACGCCCCCAAGCCAAGAAGGCATATCTGATGGCTCCTGAGTCATTGCCATATTGTAACATGCAGTTAAATGTTATGCTTTACCGCAAAACAAAAAAATATGATGTCCGTTATTGAGCATGCAACTGATACACCACCATGTTCATTGTTAACTCTTGAAACAACTAACCGATACATTTACCCTTCTATCCTAACCATGAATAATAATAGAAATTTTAGGGTATGCATACTTACGTGGACTATCACTAACTACAGAATTGGTGTCGGCATACTCAAATTCCTCATCATTGTCTTCATTTGAAGGCTTCTTAGGTAGTGACACTTTTGAATAGGCAGGGACAACAACATTCTTTCCAACTTTAATCTGAAAAGATGCAAATAAGAATGTGATCAATATCTGAAATGTTGTTGGATAAAAAATTGCAACTGGTTTATAGTCTGCTCCTACAGGAAAAGTGAATAGCATAGAAATGTAATACTCCCTCCGTCCCAAAATAAGTGTCTCAACTTTGTATTAACTTTAGTACAAAGTTGTACTAAGCTTGAGACACTTATTTTGGGACAGAGGGAGTATATAGCAACATACCTTAAATGACAATATGCAGCCAGGCTAAACAATTGCCCCTGCCCTTGGATGAACATCATCATGGACTAAGGAGTTAGTCACTTTGCACAGATCTTCAATTATGACATTATCCCTATATATTATATATATATATATATATATATATATATATATATATATATATATATATATATATATATATATATATATATATATATATATATATAGGAACCGTGAATGAGAACGCTTTTACCAATACTGCAAGCTTCCCCAAGAATTTGATATCTTGCACTATTCTCCAATACCTGTAGCATTGCCAATAACAGAATTTGCACATATTTGTGCAGAATGCGACAATGTAACATCTAGAGAAGATGTGACGAATGTGAACAATTAATAAGTAAAAGTGTTGTTATATTATTTACAAGAATCAAAGATTACATACCTATAGACCTAAATGACAGGTAAAAGTTCATGCCCAAAAATCACAGATTCAGTCCATGTACCTTAAACAAAGCATTTTAATAATACTATGAATTAATATTCTTCACTCCAAATTAGACATATTGATTTGATAACTTCATCTAGATTTTGAATAATGAATCAAGGAATGATATCAAACGAGGTATAGAAATAATTCTTTGCTGCTCCTTACAGTATGCAACTACGCATACCTTATGCCTTAAATTCCATTCCTGTGAAGTTTCATTACATCAGAGTTACCAAAGGATAATACATCAGTCACGCAGGGTATGTCCATATTTGTGTTATATCTTTGCTCACCGCATCATAGCTCCTGAAATTATTTATTCTTGTAGCATAGCTGGAGCATATTTCATGAGTATAGATTTTGGACCGCATAATCTAGTCTTGCAGTATAGCTGGAGCGTATTTCATGAGTCTAGATTTTGTACTCCATAATCTGGAAGGATTGGCATGCTGTTTGGTTGTTAAAGAAGAGACATGATAGAAGAGATGACACTCATAATAAAAAACTAAATCTGCACACAATCAGACCAAGAAATTATTTCCTGGGATTATGCAATCAGATCAAGCAACGAGAAAAATAGCAAGAAAGGGCCTCACAGTTCTTTCCATGCTACGTCATCCCGGGTTTGTGGTTATCGGTGAAGAAGAACGCAGCTTCCCTGAGCGGCGCACTAACGGACGCCCCTAAAATGGCTCTCGCAGCCTACGGCATCGTCATCGCCGGGAATAAGGCGTCACAGACACGTAGGCAGGACGGCCGACTAACATCGATCTGGCAGCGACCATAGTCCTCACCGCCGACCTCGCCGGAGGTGCACTCCAACACAAGGAGGACATTCGCGTCGTGGAGTTGGCCATGGCCACCTCCTTGTTCCGGCGGCCTGCACCTTCGTGGGCGGGAGCCGACGCACCACAAGGTAGCCCATCAAGCCATCGAATAGGGGTGGAGTCCTAGACAGGGGAGAATGCCAGGGTTGGACGAACTCCAGGATGGAAACGACAGCGGAGACATCAGTGCGTTGCCACAGGCAGCGGAGGCGGAGTGGGGAGGCATGTAGGGGAAGGCTGGAGGCGGCGCGGTGCGGGGAGGCGGCGTGGGGGAAGGCATGAAGTAGAAGAGAACACAATAAAGATTCGGAGATTGGATAGGAAGGATTGGAGAAGAAAAGGTAAGTCATGATTCTCTTCATAACTGTTGATTGATTTTTATTAGGAGAAGGAAGGTTCAGATATATATCAGTCAAGTAGTCAATTGGATTTTTCCTTAAATTCCGTTATCTGTTTCCTTAAAATTCGTTATTTTATTTCCTAAAGCAAATTGCATTGATGTGAGGAATCGGTTGATTTAGGTAACTTAGGAAAGATAGACCTGTGATCTTTTGTACCTTAGGAAAGTGTTGGTTTACAAGGAAAGAGTGGAGAGGAAAATAAACCGGTAGAAAAGGGGTGGTGTGAGGTGAGACAAAAAAATCAGATGAAAGTGGGAGACGAAAAATAACCGACTATCCTACCAACTGAGACATTAGGAGTAGGGACTACTTCGGGTCTGGTTCTGGTTTGCTACAGTAGCCCAGTCTAGTTTAGTTCTTTAATTTATTGGCCGCTATACTATCTCTACTCCTAGTGTCTCACTTGGTAGGATAGCATGGTTTTTTTCGTCCCGCACTTCCGTATGGTTTTTTTTGACTGGTTTTTTTTGTCTCCCCCATCCCCGCTGCAAAACGAAAAAAACCAGACGCCGCCTGTCCTCTCGATCCACCCCTCCCGTGTGAACGCTCTCTTTCCCTCTTTCTCATGATGCGATGCCGCCCCAATCCCCCACTCTGCCGCCACCGCCTCCCGCCTTCCCCTATCTCCCATTCAGCAACCTCCACCACCCCCTACCCTTCTCCCCATTGTCGGATCTGCTTGTAGATCGGCAAGGTTAGGCAGCGGAGCTCCACGTCGGCGATGCGCACATCCACGTCAAGGAAGCGGCTCCCGGATGTGCACTCGCGCGACCGTGAAGGAAAGGGCTCGAGGTGGCCACCGCCCCTCTCTATTTTCTCACAAACACTAGAGTCCATGCGACCCGCATATCGACAAGGTTAGGCGGCAGAGCTCCACATCGGCGATGCGCGCATCCTCGTCAAGGAAGCGGCTCCCAGATCTGCGCTCGCGCGGCCGTGAAGGAAGGGGCTCGAGGTGGCCACCGCCCCTCTCTATTTTCTCACAAACCCTAGAGTCCATGCAACCCGCAGATCGACAAGGTTAGGCGGCGGAGATCCACGTCGGCAATGCGCGCATCCTCGTCAAGGAAGCGGCTCCTGGATCTGCGCTCGCGCGGCCGTGAAGGAAGGGGCTCGAGGTGGCCGCCGCCCCTCTCTATTTGCTCACAAACCCTAGAGTCCATGCGACCCGCAGATCGACAAGGTTAGGCATCAGAGCTCCACGTCGGCGATGCGCGCATCCTCATCAAGGAAGCGGCTCCCGGATCTGTGCTCGCGCGACCGTGAAGGAAGGGGCTCAAGGTGGCCGCCGCCCCTCTCTATTTGCTCACAAACCCTAGAGTCCATGCGACCCGCAGAAGCATGCTGTGTATTACCAATACGGGGAGGAGGGTCTCAAGGGGCAAGTGCCGCCGCCGGACGCGGGCGGCGCCCTTGGGCCTAGGGGCGTGGCTTCTCCACGGGCACCGACGGACCCGCTGCATTCTGGTTCAACCCGCGGAACACCGAGGACATCTTCGCCGAGTTCTTTGACTCGTCCATCCCCTTCGGCGGGATGAGCGGCGGCATGGGAGGCATTGGGAGTGGGGGCAGGGCATGCGGTCCAGCGGCATTAGGTTCTCGCCGTCCATTTTTTTCAGCGAGTATACCTTCACCCATATGTTTTGCGGCGGTGGCGAGGGGTACCCCGGGATGTTCGGTGGCAGCGGGGGCAGGGCGGTCAAGGCCGCGCCCATCAAGAGGAATCTGCCATGCTCTTTCGAGGAGTTATATAAGAGGAGCACAAAAAAGATGAAGATCTCCACGGAGATCACCGATGACAGTGGATGAGTACTGTCCTCTCCTTCCCTCTGCTTTATACGTATGGTCATTTTTTTATTACTGATTAAGAAGATTCAGGAGCCAGTGGATTCTTCTTGAAGATTGGAGATTGTTTAGTTGGTCCAGATTAAACTTGAGAATTGCAAGCCCTTTTATGTTCCATCTAACTGTTCAGCTGTAGTATTGACGTGGACAGTTCTTAGGAATTATTAAGCCAGCCTTTAGATTTTAGCGTCCTTAGTCGTTCAGAATTATCTGGTGTGAGTGTGAGGTATACATGTGTTGAGAAGATTAATAAACCTGAGAAATATGCAGTTGACCACTTGGATCTGTCTGATTTGTTTTAGTAGACATCGCTTGCACCCAGTTTTTCAGTCATTGGAATATGATGTATGGAACTTGCTTGGTTCAGAGCCATTGTTCCTGGTTTATTAAAAACATTTTTTTAGAAGTGAATGTCCTTTTTTATTCCATCTAAATGTTCACCATGTGCTCTTTAAATGGACAGTTTATACGAATTCTTGAGCAGTTAAGATTTTTAGCATGTAATACAGCCATTCTGAATTATTTAGCATTCAGTCTCATCATGGGGTACATGTGTATTGAAAGAACAAGAGCAACAAATAATCTTGTTATTGCTAAACAAGATTTAGGAGCGAAAGTTGGACTACGTTAAACTTTAGATATTTGCTTAAATAAACAATTGCAGCAATGTTCTTGCAGCCAATCTCATCTCTTCTGAAAATGATGCCTGAGATTTACTTGGTTCAAGCCACCATTCCTGATGACGATGCAAGTGGTCTGAAGATGGCTTCAGCATACTCATCCATGCATTGGCGAATGTGTATCTAAATTAGACTTAAGCCAGCCACGCGAGTTGCTCGACGCCTTTGCTGAACTTCTTCTTCTTGAATAATTGGGTGACCCGACGCTCAAGGCCCCTAATTTCGGCTTGTTTGTCCTCTTCAATCCCGTTGACTAATTAATTTGGTTGATTGTCTGTAAAATTCATAGTGGATAAGAAACATCAACAATTCCCCTTTGGTCATGTTGTATCTACAATTTGTTACTATATCTATAGTGCTACTGAAATTTGAATTATGTAACCAAAAGAAATGCGGGCGAGCATTCATGGTTATTGTAGGGAGTGCCTATAATATGTGGATCTAGAGGTGCTGAAGCGGTGAACTGAGCTGAGGCCAGCATAAGGAGTGACAGAGTTATCCTCTACTTTTATTTGTTCATGTTGTCTCCACAAACTGACTTGTGTATGTGTTCATGGATCAGAGACAGCATGCACTACCACGAGCACGAGGACATCTGGGCGCGGCAGTCAGAGAGCTCGTCGAGAGGCTCGGTAGGACGGAGGGTGTCCCGTTGATTACTTGCGTCGTTACCAACAGTGCCATGGAATTTGTGGTGCACATGGTCAAGGAGATGGGTGTGCGGATTCTTGGGCAACCTCAGCTTCGATCAGCATGTCAAGACAGGATACGTGCTATTCAAAGGTACATGGGTTAATCACATCTTCTTACAAGGTCATAAGAAATTAAATAGCCTGCTGGCTGGATTAGAGATGATTTTTCAACTGTACGAATTTGAATCTTTGCTGCTGCTCATGGAACAAAAAGGCTTTCAGTGGATATTGCTACCTAGCTAATTAACGTACTTCTTCACTGACTTTCAGAGTGACATAGATTCAGAGTCCTTCCATTGAAATCTAGAGCATCGGGTGCATTTTTGTTCAGGTACTAAAAGGAGAGCTTTGTTTTGTGTTAAAAATGGTGTCCAGTAGTTAGAGCTAATAACTGGTCTTCTAAGTGATGGGGAACGTAGCATGCAATTTCAAAAAAATTCCTACGATCACGCAAGATCTATCTAGGAGATGCATAGCAACGAGCGGGGAGAGTGTGTCCACGTACCCTCGTAGACCGAAAGCGGAAGCGTTTAGTAACGCGGTTGATGTAGTCGAACGTCTTCGCGATCCAACCGATCCAAGTACCGAACGTACGGCACCTCCGTGTTTAGCACACGTTCAGCACGATGACGTCCCTCGAGCTCTTGATCCAGTTGAGGACGAGGGAGAGTTCCGTCAGCACGACGGCATGGCGACGGTGATGATGATGTTACCGGCGTAGGGCTTCGCCTAAGCACTACGACGATATGACCGAGGTGTGTAACTGTGGAGGGGGGCACCGCACACGGCTAAGAGAAGACTTGGTGTCTCTTTGGGGTGTCCACCTCCCACGTATATAAAGGAGGGGGGAAGAGGAGGCCGGCCCAAGGGGGGGCGCGCCAAAGGGGGGAGTCCTACTTGGACTCCCGGTCCAAGTAGGATTCGCCCCCCCCCCCCTTTCCTATTCCAACTAGGAGAAGGAGGGAAGGAGGAAGAGGGGAGAAGGAAAGAGGGGGGCGCTGCTGTAGGAGATATGCCCGAGAGGCAATAATAAAAGTTATTTTTTATCTCCATGCTCATTATTATGTTTATGTTCCATGCTATAACTGCTATGGTTCTCGAGTCTGCAATAACCACGAGGCTCGGAGGAAGACTCATATGCATGTGTGGAATAATAAACGGTAAAATGTATTCCTAGTCTAGCCTCTAAGACTAGCTCAAGTGTTGCATGATGGTCCTGTTTTCCTGATCATGGGCATGTCTATGCCAGCAATTTTGAGGGCACTAATGTTAGAAGAACATTTGTGTTGAATCGACCTGACTGATGTTACGCTATGAGATACATTCGTCACAAGTTAATGGTTAATAACACAGAGATGGTTAACGTTTGCATGATTCCTTAGACCATGAGAGTATCGAGTTTCTTCATGCTTGCTTCATGAACTTTGGGGTTTGTTAAACGTCATCCGTAAATGGGTGGCTATTACGGCGGCTTACGGGTTCATGGAAAAGTATGTCAAGTAACTTGATAGCTCAAGATTGGGATTTGCTCCTCCGATGATGGAGAGATATCTCTGGGCCCTCTCGGTGTTACGGTATCCATCATCGTCTGGCCAGACACTTTGTGATTTGATCACGGGGATGCCGGAACACGGTAACGAGAAAAGAGAACAATACCGGTAACGAGGTAACTAGCATAGTGGACAAGTTGTTGATCCACGGGAATGCCAACATGTCTCACCTCGGGTATTTGTAACATATCGCGAAGCAACAGGAATAGCACACGGCAACTGGAGGTTCACTCGAATATTCATTCGTGTGGGTATAGGGGTCAATATGGGTGTCCACGGCTCCGATGTTGATCATTGATCGGAAAGGGTTCTGTGTCATGTCTATACTTCACCGAACCTATAGGGTCACACGCTTAAGGGTCATCTATCTGCTGAATACTAGATAGGGAGTCTGAGAGAAAATCACCGAAAAAGTTTCGGACAGCGGAAAAGTTCCGCGGAGAGAGGTCACCGGATGAGTTCCGGTGAAACTGAAAATTTGTTTCAGAAGATACCATAAAGTCAAATTGGTTTCGGCACATGCCTAATAATTCTTGGAGGATGCCAGAATCATTCTGGAATCTTTCTGGAGTTTTCTGGAAGAAAAACCAGAAATGTTCCGGAGCTGCCGGAACCACTTCAGATGCTTTTCGCAGATGAAAATCACTAATCTGGAATTGTTCCAGAACGCGTTGAAAATTATTATGGTGGGTACTGGAAATGTTCTAAGCCCACATAAATATTTTCAGTTCGAACGGACACTGAAAAATGTCGTCGTGAATAGTGAAAGTGCTTTTTGGGTTTTTCTTCTAGAAGAAAATCACTTTTGGTGAGAGATAATGGTGTGTGAAAGGTGGTGGGCCCCCCCAAAGGGGGCAGCACCAAATTTCGTCCATGGTGGTGTGGGGGGGGGGCCCTTGGGGTTTCCTTCCACCTCATGGTGGATATGTTCTACACACACCCTTATGTGGCATTTGGGTGAAAAGATCTTGAGCCCCTTTTGGTCTTTTTACCCCTTGCCTCTACCCCTTGGCTTTCCTATAAATAGGAGGTGAGGGGGCTGCCCAAAACTCACTCCTTCTCACATACAAGTGCCATGCAATGATCTGGCTTCTCTCTCCCTCCCACGAAAAGAGTTTCGTAGAGCCGAAAGGCTGTCTAGGTTCCGGTGGGAACTAGTTCTGGACGGCGAAGCCCTGCCGGATAGGTGACACCGTATGTGTGCAACTCTATAGAGAGGTCGTAGTTTCGATCTTAGTGCCCGAGGGGCTGTTCGAGAGTGCCTCCCGAAGGGCTGTCCAAGTGACGGTCCGAGTTCTGTGAGTCCTCCCGAAGGGCTGTCCGTGACGCCGTCCGGGGGACTGTCCGACTGCCTCCCGGAGGGCTGTCCGAGTGGCGGATGAGGGTATACATCCACGCGGTTGGGAGGTTGTAAATCCTAGCTGCGGGGATCTGCACCGCCGATCGTCATCGACTCTACTTCCGCTGCGCTACGAGTCGGTAACGAAAATGATCAAACCTTGTATGCAGTCTCCATAGTGGTCCTGGGCTGGTGCGTAGGTCGGAAAATTTTTGTTTTCTACTGCGTTACCCTACAGTGGCATCAAGAGCCGTGCTATGCGTAGATGCAGGTTGCGATCTAGAATACATGGAGATGTATGGGTGTTGCACAATATAATTAGGTAGTAGATGAGTTCTATTACTGAAAATTATTTGTGCGGGTAACAGATGAAATCTGTTACCCGAGGTTCTTGTTGCTTCCCTGGAATTTGCATATTTATGATCTTGATAACAGCATGGTGGAGTTTCAATATTCTGGCAATCCGCGATCCTGATTGATCAACGAAGTGCTAACAGTTCATTGAATTCCACCGTAGTTAAAAAGAAAGATGAAATTTCGCAGACGAAAGGGCAATGCAGATATGATCTGCACGGGGGTCATGTGTATGACGAAGTTTAGTATGGGGCTCGAGATTTTATTATCTCGGTTTTCATACACCCTAGAAAGTTAATCTAGCGACTTGAATTATCATACTTGATGATGGACGTTGGTAACTTCGGTTTGTTTCGAAACCTTAGAAGCCACGAAAAACAAGTTTTTGCATGAACCAATTAGAGGCGTCTAACTTGGTTTTGCAGGAGGGTTTGCATGTGCATGTGATGTGGTATAGCAGTGCTCATAATAATTTGATTATGTATGAGATGACTATATAATGTAAATTTATTAACATGACCTGTGTGTCATGATTCGGCATGATGGCTGGAGCCATATGATTGCACTTTAATGACCTGCGTGTCAACCTTGTTGTAATGCATTATTTTACTAGCTATAGAGATAGCAATATTATCTGGTGCATCGACAAGGTGGTGGCAATCTTCGCGAAGGTGAACACCGACGTGAATGCCGGAGACGAAGAAATGATAGACTTCTCCGTCAGAAAGGGCTATACCATATCATGCTATTATGAATTGCCTGAGATGTTTATCCCTTATGATGCACCCTTCTTGATTGCGCGGTAGTCGCTTTTATTAGGGTGATCTCTCACAAAAATATCAAGTAGTTAGTGTTCTCCCAAGTGTAGCACCGTCTACAACACGTATCTTTTCGGGGTGCGCCATGTACACATGAGCACGAACGATTAGAGAGGTGTAAGGCGGGTGAAGGTCAGACCTCACTGCATGATCACTTGGTTGTCTTGACGTTCAGGCAGGATAGTCCTGAGCTCGGAACACACGCATCGAAAGATGGACAAGAGTCACATAGAGATGTGATTGGCAAGTTGGCCTACCGATTGAAATTCACGTCATCAGTGATGAACACGTCAATGGCGTTGAATTGATATGCGGATCTTGAATCACTCACAATCAATTATGAGAGATATTGATTTGAGTGGGAGCGCACTGTTGAATTAACTTGTTTAATTCTCAGTGCAATTAATTATGAACACTGTCTAAGTGTGGTTTGCTTAATAGTTGTAGAATTATGGCTCGCATTTCCACCTTCCCTATTTAAAATTGAATAGCTGTTAAATATCTGGTTAAAACTTTACGGTTGGTAACGTAATGTGAGGATTGTCCTCAAGAGTGCCGAGAAGGACTTTGTCCTATCGCATACTTTCGGTATTCTCTCGCTTATGCTATGGATCATGTGACTCTCGTCCTTCGATCCAAAAGCTAGAATTCCGTTTCAGTCAAGTGCAATATGTTTGCTTCCATGAGACCCGAACTTCGAAAGTTTGGATAGTTATGTGATATTCATGGAATCTGAAAATCATTTTTTAGAGACAGACAAAGGCTAAAAGATATGAGATATCCAAAGCAATGTTTGTTTGCAAACTATTAGTAAAGAAGTTTACTATGCATTAGACTGATAAGAGAGGGATCCAGAAGAACTCCTGTCATATGATGAAAGGTGAATAAAACAACAACTTAAAGAGAAAGGAAGTTTCCGAAGGGTGTTAGTGTGATAACACACCTAGGAAGTCCGGGGCTAACGCCACTCTTAAGTTGAGTGCTTCTTCTGAGAGTAGGAGAAATACTGAAAGTTAAACTGTTAGAAGAATAAAGGCAAAAGAAAGAAGACTGGAATATCCAGCTCATGTATGAATGTCATACAAGTTTTTGATGTATAGAAGGCTGGTCAAAGATATAGTTCTTGGGAATTATGATTAAATTGTTAATCACTGATTCTTGGGTATTGTGAGTTAATCAAAAAGATACCCGCTCGATTGCATTCTGTTGCAACTCGATGTAAGAACTACTATGGCCTGAAAGACTAGCCAGGAATGAGGTTTAGGTATACACAGGGAACATAGTAAATGTTACTATACCTTCCGTCGGTGTATTACCATCTGTATTTATTTTCATAATTCATTTAGAGTTTTACAAACTCTAGCCCATTGCATAAGGTATCTTGCAAGAAGGTTGTTCATAAGAGAACTTTTGATGTTCGGTGTTATGAATAACATAAGGGCCATACTTTCATTATGAATGAGATGTATGTTATGAATGTTGATAATAATATATTACCTCTGGGTTTACTTTCATAATTCATTTTAGAGTTTCATACACTCTAGCCCATTGCGCAATGTTTGATGCAAGAGGGTTGTTCATAAAAACAACAATTGTTGTTCAGTATTATGAATAACATGAAGGGCCATACTTCCATCAAAGATGGGATGTATGTTATGAGTATTGATAGTAATATGATACATCCATTACATTGACGCTAAAAGTCGCAAGACTAAAAGAATACCACACATGTGTGGCACTGCATTTGGTCACATTGGAGAAACCCGCATGGAAAATTCCATTATGATGGATTTTGAAGTCGTTTGATTTTGAATCATCTGACACTTGCAACTTTCCTCCGAAAAGTGAAGTGACTGAAATACCGTTCACAGGCCATAAGGAACGAGCAAAGAACTTATTGGTGATCATACATTTTGATGTATGTAGTCCGATAAATAATGTTGCAAACAGTGGATTTATCTATCTTCAAAAATGACTCAAGTAGATATATGGATATTTACTTGATGAGACATAAGTCTGGATCTTTTGAAATCATTCGAAAGGTTTTCAAAATGAAGAAGAAATTATTGTAACAAGAAAATTATGTTTCTACAATTCGATTGCAGAAAGGAATATTTGAGTTACAGGTTTAGCGAATGTCTGATGAGTTGTGAAAGGGGTTTCATAGCTTGCACCTCCCGGAACACCACTGCAAGTGGAAAGTCCGTGAAGATGTAATCGAACCATTTATGACATGATAAGATCAAAGATGACATAAATAAATTTGCCATTATCCCTTTTAAAGTGATGCTTTAGAGACTGCGGCTTTTTACACTGAAAAGAGCTCCATCGGGTCTGTTGAAATGACGACATGGAATGGTACGCCCAACCATGTTATATCTTTTCTTAACATTTGGAATATGGGGCTTGTGTAAAAGGTTACAAACCTATTCCAAATCAGACAAGTGCTACTTTGTAGGTTATCCCAAGTAATTGGGTTTTCCTCCCTCACTATACCGAGGCAAATAGGTTTGCCACAAAGAACGGTATGCTTTTTGAAGAAAATGGTTCTTTCAAAAAGGTGAGTGGGAGAACAATGCAACTCGACAAGATAACAGTATCTTCGTCATCAGATCAAAGGAAAGAGACCTTGTAAGTAATTCCAGAGTTTCCTACTACGACTGATACGGAAGTCTCTACAATAAAATGTATGGACTTCGGTCGAACTTGCAGCTGAACCACGTAGGCAAGGCTCGTGCAAACCTCTCAGGTGCGCAAACGAGATATTGTTGTTAGACAACAGTATACCTACGATACACAAGGAAGCGTTGATGGGCCCTGACTCCGGAATTGGCTAAATACCAATACAACCCGAGTTAGCTTCCATATAAGTGATTCAAGATTAAAACTTTGATACACCTTTCGGAAGACTTAGAGTCTAACGAATATTTATGGAACTTAAAACTGATACGGATAAAAAATGTTTTATCCATAAAGCTCGACTTGTTGCAATAACAAGTTCAAGGAGTTGACTACGATGAGGTTGTTTCATCGTAGCGATGCTTAAAGTCGGTTCGGGTTGAACTAGCAATTGATACATATTTCAATCATGAGATATGAAACATGGATGACAATAGGATTTCCATCTGATGGAAATGAAACCAAGGACTTGCATGTGTTACAGTCCAAGGTATTTTGTCAGTCCAGAGGATGCTAGTAAGTATGCAAACTTCAGAGTTCCAGCAATGGACAGAAGAGAGCAAAATGGAGTTGGAATCTTCGTGTTTTGATGAAATAGTCAAAGGGGTTTGACTTCATCAATGGGTAACGAAGATGCTTATGATTCAAGAAAGTAAGTGGGAGCATAATAAAATTTCTAGAAAACGTTGTGTGCTTGACACATTGTTAATTGGAAATAAATTTCTTGACACGAATTAGGGCTTCATTTGAAAATAGTTTTTCGATGAAGTGCTTGGGCTAAATAGCCTTTATATTAGGCATGATGATCTATGGAGATAGATTTACCTAATGGGGCTGAGCAAAGATACATATTGACAAAATGCTAAAACCTTTTAGCATTAAAAACGTCAAGGAGTGATTCTTGCCGAAGTCACATGGAAAGAGTTTTTGCAAGACTCGGTGTCCCAAAACACTGATGAGCAAAATACATGATGGAGATTCCACACACTCTTGTGTTTGGATTAATCATGTATTCCATGGTATGTAAAAACAACCAGATATGTCCAATACTCCCAAAGTTGTTGCGAGTATAGATACCAAAGTGATCAAAAGTTCTGATCATGGGACAACAGTGAAAAAGGGTCATTGAGTACTATTGTAGCACCGATGACATGTTTTCTCGCAAGCGGAGATCATGAAGAGTTCGTTGTAAAAGGTTACATCGATACAGTCTTCATCCATGCTCCAAGCGATTTTCGATTTAAATTGAGGGTTTTGTGTAACACACAATATGGTGGCACAGTTAGTTGGAAAATGTTCCAAACAAGTTACTGTGGCGAATTCTATAACAGAGGCGAAGTATGTTGCCGCTTTGAAAAGCGACAAAGAAGATGTTGAATCATATAGTTCATTCATGAACTTAGTATGGTTCCAAGATGGCTTTTGTCAATGGGGCACTACTGCAGGTAGTTGCTCCATGACTCAGTCTGAGGAATCCAGGTTCGACCTGTGATTCACATACATACAAAACCAAGTCCACACAAAATATGAATTTTGTGAAAGCGTGAAAACGCGAGGATATGCAAAGATACACATGGAGCTGAAGTCGTCAGATCCGTTGGACATCAGGCTATACCACAAGTGAAGCATATTTACACCGGTGTGCCACAGGTGTAAAGTGCATTAGCATTAACTAGATTATTGACTCTAGTGCAAGTGGGAGTCTGTAGGAGATATGCCCTAGAGGCAATAATAAAAGTTATTTTTTATCTCCATGCTCATTATTATGTTTATATTCCATGCTATAACTGCTATGGTTCTCGAGTCTGCAATAACCACGAGGCTCGGAGGAAGACTCATATGCACGTGTGGAATAATAAACGGTAAAATGTATTCCTAGTCTAGCCTCTAAGACTAGCTCAAGTGTTGCATGATGGTCCAATTTTCCTGATCATGGGCATGTCTATGCCAGCAATTTTGAGGGCACTAATGTTAGAAGAACATTTGTGTTGAATCGACCTGATTGATGTTATGCTATGAGATACATTCGTCACAAGTTAATGGTTAATAACACAGAGATGGTTAACATTTGCATGATTCCTTAGACCATGAGAGTATCGAGTTTCTTCATGCTTGCTTCATGAACTTTGGGGTTTGTTAAACGTCATCCGTAAATGGGTGGCTATTACGGCGGCTTACGGGTTCATGGAAAAGTATGTCAAGTAACTTGATAGCTCAAGATTGGGATTTGCTCCTCCGACGATGGAGAGATATCACTGGGCCCTCTCGGTGTTACGGTATCCATCATCGTCTGGCCAGACACTTTGTGATTTGATCACGGGGATGCCGGAACACGGTAACGAGAAAAGAGAACAATACCGGTAACGAGGTAACTAGCATAGTGGACAAGTTGTTGATCCACGGGAATGCCAACATGTCTCACCTCGGGTATTTGTAACATATCACGAAGCAACAGGAATAGCACACGGCAACTGGAGGTTCACTCGAATATTCATTCGTGTGGGTATAAGGGTCAATATGGGTGTCCACGGCTCCGATGTTGATCATTGATCGGAAAGGGTTCCGTGTCATGTCTATACTTCACCGAACCTATAGGGTCACACGCTTAAGGGTCATCTATCTGCTGAATACTAGACAGGGAGTCTGAGAGAAAATCACCGAAAAAGTTTCGGACACCGAAAAAGTTTCGGACAGCGGAAAAGTTCCGCAGAGAGAGGTCACCGGATGAGTTCCGGTGAAACTGAAAAGTTGTTTCAGAGGATACCATAAAGTCAAATTGGTTTCGGCACATGCCTGATAATTCTTGGAGGATGCCAGAATCGTTCTGGAATCTTTCTGGAGTTTTCTGGAAGAAAAACCAGAAATGTTCCGGAGCTGCCGGAACCACTTCAGATGCTTTTCGCAGATGAAAATCACTAATCTGGAATTGTTCCAGAACGCGTTGAAAATTATTATGGTGGGTACTGGAAATGTTCTAAGCCCACATAAATATTTTCAGTTCGAACGGACACTGAAAAATGTCGTCGTGAATAGTGAAAGTGCTTTTTGGGTTTTTCTTCTAGAAGAAAATCACTTTTGGTGAGAGATAATGGTGTGTGAAAGGTGGTGGGCCCCCCCAAAGGGGGCAGCACCAAATTTCGTCCATGGTGGTGTGGGGGGGGCCCCCTTGGGGTTTCCTTCCACCTCATGGTGGATATGTTCTACACACACCCTTATGTGGCATTTGGGTGAAAAGATCTTGAGCCCCTTTTGGTCTTTTTACCCCTTGCCTCTACCCCTTGGCTTTCCTATAAATAGGAGGTGAGGGGGCTGCCCAAAACTCACTCCTTCTCACATACAAGTGCCATGCAATGATCTGGCTTCTCTCTCCCTCCCACGAAAAGAGTTTCGTAGAGCCGAAAGGCTGTCTAGGTTCCGGTGGGAACTAGTTCTGGACGGCGAAGCCCTGCCGGATAGGTGACACCGTATGTGTGCAACTCTGTAGAGAGGTCGTAGTTTCGATCTTAGTGCCCGAGGGGCTGTTCGAGAGTGCCTCCCGAAGGGCTGTCCAAGTGACGGTCCGAGTTCTGTGAGTCCTCTCGAAGGGCTGTCCGTGACGCCGTCCGGGGGACTGTCCGACTGCCTCCCGGAGGGCTGTCCCAGTGGCGGATGAGGGTATACATCCACGCGGTTGGGAGGTTGTAAATCCTAGCTGCGGGGATCTGCACCGCCGATCGTCATCGACTCTACTTCCGCTGCGCTACGAGTCGGTAACGAAAATGATCAAACCTTGTATGCAGTCTCCATAGTGGTCCTGGGCTGGTGCGTAGGTCGGAAGGGGGGCGCGCGGCCACCCCTTGAGGCCCTTCTCTCCTTTCCACTAAAGCCCATTAAGGCCCATTACTTCCCGGGGGGGGGGGGGGGGGGGGTTCCGGTAACCCCCGGTACTCCAAGACTCATCCGAATCAACCCGAACCATTCCGGTATCCGAATGTAACCTTCCAATATATGAATCTTTACCTCTCGACCATTTCGAGACTTCTCGTCATGTCCGTGATCTCATCCGGGACTCCGAACAAACTTCGGTTCATCAAATCACATAACTCATAATACAAATCGTCATCGAACGTTAAGCGTGCGGACCCTACGGGTTCGAGAACTATGTAGACATGACCGAGACACTTCTCCGGTCAATAATCAATAGCGGAACCTGGATGCTCATATTGGCTCCTACATATTCTACGAAGATCTTTATCGGTCAAACCGCATAACAACATACGTCATTCCCTTTGTCATCGGTATGTTACTTGCCCGAGATTCGATCGTCGGTATCATCATACCTAGTTCAATATCGTTACCGGCAAGTCTCTTTACTCGTTTCGTAATGCATCATCCCGCAACTAACTCATTAGTCACATTGCTTGCAAGGCTTATAGTGATGTGCATTACCGAGAGAGCCCAGAGATACCTCTCCGATACTCGGAGTGACAAATCCTAATCTCGATCTATGCCAACTCAACAAACACCATCGGAGATACCTGTAGAGCATCTTTATAATCACCCAGTTACGTTGTGACATTTGATAGCACACAAAGTATTCCTCCGGTATTCGGGAGTTGCATAATCTCATAGTCAGAGGAACATGTATAAATCATGAAGAAAGCAATAGCAATAAAACTAAACGATCATTATGCTAAGCTAACGGATGGGTCTTGTCCATCACATCATTCTCTAATGATGTGATCCCGTTCATCAAATGACAACACATGTCTATGGTTAGGAAACTTAACCATCTTTGATTAACGAGCTAGTCAAGTAGAGGCATACTAGGGACACTCTGTTTGTCTATGTATTCACACATGTACTAAGTTTCCGGTTAATACAATTCTAGCATGAATAATAAACATTTATCATGATATAAGGAAACATAAATAACAACTTTATTATTGCCTCTAGGGCATATTTCCTTCACTAAGCACCCATGTTATCACATACTATCGCTTATGCATGGTACTAAATTCAATATAAATCCTCAAATGTATAATCCTTCCGTTTCCCTGAAATATATGTTTCCTGCTTGTTCTAATAGGGTTCATAGTTAGCGCAGTAGCAAGTATTGGTATCATATTTGGATCTTGACTCACTTGCCAATATGACTGATGGATATTCAGGAAGTGACTTGAAGGCACATTTATGTTGGTATGACCCTCTCATGCTCTTCAATGATGAGAAGGTAATATCAAACTCTCATTGACTTTCCTTCCACTTGAACCTCTACGTAACAGCAGAACAAAAAGTTTAGCAAAAGCTGAAGGTAGGCCTGAGCATGTAATACTTGGAAGTGAGGACATCCGGCATCTTATAATAGATGATTCTCCCATGATTACACGAGTAAATGCAATACACATATAGCAGGATGTGCTGATCAATTTAGATAGGCATAACCAATCTTTACGCTACTTCCATACTCTGTATAATCCCGTGCTGGCTCAAGTAGCTCTATAGGATGCCTTTTTTTTCTTCCGGGGTACTTGCTTATTTTGGCTATTATATCATGATCTGGTAGACTGGTACTTACTTGTCCAGCATGTATATGTATTTTTCTCACAAAAAAGCATGTCTATGTATAATATTTTATATAGTAAAATGTATTTCCACACAAACCATTTACTTGACTTGATGCTCACTAATATTAATAACTACTAATATACCCTTTCTTATACTCTTGTGCTAATTTATATGTTATTCTACTTTTCTGTAGATACAGAGGATGCTTAGCTGTTCGAATTTTTCTACAAATAACCAAATTTTTCCTGTTTGCTTTGGCATGAGAACATGGTCTAGACCATCTCATCTATTGTATATGTACGAAAACTTGGTTCCTTTTTCACTCTATATGGTACTGTAATAAACTGATATTTATCAAATGGTTCTATGGTAGATTACACGAGCTGTTGACTCAAAATGTTGCACTTGATACATATGTGGATGTTGCAACATCACTATTATGCTTGGTTGTGGAAGATGCTTGCTGCTTGCCTGCGATCAACGGCTACGCACGCCTCAATCAGACGGCTGATCTTTTAAGCGTAGCAGCCGCCTATTTTTATTGTTTTTGGGTCTGTCTAACCATCAGACGTCTGAATTTCAATTTGGTTCAGGTTGCATTTTTGTCCAATGTCCAATTGACACGTGTGTCCGTTGTTTTTGGTTCCATACTGCATCTCGGGAAAAAATCATCTGATTTTACTGGGGGTTCAGGTCGGATTCTCTCTTGGACTCTATTTCCACTTTACAGCGTCCCGCCTTCTTGGTTTTCAAACCCCTCAGCGCCGGCGCCATTAGCTGGATAAACTGAACTTTATTTAAACTGAATTTTGGTACTACACTTGTTCATTGTTGCACAATTGCTTGAATTTTCGGGATAACAAAACTGAACGGCCCTAAGGAATAACGTGTGAGGAGCAAAAAAAGTCTGAATAGAACTAGTTAGGACAACACTGACCGTCTCTCTTGGAACAAACCATGTGAAGTGAAGCTTGAGAGCTGAAAAGAAAACGTGTAGAATGTGCTGCTAAGGTCCCGTGGGAATGAAAAGAACAACACTGTATCTTAAAGATAGAGAAATGTACCAAGAAGAAAACTGAGAAAAATAAAGAGCACTGAACATGACTGAACAAAAAAGCACGTAATTATTGAAAAACAAAGAACTTCATATTCACTACACAAAGCGTAGTAATTTTCTTGACTGCTACAGCCGCTGGAAGCAACGCGGCTGTCACCATGCTTGTTGGCGTCGTTGTAAAATTGTATCTCTGCATTTCCAGTATGTATCCGGTCATGGTAGATTTCGACAGCACTGACACTCACTGGAAGTGGACATGGGCAGAGAGTGTCACTCGACTTCTCCCCGCTCCATCTCTGATGTTGACAGGCTAACTCATGAGCATGCGGCGCGGACTGCCAAAAATAAAGAGGAATGACAAAGGTAGATGAATAAAAAGATTGCATACCAAGAGTAACATCATAAGAAAAGAGGAAGACTGAAACATGAACTGGGAAATGGAGACTGAAAAGGAAAATTATAATGAAGAAAGAAAATGAAGACTAAAGTAAGACTGTGAAACTAAATATTGAATGAAAAATCCATTGTTCCCCCATCCTAGAGGAGCAAATATCCACTGCGCATAATCGACAATGAACCCACAGAAAAATGGGCCGAAGCACCATCAATACCAAGTTACCAACCCAAAAAGAATATGCTGTCATAGCCGTCGATCTGAATAATCATTGAACTATTACTCATATCCACCACTGATCAAAATCCTGGAAGATGATGCATGTAAAACAACAAAGAAAACCGTATGCTAGACACAGGAAAATCTGGACTATATTACTGAAAACTACTCTCACAGCAAAAAACTACCACAGACAAAACTGAAGAAAACATCAGCTTTCTAGGTGCCTATAGAATGTCTGGACCTACTATCAACGTACCGGAGAGAAAACATCAGCAATTTACCAAAAACACCTTGTTAATAAGCAAACAACAATCTAGTCAATAGAGCAAACATTAGCAGGCGAATGCGCCAATGATGTTTCCCCATTAAGCACTGATCTTAGCATGGCCACTATAAAATCTGAGAACTCGGGGCTTGGGTTATAACAAGATTTCACCAAAGTATACAAGCACCTATGATGTTGGTCGTTCCTGAATCTCCAACTAATTGATGTCCAGAGTCCAATCACATGATGAGGATAAACATGAGCAACATCCTAGTCGCAATCACACGGGAATCTACACGAACATGCAAAGATTTCTCCCAAATCCGAAGACCTGTCTGTCTCCTAATCGCAGCAATTCACAAGCACCCGAGATCTGACAGCAGCTGTTATTCAACAATTAAGGACCATGACCATGAATGAGTAGCAGAAGAGAGCTACAGAAAACTGAAACACACATGAAAATACAAAAGACCGACACAGATCTGAACACAAAATAACAAAGGAGGACTATTGTTAAATGATAATGATTACGATAATGATGCAGAGGAGAAGCTATTTCTTTTCGTATTTTCTGGATGCCCAAAGTTTACAAGAAAAGGATGGGACACCAGCTAGGAAAAACATAACTTAAGAAGACACAAATACTAGAGTATGAGACACTAATTTATTCTGCATGCATGATGCATTACAGTTTCTGAAAATCTAGACCCCAAGAGGCCAAGACCACATGACATCAGATTTTGGCTAAGAATCAGATAATGATCTACAGACCCACAATATCAGAAGACATCATGCACTAAACGACCTAATGCTTGAGCTAAACTTAAAAAAAAAGACATACGAAAAGGTCGTTGTCCTACAAGAGCCATACAAGCTGATAACCGAGGAACAAATAAAATGCCTTAAGAAGAAAAAAACTGAGTGAATATTGACTATCTCTCAATGTTGGGTGAAGATAGAAGAAGAATGAAATGCTGAAGAATGATGTTGAGATAATGATCAACTAAATGAAACAAGACTGAAACAGTAAATGAACAAAGAATGATACAAGCTTACAATCTGAGGACAAACAACCAGTGACTAAATGAAAGACATGGGAAAAACTGATGAAATAATAACTTAAAATGAGAAGACATAAAAAAGGTTAAATAATTCAAAAGGAGAGAAATAAAACTAACTGAAAATTGAAACAAAACTAAATAGAATGATGGACAAAAACATGGAGGACTCAATAACTAAAATCTGAATAGTACAAATGATATCACCGAAAAATGAAAAAATATGAAAAACTTCCTGCTGAATGAATGAACAGATAACTAATGCAACAATAATTACACTAACTAAAAATAAGAGAAAATACTATGTGCACATGACAGAGAAAATACTATGTGCCTAAGACGATGAAGAGTCACTTGGTTCTGCACATGACAGAGAAAATACTATGTGCCTAAGACGAAGCAAGAAGAGAGTGAAAAATAACAAAAACAAAGCGAATGGGAAGGGACTTACTGAACATAATTTATGCCTTTGGGTACTGACTGCAAATCAAAATAACAGACTAGCAAAAGAAGTTGAAAACAGACTGAATAAGACCAAGAAAACTAAAGAGAGACTGGATATGAACAAATGAAGAAAGATTGAAATTAAGAATCTAAGTGACTAAGAAAGTGAGACCGAATAAAGCGATGAGAAAATGAAGAAATAAGAGCAATTGATGATATTGAGAACCAGAGAAGACGGAAAAATGAATGAGAAACTTGGGGAATTAGAGAAACTAAAAAAAACTGAAGGAATTAAGAATCTAAGAGACTGAATAAAAGGATGAAAAAAAATGAGAAATAAGAGCAATTGATGAAATAGAGAACTAGAGAAGACAAAAAAATGAATGAGAAACTTGGGGAATTGGAGAAACTGAAAAAACTGAAGGAATTAAGAATCTAAGAGACTGAATAAAAGGATGAAAAAAAAAGAGAAATAAGAGCAACTGATGAAATAGAGAACTAGAGAAGACAGAAAAACAAATGAGAAACTTGGGGAATTAGAGAAACTGAAAAAACTAAAGGAGTTAAGAACCTAAGAGACTGAGAAAGAAGGATTGAATTAAGGGATGAGTAATTGATGAAAATACAAATGACTGAGACTGATCTTAACACAAAAAATGGCTTATGACTGATCTGAAAACAGATTACATGAAAGACTATTATTAAAATAATAACGAGGAATGTTATCTGATTTGAATGACTAATTACCGATGACTAATAATGTGGACTGAGACTGAAATAACTTCAAATATTGAAGATTACTACAGAAAAAGAACAAGCACTGACCAAATAACTGAAGACTTAACAAATAACTGAAGAGAACTCAAGTAAAACACTTAGGGTACTGATCCTTAGGAATATTGATGCCTAAAAACTGAAAACTGAATTAATGATTGAAACAAATACATTAAAATTGAGTCAATGATCTACTAAAAGAACTAAAAGTGAGTCAACGTAAAAGCTGAGAAAATGATATACTAAAAGAACTAAAACTGAACCTACAAAAAAGCTGAGACTAATAACTGAAAGACCGAATGAATGAACAGATAACTAATGCAACAATAATTACACTAACTAAAAATAATGATATAATAAACCAATCAAGAACAGAATGATTTGACTGAAGAATGAAAGAACATGACCGAGTAAATTACACCCACCATAATACAATTACAAACTGAATTGATAACTCAGATAGATGATGAAACAAATAATAAGAAAAAATAAATAGTGAGGAATGGTATAACTGATCTAAAAGACTAATAACTGATGACTAATAGTGAGGACTGAGACCGAAATAACTTCAAATACCGAAGATTACTACTGAACATTTAGTGCTACACAGAAAACCTACATGAACAAAAAAATTCCTCTACATGAACATGGGACCTACCTTCTCATCTTTATCTTTATCCCATACAAATAGGAACTGAGAATGAAACCACAGATCTAAACTCCCCCAATCATTGAGCACCCGCACACAGAACGAACAAACAACAGCAAGCATCCTTGATATAATCATAGAGGAAATCGTGCACGCAGACTAACCTCCTACGCCGGTGCCGGCAGCTCCTGGCCGCCTCACCCGGCTCCATCTCTACATGCCGCATCTCTCTCCACCGCACTACCAGAGGAGGGGGAGGGGGGAGGGGGCGGTCGGCCATGAAGACTAGAGACGAACCTCCAGGAACGAGAAGAAGTACCGGCGGCGATGAGGTCCGACTTGAGGTGCCCAGCCCGTACGCCGACGCCCACTCCAAGAACAGGTACAAGTACTGAAGCGCCGCGGCCACGTGCGGCCCGACAGCTCGCTCCCACACCGCGGCGTGGAACGGGTCGTCCGGGAAGAAGGTCCCCCCTATCCCCTGAACGTGTCCATGAACAGCAGGAGCAGCGCCTTACGACGCCGGCCGGTGTCAGCTGCTTCCCTTCCATGTCTCCCTCTCTCCACCGCTCTTCTCTCCAGACTGCTACTAGATGCGAATGGACAAAAGAAATGAAAAAAGAGCAGGGAAAACAGAAGCGGAATGAAGAACGGGTTGACCAAAAACTAACGCGAGAGAGGACACCGGACACACCTGAGCCAGCACGAATCATGGTGACTGATCGGACGGCCACAAAATTCGACCTGAAGCCAATTAAAAAACAGATGACTGTTTTTTAGTAAAGTGTTATATATATATATATATATATATATATATATATATATACATATTTTTAAAAAGGGGGCTGTGGTGTGCCCGCACGCGGGCCTGGCCTCGCAGCCTAGTCACAGCCCAAGGTGTGTCATGTGCCGGGCCGGCAACGCGGGCCACTTGGACAGGTTTGTTCCCGAGTCCCGACCTACCAGCCCGATCGTGAACCACCCCTTGCCCTACAACCTCCGTCCCCGTCCCCCATACACAACTCCTCCTCCGCCTCTGCCGGCGCGCCGCGCGTCGCCTCCATCGCCGTCCCTGGGGTTCGAGGTATGATATCTTGTTTTCATCCGGCAATTAGATTTGTTAAAATTCCCCTTGCCTCCGCGGTTAGTTAGATCCGCCCCTGCCGCTGTCTCCGCAAGCGAGCAGCGCCTTTGCAAACCCTAGATCTGGAGTGGCTAGGTTGTCAAGACTTCGTAGGTAATCTTGGTTGAGTCGACCGGCTTGATTTGATTTAGGGAACAGTTAGCGCCTTTCTTGATCTCGATGTACCCACTTTTTCATGCTATGGTGCCTCTGGTACAGAATCGCCATGTGCTGCTGCATCTTTGTTTATACTGATAAAAGGGCTTAGACAATTTCTGCTGGCTCTTCGGCGGGCTCCATGGGTGGCGGTGATGGACTTCCCTCTAGGTTGTGTGGGCGGTTAGAGGTGGCGGGTGACTCGGGCATCGCCCCTATCGGGATCTGGAGTTCTGACCTAGTCACGTTTGTCCTGGAGACCTCGTGGTGGCCACGCTTTGCACCGACGACGGCGACGCAGACGTCACCGTTATCTTCTTGAAGACGTCGTCGTGGTGCTCCTCTTCGTGTCTAGGTTCCGGGTGAAAACCTTTGTCCGTGTGGACTCGGCAGCGGCGATGCCTAGCGCCGTTCTCCCGCTTGGGGGCGTTGTCGTGGAGCTTAGGTGCTATAGGGTGTTAGCGTGGCATTGTTTTCAGTTCTTCCTGTTCTCTCTCTTGGTAGCGTAGTCGCGTGTGGCTTGCGTGATCCGATTATCCTAGTATAGGCACTGTGTGAGGGCTACTTGATCACCTTGTATCGTTCGCCCGTGTACTTTGTTTGGTTGTTGATTTATATATAAAGCGGGGCGAAAACCTCTTTCGACAAGACAATTTCTGTTGCTGCAACCTGCACTATAACAAAACCCGACATTCTCTCTTCTGCACCAATGCTACTGTTTGTTTCTTTAGCCATAACTTGCCTTTACCCGCTTTCATTTGCATTGCTTTCGTTGTGCTCTAGGATGCTACAGCCTACAGGCGAGATGGAGATGAAGAAGGCGCCTCTGCCAGCGCCTGCTTTCCACAAAGAGTACACTCTTCCTAGAGCAGAACGATCCCTTGATCGACACTATTCACACTGCCCTCCTCTCTCCAAGGATGATTACTCCGAAAAGGTGCCCAGCACATTTCTTAACCTGAATCCATCGATACAAATGTTACCCTTTCTGTTTGAACTGGCACTCGGCAATATATTATGGATCAATCACTTGCATCTGGATGGGTCTAGTTTGCATCTGAACAATATATTCCTTGGTTCTCAAGACCCTTTTGTTGCTAATAGAGGTCTATGTATCTTTCCATTTTAATTTGTCTAGCTAGGTGTAACCAACTACAACATAACTGGGTTGGTCAACTGTTTCTGAAAATAGTATTGTTGGAACTAAACACATGCTGTAGGGTTTCAGATGGTCCATTGCATTGTTGTTTTTTAGGCTGCAACATATATTATGGACTCCTCTGGACTGTATCATGGCTAAATCGTGATGATACAAGGGGCACAGGGAGTAAAGAAGCAGCACACACGTACGTAACGCATATTTGTACACCAAAATTCGCTTCTGTAGTTTGGCGAGCAGTAGCATTTTTTCGTGGGTTTTTGGTTTTAACTTCTCTGTGTTTGTGATGCAAATAGCATCAAATGCTACTAGTACAGCATTGCCATGTGCTGCTGCATTTTTGTTTACTGATATAAACAGGCTTGCCAATTTCTGTTTCTGCAACCTGTACTTTGCTAAAAAATTGCCTCTTCTGCACCAGTGCTATGGATAATTACATACTGTCTGTTTCTGTAGCCGATACCTACCTTTAACCCGCTTTCATCACTTTGTTTTTGTCTGTGCTCTAGGATCCTACAAGCGAGATGGAGAAGAAGAAGAAGGCGCCGCTGCCGACAGCTCCTTTCCACAAAGAGCGCCCTCTTCCTAGAGCAGAGCGGTCCCCCGATCGACGCTACTCGCCTTACCCTCCTCGGTCCATGGATGGTTGCTCTGGAAAGGTGAGACAATCCCCACACACTTTTTAATGCGAACACCTTAAATCCTTAATCCATGGATTGATGGATACAAATGTTACATTTTCCCTTTTTAATGTGAACACCCTAAATCCTTAAATCCTTAATCCATGGATAAAAATTGTAATGTTCTCATTGCAGAATGCTGGATCTTGGCCCCTTCCCCCGATTTACTATGGGCCTCCATCTGAAGCCCTTCCTGTCATCAACTGGATCAATAAAGGCGGGGTTGTGGACATGGAGCAATACAGCACAGAGCTGTTTGCAGCGATGGACAAAGTGAGCATTGCGTAATATAATATTCCATGCAAAATATCTCTCTCCCTTTATAAATCCCGTTCATTTTAGATATTAGAGGAGAACCCCCGAACTCCCCCCGCCTCCCCGCCGCCCCCCCCCCCCCCCCCTCCGCCCGCCCATGCATCCAAAGATCGATGCGGTCAATTGTTTAATTAGTACAAAGTAATTTATTGATCATAGTCAAAATAAATGGAGTATAAAAGAGCAACAAGGTACATGCATAAAACTGAAAACTAGCTCTCGATTACATAGCCTATATATAGGGTAAAATATGTTTCTTTCTTGTAATCTCGCTGCCAAAGAAATCCTTGTTATTTCAAACACTGTTGAATTAAGGTAATGTGACAGAGCTGTTTTGTCCGGTTTGCAGCATAGTGTTTGGTCGGTGCACACTTGTACACGCCCACAGTTTGGACCAAACGTCAGCGCTGAGTATGTGCTTGATCCTGTGTTTAAGGATACGGGCCTTAACAATCCCCGTTATGCCTACCTGCTTCCCTTGCTCGGCCACAAAGTAGCTTCTGCAGCTGAGGCTCCCAATTCAACCAGGCAGGCAAGACTTCTACTCAAACTCCTGACATTTTTATGCCAAGCTAGCTGCTACGGTTATCGATTTTTAGGCCTCTTTGGATTGTAGGAACTAGAAAATATAAGGTTATGTACAAACAAGAGGCATGCATGCTTTTAAGTGCAACATGATTGCAATCTTGAAAATCCCAAAGGAAACAAAGGGACACCACTTGGCGGCTTCAACCGACAGAGTGGAGAGAACACATATAGTATCAAATCATTACTACTTACCTTTTTGACTGGCAAGCAAATGGTTACTTCGACCACATATATATTCTAGTGTTGCTGGTACTGTACCAGCAAACTGATTGCTATGCACGGAGATTATTTTGATTATGTTAATTTACAGTCTTGTTATTGATGCATATTTCTTTCTATGCCACTGATTGTATCTCTCACATCCATCGTTCAATGTAATGACCGATGTCCAATTTTCATCACATTGTTCCATTTAAATAGACCTACGTTACCAAATGTTCAGTACAAACTAAATGTTCTGAAGTCAAGTTTATGAACTGCCATCTCGGATGTTACTGTATTGATCATCTCTTGTTTTTTGTTGGCAACATTATCTCTCTTTTACCTTGGCAGGTTGGCACAACTACTGGATACTGGCAGCGTGATGGTTCTGTAGAAGTCCCTGTCCGCGAAGGTGTGTGCCCATGTATCCATATTTCGGGACAACTAATTTTCGAAGCATTTATTCAGTATATATATAGTATATACCCAATGTCTTTTTTGAGAAGAACTATATTGATTGACATGAACACAGTAAAACAGAAACAAAGCTAAGATAGATTTTTTACTCGTTGATTAATTCAGCTATCATTGATTGGTAATTTAACATGGCATGTTGGTTATGTTTGTTACATAATCATGGCTTCCTTATCTGCTTG
Organism: Thinopyrum elongatum; assembly: GCA_011799875.1. Lineage (NCBI taxonomy): Eukaryota > Viridiplantae > Streptophyta > Magnoliopsida > Poales > Poaceae > Thinopyrum > Thinopyrum elongatum. The sequence continues at coordinate 16,762,320 of CM022299.1, forward strand.
TTAGTGAGAATTTTTACCTTAATTTTTCGCCTCTAGTTCGACAACCAGTGTGATGCAAAAAGAGCAAATGAAGAAGTTTCAATGTTGCTTATACTTTTTTCCTTCTACTTCTGTTGCTGACACTCTGTTGTGCTTGTATGATGACAGTTGCTGCTTTGAAGATTTCTGAGAACTAGCCACGTATGTGCCCAACCAAGTTGCTCCCAGAAGATGAAAATCAAGATTTTCATGGAGGGCCCTGAGTTTGATATTTAGATTACGAACCCGTTAGCAGTAACTATGTATTAGCTACATCTACCCTATGTGTGGGCCGCATCTTCAAGATCAATGCGTGCAGGATATATTAATTTTAACTTGGTGTCTGCGCTGCGCCGCATCCATCTATCTATCGATCTATATAGTGCAAGATATTTATAAGCTTGGTTCAGGTTGTGTCTGAGAAAGAGTGGCAATCTGTCACAGATGATGCCATTCGTCTTATATATGCATATGAACTGGAAAACTTTATCTGCGGTGGTGACTATTTCACAACGCTTCTTCGATCATCTGCGGAATTTAGCTCTTTTGGGGTCCTGGTCTTCTAACCCTGCATGCACGTTGCACGTTACTGTCTGAAATAGAACAAAGAGCTTGATGATTGCCTGTAAGCAGGGATCGGAGTGTACATACGAGGGTCGTTTTCATTTGTGTTCTGTTCCATTTATTGTTTTATCGATGTAAAGCCATTGACAAATTGTCCTCTCCTTTGGGAGATGTACTGGCTGCAGCCCACCCGAAGTGACTTTGCATTTTGTTCCTTTTTTTCTTCTAATAACTTGGGGTTTTCAGCAGCCTGACAAGAGACGCCGAGGATGAGCAAAGTGATGACGACGAGAACCTAGTTTATTTGTTTGGGCACTGACATTTATTTTCAAACTAGCTAGCACGGTGTCCTGTCTAGACGATGTGAAAATGTGAATTTTGCTTAGAAACATCAATGAATTTGGTGCTGGAGTACAGTTTTATAAAAAGAAATGCAAGGTTGCTGTTATTGTAACCCAGATCACACAGATCATTTTTTTTTTCAATTTATGCAACTGTAAGAGTACCAACCAGATTACACAGATCATTTTTGATCTGCAAGGTTGCTGTTGCTGTGATGGAGTAACTCTGTAAGATGGAGTACATGAGTACTGTAGTAGTAACTCTGTCAGATGTAGGAGCACTGTAGGATTACCCCTGTTTATTGTAGATTGAACAGTTAAAAGATGCAAAATTAACCTGAAATTGTAATTAAAAGCTTCAGGTAAAATTAACTTGAAATTGTAATTAAAAGCTTGTACCCTGAAAGTTTAGGAGTACTGTAGGAGTATGCATATTCCTTCAAATGTTAAGTTCTTGTTAAGTTTAGTTCAGCAGGAGCCTTCCTTTTCTTGCAGTGATATGTAGTTTTACATTTCTTAATGTTGGAGTTTGACACTAGCAAGTTGGGCTAAAATGTTCTTATCTTAACAAGAAGGAACTTCCTGTTTCTGTTCTTATGTTAGAAGACGCCGGTGAGAGATTTGAAGTTGCTTGACGACGTGGGCGAGAGGGAGGCGGCAAGATTTTATGGAGTTTGAAAATGTTGTTATTTTAGCAAGTGGGAGTTTGACATTAGCAAGTCAAGCATAAGATTTGAAGTTGGAGTAGTTAATAGCTTCAGTTAAGTTGAGTGTGAACTTAACTGAATTTGTAGGAGTATAAATGGATTTCTTTTAGGATTAAATTTCTTTAAGGATTTCTCTCCTCTCTCTTCTCTCATCTCATCTCCTCTCCTCTCCTCTCCTCTCCTCTCTCTGAATTTGTAGACGTTACTGTCTGAATAAGCAGATATTAGTGTATGAGGGTCGTTTCCATTTGTGTTCTGTTTCATTCATTGTTTTATCGATGTAAAGCCCATGAAAAATTATCCTGGGAAAAGGAACCTACATCCTACTCTGTCCTTTCTTGGAAGATGAGAATGGTTTGCAGTTGACAAGCTGGCAGTTTTGACCATCTGAACAACAGGGCAGGCGCTTTGACCGGTGGGTTCTGCAGCTAGAATAGTACTCCCTCCGTTCTTTTTTACTCCGCATATAAGGTTTGTGTCAAGTCAAACTTTACAATTTTTGATCAAATTTGTATAAAAAACATCAACATCTACAATATCAAATATACATAATATGAAACCACATTCCATACTGAATCTAAAGATATTCCTTTGGCATTGTAAATGTTGATACTTTTTTCTATAAGTTTGGTCAAATTAGAGATACTTTGACTTGAGACAAAAGTTATATGCAGACTAAAAAGAAACGGAGGGAGTACATAGAGGACGACTAGTTTGCTGCTGTTGCGCGATGGCCAGTGTCCTCTCCTCGACGGCGGCGACGCAGTACTGCACGCAGGGGAGATCCAGCAAGCGAAATTGGCGCAAGAGTGCGTCCTGCAAGCAGCACAAAATCTGAAACTGCTGATGGTTTTCTTCTCGCACCGTCCTGCATGTTACCGATAATTTATTAGTCAAAAGTTGGATCAAAATTATTAAAAATCTGAGGGGGACTTGTAAACCAAGAACGGAGCAAGTACTGCTTGATCACCTGCAACTGCAACTGGCTTTTGCTAGACCTCGATCAGAGTTAATGATAGAACGAAATGCACGACAGAGAAATGGGTAAACAAGCTGGTAGGAGATATTATAACCAAGGACGGTGAAACGCTGGCAATGGCATCGCTTGCTCCAGCAGGCAAGTTAAGCACACGCATTAGCATCTTTTCCTTGAGGATTACGTCGCATCCTGGCAATAATCTTGCCCCTCCTGGAATTAACATCACAGCGTGCGTTACTATACTTGCATATGCATGCATGGGAGCTAAGCAAACATCAGCTAGTGGCTAGCATGCATAAAGCACCATGTAATCGTTCGGGTGAAGATATGCCGGCGTTGACAAGCTAGCGCCGCCGTACGGAGCGGGCTAGGTGGATCGTCTATCTGTAGGTGTCAACTCCATGGGTCGATCGCCTATAAATTACCCACCAACCATGCATGCAAACGTACCCATTACATAGATCACCACTTCACCAGCACCAAAGACACTAGCAAGGCTACACTGTAAGCTGTGAGTAACAGCGTGAGGGCCTTGGCAATGGCGAGGCGCGTCGGAGTCGTGCTCGCTTTGGCGGCTGACATCCTCCTGCTCGCCAACGCCGCCGCCGCGCAGTCCGGGCCACGGCCCCAGCCCAAGGAAGACAAGCCCAAGGGCCCTTCCGAGAGCCCACCCAAGGCCCAGGGCCTTCCTGTGAGCCGCCTAAGGCGCAGGGGCCACCTGAGAGCCCACCCAACGCACAAGGGCCTCCTCAGAGCCCACCCAAGGCTCAGGGTCCGCCCGAGAGCCCGCCCAAGGCCCAGGGTCCGAAGCCGATGAGCGTCAAGTGCACCGAGAACCGCAAGGAGAACCCCTACTGCTTCAACCGGAACATGGATTGCCCCTCCTACTGCCCTCAATCATGCTACGCCGACTGCAACACGTGCAAGCCCGTCTGCGGTGAGCACTCCATCCATCTACCAACAACCAATAGTCTCTTACGTAATTAGTACCCTCTTTGTAAACTTTAGTGATCTAAACGATCTTATAAAAGTTTACAGAGGGAGTAGTAAAATATATACATTGTAGCATTGACCGATCGTGTTGGTTCATGGCTATACGTGCGTGCGTGCAGTGTGCAACACCCCAGGGGCGTGCGGCGATCCGCGGTTCATCGGCGGTGACGGTAATGCCTTCTACTTCCACGGTCGTAGGAATGCCGACTTCTGCGTCGTCTCCGACCGTGACCTCCACATCAACGCGCACTTCATCGGCAAGAGTGGCCACAGCGGCATGTCTCGGGACTTCACCTGGATCCAGGCCATCGCCATTCTCTTCGACGGTGGCCACCGCCTCTACGTCGGCGCCAGGAAGACCGGCACCTGGGACGACGCAATCGAGCACCTGGAGATCACCCTGGATGGCGAGCCAGTGCACCTCCCCGCCCACGGTACCAACAAGTGGACGCCCAGTCGCGTCCCCGAGCTGTCCGTCACCCGCACCAAGGCGGCCAATGGCGTGCTGGTCACCGTCGACGGGAAGTTCAGCGTCAGGGCCAACGCCGTGCCCATCACCGCGGAGGACTCGAGGGTGCACCGCTACGGTGTCACCGCCGACGACTGCCTCGCGCACCTCGAGCTGGCCTTCAAGTTCGACGCGCTCACAGAGGACGTCCACGGCGTGGTCGGGCAGACCTACCGCTCCGACTACGTGAACCGGGTTGACGTCAGGGCCGCCATGCCCACCATGGGAGGAGATGCCAGCTTTGCCACCTCCAGCCTGTTCGTGGTAGACTGCCGTGTGGCACGCTACGGAGTTGCCCGTGGACACGATGACGGCGCCACCATGATATCAGAGCTCACTGCTGTCACCTGCGCCAGTGGCATGGACGGCCAGGGTGTGGTGTGCAAGAAGTAAAACCATTCATACATAAGGATATGGGTGATATGTACTGGCATGCATCGCATGGTCGCCAAGTACACATAAATAAGCAAATATCGATTGACATACATATCAGCAACATGCTACTTTATTACTATATATAGCAGTCCATCTGTTTCATAATGTCATGCATATTTGACTGTTTTTAAATGAAAAATGTATATGTTTGAGTAAGTTTATATATTAACTACCGATAATAATTTAATGATAATGATTTTGTATTATGGATGCTAAATCTAATGATAAAATACTAAATAAGTAAGATATAAAAATTCACTACATGACGAATCTAATGATCATAATTTTGTATTAACGGCGCCCACGGTGGCCTTTTGCCGTTCTTTCCTCTTGGCCAAGATGCCACCTAGGAGGCAGAGTCCATGGCGTGGTGCCATGGAGGACTCACCAGGCCAAGTGGTTTCGTCCCCGGCGCCGGTGAGGTTGGTTGTGTTCAGGATCAGTTTCGGAGCCGATTGCAGTTCTTGCTTCCTGCTTGGGGCCCTCTTTGCAAGAACCAGGGGCTGCTCTGTACTTTTAAGTTTTCTTTGGGTCGTGTTGTCAAGCACTCAAACTTATCTCTAAATGGATGTGGGTCTTCGAGGCCCATGCCAGCCACGATAGCCACACAAGGATGAGGCGGATCTAGAACTTTGGACCGGGGTGGCCCCAGAGGCGGAGGCAGTGGGGGGGCGAGCGGGGGCCAGACCCCCCCCCCCCCCCCTATGCTTCGGCCCCCCTCAACGAGTTGCAGCGGGGACTAGCCTGTTCACTAGTATTATTAGGCTTAATTATCCAGCCATTAGCAAGGATATGGGCTAAGCTCCTAGTGTCAAGCCCAAAACGATTTTGCAAGAAGGCAACATGGGCCAAGGCTGCAAGTACGCATCCACACCATCGTGTGGACATCACGTACTCTTTAATCGATCGATGCACACGCACGCACTCACGGGTTGAGGCGACCTCCTAGACATTTTCTTCGGCACCAACGCTGCGCGCGATGCGCTAGGGCTTCGTTGACCCCAGGCCGCCGGTCGTCGCGCTGTCGCCTATCGATAATTAGGGAAGCTGCCGCTTGCCGCGCATCAAATCTGAGTAGGATTCTAGGTGTATACGACTACGGTCGGTGGGGCGGCCATGGAGCAGACTACCGGAGGCGGAGGTATTGTCATTTTGATTACACAAACCTTGACACCATTTAATCAATTGTTAGTAGATTAATTACAGGTTACATATTTGCTTTGTACTAATATGAGAATTCCATAGGTCATGTAGAAGAAGAAACCATGGATAAGTAATTTCTTCAAGCCAATCACTACAAACTCTAACTCACAGCTGAAGATGCAAATCCAACCAGGGGATAGATCTCACAGAGCAACTTACTGCACATCATGTCCACAATCTTAGTTCAGTTGATATGTGAACAACTCATCATAATGCCCCCAATCTCAGATCTGAAGGTATCACTACCGACACCTAAACTAGTAGTTATGGATTTTATCAGAATGCTTACAAATTGTTGACTAGAGAAAAATAAGTTAATTGATCAATGAGAAATATAATTTATTTATTTGTCATCAGGATCGCTTCGTCATACTTTGTTTGATCTTTTGACTTATTGTATGTTGTTTAATAAAACAATAAAACCAAGTTGATTTACTGAAAATCAAAGATATACCATATATCTATTTTATTAACTTCCAATAATGAAGATGAAGACTACATAATTAAGTAGTTTGATCGGTCTATTAGCAATTCGTAATTCTACACATAAATTTTAAAATGCAGCTATGTATTATTACTACTAATTTAGAACTACATCATTATGTTCTTCGCCCCCCCTATACTCAAATCCTGGCTCCGCCCCTGGGTGGCCCAAGATTTATGTTAGAGACTCTGTCTCTCCTGTCCCCTCCTAGATCCACCACTGCGTTGAACATTTATTTCGTGCAATGTTTTCTCCCTTTCTCCATCATCAAAACTACACCACCTTGAACAAACAAAACTAACCACCTTGACATATTTCTGGATCAATATTAGTGATTTTAAATCATGGAAAACAACAAATTGCTAGAGATAGTATATCAAGAGACAATCTATTATAGAGCATGTTATTTGGATTATCTAGATGACATATAATGCATATGCAAAATACCGGCTTATCTACCATTGTGCTGCTCTTAGGCCTCCCTTGAGTTAGAATGCTGCGTTGAATTTTAAAGTTGAAAATAGGGAGGAAGGCACTAGTATTTTAAAATCATATGTTAAGAAAAAGAAATATCGGCTTTGCCAAAGCACATCTAGCATCCCACGCCGTTTTTGGGCAGACGCGCACCAGCACCCATGGCCGCCTCCGCTCGGGCAGGCGGGGCGTTCCTGAGATCTCCCTCCGGCTGCCGGTCCGCTCCGCTCGCTTGCCGTACTCGGCTGCTCCGCCACGCGCACGTACCCTAACGCTGCTCGCTTGCCGTGCTCGGCCTCCTCCCCGGGGCGGGCCACGCCACTGTGCCGGGCGGTGCTGCCGCTCCCCGCCGCCGGAGGCCACCTGTGCCGGCCTCTTCTCCTCGCGCCACCGCAGCAGCAGAATCCAAGCGGGATAGGCGATAAGGCGTGTCAGGGGCGGCCGGGGACGATGATGGCGGAGGCGGCGGAGTGGCTGCGCGCGAGGTGTGCGGTGCGCGAGCGCGGCCACGTCGGGAAAGGCTCGCCTGCTCAACGTCTGCCTCCTCAACGACCTACGGTTCCGCTTCCTCGCTGCCAGGTGCCTCGTCATAAGCTTTCTCAGGCTAGGTTCCACGTTTCGTCGAACATGTTCCGTGCGTCCCGGCAAGCCGTCTCCCCTGTTTGTTCCTCTTTGCGTGGTCGCACGCTCAGCCCAGGCAGCCGCATTACATACAGAATTACAGATACAGGGCAAACGGCCAAACTGTACACAAATTTATTCATGAAGAACCAGTTTAATTGCAGTTCTTAGTATGGTATTATAAATTTAAGGGGGTGTCCTTTGATCTTTGATGGTATTTTGCTCAATTGCAGTTCTCCTAAGGGAATGCTTCAGAACCAATTTCCACTAACCGAAAATACGAGTACAATTTGTCAAGTAGAATCAAACCTCTAGAAAACACATGCTGTTACTGACTCTTAATTTTGCATGTTTTTTTAAGTGCATGTTTTCACTTTATCTTTACCAAACAAGCCAGATGTGATGAGTGCTTTTCTGAACTGAGTTGATCATCATTTTGTCTTGCAGCACTAGATCTCATCAATAACAAAAAGGTTGGGGTTGTCATCGGTCCGCAGAATACTTTACAAGCAGAATTCCTGGCCTACCTAGCAAATACCACCAACATTCCCGTCATCACTTCCTCTGCAACAGGTGATACAGTTACTCAGTATCATGTCCCATACTTCCTTCGTGCTTGTGTCAAGGGCTCCTTCCAAGCAGCTTCAATTGCTGCCTTTGTTAAGTCCTACGGCTGGAAAAATGTTGTTCTTGTCTATGAGGACAACAACTACGGTGTTGGCATTCTGCCTTCCATTACTGGTGCCCTTGAAGCCGTTGATGTCCATGTCATTAACCGTTCGGCCATCCCTACTTCTTGCCCCGATGACCGCATTGATGCGGAACTATACAAGCTCATGACCATGCAGACACGTGTCTTCATCGTCCATATGTTGCCAGCCGACGCTGCCCGCCTATTTGCTCGGGCTTCAGAAATTGGTATGCTGACTGAAGGGTATGTCTGGATGGTCATAGATGACATTGGCATTGCCCTTGATGTGCTTCCCCAACATACCACTGAAACCATGCTGGGTATTGTTGGTTTCCGACCATATGTAGCAAAGTCTACAAGGATTACTGGTTTCATGGATCGGTTTGTCACTCGATACAGAGCCAAATACCATCAAGATCCTGATGTTAGGGTGGCAAAACCGAGCATGTTCCAATATTGGGCATATGATGTGGTATGGGCAATTGCATCTGCAACAGAGAAATCCAAGAGGTCCAGATCCTTAAATCTAGGATCTACTACAGGTTATATGGGCAAGTTAGTAGATGATCTGCAACCCTCTCCTGCTGGCCCAGAACTCCTAGCTTCCATAATAGGTGGGGAGTTTTATGGATTGGCTGGGAGATTCAGGTTTGTTGATAGGCATTTGCCGGTTCCACCATATGAGATCGTCAATGTGATTGAAGAGAAGATTAGACGCATTGGGTTTTGGAGCCCTGGTTATGGACTCACAGCTTTTCTCAACTCTAGCACTAGACCAGGCCAAGCTAGACGTAGGACAAAAACTGGTCAAGTCCTGAGAGCTGTCATTTGGCCAGGTGATTCAATAACAGTGCCTAGAGGTTGGGACTTCCCAGTAAATGGCAAGATACTACAGATTGCTGTGCCCGTGAGACGGGATTTTAAGGTTTTTGTGAATGTTGAGAATCCTAACTCTAGTACGCAAAAGGTCACTGGCTACTGCATTGATGTCTTTGAGGCTGCTGTGAAGAAACTACCATATGCACTACCCTTCAAGTACATGCCCTACGACTATGCAAATTCATATGATAACCTGGTATCACAGGTTTACTTCAAGGTTAGCGCTAATTATTTTATAACTTTAACCAACTAATTTCCTTGCCAATGAATTCCAAACATTATTCATTTTATTCACTATTTTATTTTGTTTTCATTGGTTGGGTGGCAGACATATGATGGAGCAGTGGGTGATGTGACAATTATTGCCAATCGAACTAGGTATGTAGACTTCACAGTACCATACACAGAGTCCGGTGTGTCGATGCTTGTCCTAGCTAGGAAGGATGAGGATGAATCAACGATGTGGATCTTCTTAAAGCCACTGACGACTGACCTTTGGATTGCTATGGTAGTGTTTATTGTATTCACTGCCCTAGTTGTATGCATGATTGAAAAGCCTATAAATGATCAAGCCGGGGGTTCCAAATGGAAACAGCTCAACACTTATTTTTACTTTGCATTCTCCACTGGGACTTCTACGCATGGTATGTCCTTACAGTCAACCTTATTCTATGCAAAATCATGAACTCTGCATAGACTTGTACTATAGTTCACTGACAACATCATTTCTTTCACTGTAATTGATAATTCCATGACAGATCAAAAATTCAAAAGCCTTCAGTCAAAAGTTATTGTGGTGTCCCGGTGCTTTGTACTGCTAGTTATAGTGCAGAGCTGCACAGCAAGCTTGTCGTCAATGTTAACGGCAAAGAGGCTCCAACCTTCGGTGACTGACCCAATGCAACTTCTGTACAATGGTGACTATGTTGGACACCAGAATGGATCATTTGTGCACTCGATGCTGAGGAGGCTCCAGTTTAAGGACCACCAGATAATGTCTTTTAGCACTCACGAGGAATATGCAGACGCATTGACGAAGGGATCCAAGGGAGGAGGGGTATCTGCCATCTTTGATGAGACACCATACATAAATTCTTTCCTCTTGCTGTACGGAAAAGATTTCCAGAAGGTTGGCCCCATTGAAAGGACGGTCGGTTTTGGTTTTGTAAGTTCCTTGAAACTTATGCTAAAATTTTGGATTGTCCTAACTTGGCTTCACCTTATAATATGTTGTACTCTTGGTCAGGCTTTTCCTAAAGGCTCTCCGTTGGTGGAGGATCTTTCCAAGGCCATGCTCAATTTAATAGAAGGGTCTGAAGGTTCTAATATTGAGAGGAAATGGTTTGGGGATCGGATTCTATCACTGGATTATGGCAGTCCAGACACTAGCTTCTCACAACTCAGTTCACGGAGCTTCAAAGGTCTGTTCATCATCAATGGATGCATTTTAGGTTTGATGTTTCTCATAAACTGCTCGAGGTACGCGTATGCAAAATTCTCTGCCAAAAGAAAAGCTGCTGCTGCTAGTGATGGCGAGGCACAACCTTCAACGAATGGTAACGACATACCTGCTATCTAGCCCCCCTAGAGCATTGGAGTGTTGCCGATTATGAGTTTCCAAGAAATAAAAGTTATTTATGGGTTTCGTTAAGCTGCCTTTTGCTATCCACCAGCTGTGTGCCATAATGTTGTAATACTATGCTATTATTACGGTGGGATGCCACTTGTATTTGTACTTATATAAGTCGTGTTGAAACTCGGATTTGATGATATTTGTGGCACTTCTGTTCGTCTATTGTACAGGCAATGGAAAACACAAATAGATTCCAGTCACCTCTGATCTGTGTGTCGGATTTTGATCATGTGCCTGTGTTTGTTTCTTTCCATTTTGTGTTATTCCTGCAATCACTAGTAGAAAACAGGGCTTTGGTTCAGGCCTGCCCAACCCATTGTGCCGGTTCAGTCACGAACCAGGACCCATGGGGGCATACGTCCCGGTTCGTGCGCCCAGGGGGCCGACCGGGCCTCGTGGGGCATTGGTCCCGGTTCGTCTGGACCCTTTTGTCCCGGTTCCAGACACGAACCGGGACCAATGGGCCTCGCTCCTGGCCCACATCCATTGGTCCCGGTTCGTGGCTGGAACCGGGACCAAAGGGTGGCCTTTAGTCCCGATTCCAGCCACGAACCGGTAGCAATGGTGTGGCTATATATACCCCTCGCCCGCGAGCAGAGCACTCCACTGCTCTGTTTTTTTCTGGCCGGCGAGGGGAGGGCTTTGTGGTGCTCTAGCTCACCTCCTATGCACATGAGGTGTTCGATGAAATGCCCGAGCCACACTACTTAAGCTTTCTCCTCTTCAAATTCGACCTTCAAGCTCCATTTTTCCTCAAGATTTGTCTAAGTTTAGCGGTCCGTCACGTCCCGTCCCCGTCTTCACCGCCGTCGATCGCCCGCGCCGATCTCGTCGCTGGCACCACCGTGGTGAGCCTCTTGTTCTTATCTTCGTTCTAAAAGAAAAAAAATTCTTACTTGTATGATTTAGATAGATACTTGTATAATTTTCTTACTTTTATTATTGTTTGTTATTAGATAGTGCGATGGTTTTGGTATCCGCCCCCGTCGGCCCTCGTCCTGTCTATGATTCGGATGTGGTATATATTATATTTTATAACTATTTGGTTCATTTATCGTTTATGACAATTATGCCGACCAACGTGACATAGATTTTTTTATCTAGGAGGTATGTGAACCGGAAATTCCAACCGACCCTATTGTCGAGAGGTTAAATTTAGTTGAAGAAGAAAACAATTACTTAAAGGAAAAATTAAAAAAAATTAAGGAGGAGAAGATGATATTGGAGTTGCATGTTGTGGATGTCATCGATGATCACAAGATCAAGATGAATGCAATGCGCTTCAAGATTAGAAAGTATAGAAAATATGCCATTCATACCGAGGCTTGGTATCATTATGCCGTTGGATCAATTGTTACCTTGGTTGCGATTATGATCGCATTTGTTGTTGCATTGAAATGTTTTACATAGTTTCAATGTATGGTTTAATTAGATGCTCTGGAGAGCTATATGTTGTTCAATGAGAACTATGTATATACTTTGGTTTTAATGTGATGATGAACTTCTATTAATTTGGTCACTTATCTATTCATGATGTTCTGTAATGGTTTTTGACACACTTAATTATATATAATGCACGCAGATGAACCGGCAATGGATGTACGGTGACAGACGCACCTCCGAGTACATTAAGGGCGTGCATAATTTTCTCGAAGTGGCTGAGGCAAACAAGCAGAATGGTTTTATGTGTTGTCCATGCCCTATATGTGGGAATACGAAGTCTTACTCTGACCGAAAAATCCTTCACACCCACCTGCTTTATAAGGGTTTCATGCCACACTATAATATTTGGACCAAGCACGGAGAAAAAGGGGTTATGATGGAAGACAACGAAGAAGAAGAGGATGATGACAACTATGTGCCCCCTGAATACGGTGATGCTGCAACGGGGGAAGCTGAAGATCAAGAGGAACCAGACGATGTGCCCGATGGTGATCTCCGCCGGGTCATTGTTGATGCAAAGAGACAGTGCGAAAGTGAAAAGGAGAAGCTGAAGTTCGATCGCATGTTAGAGGATCACCAAAAAGGGTTGTACCCCAATTGCGAAGATGGCAACACAAAGCTCGGTACCGTACTGAAATTGCTGCAGTGGAAGGCAGAGAATGCTGTGCCTGACAAAGGATTTGAGAAGCTACTGAAAATATTGAAGAAAAAGCTTCCAAAGGAGAACGAATTGCCCGACAGTACGTACGCAGCAAAGAAGGTCGTATGCCCTCTAGGATTGGAGGTGCAGAAGATACATGCATGCCAGGGGGCTGCATCCTGTACCGCGGTGCGTACGAGGATTTGAACGCATGCCCGATATGCGGTGCATTGCGGTATAAGATCAGACGAGATGACCCTGGTGATGTTGACGGCGAGCCCCCCAGGAAGAGGGTTCCTGCGAAGGTGATGTGGTATGCTCCTATAATACCACGGTTGAAACGTATGTTCAGGAACAAAGAGCATGCCAAGTTGATGCGATGGCACAGAGAGGACCGTAAGAAAGACGGGAAGTTGAGAGCACCCGCTGACGGGTCGCAGTGGAGAAAAATCGAGAGAAAGTACTGGGAGGAGTTTGCAGGTGACTCAAGGAACATATGGTTTGGTTTAAGCGCGGATGGCATTAATCCTTTTGGGGAGCAGAGCAGCAATCACAGCACCTGGCCCGTGACTCTATGTATCTATAACCTTCCTCCTTGGTTGTGCATGAAGCGAAAGTTCATTATGATGCCAGTACTCATCCAAGGCCCTAAGCAACCCGGCAACGACATTGATGTGTACCTAAGGCCATTAGTTGAAGAACTTTTACAGCTGTGGAATGGAAACGGTGTACGTGTGTGGGATGAGCACAGACAGGAGGAATTTGACCTGCATGCGTTGCTGTTTGTAACCATCAATGATTGGCCTGCTCTCAGTAATCTTTCAGGACAGACAAACAAGGGATACCACGCATGCACGCACTGTTTAGCTGACACCAAAAGTATATACCTGGACAAATGCAGGAAGAATGTGTACCTGGGGCATTGTCGATTTCTTCCGACCAACCATCAATGTCGAAAGAAAGGCAAGCATTTCAAAGGCGAGGCAGATCACCGGAAGAAGCCCGCCATGCGTACCGGTGATCACGTACTTGCTATGGTCAATGATTTACACGTAATCTTTGGAAAGGGTCCTGGCGGACTATCTGTTCCGAATGACGCTGAGGGACGCGCACCCATGTGGAAGAAGAAATCTATATTTTGGGACCTACCCTACTGGAAAGACCTAGAGGTCCGCTCTTCAATCGACGTGATGCACGTGACAAAGAACCTTTGCGTGAACCTGCTAGGCTTCTTGGGCGTGTATGGGAAGCCAAAAGATACATCGGAGGCATGGAAGGACCTGCAACGTTTGCACGAAAAAGACGGCATGCCTCCAAAGCAGTATGAAGGTCCTGCCAGCTACGCTCTTACCAAAGAAGAGAAGAAAATCTTCTTTGAATGCCTGCTCAGTATGAAGGTCCCATCTGGCTTCTCGTCGAATATAAAGGGAATAATAAATATGGCAGAGAAAAAGTTCCAGAACCTAAAGTCTCATGACTGCCACGTGATTATGACGCAACTGCTTCCGGTTGCATTGAGGGGGCTTCTACCGGAAAATGTTCGATTAGCCATTGTGAAGTTATGTGCATTCCTCAATGCAATCTCTCAGAAGGTGATCGATCCACAAATCCTACCAAGGCTAAGGAGTGATGTGGCGCAATGTCTTGTCAGTTTCGAGCTGGTGTTCCCACCATCCTTCTTCAATATCATGACGCACGTCCTAGTTCATCTAGTCGACGAGATTGTCATTCTGGGCCCTGTATTTCTACACAATATGTTCTCCTTTGAGAGGTTCATGGGAGTCCTAAAGAAATATGTCTGTAACCGCGCTAGGCCAGAAGGAAGCATCTCCATGGGCCATCAAACAGAGGATGTCATTGGGTTTTGTGTTGACTTCATTCCTGGCCTTAAGAAGATTGGCCTCCCTCAATCGCGGTATGAGGGGAGACTGACTGGAAAAGGCACGCTAGGAGGGGACTCAATAATATGTAGGGACGGGCATTCTTGGTCTCAAACACACTACACAGTTCTACAGAACTCTACCTTGGTGACCCCGTATGTCGATGAACACAAGAACATTCTGCGCTCCAAACACCCGGAGCAGTGTGACGACTGAATTACATGTGAACACATCAGGACTTTCGGCAGTTGGTTGGAAACACGTCTCAGAGGTGACAACACTGTTTCTGATGAGCTGTACTCGTTGTCCAGGGGACCATCTTCGACTGTATTGACTTACAAAGGATACGAGATAAATGGGAATACATTTTACACGATCGCCCAAGATCAAAAGGGCACCAACCAAAACAGTGGTGTCCGCTTTGATGCAGCAACCAAGAGGGGAAAGGACACATATTATGGTTACATAGTGGACATATGGGAACTTGACTACGGACATGATTTTAAGGTCCCTTTGTTTAAGTGCAAATGGGTCAATATGTCAGGAGGCGGGGTACAGGTAGACCCACAGTACGGAATGACAACGGTGGATCTGAACAATCTTGGGTACACAGACGAACCATTCGTCCTAGCTAATGATGTGGTGCAGGTTTTCTATGTGAAGGACATGTCTACCAAACCGAGAAAAAGAAAAGATAAGGAAGCGAATACATCATACGATGAGCCAAAGCGCCACATAGTTCTTTCAGAAAAAAGAGACATCGTGGGATTGGATGGCAAGACAGACATGTCTGAAGATTATGAAAAGTTTCATGAAATTCCTCCCTTCAAAGTTAAGGCTGACCCAAGCACCCTGTTAAGCGATGAAGAATATCCATGGTTACGGCGCAATAAGCAAAGGACACAAGCGAAGAAAAAGTGAAGACTTTCTCTCCACAACTATTATGATGATGCCTTTGATCTAGAATATCACTGCAGTTACATGTGAAGAAATGAAATCCCTTTGTAACAGACGAGTTTCCGTATGAAACCCCGATACTTCAAAAGAGATTGTCCGTTTTGTACACGAAGTGCATCCAGTTTTTGCCGTAACCCTCTCAACTTTTTAGCACATGCTATGTGGGTGAAATGATGATACCATGCCAACTTTCAACCTTTTCAGAGTTCATTTGAAGTGCTTCTTAATTTCGGGGTCATATAGCTCAAAAAAATCAGTAAATGCATGAAAAATAACAAATGAAGTCAGAAATGGTTGAAAATTGATGATGTGGCTTTGAATGTTGCATTTTAAACACACAAAAAGTCTGGAGTTCAAATAAGTTCAAAAAAATGAAATCCCTTTTTAACAGACGAGTTTTCGTTCGAAACCCTGGTACTTCGAAAGAGATTGCCCGTTTTGTACACGAAGTGCATCCAGTTTTTGCCGTAACCCTCTCAACTTTTTAGCACATGCTATGTGGGTGAAATGATGATACCATGACAAACTTTCAACTTTTCAGAGTTCATTTGAAGTGCTTTTCAATTCAGGGTCATATAGCTCAAAAAATCAGAAATGCATGAAAAATAACAAATGAAGTCAGAAAGGGTTGAAAATTGATGATGTGGCTTTGAATGTGCATTTTGAAACACACAAAAGTCTGAGTTCAAATAAGTTCAAAAAAAATGAAATCCCTTGTAACAGACGAGTTTTCCGTAGAACCCTGATACTTCGAAAGAGATTGCGTTTTGTACACAAGTGCATCCAGTTTTGCCGTAACCTTCAAATTTTTAGCACATGCTATGTGGGGTGAAATGATATACCATGCCAACTTTCAACCTTTTCAGAGTTCATTTGAAGTGCTTTTAATTTCAGTCATATAGCTCAAAAAATCAGTAAATGCATGAAAAATAACAAATGAAGTCAGAAAGGGTTGAAAATTGATGATGTGTCTTGAATGGTGCATTTGAACACACAAAAAGTCTGAGTTCAAATAAGTTCAAAAAAATGAAATCCCTTTGTAACAGACGATTTCATCGAAACCTGATACTTCGAAAGGATTGTCCGTTTGTAACGAAGTGCATCCAGTTTTTGCCGTAACCTCTCAACTTTTTAGCACATGCTATATGGGTGAAATGATGTACCATGCCAACTTTCAACCTTTTCAGAGTTCATTTGAAGTGCTTTTCAATTTCAGGGTCATTTAGCGCAAAAAATCAGTAAATGCATGAAAAATAACAAATGAAGTCAAAATGGTTGAAAATTGATGATGTGGCTTTGAATGGTGCATTTTGAACACACAAAAAGTCTGAGTTAATAGTTCAAAAAAATGAAATCCCTTTGTAACAGACGGTTTCCGTAGAAACCCTGATACTTCGAAAGAGATGTCCGTTTTGTACACGAAGTGCATCCAGTTTTTGCCGTAACCTCTCAACTTTTTAGCACATGCTAGTGGGTGAAATGATGATACCATGCCAACTTTCAACCTTTCAGAGTTCATTTGAAGTGCTTTTCAATTTCAGGGTCATTAGCGCAAAAATCAGTAAATGCATGAAAAATAACAAATGAAGTCAAAAAGGGTTGAAAATTGATGATGTGGCTTTGAATGGTGCATTTTGAACACACAAAAAGTCTGGAGTTCAAAAAAATGAAATCCCTTTGTAACAGACGAGGTTCCGTATGAAACCCTGATACTTCGAAAGAGATTGTCCGTTTTGTACACGAAGTGCATCCAGTTTTTGGCGTAACCCTCTCAACTTTTTAGCACATGCTATGTGGGTGAAATAATGATACCATGCCAACTTTCAACCTTTTCAGAGTTCATTTGAAGTGCTTTTCAATTTCAGGGTCATATAGCTCAAAAAAATCAGTAAATGCATGAAAAATAACAAATGAAGTCAGAAAGGGTTGAAAATTGATGATGTGGCTTTGAATGGTGCATTTTGAACACACAAAAAGTCTGGAGTTCAAATAAGTTCAAAAAAAAGTCTTCAGAATTTTTTTGTTTGAAACTTTAATAGCAAACTAAAATAACAAAATCTGTTTTTGATTAAAACAGACATTTCAAATAACCTAAAAATTACCAAATTGAATTTAATGATAAAACACAGTAATATTAAATAGCAGGAAAAACAATCACTCAAAAATCTATTTTTATAGTAAAGTTATTCATAAACTATTGATTCACACAAATTTCAAAAAATTCAAATTTAAACTATTCAAATTGCAAAACTAATGGCACTAACAGAAAGTTTATAATTTTTATTACCTAAAAGCAAAAAGAATCACTGAAAAACAGTAAGTATTTTGTTGTAAGTAGAAACAAAATAAAATAAATAAAGCAAAAAATAAAACAAAAAAACTGGAAAAATTTAAAAAAAATGCACCTACTGGGCCACCACGGCCTGAATACGACTAGGAACCCAACCATGGGCCAGGATTCAGGCCCGCAGCAGGCCCAGTAGGCCCACGGGCAAGGATTGATAGACTAGGCCCGAAAGCCTGCAGTTGAGAGGAGCTCGAGAGGGTGGGCGCAGCAGCGCTTATAAACCACTCTCGAGCTCTCTCAACTAGCGAGGTGGGACTAAACATTTCACCGCACCACGCCAGCATAAGGCCTTTGGTCCCGGTTGGTAGCACCAACCGGGACAAAAGGGGTGCATTGGTCCCGGTTCGTGGCACAAACCGGGACCAATGCCCCCCTTTTCGTCCTGGTTCGTGCCACCAATCGGGACCAAAGGTGTCTGTTTCCCGCCCTTTGGGCTGCTGAAAAGAGACCTTTGATCTCGGTTGGTGGCACGAACCGAGACCAAAGGGGGGCATTGGTCCCGGTTTGTGCCACGAACCGGGACCAATGTTTCGCGTATATAAGAAAAACTTAGCAGTTTCTCCAAAAATCACTTGTCTTCTCTGCCGTCAGGCTGCTCCACCTCGCCATCGTCGCCGTCGCCGACGCCGTCAGGCCCGCTCCTGCCCGCCCCGCCGCCGACGCCTCCCGCCCCGCCCGCCCCTGCCCGCCCCGACGCCGACGCCGCCCCGGCCCGACGCCGACGCCGCCCCGACGCCGCCCCGCCCGCCCCGACGCCGACGCCGCCCGGCCCGCCCCTGCCCGCCCCGACGCCTCCTTTGTGAGCACCGCGCCCCTGCCCCGCGCCGCGCGCCACCGCGCCGCGTTGCTTTTTTTTATATATGCTTTTTTTTTGTTATATATATATTATATATGCTTTCTTTTTTATGTATGGTATTGTTGTATGAGGGAGGCGGAAGGGGGGGAAAAGGGGTAGGAGGGAGGGAAAAGAGGAAGAAGGAAGAAGGAAGAAGGGAAGAAAAAGAAGGAGAGGAAAAAGGGGAGAAAAAAGAGAAGAAGAGGAGAAAAAAAATAAGAAGAGAAAGAAGGAGAAGAAGAAGAGAAGAAGAGGAGAGGAAGAAGAGGAGAGAAAAAATAAGAAGAGGAAGAAGAAGAAAAAAAAGAGGAGAAGAAGAAGGAATAGAGGAGAAGAAGTAAAAATAGATTAAATATTAATCTATTTTTTCTTCTTCTCCTCTATTCCTTCTTCTTCTTCTTTTTTTCTTCTTCTCCTCTTTTGTTTTTTCTTCTTCTTCCTCTTCTTAATTTTTATCGGGAACGGGGGTGTCGAGGATCGCCGAGCGGTCGAGGGTCGGGAACTAGGGTAGAGGGTCGCCGAAGGTTCGAGGGTCGAGGGTCGTCGAGGTGTTGAGGGTCGAGGAACGCCGAGGGGTCGAGAGGTTGCCTTGTGTCAAAGTATTGAAGAAATCCATGGCTTCATCATTAGCCGGAAGTAACCGGGGCATGATGGTACGAAATTCTCCAAAGTTATTTTGGAACGGAGTCCCGGATAGGATAATTCGCCTTTTGGTATGAATTTCAGCAAAGGCCTTCCAAATAGCGATATTCGGAAGGCTCTTGCTGAACTTTGTACCAAAAAGCGAATTATCCTATCTGGGACTCCGTTCCAAAATAACTTTGGAGAGCTTCATACCATCATGCGCCTGTTACTTTCGCCTAATGATGAAGACATGGTTTTGTTGAATCCTTTGACACTAGACAAACGTGACATGAGGGGGTCGAGGGTCGGGAACTAGGGTAGAGGGTCGTGGATCGCTGAGCGGTCGAGGGTCGTGAACTAGGGTAGAGGGTCGAGGGTCGCCGAGGGGTCGAGGGTCGAGGGTCGTCCAGGGGTCGAGGGTCCAGATTTATCAAGAATGCCCCCATTATGGATGTGCACAAGTTGATCCAATTTGTTTTTCTGATCTCAATATATCTATATATATTTATTATATTATATATCTATATATATATATATATTCTTCTATATGTCACGTTGTCTGTCAAAGTATTAAAAAAATCCATGGCTTCGTCATTTGCCAGAAGTAACAGGCGTATGATGCTACGAAACTCTTCAAAGTTGTTTTGGAACAGAGTTTCTGATAGAATAATTCGCCTTTTGGTACGAATTTCAGCAAAGGCCTTCCAAATAGCGACCAGGAAACAAATGCTTCCAGAACCGGGACAAATGGGCCTTTTTCTACTAGTGCAAACAGAAGTCACTGAAACTTATAGAAGTTCCAGTCATGTGGATATCGCTGATGGAAGCCCAACGCGTGTTTGGATTTTTTAGGAATGGTTGTCTGGATCTATTAATCGGATGTAAGATCCGATGAATGTGGTTCTTTATCCTTCTAGCATTGAACCGGTGGTGGAAAAACTGGGTGTTTGCATCACCCTCTTTAAAGGTTGGCGAGACGCGCACACTATTTTTTTCTGGCTCTCTCAAGGACCTCGAACCAATGACCCTTCTTTTAAGTCTTAGCACGAAGGTCCGACGCCTCCTGGGCCATGTCTACTCTAAGAGGAGAGGCGAATGCCGGTCTTCTTCAGCTTATGGTGCAAGACATGGAATGGTTCAACATGGCCACTGTGCTCAAGCCAAGCCTTGGAGACAACTTTCGGTGAACCCAGGCAGGGAGACCCAAGAAAATTTCGAATTTGAAGCTCCTAAGCCTTCGCGGCCCTTGTCATCAGCGAACAGGAGGGGACAGTGGTCGGAGAGCAACGACGAAAACGCAAACATGATCATAAAGAGGGCATCATCCATGATCATTTCTCTGCGGTCATGGGGCGAGGCAACAACAGAAGAGTCGACTTAAACTGGGAGGAGCTTGGACGACTGATAACTTGGCTTCCCTTGCGGGGCCCATTTCTTTGGAGGAAGTGTGAGACGCCATAAACCAAATGCCAAGCGACAAGGCTCCCGGGCTGGACGTGTTGAAATTTCTAACAGACAACATACTGACTGATTTATGTAGGGTTGTGATTGGATGCGAGCAAGGAATAACAACGGTGGAAATCGATTACTCGTGAAGATTGTACTTGTGAGCAAAAGACTTCATATATAGAAAGTTAGTTTTGAGACTTAAATTTATGCAAAATTATTGCTGTCAAGCCTTTCAAGGGTCCAAGAATACAAGGCTAAGAACAACTAGAATCTCATGCAATACCTATATACCTGGTTGAAATGTACATTTGCATGCCTACTTCTAGTGTTGCGAACACAAAATGTCAAGCAAGTAAAATAACATCGTTGGCAGAAATAGGACCCCAAAATGTTCCCTTTTTTTATGCCGGGATGGAGCACTGCCTATTTGTTAAACCTTCAAAACGGCAATAGACAATTATATGTTCAGAGAAGAAGTGCATTGTGCCTGAACATCTTCACAAGCAAAATGGTGCAATAACGGATCCTCCAAACAGCACCACCACCCCCTGCTCTGTTAGTCCAAACATCTCACTGAACAAGTAATATTTGTTGGGAGATCTTTTAGGATTCAACAGCAGGAGAGGAAACTAGGGCCTAGAATATCTTATGCATGTTAGTGTAAAGTTGGATGAGCAAATACCACTGACCAGGGAAAGTAACCAAAGTAGCAAGCTATGTATCTCGCTCACCTTTTGGGTTGGTAGGAACTAGGGGTAGCACTATTGTGCCTTTGCAGTTGAAAGTCCCCAAGTTTGTTATGGTATAAAGTGAAGTGCCAGAATTCCTAACTGATCCATTATTTACAGTTAAAAGTAAAAGCAGCCTGGTTATATCTGTTGAGGTGTATCATTGGACAAAATTAGCACGGAAATCTTTCTAATCAAATTATGGCTTACACTCCTTTTTTCCACAACTCATAACGATTGCACATGCCAACATAAAGTCTATAGCAGAAAACAAAGCATGATGCGCAGAAAAAATAAATCAAAACAACACGATATTAAAATATGAAGAGCTACCTTATGGAAGTGCTATTCTCAGTTGAGTAAGAGCTTAGCCACTGGATTAGCCTCAGATTTTTACCATGCAATAGAGATCCAACAGCCCACTTATCGTGTTGGGAGATCTCGTAGGAGTCAACAACAGGATAATAAACTAAGGCCTAGAGTAGATTATGCATCTCAGTGTAAAATTGGATGAGCAAACACCACCAGGGAAAGTAACAAATGAAGCAAATTATGTGTCTCACCCACCTTCTGGGTTGTAGGAGCTAGGAGTAGCATTATTGTGCATTTGCGGTTGAAAGTCTCCAGATTTGTTACAGTATAAAAAGTGAAGTACCGAGTACCACAAATCTTAAATAACCCATTATTTACAATGAAAAGTGAGAACAGCATGGTTACATATTGAAGTCTTTCTAACCGAATTATGCTTTACACACCTTTTTCACAGCTCATAACAACTGCCCATGCCAAAATAAAATTCTACGCAGAGAACAGAGCATGGTGCACTTTTTTTTTTTCAAATCGACACAATAGTAAAATCTGAAGAGATACCTGGTTCAGCCTTGGTTGTTCCAATTTGTGTTCCATTTCACTTTATCTTATGGCATTGCTAATCCTTAGTTCACTGGGAGAGTTTAGTCGCTAGATTGGCCTTCAAATCTGCCTTCTGACCGTGTGACAGCGATCCAACAGCTCACACATGATTTAGCCAGACCCTTTATTTTACTGCAGTAGTAAAACACTTGACTAATTATCTTGTAAACAATCTACGCCCTGTGGAGTGTCTTCTAATGGTGAAGAAGCTCCAGAGCACGGGACAAGGCGCCACTGAACCGAGCGACATCGAGTGTGACGTTCTGGCCGACCAGGTACTCCGACCGGAGCGCCAGCCACCCTTGGTTCCTCACCACCGCCTGGTCCCTCAGCACACGGTGGTCACGTGGGTACAGCTCCGCCAGTATGCTCTCCCCGATGGCGATGCCGTACTGCACGTAACCGAGCCCCATGTCGCCAGCCGGCTCCCCAAAGTCCTCCCTCGCCATGGCCTCCAGCCCACCCAGCGGCACCACCTGTACCACCACAGCCCCTGGCGGGAGGAACACCAGGTTGGTGAGCCCAGCGCCGTGCACGCCCACCAGCACGTCGCATGAGTTCACCAGCCGCGCAAAGGCGGACATGTCCGAGTGCTGCTCCGCCTCGCCAACGATCACCTCGTAGCCAAGCATGGCTGCCGCCTGTGCAACAGCGCCCATGTTGGTGAACGCCCTGGTTGTCCTCCGGGAAATGATGAGCAGCCTGGGGCGCCGTGGGCCCTTCATATTGTCACTGCCATGTAGCAGCCGGATGGCGGTATCTCTCTCGAGGCCACAGGATCTCCGGGCAAGGCGGGCAAAGTCTGCCATGGAGTAGTGCCCACCGACAGTCTTCGCGGTGTCGATACTCATCTCCTTGTGGAAGCTGAGGCCGACGACCACATGAGGGTAGCAGAGCACTTCTGCGCTTTGCCTGTCCATGTCAATGACAGCGTGGTGGGAGAGCCCCCGGAGCAGCGGTCGGTACTTGTCAAGCCACCACGGTGGGGCGTCGCTGACAAGGAGGTGCACGTCGCTGCGGAACCGGCTGGCGGTGATGAACAGCGGGATGAGTACGTCGGTGAAGTCATGGAACATGTTGCCTGCGTAGCCGCCAACCGAGAAGACCACCGCGGGGGCGGCACTCTCGGCCATGCATCCCGGAATGTGAGGTGATGAAGGGGTTACCGACACCAACACCTCTGTGACGCCGGCAAGCGCGTGGCCATCGTTCTTCCTCGGGTGCGGCTTCATCCTCCATGACCGGCGCCTCACAGAGACAGAGGGATGGAGGAGGGCAATGATGGTGACGTTGGAGAGGATTACCCGGACATCACCCTTCAGCTCGCATACATCTGATCTTAGGCTCGACATGTCACACTCACACAGAAGCGCTCCTTCGTTTGCAGAGTCCATCTTTTCTTCTTCCCACATCACTGAAGATGTTGGACCAGCTGAAAACAGCAACCTCACTGCAAACACAAAATAGAGTAAATGAACATAAACCTGGCAGAAACAAGACCCCAAAAATGTGCTTTTCCTAGAGCAACCGGCAGAGCACTCTCTATTTATCGACACACCAAAATGTCGATGAAACAATAACTTACATGTCTGCAGAGGAACCGCATGCCTGAGCAACACCATGAGCGAAACCGGCGCAAGAATGCATACTGCAAACAGCACCAAACCAACCTTGACAGTAAGACTGATTATTTTCTTCTCAGTCGCCATCTTGCAATGCTGAGATCCTCACATGAGTAGCAATGACACTCCCTGAGTTGCTTCTATGCTTATATTCTAACCTGCTCTGTTAGTTCAAACATCTCATTAAACAGGTAATGTTTGTTGGGAAGATCTCTTAGGGATCACCAACAGAATAAGCAGCTACGCCCTAGAATAAATTGGGTTGTTGTGTAAAGTGTATCCCAAGACAAAAAGTGGTAGACAAATATTGCAAAGGAGATGACTCAATCATGGAGAACATACCTTTTCAGACCTCATAACAGTTTGACACGCCCAAAGAAAATCTAGTATAGAAAACAGAGCATGATGAACAAAAAAAATCAGAAGAACATAACAGTGAAACCTAAAGAGATACCTGCTTGAAGCTTAGTTGCATCAGTCCATTTGGTGTTGGTGGACACTGATACCCCAGGTCAGGGTAAAGGTCTACATCAGTGCAACAGTTGATATGTTCGGTGTTAGACTCAAGAAAATACTGTTTCAGTTAGTTGGTCCAGCCCCTTTTTGGTAGAGTAACGACAAGGAGGATTCTGCTCATGGTCAAATCCTCCTTGCCAACATGTGAAGCAACAACAAAATTTTAGAAACTTGGAAAATAATCAGGCGACATATTGAGTTAGGTTCAGTGGTACTTTTAGTAGCCCACAAGAGAAATCTTGCGTTTCACTTCTTCAAAAAGCTTCTGCAGATCTTAAGTGGAAAATATATTCAAAGAGAGAAGCCATCATAAATATAAATTGTTAAACGTAGGAGTATCACAATTCACAAGAGATGCATCCCAATAGCAGAGAATGTACTACAAAAGAATGGAAATTTACAGATCTGTTGCGTCTCAGTAGTCTCTAGACTCTATCAACTACTCTGACAGGACCCCGGGTAAGATCGATGAAAAAAACCAGAGCAATAATCACGTCCTTGCCTTTTGTTGATCTAGTATAACATTCAAGATCCTTCCAGGTACATAAATTCTCTTCCTGATGGCCTTCCCATCCAAATATTTGGAGAGTCTGTCGTCTGAGGCTGCTATCTGGAACACATCATCCTCGGAGCACTCCTTGTCAACAAGGATTGTACCCCTGGTCTTCCCATTGATTTGCACGGGGAGCACAATCTCTGATTCCTTCAAATACTCATTCTTTGCCTGCACAGAGTAGAAAGAGATCAAAATACTTTAAGCTAAAATAAAAACAAAGTACACTGACATGTGAAATTTCAATCCATAGACTTATACCAGACTAGCGATCCAAAAGATGCCCTTATTATCTTGACTAAGGTAATTTGTTAGTAACTGCTATCTACTCCCTCCGTTCCTAAATATAAGTCTTTTTAGAGATTCCACTATGGACTACATACGGAGCAAAATGAGTGAATCTACATTCTAAAATATGTCTATATACATCCGTATGTAGTTTGTAGTGAATCTCTAAAAAGACTTATATTTAGGAACGGCGGGAGTAACATTTATGAAATCTTGTTTATTTTACAATTATCATTCCTAAAAAAAGTATAATTATCCCACCTAATAACTATTAAAATCAAAGCAGTAAATCTAATAATCTTCATCTTAAATGCATTAGCAATGTATGCTCGCTTGGTACCAAAGGAAAGTGGAACAGGTTTGAGTTTACCTCTGGAAACTGTTCATGAGCCAATGATTGTGCGTGTCCAAGACGAAACCAAAGCTCCTCAGCTAAGTGTGGTGCAAAAGGTGCTAGCAACAGAACAAAGGAGTCTATAACAGATTTCGGTTGAGTGTCCCACTGCAAATAAAGTGAACATCATATCAGATTCTTCTAGAAATTATGTGGTTGTACGACCAGATAAGCTAAAAAGCATGTTTACTAGAAGCTACACGTTTGGGTGTTAAACCAAGCAACCTTTAGTTCCATTTACCTAAAATTGAATATTCTGACATAAATAAACTATGAAGATTACTAATGCGAGCTTTACGAGAGATTCTGTGCCTACCAATACTTTACCAAAGTATGACCTGAATGCATGAACGAAGAAATACTGCATGCATTAAAGTGAAAATATGCACTTGTGCACTGTTACTTGTTACAGCAATCTGCATAAAAAGCTTGCACAGATTTGAATAACTTTGTGTTTTGGCACATAACTGATGCAACAGAAAAAACTCTGTTCTGCCATCTTTGGGACTAGAAAAAATGATGTGTAATATGAACGCTGGCAACTTAATCCTTCAAGGGGGCATGCACAGCATGTCTGAATTTACCTTGTATGCGGCATTCACAAACTCCATCATTGCAGAAATTGCAGTGTTAAACCTTGTTTCCTGAATCTCCTCTGAAACCTACAAACAGAATAATAGACGTTATCCAGGAGTCAAGAAGTAATCATCACAACAACACAACTTGAGGAAAAAAGATCAATGTGCAACTAAGGTAGTAAGGTTTCGTCCCATTCGGCCGCCTCCATACTGCAATCATCATAAGTTTTGAAATATTCAAACAAAAGGCAGTATGGTTTGTGGAATGAATTTATAAATTCTTTCTCCACACCAAACTAAACACCTCTGTTATCTTTTACTCCCTCCGTCCCAAAATAAGTGAGTCAACTTTATACTAACTTTGTACTAAAGTTAGTATAAAGTTGAGTCACTTATTTTGGGACAGAGGGAGTACTTTTTAGCTGAAACATGGTAGAAGTTTCCCAACCAGACAGGCAACTCTAATAAACCAAACAAGTTGCATGGTTTTCATTTCGGAGAGCATTAGTGCAAAAAATGATATTTCACCCTTGTGACAACTGACTGTGTGACCTACCCTTGCAATGCATTTGTGAAGAACACGGAGCTGCTCAAAGGTTGGTTCGACATCAGTGGCCATAGTTCCATCTTTATATGATCCATCCGGTAATGGTGCGCCAACCACGAGTCTCCAAGTCCTACCTAGAAACCGATGCACACCTTCAATTCCACCAGTGCTCCATGTTTTTGAATCTCTGTATGTCAAATTTTCTGTTAACTTACTGAAAATGGTTCTATTTCATCTGTAAAATTTAATGCAGCTTTCTTTAGTAAAAGAAATGATGTACCTCAATGGTCCCATGAACATCTCATATAAGCGGAGAGAATCGGCACCATATTCTGAAACCACGTCATCGGGGTTGATGACATTTCCTCGACTTTTACTCATTTTGTATGCGCGGGCATTTAGACGTATGTTTGGATCATCCTTCAGCACATAATGATCTCCAACTTTTGTGATCTTAAGAACATAGAAGCAAGCAAGTGTCAATCTCCAAACTTCTATCACCCAAATGAATACACAGGACAAACCTTATCTGCTGGTACTTTTTCTTGGATGCAATCACTCAGACTTGAATCTGAGTCTGCAGAAACCCATTTGCCTTCGTTGTCTCTATATGCAGTATACTCAACCTGTTACGACACCCATTACTTAGGACCAGAAAAATTCATGACAAAGATGTAGAACACCTTAAAGAAAGTAACTCCACCTACTTCTCCTAGTATTAATCCTTGGTTTATCAAGCACTTGAAGGGCTCTTTAGTGGACACCACGCCAATATCATACAGAACCTAGAGAAGTAGAGAGATCATTTGGTTAAAGAAACATACGGCCAAAAGATATTACTAGATTTGTGTACTACAGGCCTACATGATATACAAGCAGGGAGAAAAAGCATAGTGAACCAGAAAGAGTAAACATTGGTCCCTGAGTATTATAAGAGCTGAATCCGGCTAACACGAGCTGAAATTCCACTGTGCAATGTTATTATGTTAGTTGGGCACATACCGATTCAGGCCTCTCAGGTTGTTTTTAGATTTCATGTACAAAAAACCAAACACACCTTCAGCAAAATCTCATACAATACGCAGGTGACAAGCTGATAACAACGGCATTAATAAATTCAGATATGTTGCTGATAGTATACATCACATAAGATAGACTAGGAACTTTCCTTTGCCTTCAATTGGTTTATAGAAAGGGAGATTTTTGTATGAATAAGAATCAGACCTTATGCCAAAATCTTGCATACAGCAAATGCAAGACAGAATGTTCAGCACCACCGATATAGATGTCTACTGGACCCCAATAACTGCATGATATAGAAATGAAGTTACACACACATCTCTTACTGAAGATTAAATGTGAAAGAAGGATGCACCTTTCTTTAGCCTTGTCAACCAATGTGCTGGAATTTTTTGGATCCATGAATCTCAAATAGTACCTGCATAACCATTTAAAATAGTAAAATGTATGGTTTAGAAGTCACTGGCAAGCACAGAAAGGACTCACTCAACAGCAAGGGCACAGACGTCCATCAATGAACAATGATGAGCAAATGCAACATTAAGATAAACATGTCATTTCAGAGCAAATTACAAATTGTGTACACCACAAAAAGGTTCCTAACAAAAAACAGAACTTCTACAAGTAATTATAGAGTATTAAATCCGTATAAATTGCTGAAATTACAACATCAGGAAATTTACCAGCATGAACCGGCCCATTGTGGCATGGTGCTTGTTTCTCTTCTTGCAGGCTTCCCGGTTAAAAGATCAGTGGTTCTAACCTGAAAAGGCAGCAAAGCGCTTAAATACTATGTATCGGCAAAACTAAATGAAACTCAATACATATTCTCATGCCTATTTACTAACGATCAGTAGCTTACATTAGATCTCATGACCCTCAAGTTGCAATGGTGTTCCTCAAAAAAATATCAAGCAAATAATGCTTACATTATCCAGTTCTTTCCAGTTTGCTCGTTCAAAAACACATGTATAAATGATGCAGAGCAGTCCAACTAAAGGAGGTGACATGCAACTTTTGAGAACTGTGTTTCTCTGTGTCATCTTTGCGGTTTATATATTACCTCATGTATTTTAGCTTCACAAAATATAGAAGTGGGATTAACTCTTTCGCCTTTGCAGTTTTCCCTTTTTTCAGGGAGGGGGAAGGGAAAGTTCTTAGCATTACACAAAGATATAAGAAACTCTCGGCACAAGAAATTGTTGAAACACATACCCAATCTGCTGCTTTGGTCAAAGGGGGCTCCCCAGTACCAGTGGGAGTGAAATCATCCAATTCAGGAAGAGTTAAAGGCAACTGGTTTTCTGTAAGAGGCACCATTTCATTGGTATCATCAAGGTAAATCACAGGGAAAGGTTCGCCCCAATAACGCTGTCTAGCAAAAAGCCAATCTCGAAGCTTGTAGTTTACCTGGTAATGAGGTGTGGTCAATTAGTCCATCAGAAAAATCGTGTGCAGAACATTGCTATACAATGAAGTGGGGGAAGGAATGCACCTTTTTCTTTCCAAATCCGTTACTCTCTACCCAAGCAGTAACTTCTAAAGCAGCATCTTGTGAAAGCATACCATTGATATTTAACCCAGATGAAGAACTGGATGAGTTTATCATGATACCATCATCTGCATAAGCCTCCTCGGGATCACAATTGCCATTGGGTGGACTTACAACCTTAATGATTGGAAGTTCATATTTCAAGGCAAATTCATGGTCACGGGAATCATGTGCAGGCACCGCCATGATAGCCCCAGTGCCGTAGCTGCAAAGTAGTTAAGGTTAGCTTTGGAAGAGCAAAGGTAAATACAGGTGTAAAACTATGTTTCATTTTTCTCATTATTAGTAAAATATGCAGAGATAACAACCCAAACTCCATTGGCCAATTTGCTGAATATTCTACCATGCCCCTTTACATGTATCTGAATAAAGCAACTCTGAAATGGGTAAAAGGTGGATAATGACAACAATATGGAAACTGAAGTAGACAAATTGGATACGGCAGCTGAACTTTAGCAAATGTCGCAATAAGCAGTGTATTCTGCCTATTCATTACATGTAGAATACTAGGTTTTCTACTATAATGAAGTGTAGACTTTGTAGCATTTGAGTTTTACTTAAGAGGATGAACGCGACGGCGACAATGATGATGCAAAACCCAACATTAAAAGACACAGAAGACAAAGATAAGTTTACAAACCTTGCTAAGACATAATCTGCCACCCAAATTGGAATTATCTCCCCGGCTGCTGGGTTCTTAGCATAAGAACCACTGAAAACTCCAGTTTTTTCTTTCTGGAGTTCAGTTCTCTCAAGTTCACTCTTTCTTGCTGCAACTTCTGTGTATTCCTCTACCTGCTTTTCGAATTAGTCCATATTGACGTTGACTGATGCTAAAGTTATCAAAACAACAAAAAAAACATACATGCACGCGTTGTTCCTCAGATGTTAGAGATGGCAACAAAACATGCTCAGGTGATACAATAAGATATCTGCAGCAGAAAACAGAAGGCAGTTCAATATTGTCAGGCCTTGTTGAAACTGCACTAGCTGATAAAGATTAAAAAATAAGAATACTCACGTTGCACCAAAAATGGTGTCAGGCCTTGTTGTATAAACTGTCAATTTGGCACCTAAATCATGTCCTTCCTGGTCAACTGCACAAAATTCAAGCTCAGCGCCTTCCGATCTCCCTATCCAATTTCTTTGCATTTCTTTTATGCTCTCAGGCCAATCAAGATCATCCAAATCTTCAAGAAGTCGATCAGCATAAGATGTTATCCTCAGCATCCACTGGCGCATTGGCTACACAGCAAAAGATAAAGTGGATAATATGCCTTTTTGCAGATAGGTACTCCCTCCGTAAACTAATATAAGAGTGTTTAGAATACTAAAGTAGTGATCTAAACACTCTTATATTAGTTTACAGAGGGAGTACTGAGCAACAGGTTCATTGACATGGCAAAACATAGATAAAAAAAAGGATAAGCTAAACCCGCAACAGAAAGAGTTAAACAGTTTCTACAGCTTACCTTTCTCATAACAGGATAACCACCACGTTCACTGACACCATCAATTACTTCTTCATTCGCCAAAACAGTCCCAAGAGCAGGGCACCAATTGACCGGTACCTCAGCCTGATTGTAAGATAGCAATGCCAGCCTAAAAATCATTGAAAACCACAGATACAACACTAAGCACATAAAAACAGAACCCTAAAAATGAATCGTGCAAAGGAGATGATCAGTTGAAACAAAGTAAATACAGAGCATGTCAAATCAACTGATAGACTTTGGAACTCGAACGATGCAGTAAGAAAGGACACTAGTAGCTCTGACCTGGTAAGCCAATCCTCTTTTCAGTAGTTGAAGAAAAATCCATTGTGTCCATTTATAGTAGGCTGGTTCTGTTGTGGAGATTTCACGATCCCAGTCATATGAAAAACCTAATGATTTAAGCTGCAACACAAGAAAGCATCCTCCTAATGAACCAGTAGTAATCAATGGTACATGAAAGCAACACAAGAAAGCAACACATGAAAGCAAGCGTTGCTTCAATGGTACATGAAAAAGTTTCAGGCTATGAGGCATGGAACATGTATGGCAGGGGTACAACTAATGCCCATGGTTTCGCACTGATCAGTCAAAACAAGCACCCTACAAAGCATCTAGGGGAAGTCTCATCTATGATAACTTGCACCAGTCATAAGTTATAACAGTTGCATCCATGGTTAGACTATTACCAAGATCTTGTTTGGCTAAAACATACTGCCATATTGGCAATGTAGCTCAATTACCGAAGCTTACTTAGTAGCAGAACTAATGGAGCTGGCAAGAAGTGGTCTGTTTTGTGTATACTGGAAATGCAAGTGCAAAGCATATCTAATTGGCAGCCTGAAATGAAGCACGAGAGCACACTTGACTTGCTACTGTAAATATGTAGTAATATCTACTAGACCTTAGAAGCAAAA
The DNA here is from genome assembly GCA_011799875.1 of Thinopyrum elongatum. Taxonomy (NCBI): domain Eukaryota; kingdom Viridiplantae; phylum Streptophyta; class Magnoliopsida; order Poales; family Poaceae; genus Thinopyrum; species Thinopyrum elongatum. The sequence continues at coordinate 16,794,145 of CM022299.1, forward strand.
GATGCAACATAGAATGAAGCCATGAAGTATCTATATAAATTAAAGGCATTACCTGTGTGCGGAAGCGGTCAATGTTCCGCGCAGTTGTAGTCTTCGGGTGGGTTCCCGTCTGCGCACAAAGTTACATTTTACATCATTCATTCAGAAATACAGCGTGACACCAAACTTAAAAAAAAAAAAAAAAAAACAATCCCAATATAAAGAGACCCCAGAGGAGATTGATTTTAAATGACCTGGATAGCATACTGCTCGGCGGGAAGACCAAACGCGTCCCATCCCATGGGATGCAGGACATTGAAGCCTTTCATACGCTTGAATCTCGACAGAATGTCGGTCGCCGTGTACCCAAGGGGGTGCCCAACATGCAGCCCAGCCCCACTGCACAGCAATTTGCGAAATCATGTGAACTACGAACAACACGCATCCTCTTTCAGGGTAGGATTCAATTCAGGACAAGGTTATCCATCCGGGAAGAATAAATTTCATTTCAGCATTGATGCCTTCCTGCATGATATTTGGCTCTATGCAGTCGCATAACAGAGGATACTTGCATATTATTATTCTAGAGAAAACTAAACTAGAGCCTTGTATCCTACCTACTGCACGACTCAGTACAAGCACAGCCCAATTACACCACTGCATGCGATTGCAAGGCCAGTACAGAAATTCATGATAAACTCTAACAGTTCGAGCACTGGTGGAGAAACTGAAATTGCAGAACCATTATTTCTAAATATACACAATTCAAGCGCAAATTCGCGGTGGAGTAGCCAGCCACATATTCACTCGCGGTAAACTCGACAATTTGACTGCGAACTAGAGACGGAGTGGGAAGGTACCTGGGGTAGGGGAACATGTCGAGGATGTAGCACTTGGGCCTGGAGGTGTCGAGGCCGTCGCCGATGTCCGGGGTGCGGAACGTGCGGCGCTCCTCCCAGTGCGCCTGCCACCTCGGCTCGATCTCGTCGTACGGGTACGCCCGCCTCGCCTGCGCCTTCCCCGCGTCGGCTTGGGCGCAGCAGCGGCAGGAGCGAGCGCGGCGCGGCGGGAGGAGCGCGCGGCGCCGGTGGGCGGCGGCGACGGCGGGAGGGCGCGCGCGGAGCTGGAGCGGCGGGTGCGTCGTGAGCGCCATCGGGTTGGGGTGGGAGGGGGAGCAACGGGTCGAGAAATATGAAGGGGGTAGCAGCGGGAGGTGACTCTGGGAAGAAGAAGAAGAAAAGAAGAAGACGAGCTTTGGGATAAGGTTTTGGAATTTACTATAACAATTACTCATTTTTTATTAGACTGGAATTTGCTGCTAGTAGCACTCAAATAATCCCACAAAAAAATACAAAATGAAAATAGAACTCCCCATGGATGTGAACACATTGATTATGTAGTCTAGATGCTGTCATATTTTTTTGTAATCTTGGTCAAAAATTAAAAAATATATACAAATTTGACTTGGAACAAAACTAATGCAGTATGCGATATATTTTGATTTGGAGTCTCACCGGATTCTCATGAGACAAACACCGGCACAACCATGGAGGAGGGCGACAAGATTACTCTTGCAATCGGCACAAGACTCTGAGATGGAGGGTTGTGACGAGCAGAAGGCACGCTCTCACAACGGTGATGGCGGGCCGCGGACATTTTGAGGCGACGACGGTGGCAACAATATGCTCTGGCGATAGTGGCGGTGGATTTCAAGTTTCTCCATCATTGGTAGTCAAGGTATCAAGGAGTCGGAGGAAAACAAGGTACTACAACAATAGCCCTATCCGCTAGCAAGTTTTTGTTGTATTGTTTTCGCGAAGGCTTGCTTTTCCTGCACCGTGAGCTAATGGAAACCATGGAATAGCAATGAAACCGGAATTGAGCTTTAGGGCATGTTTGCTTGGCATTCTAAGGGTTCTTGTTTCCCCTAATGCTTTGTTTGTATGTCCGTATTGGAAAGCTCCGCATTGAATTGGACTAGAATTTCAATTCATTGAGAAAACTGAAATAGCATGAATACGAATTCGTGCGCTTAGTTGTTCACTGAATTGACCGTCGAAATGGCTATGAGGTTTCAATACCAAATCTTGTTTGGATGACAACTTTGGAATTGCATAGCCACATTACCATGAAGATTATACCTTGTTTTACATGACTGGAAAAAAAGGAAATCTGCTCACATGTGACTATAATTGAATGAATATATAGCAGTAAAAATAAAAAATATTCTAGAAATGAATCACAACAACACAAATGGTCACACAACAATATTTCAGCCTCAAATATTCATAGGTACAACAAATATGCACTAGTAGAAAACAGGGCATTAGTCCCGGTTCATAGGGGCCTTTAGTCCCGGTTCTGCAACCGGGACTAAGCAATCCGGACTAAAGGAGCTCCACGTGGCCGTCAAATCTAAACAAATCTTGGGGAAAATGAAACTTGAAGGTCGAGCTTGGAGGAAGAACAGAGGAGAAAGCTTAAGTGTGGCTCGGGCATTTCATCGAACACCTCATGTGCATAGGAAGGAAGAACAGAGCAGCGCACACACTTCCCACCTTCTACGACCAAAAAACAGAGGAGAGGACGGGCAGGGGCAAGGATATATATAGACATTTTTTTAGTCCCGATTGGTGTCTAGAACCGGGACTGAAGACTGACCTTTAGTCCCGGTTGGAGACACCAACCGGGAGCAACACCCTTTAGTGCCGGTTGGTGTCTCCAACCGGGACTAAAGGTCTCATTCGAACTGGAACTGATGCCTGCCGAGGCCCGGCCGGCGTCCTAGCCGCTCGAACCGGGACTGATGCTCATATTAGTCCTGGTTCGTAAGGTGACCGGGACTATTGCTTTGATCTGGCTAGAACCAAAACTTGTGTGTTCTACTAGTGATGATAGTCTCAACACATGTATCTATGATACTCTCTCTAGTGTCAAAAGACGTCATATATTTTGATACGGAGAGAGTAGTTCATAGGTATTTCTAACAATTCTGGTGCCGGGGTTGATATTTCCAAGCGTGGGAGGAAGATTTACTGCTGTCGTTGGCTGGTTCGTGCGGCCAACGGTGACCCACGCACGCACTCAAAGAGAGAGCAAGCTAAAGTGCCGTCATGGCATCTATAATCAACAGTAAGTATGCATATTAACCGGATCGATGCATAATGGTAATTAAGCAGGTGCTAGTTTGTGTGCAGTAATCTTCTTCCTGCTGGCTCTGGCTCTCGATCGGCTACACACACGTGTTGTTTGAAATGGTCAGAGGCTAGTCGTTGTTGCTTCTAGTGACGACAACAAGCTTTCACCGTACATAAAAAGGTGAAATAGCGATTTTCAAACCATTTCCACTCCAGTCAACCCACTCGGAATCGAACTACGATCGTGGCACTCGAGGCGAGAAGAGGCTCTTGGCTCAAGAAAATCGTAATTACTAGTGTAAAAAACGCTTTTATATTATGAAACGGAGGGAGTATGTTTTACCGGATATAACCAAAGTGGTCAAACCTTCAATAAATGTATGAAGACTACCTTATCCAGCATTTGAGCACTTAAACTTTTTTTTTTTTTGCGGAAATTGAGCACTTAAACTTAGAGGCTATTTTTTTAGCGGTATCAAACTTAGAGGCTAGATCATGAGTTTTTACTCATAGGAGACTGGAGGCACATACTCATGGGTTTCGACCGGGGGCGGCCTCCTCCAGCGACGGCAAGGGAGAGGGCTAGCGGTGGAGAACCCGGTCGATCGAGGACGTAACCGGCCGGCAGATGGTTAGTGCCGTAGGTGTTGCTAGCTCCAACAAAAGCTTGATGGAAAAGAAAAGAGACTTGCTCGTTCATGGTCGCATGCTTGTGAAACTTGGAATCTCCCATCCATACGTGCAAGCTATCTGCCGCCGCCGCCATGCACTCATGCCGAATCTCCCGTGCATACTGAGTAGGAGTAGTTGTGATCTCGAGGTAGCCTTCATTTTCTTCCTCGGGAGGAGAGGAGAGCTCGATCGAGTCGCTTTGCTTGCACCATTGGAAGACTCACCTCTTTGCTTTGCTCCTCCGAGCTAGTCTTCTCCATCCAAACGAAACCCTACGCCGCCGTCCAAACCAAGCAACAGATATTCTCCTCCGGCCGGCCCCCTCGTCCATGGACCATTTGCCAAATCCTATATATACAAATCACTGTCACAACCCACAAATTAATAAGGACGCAAGAGATCGCTCGCTCGCTCCTTCGCCAAGAAACCAACCACGAGCAAAGCCAGCCAAGAAGAAGAAACCACCATACGTACATAGCTAATGGCGACGGAGGCCGCCAAGGAGGAGATGGTGTTCTTCGACGTGGAGACGGCGGCGGCGCCGTCCCCCGCCGACTCGTCCGGCCAGTGGTGGCTGCTGGAGTTCGGCGCCATCCTCGTCTGCCCGCGCCGCCTCGTCGAGCTCGCCAGCTACTCCACCCTCATCCGCCCGGGGGACCTCTCCGCCGTCTCCAGGCGCTTCTCCGGGGACCCCTCCCTCTCCGCCGCGTTCCGCGCCGCGCCGCCCTTCGCCGACGTGGCCGACGACATCTTCGCGCTCCTCGACGGCCGCGTCTGGGCGGGCCACAACATCCGCCGCTTCGACTGCCACCGCGTCCGGGAGGCCTTCGCGGCGGCCGGCCGCGCCGCGCCGGAGCCCGTCGCCGTCGTCGACTCGCTGAACGTGCTCGCCCAGGGGTTCGGCCGACGCGCCGGGGACCTCAAGATGGCCACCCTGGCCGCCTACTTCGGGATCGGGAAGCAGACGCACCGCAGCCTCGACGACGTGCGCATGAACCTCGAGGTGCTCAAGCACTGCGCCGCCGTGCTCATGCTCGAGTCCAACCTCCCCGCTGGCGTGCTCCCCGGCGCCGACGACGGCGCCGTCACCAGGCGCAGGGCCGCGACGTCTTCCACCACTACGAGTACTCCTCGTCCTCCTCCTGCCGCCGCGATTCTGAAGGTGAACGGGAGGTCGTGCAAGAGGGACAGCACGGGGAAAGTGGTGACGGCAGCGAAGGGGGCGGCGATGGCGACCTCTACCAGTGGCCGGAGAGTGCGGCGGCCCATGACGACGACGCCGTTCAGCATGATCCTCAGGCACTCCAGGGCTATCGTCAGATGATCCATGGAATGGGTCGACTAATTGCTTCCATACAAATTTGTACATACTACATACTGACTGCATTCATTCATTTGTACATGAAACGGAAATGTACAAATAACCGCTAGCTAGCTAGGTAGCCGTGTCCATATTTAACCAAGGTTTAATTAGATACTTGTTGTAAATTATCTTCATGTTGTTGTAAAACGCAACACACATTTCATTCATTTGTAAATGCTCTGTAAGTAGTGTCAGCTTCAGAAATAACCAGTTGTAATCACTTCATTGTAAATCTGTGCAAAAATAAAAGCAATTCATTCATTTATGGGTTTACTCTTCCGCACAATTGGTTAGGTTAATCGAAGGGATACTTTTATTTCTCAATGAAATTGCTGTGGCACCATTGCAAATAGGTGAAACAGGGTCTATTTACCATTGATAGACTCATTTTAATCCCCAAACTACCCTCAAGGTAAATGCTTAACTGGAACCAAAAACTATTCCCACAACCTAGATGGATTGACATTCATGACTCAGGAGCTGTGACAATATATATCTGAACGGATAAGGAGAGGGCAGGATAGCCTGAGCAGGTGAACATCTGATCTGCAAATCAGCCTTTCGGACGATCTACCGCGGCACAAGAGGAGACAGCATACATCAGCATATATTTATAGATCTACTAGTACCTTTTCAAATAGCATATGTAACCATCTATTTTGTCCTCTACAAATTTAGTGTCGTCACACATAACCAAATTTATGAAAAACGATGATGCCAGCCTTCTGATTCTCTAGATAATTATCCTCCAACTTCTCTCAAATGCTACTAGTTTTGAGAGTTGCGCAGGAAAAATTTACGGGCTGATGCTGTAGGAGACCTTAGTCACGCCTTTCTTGACCCGTATATTTGTGACCTGAGAGAATAGCAGATGAGATCAGCCTCCAAGTTATTAAAAGGGAATAATCTGGCAATCATATACTGGAAAGTATCAAAACATGCCTAGGACCCTTCTGTTGCTTTAGTAAAGTATATATGTATCTGAGCTGCTGTACCGTACTACCAATTTATTATTCATTTCAGCCAATGCTCCTTGTATGTGTCTATGACCTGGATTTTAACAAAAGTATCAGAGTTGGACTTCATAGTTTGCTCATGTAGTGCACACTGTCATTCTGGCCTTGAAATCTCCCAAGAAAGCCAACACGGCCTATTGACATGTTACAAACAACTTATTGGAAACACAAGTAGAAGCATGTTGCACAAAACAATGTCGACGGCAGCCAAACAGAAATAAAGGTCAATAGTACATGTACTAGCAGGTAGCAGAGCATCAATGCGATGACTAAACTTTTCCAAATGTCCAATTTTCATGAATACTGCTCAAAACTATCATCTGTGTAATCCCAGCGATCAGCAGGAAGGCTATGTGTTAAGTTTTATTATAAAATCATTTTCTACTTCACAGAAGCCACTAACTGTTCTAGTCTCCGCGCTGGGTAGTTTTCCATGACTTGCGGTTAAATTTTCTCGAAATTTGGACAGGCCTGAGAATCTACCTTTAGGTTGCCGATGTCTGCAATATCGGCTACATGAGTGCCTCCACAAGGACAACCAGGATAGTTACCAAATTTCACAATCCGGGGAGTGCTATCCTGTGATAGAAACATCATACAGTCATTTCATTCATGGAAGAGTTGGAATTAGAGAAACACAAAACTGTAAGGTGCCATTTATTAATCAACTATATTAATAAAGTAGGATGGATGTGCATAAAACTCAGAACAAATATTACACATTTGAATTATTCTGGAAAAGTGCTATTTTCTTGATTCTTGATTTGTTTCATAATTCAAGATGAGCTCACAACAAAATTATAACACCCTGCATATGTTATATGCAGTCACACATGCTTTCGCATTGATTTTTTTTCCTAGTATCAAACAGATCAATTCAGAGATACGATATACTCCCTCGGCTGGTTTGCACATAAGGAAAGTAAAACAGCAAGAACATCCACAACCAACATCTTTTAAAATATTTGAACTGGACAATTGAAAATCATAGGTGTGAATTTGTTAAGGTTACTTTCGCAACATATACTTTTGTGATACTTCATATATACTACCTCCGTTCCAAAATATAAGACATTTTTGCAGTTCAAATTAAACTGCGAAAACGTCTTATATTTAGGAACAGAGGAAGTATGTTCCGGTAGAGACCATGCTGATGTCCAAAACAACAAGTAGGTTGGAACCGAGGGAGTATTTCTGTAATTTTTGAAGGGGAATTAAAATGGAATATTATATATGAGAAGTCATCGAAATATACAAGAACTATCCATGATGTTCGTTGAGGGTGCATTTAATACAAGGAAGACGAATTCGCCTAGAGGGAATACAGAACTAACTTGTGAAATGTAGCTAGGCAGAGCACCTCCACATAACTTAGCCGCCTCCTCATAAGGAAAAACAGAGACCAAAACCTGCATCGGTGGTAAATAATTAAACATACCAAGTCATGAAACCCTGTATGTTCAGATCTCTTGGGTTATACCTTGCTTCCTTTCGAAATCAGTTCGTTCGCCTCCCTTTCCAGCTGGATTTTCTTATCCTGTAACTGGTCTGCTGGAACAACTCCCTTATACTCAACGGAAGGCCTGCGATGATCAAAAGCCACAGTGCAATCAAGAATCCAAGTCCAACCAAAACAGTGGAAACTAACATGAGCTGGAGCATCTATCTATACCAAGCAAATAAAGAAAAACCTACATAAAAGCTGGATGCAGAGTCAATCGATTAGCGGCACAGAGAACAACAGAAGGAAGAATCAAAAAACAAAGTAGCCATGCCATGTATGTATGCTCCTACCCGTCAGGAAAATGATAGCCTTTCCCAGGTTCCAGATGAAGGCCAAGGTTGGTCATGCAACTGTCCAGCAAATGACCTGCAGAGTGAAGCCTGAAGCATGGCAGGTTTAGCACAACTGAGAGTCACAAAATAAGCAGAGCATATAACGAAATGGTGCGGAATTCGATTCGTGACTGCCGCAACATTCCTCCATGTCGGATTTGCTAGCACTGAACATCATAAATGGTCTAGGCCGCGCGTGTAAACTCCATACCTGGAGTTGAGTTTGCGCAGTTCCTCGTCGATTTCCAATCTGACACTCTGCCCTTGGCTGAGCTCCTCTCCAGCAGCGTCCTCAAATCTGCCGTAGTGGAAGACCTAGACAGCAGGAGAACACGGGTGAGCCTCAAATCAAACGCCGAAAATATTCAGCACCCTTTATGACAAGCTACTGAAGATCTCGGCGCTCACCACCCCATCCTTGACGCGCACGTCCTCGACGAGGAACCTGGCGCCGGCGGCGGCGGCGGAGACGATGATGCCCGTGTCGGCCGGCTGGCCGCCGCCCTGCGGGTGGAAGACGGTGGCGTCCAGCACCACGGCTCGCCGGCCGCCCTCCTCCTGCGGGCACCCGGAGCCTAGCCTAGTCAGGGTACTGGGTTCTGAAACTCTGGAGAGGAGAGGAGAGGAGAGGAGGGGAGAGGGGAGGAGAACCTGGTGGAGGGAGAGGACGGTGGCGGGGGCGCGAAGGGCCCACATGTCATCGAAGTAGGCCAGCCTCGTGGCGTGGCCCGCCGCAGCCGCCATCCCCGCGCGCGGAGAAGGTGGTCGTCGCCGGCGGCGCGCGTGGTCCTGACTGACTGATCTACGGTGGCGCTGTTGCGTTGCCTGCACTGTAAAAAAAACTCGGCAGGTCAATTCGGTTGCAGGGTCCAAGTAAAAAAGGTGTGTGCGTCTGATCTTCCAGTGTCCAGCAGAGAATTTGGAATAAACCACTACCGACTGATGGTGAAAGCTTTCAAGATTGGTGGTAAGAAGAAAGAAAAAGCAGTGAAATTTCCAGGAAGCATCATGCCTCCAGGCTCCAGTCACCTCCGGCCATGTGTCTCGGGTCTCAAGTCTGAAGAAAAAGCATTGCAAGTCTAGCTCGTGCCACACTCTGTGACATGTATGGCATCGATCTCTCCATCCGAGAAGCTAGAGATTTTTTTCTTTTTCAAAACGCCTCATCCATTAAATAACTAGATTTGCCTCAATCGGGAGAAGCTAGAGATACATACACACAAATACTAGTACTTATCATCACTTCGTTTGAGCATTCTCGTCATCCGTGTACATAATAATTGTGTGCGGTAATTGAGCTGAAGAACATCGAAGCATTTTAGCTGTTCAACGGTCATGAAAGATTGTTTATGTCCACGTGCCTTAGCAGCGACAGCGAGATTTGCCTCACGAAAGATTGTGCAAGTCCACGGGCCAAAGCCGATGCATAGACTGTTTTTGCTTCTTTTTTTCATAAGATTTGTTTTATCAAAATGATTTATCTTTTCAACTGTTTGTGTAAACCACAAGTCGTTTTCACCATTGTGTTTTCCGCGTCGAGATCTCCAAGACTAAATTTTGGTAGGTTTTCCCAAACTTTTTTTGGCCAAATGTTTGCTTCCAGCGTGAACTAAACTATATGCTCCCAATGCAAAGAAATTTGTGCTTCCCATGGGGTGAAGCACTATGCTTCAGAGGGAAGTTTATTCAAAGCACATGCTTCTATCAGGCGTAAACCAAAAAAAACGTTGAATTAGGGGGAAAGGGCGGGGGGTAAAAAAGAGAGAAAAAAGGACAAAAAACCAATAACCCAAAGAAAAAACAGGGATAAAACTGAAAGAACAAAAAAAAGCAACGCGTGACACGTGGAGGTGCTGGAGCGCACCACATGGCATCCTCCAACTAGTCCCTCCCCAAAGTGCTCCTAATTTTTTTTGCCTTAATGAACTTAGAACTTCAATTTTTTTGGAATGAAAGGAGTACAATTGTGAAGGATGTATTCAATATTTATGCAGAGCCGTTGCCTGAATAGTCATAATCTTTTAAGTTACTAAGCTCCTTAGGAATGAAGCCTCCTAGTGCATCCAGGTACATTTTGCATTTGTGGCCCCACATGTCAGCGCATGAATTAATTGTGCGCCGTGATTGGGCCTATTCGCGTGTGAACGTAGCGCTCCTGTGTTGAGCGATAAAAAAAATTAAATCCATAAACAACATTTTAACTCGTGAATAATTCATTCATATTTTTTATATTCAGGGAACTTCTTTTGAAAGGCTGGAACATTTTCAAAATTCTTGAATAACTTGTAATTAGCATTCACTTTTTGAATTTCGGGCAACGTTTTTGAAATTCAAGAACATTCTCTTAACTCGCAAAGATTTTTAAATTCGTGACATTTTATTTTTTATATAATGTTTTATAATATATGCAAACATTTATTTTTTTCAAAACATTTTAAATATTCTCTCTACTCTTTTTCAGTTTTCCTTCCTCGTTGCTTTTTTCTTCACTTCCTCGGATGGGTTGAGGCACAATAGGTCGAATGGCCAACGAACCAAAGCGAGCATCTTGGGTGTGAGCGATTTGGTCGTCCTTCCACGCTTTGCATACTGACTAAAATCTCTCAAGTGTGTGGGTGGGCGCGAACTAATTTTCTGCTTCGTGCGTTTGTGAGGAGGTGACGCTGCACCGAGCGATCGGGTCGGCGCTTTCTCATTCTTGTCTGATGCATGCATGCATGGTTGTTTTCTGTCGTCAAAGCGTGGATCGTGCGTGTAAACCTGGGAAATTTTTTTTCAAAACCAGATTGAAGCCAGCCCGGACCATACGACTCGGCCTCTTTCATCCAGACCGATCCAACCCAAAATTTAACCACCATAATCCAGACCAAACCAAGCTACCCACGTTTTCCACCCAGCCCAATCCAAACCATTTTTCGTTTTTGGATTGAAACTGTAGTTTGAAACCGTGGATACAAGAAGCTGGCGTGCTGGCCAACTCATGCCCGTGAGGGTGGACAAGAGCACACTGGCGTTTGTGTGCGCCTCCACGCCCACCGATAGCTCCGGATGCGGGTACCTCGGGAAGTAAGTAGTTGATCTTCAGCTTCAAGTAGCAGGTCGTCCTCGATGGGTGGTAGCGCCGGCGAGGCCGAGGCGGCACTTGAGCGTGGGCACCAGGACGCCGAGTCTGAGGGAGAGGATGTCGAGGAGCTGGGGTGCGAGCACACTGACGTGCACCCGGAAGTTTTTGATGACCAGGGACGTACACGGGCGAGTGCACCGGCCAGCGCGTGTGGTCTGCAGCCGGAGGCGGCGTACTGCACTGCATCGATGAGGTCCGCCGGGATGCCATGGCCGCCCACATGCATGACGCGCCGGCGCTGGTAAGTCTGGGTCGGAGACGTTGAAACCGGCCACGTAGAAAAAGGCCCATTTGTCTCGATTCCATAGGCCCATTTGTCCCGGTTCTGGAACCGGGACTAAAGGGTCGGGACTAAAACCCAATACCTTTAATCCTGGTTTGCCTACGAACCAGGACAGATGGGACTCCACGTGGCCGTTGTGGCTTGCCCAGGCATGAGGGCCTTTTGTCCCAGTTGGTAGCACCAACCGGGACCAAAAAGCATCCACGCGTCAGCAGTTCAGGGGCTGGGGTTTTTGTTTTTTTTTAAGGGGGGGGGGGGGTTTGGGGATTTTGGGGTTTTGTAGGGTTAGTTTAGGGGTTTCATATATTGTGTTAGCTAGGTAATAGAGAGAAGTGACCTCTCTTATCTCCGTGCTTGGTCGACGCTACGTACTATACGTATAGAGAGAACTCGCGACACGCTAATTAGTAAGGAAATGAAGGAAACCATTAAGTATACAAGATCGTCATGAACATATATATACAGAGAGAAGTGATCGACCTCCTCTTTCTCCGAGAGATTGGTCGAACAACAAGTTTTCGTATATCTATCCGACGCTACTAGCTACATATATACAATATAAGATCTCTTACAATCCCTAACATCTGATGTCAAGTTTCACATGGTATTCTCCGGCTTTATTGATGACGTGGTCAAGAAAGAATCCCGCCAATTCCTGTTGAATTGCTTTTATGCGATCTTGTGGTAGGAGTTCATCCCGCATCTACCACATCTAATTTGAAGAAGGGGGTCAATACATATATATAAATGAAACTCAACACAAATGATGGTAATAAAATAAAATTGTGAATATTATTGCTTACGCACTTCATATTGTTTTTCAGAGTAGTCCCGCTCACAGGTCGTGTGGCGGATGAACTCGCAAATGTAGTATCCACAAAAATCATTTCCGCCTTCCTGCCACAACCACTTTACAAGAAATAGAGGTCAATCAAACTGATAAGCAAGCATGCTAAATGGTATTGATGAAACTAGCTAGAATCAATGGGAGATGCGCGGAACTAGCTAGTAGTACTTACTTTCGGCTGTGTAAATCGGACCTCCCCCGGCAGTCCCGGAGCTTTTGCGGTGAACTCTTTCCAAACCCTGCTAGACAAAGAAAACAATTACTTGATATCAGGAAATGAACAAAGTTGCCGATATAGTGCGATACCGATCGATTGAACTTACTTCTCGAGCATTTTAGTCATGGCCGCATACTCCTTGGGATTTTTTCGTCTCGAGTCTAAGACGGTTACTAGTCCCTGCTCAAGCTTAATCTCTAGGAGAATAAAGTGAAAGCTGCGCACGCATGCATAACTCATCAATTACATTACTATAACCTCGAGTAATAAGGGAAACCGAATATGCACAAGACAGTAACACTCACTTGAAGTTGTAAGGAAAGAGTATTTTATCTTTGTTTTGATTTCGAAGCAACGATTGTAGCAAGTTGGCCTCGGTTTCTTTGGCATTATATTTAACCGTCCATTCATCTATGAGATTTGTGTTAATGAACCCAATATCATAGATTTGTGCTTTTCTGCATTCGGCGATCTTCAATCTGCATAATATAGTGAGGATAATTATATATACATGCAATGAAAGAGCTGAGCTATATATAGAGACTTAATTACAGAAGTAGTACTTACAGACAGTAGCAAGTGACGATTATTTTATCGAGGGCCTTTTGATTGAAAAACTGCTCCTCAAATGGAACAGCCAACAGATCAATTCCAACGAGGTCGTGCTCCTCTTTAACTCTCAGCGTCAAAATATCCTTCCCAGACTTGCTGCAGGTGTCCATGTACCACTCATGGAATCTTCGCATCATCGTTGTTAGAGGAGGATGACCAGGTTTGACGAGAGGCTTCCCGTACCGGTATTTGAAATCGTCCACCTCCATTGTATCAAAATGTGCATCGTCGGGCAGGTAATCTGCAGGATTGGTACCGGGCACCATCCCCGGATGATTAGCGGCGATATCGCTAGACACCTTGAGCGGGGGGCACGATTGGTTCGCTTTTTCGCCGAGCTGGGGAATTTTTTTCCCACTTCTTCGTTCTGCTAACCTTTGATCACTGCAAGTACTTCCCGACCGCTCCGCTTCCTTATATGTCCTTTCAATAATGCGCTCATAGTTGGTTTGCGGCGAAGGCGGTGGTGGTCGCTTCAGGGCATCCAAAGTGCGCTTCAATTTCACCGGATCTATCTTCTCCTCCGGAGATGGATGTTTCTTTGCAAAAAATTCCTTCACTTGGGCTATACAGATCTTCGCGTTTTCCTCCTCGGTCATCTCGTATGGTAACTTCTCTAGAGGCTTGAGAGATGGACCGAATCTGTATTGCCTCCCGCCTCTGGCTGTACTGCTAGACGCCGGAGCGGCGGCGTCTCTCTTCCGTTGCTGCTGACGAGTAGTAGAAGGAGGCAGAGTGCTCCGATGCGCCGGAGCAGCCGGAGCGGCGGCTTCTGTCTTCCGCCGTTGCTGACGAGGCGGAGGAGGAGGTGTGCTGCTCGGACGCGCCAGAGCAGGCGGAGAAGGAGGCGGAGTGCCGCCCTCACGCGCCGGAGCAGCCAGAGAAGGAGGCGGAGTGCCCTGATCACTCGCCGGAGGATGAGGAGGCGGAGTGCCCTGACTCGCCGGAGGCGGAGGCATCCAGTTCGGAAGCTTGATGTGCTCCTTCCGCCATAGACATGGAGTCTTCAGAGCAAGACCCAGCTGAGTATCCCCTTGACCTGTAGGGTGGTGAAGCTCGAGCTCCTCAAATCCCTCTGTTACTTCATCCACCATCACAACAGCATAGCCATGTGGAATCGGACGGCAGTGAAAAGTTGCGTCGGGTTCAGGAGGTGCAACAGAGCCGACAGCCGCCTTGACTTTGAGGTGCTGCCATTGCGTCATAAGCTGGCAGTGCTGAGCCTCCGTGATAACATCCACGGGGTAGCTAGGAGCCGTGAAGTCAAGCTGCTGAACGACCTTGGTGGAAGCCATGCTGCTTCTCCGCTGAGATGGCGGGGTAGCTTCGGGGGTAGCTCCGACACCTCCCTGGCTCTCAACTTGTTCCTCTAGCTTTTGTACCCTTGCATTCAGCTTCTGCAGTTCACTCTGCTCCAGTTTCCTCTTCCTCTCCTGGTTTTGTAACTACCTGCGCCGGGAAACCCAACCTTCCACGCAACGGAGCCTGGCGTGCCTCGTGTTCGTCCAGGGTGCTCAGGATTCCCGAGGGCCTCGGTCAGCTCGTCATTCTCTCTGTCGGGAATGAACATCCCTTGCTGCACTGCGGCGATACACTTCTGAAGCTTCTTGACGGGTATTGCAAGTTGCTCGTCCGTCCAAACGCACTTCCCTGTTTCAGGGTCCAAGGTTCCCCCAACCCCGAAGAACCAAGTCCTTGAACGATCTGGCCAGTTCAATGTCTCTGGTTCGGCCCCTTTAGCAAGCAGGTCATTCTCAGCTTTGTCCCATAGCGGCCGGGCTTTGAGGTAGCCACCTGACCCCGTGCGATGGTGAAACTTCTTCTTTGCAGCATTTATCTTATTTGTCTCTGACATCTTCTTACTCTTGTCCGATGTCTTGTAGGCCACAAATGCGGGCCAGTGATCTCTTATCTTCTCAAATCGGCCGGTGAATTCTGGAGTCTTTCCTTTGTCGACAAATGTTGATTTCAACTCATTCTTCCACCTCCTGAATAGATCTGCCATCTTCTTAAGAGCACACGCCTTGACCAATGACTCTATAACTGGCTTATCCGGATCCTCCTCTAGCGGTAGGGTGAAATTTGCCTTCAGCGAGGTCCAAAGATCATCTTTCTGTCTATCGGTGACATAAGAAACTTGAGGGTCTTCGTTCTTCTTAGGCTTATACCATAGCTAGATGCTGATCGGGATGTTGTCCCTAACAATAGCTCCGCACTGAGCAGAAAATGCATCCTTGGTCCGCCTCGGTTCAATCGGCTGGCCATCGTTCGCGATTGTTGTGATCGTGAACCTTTCATCCTGACGCAACCTTTTCTTCGGGCCTCGTCTCGTTACCGAAGTTTGGCTCAATCCGGAGGGCTTTAAAAGAAGAAAGAAGAGTTAATATATGTACATACCAAAACAATTAATGCATCAATTAGCTAGTCAGCACAGGCTTAATTAATATATATACCTCGCCGGACTTTGCAACAGCTCCCTCCTCCGTTCGATCACCGGAGCCATCATCATGGTCTCCTTCTTCCTTCAGCATTCGATCACCGGAGCCATCATGATCATGTCCTTCCTCCTCCATTGTTCGATCACCGGAGCCTTCACCCTCTCCTTCCAGACAATCGGTGTCATTGAGATACGACAAGACATCACCTCCGCCGAGGATGATGTCCCCCAACAACTCTTTTGTTTCCAAGTCTCTTTGTTGATCCATAGTTTCTGCAAATATTACAACATGGCAATTAATATACAAACATGAGAGATGGATATATTAGTGGCAAACATAGACCTAGCTAGCTAATCACAACAAGGAATATTAATTAGTGGCCTCGACGCTTCTACGGTTTGGGGTGGCCTCGACAACGCTTCTAGGGTTTGGGGTGGCCTCGACAACGCTCTTTTAACTTGGTAAATTTGGGTGGCCTCGACGCTTCTAGGGTTTGGGGTGGCCTCGGCAACGCTTCTAGGGTTTGGGGTGGTCTCGACGCTTCTAGGGTTTGGTCGGGCGAGAGGGGGTTGATCGACGTCCCCCCTCATATCGCTATTTGGAAGGCCTTTACTGAAATTCGTACCAAAAAGTGAATTATTCTATCCGGAACTCCGTTCCAAAACAACTTTGAAGAGCTTCGTAGCATCATACACCTGTTACTTCCGGCTAATGATGAAGCCATGGATTTCTTCAATACTTTGACAGACAACGTGACATGTAGAAGAATATATATATATGAGATCAGAAAAAAAATTGGATCAACTTGTGCACATCCATAATGGGGGCATTCTTGATAAATCTATATATGTCAAAATTCAAACTTTGACATATGATCAAACTTTGACATATGATCAAATGTTGCATATGTCAAAATTGAAACTTTGACATATGATCAAACTTTGATATATGATCAAATGTTGCATATGTCAAAATTCAAACTTTGACATATGATCAAACTTTGATATATGTCCACCGCGATATAAAATGATACATAGACTTGTTCGGGCAAGAGGGCGTTGATCGATGTCCCCCCTCATGTCGAAGTTACCGGAGTTATCTTCTAGTGGTTTGGGTGGCCTCGAGAGTTTGTCGGGTAGGGGCGGGAGGGGGTAGGAGATCGACAACCTTAGTAACTTAGAAAAAAAATGTTATAGGGGAGGGGGTATATCGACCCCCCCCCCTCATGTCGAAGTTATCGGGGAGGGGCTATATCGACAACGACATACATATAAAAAAAATTCTATGAACATCCATACATACATATAGCCACATACATATATATGACTATGAAAAAAATCATCATATAAAAAAAATGCTATCGGGGAGTGGGGTATACAACCCCCCCCCCCCCCTCTTTCGAAGTTATCGGGGAGGGGCTATTCGACAACGACAATACATATAGCCACATACATAAAAAAATCTATGAACATCCATATATACATACATATATATGCTATGAAAATGCTATGAAAAAAATTCATCATATAAAAAAAATGCTATGAACAAAACAATTAATACATATATGAATAAAACAATTTTATGAACATCCATACATACATAGCCACATACATATATATATATACATTATATATGAACAAAACAATTTTCATCATATAAAAAATATCAACATATATAAAAAAACAGAGCCGGGGCGGCGGCTCACACGGTGGGGGCGGGCCGGGGCAGGGGCGTGCGCGGCCGGGCGCGCTCGGGGGCGGGGCAGCAGGCCGGCGGGGGCAGGGGCGCGGGGTCAGGGACGACGACGGCGACGACGGGGGCGGGCCGGGGCACAGGGGCGCGCGCAGCCGGGCGAGGGCGCGTCGGTGAGGGTGCGTCGGCGAGGGCGTCGGCGAGGGCTCGGGGAGGAGAGCGCGTCGGCGAGGGCGAGGGCGCGGTCCGGCAGCCTGGCGGCGTCGTGCTGTTCGGCGCGGCGTCGGGGGGGGAAGATGAACTGGGACTGAAAATTTCTAAGTGCTACCTTATATAGCCAGAGCATTGGTCCCGGTTCGTGGCACCAATCAGGACCAAATCCCCCCTTTAGTCCCGGTTGGTGCCACGAACCGGGACCAAAGGTCAGTTTTCAGCAGAGACCTTTGGTCCCGGTTGGTGGCACCAACCGGGACTAAAGGGGGGCATTGGTCCCGGTTGGTGCCACGAACCGGTACCAACGCACCCCTTTGGTCCCGGTTGGTGCTACCAACCGGGACCAAAGGCCCTGCGCTGGCGCGGTGCGGTGGGATGTTTAGTCCCACCTCGCTAGTTGAGAGTGCTCGAGAGTGGTTTATAAGCGCTGCTGCGCTCACACTCTCGAGCTCCTCTCAACTGCAGGCTTTCGGGCCTAATCTGTCACTGCTTGCCTATGGACCTACTGGGCCTGCTGCGGGCCTGAATCCTGGCCCATGGTTGGGTTTCTAGTCGTATTCAGGCAGTGGTAGCCCAGTAGGTGGCATTTTTTTTATTTTTTTCCAGTTTTTTGTTTTCTTTTTCCCTTTTAGTCCCGGTTGGTGCCACGAACCGGGACCAAAGGTCAGTTTTCAAAAGCCCAAAGGGTGGGAAATAGAGACCTTTGGTCCCGGTTGGTCCCGGTTGGTGCCACGAACCGGTACCAACGCACCCCTTTGGTCCCGGTTGGTGCTACCAACCGGGACCAAAGGCCCTGCGCTGGCGCGGTGCGGTGGGATATTTAGTCCCACCTCGCTAGTTGAGAGTGCTCGAGAGTGGTTTATAAGCGCTGCTGCGCCCACACTCTCGAGCTCCTCTCAACTGCAGGCTTTCGGGCCTAATCTGTCACTGCTTGCCTGTGGGCCTACTGGGCCTGCTGCGGGCCTGAATCCTGGCCCATGGTTGGGTTTCTAGTCGTATTCAGGCCGTGGTGGCCCAGTAGGTGGCATTTTTTTCCAGTTTTTTTGTTTTCTTTTTTGCTTTATTTATTTTATTTTGTTTCTACTTACAGCAAAATACTTACTGTTTTTCAGTGATTCTTTTTGCTTTATGTAATAAAAATTATAAACTTTCTGTTAGTGCCATTAGTTTTCTAATTTGAATAGTTTAAATTTAATTTTTTTGAAATTTGTGTGAATCACTAGTTTGTAAATAACTTTACTATAAAAATAGATTTTTGAGTGATTGTTTTTCCTGCTATTTAATATTACTGTGTTTTATCATTAAATTCAATTTGGTAATTTTTAGGTTATTTGAAATGTCTGTTTTAATCAAAAACAGATTTTGTTATTTTAGTTTGCTATTAAAGTTTCAAACAAAAAAATTCTGAAGAGGTTGAAAGTTGGCATGGTATCATCATTTCACCCACATAGCATGTGCTAAAAAGTTGAGAGGGTTACGGCAAAAACTAGATGCACTTCGTATACAAAATGGACAATCTCTTTCGAAGTATCATGGTTTCGGACGAAAACTCATCTGTTACGAAGGGATTTCATTTTTTTTGAACTTATTTGAACTCCAGACTTTTTGTGTGTTCAAAATGCACCATTCAAAGCCACATCATCAATTTTCAACCCTTTCTGACTTCATCTGATATTTTTCATGCATTTACTGATTTTTTTGAGCTAAATGACCCTGAAATTGAAAAGCACTACAAATGAATTCTGAAGAGGTTGAAAGTTGGCATGGTATCATCATTTCACCCACATAGCATGTGCTAAAAAGTTGAGAGGGTTACGGCAAAAACTGGATGCACTTTGTGTACAAAATGGACAATCTCTTTCGAAGTATCAGGGTTTCAGACGAAAACTCATATGTTACAAAGGGATTTCATTTTTTTGAACTTATTTGAACTCCAGACTTTTTGAGTGTTCAAAATGCACCATTCAAAGCCACATCATCAAATTTCAACCCTTTCTGACTTCATCTAGTATTTTTCATGCATTTACTGATTTTTTTTTAGCTAAATGACCCTGAAATTGAAAAGCACTACAAATGAATTCTGAAAAGTTGCCATGGTATCATCATTTCACCCACATAGCATGTGCTAAAAAGTTGAGAGGGTTACGGCAAAAATTGGATGCACTTCATGTACAAAACGGACAATCTCTTTCGAAGTATCAGGGTTTCACGGAAACTCATCTGTTACAAAAGGCATTTCATTTCTTCACATGTAATTGCAGTGACATTCTAGATCAAAGGCATCATCATAATAGTTGTGGAGAGAAAGTCTTCACTTTTTCTTCGCTTGTGTCTTTTGCTTATTTCGCCGTAACCATGGATAATCTTCATTGTTTAACAGGGTGCTTGGGTCAGCCTTGACTTTGAAGGGAGGAATTTCATGAAACTTTTCATAATCTTCAGACATGTCTGTCTTGCCCTCCAATCCCACGATGTCTCTTTTTCCTGAAAGAACTATGTGGCGCTTTGGCTCATCGTATGATGTATTCGCTTCCTTATCTTTTTTTTCTCGGTTTGGTAGACATGTCCTTCACATAGAAAACCTGCGCCACATCATTGGCTAGGACGAATGGTTCGTCTGTGTACCCAAGATTGTTCAGATCCACTGTTGTCATTCCGTACTGTGGGTCTACCTGTACCCCGCCTCCTGGCAGATTGACCCATTTGCACTGAAACAAAGGGATCTTAAAATCATGTCCGTAGTCAAGTTCCCATATGTCCACTATGTAACCATAATATGTGTCCTTTCCCCTCTTGGTTGCTGCATCAAAGCGGACACCGCTGTTTTGGTTGGTGCTCTTTTGATCTTGGGCGATCGTGTAAAATGTATTGCCATTTATCTCGTATCCTTTGTAAGTCAATACAGTCGAAGATGGTCCCCTGGACAACGAGTACAGCTCATCAGAAACAGTGTTGTCACCTCTGAGACTTGTTTGGAACCAACTGCCGAAAGTCCTGATGTGTTCACATGTAATCCAGTCGTCACACTGCTCCGGGTGTTTGGAGCGCAGAATGTTCTTGTGTTCATCGACATACGGGGTCACCAAGGTAGAGTTATGTAGAACTGTGTAGTGTGCTCGAGACCAAGAATGCCCGTCCCTACATATTATTGAGTCCCCTCCTAGCGTGCCTTTTCCAGTCAGTCTCCCCTCATACCGCAATTGAGGGAGACCAATCTTCTTAAGGCCAGGAATGAAGTCAACACAAAACCCAATGACATCCTCTGTTTGATGGCCCATGGAGATGCTTCCTTCTGGCCGGTTACAGACATATTTCTTTAGGACTCCCATGAAACTCTCAAAGGGGAACATATTGTGTAGAAATGCAGGGCCCAGAATGACAATCTCGTCGACTAGATGAACTAGGACGTGCGTCATGATATTGAAGAAGGATGGTGGGAACACCAGCTCGAAACTGACAAGACATTGCGCCACATCACTCCTTAGCCTTGGTAGGATTTCTGGATCGATCACCTTCTGAGAGATTGCATTGAGCAATGCACATAGCTTCACAATGGCTAATCGAACGTTTTCCGGTAGAAGCCCCCTCAATGCAACCGGAAGCAGTTGCGTCATAATCACGTGGCATTCATGAGACTTTAGGTTCTGGAACTTTTTCTCTGCCATATTTATTATTCCCTTTATATTCGACGAGAAGCCAGACGGGACCTTCATACTGAGCAGGCATTCAAAGAAGATTTCCTTCTCTTCTTTGGTAAGAGCGTAGCTGGCAGGACCTTCATACTGCTTTGGAGGCATGCCGTCTTTTTCGTGCAAACGTTGCAGGTCCTCCCGTGCCTCCAGTGTATCTTTTGTCTTCCCATACATGCCCAAGAAGCCTAGCAGGTTCACGCAAAGGTTCTTTGTCACGTGCATCACGTCGATTGAAGAGCGGACCTCTAGGTCTTTCCAGTAGGGTAGGTCCCAAAATATAGATTTCTTCTTCCACATGGGTGCGCGTCCCTCAGCGTCATTCAGAACAGATAGTCCGCCGGGACCCTTTCCAAAGATTACGTGTAAATCATTGACCATAGCAAGTACGTGATCACCGGTACGCATGGCGGGCTTCTTCCGGTGATCTGCCTCGCCTTTGAAATGCTTGCCTTTCTTTCGACATTGATGGTTGGTCGGAAGAAATCAACGATGCCCCAGGTATACATTCTTTCTGCATTTGTCCAGGTATATACTTTCGGTGTCAGCTAAACAGTGCGTGCATGCGTGGTATCCCTTGTTTGTCTGTTCTGAAAGGTTACTAAGAGTAGGCCAATCATTGATGGTTACAAACAGCAACGCATGCAGGTCAAATTCCTCCTGTATGTGCTTATCCCACACACGTACACCGTTTCCATTCCACAGCTGTAAAAGTTCTTCAACTAATGGCCTTAGGTACACATCAATGTCGTTGCCGGGTTGCTTAGGGCCTTGGATGAGTACTGGCATCATAATGAACTTCCGCTTCATGAACAGTTAAGGAGAAAGGTTATAGATACATAGAGTCACGGGTCAGGTGCTGTGATTACTGCTCTGCTCACCAAAAGGATTAATGCCATCCACGCTTAAACCAAACCATACGTTCCTTGCGTCACCTGCAAACTCCTCCCAATACTTTCTCTCGATTTTTCTCCACTGCGACCCGTCAGCGGGTGCTCTCAACTTTCCGTCTTTCTTATGGTCCTCTCTGTGCCATCGCATCAACTTGGCATGCTCTTTGTTTCTGAACAGACGTTTCAACCGTGGTATTATAGGAGCATACCATATCACCTTCGCAGGAACCCTCTTCCTGGGGGGCTCGCCGTCAACATCACCAGGGTCATCTCGTCTAATCTTATACCGCAATGCACCGCATACCGGGTGTAACACCCCCAGTGGTTAACTACAGTAATCACCCTTTTGATTATGCCATGTCATCATGTTTAACAGTGCATGATCATCATTAACATCATATTGCATTTCAACTCCTAAGTAAAAATTCAAATTTAAATGAAAGTGAAATATAAAAGTTGTCCAACATAAAAACTAAATTGTTCATTAAATGGCAAATATTGGAGAGACTATTTTAAAATTGTAACAAACAAATAATAAAATAATTAGGTGGCACTAACATAATTAAAACAGTAAGGAATAATACATTTTATTTATTACAAAATTTGTGTGAACTCAAATTGACTCCAAACTAATTTTTGGCAGTGGTAGATAGTGCCTAGTATTTAATGGAATATTTGCCATGTTTTACAAAATTCAATATGAGGCCTAACTATTTACTAAACAGAGACGTATAATTAAATAAAAAGAAAAAGATAAAAGAAAAACAAAACAGAAAAGAAAAAGAGAAAACCCCGGCCCAACTGGGCCACGGCCAACAGGCCAGCCCAGCCGGCCGGCCCACCCCCGCTCTCCCCTTATTCCCCCCCGAACCCTAGCCCACCCCAGTGCCACCCCTCGTTCCCCACTCCTCTCGCTCCTCCCCCCCTCTCTGCCCGATCTGGATCGGGGCACGGTGCCCCGACCCCGTCGCCCTCCCCGTCGCCCCTTTGCCAGCACTGGCGCCCCGCCGCCCGCCGTCACCGGCGACCATCAGCAGGCGCCGCCTCGCGCCGGCGTTGACCAGCGCCTCCCCTGCACCTCGGCTAGCCCACGCCGCCCGTCACCGCAGGACCTCACCGTCGTCGCCCCTACTCCGACGGACTACCCCGAGCCTCGCCGCCCGATCCCCTGCAACGAGGGGTGAGGACCCCGAACCGCTCCGCCTTCCTTTCCCTTTCCGTCCGGTCACCGCAGCCACCTGCCACCCGCCCGCGCGGCCCCTCGCCTGTCGTCGCGTCGTCCGCTCTGTCCCCTGCTTACCCCCCTCGCCCCGAGCGCTCCCGCCTCACCACGCGCGTCCGCCGCACCGCGCCATGCTCGCCCCGCGCCGCCCCCTGCTCGCGCGCGTGGCTGCCCGCCTGCTGCGCCGCCGCCGCCGCGCCTCGGTTCCCCTGCTGCTGCCCTCTGCGCCTCGCGCACACGCGCCCGTGCGCGCCTCCCCACCTGCGCGCCCGCTGCACTCCGCGGCCGCCGCATGCTGTCCCGCTCGCCGCGCCGCCCTGCTCCGGCTGCGGCCGTGGACGCCGGCATCGGGCCGCAGCGCCTGCGCGGGCAAAGCCCGTAGCCCGTGTGCCCGCAGCGCCCCTGCGCCCGAATCGCCAGGCGCCCGTTTGGCCCTATGGGCCACTGACTAGGGGGCCCCACCCCACAGAATAAAAATAAAATAAAATAGTAATAAAAATAAATAAAAATAATAAAAAATAGTTAATTAATTAAATAATTAATTAATTTACTTAATCCTGATTAGGTTAATTTAATTAAGTAGTTAGTGTTAATTAAACAGTAATTTAATTAATTAATCCATAATTAACTAAACAGCCTATGACAGATGGGACCCACTGGTCCTGACATCATGCTGACGTCAGCAAACACTGTTTCGGATAATGTTAATTTAAATAATTAAATAAATTCCAGAAATTAATAAAAACTTTAGCAAATCATATTAAATAATCCGTAACTCCGATGGAAAAACTTTGTACATGAAAGTTGCTCAGAACGACGAGACGAATTCAAATACGCGGTCCGTTAGTCCGCCACACGTTCCTAACTATCCGAACATGCAACCGTTCCCCTCTTTTCGTCTGTCCGAAATGCCGGACACTGGGAATACTTTCCCGGATGAATTCCCCCTTCGCCAGTATCACCCGGCAATGCGTTAGGTCACCTCCGTCACCGCGTATTGCCATGTTATGCTTTGTGCTGCACTTGTTTGCTCTATATTTATACTGTTTCCTCCCCCTCGTCTCTCTCGATAGCCCCCGACCCCGACGTCGTCCCCGAGACCGACGCAGCTCCGGAGACCGAAGACACCGTTGACGACCTTGCCCTTGCCGCCGAGCAACCAGGCAAGCCCCCCCCTTTGATCATCCCGATATCGCCCATTCTATTTCTCATGCTTGCATTAGAAATTGCTGCTGCTACTGTTTTACCTATTCTGATGCATAGCCTGTTTATTGTAACCTGCTGTTGATAATTACCTGCATATCCAAAACTGCTTAGTATAGGCTAGGTAGAGACCTATCAGTGACCCCACTTATCCCGACCGCCCCGCTGGATTATCAGAAGACCCGATCAACGGGATTGAAGATCAGGCCCCGACACCGCACATCACCCCCCTTAGTTGTAACGACACTGCAGCGTTAATATCGAGTGCCGAGGGTGATACCTCGTGTAGCACTTCTGATGTTAACTCTGTAGAGTAGCTATTCGGTCGTGGTCATCGAGGGTGATTCCTCCTTCACCGCTTCCGATAACGACGCCGTCGTACAACACCTCAAGTGTGAACCCAACGAGGGTGATTCCTCCGAGTTCACCTTGACGGATACATCGAGTGGGAATTCAACGAGGGTGATACCTCGGATTCCCCTGATGTTATGGACACACGGATACTTGGACTTTACACTGTTACTTGGATAGGCGGGTCGACCCTGAGGGGTACCCGCGTGCGCCTGAGAGGTGAGTGTTGTGAAGACGGGTGCCAGTGTGGTGCCCGAGTGATGAATACGAGGCGCGGCCGGGTATTCTTAACCCTTGCAGCAAGTCCTCGAGACGGGGCGACGGGGTCACATCTTTCGTGAGTCTCTGCTCGTTACCGCAAGCCCAAGGTACTAGCGATTTGGATATTTGATCCGAGCAGGCCTCTGGCCTGATAGCACTAACCATCACGTGGGCATAGTATGGGCGTTCTACATCGTAGCATCAGCCGAAAGCTTTGTCAGACGTCCAGTTCAGCATTGTGGCCGGGTCGGATCGTGCCGTTGGCGCTAGTATCCACCCTGCTCACAACGACCCGGAGGGCGAGGGGCGATGGCCAAGACCCCCTTGCGCTTAGGATGTAGACCGGCGGGGACCTCTCTGCTGAGCTGTGGGTAGGGTTGCGATGTGTCGTTTGGCCGAGGCCGGGCATGACCCAGGAAAGTGTGTCCGGCCGGAGTTAATCGAGCGTGTTGGGTAAGTTGGTGCACCCCTGCAGGGAAGAACACTTCTATCGATAGCCTGTCCTACGGTAACGGACACTCGGAGTTGTATCCCGATCGATACAGCTAGAACTTGAGATGAGACCTGGATATATGGCTCTGGGATTGCTTCTCGCAGGGAGTCGAGAAGGGATCTCAGGACGAGGTTGATGACTGTATGGCTCTGGGATTGCTTTCTCGCAGGGAGTCGAGAAAGGATCTCTGGGTGAGGTTGAGACTTAATGATACTGCTACATTATATTGAACTGTTCTACTCTCTTCTACTGCTACAAGACCGCTGAAGATGCTAGTCTTCGATAGGACTAGGCCTCCTCTCTATTCTGGCATTTCTGCGGCCCAGTCCACATATACAGCCTTCCTTTGAAAATGTTGCATATGTAGTGTAGATCCTTGCTTGCTGAGTACTTCTGAGTACTCACGGTTGCTTTGTTTTCCTTTTCTCCCCATATCAGTTTGTCGTGACCAAGATGACGGAGCCCCTGAGACAGATGCCCCGTCGATCGACTACTACTACTACCCAGAGGATGGATACTACTACGAGCTTGCCGTCGACCAGGAGTAGGATCGGAGGGTCCCAGGCAGGAGGCCTACGCCTTTCGATCGTAGTGTTTTATTTTGCCCCGCCTTTCTAAAGACCTTTCTGTTTCTGTTTCATATCTGTACTCAGATATCTGATGCTTCTGCTGACGCTTGTTCGCAAGCTTATGTATTCGAGCCCTCGAGGCCCCTGGCTTGTAATATAAAGCTTGTATGACTTTATTTATGTTTTAGAGTTGTGTTGTGATATCTTCCCGTGAGTCCTTAGGCTTGATCGTGTGCATTTGCGTGTATGATTAGTGCACGATTAAGCCGGGGGCGTCACAAGTTGGTATCAGAGCCGACTGACTGTAGGAACCCCCCTTTCCAACTCCTTGGCCGAAGTTGAGTCTAGTGGTTCAAAAACTAATTTACTAACTTGGCTGTGTGGCTTACGGGCCCACGTCGCCAATTGGGTGGTATTAGTATCTTTTACTTCTCGACCTTTACTCTGGGACTCTGATCTCTCTTCTATTCAGGTTAAATTTTTTACTAACCCAACATTAGGTTCTCGTATTCACATCCACCCGGTGTTCTGAAATATTCCCCCCTTGCTCCAAGATTATGGGCCAGGATCTGCTTGCAGGATCCTTTTATCGAGGGCACCCTGTGTTGTCACTTGCAGATTCCTCGCTCCAATAGTTTTCTCCGACGTTGATATAGCCTTTGCTATGTCTCGTTGTGTATTTCCCTATCGCATGCCTGCGCGCCGCCTA
Source organism: Thinopyrum elongatum (assembly GCA_011799875.1). Taxonomy (NCBI): domain Eukaryota; kingdom Viridiplantae; phylum Streptophyta; class Magnoliopsida; order Poales; family Poaceae; genus Thinopyrum; species Thinopyrum elongatum. Next base: position 16,820,964 of record CM022299.1, read on the forward strand.
GATGTCTAGCCCTCCCTTTTCAACTGTCGTAATGCCGGATACTAACCGAGGCTATGTGTGGCTTCGAATGTCTGGTGCGAATATGATGAAGTATCTATTGCACTTCCTGCTGTTGTGCGTGTTACTTCATGGATCATTCCATACACCTGCAGTTCTTCTTGCTAAACTGCCCTTGTTGATTTGGCAGGATGGCTGACGATCCTCCACCTCCACCCTATATGGCCGCAATGATGCAGCAGTTTATGACCGGACTATTGGCTCAATTCCCAACTCAGAATGCTCAGCAACAGAATGCTCCAATAACTCTGCAAGAATTTGTGCGCCTCAGTCCATCCGTTTTCCGCAACTCCACCAATCCTATGGATGCTGATGATTGGTTTCGTGACATCCTGTTTGAGATGGAGTCAGCTAATGTTGCCCCTGACAGTTACGTCACCTTTGCGACATTCCACTTGAAGGGTCCCGCTGCTCAATGGTGGGAAAGCCACAAGGCTATGTTGCCTGCAGAGACTGTAACCACTTGGCAGGAATTTTAGTCAGCTTTTCATGCACGGTACATTCCTCAAGGTCTGATGGACCAGAAGAAGCAGGAGTTCCGTAAACTCTCTCAGGGTAAAATGATTGTGGATGAATATCAGAGGAAATTCCTTGAATTATCCCGCTATGATGCGGATGACGTCGACACCGACACTCGCAAGCAGGAGAAATTCCGTGAAGGACTACGTACTGATATAAAACTTGCACTTGCTGTCCTTGATTTTGCAGACTTCGCAATGCTTGTCAGCAAATCTTTCCAGATTGAAATAGCTCTGACTGAGTACCAGGAGTCGCTCAAGCGCACTCATGAAGCTGGCTCATCCTCGGGTCAGCCTATTCAGAAGCGTCGAGTGTGGATCCCGCACAATGTTCATCACCGACCTGCTCCAACACCAAGGCCGTCTTATGTTGCACCTCATCTGCCTTCACCGCCGAGACAGCTTACGGTTCATGATGGACCGCCTGATGCTATGGCTTATCATCAGGTGGCGCCACGACCTCCTAATGGTCGTAAGAAGAATTGTCGGAACCGCCGACTCAGAAACCGTAATGTCATACCATCTACTGTTGTACTTGGCCATGCCAATCACGTCAATGCTGAAAAGGCTCAGAAGGAACTGACTATCGTGCTGGGAACACTCTCTGTGAATTCAGTGCCAGCTTCTGTTCTTTTTGATTCAGGTGCATCACATTCCTTCGTGTCCCAGCAATTTGCACAATTGCATGGTTTAGCTATGAGCTCATTACCCACTCCTTTGGAAATCATCACTCCCCGTTCCCGGTGGCAAACCAAAATGGTAAGTCACAACAATCAGATCAGAATTGAAGGGTTGATGTTCTCTGCTTCCCTTATTGCTCTTGGACCTTCCGACATAGACATCATTCTCGGTATGGACTGGTTGACCGCCCATAATGCTTTGATTAACTGTGCCGCTAAGAAAGTCCAACTTACCCATTCTTCGGGCCAGACAGTCAGATACTCAGCCCGAATAGCTCAAGATGCTGAGAGCCAGATATATGTTCTGAATGCATTGAATGCTTCACCCCTTGAAGGCATCGAGAACGTTCCAGTTATTCGTGATTTTCAAGATGTATTTCCAGAAGAACTTCCAGGAATACCCCCTGCTAGAGCTGTCGAGTTTGTCATCGACTTGAAGCCTGGCACTACCCCTATTGCGAAGCGTCCTTGTAAAATGCCTCCGCACCACCTTCTTGAACTTAAGGAGGAAATCGACACGTCACTTAAGAAGGGCTTCATCCACCCCAGTTCCTCCACTTGGGGAGCACCTTCACTCTTCGTTAAGAAGAAGGATGAAACTAACCGATTGGTTCAGGATTATCGGCCCATTAACCAAGCCACAATCCAGAACAAATATCCGCTTCCTCGGATCAATGATTTGTATGATCAACTTGCTGTATCATCGGTATTCTCTAAACTTGATTTGAGGTTGGGTTACCATCAGATCCGTGTTCGTGAAGAGGATATTCCCAAGACTGCATTTGTTACTCGTTATGGCTCCTACGAGTACACTGTCATGTCATTTGGCTTAACAAATGCTCCAGCCACATTCTCCCGCCTGATGAATTATATATTCATGGATTACCTCGACAAATTTGTCGTGGTATATCTGGATGATATTCTGGTATATTCGAAGAATAAGGAAGAACATGCCGAACACCTCCGTCTTGTACTGGAAAGGCTCCGAGAACACCAGTTGTATGCCAAATACTCCAAATGTGAATTTTGGCTTTCTGAAGTAACTTACCTTGGTCATGTGATTTCCAAAGATGGCATTGCCGTTAACCCAGAATGAGTTCAGGCTATTCTTGACTGGACTCCTCCGAAGAACGTCAAGCAAGTGAGAAGTTTTCTCGGCCTTGCAAGCTATTGTCGTCGCTTTGTCGAGAATTTCTCGAAGATTGCTAAGCCTTTGACTGATCTGCTTCACAAAGGCGTTAAGTTTGAATGGACCGACAAATGTCAGGAAAGTTTTCAAACACTCAAAGACAAGCTAACATCTGCCCCAGTACTTGCTCCTCCAGATTCCCGCAAAGACTTCGTCATTTATTGTGACGCATCCCGTGAAGGATTAGGCTGTATCCTAATGCAAGAGCGTAAAGTGATTGCCTATGGCTCTCGTCAGTTGCGCCCACATGAAGAGAATTATCCGGTACATGATCTAGAACTAGCTGCTGTCATGTATGCACTGCAGTTGTGGCGACATTACCTTATCGGTAATCGTTGCGAGATCTACACGGATCATAAAAGTCTGAAGTACTTGTTCACTCAACCTTCTCTAAACCTCCGTCAACAAAGATGGATGGAGGCCATTGCGGACTATGATTTGGGTATTTCCTATACCCCTGGCAAGTCTAACGTGATGGCTGATGCCTTAAGCCGCAAGTCCTATTGCAACAACCTCATGGTTAGGCGAGCTCAACCTCGTCTTTTTGAACAACTGCGCAAGCTGAATCTCCGTATTATCCCACAGGGTTCTCTTAATAACCTTGTGATACAACCAGATCTTGAGAAAGCTGTTAAGAATGCGCAAGCTAAAGATGCTGAAATTGATCTGATGAAGAAAGACCTTCACCTTGTAAAGTACAGGGATTTCTCGCTGTCTGAAGATGGAACCTTGTATTTCAGAAACCGCATTGTCGTACCTCGTTTCGAGCTTATGACTGACAAATTCATGAAGGAGGCCCATGATACCCCGCTGTCTATTCATCCGGGTAGCACCAAGATGTATCGTGATCTTCGACAAAGGTACTGGTGGTCTAGAATGAAGCAGGACATTGCTCGATATGTTGCTGAATGTGATGTGTGTCGTCGCGTTAAAGCAGAACATCAGAAGCCGGCTGGAATTCTGCAACCACTTCCTATTCCTCTATGGAAATGGGATAAGGTTCAGAAGGATTTCGTTACTGGTCTTCCCAAGTCTCAGAAAGGTCACGATGCTATTCTTGTCGTCGTCGACCAACTTTCTAAAGTTGCACACTTTCTGCCTGTCAAAGAAACTATCACTGCGAGTCAGTTAGCAGAGTTGTATATCTCCAGAATTGTATCACTCCACGGTATTCCGAAGGAGATCAGTTCGTACCGTGGCGGTCTTTTCACCTCAAAATTCTGGGAAAGTTTCCAAACAGCTATGGGAACTCATATTACCTGGAGTTCAGCTTATCACCCCCAATCCCAAGGCCAAGTCGAGCGAGTCAACCAAGTGCTTGAAGACATGCTTCGGGCTTGTGTTATTTCTTTCGGTAAGAAGTGGGAAGAATCTCTTCCGTATGCCGAATTCTTTTACAACATGCATATAAATTGGAATTGCCGCCGCAATTCTCTCATATCCACGACGTCTTCCATGTGTCGCAACTTCGTAAATGCTTCAAGGAATCTCCGCACCGCGCAGTGGATCACGAGATGCTCGAATTGCATGATGATCTTTCATATAAGGAGCATCCGATCCGCATTCTCGATGAAGCTGAACGTCGGACCCGTCAGAAGGTTACCAAGTTCCTCAAAGTATAGTGGTCAAATCATACTGAAGGTGAAGTCACTTGGGAACGCGAGGATAATCTTCGTGCGGAATACCCCGAACTTTTTCCTTCTACCTCTTAATTCTCGGGACGAGAATTCTTGTTAGTAGAGGAGATTTGTAACACCCCCAGTGGTTAACTACAGTAATCGCCCTTTTGATTATGCCATGTCATCATGTTTAACAGTGCATGATCATCATTAACATCATATTGCAATTCAACTCCCAAGTAAAAATTCAAATTTAAATGAAAGTGAAATATAAAAGTTGTCCAACATAAAAACTAAATTGTTCATTAAATGGCAAATATTGCAGAGACTATTTTAAAATTGTAACCGACAAATAATAAAATAATTAGGTGGCACTAACATAATTAAAACAGTAAGGAATAATACATTTTATTTATTACAAAATTTGTGTGAACTCAAATTGACTCCAAACTAATTTTTGGCAGTGGTAGATAGTGCCTAGTATTTAATGGAACATTTGCCATGTTTTACAAAATTCAATATGAGGCCTAACTATTTACTAAACAGAGACGTATAATTAAATAAAAAGAAAAAGATAAAAGAAAAACAAAACAGAAAAGAAAAAGAGAAAACCCCGGCCCAACTGGGCCATGGCCACCAGACAGAAAACAGGCAGGCGGCACACCCCAGAGAGACAGGTAGGCCAAAACAAAAGAGAGGTAAGAAAAAGGACGGGGGGGAGACGGAGACGCCTCACACTCACCCACCCCTCCGCCCACCATCTCTCCGTACCCCCCCCCACCCCTTCCCACCTCCCACACCCACCCCTAGACCACCCCACTCGCCACCCCTGTTCCCCACTCCCTCTAGATGGCCCCCCCCCCTCTCTGCCCGATCTGGATCGGGGCACGGTGCCCCGACCCCGTTGCCCTCCCCGTCGCCCCTTTGCCAGCACTGGCGCCCTGCCGCCCGCCGTCACCGGCGACCATCAGCAGGCCGCCGCCTCGCGCCGGCGTTGACCAGTGCCTCCCCTGCACCTCGGCTACCCCACGCCGCCCGTCACCGCAGGACCTCACCGCCGTCGCCCCTACTCCGACGGACTACCCCAAGCCTCGCCGCCCGATCCCCTGCAACGAGGGGTGAGGACCCCGAACCGCTCCGCCTTCCTTTCCCTTTCCGTCCGGTCACCGCAGCCACCTGCCGCCCGCCCGCGCGGCCCCTCGTCTGTCGTCGCGTCGTCCGCTCCGTCCCCTGCTTACCCCCCTCGCCCCAAGCGCTCCCGCCTCACCACGCGCGTCCGCCGCACCGCGCCACGCTCGCCCCGCGCCGCCCCCTGCTCGCGCGCGTGGCCGCCCGCCTGCTGCGCTGCCGCCGCCGCGCCCCGGTTCCCCTACTGCTGCCCTCTGCGCCTCGCGCACACGCGCCCGTGCGCGCCTCCCCACCCGCGCGCTCGCTGCACTCCGCGGCCGCCGCCTGCTGTCCCGATCGCCGCGCCGCCCTGCTCCGGCTGCGGCCGTGGATGCCGGCATCGGGCCGCAGCGCCTGCGCGGGCAAAGCCCGTAGCCCGCGCGCCCGCAGCACCCCTGCGCCCGAATCGTCCAGCGCCCGTTTGGCCCTATGGGCCACTGACTAGGGGGCCCCACCCCACAGAATAAAAATAAAATAAAATAGTAATAAAAATAATTAAAATAATTAATTAATTAGTGATTACTTAATTTAATTAATCCTGATTAGGTTAATTTAATTAAGTAGTTAGTGTTAATTAAACAGTAATTTAATTAGTTAATCCCTAATTAACTAAACAGCCTATGACAGGTGGGACCCACTGGTCCTGACATCATGCTGACGTCATGCTGACGTCAGCAAACACTGTTTTGGATAATGTTAATTTAAATAATTAAATAAATTCCAGAAATTAATAAAAACTTTAGCAAATCATATTAAATAATCCGTAACTCCGATGGAAAAACTTTGTACATGAAAGTTGCTTAGAACGACAAGACGAATTCAAATACGCGATCCGTTCGTCCGCCACACGTTCCTAACTATCCGAACATGCAACCATTCCCCTCTTTTCGTCTGTCCGAAATGCCGGACACTGGGAATACTTTCCCGGATGAATTCCCCCTTCGCCAGTATCACCCGGCAATGCGTTAGGTCACCTCCGTCACCGCGTATTGCCATGTTATGCTTTGTGCTGCACTTGTTTGCTCTATATTTATACTGTTTCCTCCCCCTCGTCTCTCTCGATAGCCCCCGACCCCGACGTCGTCCCCGAGACCGACACAGCTCCGGAGACCGAAGACACCGTTGACGACCTTGCCCTTGCCGCCGAGCAACCAGGCAAGCCCCCCCCCCTTTGATCATCCTGATATCGCCCATTCTATTTCTCATGCTTGCATTAGAAATTGCTGCTGCTACTGTTTTACCTATTCTGATGCATAGCCTGTTTATTGTAACCTGCTGTTGATAATTACCTGCATATCCTAAACTGCTTAGTATAGGCTGGGTAGAGACCTATCAGTGACCCCACTTATCCCGACCGCCCCGCTGGATTATCAGAAGACCCGATCAATGGGATTGAAGATCAGGCCCCGACACCGCACATCACCCCCCTTAGTTGTAACGACACTGCAGCGTTAATATCGAGTGCCGAGGGTGATACCTCGTGTAGCACTTCTGATGTTAACTCTGTAGAGTAGCTATTCGGTCGTGGTCATCGAGGGTGATTCCTCCTTCACCGCTTCCGATAACGACGCCGTCGTACAACACCTCAAGTGTGAACCCAGCGAGGGTGATTCCTCCGAGTTCACCTTGACGGATACATCGAGTGGGAATTCAACGAGGGTGATACCTCGGATTCCCCTGATGTTATGGACACACGGATACTTGGACTTTACACTGTTACTTGGATAGGCGGGTCGACCCTGAGGGGTACCCGCGTGCGCCTGAGAGGCAAGTGTTGTGAAGACGGGTGCCAGTGTGGTGCCCGAGTGATGAATACGAGGCGCGGCCGGGCATTCTTAACCCTTGCAGCAAGTCCTCGAGACGGGGCGACGGGGTCACATCTTTCGTGAGTCTCTGCTCGTTACCGTAAGCCCAAGGTACTAGCGATTTGGATATTTGATCCGAGCAGGCCTCTGGCCTGATAGCACTAACCATCACGTGGGCATAGTATGGGCGTTCTACATCGTAGCATCAGCCGAAAGCTTTGTCAGACGTCCAGTTCAGCATTGTGGCCGGGTCGGATCGTGCCGTTGGCGCTGGTATCCACCCTGCTCACAACGACCCGGAGGGCGAGGGGCGATGGCCAAGACCCCCTTGCGCTTAGGATGTAGACCGGCGGGGACCTCTCTGCTGAGCTGTAGGTAGGGTTGCGATGTGTCGTTTGGCCGAGGCCGGGCATGACCCAGGAAAGTGTGTCCGGCCGGAGTTAATCGAGCGTGTTGGGTAAGTTGGTGCACCCCTGCAGGGAAGAACACTTCTATCGATAGCCTGTCCTACGGTAACGGACACTCGGAGTTGTATCCCGATCGATACAGCTAGAACTTGAGATGAGACCTGGATATATGGCTCTGGGATTGCTTCTCGCAGGGAGTCGAGAAGGGATCTCAGGACGAGGTTGATGACTGTATGGCTCTGGGATTGCTTTCTCGCAGGGAGTCGAGAAAGGATCTCTGGGTGAGGTTGAGACTTAATGATACTGCTACATTATATTGAACTGTTCTACTCTCTTCTACTGCTGCAAGACCGCTGAAAATGCTAGTCTTCGATAGGACTAGGCCTCCTCTCTATTCTGGCATTTCTGCAGCCCAGTCCACATATACAGCCTTCCTTTGAAAATGTTGCATATGTAGTGTAGATCCTTGCTTGCTGAGTACTCACGGTTGCTTTGTTTTCCTTTTCTCCCCATATCAGTTTGTCGTGACCAAGATGACGGAGCCCCTGAGACAGATGCCCCGTCGATCGACTACTACTACTACCCAGAGGATGGATACTACTACGAGCTTGCCGTCGACCAGGAGTAGGATCGGAGGGTCCCAGGCAGGAGGCCTACGCCTTTCGATCGTAGTGTTTTATTTTGCCCCGCCTTTCTAAAGGCCTTTCTGTTTCTGTTTCATATCTGTACTCAGATATCTGATGCTTCTGCTGACGCTTGTTCGTAAGCTTATGTATTCGAGCCCTCGAGGCCCCTGGCTTGTAATATAAAGCTTGTATGACTTTATTTATGTTTTAGAGTTGTGTTGTGATATCTTCCCGTGAGTCCTTAGGCTTGATCGTGTGCATTTGCGTGTATGATTAGTGCACGATTAAGCCGGGGGCGTCACACCGGGCATGCGTTCAAATCCTCGTACGCACCGCGGTAGAGGATGCAGTCATTAAGGCACGCATGTATCTTCTGCACCTCCAATCCTAGAGGGCATACGACCTTCTTTGCTGCGTACGTACTGTCGGGCAATTCGTTATCCTTTGAAAGCTTCTTCTTCAATATTTTTAGTAGCTTCTCAAATCCTTTGTCAGGCACAGCATTCTCTGCCTTCCACTGCAGCAATTCCAGTAAGGTACCGAGCTTTGTGTTGCCATCTTCACAATTGGGGTACAACTCTTTTTTGTGATCCTCTAACATGCGATCGAACTTCAGCTTCTTCTTTTCACTTTCGCACTGTCTCTTTGCATCAACAATGACCCGGCGGAGATCATCATCGGGCATATCGTCTGGTTCCTCTTGATCTTCAGCTTCCCCCGTTGCAGCATCACCGTATTCAGGGGGCACATAGTTGTCATCATCCTCTTCTTCTTCGTTGTCTTCCATCATAACCCCTATTTCTCCGTACTTGGTCCAAACATTATAGTGTGGCATGAAACCCTTATAAAGCAGATGGGTGTGAAGGGTTTTCGAGTCAGAGTAAGACCTCGTATTCCCACAACTAGGGCATGGACAACACATAAAACCATTCTGCTTGTTTGCCTCAGCCACTGCGAGAAAATTATGCAGGTCCTCAATGTACTCGGAGGTGCGTCTGTTACCGTACATCCATTGCCGGTTCATCTGCGTGCATTATATATAATTAAGTGTGTCAAAAACCATTACAGAACATCATGAATAGATAAGTGACCAAATTAATAGAAGTTCATCATCACATTAAAACCAAAGTACATACATAGTTCTCCAGAGCATCTAATTAAACCATACATTGAAACTATGTAAAACTTTTCAATGCAACAACAAATGCGATCATAATCGCAACCAAGGTAACAATTGATCCAACGGTATAATGATACCAAGCCTCGGTATGAATGGCATATTTTGTAATCTTTCTAATCTTCAAGTGCATTGCATCCATCTTGATCTTGTGACCATCGACGACATCCGCAACATGCAACTCCAATATCATCTTCTCCTCCTCAATTCTTTTCAATTTTTTCTTCAGCTAATTATTTTCTTCTTCAACTAAATTTAACCTCTCGACAATAGGGTCGGTTGGAATTTCCGGTTCACATACCTCCTAGATAAAAACATCTATGTTACATTGGTCGGCATAATTGTCATAAACACTAAATGAACCAAATAGTTATAAAAAGATAATATATACCACATCCGAATCATAGACAGGACGAGGGCCGACGGAGGCGGATACCAAAACCACCGCACTATATAATAACAAACAATAATAAAAGTAAGAAAATTACACAAGTATTTATCTAAATCATACAAGTAAGAACTTTTTTTCTTTTAGAAAGAAGATAAGAACAAGAGGCTCACCACGGTGCTGCCGGCGACGAGATCGGCGCGGTCGATCGACGGCGGTGAAGACGAGGACGGGACGTGACGGACCGCTAAATCTAGAAAAATCTTGAGAAAAATGGAGCTTGGAGGTCGAGCTTGGAGAGGAGAAAGCTTAAGTAGTGTGGCTCGGGCATTTCATCGAACACCTCATGTGCATAGAAGGTGAGCTAGAGCACCACAAAGCCTTCCCCTCGCCGGCCAGAAAAAACAAAGCAGTGGAGTGCTCTGCTCGCGGGCGAGGGGGTATATATAGGCACCTCATCGGTCCCGGTTCGTGGGTGGAACCGGGACTAAAGCCACACCTTTGGTCCCGGTTCCAGCCACGAACTGGAACCAATGGTTGTGGGCCAGGAGCGAGGCCCATTGGTCCCGGTTCGTGTCTGAAACCGGGACCAAAGGGGCCAGACGAACCGGGACCAATGCCCCACGAGGCCCGGCCGGCCCCCTGGTCTCACGAACCGGAACCTATTCCCCCATTGGTACCGGTTCGTGACTGAACCGGGACTAATGGACTGGCTAGGCCTGTACAAAAGCTCTGTTTTCTACCAGTGCGTCAACAACCGGGATCTAAGGAGAGTCCGGGACAAGCTTGCCGCCGCCAGGCCTTGGCGATCCTCCACCGGCCGCGTGTACTCCATCGGGACCGGGGACAGGCCGCTCCTTCTTAGTGCCTCCACGCACGCCATTGATGAATGGAATGGAGTGAGCTTGGTACGTAAGCTGGAGTGCATCGAACTGGAAGCTGACCGTGTCGTACGATTTGGTCGAGAGACTGGGTTCTGTCCATGCGTAGTGCAGCATGGCATGCGTAGTGCCTTCCAGGTACGACGACGACAGACCGACCGGCAGCCAGCCTCTCCCGTCTCCTATCGTCTTTGTTTTTGTTGGGTGCAAGCGGAAGCAGTCGCCCGGCCGTACGTGTCGGCCTTATACAAAAGAAAACAACCATGCATGCATGCATGAGACAAGAGACGATGACCGTACGATCAAAGCGACCAATGGTCAGATTCTTATACCGCTCACGCCATATAGTTGTACCCACTCTATTGTAAATCTGTACAGTACAAAATATAAGAATTTCATTCATTTATGAGTTTACTCTTCTGTACAATTGGCTAGATTATCCACATGGATGTTCTTGTATTCCATCATTCCGAACCAGAAGTTAATCAAAGCAGTAATTTCACTTCACCATGTAATTATTGTGGTAACATTGCATATTAGGTAAAATGGGATTTATTTCCGTCTTTCTTTACCTCTCTGAGGGCTCTATTTCACCGAATTTCTTTTATCTCTCCTTTTTTAGAGCATGAGGGAGCCACAAAGGCCTCACCGGTTTCCATTATCAAATGAAATCAGATTGTAACAGTGTCTTCTATCGGAAAATAAGGGTGCAAAACAAAACAGACAAGGCTAGAAGCAGTTTGGGGGGGGGGGGGGGGGGGGGGGGGGAGCATCTCCCACTAGTTTTCAGAAGGCTAGAAAGAAAGTAGGAGAAGATGGTAATATATGCGGTGGAGCCACACAACAATTACAGAGCAGAGGTTGATGCGGCAATGCAAGTCAAAGGCATGAGCTCTGTCTTTGACCTCTTTAGTGTCGACTGATTTCGCATGGTTTATCTCTCCTTTGGCTATCTTTGCTTCTACAGAGCGGCTAGTATTTACATTCCGCACTTTTCGCATCCCTAGCGGTGTTTGCCGTCATGTCAGTAGTGATCGAAGGTGCTCGTTGGCGCGGAGGCGTCAATGGCCTAGTCTCATTCTTTGCACCCCATGGTGGTCATCATCTCGACGTTTCTTTCGAACAGTTGGACTTCGGCCCTTCCCTCTCAATAACCTCCGAGTTTGGTTTAAGCTCCTAGATTGATAGATGCGTTGAGGGAACAAATGGTGTCATTGGTGGATGATTTCTTTTAGATCGGGTGCCTCTTGCAGGTCATTTGTGTCCATGGTTAGTTGTCTATTTCGATATCCAAGATTCATTCCAAAGATCTTTACATTGTTCTTCATCTCTTACTACTATGTGGTTCTTGTGCGTCGCTTTAGATCGGAGGCATGGCTTCTATTTCTTCATTATGGCCTCAGATCTAATTTGTCTATAGTTAGTTATTTATGTTTTTTCTCAGGCCTATTGGATGCACCGGCTTGAGTCCAACTCTAGGTGCTATGCTAGCTTGGTGATCGTCGTTGTCCTTCCTGTCTTCTTCTTTAGAGGCTTGCTATGTGATTTCTCGATGCAGTGGCCGCGATGTGTGCATTGTGGGTGGCATCACACGAGACATCAGTTAATGTTTTTTTTTCATTTCAGAGGTGCATTGATCCGTCAACACTTCGTTGTTGTTGTTGTGCCAGGTTTCTGCTACCTCGACGATTATGACTGTCGACGAGGTGAGCGGGAGTTCATCAACATCATCTCGCTAGCAATAGCAGAGCAGTCAGAATAGGAGGGGTGAACTAGTCTGGTCAGGCCATAGTTGGATCAAAGCATGATCAAAGCAAAAATAGGGATAAAATTCAAAAACAATTTCAGTACTTAAAAATGGGCTGGTGTAAAAAAGAAAATGTAAACATGGCAATTGGGGAAGTCTAATTACACCAAGTAAAGAGGGGCAAATGACCAAATCTTCCGATTTTGTTTATCTCTACTACTATTAAACAAGCAAACATATTCATCGCTACGTGCACCCAGATAAAACTACACATAACAACAAGAACCAACTACAGCCTTACGATCAGGATCAGCTACATTAATCTAACCATTAAAATTACACTAACCCTCCACCAAAAGTGCGTTTAGCAAATATCTCGGGCGAACGAAAACTCTGCCCACGCCCGCACACAATAGAGACCTACTCTCTCTAAAAAAAAAAGTAATAGAGACCTACAATCACGCAGCCCCAACTTCTCCCCGTATCTGAAGCAGCCACCGCCGCCGCCGTAGCTCCATGGCCCCAAGATCCCGGCAACCGATCATTCGCCAAGTCCGCTCCTTGCTCTGCGGCCTTCCAAGTCCAAAGCCAGACCTAGCACCTGAAGCAGCATCCCCTTGTTCCACCTCTCGATCGAGGAAGACCGGGAAGAGGAGGCAGGGGGGCTTGTGAATTGGAAGCCGGTCCCATTATATGCGGCGAGGGACGACGGCCTTAAGGCGGCGCTGCTGCCGGAGAAGAAGGCGTGGAGCCGACGCCCGCGGAACGGCTGCTGGACCCGCCCGCCGAGCTGGAGCTGCTGTGGCGCGCGGGATGGGGGACGGGTGGGGCGGGCCAAGAAGACCGGGGTGATGGACGAGGTGGTGGAGGACGTGCGCAGGGTGTGGTCCGGTGGCCAGGATCTTGCTGCCGTCCGGGTCGTCGAGCCGCTCCGAGATGGACAGAGTAAGGGAGATCCTTGAGGTACGTACGTCTGGTTCATAGATGGTGAGGACAAATCCCAGATAGATAGAGCAAGGGAGATCTTTGAGGTCTTGATGGGCTGTTTGCGCTTTAAGCAGGACCTCGCCACCTTCCAGATCCATCCAGAGTGCTTAATTACTTTGCGATTTGATGCAAGAGATACTTCATAATCTGTTTTGAGTTTTGTCAACCTTCTAATTGTGTATATGTGTGGCAGAGAATTATGAAATTTTGACGTAAATGGTCATTTATCATAACTGACAATGCTGGATGCCAATTGCAGTTAAATGTTGACAGCTTGGTGCTGACTGCTAATCGAGCAAATTCTTCGGATGTTTGGTATAATTCAGATTTTAAGGGCTGGCCTCTTTGATTTGTAGGGCTTCTGTTCTTAGCCCATTGAGCTTGTTTGATAAGATTTGTTTTTGTAGGACATGTTAACTTCACTTTTCGGAATTGAAGCTTCACTCAGGTGAAGTGGTTCCTTTGGGCATTGGTATCTATGGGGTAATATATGTACATAATGAAAATTGAATTAAGATTACAATCAGAGTAGAAGCCATGATCTGTGGACCATATATATTGTAGTCTGCTTCACTTTCACTTTCTATTGGGAAAATTTGCAAAACCGGACCATGTCTCAACACTGTCTGGAAGAAAGGTTTGTCCATGAAATTTAATTTTTTTTCTTTCCTTTTTAATGCTCATCACATATTTATATATGTCCGCTATGGTTAAAGTTTGCTAATATTATTCAGTCTGTTCCTTGCACCTGTTTTACAAGCTAGATTGTACGAAAAAGTATATACAGAGATGGGAAAAGGCAACCATGTCACATAAATGTGGGGAGGGTAATATTAGGTAGAGATTCTTGCATCTGCACGTTAACTTTAGGTGTAATGCTGCAGCATATTTACTTGCATCTAGCATCTCATGGATCAACGATATAGCATTTGTTCCTCAGCTTTAATGTCAATGCAAATGTAATTATGATCATGCATCAACAGGAGAAGTCCTCATTTTATTTGAACATTCAGGTGTCTTTCTCTTGCATGGTGGTATTGATCTGTTATTTGCATTGCTAAAGCTTGGTTCTGTTATATCCGAGAGAAAAGATACAGCGAGTCAACTATACAAATGATTCTTTGAATATTCAGTACATGCTTCTCTGAATGGTGGTAAAGCTTGGTGGTATTACTTCTCTACTTAACTTATATCCAACGGTCATGGAAACATCATCACAGACATTTATGAACAGAGTAAAGGTAAATACTGAGCATTGTACCAACTGATGCACATTGTGATTCCAGCTTCTGGAAAGAAAGGAACTATATGCTATTTGCATAAACAGTTGTTTGACTTGCAGGTTATTTTCGATGAGAATAGCACTGACCAAGATTAACATGCGGCACGTCGCTACTATATATCCTATAAATTAAAGAGGATTTGCATTACATTATGTAAGTAGCAGATTTTGTTCTTGCTCTATATTCTTTCTTTTGAACCTTGCTAAGTAACCATTCCTGTGTAGAGCCAGCGAACGAGGGCCCGTGAAGAACCGGCGAACGAGGCCACCCGTGTGCCCGCGACGTGGCGGCGCGGAGCCCCCTACTGCCAGCTGCATGCCTGTTCGAGATCCGCACTGCAAAAATATATAGTTCCAGTCAGTCGCATGTATTGCAGTACTGATCTATGAGCAAGGCTCAAATAAGACTAAGACGAAGCAATACTAACTTGCAAAAAAATACGAACTTGATCTTAAACAAGTTGTTTGTTAAACATGATTCTGTATACTTAGTTGGTTCTTCTATCTTTGGAGCGAACTATAATTTGCGACCAATCATTTATTTATTTGTTTTCATAAGCTTTTTAACTCTCTCCCAATATTCTTCCATACTGCGATGCAAGTTAAAAAAATCGGTTGCTTATGTTTATTTTTAGGGTCTGTCTAGAACTCAATCGACTGAGACTTAACGAAGTCTCAGTCGAGTGACGTCAGCATAGTTGTGGTGCTGCAAGCGGCATGGCTGGATGTTGCAAACGGCGATGAAAAATGTTGCAATGATACTGCAAGCAACGACAACATATGTTACAACCGTTCTGATAAAAATGCTACAACTGTCAAAGGGTGATGTTACAACCGGTGAGATGACGTGCTACAATCGACAAGGGACGACATGCTACAACCAACAAAACAGATGTTGCAACCGGCAAAAAAAAATGTTACAAACGATGGGACAAAATGCTGCAAGGTCGACTGAGACTTCGTTAAATCTCAGTCGACTGATTTTTAGCAAGCCCGTTTTTTTTATGCCTATGTTCACCCATGTGCTTAGTTGCCAAAAAATCTTAACATGATGCACCTAACGAGATAGATTTTGTTTTATGCAAAACAAAACA
The DNA here is from genome assembly GCA_011799875.1 of Thinopyrum elongatum. Classification (NCBI taxonomy): domain Eukaryota; kingdom Viridiplantae; phylum Streptophyta; class Magnoliopsida; order Poales; family Poaceae; genus Thinopyrum; species Thinopyrum elongatum. The sequence goes on from CM022299.1 coordinate 16,836,588, forward strand.
TTGTGCAATCTTTTATGAGTCCACCTAAGAACCCGAACAGATATTTGGAACAACTTCCACCACTAATGCCGGAGAAAGATAGCTGGAGAGGAGATAACATGCATAGAAGGAGTGAAATAAAAATCAAAGATATTGGAATTGATTTTTCAACTTATGTTATCTCTGCCCTATAGAGTATGATCTTCTTCCACCAGTAGTGAGCATGGCACAACGGATGGGGTGCACCTCAAAGAAGTATAAATTTCGATTCATCTTTCATACGTATTATTTATGTGATAAGAGTTAAGACGTACGTGCAATCTTACTGGTACAAAACCAAAAGAAGAACACCAAACACCCCTGTTTACTGCACAGTGCGCACCCGCACTCTGCAGTCCCCAAACCCAAACCCTCCACCGTTCCGCCTGCTCCCCTGCTCTGCTCGGTGGCCATGGCGGCGGCGGCGGCTCACCCTAGCGGAGCCAAGAAGACGAGATCTCCCGATGTGGACCGGATCAGCCTCCTACCCGACGAGATCCTCGGCGCCGTCATCTCCTTCCTCCCCACTGATGCCGCCGCGCGCACCGGCGCCCTCTCCCGCCGCTGGCGCCACCTCTGGCGCTCCTCGCCCCTCGACCTCGACGACCGCCACATCCCCGGACCCAGGGACTGCCCCGACCGCGCCGGGGCCGTCTCCAAGATCCTCTCCGAGCACCAGGGCCCGGTGCGCCGCCTCCGCATCGAGAGCATCGGCGACCCCGACCTCGGCGCGTGGCTGCGGTCCCCCGCCCTCGACAAGCTCCAGGAGATCGACATCGATGCGCCCAGGTACTCAGATCCGCTGCCGCTGACCACGCTCCGCTTCGCGCCGGGCCTCCGCGTGGCCAGGTTCGTCAGCTGCTCGTTGCCCGGCGCGCTGAACGTCGTGGATGCGCCGGCGTTTAGTTTCCCGCGGCTGAATCAGCTCGCCCTGGTCTCCATTTACATGCGGGAACGCGCCCTCCATGGCCTGCTCGCCGGTTGCCCTGTCCTCGAGGGCCTGCTGCTTGAAGGTTGCGGCGGAATCGACCGCCTTCGGATCAACTCGCCGACACTTCGAAGCGTCGCCGTCTGTGATCGGTACTACACCAAGGGGATAGTCGTGGAGAACGCCCCGCGGCTGGAAAGATTGATCGGAGCCGACTGGCCTTTCACCATGCCGTACATCACGGTAATCTCGGCACCAAAGCTGGAGATCTTGGGCTCATTGGTAGACGACTTCTCTAGATTCAGGCTACCGTCCACAGTTTCTCAGGTAGCACCGTAGCAGTGTCTGGCCGCCTATCTCAAAGCTGACGTTAGTCGCAGCAGCAATACACTGATCTTTTATGTTGTTTCTCTTATCAGGAAATGGTTGCTGACAACTTGAAAATGCCGATGCGCAGTGTGAAGGCTTTACATCTCACATCTTGTGGCCCTAATCTCAATTCAGTCATTGTCTTCCTCAAATTCTTTCCATGCTTGGAGAAGTTGTATATCACGGTGATTTTCTTCTAATTTGGTGCCCTTTTTAGCATTAATTTTTTCCACGTGTTCATGTAGCGCCCTGTGAATACTTGTCGCACTTAATTTGACAGGTAAAAGTTTCTTAAATTCCGACCTACTAGGCATTAACTTTGTAAAACGTTTTATACTCTTTTCAGACATCTCCGCAGTCGGCTATGAAAAATGCGTATCAGCTTGACCCACAAGATCCTATTGAATGCCTTGACCATCTCAGAGAAATAGTGTTGCAGTGTTACGTGGGCAACGAAACAGATGTTAACTTTGCCAAGTTCTTTGTTCTGCATGCTAAAGCACTCGAGTTGATGAAATTTGGTGTCAATGGTATATGCACCGAGGAATGGAGAGCTGATCAGTACAGGCGTCTGCAGTTTGACTGTAGGGCTTCTCAGAATGCTCGGTTTGATTTTAGATCTGATTTTAGCCGTAGAATCGCTATATGTTTCCATGATAATCAGATCCTGTCCATGGCCGATCCCTTTGAAAGCTCTTGTATGCTTTGTAGAAAAGGTTGGTCAGTTTGATGCTCCCATGGTAGGTTTTCCCGTCCTTTCTTTTGTGCAAGCATGACAATATTTCCTTTATATATGTAATGCCTCTGAAGTTTTATGCACTTCTCTTATTCATCCTTGTGTTGAGTTGACAAGTTCAAACTGCAAATGTCATGAACACGAAACACGTTATTTGTTTCTGCATTGTTGGAATTGCCATTATTGTCAATTATGAACGTGAACACCATTTTTTTAAAAGGTGTGCTTGTGTTATTTATTGCCTTGGAGATGCTTGGCAAATGATTTGAGGCAGAGCTCAAAAGCTGCACTTTGAAAATTGCACAACATTTATGTGATTTCCAAGAATTTTCAACGTAGATATTCAGTGTGCTTGTTGTATCAACTGACTGATTTTGATGAGGAAAGTGCTTGTTGTATCTACTGGCTGATGTTGGTGAGGGAATTGGAAGGCTGACAAGTTGAGATTTCGAGTGTTGGGGCCCTCTTTGGCCTCGAGTCTTGGCTATAGATTGTTCTTTAGGCACTTGTTGTGGACAAACAAGCGTTACAATATACTCCCTCCGTCCCAAAATTCTTGTCTTAGATTTGTCTAGATACGGATGTATCGATTATACATCCGTATCTAGACAAATCTAAGACAAGAATTTTGGGACGGAGGGAGTATGCCAGATCAAAATTTCAAACTAAACATCTCACGCTTTCCTTTTATTTATTTGGGAACACTATTTTAATCATCGTAATATAATCATAATAATCAAATATGTCTTATACTCCCTTTGTAATGTAGACATTTTAAATAACTACTCTAATGATCTAAAACATCTTATATTACTTTACAGAGGGAGTATTATTATAACAAGAGACATCACATACAACTTGATAATGGTAAAGGACAGACAACACAATGAAGAGTTCAACAAAACAAATATCTAACGGTAATATGGTATACTTCACAAATTCAGAAGAGTACAAGAGTTGGGGCACTAATCATCTGATCTGCACATGGGCATATACAGTGGCACTAAGAGGAAATATCAGATGTAATTATCTATTTTGCCCTCCATATATTTAGTCTTGTCACACAAAATAAAATTTATGAGGAGACCAATGCAGCCGGCCTTCTGCTTCTCTGGATAATTATCCTTTCACCTCTCTGATAAATTGTAGGTGTGAGAGTTGCCCAGAAAAACTATGGGCTTATGCTGTAGGAGACTTTAGTCACACCTTTCTTGACTCGTATATTTGTGACCTGAAGTATAGCAGATAATAAGATCAACTTCCAAATTGTTATAAGGGCGGGAAAAATGAAACGATCAGCCAAAAAGTATCATAACTGAATGCGTTTCTTGTTTATCTTCCTCTTATATCTTGGTGCAACTGTTGCTTTATTTCAATATATCTGTTATAAAGCCCAAAACTGTCGTCACCGTCGACACGAGCAGCGGCAGCAAGCGCTCAACCTGTTGAAGGCCATGACCAAGAGACGTAGCAGAGCGCCAACAATTAGGGCTAGAGGCAAGCGACAACTAGGTGAGTTATCTTTGTAATTTAAGAAATTGTGCATTTGAACGCTTGCCGACTCTAATTATGCTCGTTAAAATTTCAGCCTTGCGCAGGTTTTTTGTTGACACTAGAAGAAATTCACAAGTTTAATGACTTGATGATTTGCTACACCGAGCGGAGATTTTTAAAGGACTCGATGATGATTCTATTATTAAACGGTTTCAAGCCATGAAGTATAGGAAAGGGCAATTGCCCAGGTCCAATTAACAAATTATCGGTATGCTTCATTCTATCTAATTTGTTTAATTTCAATGAAAATTATATAAATTGTTAATGTGTTTTATCTTGTAGATTCTCTTGTGTGCACAAGGATGAACATTGGAGATTGGACTATTTGTTGGAGACTTGTGTTGGAGAGTTATTTGGTTTGGTATTGTATTCATGTTTTTATTTACTTCTTTGATCTATAAAACATTAGTGCGTATATTGGACATGACATTTATCCAAATATATGATACTTATCGTGTTTGATAGACCAAAGTAAATTTTAGCTTACGACGTGCCCGGGCTTTCTCCTTGTGCATGGACTAGCAACATCAGTGCGCCGACTAAACTTTTCCAGACGTCCAGTTTTCATGAATATTTCCCGAAACTATCATCTGTGTGATCCTAATGATCAGCAGCAGGACTACATGTTCAAGTTTTGTTATAAAATCTTTTCAACTTCACAGCAGTCACTCAACTCATCTAGTCTCTCTGCTGGGTAGATTTCACGAGTTGTGGTTAAGTTTCTGGAAATTTGCACAGGCCTCAAAATCTACCTTTAGGTTACCGATGTCTGCGATATCGGCTACATGAGTGCCTCCACAAGGACAGCCAGGATAGTCACCAAATTTAACAATGCGGGGAGTGCTACCCTGTAATAAAAAACGTTAGGCGGTCATGGAAGGGTTCGAGTTAGAGAAACACAAAAACTGCAAGGTGGCATTTTCTAATCAACTCTATCAATAAAGCAGGATTGATGTTTTTTAAACGGCATAGAAATTGGGACAAATATTGCACATTTTAATTACTCCAGAAAATGGCTGTTTTCTTGATTTGTTTCATAATCAGTTATAACACTCTGCATATGTAATATGAAAATTCACATTGAATTTTTTCCCTAGTATCAAACAGATGCATCTTAATAAAATCTAAAGGTATGACAGCTCCCTCTGCTCCCCTAATAGTTACCGTTTTGCACCTAAGGAAAGTCAAACATTCGGAACTTCCACAACCAATATCTTTCTAACTATTTGAACTGGATAAATGAAAAATCATGTGCACAAATCTGTTAAAGAGTACTTTCACAACATAGAGTTTTGTGAGATTTCATAAATGGATTCCAATAGAAATCAGATGTCAAAGTTACATTTTAGATGTCACGTCGATGTGCAAAACAACTACTATGGAACTGAGGGAGTATTTCTGTAATTTTCGAAAGGGAATTACAATGGAATATTATATAATGAGAAGTCATCCAAATATACAATAGCTATCCATGGTGCTGGGTGAGTGTGCATTTCATATAAGACAAATCCGTCTAAAAGGGGTACGGAAGTAACATAACTAACCTCTGAAATGTAGCTAGGCAGAGCACCTCCACATAATTTAGCTGCCTCATCATAAGAGAAAACAGAGACTAAGACCTGCACCAATGGTAAATAATTAAGCACAGCAAATAATGAAACCCTATTGCTAAGGTTTCTTGGGTTATACCTTGGCTCCTTTAGAAATCAGTTCATTTGCCTCCTTTTCTAACTCAAGTTTCTTATCCTGCAATTTATCCGCTGGAACAACTCCTTTATACTCAACAAAAGGCCTGCACCGAACAAAAGCCACAATGTACTAAATAATCCAAGTGGAACCAAAATAGTAGTAAAAACTACCATGAGCTGTAGTGCTTATACCAAGTAAAGAAAACCTACATGAAAGCTGGACACAGGGTCCATCGATCAGCGTTACAGATAACAAGAGAATGAAGAATCGGAAAATAGGTAGTCCTGTATATGGTCATACCCATCAGGAAAATGATATCCTTTCCCAGGTTCCAGATGAAGGCCAAGGTTGGCCATGCAACTGTCCAGCAAATGCCCCGCAGAGTGAAGCCTGAAGCATGGCAGGTTTAGCACAAGTGAAAATATGCAGAGCAAGACAAGCACATAATGAAATGGTGCTGAATTTGATTCAGCGACTGCCATAACATCCCTCCATGTCGGATTTGCTAGCACTGAACATCATGAACGATCCATACCTAGAGTTCAGCTTGCGCCGTTCCGCGTCGATTTCCAAGCTGACACTCTGCCCTTGGCTGAGTTCCTCTCCAGCAGCATCCTCGAATCTACCATAGTGGAAGACCTAGGCAGCAGCAGCACAAGTGCAGAACACAGCTAAGGCTCAGATCAAATGGCAAAATAAATATTCAGCAGTCTTTATCACAGGCTCGTGGAGATCTGGGCGCTCATCACCCCGTCCTTGACGCGCACGTCCTCGACGAGGAACCTGGCGCCGCCGGACGCGGAAACGATGACGCCCGTGTCGGCCGGCTGCCCGCCGCCCTGCGGGTGGAATACGGTGGCGTCCAGCACCACCGCTCGCCGGCCGCCCTCCTCCTGCGGGCACCCGGAGCCTAGCCTAGTCAGGGTACTGGGTTCTGAAACTCTGGAGAGGAGGGGGGGGGGGGAGGAGGACCTGGTGGAGGGAGAGGACGGTGGCGGGGGCGCGGAGGGCCCACATGTCATCGAAGTACGCCAGCCTCGTGGCGGGGCCCGCCGCAGCCGCCATCCCCGCGGAGAAGGTGGTCGTCGCCGGCGGCGCGCGTGGTCTACGGTGGCGCTGTTGCGTTGCCTGCGCTGTAAAAACTCGCCAGGTCAATTCGATTGCAGGGTATACTACAGCTGTTCTGTAGTCGAGAGGCTTCGCAAAAAAAAAAATCGATTGCAGGGTACAGGTAAAAAAGGGGTGTGTGTGTGTGTGTGTGATCTTCCAATCTCCAGCAGGGTACAGGTAAAAATCGATGGAGCCTCCTGGTGCATCCAGGTATATTTTACATTCATGGCCCAACATGTCAGAGAGTGAACTGACTGTACGCCGTGATTGGCGCTCTTGTGCTGATCGATGAACAAAATTTTAAATCCATAAAATACTTTTTAATTCGTGAACATTAAATTCATTCACATTTTTGAAATTCGGGAAACTTCTTTCGAAATCCGGGAATATTTTCTAAAATCTTGAATATTTTAATTTAGCAAACACGCTTTGAGTTTTGGGCAACATTTGTTGAAATTCAAGAACATTTTTAATGGGAGGGCGCAAAATGATTATCTACATTGTGCTTTCGTGAGGGGGTGGTGCTGCGCCGAGCGGTCGGATCACCGCTTTCTCCTTGTTTCCCGTCCATCTCTTCAGGGAGCGGGTTCGCGGTGGAAGACCGGCGTCGTGCTAGCGTTGGGGGAGAGCTAGAACACTAGATGTTAGATATCCAAGACGGGATGAGCCCCTATCGAAGAGCCGTTGTAGCTAGGCTATGTGGAAGTAGATTTAAGCTCAAGGTTGAGAGACGATTAAGTTGACAGATTGAAGTCCTTTTGAGGACAAACACCAGTGCAACGAGAATGATCTTGAGAGGCAGAGGCATGAGTAAATTGGGTTGTAGGGGGAGGGGGGAGCGTGCATCGTAAATGGGTCTAAGGCCATGCCTACACGCACAAGCAATGTAGGGAACTTAGTATGGTCCAATGATCAATTCGATTCATGGAGGATGAAAATCAACGATACACCTCGAACACAAAACAACTAGCGTTGAAAACACCTAACCAAACACCATAAGCCGGATAAATCAGGAATATCGATCAACTCAGTTCAGTTCATTTCTTGGAGTTTCGTTGTAAAAGTGCTCACCTCTGAGTGTAGTAAGTACATGAGAGGCACTTTTACGACCAGTTTGATATACAAACCAAAATAGTTTAGCGCGGCAAAGCGCGCCACCCTCTAGTTTGATATACATACATACCGCCTGTTATCCGTATATACAAAAGCAGAAGGCAACGCTATGCAAATAGCACTGTCGTTGGAGCATCTACAGCCGGACCTTTCAAACTCGTCTCATACGTCCAGGCGGGGATACTGTCCGGTCACGATTTTTTGATTCAGACGAGTCCCTCAAACGGCCCTCAAACGCCCGGACTGACCGGCACCCCTCATATTCAGTTCAAATATGAGGCGGATATGGGGGTGCCCGGGCACGCCCGCCGACCCCGCCGCAGGTCGTAGCGGTCCCACCTGCAGCGACCGAAACTCCTCCCTCTCCCACCTGCAGGCTGCAGCGACCGAAACTTCTCCATCTCTCATCGGTGCAACCAAATTTTCGTCCCACATCGCCGGGCGTGGCGGACGCCGCCTGGCTTAAATAGCTGCCCCAGCGGATGGCGGCAAGCTTGGTTGTTGTTGTGTAGGTGTATCAATTCTCGCATGCGTGATCGAGATAAATTTGACACTGTATTGCATTTCATTAACTGGTGATGTGTATCCATGCGAGGTGGGACTAATACGGCTGTGAAAATGTTAAGTATGAGCAATTTTCGGTACCCAAAACGGACAGGATAATCGACGTGCATGGCCCTGCATGTAACTGATATTTTGAAAATAGGATACATGGTTGTAAATTGTAAAATATGAGGAGTGCCCAGTCCGCGCGGACGCGTCCGGTCGCGTCCGCGGGCGTTTGAGGGGCCGGATTTGCCAAGTCCGGCAATAGATGCTCTTACATCCCATTCGTGTACATGATCGTACAAAGTTAATACAAAGTTGAGTCATTTATTTTGAGACGGAGGGAATATACTGTAAGGCGATGAACACCGAAACATTTAGCTACAGACAGACTAGACAGAGAGATGGACGCTGGCCGATCTATCTAAATTATGTTGAAACCGAAGTACCAGAAGGCGGGGCGCCGCCCTTGCCCCTCGACGCGCTTGCAGCGGCACCAGAAGGCGGTGCCGCCGCCCTTGCCCTGCGCCACGGCGATCTCCTCGTCCACGTAGAACCACAGGAAGAAGGGGTCCTTGGTGCTCGGCTCCCTGCCCACGTCGCCGCCGCCCAGGGGGATCTCCAGGGGGCCCAGCGGCCCGAGCTTGACGCGCACCCGCTCGAAGACGAAGGCCAGGATCTTCTTCTTCCACGACAGCCGCCCCTCGAAGCTCAGGCTCCCCGCCGCGCCCAGGTACACCCCGTTCTCGATCCTCTGCCCCTGCTCACAACCAAAAATGGGTTTCTTCAGAGTTTCAGTTGCAGAGAGATAAACTGTTCGTCCAGAATCTGACGCCATGGCTGAAACTGAAATGCGGGAGGAGCTCACTCACCGCGGCGTCGAAGCGCTGGACGGCGGTCACCGGGAAGTAGCTGCCTTTGCCGAGCTTACTACCCTGCCAGACATTCAGACAAACCGATTGATTATCAACCTGACCACCAGATGCAACCCGCAAGTCTGACCAAATTGCGGTATTTTCGTTGAATTCAGGTGTTTGCTCACCTGGGCGGTGAAGATGAGCTTCCATGTCCTGCCGGGGGACTCGGTCCCGCCAAGCGTCTCGAAGAAGGCCGAGGTGTCGAGCTTGGCCTTCTTGATGCTGGCCAGCGCCGCCAGCACCTCCGGGGCCGGCACCTTCCTCGTCTTGGCCGCCTCCTTGAGCACCTTCACGCTCTCCGCCACGGCCTACGCTAAACCACAGTCAAGAAACCATTTTATTCTTGTCAGAGCATGGGTAAAATCTAAAATGTCAGCGAAATTGGGGGCGTGCCGATGCTCCTTACTCACCGATCGGGCTGAGGATTCGTCCGGAGTCGGAGTGGACGGAGAGGAGGGCTCCTTCTCCACCTCCGGCGACGCGGCGGATGACGAGGCGGCGGCGAGTGAGACCGAGACGCCGTGGTGACGGCGGCTGGAGCGGAGGTCGAGCTGTGACGGCGGGTGCCCGCGCCAGGGTGCTGGCGGCGAGAAGGCTGGGGCGAGCGTGGAAGCGTGGAGCAAGGAAGCAGACGAGGCCATCTTCTTCCCCTTGCTCGGGCGGTCAGGTTGCTCTGTTCTCCGACGAGTTGCCGAGATGGTAACCACGGGTTTGGAGTCTCGGCTCTGTGGCTGTGGAGGAGCGAGGGCTGTGAGTGTGACCGTGTGACGTGTGAGTGAGGAGTGGACACTTGTGGCGCACACGTCCACGGTAGACAAGCACGAGCTTAAGGCCACCGTAATTCCTCGACTTTTAACTCCCTTTTTTTTCTCCCAAAGAAGCCTAAATGGCATATAAAAATCATGACCTTACAAACACACACATACGGAAGGGTAAAATTATAATCAAAGCCTTGGGGTTGTTCAAGTCTTCTTCATCCTGCATCCGTCGACGGCATATCGCGAGCAAAGCTTGGTGCCGCCTTCTAAGCCGCAAACTTTTTTTTACACATGGGAGCTTGTAGAAGCAGCGGACGGAAAGTCGCTGATGCAGACCAAGAGACGCCGGCAGCCGCGATCGAAATAATTCTCTCATGTTCATCGCAATGTGGGAAAACCACTTATAGTAGCTGAAGGCTGAAGGCCCGTGCATTGCCACAGAACCGTGATTTTTTTAATGAAACAATTGCTTTGAGTGGTTGTTGTGTCTCCTTAACAACCATCTTTTTGCAAGAATGCAAAACAACTGTTTTTGAGTGGTTGTTGTTGTGTCGCCCCTCCTTCCCATTCACCTCCATTATCTTCATTCATCCTTGCTCTAGCATTGTTGTCGCCTCAAAACTTCTCCATCTCGCCTTAGCATCGCTTGGGAACCTTTTTTTAATTAAACAAATAAATAAAATGGTCCTCATGTACCATAAGAGATATTAGCCATTTAGGCAATGCAATACAGTCATAAACTTTGTGATTTGCCTTAGAACAGATAAATCATATTCTAATTCTTCCATGGACCCTTCATCATTTTATTTGAGGTCTACCTAAGAGAAAGTTCACTGAAACAAAGTTCAGGGAGTAGAGAAGATTGTAAGTCATTTTCCTTGTGTACTTGCAATCAGTGCATAAAAGCATAACTCATTAGCATGTGATTCAATAGCTCAATTCTATAGAACGACTGGTAATTCCAAATTTTATGTTTTGAAAGGAAATTCTAGAATTATAGTTGGCAAACCAACATAGACTGTACAACATCAATTACAAGAACGTTGGCTTCTGGAGCCTTGTGCAACATATCTTGGGAAAAAAAATTAAGTCCACATGAGGCCCCCCTTAATTATGTGGTAAACATCATGCCATCTCTAAACCTCTCGACTTTTATTTTCCTGTGTGCACAGGCACAAAAGACCAAAAACATACTTCTTCAGATCAGCTATCATCAAATGGTAAATAAACCAGGTATACTAAATAAGTGTTGTCCTCCAAGATCATTTAGCACAATATGAATATTTCACCCTTACTAACAATGCATTGCCCCAAATACAACTCAATATATAGAAACTGAAATAGAAAGCACATTACTCGACATGTTTTGTGCAAAAAATCTCGCAGAACGCACTTGGTAATTCTTCGAAGCTGTTCGGAAGGGTGTTGCATAAGCATTACTGGAATCAACTTACTGAACCTCGCCTCCAACTTAGAAAATGCCACTTCCTGTCATCTCCTTCCACTTGTGAGCCAAAAAAAAAATTTCCTGAAGAGAAAAAAATACATGTACAACTCATTAGTTCATTGTACCATGTAAATCAGCGAATTAAACTGTTTGACAAGATTCTTCATCTAAAATCTAAAGAACAAAGAAAACTAAGATGAACTCCACAAATCAAGGGTCTTGTGATTGGTTAGAATTTAAATGTTGGTAAAACCATTGGGAATATCATAGTCGTTTGCTAGCAAATTAGCCTCTTACATTTATATAATTCACGAGGATAACTATAACTCATAAGTAATACAAGTGACATTATCTTGGTAGATAGTGATATGCGATTCCGATGAATCTCCACATGAATTCACATGAGACCAATCATTCTGTAAAGCCATACACATCTTGTGATGTTAAATAAAAATAACTATTGCAGAATGATCACCAGAAGGACCCATTTTGAGTTTATTCCGAAGTATCCCTCATAACACTACTCTAGCAAACCCAATCTTTGCTATGACACTGTTTGGAATCAGATAATTAGCCACTATCCATATATCACACCATGGCTCCGTCTTGACTTTCCCAATAGAATTAACCAATACCTTTTGTTGGGACTTGCACTCTCAATAAATTGCAAGCAATACGAATAAAGGAGACAAAGAAAGAGACCAAAATGATTCTCTCATATAAATTCCAATGTAAGACACCCACTTATATACCGGAAAAGCTTATCCGCGCTCGCTCGTTGGAGCGATCGAATCGATCAAAAGCGAAACATTCACCGACAGGTTTCCTCCTAGGGGTGTGTTGGTAGGTATCTCTGCCCCAACATACATCTTGTGGGAGGCATTCCTCCTATACAATTGATACATGTTTGATTCCTCAACAATTAGTACCATACCACTAATTGATTAACATGCCCTCAGTCAGCTGTCAGCTAAAATAAAAAGGCTCTAGCAGCAAGATTGCCTCTTGTCTTAGAGCATCCCCAACGGTTCCCATATCCGAAAATAACCGCCATTTAGGGGAAGTTGGCCCTAAAAAAGCTCGTCAACAGTTCTCATAAATACGCACAATTTATGTGATCCGTAAATTCTTCAAAGAGGTAATATCAACGGTAGTCATACAACTTGCGTTCAATGTTCAGTTTGTTTACAAATCTTGTAAAATACAGAATTGTGATCATATAACTTGTCATCTCGTGCAAATATGACCACTCCATCCATATCCGGACAGTACCCCATGCTTACATGGCATCCCACAGTGACAGAAACAGATTTAGAAATGAGAAATAAAAAGGGTGCAGTCGGGGTTCAAACTAACGACTTCATATACGTGATGGCACTAGCGAACCGCTCCACCAAGCACAATTTCCTGCCCGTGCGAAGATACATTTACTTTTATACTGAACGCACATTTTTATTTCTCGATTCTATTTTCCCGGGTTCAGCCAAAAATAGGTTTCCAAAAAATCTTTTTTCGCAAGGAATGTTCAAATGAAATTCGAATTTAAAAACACGTCAAAATGTATAATGTTTAACCCAAAACGTACACAAACTTGTTCACGGGCAAGAAATTTTTTCGATTCTGTTTTTTTTTTGGAAGGGGCTGCAAAATCAGGTTTTCGAAATATCTCGGCAATTCCGGGTTTTTTTTGCCCAAAATTTTGAATTCAACTTTTTAATGTCTAAATATATTTAAAATGAGCATGAATAACATAAAAAATAATATTTCCCAAAGGGGGGGGGGGGGGTTCTGATATTGTATGGCCTATCTTAGGATTTAAGTTACATCCATGTATTGTTAGACTAGTTTATCACGTTTAGATTCCAAAATTTCGGGCGCTAACAATTTTTGATCTTAATGGAAATTCGGCCCTAGAAAATTTATTTAGATACGAGTGGTCGTCATTGCAAAAATATAAAATTCAGTGTTTCTCTTTATAAACACAAAATTATTTTAGTATAAAGTTGTATTAAAGTTGAAAAACTTGGTGCGGTGGTTAACCCATAAGGTCGGGAGATCAAATCCGTCTCATACACCTTTTTTCTGCAAAAATTATCCACGTGCGGGTGAAGAACCCCTGGTTGACCCACTGACAGGCGGGCCAACGGAGATTAGCCTAACCCGTTGTTAGCGTCCCACTGACTTATGGCCCCGCCCCACCTTAATAATCAGTTAATGACATGTGGGCCCATTTATTTGATTAACCAAAAAAACTTTACAACGTTGACCGTAACCCTGTTTCACCTGTCATTCACTTTACGCTGGGGCTTATATGTGTATAATTAAATATTTGTATAGAACTTTTAAGGTGGTCAACCTGCGCTGGTGGGGTGGATTTACATGCAAGTGTATTATTAGGTGGTTGTGGGTTCGAACATATCAGCTGTTTCTTTTTTTATTTTATTTAAGGGCCTTTGTTCGTAATTAAATAAACTCGAGAGGGTTCTATGCAAAAAAAAGACGCACGCTTTGTTCATAATTAAATAAATTCGAGGGGGTTCTGTGTAAAAAAACGCATGCGTCGTTCTGAAGCGATACTTGCCGCTGACAGTGGGCATGCAAGCCACGCCATCGTCGGATACGCACGCAAACATCAACTTGTCACTGACAGTGGGCACGCAAGCCATGCCAGCGCCGGATATGCACGCAAACATCCGGAGTGACAGTATTTGCACCTAAACACAAGTTAGATGACCAGAAAACCGTATTTTTTAAGTTTTAGCACCAAACTACACATCCGACGCAAGTTCAATGACTACCAACGATATTAGCTCTTCTTCAAAACTCCCCCTTCATCTACGAGAAGATGACACTTCCGTAAAAGTGCCACATCAGCAACATTTACCTAACCGCCATCGGAGTCTGACGTGCCGCTGCCACACCCACCTCGCCGCCGCGCCGACATCGAAGACCGTCGTGTCGCTATCGCGGACCACTGCCACTCCGCTGACTGCCACGCCGACGATGACCATCGCCGGCGCGCCGCCCACCCGCCGCCGCTAACCACCATCTTCCGCTGTCAGCCGTCGTCGGAGTTCGCCACCGCCCAAAACCACTTTTAGAGGAAGCTTGAGAAAACACCTCACATGTCAACTTACCCTAAATTTTACGCACACCCCGTAAAACCACTTTTACATGGAGTTTTTTTATAGGAGTTGAGAGTCTCTTATTACATAAATAGTAAATTTGTATGAGAATGGCCGTTTTGGCTCTGGGGTGCATATGCTCTTGGATGAATAGTAATAGTAAATTCAAAAGGAATAGTAAGTAAAATTAAAAAATTCTGATTGTGTAGATGTTCTTGTTAGTGTAACAAGTGTGCTTGGCAATTTTCATGCGAAACGGGATAACAATGCTTCATTGATGAAAACAACAAAATTAAGTGTAACATTTGGAGGTAATATTTGGCGTTCGATTTGTTTTGTTTTCACAGGTCAAAATGCTTAAGCTTTCCCCCTAAAAATTTGTAGGTAGCATTTCAGTGTGACAATAAATCCATGTTTTCCCCCTTTTTTGACATTTGCAAACAACATTTTTTATGCTCCCAAAATCGGATTTCCGATTTGTATGCGGCATCAGTTCTTGTGAAATGTCAATGTATATATTGTACAAAAGCTATTGATATAGCTTTAATTATTTTTACGAAATAGCTTACGTATTATACATACAAAAAGTCCTCCATTAAAAAAAAAAACTACGCACAAGTAATTGTGTACAGTAAGCAGGAGAACATGAAAACAATGGCTACAGACTAGAGATAAGAGAGGGAGCCTCTGCTGCTTAAGGCGCTAAACCGATCGAACGGGGCCTTGGTCGTCATGCCGGGACGCGCTTGCAGCGGCACCAGAATGCGGTGCCGCCGCCCTTGCCCTGCGCCACGGCGATCTCCTCGTCCACGTAGAACCACAGGAAGAATGGGTCCTTGGTGCTCGGCTCCCTGCTCATGTCGCCGCCGCCGAAGGGGATCTCCAGGGGACCGAGTGGCCCGACCTTGACGCGGATTCGCTCGAAGACGAAGGCCAGGATCTTCTTCTTCCACGACAGCCGCCCCTCGAAGCTCAGGCTCCCCACCGGGCCCAGGTACACCCCGTTCTCGATCCTCTGGCCCTGGGGAAGAAGATGGCTTCAGAGTTTCAGTTACAGGAAAGTGTCTGTCAGTCAGGCAAGTGGCTACTGGATTGCTGAATCATCGCTGCTTTTCATCTGTTCGTCCAGAATCTGATGCCATGGATGCAATGCGAGAGAGTTGCTCACCGCGGCGTCGAATCGCTGGACGGCGGTCACCGGGAAGTAGCTCCCTTTCTCAAGCTTACCCTGCGAGGCATTCAGACAAACCAATTGATTAATTAACGACCAAATGCAAACTGCAAGTCTGAAGCTTGAAATTCAGGTATGTGTTTGTTGGCTTGCTCACCTGGGCGGTGAAGATGAGCATCCATGTCCTGCCGGGGGACTCGGTCCCGCCGAGCGTCTCGAAGAAGGTGGAGGTGTCGAGCTTGGCCTTCTTGATCTTGGCCAGCGCCGCCAGCACCTCCGGGGCGGGAACCTTCCTCATCTTGGCCGCCTCCTTGAGCACCTTCACGCTCTCCGCCACGGCCTGCGCTGAACCAGAACCAAGAAACCATCTTAAATGGCAGCCAAATTGGGGGCAGGTTTTGTCAGTGAGACGGAGATGGGACTCTGCTTGCCAGGACATGACGTTGCTCGCTACTCACCGATAGGTCAGAGGATTCTTCCGGTGGCGGAGGGGGGGACGTGGAGGGCGCCTTCTCGACGTTCGGCCACGCGGCGGCGGCGACGGTCAGCGAGAGGCCGCGGGGACGGCGGGGGCTGGAGCGGAGGCCGAGCAGCGCCGGGGCGTGCACTCGTCGAGGCAAGCGCGGGGAGGAGGCTGGAGCGAGCGTGGAAGGGTGGAGCAAGGAGGCGGACGGGGCCATCTTCTTGCGCTTGCTCAGGTAGCCAGGTTGCTCTGTTCTCCGACGAGGTGCCGAGATGGGTACCACGAGTTTGGAGTGTGTGGCTCTGTGGCGTGGAGGAACGAGGGCCGTGTGAGTGGAGTGGACACTTGGGGAGATTTTTTTACGGTGCATCATGCTGCTCAATATGGTGAGTAGTATTAAATTGATCCAACGGTCTTGATAATTTCTAATTAGGGGTAAATTTGTCCTTTTCAAGGTTTAATTGTAATTAAAATATGATTACCCGCCTGGATGCCGTCGTCCCCAACCTCCGCCATCCCGATCTCGCCAATAATCTCAGCCGACCCAGCCTGCAGCCTGCCGCTGGCCGACCCAACCTCGGCTATCCCAATGCCACTTGCAGGCCGCCGCCCGCAGGACCTCCGTCATCCCGGGGCTGCCTGCCCTTCTCCCCTGCGTCAGCCCTCCTCTCCATGGTCGTGTCTCGTCATCCCGACGCTGCCTGCCCTTCTCCCAGCAGCTATAACACACTAATCCATCACACACACACTACTAATCCGGCGTCACTTGCGCTCACACACATCCAGAACTAAGCTAGCAGTCGCTCATCATCCATCCAGCACACGCACACAGCCATTAGTACGAGAGGAGAGAGTGGAGGGACTGAGCCACCTACGCAAGGGAGGAGGGGCTTACGAGGACGCCGTACGTCTGATCGCAATGGGGGGCGTCGGTGGTGACGGTAACACACACAAGAGGAAGCGATCTCGGAGATCGGCGTCCGAGTAGACGGCCGCAGAGCGGCTGCGTCGCCGTCAAATTACTGGGCCGGCCTGTGTGCGTCGGCGACCTCGGCGTGTCCTTGGGCTGCCTGAGTTTTGATTTGATTACTACCCAAAATACCCCTAAAATCTAAATATACTACCCAAATCATGCTGTAGTATCAGATAATCTGGTGCGTTCGTCAGACTTAAATGGACGGCTAATTTATCTTTGATGTACTGTAAAAGGTCTCCACTTGGGGTGGGCGCACACGTCGACGAGGCCACCGTAATTCCACGGCTTCGAAACTTTTTTTTTCCCAAATCAATATATACTTTGAATTTCCTCTCGACTGTCTGAATTCCCCCCACTTTGACATCTCTACTCCTAAAAGGGGAGTCTGCGGTTGTGATGATGCATTGGGATGTTGTTCGTTCACTTCGTTCGCCTCCCCCACCTGTCCTACAATCTCCCGTTCGACTCCACCGATTTTCCCCAAAAAGATCCCACCTCCCGACTTGTTTTTCCATCCTAGCAGAAAACCGCAGAGAAGAAAACCTAAAGGGAGAGTATATGGTTGTGATGGTGCGTTGGTATGTTGTTAGTTCGCTTCATTCGCCTCCCCCACCTATCCTATAATCTCCCTTCGACTCCACCGGTTTTCCCCAAAACGATCCCACCTCCCGACAGGTTTTTCCCTCCTAGCAGAAAATCGGCAGAGAAGAAAACCTAAAGGGGGAGTCTGCGGTTGTGATGGTGCGTCGGTACGATCTTCGTTCGCCTTCCCCACCTAACCTACAATCTCCCTTCGACTCCACCGATTTTTCCCTGATGTCATCCCGTCACTGATGTCGACTTTGTTCATTCTTGGGTGCATTCCAACAGAAGGAGGACTTCTGACTGAACACTTTCTTCATACCTGAACATGCAGAGAAAACAAAATAACAAATACATCGTGGAGCGAGGCTAATACTATGTAATAATCAGAAGTGCAGTGAATATAACTTGCAGCAAATTCTGCAACCTTGACTGGGCCAGTTCACGCTGTGAATTCAGTTTTTTTTTCCAACTGCAAAAGGCATGAAATATCACAAACGTATAGAAAAAAAGCGAGTTTTTCTGTGAGAGAGATGCAGGCTTTTCATGACAGAGGAAAGGAATGGCAATCAGCTGCTGCCGCTTGTGTTCTACTAAATCTGCACAAAATTGACCCTAACTGAATTCAGCAACAGCACAAAGCTGCAAACAAGACGAACCTGCATTGGTCTTCATCCCGAGGCGCCTCTTTACACAAAAGCGAACCGCGCCTGAACCATCCGCTTGCGCTCATGCCTAATCGCGCCTGATACCGAATAGTGAAACTCGGTGAGACCGACCTGGTTCAAAATGTGAACGTTAGGCTTTTCGGTGGGACCGACAATACCAACTCGATGAGACCGATGCGCTAGGGTTAGGGCGAAACCTCGTCTCGGTGACCAATCACATGAACTCGGTGAGACCGATTTCAGTAATAAGCAAACAGAGACTTGGTCAGGCAAACTCGGTGGGACCGATCACTCATTTCGGTGAGACCGAAACGTTACGAAAAGGAAATAGAAAGTTTGCATTGCCAACTCGGTGGGACCGATCGCTCATCTCGGTTAGACCGAAACGTTACGAAGGGAAACAGAGAGTTTGCAATCCCATCTCGTTGAGACCGAGATCCCTATCGGTGAGACCGAACTGATTAGGGTTTCTGGCACTGGCTATGTCAAGTGAACTCGGTGGTGCCGGATAGATCAAATCGGTGGGGCCGAGTTTGACTTTAGGTTTAGGACATATGTGGAAATGAGAAAGTGGTTGAGGGCTTTTGGAGCATATCACTAAGCATTTTGAGCAAACAAGCCATTAAGCAACACCCCATCCCCTTTTAATAGTATTGGCTTTTCCTATGGACTCAATGTGATCTTGGATCACTAAAATGAAAATGTAGAGTCTTGAGCTTTTGCCAATATGTGTCCTTAGCATTTTGAGGGGTCCACATCTCTAGTCCATGCCATACCAATCATTGAACTTTCTGAAACATTAACCTTGAATGGATATTAGTTCAATGAGCTATATGTTGTTATGAATTACCAAAACCACCCGGGGATTAGTTGCACTTTCAATGCACCGTAGTTGCCCCCGTCGGCGAGGCTGCCACCGCCCCAAACTCCGGCGAGCCCCCATCAATGGTGCCAGTACCAGGGATTCTCTCACAAACCCTAGCAAAGTGACATGGGAATGAGATGAAACCCTCTAGGTCGATCGACTCACCTTCGCGAAGGAATCGCGCGTCCACCGTGGCCCCGCTCTTGCCGATTAGCACGAGGCGCATCGCATCCCTGCGTAACCAGCTCACGCCGTCCTCGTCCACTAACAAGGGTGCATGGTCTGAGATTGCCCTCTGCATCACGTGCATCGATGCCAGTGGGTATTTCTGTTCCCATTCCACACTTGCAAGCACTCTGTCCAGCTTCTCATATGAAGGATTAGGTAGCGTGTTTGCCCAAGTGAACTGCCTACCCGTGAGTTCAATCTCTCTGAGATTAAGACTCTCAATGATCATATTGAACATAAAGGACCACCGCCCATCAAAATGATCATTATTCTTTTCTTCTTTCCTCCTAATGATGTTAAAATCCCCTCCCACTAAGATCGGTAACCTCTCATCCCCGTAGATCCTAACCAGATCAGCTAAGAAGCCAAGAATTCAGGCTTAAATTCGGGTTGGGCTGCGCCATACACCGCCCGAATTGGATGGATTTAGGCTTAAATTCGGGTTGGGCTGCGCCATACACCGCTACGAGAGACCATCGGAATCCATCCAATTTGGACCTTACCCGGAACTTAACTGCATAATCCCCTCTTACTACATTTAACACCTCTAGTGTTTTGCACTTCACCCCCAAAAGAATCCCACCGGATCATCCACTAGGAGGCAAACAATGCCAGTCAAAATCAATTCCTCCAGTCAAAGTTCCGAGGAACTGCGAGGTGAAGTTATCTCTACCTGTTTCTAGAAGTGCAATGAAATCAAGTTTATCCTCAATGGATGCTTCAGCCAGGAACCTTTTCTTAGCCAAAGTTTGCTAGACCTCTGCTATTCCAAAAAAGCCCTTTCATTAGTCATCATGGAATTTTTTCTTGAGCTTGACTCTCGCACTTCTACGAATAGCCGACGTAGGATATATCTTCCTCTTCCAGGAACGTTTGGGTTTATCCACTACCATCCCCTCGTCCACATTACTAGTGGCTGCTTGTGCATCAGACACTAGAATAGGAGAATTGACATGTCCCTCGGACTCCATCCCCCCTGCCTCACCTTTGGCATCTGAAGTAGGCAATAGTCCGTCACAAAAACTCTCTAGTGCAGATATTGCCAAATTGTTAATACCAGCGTCCGTCATAGGTCTAACAACCGCTAAATTCTGGATCAACTCAGACGCTCTCTCAGCCTCTAAGTCTAGAATATCATTGACTTATTTAGCAATTTCTTTCTCGTTAGACCCAAGCGAAACTCCTAAATCGTTTGCCTTACAAATAATCTCATGCTCAGAAAATGCATAATAGAACACTGCTTATTAACTGTCATACCTGTAGTAGTCTCGACGTCCCAAGCTTGGCGGCCCTCATAGCACGCCCTAGCTGTAAGTCGTCAACGTCTGGTTGGTCCTGGATCCGGTTACTGACATGCCTGCCAGCCGACACCGGGTCCTGGTGCCCACCAAAAGCGATCACCTCATCAGTAGTCCAAACCCGCAGAGACTGGTCCTTCGCCACGCACCCGTCCGTCTTGACAAGTCCTGGTGTAGGAGATGAGGCCGATAGGACGCCGCCTGCACCTCCTCCCAACGTCCCCTCCTCCAGTGCAACCACTCCAGTGGTCTCCGGTGTCGATGAAGACAGCGCCATCTGAGGCACCGAACTGTGCACGGGTGAATCAGGAGACTCCTGCCCACAACTCACCCACGCCGGTACCGCATCCGTACGCCGGGAAGAACCATCTGGTCGCAATGTAGAAAGCTCTGATGTGGAATCCTGAGGTGGAGATATATGACCCTGGGCCTCCTGCCCAGCGTCTCCTTCCCCCACCCCCACCCCCGCCACCAAAAGCTGCTGCGAATATGGCATGGTGTGCCTCTGTCCGGAGACCTCCTGTCTCGTACTAGAGACAGACGTACCCAACACCACCGTCGGGCGAACAACTCCAGAAGATGGTGCCATTAAAAGAGGTGGCAACAAGTGCTCTGAAAGATCATCCCTCTCGATGCGATCACTCCAGAGGCGAGGAGGCGCAGAAGAAGGCTCGAACGAACCAAATCTCAGTGCGTTCATGGGAGTAGAAGCCGGTGGTGCCGCCCCCTTCTCTGGCGCAGACATAACTGGTTTTCCACCTGACCTGTGAGAATCGTCCCGTGAACCGCTATCATCTCCCTTCTCTTTGTTTTCTGTGCCATCATCCTTATCAGTCATATCCACGTCGCCCCCTCCGTTCAGCTCCTGGAACATAATAGAATCCTCCAACTCAATGTCCAGGTTATATATCATACCCGCGTGCGTCCATCTAACGACATCCGGTATGTCCTCAATGTCCACAACACTCACGAGCAACCTTGCAACCCCATGTGCACGAGTAAAAGGCATATCCACATGTTCAGTCTTGCCGATGAGTGTCCCAAGACTGCACGTTACCCGCACGTCATTAAGAGGCTTAGACGGTGCCCCTGAAAAGTGAACCCAGACCTGAGATAGTGGCGTATCCTTTGGTTCTGTTTGCTTCCAATCATCAAACTCTAGGATACAGTCAGTACCGGGCACCCGGCACAAGCCAAACTTAAGGAGCTTCTTCAGATCCTCCATCGATGGAAAATCAACCTTATACAAGTTATCCTCAAGCCTGATAAGCTTTTAATGAGAGTTCCCCGGAGCAAGCTCATTCAGCCTTTGCACAATCTGCGCCTCTGACAAGAAGCCTTTTGTCACTTTGACCACGACCGTAGTCGAAATCTGCGGCGTGTCCGGGGCAACAGTAGCACTGGGTGACTCAAAAAACATCAGTTCGGAGCAACACACCCCATATATGGTGACCCCCGGTATGAGCTCCAGCAACAGTGGACATTCTCCCGATGCATGCATAGGTTTAAGACAAGTATCACATAGCTCCGTTGTGCATTCAGCAATAAAATGTCCCTGCTCGCCACATCGAAACAAAGCATTTTCTCTTTCTTGCGAGCCCACTTCGAGGCTCTATCGCCATCCGACTTGTCAGAAGATTTGTCACTAGCAAGCTCACGACCCTTCGTCGCATTTGGCTCGGCAGCCGGCACCTTCGCTACTGCAAGCGCGGTCACCGCTGCCATGGCCTCACCCGTCAAAGCCGGTGGATGAGCTACAACCGCTGTCCCCAAAGACGCCACCGGCTCCACGGGGTTCTCAGTTTCCATTATAGCCGGTGGAGGAGGCGGGCGTTGACGGTGTTGGGGTGGCCGCCTGCTACCTCCCCTGCCCCCGCAGAAGCCCCGATAGCCTCCATGGTGCCTGTAATCCGGGCCCGACGCCCCCTCTACGAAGTCACCCGGAGGTCCGTAGAAAGGACGATCAGACGAACCGTCACTTTGCCAAGCATAGCCGCGGCCGCCGCCCGTTGACGACGAGCCCTTATGCTGACCATCCCCGTAGGTGTTGAAACCATCATCTCCCCACTCGGCCTCAGGGAGGTACCCGGCAGCCATGCGCGGCACCAGCAAAGTCCCTGCCCGACGCAAAATCGCACCCGCGAGCCGTGGTAGGAGGAGGAGGCCGTGCAGAGCTGAGCGACGGGCCGCCCCTTGGCAGCGGTGGCGCGGCCTTGGGCGGCGGTGGCGCGGTCTTATTCGGCGGCTGACCATTCCTGCGGCCGGTCATGGCTGCCCACGCACTCGAAGAAGAAACCGAGACCCTGGCTGCGCATCCCTGCGAAAGTCTAGGGAACCCAGGACGAGCTACCCGGCGAACCCTAGTTTTCGTATGTGCATGGACCCTAGTCTCCGTATGTGCATGGACCGGCTCGCGAACCGACGCGACCTCATGCACAGAGACCTAGGCCTCACCGATCCGATCGGTCTCCTGGGTCACGCTCTGGGCCTCATACCCAATGCGAACTGAGCCCAGTACCGATTCAGCTGCTCCTGGCCCACCGAGGCCCAGCAATTGATTCAAACGATCCCGTCTTGCCGCTCGGATCTCGCCTATCTTGACGGCCGCCGCCGACGGATGAATCACCACCGGGAGAACCTTCTTCTTTCTAGTAACCTTCGTCCACCCATCCGATGGAAAAAAATCTAAGAAAGTAACTTGCGGCACACTTACCTTGGGGAGGGGACCCATCCATGGCTTGATCTTCAGCGCAAACGATTTGCAGAGAGCTACTGGACTTGGCCCGAAGACCATCCTGTCCTTGCGCCTCTCGCCAAGCGTGCCCTGCACCGATTACGCAGTGGCGGGTAGCGACATCGCCGACCGCGGCCCTGGCAACGCCTCCCTCTTGCATCCAGCCGCCTGTTGATCGTCAGCGTCATCGTCCTCCTCATCGGCGAGGACCCGAAACCTACCCCCAAACCGCGGCTCTGGCATTGAGTGTTTAGGTTCCGACGTGAGATCCACGATCTCGATCTGATCCTCCAAGTTTAACGAACCCTGCAAGCAATCAACAAAAATAACCTAAAAAACGTCAATTGTCAAACGCGTACCTTCGGAGATCCGCTCGTCGTCGTCCAGGTAACGTACAACGAGGATGTCCTCCTCTAGGTCTCTCACCGTCATCCATCTCGACGAAGAGTGCGCATAGAGAATTCCCTCTCTCCATCTTCCGGCCTCCCGAACGTCCTCGAAGCGAATCCGCCACCTCGCCGGATCCAGATACCCCGAGATCTGATCCCAATCTGCCGCCGAATCGGAAGATCCGCGTGGAGCCGATCGCGGCGTCCGCTCCTGAGCTGCCGACGTCGTCGCCGGTGGTTGCGAGGGGGGTGGTTCCGGCTGGAGGCGGCAGGGTCGCCGCTCCATCTCCCTCTCCCTCACGACTCATTTCCCGCGGCCTTCTGCGGCGAAACATTCTTTGCCAAAATACTCTCTGAACTCTATGTATGACTGAGGTACTATTTGTCGCAGTACCCTGACATAGAGTCCTAACTCACACAGGTTTGAGAGATTTGAGGGATCTCTATTTATCCACTCTGGCACTCTAGTGAATTGGCCGAGTGACGATGATATGAAGCTGCGGAGGTGTCTGGGTGGCACCCAATGTTTCCCCAATAGATCCATGGATCCAAAAGAACAACCAGCTTGGAAATATATAGTTTGGATATTCTATAGCTTGCACAGGCACTCCACAAAAGCTTCCTCAAACTTCAAGCTGAAATCATATAACCAAATATAGAGGACCCTCAATCTTGACACCTTGTGCAACTCTTGGACGATGTTTCGGTGGCCACTTATGCTAGTCAGCACTTCCAAGGACGTCAGATTCCCCAAACCATCTGGAAGCTTCTGACAACCACCATCGACATATAGACACATCAATCTTCTCAGCTTAAAAACAGCCGCCGACAGTTCTTTTAGACCTATATTGTTACTCACATCCAGCACTTGCAAAAACTGTAGCTTCTCTATTTCAGATAGGAGTCCACAAATAGTACACTGTCAATGTAGCAGATAGCAGGTGGGTGAGAAATAAATGACGGGAGACATATGATAGCTCTACAACATGCATGGCACACAAAATAGATTCTAGGATTTTGAAATATGAGCACATGGATGGCTGGGAAATGCGGGTACTCCTCTAGCACACCACAAGATGTGGTCCTATGAAAATAATAGTCAACTGAAAACAAATAGGTCAGTCCATTTTTTCTGCACCGTCCGATGTACAAAGAACGGGCAGATGTCTTTCATCTACCTTCAGCCAATCAGTGTTGACGATCTTCCTCGAAACACAAGCGACCACCGGTCTAGTCCCCTGCCTCCGCCCTCCCCTCGACCTCACCGCACCGCCGTGCTTGGCACTGCCCCTGGGCATCCCTTTAAGCCCCGTCGACCTCCAGATCAGGCGCAAGCAGCTCTTGCGCCCCACACCCCTAAGATAGACACCGATGCGCCGCTTCCCCTACGAACAGGCGGACTAGGTGCTCCGCACGCCTAAGTGGGTGCTGCTTCTTTTAATTGTGAATCAACTGAGCTGAATTGAAATCCAGGCAGGCGACTGACGTCTAGCTAAGGTGAAATAGTAAATGGGGAAAACCTTGTGCATTTAGTATTATGAAGAAGGTGCAGTAAGAAGAGGTCAACTAGTTTCTTTCGTGGGATGAATACGGTGTGAGCAGAGATGTATGATTTGCACGAGTAAGGGAAGAGGAGTACCTCTTTCTGCTGCCAGTGCTGTGTCCTCCTTCTGTTTTTCCAACGATCTTCTTGTGGTTCGTTGGAAACAAGATGTTGTGGAGGACGGTGGGGCCTTGGACAAACCCATGGCCAAGTTGTCGAGTGTGGTGCGGTGGCCGTCTGTCGGCAGCGGGGAAGCAGATCTGAGGCGGCGAACGACGGCTTAGCGTGAACAGCAGGTGCGGTGGAAGGTTGCAATAGTGGAGCGGCTGCGGTGAGGCGCAGGACAGCGTGGTCGAAGTGGTTCGGGTACATCGCACATCGGCGTCGGCGTCGTGGAGGCAGCTCTGCCTCGGCTTCAGCTGCTAAGTCCTTGAGGGCGTTGTGGTTGCGGTTGCGGTGGACGACGACGTCGGGGTACCGGCTCCGGCGTGATGTAGGAGGGCGGCGGTGGATTGGGCGTGATGGGGTGGAGGACGGAGGAGGCTGGGGTTTCACGTATGGTGGAGAGGGCGTTTTGGCGCCCATGGAGTATGAATGGGGAAACGGAGGGAGGGGGAGCTAAGGGGGAACAATGTTTTAGTTTGGGACGCGCTTGTTTGAAATTTGGGGAAAGTTACAAACTTTGCCACCATCTAAAATTTCGGACATATTGTGGGTCAGGGGTAGGACGGTAATCTCAGTTGTCCCAAATAGTGGGCGGGATAGATTTCTGCCGATCGCATGGGTGTTTAGGCGCCCACGGTGTATGAATGCTTCTCGGAGGCGGTTGACTGGCGTCTTCGTGAAGTTAGAAACCTACCTCGGTTTAGACCTTTGGGCATCGGGCCGATAGGCTACACGTCTCAGAGACAAGACAATAATTTCCTACCACCAAACATTGGTCTCGCGTGGTTTTGGGCGACCAGAGGCTTATTTGGCGCTTCGTTCAATATTTGGGAGCAGAAGCAATAACGTTTATAGTTCTCTTGAATTGAACTTTCAGGATCTGTCAAACTTCAAAAATCTTGACTCTTGAAAATCCTAAAACTACGATTATTTTGGAATGGAGAGGGTACATTTGAATCCACATTTTGCACGAGTATATATTAAAAAAATTGTAGCTTAGCTCAATTCATGCATGGTTCCACATATAATCTCCTTGGTTGCAAAAAAATAGTTAGACATGTGTATGAATATATAGCATGTTTGTGATTGGGGTGTGTACAAGTACACGTGAATACCAGCCATTGTGTGTGTGTGTGTACATATATATATATACTATCGATGAACTAGCCCCCGGGCTTGTATAACATAGTCGGGGCCTAGGGTTACAAATCATACTCGGCTTATCGTCAGTGGGTATAGAGTCCTCCACGACTCTGGAAACTTCGTCTTGTACGTCGAGTCCTTGATGGGTCTTCGTATAACGCGTCTCGGTTCGACCTATGTGGCGCGGGACGAAACGAACCTATGAGTCCTCACCTCGACCCACCACACCTAGAAATGATGTGCCCACCATACCACACACACCATCGACCACTAAAAAAACAATCATATACAATAGTACAAAGTTATACATGAAAGTTAATTGCATGGTGCATCCATTGATATTTGTTCCGTATTGTGAATGTTTATATTTTCTTCTATGAAACTAGTCACGGTAAAGAGAAACGAAGGGCATATATCTCTCTCTCCACCGCACACCCCTCTCTCTACACCAATTTCACGTACGCACACAAACTATCTCTTGGCCCTCAAAAAGTATGCCCCTGACACATTCATGCGTGATGGTCACTGTATTTCAAGCGAAAGCACTATACGGTCACTGGACTTTAGAATATGCTGATTACGGTCACCATATACATTTTTGTGGTGATCATATAGTCTCTATTCACCGTAAGTCTCCGTATTTTGTTGATGACACTGGCGGTCATTGTATTTGAAGCATGCTCCGTATTTTGTTGATGACACTTACAGTCATTGTATTTGAAGCAAAAGCATGATATGGTCACTGGACTTCAGAATAAGCTCATTATGGTCACCATATATATTTTGTGGTG
The DNA here is from genome assembly GCA_011799875.1 of Thinopyrum elongatum. Lineage (NCBI taxonomy): Eukaryota > Viridiplantae > Streptophyta > Magnoliopsida > Poales > Poaceae > Thinopyrum > Thinopyrum elongatum. The sequence goes on from CM022299.1 coordinate 16,863,914, forward strand.
TGAACCAACCTGTGGTTGGATGGTTAGGAGGAAAGTGGTATCCCCAGCCCACCAGGGTTCAAGTCCTAGTGCTCGCATTTATCCTGGATTAATTTCAGTATTTCCGGCAATGTGCGTTCAATGGGAGGAGACGTTCCCCTCGACAATGAGGCGCCTACGGTGACTTCGTAAAATCTCAAGATGATATATGCTGGCTCACTCTCTCGAAGGTGCTCATAGGGGTGTATGCGCGTATATATGAGCGCTTGCGTCTATGCTGTGTTAAAAAAATACATGTGGTGATTATACGGTCACTGGCTCACCGTACAGCTCCGTAATTTGTTGATGACACGATCAATTGACAAGTCAAATGGTCCTTGTGGCGCAACAAGTGTTGCACCATCAGTGCATGTTACCGTGGGGCCCACCTATCAGCGCGTATATGAAAGAAACGGTAGCTTGCGTCCGTACTGTGTTAAAAAATACATTTTGTGGTGATTATACGGTCACTGGCTCACCGTACATCTCTGTAATTTGTTGATGACATGATCAATTGACCAGTCAAACGGTCCTCGTTCATCAATGCACATTACCATAGGGCCCATCTGTCAGCGCGTATATGAAAGACAGAAATGCTAATAAATTATTGGTCGGTGGGGATTCGAAGTAGTGACCTCAGGTTGGCAGGCCGCGCGCCCTAACCAGAGCGGACAAGGTCGCCTTGTGATGATATGCTGAGATGGACCTTTTAATGGCACGCACGCACGCATGAGCTACTATGGTGAATACAAACACATCACATGTGACAACCTGGTTTTTGCTCCTGTTTTTTTTCCTTCGCGGGATTTGACTCCCGTCTTTTTTCTCGGTGTTATTGAATTTTCTTTAGCTCTTGGGTATATGAAGATGGTCATTTAACCTTGCCTTCCCTATCCAACCAGAGATTCTCTCCAGTACAACCTTGCCACTCAAGATATATTCTCCGGACTTTGCCATTGAAACCCTACCTTCCGAGTTACCGGAAGGAAAACCCTAATCTCTTCTGTTACAAAGGAACCCCAACTTCCTTTGATCTTTTGTCTCCCAAACTTTTCCCAGTGATCATCCTATCTTTGTAAACCCTGGATATGCAAAAATATTGCCAAGTCATTTGCAATATTTTTTATTTATAATTAATTCCTTTTTCTGGCAGTTAAAGGAATAAAATCCAGGAAAATATCTATCCATCTCCAAAGTTCATGAAAACTTGTGGATATATTCTTTGTGATCATATTGAGCTCCCATAAAAATATTGGCCATAATTAAATAGGGGAAACTGCATTTTCCTATTTAAAGCCAATATTGCATTTTGGCAGTTTCTAAAGGAACTACCATTTTGGTAGCCAGGAAAAACCCCAAATAAATTGTGGAGCTTCTCCTATCCATATCTTCACCATTTCCATCAAAACCCAAAGTTCCATAGTTCAAATTGTTAGCACAACATCAATTTGTAAATTCTGTCCAGTTGGGCAAATTGCAAAGGAAGTGCTTGAACCCTTAATCTTTTTGAGCTGAAATTTTTCATGGTGGTTAACATTGATAAATCACTCATGGAAACCAAAAACCAGCTCAATCCATCCATCCATTTTCCCACAGCAATTTTCTCAAGTTTCTGTCCATTTCAAAGCTCTGTGAAGGAAGTACCACTTTGGCATTTCCAAATGAGCTGAAACTTTTCCAGTATTTCCATACTTCCAAATCATCATCCTACACAAAATTTCAGCCCAATCCATGTAGCCATTTCTCCCCAGCATCATCATCTTCATTTCTGGCCAGATTGCAAGGTTACAAAGGAAGAACCAGATAACCTTGTCCATTTGAGCTGAATTTTTGTCAGGATGGCTACCTTAGTGGATTATTAACCCATGCCCATGATCAGGCCAAGAGGTGCCCTGTGGTGGCCACACCACCTATCAACAGTCTGCTGTTGGAAACTTGTTGATCAAGCTGCAGTCACATCAGCGCTCTCGTGCCATCCAGATGCATAGGTCAACTCAGCGAAGGACGGAGAAGACACCAGACACGGTTTGGCCTCGTGTGCGGTGTGGCAACACCATGGCCATGCGGTGACCATGTGCAGTGCACGCCAAGGCAGTGCACCGCGTGACCAGAGGCTTCTGGAGCCCTCTCCGGCAGGCTCCGGCTTGTCTGGGAGCGCCGGCGAGCTGCCCACCGCACGCGTGTGTCCTCTGGAAGCCTCTCCCCTCGTCCCCTAGCTCGTTGGCCGCCTCTGCCGACGTCGATTCCCCGCTCGAACACCGCCACCTCGCCGAGCGCCTGGAAGCCTCGGCCGTCGTCACGTAGCCCTCCCCGAGGCTATTTAAGGCGCCCACGAGACTCTCCCGAGCAGCAGCAAGCCCAGCCCCTCTCTCCTCGAGCTTCTGGAGCTCTCCACTCCCCCCATGACCGAAGCTCCGCCGACGGCCCTCGCTCAAATTCGAGCAAACCGAGCTCCTCCTCCACCCCTGACCTCTCCACTAGCTCCTATCCATGCCAGAGATCCTCCCCTTTCCCTCTGCTCATCACCGGAGCCATGGTGGCCGCGCCTCCCCGTAGTTGGCCGCCGCCTCCTGCCCTCTGCTTTGCCAAGCTCCGCGGCCACGCCCTTCCCCGGCGCCTACTCTTCGTCTGGACGATCGCGCTGTCTTCCTCCGGTCCCGTCGGTGGTCCTAGCTCCACCGGGGACAGCCGGAGCCGCCGGGGCTAGCTCCGACCGCGCTCCTCTGTCTTCCCGCGGGTCTCCGAGGCGCCGCAGTCTTGGCCCTCCCCGGCGTCCATGCGCAGGCCAGGCGGGTGCGGCGTCCTTCCCCTAGCCTGCCGGTGCCCTCGCCCCGGCCGGAGTTGGCCGGAGGCGGCTGGGCCAGCGCCCTGCCTGAGCTCCGCTTTTCTCGTCGTCAGGAGGTAGAAGAAGGGAACAGAGGAGAGAGAAGGATAAGGTGGGCCCCGCACGTCAGTGGCCCAGCCGGCCCGCTGACATGGATAAGTGAAGACGTATTCTCGGTGAGTACGTTTTCTATAATGAAAGCGTACTTTAGTTCCGTTTCAGACTAGAATACGCTTCCCTGCTCCGAAAACATATTACTGAGAACGCGCTTTCTGTTTTATCCACTAGGGGCTTGTTTGTGAGGAAATATTTACAGATCAGTCCATGTGCTTCAAACCTCCGTATCTTTTTTCTCCCGACTCCGGTTCAGGTGAAACCAATGCTCACGTCTTCAGTTCATCGAGCCCGTTCCGATGGTATCATTTTCATAATGTTTGCACATTCTGAAAATGACCATTTTGCCCTTGCCCTCTATCAGCCCCTCCTAGAGAGAATCTTTTCCGGCGGATTTTCCTGCGAGGGTACCGCACTTCTTCCCAGAGTATTTCATCGACCCCAAGCAAGCCGACCATCTGATATATGCCCTAAAGCATTGCTCTGTGTTATTCTTGCGTGTTCAAACTATTATAGTTATGCTTGTATGTGTAGTGGTGAACTGTATGTGACTCTGATGAACCCTTGCTTGCACTTTCTTCGATGACGGCACCACGCCTGTGTCTGAGCTGCTTTCGGCCGTCCGGGGTGGATGCCGACTTTATGTTCTCTTTTCAACAACTGGCCGTGTTTTGAGCTGTTTTTCGGCCGTCTCGGGCAGTTGTTGAATTTCTTTCTATAGTAGTGACCCTATGCTTTGAGCTGTTTTTCGGCCGTCTTAGGGAACTGCTACATTCTTTTTATCAACACCGTCTCATGCTCTGAGCTGCTTTCCAGCCGTCTTGAGCCGGGGTTGAGTTATTCCGGTAACGTCCCAGATCTGAGTTGTAAAGTCCATTCTGGTGGCTACTGGTTTCTTTACCGGTTTTATGCAAGGGTTCCGACGGTCGTAACTTACAGCTAGAACTTGTAAAGTGATAACTTGCCATTTAAATATTATTTCACTAATGACTTGTCGTGATATTATATGGAGATAAGTTGTTATGATCATGCATAGCTACTATCATCTCAAGTTATTGTGATAAACAACCATGCTGGTTAAATGATTGCTAAAGCTAAACCTAGTCGGTTGATCCAGAGTTACCTGTCCGGACTTATCCGTACAGCCACATTTGCCGGTATGGGACGGCCTTGACTTGGTCTGATCGTGTGCTCTTTTATCGGTACCACCAAATAGGGAAGGTTATGCGCGCGTGCTGCCCTGGCCCGGTAGGTGGCGATAACCTTGTGAGCCCAGTTGAGATATTTGCCGGCGTCCCAGTTTGGGACAGTTTAGTTGGCCACGATGGTGGCAGGTGTCACGAGGTGACACGAGGGCCACCCAGGACATGACCCTAGGAGGGTATGATTGTCAGTGGTACAGTGGAGGAGTCACGGGTCAGGCGGTTTTCGTTGGAGCAACACTGGTCCACCCGAATGGGATCATGAGGTCAGGTGCTCCATGGTGTGGGTAAAGTGCGCAACCTCTGCAGAGTGTAAAAATCTATTCGAATAGCCGCGTCCACGGTATTGGACAGTCCATCCAGACCTCACTAGGTGGTCAACCGTAACAATGATAATAATGATGGAAGAACCCGTCTTATGATCGGAAGTACTCAGTGACTCGTGAGTATTCTGAGGGTTGTGGGACAACCTGTAAGAGAGTAAGTTTATCAGACTTACAAAGGAGATGCATAGACATCAGATGGTGTCAGGAATATGATATGATAGCCATGGAATGGCTATGTAAAGATGGTCAGATGACCGAAAGAGTTGGATTGGATCCTGAGATTGTTCGGAGTATGGATCACTTACTTCATATGCTTTACTTTACTGCATATACTTCAGTAGTTATCTTGCTAGATAACCCTACTTTGGCATGATACTCAATATTGCTAGCTAGTTATGCCATGACATGATAATTAATATTGCTCTAATAACTAATGCATGTTTGAATGCCATGGATTGCTTTGCTTGGTGTATATGTTGGTTTGGTTTGCTTGAGAGTACATTCAAAAGTACTCAGCGACCTTTAACATGGCCAGGTTCACATAAGGATCCGTCGTCCGTCATCGAGGAGCTGGAGCGTTCGCGGGCTAGGAGAGTAACCCAGTCAGATCCCTGTGGATTGGAGCCGCACCAAGACCATGCTGCCTTATATAGAGCTTTTCCGCTGCCATCACTCTTGTGTAATATCGTCTAAGACTTATATATCCATTAATAGAAATGCCTGTGTTCTTGATACTTGTTGTAAACACGCATGCCAGAGTGATTTCCTGGGCTGGTATGCGTGGCAACCGTCTGGCTACAGTGGTAATCAGGCGGGGCACCACATCACACATGCGCACAAACATGGCCGCAACACCCGCATGCATGCATGCAATACTCACACATACACATGCACGCAGGCAACACTCGCACGAACACACGCATGCATGCAGGCAGGCAACACTGACACATAGACATGCACACACGAACACACGCATGCACGCATGCATGCAACACTGAAACGTACACATGCACGTGACACTCACTCGTACACATGCACGCACGCAACACTCGCACGTCTGCATGCACACAGCACACGACGCAAGACACACGCTCAAACTATACGTGCATGCACCCTTTGTTAAGGATATGGATTGTTACGAGTATTAATCAATCTTATTTGTGATAAGCAGAACATTGATGTTTGCAGCGGTCTTTATGAATTACAACGTATCGAACGGGCTATCAACGTATATATGAAAACTTTAAAATTCTCTTACATTATATTGTAGGCCTATCAACCTACATGAATTAGATGATGTCACAGTCAATGAACAATCATCACTACTCTTATAAAAGACCCAGTTGGTGATGATGGTGTGTGTGCCATCCAACATTTCTGACCATTAGATCTGCATCTAATGACTGTGATGTAAGTTGTGGTCTTTTTGCAACAATATCCCACTTCTCTACTCCAATTTACAGGAAACCATTTAGTATCTTGAAACCAACCACATTCCTCCCTTACCTCATCAAAACAGCACAAGGAATATATTTTGAGTGAAACATAAGATATTTTTAGTGATTTATGTATATAAATACTAGACTGTTTTATTTCAAATTTATGAATATGAATTATTCTACTTTGGATTCGTTGCAACGCATGGGTGCAATACTAGTCGGTTTATGAAATGCCCATTTCTCACCGCCCTGGCCCATCAAAAACCCCTTCCCCTCCCGCGCGCGATTTCCGCCCAGCACCAGCTGCCCGCATTCATGTGGAGCCTGCTCCTCTGCTGTGCGCTGCCCGTGTTGGGTCACTGACATGCAGGACAGGTACCCAACGGGCCCACACGTCAGTGGAAGAACGGCACGGTGTCGTATGTCAGAGTCGAGGGCACAGCCCGCTGCACGTCCGGCTGAACACGCCTCCTTGCCGCATTCAAACGCCTTCATGAAACCCGTGTGGAAGCCGAGAAACCCACTCCGGCCACACGTCCGTTCATGACTGGGCTGGCATTAAACGCAACGCCGGCCGAGCTCCTCCCGTGTGCCCTCTATTTAATCTCCTATTTAAACGAGGCCCGACACCGGCCAAGAATCGCAGACCTCCGCCGCTCCCCTATCTCCTCCTTCACCATTCTCTCCACTCTTACAATTGCTTACGAAGAGTAGTTATCCGGCATACAAGCCGACGGGGTGGCCCGCCGAGCCCGCCGGATGCGAGCTATGCAGCTCGCTGATCCACCTCCCTCCCCCCGCCTGACGGAACCAATTGCTGCCCCAAGCCGGCGCGTGGTTCAGCAACTCGCCACTCCAGGCCAGCGCGACAAGGAGCGCTGAGCTACTCTACGCCGGCACGGCGGGGAGCACGTGCGTCGTCACTGCTGTCCACGACATCGCCTCATACCGTGCCTCCCGTGTCTGCGATTGCGTCTCCCGTGTCTGTGGCCGTGACTCCCGTGCCTGCGGCCACCCCATGCAAGCAGAGACAGAAGCCGGGTGCGCGGAGAGCGACGAGTCGGTGGCCAGCACCACCGCTTCTGCCGCCATCATCGAGGAGAAGTAGAACACGGGAGGCCACCGCCACTTGGGTCCCATTAAGGTCACCACCGAGGCGACGCCAGCGTACACAACAGGTGTCTTGCCGGTTCCTTCTGTTGTGAGGACCTTCGTCGACCCCGCATGGCCTCCACGGAAGCGGAGAAGCCCCCTTCGACTCCATCTTAGGCACCAGCCAAGGATTTCACTCAGTTGAGCAGTGGGGAAGTGAGCCGTCCTTTGCGCTGAAGCATATACCTCTAGGGCTCCCGGCAGTCTGGTGATCGTGCTGTCGGACATGAGGAAGACAAAGGGATCTGTGGGCGACCATTTAGACTAGGTATTATTATACCTGTGCTGTTCAGGAGTAGCACTGCTTAGTTGATTTAAATGTAATGAAATCCGTCATGTTTATATGAAAATCCGGTATTTTATATGAATTTCGTCATTGTTTATATGAAATATCACCGTGTTTGCACGAATTTTGTCCGGTTGGTTGAGTTGTTGTCAGAATGTGTGTGGCTACGGTTGGATGGCGTAATTTCCGGGTCGCCCGTTGGTCTCCGGCCGACTCGGGCGGCGAGGTGGGACAAATAAAAACCAGCTCGTGCGAGCTCGTCTCCAATGCGCGCGCCGGAGGAGGAGCACCCGAGCTCTACCTCGTTCATCGGTGGCAAAGACACGGGTGGACAAAAGGCTCGCCAATATTTTGGCTACCCCGGGCAAGATCCAAACAGCCCATTCCAGCCGCACCCCTCCCAGCACATTCAAATCCCTCGTTCGCCGTGAAATTTTTCCATGTGTTGTTTTCAGGGATATTTTGTTGTGTGAAAACAAATTTAAATATGAACGAATAATCAGTGTCTGCGGTCTTCTACCGGGACATGGTTGGATGGCCTCATAGTAGTAGTAGTGTAGAGTACTAGGAGTAGTACAATGGTCGGAGTAGTACAATGTAGAGTAGTACGAGTCTCATCTGACACCAATTTCCTTGGAGTCCGTGCTACAAGAACCTACACTAGGCTATGTTACTCCTAAGTAGTACTACCCCCATAGTGGGTACTCCGTAAAATCAGATTTTCCCAAAACTAAGTCGCTCAACCTTAATTATTTGCTTGTTTCCCTTCCTGCCTCGTTGTTCTTCCCCATGCAGCCAGAAAAAACGAGGTCGTGTGAATAGCAATTGATTACTCGTGTTCATGGCTGCATGTGTCTAGGCCAATGCATGCACTTTTTGCTTGGTGCTCGTTGGGCAATCCGAGCAGAAAAAGGAGGGGTACTACTACGGCGTGCCGGACCGACCGTGTGGGGGTACCTCCGTCCTGATTTATCATTCCACATCGTATTTTGTGCCAATTTTGACCATATATTTAACTACCAAAATTTCTAATGCATGTCATAAAAATTATATCATTGAAAACTATGTTCAAATACGAATCCAACGATATAATTTATGTTGACATGCACTAACATTTTGTCAATTAAATCTTTTGTCAAACTTTAGCACAAATTACAAAGGGGACCCATAAACCAGTAATCGACACCGTGCGTGCTAGTAGTCTTAGTGATCTGAAAGGGCCCACATGAAAAATCAAACAAAGAAAGAAATGGCCCAATACACATTCAAGCATTTCATCACATCTTTCTCTCGCTCTATCTGTTGAACAGACTATGGCCTCCTTTGGTTTGTAGGAATTTTATAGGAATGCTATAGGATAGTATTTGCAAAGGAAAAATTCCTTTGAAGCCCTTTGGTTTGTAGGAATGGATTCCTATTCCTATGTAGGATAGGAATCAATCCTTCACATTTTGGAGGAAAAAATATTAGCTTAGACTCAATGGAAAAATTCCTATCCTATGCATCAAATGTCATCTCTTTCTCTATAGGAATTGAGATGCATGTCATCTCACTTCCTATGATTTTCCTATTCCTATAACATTCCTATCCCATGAACCAAAGGAGGCCTATGCCAAACTCCCCTACCTAGTGCGTGGGAACAGACCAGCCCTCGCCTTTTTTAGTAGGGGATTGTATCGATGGATCGCGCGAAGCAGCAAAAACCAAGCCGTGTCTTGTACTCCTCCATCGTAACTAAGAGTGGAGACGCTCGCTTTCATAAACGTTGTACTTCCTCTCACCGACATGTGGGACATATAGCAACCGGGTCCACGTGTCATGCACCAAATAAAAGTGCAAAAGAGCAGGGGGACGCACTCCAGTCGTAGCGCCGCAATAGTAGTAATGAGTAATGAGACGTCAAATCACAAAGCCGCACCTTTCCCGCAGACGGATGAATCAACCATTGCTTCGCTGAATCCGCTTCTCCATCATCTCCTTCAAGAAAACCACGTATTGCTTCTGCCATTGTTCTGCCTCAAGAGGGACATGCATAAGCTTGGTACATCATGACACGTGGGACCGCATGACAGGCCATGCTCCCCCGCCCACCGCTCGGTACAATAACCTCATTTTTACTAATCTGGATACTATCTTTAGATCAATATAGTCGGGATTCACCAAGGAGCAAAACCAAGTGGGTCATCCACCGTCTTGTTCCACGTGCGATGCACCAAATTACAGTTCGGAGCAACTGTTGGACTAGGAGGCACCCCGGTCTTAACGCCGCAGTAGTAGTAAATGAGCGATGAAGGGTCAAATCACAAAGCCCCACCTTTCCCGCGTTAAGCTGGACGGACGAAGCAACCATCATTTCACTCTAGGGCGCAAGAGCATAAAGAAAAAAGAAAACCAATGATGCGTGCAGCAGCTACCTAGGTTAGGAGCCTCCACTACAAATCCGCTTCTCCCTGTTCCTCTTGAAGAAAACCGATAATGCGTGCGGCCGGTAGGGTTTCTAGGAGTACTACAGCGTGCGGGGCCCATGCCGTAGTAAACGGGAGAGGGATTGAGTTTGAGTCGACGCCTTAATACGGGTGGGCCACTCGGTTTTACGGGAACGAGGCAGAATTTTGGGTTCAGGGAGCAGTGGAGATATACATACAAAAAATTCTGGACATAGGTTCGACTGAAAGGCAATGACACATGGGCCCCACATTTTGATATACCCGCAGTCGCGTGAAATTCGCTACTCAAAATAATGCATAAAATTTCCCCCAAAAACATCTATAACTAATGGGAAGTGAATGTATGCTTAAAATGAAAATAAAATAAAAAGGTAATAAAAAGAGAAAAATGAATTGCAGTTAAAAGAATGACATTTCTAACAAAAATGTGAATGTGAACTACACATGTGTGCACGTGACCAACACATATATTGTCAATACAAAATCTAATGCCAAAAATAACTTATGAGTAACATGCACGAATTGATGATGTGGTGCTTGCATGCATAGAGTACAAAAACAATATGATTTATGACTTGCATGCATGATGTGTTCATGTGCCATAGTTGCATGTCCAGGGAAAAAGCTGGTGTGTTGAACTAGCTATTTAGGAATAGAAGATGTATATATGGAAGTTGCAGGGAAAGATATGACATGTATCTCAATTCCTATGAATAGGGATTGGAAAAGAGATGTCATTTGGTTCACATCATATGAACTTTTGTATTGAATCTAGAGATGACATGTATCTCAATTCCTATGAGTAGGGATTGGAAAAGAGAAGTCATTTGGTTCACATCATAGGAACTTTTCTATTGAATGTAGGCTAATGTTTATTTTCCTTTGAAATTGTGGGAGTATAGGAATCCATTCATATGAACCAAGTGGCTCTAAAGCTATAAAAATCATATCATGTTTATTTTCCTTTGAAATGTGGAGTATAGGAATCTATTCCTATGAACTAATTGGCTCTAAAGAAAAAATTCCTATAAAAATCATATCATATAGAGTTCCTATGATATTCCTCCACACCAAAGGATGGTTGAAATTACTGGAGGTGATACGACGGTCTTTCTTTGTATACTCCCGTAACGACCCGAGACCGACGCTCCAGATGCCTTCCATGTTTTCATTGTTACCGTGTGTTTCATTTGTTTGTTGAATTCATCATCGCATCATTCGCATTGCATCGACACTCTATTGCCGTCATGTTTTCAAACTTGCATTTCTTCATCGTTGTCGTTTCTCCCTTTGCCTTCATCACCTTCTCTCGGACCGTTTGCCATTGTTGACCTTTCTCAGACCCCTCGTGCACGTCCGAAAACTTCCCTGAACCTGATCGGATCAGTCATGACCAATGGGTTCGGATCATCCCCAAACATCCCTAAAACATATTCGGTTCATTGTTTGGACTCCCTTAGCCTATTTATTCTCGACCACCTGATTCTGATCGGAGGGTCAAAACTTAACCCACCTACCTATTTAAACAGATCAACCCCTAACCCTAGGCTGTCCCATCCATTCCTTCCCCAATCCGAAGCCGCCGCCACCCACTCTTCCTTGTTCCTCAGGAGATTTTCCCATCGCCACCAGCCCACTTGGTCTCCTCCTTATCTTCCCCACCAAGCCAACCACCATCCATCGCAGATCCACCCAACCAGAGCAGCCGCCCACAACCTCCCCTTGATTCAACTCCTGCTGAGCTCCCCTCGCGCCACCCTCTCTTGTAGCCACCTCTCGAACTCCGCGAGACCCCATGGCACGCTGCTCGAACCCGTGCAGCAGCAGCTCCATGCTGGAGCTCCATCACCACCCGTTGCCCCTCACGGGAGCAACACCAGCAGGACCAGCCCCGCGCCCCTTCCTCCTCTACTCCAACCCACACCTCCGGTAACATCATTGTCGTCGTCGCCTAGGTGAGCAGTAGCTCCGCCGGCGACCACCTCTAGCAGGCCCGTGCCGCGCCTCCTTCCCTGCCCTCTCTCTCTCTCTGCCTGACACTCCTGACCGATCGCTGCCGCCATCTTCAGTAGGTGCTTTCCCTGATCCCGGTGCCCCATCTTCGACCGAAGCCAGGGACGCCCAGCGCCGCTCGCCGCCGTCTGCCAAGCTTCTGCGCCGCCACGCCAGGTCCCCTACGTCGAGCCGCCGCATCCGCCGTTGCGGTCCCACCGTGCTGCGCCCTTGCTTAGTCTCGCTGCTGGTGGAGCAGCAAGCCAACGCCCAACCGACAGCCCCAAGTACCGCTCGCCCGTGCCCGTTGACTCCGTCGTCCCGCGCGTGGGCCACGAGGGCGCCGATGCCCAGCAGCACCTTCCCTTCGCCAGATCTGGCCTAGCCACTGCACCGCTTCCGGCCCAAATGACCCGATGTGAGCACCGACCCAAACCCACGCCCAACACACTGTTCTAGATTCGGCCCGTAATTATCCAGAGATTTATAGATTTGCAGAAAAACCCTCCATGCTCATGCATTTAATATCTCACAAACCATGCATCGGATTAAAATATTTTATATATGTAAAATGCTTAGAATTTTATCTAGTTTCAAAATATGCCACTTTTAACCATGTTAAAAATGCTGTTTGCAGTTAATTTGCATAAATGACATGTTAAAATGATTTATTTCTTAACTAAATAACCGTAGCTCCGAATTAAATAAACTTTATAAGTAAATGGGGTAGAAAAATGCATAGATTAACTTGGTGCACTTACTTTGCATGATTAATAACTTTGAAATATGGTTTAGGGCAGAACAGTACCAAATTCGAAATATGCATATGGGGATTTTCCGGAATTGTTGTTTGTTCTTTCCGGCCACATTTAAACTTGCCTAAATAGGTAGTTTATTTATGCTTCACCTCTTGGCATGTTAACCAACATTTAATATTGATGGGTAGCATAAACGAGAGTGAACTAAATACTTGAATGTGAAGTTTCGTCAATATGTAACTTGTTGCATATTGAGCTCCACTTAATTTGTAGTATTGTTTGTTGCACTGTCATGACTCATTAAAATGGACATGCATCATACTTGGTTGTGCATCATGCCATGGATATGTTATGTTTGTTTACCATGTTGTTTGCTTCTTTCCGGTTGTGCTCCTTCTCAATAGTTCCGGTTACGTTGCGATTGTGAGGATTCATTCGACTATGCCCGTTCGTCTTCTTCATGGACTCGGTCTTCTTCCTAGCGGGATTTCAGGCAAGATGATCATTACCTTGGATACCACTACTATCTTTGCTTGCTAGTTGTCTCGATGCTATCTCTATGTCATGCTACCTACCACTTGTTTATCAGGCCTCCCAAATTGCCATGATAAGCCTCTAACATTTCCTTCATCCGAGCAAACCGTTGTTTGGCTATGTTACCGCTTTGCTCAGCCCCTCTTATAGCGTTGCTTGTTGCAGGTGCAGTTTCAGGTTGTTCCATGTTGGGACATGGATATCATGGGATATCACAATATCTCTTATATAATTAATGCATCTATATACTTGGTAAAGGGTGGAAGGATCGGCCTTTTGCTTGGTGTTTTGTTCCACTCTTGCCGCCCTAGTTTCCTTTATACCGGTGTTATGTTCCTTGATTTGCGTTCCTATCACGGTCGGGGTTTATGGGCCCCCCTTGACAGTTCGCTTTGAATAAAACTCTTCCAGCAAGGCCCAACTTTGGTTTTACCATTTGCCTAATAATAACTACAACTTGCATAGGGACCGACTAGCACCCGAGGTTTCTTAATCAACAACCCGGGCCAGTGCTTCTCATGAGTGTTGGTCCTGAACAGACTCGTGTGCGGCTTCCCCCAGGGAAACTTGGGTCTCAGTTGCTGTACGCTGCGCTCATCCGATCGTGGCTTGAGACAAGATACGCGCGGCTCCTATCAGGGTGTCGGCACATCGGGAGGTCTTGCTGGTTTTGTTTTACCATTGTTGAAATGTCTTGTGCGCCGGGATTCCGAGTTTGATCGGGTTGTCCCAAGATGGAGATTTTCCTCTGCAGATCATGAGAGTTTATAATGGACTAAGTTGGGGAAATGTTTGACACTAAATCCGAAATAAATTACACCAACTGCATGTGTAACCATGACCGTCTCTTTTTGAGGGAGTTCGGGAAGAGAATACGGTGGGGTTATGTTTGACTCGTAAGTAATTCAGGATCACTTTTTGATCATTACTAGTTGCGATCGTTATGCGTAGTTTACTCTTTTTACCTTTTTACTCGTAAGTTAGCCACCATACAATGCTTAGTGCTTGCTGCAACCTCACCACTTATCCATTCCATACCCATTAAGCTTTGCTAGTCTTGTTACCCATGGTAATGGGATTGCTGAGTCCTTGTGGCTCACAGTTTACTACAACAACAGGTGCAGGTACAGGTAATGTGATGATCTGACGTGAGAGCGATGCTTGATTGCTTTTGGAGTTCTTCTTCTTCTGCTTCTTCTTCTTCATCGATCATAGGATGGGTTCCGGGTTGGGAGCCTGGGATTAGCAGGGTGGATGTCGTTCTTCTTTTTCGTTTGATTTCATCCGTAGTCGGATCCTGCTCTTCCGTATGATGATTGCTATGTATTGATGAACTATTGTATTCATGTTGTGGCTTGTGGCGAGTGTAAGCCTTTATCTTGCATTCTAATCTATTTCAGTACTTGGTATGTTGTAATGATATCCACCTTGCTATGCGCTCGAAATGCGGTTGTGCCCCAATCATGAATTCATCACGTGATTGGGATAGAATCGCATCTTGGGCGCTACAACTCCTCCCCCATCTCTATAGTTACCTCTCGATGATGAATGAAATGATATATACTGGGTATTCTATTAGTGCATTTTGTTCTATGAAAACTCGGTAAAAGTTTGCGAGGTTCGAATTTTCGATAAAGCTATATGCACTACATTTTGGAACAGAGGGAGGAGCATACGGCAGTTGCTAACACTCACGTGGAAGATTTGTGTGTGGGAGGAGTGGCTGTTCTGTCAAATTCCATGGCAAAGCTGACACTGTCGGATGCCGATCTCACGGTTCTTTCGGCGTTCGTCAGGAAACGGCTTGTGGCGAACGTTTGTCAGATATGATTTACGGACATATGCATTGCATTGATACGTGACCCTCTCTCTCATGCACACACGCACCCTCACGAGTCACGACTCTTCCGAGTCCTCTCGCACCCACCCTCTATCTATAGCTAGATGTCACACACATATGTGCTCTTCACACCCTACCGTCAGAACTTCTAAAAAATAAAAGACATTGCACACCTTTTTTTTAACTCACACGTAACACACTTATACTACTACTCTTGTGGCAAACGTTATTTGGGTGTAGTATATTGTACTCTCATGAAGAGAAGCGGTGCACGCACACACTAGTTCTCTCACACCCATGCGCGGGTACACGTAGGAGCATTTTTTGAAGCTAGGAGCACATTTGTTTAGAAAGAGGCATCCCAATTGACATTGACTCGTCTAATTTTCAACTTCATGGAGGGTTGGGGACCACACGTCAATGATACAGTACATAGTGCATCCTTGACGCGGTGATTTGATAGTGCGACCTGGAAGCAGTGGTATGTTATTGATCGAGTTTTATTTTTACTTGAACTTTAAATGAAAATAGTGGTTCACGCGTATTCAATTTATTAACGATTGCTACAACAAAATCACTCCACTATATATATATATATATATATATATATATATATATATATATATATATATATATATATATTATATATATATATAAGCAGGAGCCTTGGCGCTTGCTTTACTAGGGTTCCTCTCTTTCACTCTCTCATGCTCTCCAGATCAAAACAAGACATAGGTAGCCACACTCTCTCTCTGGTCACCGCTGGTCAAAAATCCGGTCGAACCACCTTGGCCGGGGCAGGGGTGTAGGTGTATCGTTCACGCAGTCGGCGGCGGTAGGGATGGCAATGTGTGGCACCCCGGCTCAGAGAACCGGTTTTCCAGTGTTTCCAACCCAGAGATCATGTCTTCTGGAAACACACAACAACTTGGAACAGAACATAGCTGAACTTTATTGATAATAGTCGAGTACAAGCTTATATATTACATGCTCATCGAGGCCAAGAGCACATCTAGTGCTAAGACAGTATCAACATTATTTATCTAACATATCAGGGCCTCGGTATTACTGCGGGATACTACAGCGAAAGACTATTGTGTAGTAGAACATGATAATAACTCCATCCACAGGGACACTGCTGAGGACACATCCTAGACATCGCAACACGGACCTCGAGACCTCCGTCCCAGTCTTCTCCTGCATCTGGTATGATACGCCAGGTGAGTACTTTGAATGTACTCGCAAGCACATGACAACCAAATATGCAGCAAATAATAGCATGGCAATCATCAGGTTAAAACTTAAGTGATTTACTTACTGTCACCAACTTACTCATATTCAGGTTGTCTCACAACCCTCGGAATACTCGATCTCAACGAGTACTTCCGCTCATAAGACAAGTTCTTCCATCATTACTATGATTATTATGGTTGATCACCTAGAGAGGTCTGGACGGGCTGTCCAATACCGTGGACGCGGCTATTCAAATAGATTTTACACTCTGCAGAGGTTGTGCACTTTACCCACACTATGGAGCACCTGACCTCGTGATCCCATTTGGGTGGACCAGCGTTGCTACAACGAAACCTGCCTGACCCGTGACTCTCCCATCGTACCACCGACATTCATTCTCCCCCGGAGTCCTGCCCTGGGTGGCCCCCTGTGTCACCTTGTGACACTTGCCACCGTAGTGGCCAAACTAAACTATCCCAAACGGGGATGCCGGCACAAAACTCAACTGGGATCACAGGGTTATCGCCGTCTACCTGATCAGGGTAGCACACACGCATAACCCTCCCTGTCTGGAGGTACCGGTGAAAGAGCACGGAGCCAGACCAAGTCAAGGCCGTCCCATACCGGCAAATGTGGCTGCACGGGTAAGCCCGGATAGGTGACTCTTGATCAACCAACTAAGTTTCTCTTAGCAAGCATGGTGTTCAGCAATTCAACTTGAGTTATCAACATAAGGCATTTAAATAATTTACTTTGAATTATCTATGTTATTCAAATGCAAGAAATGCATATGAATTATGCAATGCTATGAAATGCTTCATAATATGGATGTCCTGGCTTGCCTTGATCAGTTGGGTTGTTCAGAAACTCCTGGTCTTCAAATCCACAAGAATCTCCTTCTGAAAACATTTTTAAATGGCAAAGGAAAATGTCACATAAAGCCTTTTTATTCACCAACAATTCTGTGGGTATCGGAAAAATACCAAACTTGGTCAGAAAATAAAGGACTTGGATACAAACACAATGCAAAAAGAATCAGGTCAATTGGACCTTTCTGTAAAAAGTTATTAGTGGTCAAAGCTACTGGTCAACTCTGTTAAATAATTCAAAATTAGAAAAAAAAGAGAACGGGCCACGTCGAAGGCGTAAACGGAGAGTGCGTCTCCACTTACCCCTTCGCGCGCGCGCCCACAGTGGCTGACGGGTGGGGCTGGGCCCGTTTAAAACAGAGGAAGGAGAGAGGGAAACAGAGTGTGGCGGCTCACCGGCGATAGGGGCGGCGGCGGAGCTGGGAGTCGACGGAGATGGGTCGGGCGTGAGGAGACGAGCCTCCCTATACCCGCAGCTTAGCCGTAGACGGCCGGACGGCGTCGCTCCCTTCCTCTCCGATGGGTGACAGCTACGGGACTTGTCGGCGGTGGCGATTCCGGTAGCGATTCGCTCGGGCAAGAGGTCGAGGAGCACCAGTGGAATGCATTGAGCTCGTGGTTGCAATCAAGCAGAGCTGGGAGTGACTGGGGAGTGCTGGCGTTGAAAGGGGATCGGACGGTGGAGCTTCTGCCGGAACTGAGGGAGACAAGCTCTCGGCCCTCCTTGGGCGCTCTGGAGGTGGCTGTGGAATGTTGTGGTGAGGTGGTGAGGAGAGGAGAGCCTGGCCGTGCCCTTTTATAGGCCGAAGCAGAGCTCGGCCGAGCTCTCCCGAAGCGGTGCGATGCAGGCCACGTCGCTGGTGCCAGGATGCATTGCTGGCTGGCTGCTTGCGGGCGACGGGACGGGAGAGGGCAGAGGAGAGTTAATGCGCGGTGGAGCTTAGAAAAGGAAGAAGATGAGCTACAGAGGAGCGGCGCAGCCACGGGCGTCACAGTGCATGGGAACGTGGCGGCTGCCGATGAGGATCCTGGCGAGGGGAAGGTACGGGAGTGAGTTACGTGGACGGCATCGACGATGTCGGCACACCAGGACACCGTCTGGCAATGCGGGACGGCCGGTGTGACAACTCCAGACACGGGCGAGCTACAGAGCGCACGCACTGGCATGCCAGCACCGCGCTCACCACGGTGCCCGACGCGTGGAGGCCGTGCAGGTCTAGAGCAACATGTCTGGGAGCTTCTCCTTTGATCATCTAGTGCCTCTGCACCTCTATCTTGGCTAGATACAAGCTGGCTTGAAGAGTAGCATCAACTGTAGTTTCTGACAGAGAACTTGGGAAAGATCCAGAGAGGTGGTGAGCTGAGAATGAAGCCAATGAAGATGTCTGGGAGGTTCTAGGTTGAAAGCACTCCAAACTGGCCAAATTTGAAGTGGTTTGGTTGAAGTTTGAGGGTAGTTCATGTGTAACTTGCAAAACTGGTCCAAAATCTGAATGTTGATGTACTGTTCACATGGAAGATCTTCAGATGCTGAAACTTGGTGTAGGGAAGTCATTTGTAGGTGTCCTCATGCCATAAAAATCTGAGAGCAATTGGACAACCCTAGCATACACTTCCTTCACAAAGGTCCAAACTGACCAGGAACAAAAATGAATTGTTTTACAAAATATTTGAACTAGTCCATGGAATATTTTTGGAGATTGGGGCAAGATATGGTCCAAGGTATTTTAGAGAATTATTTGAGAATTTTCTGAGCATCCAAACTAGAGGTTGCTTCACAACCCATAGTAATGCCCTAAATTCTCAAATAAAAGAAAAGAGTTTTTGAAGATGATTTAAATTGGGATTTGGGTCCTTGAGGTGCTTGACAGGGTTTTGGCATGGTGATGAGGCTTTGAATTACTTGGAAAAGATTCAAAAGTTTCCAAGACCAAATGAAAAGGTTCAAAAACCATTCAAATTTCAAATAAAGCCAAGTAAAGTTTGAAAAGAAAAAGTTGCCAAAATCAGGGTGTCACAAACCTACCCCCCTTAGGATGAATTTCGTCCTCGAGATTCGGTTGCTCAGGGAACAAATATGGATAAGCGGATCTCAGAAAATCTTCTCTTTCCCAAGTAGCCTCTTCTTCAGTATGGTGCTCCCATAGCACCTTGTAAAATCTTATCACCTTACTCCTCGTGGTTCTTTCCATCTCATCCAAAATCCTGACAGGTTTTTCCTCGTAGGTCAGATCCTTAGCCAATTCTAAATCACTCATATCCGCTTGCTTGGCTGGGGATGCAATGCATTTCCTTAACTGTGAGATGTGAAAAACATCATGAACGTCTGACAGTGCTGGTGGCAATTCTAATTGATATGCGACTCTTCCCTTCCTAGCAATCACTGGAAAGGGACCGATGTATCTTGGGGTCAACTTTCCTCGGGTGCCAAACCTCTTTACTCCCTTCATAGGGGTTACTCGCAAGTAAGCATAGTCTCCGGGCTCAAAAGTCACTTCCTGGTGCTTTGGGTCGTAGTAGCTCTTCTGTCGGGACTTGGCTGCTCGCAGCCGCTCTTGAATATCCTTGACTTGCCTTTCAGCCTCGAGCATCAAGTCCATACCAAAGATGCGACTGTCTCCTGTTTGAGACCAGTTCAACAGTGTGCGGCACTTCCGTCCGTACAATGCCTCAAAAGGCGACATCTTGAGACTTGCTTGATAGCTGTTGTTGTAGGAGAATTCAGCGTATGGCAAACTATCCTCCCATTTGGGTCCATGGGAGAGAGCACATGACCGAAGCATATCCTCTAATATTTGGTTCACTCGCTCGGTCTGTCCATCCGTCTGCGGATGGTACGCTGTGCTGTGTTTCAGCATGGTTCCCAGAGCTTGATGTAGCCGTAGCCAGAATGCTGAGGTAAATAGGGAACCCCTATCTGAAGTGATAGACTTGGGTACTCCATACAGACTGACTATCCGAGACATGTAGAGTTGTGCCATCTGATTTGCGTTGAAAGTGGCCTTTACTGGGATAAAGTGAGCCACTTTCGTGA
Organism: Thinopyrum elongatum; assembly: GCA_011799875.1. Classification (NCBI taxonomy): domain Eukaryota; kingdom Viridiplantae; phylum Streptophyta; class Magnoliopsida; order Poales; family Poaceae; genus Thinopyrum; species Thinopyrum elongatum. Next base: position 16,883,982 of record CM022299.1, read on the forward strand.
GGATGTCTACAATGACCAAAATAGCATCATTGCCTCTCGTGGACTTGGGCAGTCCCACAATAAAGTCCATACATATGTCGTCCCACTTCCACTGGGGCACTGGTAAAGGTTGCAGTAGCCCAGCGGGTTTCTGATGCTCTTCTTTGACTTTGTTGCAAATGTCACAGCAGGCGACATAGTATGCTATATCTTTCCGCATTCCAGACCACCAAAAAGTTTCTCTCAAGTCCTCATACATCTTGGTACCTCCCGGGTGGATTGAATATGCGGAATCATGTGCTTCCTTGAGTATTTGTTGCCTCAAGTTGTTCTGATTCGGCACACAAATTCGTTTCTCGAACCTCACGGTACCCTGTTCGTCTACACGGAAGGACTTGGCCTTCCCTTGCTGAATTAACTCCTTGATCTCCCGAATTTCTTCATCTAACTTCTGTGCTTCCTAGATTTCCGCCATGAGGGTTGGAGTAATTTCCAATGTATCCGGGGTCATTGGGCCGCATAGCACCATATTGAGCTTGCTAAATTCTTCTTGTAAGCTCGGATGCATATGTTCAACTAGTGCATTCACTGCAGCTTGTTTCCTGCTCAGGGCGTCAGCGACCACATTCTCTTTCCCTGGATGATAGTTTATTCCAACATCATAGTCCTTGACTAGCTCAAGCCATCTTCGCTGCCTGAGGTTCAGGTCGGGTTGAGTGAAAATATACTTGAGACTCTTATGGTCTGTGTATATTTCACATCATTGTCCAATAAGGTAATGCCTCCAAATCTTCAGGGCATGAACCACAGCAGCTAGCTCCAAGTCATGTGTGGGATAGTTCTCTTCATGGGGTCGTAGCTGTCGTGATGCATAAGCTACAACCTTCCCTTCTTGCATTAGCACGCATCCGATTCCACGCCTGGATGCGTCGCAGTATATGTCGAAACTCTTGTGAATGTCTGGGAGGACTAAGACAGGGGCTGTGGTCAGCCTCGTCTTTAACTCCTGGAAACTGCTATCACACTCGGCTGTCCAGATAATCCTTTGGTTCTTTTTCAACAATTACGTTAGTGGCTTGGCTATCTTAGAAAAGCCTTCAATGAAGCAACGGTAGTAGCCTACCAAGCCCAGGAAACTACGGACTTCGGTCACCGTGGCTGGTGTCTTCCAGTTCAAGACCACGGTAACTTTACTGGGATCAATAGCTACTCCTTTTCTGATAGAATATGTCCAAGGAATCCCACCTCTTTCAGCCAAAATTCGCACTTACTGAACTTGGCATATAAGCGATGGGTTCTCAACCTTTCCAAGACAGCTCTGAGATGTTGCTTATGTTCCTCTTCATCCTTAGAGTATATCAGTATGTCGTCAATGAACACCACTACAAACTTGTCCAGAAAGTCCATGAAGACTTTGTTCATCATACTCATGAAGTAGGCTGGAGCGTTGGTCAATCTGAACGCCATAACTGTAAATTCATACAGTCCATATCGAGTGGTGAACGCTGTCTTAGGGATATCCTCCTTTCGGATTTTCAGTTGATGATACCTCGTTCTGAGGTCGATCTTAGAGAATACCCGTGCTCCATTCAACTGGTCGAATAAGTCATCAATTCGAGGGAGCGGGTACTTGTTCTTGATAGTGACCTCGTTAAGCTGGCGATAGTCTATGCACATTCATAGACTTCCATCCTTCTTCTTGACAAATAATACTGGTGACCCCCATGGCAAGATGCTTGGACGAATGTATCCTTTCTGTAGTAACTCATTCAACTACTTCTTTAGCTCTCCCAGCTCTGGACCTGGCATACGATAATATTTCTTGTATATTGGAGCTGTACCAGGAATTACTTCAATGGCGAACTCCAATTCTTGGTCAGGCGGCATTCCTGGTAATTCCTCAGGAATCAGATTCATATCTGTAACAGTGGTCTGGTATGCCTTGCCCTTTCTTGTTATCATTCTGCTGGCCAGAAATTGGACGGTTTGTCCAGCGGGGTTCACCAATGTCACCATTCTGGTGGCGCAGTTGATACACGCCTGGTGCGGTGCCAACCAGTCCATCCCCAGTATTATGTCCAGTCCTGGGGAGTCAATGGCAACAAGGGTAGCTGGAAATTTAACTCCATGGATTGAGATCTCCAGACCCTTGTATATTATATTTGTTCTGAGTATAGAGCCAGGGGATTGTACCACCATGATTTTGTCCAAAAGTGAAGGAGAAAATTTGTGCAAGGTGGCAAAACTCCGCGAAATAAACGAGTGGGAAGCACCAGAATCAAATAAAATTACGGCAGGTATGTCAGGGATAGAAAACATACCAAGGACAATGTCTGGAGCTTCGCAGACTTCTTCGGCAGAGATGTGGTGGACGCATCCATGGCTGAAGTTGTGGTTGGGGCAGCGTCCAAGGTGATTGACTTGTGGCTTGTGGTTGGTTGATTGCTTTTCGTTATTATTAGTAGAACACTGCTTGGCGTAGTGTCCACTCTGGCCACAAGTGAAACAGGTGTTGTTGCGGGGGTAGTCCTCTATGACTGGCTGCTTGCCGAAGGTCTTGCTCTGGTTGCCTGGCTTGCTGTTGTTGCCACCATTGTTCCACACGGGTTTGTTCTCAGATGGACCTGACTGCTAACTGCGCAACTTTTGCGCATATGGCTCCCTGTTGTCCTTCTTGGGCTCGAACTTCCTCTTACGGTCATCATTCCCAGAATTGTGTTCTCGTTCGGCGATGAAGGCCTTATCCACCAATGTCTGGAAATCGGGGAAGTCCAACATGCATAGCTGACATCGGAGGGCGTGATTAAGTCCTCCGAGGAACCGGTCTATTTTCCTCTCTTCGGTAGCCACATCATGAGGAGAGTACCGGGCCAAGTTGTTGAACTTGTTTAGGTATTCCCCCACAGACATGTTTCCTTGTGTGAGAGCCAGGAATTCTCTCTGCTTCACTTTCATGATACCCGAGGGGATATGATACTTGCAGAACAACTCTTTGAACTTCTCCCAGGAAATCTCTTCTCCAGCAGGCCACACTAACTTGGTGTTGTCCCACCATATGGCCGCCGGGCCTTCAAGATAATGGGTGACAAAGGGGACTTTATCTGCTTCTTCACAACGAGCGATGTCCAATTTCTTTTCCATGGTTCTTAACCAATCATCAGCCTCAATAGGATCCACAGCCTGACCAAAGCTGGGTGGTTTGGTGCGCTGGAAGTCAGTCAGTTTGGAACACACCCCATTGCCATTATTCTGACCAACTATTGTCTGCATACTCTTGAGAAATTCCATGAGGTCTTGGTTTCTCTTTTCCTCAAACATTCTCATTATCTGATTTGTGGTTGGTGCTTGAGGTGGTGGTGGTGGTAAGTCTTCGGGCAGTTGCCCTGCCTGCCTGGCGGATCGACGGACGGGGTTTCCATCGCCGCCTTGAGCTACTTCCTTTCTTCATCCTAATTTTTGTTCCCATGGCAAATACCGAATCGATCAGTAACATCCATAAGGAGAAATACAGTAGTATGACACCAGAGAAAATTCATGAGAAAGGCAAATAAAGAGAACAACATAATTATACAAGATAACCCAACATCATACATGGCAAGCTAGTAGGGGAATATCATTGCTAGACTGCTCATACGGCAGTTGACATATGCAAAGATGCATGCATTACTACTCAAGCTCCAGTCTAGTAGCGTCGGTGACATGAACACTGCCATCTGAAGAGTCCTCATCATCAGATCCTGAGTCAGAATCAGAACTGATGATGTGAGTCACCGGTTCAAAGGAGACGCGACGTCACTGCCGATATGGCTCTCCTTCTGGGGAAGAAAGAGCACGTCGCCTCAGCATCGGCGGAGCAGTAGTGGCTAGGAGTGAGGCCCACTCAGCTGGGGTCTCAAGTCGACTACCAGACGATAAGCCTGATGGTCCAGAAGAACCAGAAGGGGTATCAAGCACACGCGGAAGTGGAACTGGTGGTGAATACCCAGGTGGAACTACAGGAGGAGGAGGTGCTAGAGTCACAGCTGCAAGTGCCCCCTGAACACGACACAACTCCTCAGCCAAGAAAATGATCATACGGTAACTGGCGTTCAGGTAGCGAGACAAAACACCAGCCGCATGATCACACGCCGGGTCAACAGGTGAGAAAAGGACTTGCCCTGTCGCAGGCGACAGGGTGGTATAGTGGAAAAAACCTGGATGGGTCTGCATCTCTGTAACACCCCTGTGTAATAAGCATTGTGATCATCTGTGAATTATGCCAAGTCATCTCCATTTGCAATGCTTGATCATAATGTTTAAACACTCCATTTCAATTCCCTCTCTGAAATCAATTCAAATTTATAGTCCAAATTCAAGTTGCACAAAAGTTGCTGGAAAAATGTTTGTCATCTTGCAAATAATCCAAAACAATTATATGTTAAGGAACACAACATCACTCTTGAGCAAACATGAGCATTAGCAATTATAACAGCACCATTTAGGCATTTTTAAAATGCTAATTCATTTATGAATATTCCAAATGAAGTCCGCTGGCCCCCAAAATATTTGTGGCAGTGCCAAATATTGTTAGAGAATTATGTGACTTGGTTTCACATTTTTTAGAGTAAATATGAATGCCCAAACAATTATTTTTCCGTCTCTGTTAAATAAGTAAAAGAAAAACAGAAACAGAAATAAAGAAAAGGGTCAGAGACACTCACCTGGGCTTACCTGGCAGGCCCAGTCGGCCAGGCCCAACCCAGCTCTTGGTCTCCTCCCTTCTCCTTGTACTGCTCGACCGACCGCAACCGCGCCCGCTCGTCCCCACCGGACCACCTCGCCGCCCCCGCCGGTGGGATAAGGACGCCGACGCGGCGCCTCCTCGGGCTCCCCTCCCCCACTTGCCCCGCTCCCTTTCTCGCCTCCTCGGCTCTCCCTCTCGCCCAGATCCCCTTTCTTCACCCTCCACCCGAGAGCGCTGTCGCCATGGCCACCGTGGAGCGTGAGGCCACCGCCCCCTCCGGCGCCTGAAACCCCGTCCGCGAGCTGCCCCGGCCTCTGGCGGATTGATTGTGCCCTGGAGCCCGAGCTCTGCGCCTCCCCACCGTCGCCCTCAACCTCTTCTTCCCCGATGCCATCCGCCCCTGCCGCCGCCGTCCGGTCTGCTCCGCGCCTTCCCCGAGCCCGCGTTGCACATCTGCAGGGCCCGGTGAGCACACCGTCCGGCTCCCCACTCTCCCCTGTCTCCCCCGTAACCTGTAGACTTGTCGCCGTGTGCCGCGCTTCGCCGTCTGCCATGAACGGCGAGCAGCGTGCTCTTGTAGGTGCTGCCTGCGTGCATAGTTCGTCGAAAGCACGGCCGTAGCGCCGATCACCATCTCGCCAAACTTTGGCCGCCGCCCTTGCTCGACGTTGGTGCCGTTTCCGTCCACTTCAGCTCCGGTTACGACCACCACGAGACGCGGCGAGGAACGGCCGATCGAACGCACCCAACCGCGTCGCGAATGGGCCTCCGTACGCGAAATCCGGCCACTCCCCGACGCGCGCCGCCGCAAATATCATCGCCGGAGCAACTCCGGCGACGGCGCCGACCACGCTGACGTGGCGCCATGTGGGGCCCGCTTTTGAGCCACTGCCAGTGGGCCCGGCTGACCCTGTTTACTTTGGTCAACTGCTGACTGGACCGGCCCAGCCACTGACAATGGGGCCCACCGCCCCCTAATTAACAGAACTAATTTAACTAACTTAATTAACCTAATCTGACACTGACAGGTGGGCCCAGACGCCTAATTAACTAAACTTAGTTTAAATCTAAACCCTGTTAACCACTGTGTATGACATGTGGGGCCCACTGGTCAGGTTTGACCTGGACCCGCTGGCCCCCTAATTAACTGACATCATGATGATGTCATGCTGGCATCATATTACACTGCTCTGGATAAGGTTGAATTAGATAAATAAAATAAATTCCTGAAAATGTCTTTAATCTTTGAAAATTCATAGAAAATAAACCGTAGCTCGGATCAAAAAACTTTCTACATGAAAGATGATTAGAACGACGAGACGAAGCTAACCGTGCCGTCTGTTTCAATGTCGGAACCCTCTATGGAGGTGAACCCGCAACTTTTAGCCTGTTTCCGGTAGATGAATAGTGCATATATACCGGTTAATAAATCCAACTTAAACCCTAAAATAACTAATATAACTTAGACGTGCTTTTAGGCAGCCCGGCACCGCATGTTAGCGTAGCCTGCTCTATGTTGCTTTGTTTGCCTTGTATTTATATAGTTTCCTCCCCCTCTTCTCTCTCGATAGAGCCTGGTACCGACGCAGCTTCGGTGATTGGCTACACTGCTGACGACTCTGCCTCTGCCTTCCTTTGATAATGTTGCATATGTAGTGTAGATCCTTGCTTGCTGAGTACTTCAGAGTACTCACGGTTGCTTTGCTTTCCTTTGCACCGCATGTTAGCGTAGCCTGCTCTGTGTTGCTTTGTCTGCCTTGTATTTATACTGTTTCCTCCCCCTCTTTTCTATCGATAGAGCCCGGTATCGACGCAGCTCCGGTGATTGGCTACACTTTCTTTGAAAATGGCTGCCTTCGAAGTTCTATATGGACGTAAGTGTCGAACCCCTCAGAATTGGTCAGAAACTGGGAAACGATCGCTCGTGGGTCCGGATATTATCCAACACGCTGAAGAGCAAGTTCGTTTTGTCCGAGAAAACCTCAAGGCGGCTCAAGACCGCCAGAAGAGCAACTACGATCGCAAACGATGGGGTTTGACTTATCAACCTGGTGATCAAGCTTATCTGCATGTCACCCCTATGAAGGGCACTCACCGTTTTGGAATCAGGGGGAAGCTAGCTCCACGCTACATTGGTCCCTTTCGCATTGTTACCAGACGTGGTCAGGTGGCATATAAATTGGAGTTGCCACCGCAATTCTCTCATATCCACGACGTATTCCATGTGTCGCAACTTCGCCGTCGCTTCAAGGAGTCTCCGCACCGAGCAGTGGATCATCACGAGATGCTCGAATTGCAACATGATCTTTCTTATAAGGAGCATCCGATCCGCATTCTCGATGAAGCTGAACGTCGGACTCGTCAGAAAGTTACCAAGTTCCTGAAAGTGCAGTGGTCGAATCATACTGAAGATGAAGCCACTTGGGAACGCGAGGATCATCTTCGCAAGGAATACCCCGACCTCTTTCCTTCTACCTTCTGAATTCTTGGAACAAGAATTTCTTTTAGAGGAGGAGAATTTGTAACACCCCTGTGTAATAAGCATTGTGATCATCTGTTAATTATGCCAACTCATCTCCATTTGCAATGCTTGATCATAATGTTTAAACACTCCATTTCAATTCCCTCTCTGAAATCAATTCAAATTTAAAGTCCAAATTCAAGTTGCACAAAAGTTGCTGGAAAAATGTTCATCATCTTGCAAATAATCTAAAACAATTATATGTTAAGGAACACAACATCACTCTTGAGCAAACATGAGCATTAGCAATTATAAGAGCACCATTTCAGCATTTTTAAAATGCTAATTCATTTATGAATATTCCAAATGAAGTCCGCTGGCCCCCAAAATATTTGTGGCAGTGCCAAATATTGTTAGAGAATTATGTGACTTGGTTTCACATTTTTTAGAGTAAATATGAATGCCCAAACAATTCTTTTTCCCTCTCTGTTAAATAACTAAAAGAAAAACAGAAACAGAAATAAAGAAAAGGGTCAGAGACACTCACCTGGGCTTACCTGGCAGGCCCAGTCGGCCAGGCCCAGCCCAGCTCTCGGTCTCCTCCCTTCTCCTTGTACTGCTCGACCGACCGCAACCGCGCCCGCTCGTCCCCACTGGACCACCTCGCCGCCCCCGCCGGTGGGATAAGGACGCCGACGCGGCGCCTCGTCGGGCTCCCCTCCCCCACTTGCCCCGCTCCCTTTCTCGCCTCCTCGGCTCTCCCTCTCGGCCAGATCCCCTTTCTTCCCCCTCCACCCGAGAGCGCTGCCTCCATGGCCACCGTGGAGCGTGAGGCCACCGTCCCCTCCGGCGGCTGAAACCCTGTCCGCGAGCTGCCCCGGCCTCTGGCGGATCGATTGTGCCCTGGAGCTCGAGCTCTGCGCCTCCCCACCGTCGCCCTCAACCTCTTCTTCCCCGATGCCATCCGGCCCTGCCGCCGCCATCCGGTCTGCTCCGCGCCTTCCCCGAGCCCGCGTTGCACATCTGCAGGGCCCGGTGAGCACACCGTCCGGCTCCCCACTCTCCCCTGTCTCCCCCGTAACCTGTAGATGCGTCGCCGCGTGCCGCGCTCCGCCGTCCGCCATGGCCGGTGAGCAGCGTGCTCCCGTGCCTCACGGGCTCGTCCGAGCACACCGTCGCGCCCGTAGTCCTCCGTAGGTGCTGCCCGCGCACATAGTTCGTCGAAAGCACGGCCGTAGCGCCGATCACCATCTCGCCAAACTCTGGCCGCCGCCCTTGCTCGACGCCGGTGCCGTTTCCGTCCGCTTCAGCTCCGGTTACGACCACCACGAGACACGGCGAGGAACGGCCGATCCAACACACCCAGCCGCGTCGCGAATGGGCCTCCATACGCGAAATCCGGCCACTCCCCGACGCACGCCGCCGCAAATATCATCGCTGGAGCAACTCCGGCGACGACGCTGACCACGCTGATGTGGCGCCACGTGGGGCCCGCTTTTGAGCCACTGCCAGCGGGCCCGACTGACCCCGTTGACTTTGGTCAACTGCTGACTGGACCGGCCCAGCCGCTGACAATGGGGCCCACCGCCCCCTAATTAACAGAACTAATTTAACTAACTTAATTAACCTAATCTGACACTGACAAGTGGGCCCAGACGCCTAATTAACTAAAGTTAGTTTAAATCTAAACCCTGTTAACCACTGTGTATGACATGTGGGGCCCACTGGTCAGGTTTGACCTGGACCCGCTGGAGTTGACCACTGACATCATGGTGATGTCATGCTGGCATCATATTACACTGCTCTGGATAAGGTTGAATTAGATAAATAAAATAAATTCCAGAAAATGTCTTTAATCTTTGAAAATTCATAGAAAATAAACCGTAGCTCGGATCGAAAAACTTTCTACAAGAAAGATGATTAGAACGACGAGACGAAGCTAACCGTGCCGTCTGTTTCAATGTCGGAAACCCTCTTTGGAGGTGAACCCGCAACTTTTATCCTGTTTCCGGTAGATGAATAGTGCATATATACCGGTTAATAAATCCAACTTAAACCCTAAAATAACTAATATAACTTAGAGGTGCTTTTAGGCAGCCCGGCACCGCATGTTAGCGTAGCCTGCTCTATGTTGCTTTGTTTGCCTTGTATTTATACAGTTTCCTCCCCCTCTTCTCTCTCGATAGAGCCTGGTACCGACGCAGCTTCGGTGATTGGCTACACTTCTGACGACTCTGCCTCTGCCTTCCTTTGATAATGTTGCATATGTAGTGTAGATCCTTGCTTGCTGAGTACTTCGGAGTACTCACGGTTGCTTTGCTTTCGTTTGCACCGCATGTTAGCGTAGCCTGCTCTGTGTTGCTTTGTCTGCCTTGTATTTATACTGTTTCCTCCCCCTCTTCTCTCTCGATAGAGCCCGGTACCGACGCAGCTCCGGTGATTGGCTACACTTTCTTTGAAAATGGCTGCCTTCGAAGTTCTATATGGACGTAAGTGTCGAACCCCTCAGAATTGGTCAGAAACTGGGGAACGATCGCTCGTGGGTCCGGATATTATCCAACACGCTGAAGAGCAAGTTCGTATTGTCCGAGAAAATCTCAAGGCGGCTCAAGACCGCCAGAAGAGCAACTACGATCGCAAACGATGGGGTTTGACTTATCAACCTGGTGATCAAGCTTATCTGCATGTCACCCCTATGAAGGGCACTCACCGTTTTGGAATCAAGGGCAAGCTAGCTCCACGCTACATTGGTCCCTTTCGCATTGTTACCAGACGTGGTCAGGTGGCATATAAATTGGAGTTGCCACCGCAATTCTCTCATATCCACGACGTATTCCATGTGTCGCAACTTCGCCGTCGCTTCAAGGAGTCTCCGCACCGAGCAGTGGATCATCACGAGATGCTCGAATTGCAACATGATCTTTCTTATAAGGAGCATCCGATCCGCATTCTCGATGAAGCTGAACGTTGGACTCGTCAGAAAGTTACCAAGTTCCTGAAAGTGCAGTGGTCGAATTATACTGAAGATGAAGCCACTTGGGAACGCGAGGATCATCTTCGCAAGGAATACCCCGACCTCTTTCCTTCTACCTTCTGAATTCTCGGAACAAGAATTTCTTTTAGAGGAGGAGAATTTGTAACACCCCTGTGTAATAAGCACTGTGATCATCTGTTAATTATGCCAACTCATCTCCATTTGCAATGCTTGATCATAATGTTTAAACACTCCATTTCAATTCCCTCTCTGAAATCAATTCAAATTTATAGTCCAAATTCAAGTTGCACAAAAGTTGCTGGAAAAATGTTCATCATCTTGCAAATAATCCAAAACAATTATATGTTAAGGAACACAACATCACTCTTGAGCAAACATGAGCATTAGCAATTATAACAGCACCATTTCGGCATTTTTAAAATGCTAATTCATTTATGAATATTCCAAATGAAGTCCGCTGCCCCCAAAATATTTGTGGCAGTGCCAAATATTGTTAGAGAATTATGTGACTTGGTTTCACATTTTTTAGAGTAAATATGAATGCCCAAACAATTCTTTTTCCCTCTCTGTTAAATAAGTAAAAGAAAACACAAACAGAAATAAAGAAAAGGGTCAGAGACACTCACCTGGGCTTACCTGGCAGGCCCAGTCGGCCAGGCCCAGCCCAGCTCTCGGTCTCCTCCCTTCTCCTTGTACTGCTCGACCGACCGCAACCGCGCCCGCTCGTCCCCACCGGACCACCTCGCCGCCCCCGCCGGTGGGATAAGGACGCCGACGAGGCGCCTCCTCGGGCTCCCCTCCCCCACTTGCCCCGCTCCCTTTCTCGCCTCCTCGGCTTTCCCTCTCGCCCAGATCCCCTTTCTTCCCCCTCCACCCGAGAGCGCTGCCGCCATGGCCACCGTGGAGCGTGAGGCCACCGCCCCCTCCGGCGCCTGAAACCCTGTCCGCGAGCTGCCCCGGCCTCTGGCGGATAGATTGTGCCCTCGAGCTCGAGCTCTGCGCCTCCCCACCGTCGCCCTCAACCTCTTCTTCCCCGATGCCATCCGCCCCTGCCGCCGCCATCCGGTCTGCTCCGCGCCTTCCCCGATCCCGCATTGCACATCTGCAGGGCCCGGTGAGCACACTGTCCGGCTCCCCACTCTCCCCTGTCTCCCCCGTAACCTGTAGACGCGTCGCCGCATGCCGCGCTCCGCCGTCCGCCATGGCCGGCGAGCAGCGCGCTCCCGTGCCTCACGGGCTCGTCCGAGCACACCGTCGCGCTCGTAGTGCTCCGTAGGAGCTGCCCGCGCGCAAAATTTGTCGAAAGCACGGCCGTAGCGCCGATCACCATCTCGCCAAACTCTGGCCGCCGCCCTTGCTCGACGCCGGTGCCGTTTCCGTCCGCTTCAGCTCCGGTTACGACCACCACGAGACGCGACGAGGAACGGCCGATCCAACGCACCCAGCCGCATCGCGAATGGGCCTCCGTACGCGAAATCCGGCCACTCCCCGACGCGCACCACCGCAAATATCATCGCCGGAGCAAATCCGGCGACGGCGCCGACCACGCTGACGTGGCGCCACGTGGGGCCCGCTTTTGAGCCACTGCCAGCGGGCCCGGCTGACCCTGTTGACTTTGGTCAACTGCTGACTGGACCAGCCCAGCCACTGACAATGGGGCCCACCGCCCCCTAATTAACAGAACTAATTTAACTAACTTAATTAACCTAATCTGACACTGACAGGTTGGCCCAGACACCTAATTAACTAAACTTAGTTTAAATCTAAACCCTGTTAACCACTGTGTATGACATGTGGGGCCCACTGGTCAGGTTTGACCTGGACCCGCTGGAGTTGACCACTGACATCATGATGATGTCATGCTGGCATCATATTACACTGCTCTGGATAAGGTTGAATTAGATAAATAAAATAAATTCCAGAAAATGTCTTTAATCTTTGAAATTTCATAGAAAATAAACCGTAGCTCGGATCGAAAAACTTTCTACATGAAAGATGATTAGAACGACGAGACGAAGCTAACCGTGCCGTCTGTTTCAATGTCGGAACCATCAATGGAGGTGAACCCGCAACTTTTAGCCTATTTTCGATAGATGAATAGTGCATATATACCGGTTAATAAATCCAACTTAAAGCCTAAAATAACTAATATAACTTAGATGTGCTTTTAGGCAGCCCGGCACCGCATGTTAGCGTAGCCTGCTCTATGTTGCTTTGTCTGCCTTCTATTTATACAGTTTCCTCCCCCTCTTCTCTCTCGATAGAGCCCGGTACCGACGCAGCTTCGGTGATTGGCTACACTTCTGACGACTCTGCCTCTGCCTTCCTTTGATAATGTTGCATAGGTAGTGTAGATCCTTGCTTGCTGAGTACTTTGGAGTACTCACGATTGCTTTGCTTTCCTTTGCACCGCATGTTAGCATAGCCTGCTCTGTGTTGCTTTGTCTGCCTTGTATTTATACTGTTTCCTCCCCCTCTTCTCTCTCGATAGAGCCCGGTACCGACGCAGCTCCGGTGATTGGCTACACTTCCTTTGAAAATGGCTGCCTTCGAAGTTCTATATGGACGTAAGTGTCAAACCCCTTAGAATTGGTCAGAAACTGGGGAACGATCGCTCGTGGGTCCGGATATTATCCAACACGCTGAAGAGCAAGTCCGTATTGTCCGAGAAAATTTCAAGGCGGCTCAAGACCGCCAGAAGAGCAACTACGATCGCAAACGATGGGGTTTGACTTATCAACCTGGTGATCAAGCTTATCTGCGTGTCACCCCTACGAAGGGCACTCACCGTTTTGGAATCAGGGGCAAGGTAGCTCCACACTACATTGGTCCCTTTCGCATTGTTGCCAGATGTGGTCAGGTGGCATACAAATTGGAGTTGCCACCGCAATTCTCTCATATCCATGACGTATTCCATGTGTCGCAACTTTGCCGTTGCTTCAAGGAGTCTCCGCACCGAGCAGTGGATCATCACAAGATGCTCGAATTGCAACATGATCTTTCTTATAAGGAGCATCCGATCCGCATTCTCGATGAAGCTGAACGTCGGACTCGTCAGAAAGTTACCAAGTTCCTGAAAGTGCAGTGGTCGAATCATAATGAAGATGAAGCCACTTGGGAACGTGAGGATCATCTTCGCAAGGAATTCCCCGACCTCTTTCCTTCTACCTTCTGAATTCTCGGGACAAGAATTTCTTTTAGAGGAGGAGAATTTCTAACACCCCTGTGTAATAAGCACTGTGATCATCTGTTAATTATGCCAACTCATCTCCATTTGCAATGCTTGATCATAATGTTTAAACACTCCATTTCAATTCCCTCTCTGAAATCAATTCAAATTTATAGTCCAAATTCAAGTTGCACAAAAGTTGCTGGAAAAATGTTCATCATCTTGCAAATAATCCAAAACAATTATATGTTAAGGAACACAACATCACTCTTGAGAAAACATGAGCATTAGCAATTATAACAGCACCATTTCGGCATTTTTAAAATACTAATTCATTTATGAATATTCCAAATGAAGTCCGCTGGCCCCGAAAATATTTGTGGCAGTGCCAAATATTGTTAGAGAATTATGTGACTTGGTTTCACATTTTTCAGAGTAAATATGAATGCCCAAACAATTCTTTTTCCCTCTCTGTTAAATAAGTAAAAGAAAAATAGAAACAGAAATAAAGAAAAGGGTCAGAGACACTCACCTGGGCTTACCTGGCAGGCCCAGTCGGCCAGGCCCAGCCCAGCTCTCGGTCTCGTCCCTTCTCCTTGTACTGCTCGACTGACCGCAACCGCTCCCGCTCGTCCCCGCAGGACTACCTCGCCGACCCCGCCGGTGGGATAAGGACGCCGACGCGGCGCCTCCTCGGGCTCCCCTCCCCCACTTGCCCCGCTCCCTTTCTCGCCCCCTCGGCTCTCCCTCTCGCCCAGATCCCCTTTCTTCCCCCTCCACCCGAGAGCGCTGCCGCCATGGCCGCTGTGGAGCACGAGGCACCAAACCCCTCCGGCGCCTGAAACCCCGTCCGCGAGTTGTCCCGGCCTCTGGCGGATCGATTGCGCCCTGGAGCTCGAGCTCTGCGCCTCCCGACCGTCGCCCTCAACCTCTTCTTCCCCGACGCCGTTCGCCCCTGCCGCCGCCGTTCAGTCTACTCCGCGCCTACCCCGAGCCCGCGTTGTACATCTGCAGGTCCCGGTGAAAACACCGTCCGGCTCCCCACTCTCCCCTGTCTCCCCCGTAACCTGTAGACGCGTCGCCGCATGCCGCGCTCCGCCGTCCGCCATGGCCGGCAAGAAGCGCGCTCCCGTGCCTCACGGGCTTGTCTGAGCACACCGTCGCGCTCGTAGTGCTGCGTAGGTGCTGCCCGCGCGCATAGTTCGTCGAAAGCACTACCATAGCTCCGATCACCATCTCGCCAAACTCTGGTCGCCACCCTTGCTTGACTCCGGCGCTGTTTCCGTCCGCTTCAACTTCGGTTACGACCACCACGAGACGCGGCGAGCAACGGCCGATCCAACGCGCCCAACCGCGTCGCGAATGGGCCTCCGTACGCGAAATCCGGCCAATCCCCGACGCGCGCCGCCGCAAATATCGTCGCCGGAGCAACTCCAGCGATGGCGCCGACCATGCTGACATGGTGCCACGTGGGGCCCGCTTTTGAGCCACTGCGAGCGGGCCCGGCTGACCCCGTTGACTTTGGTCAACTGCTGACTGGACCGGCCCAGCCGCTGACAATGGGGCCCACCACCCCTAATTAACAGAACTAATTTAACTAACTTAATTAACCTAATCTGACACTGACAGGTGGGCCCAGACGCCTAATTAACTAAACTTAGTTTAAATCTAAACCCTGTTAACCACTGTGTATGACATGTGGGGCCCACTGGTCAGGTTTGACCTGGACCCGCTGGCGTTGACCACTGACATCATGATGACGTCATGCTGGCGTCATATTGCACTGTTCTGGATAAGGTTGAATTAGATAAATAAAATAAATTCCAGAAAATGTCTTTAATCTTTGAAAATTCATAGAAAATAAACCATAGCTCGGATCGAAAAACTTTCTACATGAAAGATGATTAGAACGACGAGACGAAGCTGACCGTGCCGTCTGTTTCCATGTTGGAACCCTCTACGGAGGTGAACCCGCAACTCTTAGCCTATTTCCGGTAGATGAATAGTGCATATATACCAGTTAATAAATCCAACTTAAACCCTAAAATAACTAATATAACTTAGACGTGCTTTTAGGCAGCCCTACACCGCATGTTAGCGTAGCCTGCTCTGTGTTGCTTTGTCTGCCTTGTATTTATACTGCTTCCTCCCCCTCTTCTCTCTCGATAGAGCCCGGTACCGATGCATCTCCGATGATTGGCTACACTTCGGATGACTCTGCCTTTGCCGCCGAGCAACCAGGCAAGCCCCCCCTTGATCATCCCGATATCGCCTATTCTATTTTCTCATGCTTGCATTAGATTTTGCTACTGTAATTGATTGCTCCTATTCTGTTGCATAGCCTATTTTTGTAACTACTGTTGATACCTGCCTGATATCCAAACTGCTTAGTATAGGCTGGTTAGTGACCCATCAGAGACCCCACTTTGACCCAACTGCCCTGCTGGATTATCAGAAGACCCGATCAACGGGATCGAAGACCAGGCCCCGGAACCGCACTTCACCCCCTTAGTTGTACGACACTACTGGGTTACTATTGAGTGCCGAGGGTGATACCTCGTCAGCACTTATGATGTTAACCTTGTAGGTTAGTTCATCGGTTATGGTCATTGAGGGTGATTCCTCCTTCTCCACTCCCGATAACGACACTGTCGTGCAACTCCTCAAGAGTGGACCTCGAGGATGATTCCTCCTTAGTTCACCTTGATGATGACATCAGGAGGAATTCCATCGAGGGTGATTCCTCAGGGTTCCCCCTTGGTGTTACGGACACACGGATACTTGGACTTTACAAATGTTACTTGGAAAGGCGGGTCGACCCTGAGGGGTACCCGCGAATGATGGGATGTCGGGTTGAATTGGAGGATACCCGTGAGATAAATACGAGGCGCGACCGGGCATTCTTAGCCCTTGCAGCAGGTCCGCAAGATGGGGCGATGGGGTCACATCGATCGTGAGTCTCTGCTCGTTACCGCAAGCCCCTAGTCCTCTAACGATTTGGATATTTGATCTGAGCAGGCCTACGGCCTGATAGCACTAACCATCACGTGGGAATAGTTATGGGCACTCTGCATCGTAGCATCAGCCGAAAGCTCTATCAGACGTCCAGTTCAGCATTGCGGCACGGTCGGATCGTGTCGGCCTTCCGAGGCAACGCTGGTATCCACCCTGCTCGCAACGACCCAGAGTGCACAGGGTGATGGCCCAAGACCCTTGAGCGCTTAGGAGGTAGACCGGCGGGGACCTCTCTGCTGAGCTCTAGGTAGGGTTGCAGTGTGTCGTATGGCCGAGGCCGGGCATGACCCAGAAAAGTGTGTCCGGCCGGAGTTAAGCGAGCGTGGTGGGTAAGTTGGTGCACCCCTGCAGGGAAGAACACATCTATCGATAGCGGGTCCTACGGTAAAGGACACTCGGAGTTGTATCCCGATCGATACAACTAGAACTGGATACCTGTGATGATAACTGGATATGATAGCTCCGGGATCGCTTTCTCGCAGGGAGTCGAGGAAGTATCTCTGGGCGAGACTGTTGCTTGATACAACCACTACTACATTATACTATGCTGTTCTGTACTCTTCTAAATGCTGCAAGACGCTCGAAGATGCTTGAAGATGCTATTCTTCGATAGGACTAGGCTTTCCTCTCTATTCTGGTATTTCTGCAGCCCAGTCCACATATACAACCTTCATTTGATAATGTTGCATATGTAGTGTAGATCCTTGCTTGTTGAGTACTTCAGAGTACTCACGGTTGCTTTGCTTTCCTTTTCTCCCCATATCAGTTTGTCGTGACCAGATGACAGAGCCCCTAAGACAGCTGCCCTGTCGACTACTACTACTACTACCCCGAGGATGCTTCTACTACGAGTTGGCTGGCGACTAGGAGTAGGTTCGGAGGGTCCCAGGCAGGAGGCCTGCGCCTTTTGATCGTAGTGTTTTGTTTTTCCCCGCCTTGTTAAGGTCTTATCTCTCTGTCTTATGTCTGTACTCAGATATCTAACAATTCCGCTGATGTTTGTTTGGCATCAAGCTTATGTATTCGAGCCCTCGAGGCCCTAGCTTGTAATATAATGCTTGTATGCCTTTATTTATGTTTTAGAGTTGTGTTGTGATATCTTCAAGTGAGTCCTTAGGCTTGATCATGTGCATTTGCGTGTATGGTTAGTGCACGATTAAGCCGGGGGCGTCACAGGTTGGTATCAGAGCCGACTGCCTCTAGGAACCCGCTTTCCAACTCCTTGGCTGAAGTTGAGTATAGAAAACCAAAACTATTTTACTAACTTGGTTGTGTGGCTTACGGGCCCACATCGCCAATTGGGTGGTATTAGGATCTTTTACTCCTCGACCTTTACTCTGGGACTCTGCTCTCTCTTCTATTCGGGTTAAATTTTTTACTAACTCCAACATTAGGTTCTCGTAATCACATCCACCCAGAGTTCCGAATTTATTCCCCCTTGCTTCAAGTTTGTGGGCCAGGTTCTGCTTACAGGATCCTTTTATCGAGGGCACCCTGTGTTGTCACTTGCAGAATCCTTGCTCCAGCAGTTTTCTCTGACGTGATGTAGCCTTTGCTATGTCTCATTGTGTACTTCCTTACCGCGTGCCTACGCGCCGCCTAGTTGTCTAGCCTTCCCCTTTCACCTGTCGTAATGCCGGTTTGTAACCAAGACTATGTGTGGATTTGAATGTCTAGTGTGACTATGATGAAGTATCTATTGCACTTCCTTCTGTTGTGCGTGTTACTTCATGAATGATTCCATACACCTGCAGTTCTTCTTGCTAAACTGCCCCTGTTGATTGGCAGGATGGCTGACGGCCCTCCACCTCCACCCTACATTGCCGCAATGATGCAGCAGTTTGAATTGAACCATCAGCTCAATGAGAGTCTAGTAAAACATTTGAAACGCAACGATGCTCGTCAGGAGCCTGGACCGATCTCACAATCAGAATTCGTGCGCCTCAATCCATCTGTTTTCCGCAACTCCATCAATCCTATGGATGCTGATGATTGGCTTCGTGACATCCTGTTTGAGATGGAGTCGACTAATGTGGCCCCTGACAGTTACGTCACCTTTGCGACATTTCACTTGAAGGGTCCCACTGCTCAATGGTGGGAAAGCCACAAGGATATGTTGCCTGCAGAGACTGTAACCACTTGGCTGGAATTTTAGTCAGCTTTTCATGCATGGTACATTCCTCCAGGTCTGATCGACCAGAAGAAGCAGGAATTGCGCAAACTCTCACAGGGCACAATGACTGTGGATGAATATCAGAGGAAATTTCTCGAATTATCCTGCTATGCTAAAGATGATGTCGACACTGACGCTCGCAAGTAGGAGAAATTATGTGAAGGACTGCGTTCCGATATACAGCTCGCACTTCTTGTCGTTGATTGTGAGGACTTTGCGATGGTAGTCAGTCAAGCCTATCGAGTTGAAACTGGTCTGGCTAAATACCAGGAGTCGCTCAAACACACTCGTGATGTTGGCTCATCCTCGGGTCAGCCTGTTCAGAAACGCTGAGTCCGGATCCCGCATAATGTTTTTCACCGACCTGTTCCAACGCCAAGGCCATCATATGTTGCACCTCGTCTGCCTTCACCACCGAGACAGCTAATAGTTCAGGGTGGACAGCCTAATGCTATGGCAACTCCTCAGATTGCACCACGTCCTCCTGTTGGTTTAAGAAGAGCTGTCGAAACCGCCGATTCAGGAACCGTAATATTATACCGGCTGCTATTGTAATTGGCCATGTCAATCATGTTGATGCTGAAAAGGCCCTGAAGGAACCAACAATTGTGATGGGTACCCTTCGTGTTAATTCACTGCCAGCTTCTGTTCTCTTTGATTCAGGAGCATCGCATGCTTTCGTGTCCCAACAATTTGCTCAGTTGCATGGGCTAGGCATGGAAGAATTACCCACTCCTCTAGCGGTTCAATCTCTGGGGTCCAAGTGGCAAACCTCAATGGTAAGCCACCACAAGCACTTCCAGATTGGAGGTCTACTTTTTCCGGCTTCCCTCGTTGTGCTCGGACCATCCAACATTGATATCATTCTTGGTATGGAATGGTTGACAGCGCATAAGGCTCTGATTGACTGTGCTACTAAGACAGTCCAGCTCACTCATCCTTCTGGCCAGACAGTCAAGTACTCAGCCCGAATAGCTCAGAATGCCGAGAATCAGATATATGTTCTGAATGCATTGAATGCTTCACCTCTTGAAGGCATTGAGAATGTTCCAGTTGTTCTTGAATTCCAGGATGTCTTTCCAGAAGAACTTCCAGGAATCCCCCCTGCTAGAGCTGTCAAGTTTGTCATCGACTTGAAGCCTGGCACTATCCCTATTGCGAAGCGTCCTTATAAGATGCCTCCGCACCACCTTCTCGAGGTTAAGGAAGAGATCGAGAAGTCACTTAAGAAGGGTTTCATCCACCCTAGTTCTTCTGCTTGGGGAGCACCTTCCCTCTTTGTCAAGAAGAAGGATGGTACAAATCGGTTGGTTCAATATTATCTACCAATCAACCAAGCGACAATTCAGAACAAGTATCCACTTCCCGGAATCAACAATCTATATGATCAACTTGCTAGTTCCTCAGTATTCTCTAAGCTTGATTTGAGATTGGGATACCACCAGATCTGAGTTCGTGAAGAGGATATTCCGAAGACAGCATTTGTTACTCGCTATGGTTATTATGAGTACACTGTCATGTCTTTCGGCTTGACTAATGCTCCAGCTACCTTCTCCCGGTTAATGAATTACATCTTCGTGGATTATCTCGACAAATTCGTCGTGGTATATCTGGATGATATTCTGGTTTATTCGAAGAATGAAGAATGAAGAAGAACATGCCGAACATCTTCGGCTTGTACTAGAAAAGCTGCGTGAACATCAATTGTATGCCAAGTATTCCAAATGCGAGTTCTGGTTATCTGAAGTGACATATCTCGGCCATGTGATTTCGAAAGATGGCATTGCAGTTAACCCAGAATGAGTTCAGGCTATTCTGTACTGGAATCCTCCGAAGAATGTCAAGCAAGTCAGAAGTTTTCTTGGCCTTGCAAGCTATTGTCGTCGCTTTGTCTAGAATTTCTCAAAGATTGCTAAGCCTTTGACTGATCTGCTTCACAAAGGCATTAAGTTTGAATGGACAGAAAAATGTCAGGAAAGTTTTCAAACACTCAAAGACAAGCTGACATCTGCCCCAGTACTTGCTCCTCTAGATTCTCGCAAAGATTTTGTGATCTATTGTGACGCATCCCGTGAAGGATTAGGCTGTGCCCTAATGCAAGAGCATAAAGTGATTGCCTATGGCTCTCATCAATTGCGCCCGCATGAAGAGAATTATTCGGTACATGATCTAGAACTAGCTGCTGCCATCTATGCACTGCAGTTGTGGCAACATTACCTCCTCGGTAATTGCTGCGAGATATACACGGATCATAAAAGTCTGAAGTACTTGTTCACTCAGCCATCTCTGAACCTCCGTCAACAAAGATGGATGGAGACCATTACAGACTATGATTTGGGTATTTCTTATACCCTTGGCAAGGCTAATGTAATGGCTGATGCGTTGAGCCATAAATCCTACTGCTGTGAACTTGAAGTCCAGCTAGAGCAACCACTTCTGTATGAAGAGCTTCGAAAGCTAAATATCGAGATAGTTCCTCAAGGATATCTACAAACCTTGGTTGTTGAACCAGACCTTGAGAAGGCCGTTAAGAGTGCGCAAGCTAAAGATGCTGAAGTTGATCTGATGAAGAAGGATCTTCACCTGGAAAAGTACAGGGATTTCTCGCTGTCTGAAGAAGGAACCTTGTACTTCAGGGACCGCATTGTGGTACCTCGCTTCGAGCTTATGACTGACAAGGTCATGAAGGAGGCACATGATACACCATTGTCTATTCATCCGGGTAGCACCAAGATGTATCATGATCTTCGTCAAAGGTACTGGTGGTCTAGAATGAAGCAGGACATTGCTCGATATGTTGCTGAATGTGATGTGTGCCGTCGCGTTAAAGCAGAATATAAGAAGCTTGCCGAAATTCTGCAACCACTTCCTATTCCGTTGTGGAAATGGGATAAGGTTCAAATGAATTTCATTACTGGCCTTCCCAAGTCACAGAAGGGTCACGATGCTATTCTTGTCGTCGTCGACCAACTTTCCAAAGTTGCACACTTTCTGCCTGTTAAGAAGATGATCACTGCTAGTCAGTTAGCAGAATTATATATCTCCAGAATTGTATCACTCCACTGTATTCCGAAGGAGATCAGTTTAGACCGTGGCGGTCTTTTCACTTCAAAATTCTGGGAAAGTTTCCAACAATCTATGGGAACTCATATCACCTGGAGTTC
Source organism: Thinopyrum elongatum (assembly GCA_011799875.1). Taxonomy (NCBI): domain Eukaryota; kingdom Viridiplantae; phylum Streptophyta; class Magnoliopsida; order Poales; family Poaceae; genus Thinopyrum; species Thinopyrum elongatum. The sequence goes on from CM022299.1 coordinate 16,905,661, forward strand.
AGCATATCATCCCCAATCCCAAGGCCAAGTCGAACGAGTAAATCAAGTGCTTGAAGACATGCTGTGAGCTTGTGTTATCTCTTTCGGCAAGAAGTGGGAAGAATCTCTCCCGTATGCCGAAGTCTCTTATAACAACACCTATCAAGCCATCTTGAAAATGGCTCCCTTCAAAGTTCTATATGGACGTAAGTGTCGAACCCCTCAGAATTGGTCAGAAACTGGGGAACGACCGCTCGTGGGTCCGGATATTATCCAACACACTGAAGAGCAAGTCCGTATTGTCCGAGAAAATCTCAAGGCGCCTCAAGACCGCCAAAAGAGCAACTACGATCACAAACAATGGGGTTTGACTTATCAACCTGGTGATCAAGCTTATCTGCATGTCACCCCTATGAGGGGCACTCACCGTTTTGGAATAAAGGGCAAGCTAGCTCCATGCTACATTGGTCTCTTTCGCATTGTTGCCAGACGTGGTCAGGTGGCATATAAATTGGAGTTGCCACCTAAATTCTCTCATATCCACGACGTATTCCTTGTGTCGCAACTTTGCCGTTGCTTCAAGGAGTATTCGCACCGAGCAGTGGATCATCACGAGATGCTCGAATTGCAACATGATCTTTCTTATAAGGAGTATCCGATACTCATTCTCGATGAAGCTGACCGTCGGACTCATCAGAAAGTTACCAAGTTCCTGAAAGTGTAGTGGTCGAATCATACTGAAAATGAAGCCACTTGGGAACGCGAGGATTATCTTTGCAAGGAATACCCCGACCTCTTTCCTTCTACCTCCTGAATTCTCGGGACAATAATTTATTTTAGAGGAGGAGAATTTGTAACACCCGTGTGTAATAAGCACTATGATCATCTGTTAATTATGCCAAGTCATCTTCATTTGCAATGCTTGATCATAATGTTTAAACACTCCATTTCAATTCCCTCTCTGAAATCAATTCAAATTTATAGTCCAAATTCAAGTTGCACAAAAGTTGTTGGAAAAATGTTCATCATCTTGCAAATAATCCAAAACAATTATATGTTAAGGAACACAACATCACTCTTGAGCAAACAAGAGCATTAGCAATTATAACAGCACCATTTAGGCATTTTTAAAACGCTAATTCATTTATGAATATTCCAAATGAAGTCCGCTGGCCCCCAAAATATTTGTGGCAGTGCCAAATATTGTTAGAGAATTATGTGACTTGGTTTCACATTTTTCATAGTAAATATGAATGCCCAAACAATTCTTTTTCCCTCTCTATTAAATAAGTAAAAGAAAAACAGAAACAGAAATAAAGAAAAGGGTCAGAGACACTCACCTGGGCTTACCTGGCTGGCCCAGTCGGCCAGACCCAGCCCAGCTCTTGGTCTCCTCCCTTCGCCTTGTACTGCTCGACCGACCGCAACCGCGCCCGCTCGTCCCCGCCGGACCACCTCGCCGCCCCCGCCGGTGGGATAAGGACGCCGACGAGGCGCCTCCTCGGGCTCCCCTTCCCCACTTGCCCCTCTCCCTTTCTCACCCCCTCGGCTCTCCCTCTCACCCAGATCCCCTTTCTTCCCCCTCCACCCGAGAGCGCTGCCGCCATGGCCGCTGTGGAGCGCGCGGCCACCGCCCCTCCGGCGCCTGAAACCCCATCCGCGAGCTGCCCCGGCCTCTAGTGGATTGATTGCGCCCTGGAGCTTGAGCTCTGCGCCTCCCCACCGTCGCCCTCAACCTCTTCTTCCCCGACGCCGTCCGCCCCTGCCGCCGCCGTCCGGTCTGCTCCGTGCCTTCCTCGAGCCCGCGTTGCACATCTGCAGGGCCCGGTGAGAGACTCCTTGATGCAACGTCCGGCTCCGCACTCTCCCATGTCTCCCCCGTAACCTGTAGATGCGTCGCCGCGTGCCACACTCCACGGTCCGCCATGGCCGGCGAGCAGCGCGCTCCCATGCCTCACGGGCTCGTCCGAGCACACCGTCGCGCTGCGTAGGTGCTGCCCGCGCGCATAGTTCATCGAAAGCACGGCCGTAGCGCCGATCACCATCTCGCCAAACTCCGGCCGCCACCCTTGCTCGACGCCGGCTCTGTTTCCGTCCGCTTCTGCTCTGGTTACGACAACCACGAGATGCGGCGAGGAACGGCCGATCCAACGCGCCCAGCCGCGTCGCGAATGGGCCTCCGTACGCGAAATCCGGCCACTCCCCGACGTGCACCACCGCAAATATCGTCGCCGGAGCAACTCCAGCGACGGCGCTGACCACGCTGACATGGCGCCACATGGGGCCCGCTTTTGAGCCACTGCAAGCGGGCTCGGCTGACCCCGTTGACTTTGGTCAACTGCTGACTGGACCGGCCCAGCCGCTGACAATGGGGCCCACCGCCCCCTAATTAACAGAACTAATTTAACTAACTTAATTAACCTAATCTGACACTGATAGGTGGGCCCAGACGCCTAATTAACTAAACTTAGTTTAAATCTAAACCCTGTTAACCACTGTGTATGACATGTGGGGCCCACTGGTCAGGTTTGACCTGGAACCGCTAGAGTTGACGACTGACATCATAATGACGTCATGCTGGCATCATATTGCACTGTCCTGGATAAGGTTGAATTAGATAAATAAAATAAATTCCAGAAAATGTCTTTAATCTTTGAAAATTCATAGAAAATAAACCGTAGCTCGAATCGAAAAACTTTCTACATGAAAGATGATCAGAACGACAAGACGAAGCTGACCGTGCCGTCTGTTTCCATGTCAGAACCCTCTATGGAGGTGAACCCGCAACTTTTAGCCTGTTTCTGGTAGATGAATAGTGCATATATACCGGTTAATAAATCCAACTTAAACCCTAAAATAACTAATATAACTTAGACGTGCTTTTTGGCAGCCCTGCACCGCATGTTAGCGTAGCTTGCTCTGTGTTGCTTTGTCTGCCTTGTATTTATACTGTTTCCTCCCCCTCTTCTCTCTCGATAGAGCCCGGTACCGACGCAGCTCCGGTGATTGGCTACACTTCTGACGACTCTGCCTTTGCCGCCGAGCAACCAGGCAAGCCCCCCTGATCATCCCGATATCGCCCATTATATTTTCTCATGCTTGCATTAGATTTTGCTACTGTAATTGATTGCTCCTATTCTGTTGCATAGCCTGTTTTTGTAACTACTATTGATACCTGCCTTATATCCAAACTGCTTAGTATAGGCTGGTTAGTGACCCATCAGAGATCCCACTTTGACCCAACTGCACCGCTGGATTATCAGAAGACCCGATCAACGGGATCGAAGACCAGGCCCCGGCACCGCACTTCACCCCCTTAGTTGTACGACACTACTGGGTTACTATCGAGTGCCGAGGGTGATACCTCGTCAGCACTTCTGATGTTAACCTTGTAGGTTAGTTCATCGGTTATGGTCATCAAGGGTGATTCCTCCTTCCCCACTCCCGATAACGACACTGTCGTGCAACTCCTCAAGAGTGGACCTCGAGGGTGATTCCTCCTTAGTTCACCTTGACGATGACATCAGGAGGAATTCCATCGAGGGTGATTCCTCAGGGTTCCCCCTTGGTGTTACGGACACACGGATACTTGGACTTTACAACTGTTACTTGGAAAGGCGGGTCAACCCTGAGGGGTACCTGCGAATGATGGGATGTCGGGTTGACTTGGAAGTTACCCGTGAGATAAATACGAGGCGCGGCCGGGCATTCTTAGCCCTTGCAGCAGGTCCTCGAGACGGGGCGACGGGGTCACATCGATCGTGAGTCTCTGCTCATTACCGCAAGCCCCTAGTCCTCTAACGATTTGGATATTTGATCCGAGCAGGCCTACGGCCTGATAGCACTAACCATCACGTGGGAATAGTTATGGGCACTCTGCATCGTAGCATCAGCCGAAAGCTCTGTCAGACGTCCAGTTCAGCATTGCGGCACGGTCGGATCATGTCGGCCTTTTGAGGCGACGCTAGTATCCACCCTGCTCGCAACGACCTGGAGTGCATAGGGCGATGGCCCAAGACCCCTGAGCGCTTAGGAGGTAGACCGGCGGGGACCTCTCTACTAAGCTCTAGGTAGGGTTGCGGTGTGTCGTATGGCCGAGGCCGGGCATGACCCAGAAAAGTGTGTCCGGCCGGAGTTAAGCGAGCGTGGTGGGTAAGTTGGTGCACCCCTTGCAGGGAAGAACACATCTATCGATAGCGGGTCCTATGGTAAAGGACACTCGGAGTTGTATCCCGATCGATACAACTAGAACTGGATACCTGTGACGATAACTGGATATGATGGCTCTGGGATCGCTTTCTCGCAGGGAGTCGAGGAAGTATCTCTGGGCGAGACTGTTGCTTGATACAACCACTACTACATTATACTATGCTGTTCTGTACTCTTCTAAATGCTGCAAGACGCTCGAAGATGCTTGAAGATGCTTGAAGATGCTAGTCTTCGATAGGACTAGGCTTTCCCCTCTATTCTGGCATTTCGCTGATGTTTAATGATTCCGCTGATGTTTGTTTGGCATCAAGCTTATGTATTCGAGCCCTCGAGGCCTTGGCTTGTAATATAATGCTTATATGCCTTTATTTATGTTTTAGAGTTGTGTTGTGATATCTTCAAGTGAGTCCTTAGGCTTGATCGTGTGCATTTGCGTGTATGGTTAGTGCACGATTAGGCCGGGGGCGTCACAATCTCGACCTCGTAGAAGCGCAAGTCAATAATAGCCTCCATGGCAGCAAACTGGATCGCCAGCTCCTGAGTAGAAGCCACTCCGCCCTTGGGAGAGCGAGAAGAGCTTCCAATATCCGAGGTCGCAGTCAGGTAAGCCACTGCATGGTACTCATATACTGACTCGCCCAACTGCTCCCGAAACAACTGGTACACCGGGTCATCACCGTAGGGATATAGCCAAAGCCAGACGCTATGAAGCAGAGCTGGAAAGGTGTGGGGTTCTAGCTCATGATGAAAGTGATATGGAACTGGTGCCATCTACACTCACAATGCTAAGGGTTAGTAACATAATGAGTTATGATGCATAAGGCATGGCATGCAACAATCAAATGCAACAAGCAAGATGCACACTCAAAGTCCTATGCTAATCGCAGTCGTAGCGCGGGTTACCTAGGGTGTCCTACAGTCAGCATGGCTCTGATACCAAGCGTTGTGGCACCCCGGCTCAGAGAACCAGTTTACCAGTGTTTCCAACCCAGAGATCATGTCTTCTGGAAACACACAACAACTTGGAACAGAACATAGCTGAACTTTATTGATAATAGTCGAGTACAAGCTTATATATTACATGCTCATCGAGGCCAAAAGCACATCTAGTGCTAAGACAGTATCTACATTATTTATCTAACATATCAGGGCCTCGGTATTACTGCGGGATACTACAACGAAAGACTATTGCGTAGCGGAACATGATAATAACTCCATCCACAGGGACACTGCTGAGGACACATCCTAGACATCGCAACACGGACCTCGAGACCTCCGTCTTAGTCTTCTCCTGCATCTGGCATGATACACCAGGTGAGTACTTTGAATGTACTCGCGAGCACATGACAACCAAATATGCAGCAAATAATAGCATGGCAATCATCAGGTTAAAACTTAAGTGATTTACTTATTGTCACCAACTTACTCATATCCGGGTTGTCTCACAACCCTCGGAATACTCGATCTCAACGAGTACTTCCGCTCATAAGACAAGTTCTTCCATCATTACTATGATTATTACGGTTGATCACCTAGAGAGGTCTGGACGGGCTGTCCAATACCATGGACGCGGCTATTCGAATAGATTTTACACTCTGCAGAGGTTGCGCACTTTACCCACACTATGGAGCACCTCACCTCGTGATCCCATTCGGGTGGACCAGCGTTGCTCCAACGAAACCTGCCTGAGCCGTGACTCTCCCATCGTACCACCGGCATTCATTCTCCCGCGGAGTCCTGCCTTGGGTGGCCCCCTGTGTCACCTTGTGACACCTGCCACCGTCGTGGCCAAACTAAACTGTCCCAAACGGGGAGGCCGGCACAAAACTCAACTGGGCTCACAGGGTTATCGCCGTCTACCTGATCAGGGCAGCATGCACGCATAACCCTCCCTGTCTGGAGGTACCGGTGAAAGAGCACGGAGCCAGACCAAGTCACGGCCGTCCCATACCGGCAAATGTGGCTACACGGGTAAGCCCGGATAGGTGACTCTTGATCAACCAACTAAGTTTCTCTTAGCAAGCATGGTGTTCAGCAATTCAACTTGAGTTATCAACATAAGGCATTTAAATAATTTACTTTGAATTATCTATGTTATTCAAATGCAAGAAATGAATATGAATTATGCAATGCTATGAAATGCTTCATAATATGGATGTCCTGGCTTGCCTTGATCAGTTGGGTTGTTCAGAAACTCCTGGTCTTCAAATCCACAAGAATCTCCTTCTGAAAACATTTTTAAATGGCAAAGGAAAATGTCACATAAAGCCTTTTTATTCACCAACAATTCTGTGGGTATTGGAAAAATACCAAACTTGGTCAGAAAATAAAGGACTTTGATACAAACACAATGCAAAAAGAATCAGGCCAATTGGACCTTTGTGTAAAAAGTTATTTGTGGTCAAAGCTATTGGTCAACTCTGTTAAATAATTCAAAATTAGAAAAAAAGAGAACGGGCCACGTCGAAGGCGTAAACGGAGAGTGCGTCTCCACTTACCCCTTCGCGCGCGCCCATAGTGGCTGACGGGTGGGGCCGGGCCCGTTTAAAACAGAGGGAGGAGAGAGGGAAACAGAGTGTGGCGGCTCACCGGTGACGCTCACCGGCGATAGGGGCGGCGGCGGAGCTGGGAGTCGACGAAGATGGGTCGGGTGTGAGGAGACGAGCCTCCCTGTACCCGCAGCTTAGCCGGAGACGGCCGGACGGCGTCGCTCCCTTTCTCTCCGGCGGGTGACAGCTACGGGACTCGTCGGCGGTGGCGATTCTAGCAGCGATTCGCTCGGGCAAGAGGTCGAGGAGCACCAGTTGAATGCACTGAGCTCGTGGGAGCAATCAGGCAGAGCTGGGAGTGACTGGGGAGTGCTGGCGTTGAAAGGGGATCGGACGGCGGAGCTTCTGCTGGAGCTGAGGGAGACGAGATCCCGTCCCTCCTTGGGCGCTCTTGAGGTGGCTGTGGAATGTTGTGGTGAGGTGGTGAGGAGAGGAGAGCCTGGCCGTGCCCTTTTATAGGCCGGAGCAGAGCTCGGCCGAGCTCTCCCGAAGTGGCGCGATGCAGGCCACGTCGCCGGCGCCAGGATGCCTTGCTGGCTGGCTGCTTGCGGGCAACGGGACGGGAGAGGGCAGAGGAGAGTTAATGCGCGGTGGAGCTTAGCAGAGGAAGAAGACGAGCTACAGAGGAGCGGCGCAACCACAGGCAGCACAGTGCACGGGAACGTGGCGGCCGCCGATGAGGATCCCGACGAGGGGAAGGTACGGGAGTGAGTTACGTGGACGGCATCGACAATGTCGGCACACCAGGACACCGTCTGGCAATGCGGGACGACCGGTGTGACAACTCCAGACGCGGGTGAGCTACAGAGCGCGCGCACTGGCATGCCAGCACCGTGCTCACCACGGTGCCCGGCGCGTGGAGGCCATGTAGGTCCAGAGCAACATGTCTGGGAGCTTCTCCTTTGATCATCTAGTGCCTCTGCACCTCTATCTTGGCTAGATACAAGCTAGCTCGAAGAGTAGCGTCAACTGTAGTTTCTGACATCGAACTTGGGAGAGATCCAGAGAGGTGGTGAGCTTAGAATGAAGCCAATGAAGATGTCTGGGAGGGTCTAGGTTGGAAGGAATCCAAACTGGCCAAAGTTGAAGTGGTTTGGTTGAAGTTTGAGGGCAGTTCATGTGTAACTTGCAAAACTGGTCCAGAATCTGAATGTTGAAGTACTGTTCACATGGAAGATCTTCAGATGCTGAAACTTGGTGTAGGGAAGTCATTTGTAGGTGTCCTCATGCCACAAAAATTTGAGAGCAATTGGACAACCCTAGCATACACTTCCTTCACAAAGGTCCAAACTGACCAGGAACAAAAATGAATTGTTTTGCAAAATATTTGAACTAGGCCATGGAATATTTTTGGAGATTGGGGCAAGATATGGTCCAAGGTATTTTAGAGAATTATTTGAGAATTTTCTGAGCATCCAAACTATAGGTTGCTTCACAACCCATAGTAATGCCCTAAATTCTCAAATAAAAGAAAAGAGTTTTTGAAGATGATTTAAATTGGGATTTGGGTCCTTGAGGTGCTTGACAGGGTTTTGGCATGGTGATGAGGCTTTGAATTACTTGGAAAAGATTCAAAAGTTTCCAAGACCAAATGAAAAGGTTCAAAAACCATTCAAATTTCGAATAAAGCCAAGTAAAGTTTGAAAAGAAAAAGTTGCCAAAATCAGGGTGTCACAAACCTACCCCCCTTAGGATGAATCTTGTCCTCGAGATTTGGTTGCTCAGGGAACAAATATGGATAAGCGGATCTCAGAAAATCTTCTCTTTCCCAAGTAGCCTCTTCTTCAGTATGGTGCTCCCATAGCACCTTGTAAAATCTTATCACCTTACTCCTCGTGGTTCTTTCCATCTCATCCAAAATCCTGACAGGTTTTTCCTCGTAGGTCAGATCCTTAGCCAATTCTTATTCACTCATATCCGCTTGCTTGGCTGGGGGTGCAATGCATTTCCTTAACTGTGAGATGTGAAAAACATCATGAACGTCTGACAGTGCTGGTGCCAATTCTAACTGATATGCGACTCTGCCCTTCCTAGCAATCACTGGAAAGGGACTGATGTATCTTGGGGCCAACTTTCCTCGGGTGCCAAACCTCTTTACTCCCTTCATAGGGGTTACTCGCAAGTAAGCATAGTCTCCGGGCTCAAAAGTCACTTCCCGGTGCTTTGGGTCGTAGTAGCTCTTCTGTCGGGACTTGGCTGCTCGCAGCTGCTCTTGAATATCCTTGACTTGCCTTTCAGCCTCAAGCATCAAGTCCGTACCAAAGATGCGACTGCCTCCTGTTTGAGACCAGTTCAGCGGGGTGCGGCACTTCCGTCCGTACAATGCCTCAAAAGGCGACATCTTGAGACTTGCTTGATAGCTGTTGTTGTTGGAGAATTTAGTGTATGGCAAACTATCCTCCCATTTGGGTCCATGGGAGAGAGCACATGACCGAAGCATATCCTCTAATATTTGGTTCACTCGCTCGGTCTGTCCATCCGTCTGCAGATGGTACGATGTGCTGTGTTTCAGCATGGTTCCCAGAGCTTGATATAGCCGTAGCCAGAATGCTGAGGTAAATAGGGAACCCCTATCTGAAGTGATAGACTTGGGTACTCCATGCAGACTGACTATCCGGGACATGTAGAGTTGTGCCAGCTAATTTGCGTTGAAAGTGGCCTTTACTGGGATAAAGTGAGCCACTTTCGTGAGGATGTCTACAATGACCCAAATAGCATCATTGCCTCTCGTGGACTTGGGCAGTCCCACAATAAAATCCATACATTTGTCGTCCCACTTCCACTGGGGCACTGGTAAAGGTTGCAGTAGCCCAGCAGGTTTCTGATGCTCTGCTTTGACCTTGTTGCAAATGTCACAGCAGGCGACATAGTATGCTATATCTTTCCGCATTCCAGACCACCAAAAAGTTTCTCTTAAGTCCTCATACATCTTGGTACCTCCCGGGTGGATCGAATATGCGGACTCATGTGCTTCCTTGAGTATTTGTTGCCTCAAGTTGTTCTGATTCGGCACACAAATTCGTTTCTCGAACCACACGGTACCCTGTTCATCTACATGGAAGGACTTGGCCTTCCCTTGCTGAATTAACTCCTTGATCTCCCGAATTTCTTCATCTGACTTCTGTGCTTACTTGATTTCCTCCATGAGGGTTGGAGTAATTTTCAATGTATCCGGTGTCATTGGGCCGCATAGCACCATATTGAGCTTGCTAAATTCTTCTTGTAAGCTCGGATGCATATGTTCGACTAGTGCATTCACTGCAGCTTGTTTCCTGCTCAGGGCGTCAGCGACCACATTCGCTTTCCCTGGATGATAGTTTATTCCAACATCATAGTCCTTGACTAGCTCAAGCCATCTTCGCTGCCTGAGGTTCAGGTCAGGTTGAGTGAAAATATACTTGAGACTCTTATGGTCTGTGTATATTTCACATCGTTGTCCAATAAGGTAATGCCTCCAAATCTTTAGGGCATGAACCACAGCAGCTAGCTCCAAGTCATGTGAGGGATAGTTCTCTTCATGGGGTCATAGCTGTCGTGATGCATAAGCTACAACCTTCCCTTCTTGCATTAGCACGCATCCGATTCCACGCCTGGATGCATCGCAGTATATGTCGAAACTCTTGTGAATGTCTGGGAGGACTAATACAGGGGCTGTGGTCAGCCTCGTCTTTAACTCCTGGAAACTGCTGTCACACTCAGCTGTCCAGATAAACCTTTGGTTATTTTTCAGCAATTCCATTAGTGGCTTGGCTATCTTAGAAAAGCCTTCAATGAAGCGACGGCAGTAGCCTGCCAAGCCCTGGAAACTACGGACTTCGGTCACCGTGGCTGGTGTCTTCCAGTTCAAGACCGCGGTAACTTTACTGGGATCAACAGCTACTCCTTTTTCTGACAGAATATGTCCAAGGAATCCCACCTCTTTCAGCCAAAATTCGCACTTACTGAACTTGGCATATAAGCGATGGGTTCTCAACCTTTCCAAGACAGCTCTGAGATGTTGCTTAAGTTCCTCTTCATCCTTAGAGTATATTAGTATGTCGTCAATGAACACCACTACAAACTTGTCCAGAAAGTCCATGAAGACTTTGTTCATCATACTCATGAAGTAGGCTGGAGCGTTGGTCAATCCGAACGCCATAACTGTAAATTCATATAGTCCATATCAAGTGGTGAACGCTGTCTTAGGGATATCCTCCTTTCAGATTTTCAGTTGATGATATCCCATTCTGAGGTCGATCTTAGAGAATACCCGTCCTCCATTCAACTGGTCGAATAAGTCATCAATTCGAGGGAGCGGGTACTTGTTCTTGATAGTGACCTCGTTAAGCTGGTGATAGTCTACGCACATTCGTAGACTTCCATCCTTCTTCTTGACAAATAATACTGGTGACCCCCATGGCGAGATGCTTGGACGAATGTATCCTTTCTGTAGTAACTCGTTCAACTGCTTCGTTAGCTCTGCCAGCTCTGGGCCTGGCATACGATAATATTTCTTGTATATTGGAGCTGTACCAGGAATTACTTCAATGGCGAACTCCAATTCTCGGTCGGCCGGTATTCCTGGTAATTCCTCAGGAAACAATCCGGAAATTCACCGAGTACCCGAATCAGATTCATATCTGTAACAGTAGTCTGGTATGCCTTGCCCTTTCTTGTTATCATTCTGCTGGCCAGAAATTGGACGGTTTGTCCAGCGGGGTTCACCAATGTCACCGTTCTGGTGGCGCAGTTGATACACACCTGGTGCGGTGCCAACCAGTCCATCCCCAGTATCATGTCCAGTCTTGGGGAGTCAATGGCAACAAGGGTAGCTGGAAATTTAACTCCATGGATTGAGATCTCCAGACCCTTGTATATTATATTTGTTTCGAGTATAGAGCCAGGGGATTGTACCACCATGATTTTGTCCAAAAGTGAAGGAGAAAATTTGTGCAAGGTGGCCAAACTCTGCGAAATAAGCGAATGGGAAGCCCCAGAATCAAATAAAATTACGACAGGTATGTCAGGGACAGAAAACATACCAAGGACAATGTCTGGAGCTTCGCAGACTTCTTCGGCAGAGATGTGGTGGACGCATCCGTGGCTTAAGTTGTGGTTGGGGCGGCGTCCAAGGTGATTGACTTGTGGCTTGTGGTTGGCTGATTGCTTTCCGTTATTATTAGTAGGACACTGCTTGGGGTAGTGTCCACTCTGGCCACAAGTGAAACAGGCGTTGTTGTGGCGGCAATCCTCTATGACTGGCTGCTTGCCGAAGGTCTTGCTCTGGTTGCCTGGCTTGCTGTTGTTGCCACTATTGTTCCACATGGGTTTGTTCTCAGATGGCCCTGACTGCCAACTGTGCAACTTTTGCGCATATGGCTTCCTGTTGTCCTTCTTGGGCTCGAACTTCCTCGTATGGTCATCATTCCCAGAATTGTGTTCTCGTTCGGCGATGAAGGCCTTATCTACCAATGTCTGGAAATCGGGGAAGTTCAACATGCATAGCTAACATCGGAGGGCGTGATTATGTCCTCCGAGGAACCGGTCTATTTTCCTCTCTTCGGTAGCCACATCATGAGGAGAGTACCGGGCCAAGTTGTTGAACTTGTTTAGGTATTCCCCCACAGACATGTTTCCTTGTGTGAGAGCCAGGAATTCTCTCTGCTTCACTTTATTGCAGTTGTCCAGTCCTGGGGAGTCAATGGCAACAAGGGTAGCTAGAAATTTAACTCCATGGATTGAGATCTCCAGACCCTTGTATATTATATTTGTTTCGAGTATAGAGCCAGGGGATTGTACCACCATGATTTTGTCCAAAAGTGAAGGAGAAAATTTGTGCAAGGTGGCCAAACTCCGCGAAATAAGCGAATGGGAAGCCCCAGAATCAAATAAAATTACGGCAGGTATGTCAGGGACAGAAAACATACCAAGGACAATGTCTGGAGCTTCACAGACTTCTTCGACAGAGATGTGGTGGGCGCATCCATGGCTTAAGTTGTGGTTGGGGCGGCGTCCAAGGTGATTGACTTGTGGCTTGTGGTTGGCTGATTGCTTTCCGTTATTATTAGTAGGACACTGCTTGGCGTAGTGTCCACTCTGGCCAAAAGTGAAACTTGCGTTGTTGCGGCGGCAATCCTCTATGACTGGCTGCTTGCCGAAGGTCTTGCTCTGGTTGCCTGGCTTGCTGTTGTTGCCACCATTGTTCCACACGGGTTTGTTCTCAGATGGACCTGACTGCCAACTGCGCAACTTTTGCGCATATGGCTCCCTGTTGTCCTTCTTGGGCTCGAACTTCCTCTTACGGTCATCATTCCCAGAATTGTGTTCTCGTTCGGCGATGAAGGCCTTATCCACCAATGTCTAGAAATCGGGGAAGTTCAACATGCATAGCTAACATCGGAGGGCGTGATTATGTCCTCCGAGGAACCGGTCTATTTTCCTCTCTTCGGTAGCCACATCATGAGGAGAGTACCGGGCCAAGTTGTTGAACTTGTTTAGGTATTCCCCCACAGACATGTTTCCTTGTGTGAGAGCCAGGAATTCTCTCTGCTTCACTTTATTGCAGTTGTCCAACTCGTCGGTAGTCTCCTCCTCCTCTGCCTCTTACTGAGCGCGCTCGGCAGAGGAGAGGCTGCCGGAAGTTGTACAAAGCCCCTCCGTAGTAGTAATATTTAGGGGCTATTTTGTTCAGTTCATCTGACTATAGATGTGTGTTGGAACTGTACAACGTACTTAAAATTAGCTAGTATATATAGTTGAACTAGCTATTTCAGTACGTGGTTGGCAACAATTGGGGAAAAGTTTGGTCGGTTCAGCTATCGAGTTGAACTGTTTGTATAAAGAACGACTGCTTAATCTATGAATGAAATCTTTGCTTAATTACTGAATTTTAGTTGCAAAAAAATTAGATAGTACTAGTGATTTTTAGCTGCATATTTTGACAAATCGCAGTGTTACATGGTTGACAAATGGCAATGTTACTAGATCAACAAATGTCAATCTTTCCAGTTTGACACATGGCAATATACCCAATATGACAGATGCAAATCTTACCAAGTTGTCTGTACGTGGTTGCACATGGGTCATCCAAAACAACCGTTTGCGTTTGAAGGGATGTACAAATAATGCTCGGCACATTTTCTCTTGGCTTAGCGCCGAAGTCTGGCTTTGCATACCGCATTCAATCTGAACCGTTTGCGTTGAAGAGATGCACAAATCCTGCGCTGCGAATTTTTCGTTGACTTACTGGGGAAGACCATAGCTCTCACTTTGCATATGGGTGTTCTATCTAAAACGTTTGCGATCAAGAGCTGCACAAATCCTGCTCGGCACATTTTCCCTTGGCTTCCTGGGGAAGCTGTCGGTTTGCATACGGGTGTTCTAACTAAAACGTTTGCGATGAGTGTTTTATATTTATAAACCATTGACATTTTTTTAAAATAAAATCATTTGGTAAGTCTGTACATTAAGAGAGAAAAACACAAGTTCGTTCAAACCATATCTTTCATTCAGTCACACTGCGAATTATATTCATATGATCGAGAAATAGTATTAAACCCCAAAAAAACTATTTCCGGCGGTGGTGGAGGCGGCGTGCCGCGCCGGCGTTGTCGTTGTCGTCCTCCGGGACGCCGTTGTTGAAGTCTTCAAGGCAGCACAGAATGTTCTTCACTTGGAAATCAAACATCATGCCGTCGCGCGATCGACTGGCGGGGCGCAGGAGGACGACAACTGGCGGCGCTATGAGGTAGCGGTCGACGGTGGCGCCCCATGCCGCTAAGTGGGGCGCACGCATGGGCACGGGCGCGGCGGGTGCAGGCAAACGCACGGGGACCGGCGTCGCGGTGGGTGCAGGGGCGCGCATGGGCACGGGCACTGGCGCTGGCATGTACATGAGCTAGCGCGGGTCCGCGGAGACCTCGCTGACGCCCACGGCTTCCAGCTTTGCAATAGTGCTCGGCAACCAGCCCGTCAATGCTACGGGGATGGTCGCTGGCGCGGGCGTGGGGATGGAAGCAGGGACGGGTGCGGGGGCAGCAACCGCCACGGCCAGCTCGTTCAGTGCCATGTCCATGAGGCCCCATCCCTCCTTATTTTCTATCTCCTCTAGCTCAGAGTCGACTTCACCAAACTTGAAGACTAGTGGCAGATGATCCTTCTGCGCCATGGCGTTGGTGGAGGTCTGCGGGAGGGAGGGGAATGGGAGGCGAACAGTAAGGCCGCCAGTATTAAACAGCGGCTTGAGCGCCATTAATGGAGAGGATGCGAGCAAGGCAGGCGGCCATGGAAGTCAAAGGGCTCACTTCCCAGTGAGCTTGCGCAGCGTACAGCTCGCATGCTTCCTGGTGAACCTGCGCATTGGAGGACAGCTTGCACGCCTCTCGGTCAGCCTGCGCACCAGACTGCGCTCGCACGCCTCCCGTTCAGTCAAGCAGCTGTCCGCACGACGCCTCCTATAGCCATTAAAAGAGAGACACGTGAATGGTTAACAGAACACACATGATTTAAATTATACAAACGTTTGAGATGTAAAACTGGCAGCTTTTGTGTCAAAATGCCTTTATTGGCTGTTATTCGAGTGCGCCTTCTCTCAAAATGGACACGAAAAATACCACAGCATGTCGGGTGCCATTCCTTGATAGCATGCCAAGTTTCATGAATTTCAGACGAGTTTTGGATTTACTAGAATTTAAAAACAAAGTATCTCAATGTTTTGCCGGCAATCAACAGTGCCTTGGTGTTTGAAATTCATTCCCATTTCTTGCATGGGACCTAAGCATGCACCCAAGGACACACATTTGATATGTCAACCCATTTTTCTGCACTTGAGCATGTGCATATAGTTCAAATTTGAATTATGCACATAAAATGCCTAGAAAACCGAGTTAATGTATAAAAATGTCCAAGCGAACCCCAAAAAATCCCAACAATTGACACAACACTCCTGTCATTCTATGTTGACACTAGAAAATTTTTGAAAGCAAGAAGAGGCAACAGATATCGTTTCGTCCCCAAAGGTGGCACGTTCCCTACCGAAACCATCAGGCTTGTTGTGAGAAGCTCTGGTTTGCGAGAAGCTTATACCCAAACCTGCCCCAAATGGGACAAAATTTTACCACAGCATGTTGATGCCGCTCCATGATAGCATGTCAAGTTTCATGAACTTCAGACGAGTTTTGGATTGACTAGAATTTAAAAATCATGTATCTCAATTTAGCGGCCGAGCGACGGTGGCAAGGTGTTTGACATTCATTCTCATTTCTTGCATGGGACTTAAGCATGCAACCAAGGACACACATTTCAATTTTTAACCCATTTATATGCACTGGAGCATGTGCATGTAGTTCAAATTTGAATTATGCACATAAATGCATAGAAAACTTAGTTAATGTATAAAAATGTCCAAGCGAACCCCGAAAAATCCCAAAAATTGACACAACACTCCTGTTGTTCTATGTTGACACGAGAAAAAATTTGAAAGTAAGAAGAGGCAACATATATCGTTTCGTCCCCCAAGGTGGCACGTTGCCTACCGAAACCATCAGGCTTGTTGTGAGAGAAGCTCTGGTTTGCGAGAAGCTTATACCCAAACCTGCCCCAAATGGGACAATATTTTTACCACGGCATGTCGATGCCGTTCCATGATATCATGTCAAGTTTCATGAATTTCAGACGAGTTTTCAATTTACTAGAATATTAAAACCATGTATCTCAATGTTAGCGGCCGAGCGATAGTGTAAAGGTGTTTGACATTCATTCTCATTTCTTGCATGTGACGTAAGCTTGCAACCAAGGACACACATTTGATTTTTCAACCCGTTTTTATGCACTGGAGCATGCGCATGTAGTTCAATTTTGAATTATGCACATAAATGCCTAGAAAACTCAGTTAACGTATAAAAATGTCCAACCGATGCCCGAAAAATTCCAAAATTTAACATGATATTCCTGTTGTTCTATGTTGACACCAGGAAAAAATTGAAAGCAAGAAGAGGCGGCGAATATCCTTTTGTCCACAAAGGTGACATGTTTCCCTAACGGAACCATGAGGCTTCTTGTGAGAAGCTTACACCATAACCTGCCCCAAATGGGACAATATTTTTTACCCCAGCAAGTTGATGCCATTCCATGATAGCATGCCAAGGTTCATGAATTTCAGACGAGTTTTGGATTTACTAGAATTACAAAAGCAAGTACCTCAACATTTGCTGGAGAGCCACGGTGCCGTGGTGTTCAAAATTCATCCCCATTTCTTATATGGGACATAAGCATGAACCCATGGACACATATATGATTTTACAACCCATGTTGGTGCAACGGAGCATGTGCATGTAGTTTAATTTTGAATTGTGCACCTGAAATGGCTAGAAAACCAAGTTAATGTATAAAAATGTCCAAACGAACCCTGAATAATCCCAATTTTTTTACGACACACCTATAGTTGCATGTTCACTGTAGATAAAAGTTCTAGCAATTCAAACACACTTCATTGCCGCCGTGACCCCATTATGTAATTCAAATCAAGATGAAAAATCATGTAGATCGCACACAATTTATTATCACCAACCGTGTGAGATGCAGTACAAAATATCTTGGAGCACCGTCGGAGTATAGTACGCCTATGGCTTACGCGAGAAGGTGCGTCGGCTACAGTCCATAGCCGACGTGTCAAGCACACTAGCTCGCTCCCCAAATATCATTTCACTGTTCAATCGTCACCGATGAAAGATGGGGATGTGGACCTGCGTCACGAGGGCAACTTCCGCGGCACACTCCGGCGAGAGTGCGGCCGCAGCCGCCATGCACGTGCTAACAAGGTGCATGAGCGCGACCGCAATCTGCGATCGGGAGGCCAAGGCAGCCCAAACGGCCACTGTTGCTTCTCAGGTGGCAGCAGCAACATCTGCCTCAGGGATAGCAACTGGCGAGAGCGGCACAACAGCTGTCCGTTCCGCAACGGCGGCCTTAGCCCTGATGGAGGCCGCCCACGACCATGTCGAGGCCTCCCACGCCCAGCTCGTGGTGGTCACCACACAAATCGAACGAAGCTTCTTTGACAACGGTCGGTAACCCACGGCCAAAGAGTTGGCAATCGCCGAGAGCGTTCGAGCAGCCATCCGTTCCTCCGCCGCATACCTTGCCACGACGGTGCCCGTCCAAGCCCAGATCACGGCCGCCCACGCCCAGCTCGTGGCAGCCTTTTCCAAAGAGATGGCGGATGCGGATGGCGAGATGCTTGCTGAGTATGGTGCGATGGATGCCATGGAGCCCGTTCCGCAGGTGACCGTCGGGCGCGAGCTGGACATGGAGGAGGCGGCGGAGATCGACGAGCACCAGCCGTAGTAGTACTCTTTGTTTTTTTAATTAAGAGCACCGGTCTTTAATTTGTTAGAGTAATGTTTAGGTCAGCTAGCTCTGTTTAATTGCTGAACTTGCTAGATTAAGAAGTGTGGGTGTGCTGTAGTCTACTTTGTGTACCCAAATTATGCAATGACGTGGATGACCACTGTAACCATGGAAATTCAAACCAAAATTTGCATGTTCAAACTCATCACACACGGGTTAAGCTATATGAATCGTTTGTGATGTTCACATATCGTACACAGTGTTGAATAAGGGACCGTGCCTGATGACACTTTGTGCGCCAGTTTTTTCGCTGCACCGATTCAAAATTTTCGGCTTCCGCGGAAATATCTACCTCCCCGCCCCTCCCCCTTACCAAAACCCACATTTTCCATGTTTCCGCCTTCCTTTCCAAGTTGAAACCTTCACTCCTTGCTTGCAGCGCCGCCTCCTCGCCGACAACCCTCCTTCACGCTGCTCGGCCTCGTCGATCCAGGCAGGTAATCCAAACCCGACCCCCATCCTCCTCCTCCTTCCACATCCCACATGCCCCGACCTCCGGCGCGACACCTTCCACCCAAATCACCGACCCCTCCCCCAAATAAGCACCGTCCTAAGCCATGGTGCACGCAGTATAGCCAGGAGCTCAAGCAGCATTTGGCAGAGGAGAAACAAATCGCGGCCGCACACACGGACGAGGTCACGATGGCTGCCATTCGTGCCGACCCCCAGATCTTGGAGGAGCACCTCGCCATCGAGGCCACCGTCGATGCCTCATGCACCCACATCACGACGCGGTTGGCTGCTTTAAACGACAGTTCGTGGCGTTTTGTCGAGGCCACCCTCTGTGCCTTCGACGAAGACTACGAGGTATTTTCTCAGCGTGCACATGCTTACCTCAACTCGAGAGCCAGTAGGTTGGTGCCCGGAGCGGCTCAGGCAACTCACCACTACGACGAGGGCACCCACGATGCAGAGTCCTTGCCCTCTTCCATGTCCAAGGAGCCAATCATCATTGATATCTCCGACGATGAGGAGTAGCTTGTCTTATTAGCTCACTATAACGACTCATGTTCAGTTTTCTAGCTACGCCGGTTAAGCATGCTCGGTTTACCCATTGCATGTGCTACTCCTGCCTTTCCTTAACAAATTCTAGTGAATTGTGCTATCTACTTTTACCATGCAATCTGTTGCTCTAGTGTATATGTTCTATATGTCGTGCAATGTGGTGCTCACTTATTAACTGTTTGGTGAATTAGTTGTCGTCTTGTGTTAACTGTTTGGTTCAATTCTGCAAATGTGATGTTCAATTCTTCAGGCTGCAATTTTGTATTGTCTTCCACGTGGGAAATAAATCGAATTTATCTTTACAAAATACATGATAAACAAATACAATTGCTATATTTCCAAGTTGTCAAGCATGCTTGGTTTGGTTAACTGTCTGATCTTCTAGTATGTTATACATTGTGCAATGTGGTGCTGAGTTAACGTTTGGTTCATTTGTTGTGGTATTTAGTAAACTGTTTGGTTCAATTCTGCAATGCGATGTTCAATTGTTGTGGGTGCATTCTGTTATTGTATACCATGTGAGAAATAAATCGAATTTGGCTGTACTAAATACATGAGAAACAAATACAATTGCTATATTTCCAAGTTGTTAAGCATGCTTGGTTTGGTTAACCGTCTGATCTTCTATTAGGAGTATGTTATATTGTGCAATGTGGTGCTCAGTTAATGTTTGGTTCATTTGTTGTGGTGTTTAGTTAACTGCTTGGTTCAATTCTGCAATGCGATGTCCAATTGTCATGGGTAGAATTTTGTATTGTTGTGCATGTGAGGAATAAATCGAATTTGGCTGCACTTAATACATGAGAAACATATACAACTGCTATATTTCCTAGTTCTTAATCATGCTTGGTTTGGATAAATGGGTTTTCCATGTGGCTTGAATTAATCTGATGAATCTGCAATGTGCTTATTTTTCATCAACATATTTTACTGATAGCATGCGAACCCTCACTTAACCTGATGACTAACTACCTTATATGTGTTGCAGGGAAACAATGGGAAGCACTGAGGTTTACAATTGAGGTTTGCACATGTATGGTCTTTTGTCTAATAGCACATTATTGTGCAATTGCAGGAACCATTCTAATATTTAGGTTTTTAACAATTTGGTCTTGCACATATAGGTCCTGCTGTCAGAGCTTTTGACCCACTGTTCGACCCTTTTTGCATATGGGGAATGAGTTGTCCATGAATATCAGTCAAGTCAAGAAACTCAGAAAGATTGTTAGGCTAAAGAAATTAGCGACAAAAAACAACAAGATCTTTGTCTGCACAATGAAGAAGACATTAGTTCACTAAAAGATGGTACTAACTATTATACCTTGCCTCTTTTTATTCCTTTGCCCCATTTCCAATATAGAGAAGATATTTATGCACATCTTTGTTTTCAGGCCTTTCCAAAGCAGTTCACCGATGATTACCTCTCAAACCACCTGTATGGTCAGGAGGTGAGGAAGGTTTTCATACAACATCCATGGTTCAATATTGAAGTGTTCCTGAAGAGGACAAAGGATGGACGGTCAATCATCCACAGGCACTGACCTAAAGTTGCAAAGACCTTCAACATCAATGAAGGCTCAATATTCGCCTTCCGCTTCAGCAGTTTTCCACATGAGATGCATCTGTCTATGTACCGTCTATGATGCTAATTTCGAAAGGTTATGGATGTTACATGTGAAACTTGGTGCTGTTGCACTTGTGTAATGGGGTAGCTGAGTGCTGAAGCTATATGATGTTGTACTCTGATGTATTTTGATACGTCTCCAACGTATCTATAATTTATGAAGTATTCATGCCGTTATATTATCATTCTTGGATGTTTTACAATCATTTTATAGCAACTTTATATCATTTTTGGGACTAACCTATTGACATAGTGCCCAGTGCTAGTTGCTGTTTTTTGCTTGTTTTTTACATCGCAGAAAATCAATACCAAACGGAGTCCAAACGCAGCGAAACTTTTTGGAGATTTTTTCTAGACCAGAAGAAAACCGGTGGGCTAAAGAAGTACCAGAGGGGAGCTCCGAGGGAAGCATAACCCACCAGGGCGCGCCTGGGGGCCCAGGCGCGCCCAGGTGGGTTGTGCCCACCTTGGTGGCCTCCTGCACTGCCTCTTCGCCCTATAAATTCCGAAATATTCCAAAAACCCTCGTGGTAACCCTAGATCAGAAGTTCCGCCGCCGCAAGCCTCTGTAGCAATGAAACACCAATCTAGACCTCATTCTTGCACCCTGCCGGCGGGGGAAATCATCACCAGTGGCCATCTTCATCATCCCGGCGGCCACCATGATGAGGAGGGAGTAGTCCACCCTCGGGGCTGAGGGTTTGTACCAGTAGCTATGTGTTTAATCTCTCTCTCTCTCTCTCTCTCGTGTTCTTGAGATGGCACGATCTTGATGTATCGTGGTCTTTGTTAATATAGTTGGATCATATGGTGTTTTCCCCTCTCTATCTTGTTGTGATGAATTGAGTTTTCCCTATGAGATTTAGTTTTATCGGATTGAATACTTTTATGGATTTGAGAGCACTTGATATATGTCTTGCATATGAATATCCGTGGTGACAATGGGGTATTATATTGATTCACTTGAGATATGTTTTGGCACTCAACTCGCAGATTCCCGAGGTGACATTGGGGTAATCTATGCATAGGGGTTGATGCACGTTCTCGTCTTTTGTTTCTCCGGTAGAAATCTTGGGGCACTCTTTGATGTTCTTTGTGTTGGATTGAGTATTATGAATCCGAATTTGCTTTGGTGTTATTTTAGTGCAAACTCTCGATAGATCGATCGGAAAGAATAGCTACAAACAATTTCTTCTTATGTTCTCCGCTAGATAGGAACTTTGGAGTGATTCTTCATCGCACATTGAGGGATGGTTATGTGATCCAATTAGATTAGCATTGTTTAGAGATTGCACTACCGAAAGTACGGACCCTAGGCCTCATTTTCAAGCATTTGTGCTCACTTTTGTTACTTGCTACCTTGCTGTTTTTTATAGTTACTATTACAAAAATCAATATCTACTATCCATATTACACTTGTATCACCATCTCTTCACCGAACTAGTGCACCTATACAATTTACCATTGTATTTGGTGTGTTGGGGACACAAGAGACTTTTTATTATTTGGTTGCAGGGTTGTTTGAAAGAGACCATCTTCATCCTACGCCTCCCACGGATTGATAAACCTTAGGTCATCCACTTGAGGGAAATTTGCTACTGTCCTACAAAACTCTGCGCTTGGAGGCCCAACATGAGTCTACAAGAACAAGTTGTGTAGTAGACATCAAGTTCTTTTCTGGGGCCGTTGCCGGGGAGGTGAGTGCATGAAGGTATATGTTTAGATCTTGCAATCGAATCTTTTAGTTTCTTGTTTTATCACTAGTTTGGTTCGTAAAAGAAAACTACAAAAAAATGGAATTAAGGTGGCCTCATATTATTCGTCTTTATCATGTCTTTCATGAAAATGATGGAAAGAAAAATTGTGCTCAATTGATAGAAGAAGAATTTAATAAAAAGTTTGGCATGAAATCTTTGAATGATGAGAATGATTGAAATGTTATTAGTATGAATTCTTTAAATATCCATGATGCTAATGATATGCAAAGACATAAGCTTGGGGATGCTATGTTTGATGAAGATGATATTTTTAGTCCCCCAAGTTTTGATGAGAAAATTTATTGTGATGAAAGCATGCCTCCTATCTATGATGATTATGGTGATGACATGTATGCTAGAAAGAATAATGATAACCATGAAACTTGTCATCATGATTTTAATTTTCAATCCCATGATAGTTATTTTGTTGAGTTTGCTCCCACTACTATTCATGAGGAACAATTTGCTTATGTGGAGAGTAATAAAATTTCTATGCTTGTGGATCATGAAAAGAATGATTTATGTGATAGCTATATTTTTGAATTCATTCATGATGCTACTGAAAATTATTATGAGAGGGGAACATATGCTTTTACATATTGCACTAATATCAAGTTTTCTCTCTATGTGTTGAAACTTTTGAAGTTATGCTTGTTTTGCCTTCCTATGCTAGTTTATTCTTGTTCTCATAAATTGTTTTCTCACAAAACCATATGCATAGGAAGTGGGTTAGACTTAAATGTGCTAGTCATATGCTTCATGATGCTGTTTGTGTTTCAATTCTTACTTTTATGCGAGCATCATTGAAACCATCATGCCTAGCTAAAAGGCATTAAAGAAAAGCGCTTGTTGCGAGACAACCCAACACTTTTACCTACTGTTTTTGAGTGTTAAAATGGTTAGGCTACTGCAATGATCTTGTTTTATAGCTTTTGTTTCAATAAAGTGCCAAGTAAAGCCTTTGGGATAGTGTGGATGATAGTTGACTTGATTCTGTGCAAAAACAGAAACTTTTGCATCCAGTGCAGAAATTCCTGTCTTTTACTGGAACGTGGAAAAATCCTTAATTTTTTACAGTTGATGGGTATACAAATTTTCTAAGTCGTCCTATATTTTCAGAATTTCTGGAGTTACATAAGTATGACCTTAATTCATATCTTTACGTACTGTTCTGTTTTTGACAGATTCTGTTTTCAATATATAATTTGCTTGTTTTCTAGTTTCTATGGCTTATATTGCTTAATATAAATTGTGAAAATTGTAGATTACAGTAGGAATTGTGTGAGAACAATTATGAATCTTGTCTTTGACAGTACCAAAGTGAATGATTTGTCTTTATCATACTAACCCATCTCACGAAGTTCCGTTAAGTTTTGTGTGATTGAAGTTTTCAAGTTTTGGGTGAGATATCGATATGAGGAGAATAAGGAGTGACAAGATCCTAACCTTGGGGATTCCCAAGGCACCCCCAAGGTAATATTCAAGGAAGATCCAAGCAACTAAGCTTGGGGATGCCCCGGAAGGCATCCCCTCTTTCGTCTTCAACATTATCGGTAAGCTCACTTGGAGCTATGTTTTCATTCGTCACATGATATGTGTTTTGCTTGGAGCATCATTTTATTTTATTGTTATTTGCTTGCTGTTATCTATAATAATGTTTTTCATCTTTTACTTCAATAAAAATGTCAAGTATAGCCTTTTCCATGCTTATTTTGCAAGTATATAAGTTGCTGTTTCAAAACAGAAAGTTTATCACTGTTCCAAAAATTCTCTAGAAAAGTCAGTATGTGATAAAAGGTTGAATTTTTTTGCATAGTAAGATATAATAAATTTTCTACAGTGTGGTAAATTTTTAGAAATTTTGGAGTTAGGTAATTATGATGAATATTGCACAATTTACAGACTGTCCTGTTTAGACAGATTGCTGTTATGTTTGCATTGTTTGCGTATGTTTGCTTGTTTAATGATTCTATTTGAGGATAGGAGTATTAAATATGCAGAGGCATTTAGTATGAAATGTTAAATAATAATTTTAGTGATTTGCTACAGTAGAGAATGATAAGGTGTTGCATTGATTTATACTAACGTATCTTACGAGTTCTTGTTGAGTTTTGTGTGGATGAAGTTTTTAAGAATTAGGGAAACAATGTTATGAGAAGAATGAAGAAGACACAAGAGCTCAAGCTTGGGCATCCCAAGTTAATATTCCAAGAAGTCTCATGCATCTAAGCTTGGGGATGCCCCGGTAGGCATCCCACCTTTCTTCATCAACAATTATCGGTTAGCCTCGGTTGAGTCTAAGTTTTAGCTTCTTCACATGATATGTGCTATTCTTATAATTTCATTTTATTTTGTTTTTGCTTGCTGTTTTAATAAAATACTTAGATCTGAAACTTTTAAACAAGAGAGAGTCCTCACATAGCTTCCCATTTACTTAACTACTCGCTTGATCTTCACTTATATCTTTTTGGAGTAGTTTGTCTTTTGCTCTCGTGCTTCACTTAAATTTATTTGAGAGCTTGTTAGTAGCAATGGTAATATATAAATTTAGTCCCAAAGTGATAGATATTCAAGAAGGATATACTAAAAACTTTCATGTAGATCATTGGATATGATAAGTTTTATTCCTTGCCATAGTTTTGCGATATGGAGATAATAATATGTGATTCATGTTGGTGAGTAATTATGATTTAGTAAGAATATTGGTGTTAAGGTTTGTAATTCCCTATGCAAGTACGAAATTCAATAGTTATGCAATGAAATCACATTCTACTTGTGGTGCATTATTCGGTGTTAGTTATGCTCAATGCTCGTTTATGTGAATTTTCGTTTCTTGGTTGGTTGCTTCTCAATCTATTTTCTAGCCTCCATTTGTACTAAGTGGGAATACTACTTGTGCATCCAAAATCACTAAACCCAGTTTTGCCACATGAGTCCACCATACCTACCTATATGCGGTATTCCCGTGCCGTTCTAAGCAAATTTGTATGTGCCATCTCTAATTTTCAAAATAAATTTCCTTTTTGTGTGCTCGTACCGCTCATGAAGCGGTAGGGGTTGGCCAATATTTTCCATGCTAGATGCGTTATTCTCAAGATGAGTGTTTATTCACTTGTCATTGCACGAGAGTATGGCAAAGGTATTAGGGACGCCCAGTCCCGAAATGAAAAAGAAATTTACTTTATGTTGTCAAATAATAAATTCCTTGGAAAGTGTTGGTATGGAGGGCACCCGTGGATACAGCTAGCCTTGGATTGTGAAAAAATGGTTGAAAAAGGAATAAACTTTATTTTCTGTTTGGGAACCGCCTATGATATATCTAGCATGGAAAGTGTTGGGAATTACTCGGTCATTTTCGTTGACGGGAAAAGTATGCCTCCCAAAATCTTTTATCTCTCAATTTAAGCTTTGAGCTCTGGCACCTCTACAAATCCCTACTTCCCTCTGCGAAGGGCCTATTTATTTAATTTATGCAATTTTTATTTTTATTTGAGTCTCCATCTTCTCTTATAAAGCACCAACTAAGGGGCATTATGATCGTACTTGAGCATTGGATGTAGCTAATATGCGAGTGTGTTTTGCGAATGAATCAATGATTGAGCATGATGGGCTAGGGATAACTTTCTTTAGTGTTGATATTTTGAAAGACATGGTTGCTTGTTGATATGCTTGAGTATTGATGTCTTCATGTCAAATTATAGACTATTGCTTTGAATCATTCAAGTCCAAATGTCCATGCTACAAAAGAAAGAGTATATGATGAATATGATAGGTAGCTTTCCACGACAAAAATTCCATTTTCAATTGCTACTTTATCATGATAAGTTTTATGTGAAAGAGTTAATGTTATGATGCTAGAAAAAGTGATTAAAATTATCATTGATCAAACTTATGCATTTTGCTAGCATTCACACTTCATAAATTATTTCTTTTATCATTTACCTACTCGAGGACGAGTAGGAATTAAGCTTGGGGATGCTGATACGTGATACGTCTCCAACGTATCTACCTTTCCTAACGCTTTTCCTCTTGTTTTGGACTCTAATTTGCATGATTTGAATGAAACTAACCCTGGAATGAAGCTGTTTTCAGCAGAACTACCATGGTGTTGTTTTTGTGCAGAAATAAAGGTTCTCGGAATGGAACGAAACTTTGCGAGGATTTTTTATATCAATAAAGAGAATTTCTGGAGCCAAGAACCACCGGAGGGGGGCACCTAGGTGGGCACAACCCACCAGGGCGCGCCACCCCCTCCAGGCGCGCCCAGGTGGGTTGTCCCCACCTGGTGGCCCCGCATACCGTGAAACCGACGCTATAAAATCCTATTTTTCCAGAAAAAATCAGGGAGAAAGAATTATCACATTTCACGAGACAGAGCCACCGCCATCTCCTGTTCTTCATCGGTAGGCCAGATCTGGAGTTCGTTTGGGGCTCCGGAGAGGGGGATCTTCGATCTTCGTCATCACCAACCCTTCTCCATCGCCAATTCGATGATGCTCTCCACCGGGAGTGAGTAATTCCTTCGTAGGCTCGCTGGTCGGTGAGGAGTTGGATGAGATTCATCATGTAGTCCAGTTAGTTTTGTTAGGGCTTGATCCCTAGTATCCACTATGTTCTGAGATTGATGTTGCTATGACTTTGCCATGCTTAATGCTTGTCACTTTGGGCCCGGGTGCCATGATTTCAGATCTGAACCGTTTATGTTATCACCATTATATCCATGTTCTAGATCCGATCTTGCAATTTATAGTCACCTACTACGTGTTATGATCCGGTAACCCCAGAGTGACAATAGTCGGGACCACTCCCGGTGATGACCGTAGTTTGAGGAGTTCATGTATTCACCGTGTTAATGCTTTGTTCCGGTTCTCTATTAAAAGGAGGCCTTAATATCCCTTAGTTTCCAATATGGACCCCGCTGCCACGCGAGGGTAGGACAAAAGATGTCATGCAAGTTCTTTCCATAAGCACGTATGACTATTTACGGAATACATGCCTACATTATATTTATGAACTGGAGCTAGTGCTGTATCGCCCTAGGTTATAACTTTCACATGATGAATATCATCCAACAAGTCGTCAATCCAATGCCTACGAATTTCTCTTATATTGTTCATGCTAAGTTACCACTGCTATCGTTACTGTTACACTTGCTACAAAATTACTGTTACCACTGTTACCGTTACTGTTGCTGCTGCTACTATTATCAAAACTATCATATTACTTTGCTACTGATCACTTTGCTGCAGATAAATAATCTCCAGGTGTGGTTGAATTGACAACTCAGCTGCTAATACTTACAACTATTCTTTGGCTCCCCTTGTGTCGAATCTATAAATTTGGGTTGAATACTCTAGCCTCGAAAACTGTTGCGATCCCCTATACTTGTGGGTTATCAAGACGTTTTTCTGGCGCCGTTGCCGGGGAGCATAGCTATATTTGTTGAGTCACTTGGGATTATTATCGATTATTCACTATGAGGAATCTGAAGGATGCTAAGACTACTATTTTTCCCTCTAAGATGAGGGGAGGTAAGGAACTGCCATCTAGCTTCGCTTTAGGTTCACCTTCTGTTATAAGTAAACTTGCAACACCACCACATGCTATTAATCCTGATATGTCGCAAGTTATTGATGATGCTACTTCTGCTATGAATAATGCTTATGATGATGCTAGTACCTTGCATGATGATGATGTGCCACTAGGTGAATTTCTTGATGAACAAATTGCTAGAGTAAGACAACATGATATTGTTGAATCTGATGATGAGCTTGAAACTGAAAATCTTGAAACACCTACTAGAACTAGCCCTCCTAGATATGAAATGCCTAAGGTACCGGAAGGTTATGTTATGAATGAGGAGACAACTAGAGATATTCTTGCTTGTAAAGATAGAGATGATCTAGAGAAATTATTATGCAAGTATAAAGAAAAATCTCTGAATGCTAGAATGCAATATGATCCTAAGTTTGCTACCTCACCTATCTTTATTGACGATAAGGATTATGAATTCTCTGTCGACCCAGAGTTAATTACTTTGGTTGAATCTGAGCCTTTCCATGGTTATGAAACTGAAACTGTTGTGGCACATCTTACTAAGTTGAATGACATAGCCACCCTTTTTACTCATGATGAGAAAAATCGCTATTACTATATTCTCAAATTATTTCCGTTCTCATTAAAGGGTGATGCTAAAGCTTGGTACAATACTCTTGCTCCTGGTTGTGTGCATAGTCCCCAGGATATGATTTATTACTTCTCTGAAAAATATTTCCCTGCTCATAAGAAACAAGCTGCCTTGCAGGAAATATTTAACTTTGTGCAAATTAAAGAAGAGAGTCTCCCACAAGCTTGGGGGAGGCTTTGCCAATTGCTTAATGCTTTGCCTGATCATCCTCTTAAGAAAAATGAAATACTTGATATCTTCTATAATGGACTAACCGATGCTTCTAGGGACTTCCTAGATAGTTGTGCTGGTTGTGTTTTCAGGGAACGAACTATTGGACAAGCTGAAGAATTACTGAATAACATATTGAAAAATTATGATGATTGGACTCTTCCTAAACCACCGTCTAAACCCACTCCGAAGAAGAGGGGTATTTTATATCTCAGTCCCAAAGATACGCAAGAGGCAAAGAAATCTATGAAGGAAAAATGTATTAAAGCTGAGGATGTTAAAAATTTACCTCCTATTGAAGAAATACATGGGCTTGATACACCGCCACTGCCTGAGGTGGTAGAGGTAAATTCTCTAATGAAATTTGATGATAATGATAATCCTCACAATATGCACCCTAGCCAATGCCTTTATGAGTTTGAGAATTACATTAGAAAACAAGATCACTTCAATGCAAATGTTATGAAACAATTAAAATACAATTCTGATATGATTGCTCGCTTGAGTGACTTGCTATTTAGAATCTCAAATGATGTTAGAGGTGTAGGAAAGCATGCTTCTATGGTACAAACCCAGTTAGAACAAGTTGCTAAATCTCATAGAGAATTGCTTGATGAAATGAATAACAACATACATGACTTTGCTGTTAGAGTTGCAACTAGAGGAGGTAAAATGACTCAGGAACCACTTTACCCTGAGGGACACCCAAAAAGAATTGAACAGGATTCACAAAGGAACAACACCACTGCATCTAGTCCTTCTAAAAAGAAGAAGAAAAAGAAAAATGATAGGACTTTGCATGCTTCTAGTGAACCTGAAGTAGAGAAACCTCTTGATAATGATAATGATGTTTCTATTTCTGATGCTGAAACTCAATCTGGTAATGAACATTCACCTAGTGATAATGAAAAAGATAATGCTGATGTTCATGAAGATACTCAAACAAATGAAAAAGAACCCGATAATGATGTTGAAATAGAACCAGCTGTTGATCTTGATAACCCACAACCCAAGAATACACGATATGATAAAAGAGATTTTATTGCTAGAAAACACGGTAAGGAAAGAGAACCGTGGGTTCAAAATCCTATGCCTTTTCCACCTAAGTCCACTAAAAAGAAAGATGATGAAGAATTTGAACGCTTTGCTGAAATGTTGAGGCTAGTCTTTTTGCGTACTCGCTTGACTGATATCTTGAAAATGCCTCCTTATGCAAAGTATATGAAAGACATCATCACCAATAAGAGAAAAATACCGAAGGCTGAAATCTCCACCATGCTTGCTAACTATACTTTTAAAGATGGAGTGCCTAAAAAACTTGGAGATCCAGGAATACCAACTATACCTTGCTCCATCAAAAGAAACTTTGTGAAAACTGCCTTGTGTGATTTGGGATCTGGTGTTAGTGTTATGCCTTTCTCTTTATATAAAAAACTTGAGTTGAATAAACTCACACCTACTGAAATATCTTTGCAAATGGCTGATAAATCAACTGCCATACCTATCGGTATCTGTGAGGATGTGCCCGTTGTTGTTGCTAATGTTACTATTTTGACTGACTTTGCTATACTTGAGATGCCCGAGGATGACAACATGTCGATTATCCTTGGTAGACCCTTCTTGAATACTGCAGGGCTGTTATTGATTGCAATAAAAGCAAGGTCACTTTTCATATCAATGGTAATGAGCATACGATGCACTTTCTGAAGAAACAATTCCATGTGAATGGTATTAATGTTGTTGAAAAATCTCCGACAATCTTTATTGGATACCTCTACCTACTGTTAAAAAGAAATATGAAATGCTTATTGTTGGGGATATTCATATCCCCGTTGAGGTAACTTAGTGATTTACGAAAGTTCTTCGGTTTCATGCTAATCGAAAGTGGTTGTTAATAAGACTTGATCAACCTTATTAATGGATCATTTTTGAGAGGTATGAAGTTGATGAATTTAGTGAGCACTACCTTCTGTCCCAACCTTTTATTTGCTGTTTCTACTAGTTAAATAAAAATAAAATGCCATGTTTTGTCTATTTTCTGAATTTCCCGTCCAATAAAAAATAACCCAAAAATAAAAGTTCTCAGAATGCTCTGAATTTTTAATACAATTTTTTTTCTGAATATTTAAGAATTTCTGGTGCAAATAATATCAAAGGAAGGTGCACCAGGTGGGCACAACCCACCTGGGCGCGCCAAGACCCCCAGGCGTGCCCTGGTGGGTTGTGGTCCCCATGTGGGCCCCCTCACTTATCTCTTCATACCACTTCATCACCTACCTCCAGAAAAAAATCACCTTTGCTCTCTCTCTCCCGTGTTCTTGCTCTCAAACCCGCGGATTTCTATCTCTTTGCTCAAAGCTTCGTTTCTGAAACTGTTTCGGGGGATTGTTGCTTGGTATGTGACTCCTCCATTTGTCCAATTAGTTTTTGTTTTAGTGGTTTATATTTTGAATAATTTGCTACTCTTGGTACTGCTGTAGATGAGCTTGCATGTTGAATTCTTAGAGTTCTAAGTAGCTTGAATGCTTGCTATGGCCTCTAGGCATCACTATGAGTAGTTGTTACCAATTTTGTAAGGTTTTGTTGATAAACTTTTGTCACCTAAATTTTTTCAGAAAATTGTACGCGAATATGATGAACTTCTTTGGAAGGAGGTCTTCGAAGAGGAGATCTTCGGAGGCATCTTCTAGGAACAGTTCCGTTCATTGGTCTTATGTTGAACCAAGTGAGAGTTCAATACGAGATGCTACCACCAAAACATGCTTATGGCCATGCAACGACTATATGGTGAGTGTGGGCATTAAGGAGGAATTTGAACAATATGTTCACAATGCCGATCTCGGTCCCTACATTTCAGATAAGTGCAATCAACACCACACTCTCACTGAATCATTTGTCAAAGGATTTAAATTCCTTCCCCGTGAGTCTAGGGTGTCATTTAAACTGTATGAAAATTCATTTACCATATCACTAGAAAGGTTTGCTCACCACTGCAAAATTCCATTCTGGGGTTCGCTTGACGAACCACCAAGAGCTGAGTTCGAAACATTTTTGTCTAGCCTTTGCTATGGTGAGAATAGGGGAGTGACGCAAGGTAGAATAAAGAGCATTCATTTTCCCGTAATTCAATACTTTGCTTTATTCAATGGGAAATGTACTGTAGGCAAACAAGATTGCAGTACACTTTGTGCTCCAGACTTGAGCCTCATACGCGCCGCTCTCACCAGTGACAAAAGCTATAATCTTGGAGCGATTGTTGCACGAAGGTTGCAACACTACGCTAATAGTGGTTATTTTTATGGTGGAATTTATGCCACACGCTTAGCAAGAGAGCTGGGCATTTCACCTTTGCCATATGACCCTATTTTACCCACGCAGTATTTAGACTTTGAAGCTATGAAGCGTCATAAGACCCTTAAGGGTAAACCTGATAATTTCACCTACAAATTGTTATTTAATCAAGAGTCCGTCGTATACACATATTTGCCTGCGCTTGTTCTCTTTGATTATCATAGCAGGGGAAGATATTTTGTTCTCGAGAGCGAGGCCCGAGCCCACAACGAGAGGGTTGTGGCTGCACGGTAGGCTGTGACATCCGTACCAAGAGCCTCCGTGAGCTACCACTCCGACTATCATCCAGGCTATTGATTTATTACCAAGTTAGGCCAAAAGCCTAAGCTTGGGGGAGTATGTATTCTCACCGACTTTACATTCATGTTCACACATTTTAGTTGTCGGTGTTCACACTTTTTCATTGTATTATCCATCCTTAATTTATTTTCTCGCTTTCTTCTTGCGTGTTTGAAAAACTTTGAGAAAATCCAAAAATATTTCCATCTTCTTTTTGTTTTTTATTTCTTGGATAGTTAGCTGTAGCACTAAAAAGAAAACCCAAAAAGATTTCCTTGTTCTTCTTTTGCTTGTTGGGAGCTTTCCCATGTAAATAGTTTTTCTCGTTTTTGCTTTTCCCTTTTATTTGCTTCTTTCAGATAAAACCAAAAACTCCAAAAATATTTCATTGTGTTTCTCTGAATTTCTTTTCTCTTTATTGAGTCGTACCAAGGAGAAGACCACGATGAAAATGTTGAGTGGCTCTCATATGCATTATTGTTAATCTAACAAAGAGCCCATTTTACCTTGTCTTCTCCTGTTGAATAAAATGTTTGTAGATTCCAGCTTAGTCCATGGCACTCTTGCACTATTATTATTTTCTTATCGTTCGGTCTTGCAAGTGAAAGGCAATGATGACGATATTCGATGAACTGGCCGTGGCAGAGAGAAACGGGTATGAACTCGACTTGTTCTGTTTTTGTAAATATGTTTAACCTAGTATCCATGATTCAGCCCATTATGATTAAACATGTTTGCAATGACAATTATAGATTATAGTTTCTCCTGCCATGCATAAGTAGCTGGGAGTGGATAATGATTTATCTTGGATGTCAACATTGCGTTAAAATGATTGTGATGTAGTATGATGATATGGTATCCTCCTCTGAATGTTCGAGTGGCTTGACTTGGCACATGTTCATGCATGTAGTTGAATCAAAATCAACATAGCCTCTATGATATTTATGTTCATGGTGTTCATATCCTACTCATGCTAGTGTCCAATCTTACTTATGCATAATGCATGTTCATGACCGTTGTTGCTCTCTAGCTGGCCGCTTCTCAACCTATTTGCTAGCCTTCGCCTGTACTAAGTGGGAATTCTGCTTGTACATCAAAAACCTTGAACCCAAGTTATTCCAGATGAGTCCACCATACTTACCTATATGCGGTATTACCCTGCCGTCCTAAGTAAATTTGCATGTGCCATCTCTAAAAACTTCAAATAAATATCCTTTTTGTGTGCCTGGATCGTTCATGGAACGACATGAGGTACTCGGTATCTTCCATGCTAAGCGGGTTATGCTCAGGTCGAGTGTTTATTCACTCGCCATCGCATGAGAAAAGGGCGGTAATAGGGATGCCCAGTCCCAAACTGCAA
This sequence comes from Thinopyrum elongatum, assembly GCA_011799875.1. Taxonomy (NCBI): domain Eukaryota; kingdom Viridiplantae; phylum Streptophyta; class Magnoliopsida; order Poales; family Poaceae; genus Thinopyrum; species Thinopyrum elongatum. The sequence continues at coordinate 16,939,556 of CM022299.1, forward strand.
AAAGAATTGATCTCTCAAATAATCAAACAAAAACTCCCAATGGAGTCATAACCTTTACTTTTCCGCTTGGGAACCTCCGGTAGCGTGCTTAGCATGGAAGATATTGATAACTGATAGTCGTGAAGTAAATGAGAAGGGTGCATGTCTCAAAATATCATTTACCTCTATTTTAAAAACTTGAGCACCGGCAACTCTGCAAATCACTGCTTCCCTCTGCGAAGGGACTATCTATTTACTTTTATGTTGTGTCATCACCTTCTAAAATAAGCGCCAGAACCTAAGGGCACTGCTGTCATGCTGATGCATTGTGTGCAGCTAATGTTGGGTGCATCATGACTGGATCTTTTCTACCATGAATTAAAATGTTTAGTCGCTGCTTGAACTTTGGAGGTGCTCTGCATTTATGTTTTGCGGTCTCAGAAAGGGCTAGCGAGATACCACCATTGCCATATTATATCATGGTTTGTTTTGATAACGTGTTGCCATTTGAGATATCTTATTATTGCTCGCTAGTTGATTATGTCCTTGATATGAGTTAATATAATTTTTAAGAGTTATTTTCGACATGGTTAGTTATAATATTGGCTGAAAACCTGGGTGCTGTTTAAGCTTATTTATGCAAACAAGAGCAAAAGAGTTCGTAAAAGTTTTCTTTTTCACTTTCAGTTTATCAACTGAATTGCTTGAGGACAAGCAAAGGTTTAAGCTTGGGGGAGTTGATATGTCTCCAACGTATCTACTTTTCTTAACGCTTTTCCTCTTGTTTTGGACTCTAATTTGCATGATTTGAATGAAACTAACCCCGGACTAACGCCGTTTTCAGTAGAACTACCATGGTGTTGTTTCTGTGCAGAAATAAAGGTTCTCGGAATGGAACGAAACTTTGCGAGGATTTTTTTATATCAATAAAGAGAATTTCTGGAGCCAAGACCCACCGGAGGGGGGCACCTAGGTGGGCACAACCCACCAGGGCGCGCCACCCCCTCCAAACGCGCCCAGGTGGGTTGTCCCCACCTGGTGGCCCCGCAGACCATGAAACCGATGCTATAAAATCCTATTTTTCCAGAAAAAAATCAGGGAGAAAGAACTATCGCATTTCATGAGACGGAGCCGCCGTCGTCTCCTGTTCTTCATCGGGAGGCCAGATCTGGAGTCCGTTTGGGGCTCCGGAGAGGGGGATCTTTGATCTTCGTCATCACCAACCCTTCTCCATCGCTAATTCCATGATGTTCTCCATCGGGAGTGAGTAATTCCTTCGTAGGCTTGCTGGTCGGTGAGGAGTTGGATGAGATTCATCATGTAATCGAGTTAGTTTTGTTAGGGCTTGATCCCTAGTATCCACTATGTTCTGAGATTGATGTTGCTATGACTTTGCCATGCTTAATGCTTGTCACTTTGGGCCCGGGTGCTATGATTTCAGATCTGAATAGTTTATGTTATCACCATTATATCCATGTTCTAGATCTGATCTTGCAAGTTATAGTCACCTACTATGTGTTATGATCCGGCAACCCCGGAGTGACAATAGTCTGGACCACTCCCGGTGATGACCGTAGTTTGAGGAGTTCATGTATTCACCGTGTGTTAATGCTTTGTTCCGGTTCTCTATTAAAAGGAGGCATTAATATCCCTTAGTTTCCAATATGGACCCCGATGCCACGGGAGGGTAGGACAATAGATGTCATGCAAGTTCTTTCCATAAGCACGTATGACTATTTACGGAATACATGCCTACATTATATTTATGAACTGGAGCTAGTGCCGTATCGCCCTAGGTTATAACTGTCACATGATGAATATAATCCAACAAATCGTCGATCCAATGCCTACGAATTTCTCTTATATTGTTCTTGCTAAGTTACCACTGCTATCGTTACAGTTGCACTTGCTACAAAATTACTGTTACCACTGTTACCGTTACTGTTGCTGCTGCTACTATTATCAAAACTATCATATTACTTTGTTACTGATCACTTTGCTGCAGATAAATAATCTCTAGGTGTGGTTGAATTGACAAGTCAGCTGCTAATACTTACAAATATTCTTTGGCTCCCCTTGTGTCGAATCTATAAATTTGGGTTGAATACTCTACCCTCGAAAACTATTCCGATCCCTTATACTTGTGGGTTATCAATACGTCTCCAATGTATCTATAATTTATGAAGTATTCATGCCGTTTTATTATCATTCTTGGATGTTTTCAATCATTTTGTAGCAACTTTATATCATTTTTTGGGACTAACCTATTGACATAGTGCCCAGTGCCAGTTGCTGTTTTTGCTTGTTATTTACATTGAAGAAAATCAATACCAAACGGAGTCCAAACGTAGCGAAACTTTTTGGAGATTTTTTCTGGACCAGAAGACACCCGGTGGGCCAAAGAAGTACTAGAGGGGAGCTCCGAGGGGAGCACAACCCACCAGGGTGCGCCTGGGGGCCCAGGCGCGCCCAGGTGGGTTGTGCCCACCTCGATGGCCTCCCGCACCGCCTCTTCACCCTATAAATCCCAAATATTCTAAAAACCCTCGGGGTAACCCTAGATCAGAAGTTCCGCCGCCGCAAGCCTCTGTAGCCATGAAAAACCAATCTAGACCCCGTTCCGGCACAATGCCGGAGGGGGAAATCATCACCGGTGGCCATATTCATCATCCCGGCGGCCACCATGATGAGGAGGGAGTAGTCCACCCTCGGGGCTGAGGGTTTGTACCAGTAGCTATGTGTTTAATCTCTCTCTCTCTCTCGTGTTCTTGAGATGGCACAATCTTGATGTATCGCGGGCTTTGTTAATATAGTTGGATCATATGGTGTTTTCCCCTCTCTATCTTATTGTGATGAATTGAGTTTTCCCTTTGAGATTTTGTTTTATCGGATTGAATACTTTTATGGATTTGAGAGCACTTGATATATGTCTTGCATATGAATACCCGTGGTGACAATGGGGTATTATATTGATTCACTTGAGATATGTTTTGGCACTCAACTCACGGATTCCCGAGGTGACATTGGGGTAATCTATGCATAGGGGTTGATGCATGTTCTCGTCTTTTGTTTCTCCGGTAGAAATCTTGGGGCACTCTTTGAGGTTCTTTGTGTTGGATTGAGTATTATGAATCTGAATTTGCTTTGGTGTTATTTTAGTACGAACTCTCGATAGATCGATCGGAAAGAATAGCTACAAACAATTTCTTCTTATGTTCTCCGCTAGATAGGAACTTTGGAGTGATTCTTCATCGCACATTGAGGGATGGTTATGTAATCCAATTAGATTAGCATTGTTGAGAGATTGCACTAGCGAAAGTACGGACCCTAGGCCTCATTTTCAAGCATTGCAATACCGTTTGTGCTCACTTTTGTTACTTGCTACCTTGCTGTTTTTTATAGTTACTATTACAAAAATCAATATCTACTATCCATATTACACTTGTATCACCATCTCTTCACCGAACTAGTGCACCCATACAATTTACCATTGTATTTGGTTTGTTGGGGACACAAGAGACTTTTTATTATTTGGTTGCAGGGTTGTTTGAGAGAGACTATCTTCATCCTATGCCTCCCATGGATTGAAAAATCTTAGGTCATCCACTTGAGTGAAATTTGCTACTGTCCTACAAAACTCTGTGCTTGGAGGCCCAACACGAGTCTACAAGAACAAGTTGTGTAGTAGACATCATGTCTCAATTATGAAATCCTGCTTCCTTAATATGGAAATGAAATATATTGTGTGCTTAATATGAAATGTCAATTAGATTAATAAATGGATTATTAATAATAGGGCAAGTAGCCTGCTAATGGCCAATTAGCCTGCTAATTGGGTATTTCTATTGCAAACGGTTATTGAGAAAACACCGTGGCCGATGACCTTAGGCAACGCACGCAGTTTCTAGGAATAAACCGTGTTGGTCAATGAACAATCACACACGACATCCTCTTGAAAACTGTTTGCGTTAGGCCACCTTGCGCAAACATTTACCACATAAAAAGTGTGTGTGATGGATAGCCTTTGCCTTACAGTTTCTTCTACGCACCGTGTGTGATGCATTCAATAACGCAAATGATAAAATTGTTAATATCGTGTGCAATGGCAACGCTATCACAAATGATTTAATGGGGAAAATTGAGTGTGATGTACCTGCGAATGGAAACGTTTTCCTTGGAGTGACTGTGTGGGATGTATATACGAACGGAAACGTACTTCTTGGATTGACTGTGTGGGATGTACATACTAACGGAAACGTATTCCTTGGATTGATTGTGTGGAATGTACATACGAACAGAAATGTTTAGCGGGGACTGACTGTGTGGGATGTACTTACGACCGGAAATGATTTGGACTGTATAATTGTATTTTTTAGCACAACTGTACGTATAACCGTATTTGATCGCTCGCCGGTCGCACACGGCCTCATTTTGCCGAGCGTGTGTGCCAGGAGGGCATATCCCCAACGGTTTCTGGGTCGTGTGGGAAGAACCCCTATATCGCAGCCACTCATTTGGCAATGGCTTGAAACACCGTCGCGGAAAGGGGTTAAAAACCGTTTGTATAGCACTTCAATGTACCAGTGAATCTTCCACCAAATAAACCATATAGTAATCAACTACAAGGTGTAATCAACACTACTAGTCACCCACAAGCACCAATCTAAGGTTTCGGTACAAAGATTGAACCAATGTTGGGGATATCGCTTATCGGGAACTTATCGGTCGACCCAAGATAAGGGGTAAATCGGCCAGTTTATCTGCATATCGGCCGATTTATCGGTCAATTTATCTTCTCGGTCAGACAACGATAAGCGATAAATCGGCCAATTTATCGGCATATCGGAAGATATCTTGAACTGTGGATTGAACACAACAGATGAACTAGGGTTTGAGAGGAGATGGTGCTGTTGAAGATGTTGATGGAGATGGCCCTCCCAAAGATGGGAGAGTTGTTGGTGATGACGATGGTGATGATTTCCCTCTCCGAGAGGGAAGTTCCCCCGGCAGAATCGCTCCACTGGAGGGCAAAATTACTCCTGCCCAAGTTTCGCCTCGAGACGGCGGCGCTTCGTCCCGAAAGTCCTCTCCTTATTTTTTCTAGGTCAAAATGACTTATATACCAGAAGAGGGGCACCGGAGGTGGGCCGAGGAGGACACAACCCACCAGGGCGTGCTTGGGCTCCCTGGCGCGCCCAGGTGGGTTGTGCCCACCTAGTGGGCCCCCTCTGGTAGTTATTTGCTCCAATATTGCAAAACAATTCTCCATAAATTTACAGCTCATTTGGAGATGTGTAGAATAGGTAACTCTGACGTAGCTTTTTCAGGTCCAGAATTCACGCTGCCGGTATTCTCCCTCTTCGTGTAAACCTTGCATATTATGAGAGAAAAGGCATTGGAATTACTCCTAAAAGCATTACTATGCATAAAACATTATAAATAACAGTAGTAAAACATGATGCAAAATGGACGTATCAACTCCCCCAAGCTTAGACCTCGCTTGTCCTCAAGCGAAAAACCGAAATCGAAAAACAAGTCAACATGCTTTGAGAGAGAGGTGTCGATAAAAACAAAATACAGACATAGAAGCATCATGCATGTCGTGGTGAGCTCACGGCAGATGCCATGGGATGGCTAAAGAGAGGAATAGGCAAGAGGCCACCGATGGGCTCCAGAGGTGAGGTTGGTACGAGCGAGCGCGAGACACAAGACGTACCCAGGTTCGGGGCTCTCCGGAGAGATAATACCCCTAGTCCTGCTGAGTGTGATTTATATGTGGAGTATGTAGCAATACAGAGTCGCTCCTAAAGCTGTATTTAGAGAAGGCAGAAGAGAGCAGCTATGTGCTTGCCTCCTTGTGTATGTATGTGTGTGGCGTGAGCACTTGGGCATGCATGTGCGTGGCCGTATGAGCCTGTCCCCCTAGATGGATGGATGTGTGCTTGTATATATGAGTGTGTGTGAGTGCTTATCCCCTTGGCCAAGTCTGTGGCTGCTTGGCCAAGGGTGTGGCTTCTTGGCCAAGTCAGTGTCCCTTGGGTCACTTTATACACTAGTGCCCAGGGGCAAGTGGCACTGTACATGATGTCGCGTATGACGAGTGAGCAGTGTACGCTTTATCAGCAATAGTGGCCGCGGTATGACCGTCTTTTCGGTGTCGGGTCAGAGCTGCGGTTGACTTCGCGTAGCAGGCCGGCTAGAGAAGCCAGAGGGGGAGCCGGCCGGGCAGCCGGGATGGCGAGCTGGCTAGGGTGGCCGGGCAGCCGGACCGGGGCATTGGCCGCCCCGTTGTTTTGAAGCGCCGTTTGCCGTCTTGGGCCTACCCGGGGGTCATCCCCCCGACAGTAGCCTCCGAGCCTCTGGGCAACCTGGAAAAGTTGGTCAGAGGTTTTTAGTAGGCATTGATGAAGTAGAAGACGTCGATGACAGCTGGAGTGCCGGGCGCGGACACGGAGTCCGCTGGCTGGTGGGCACGGGGCCCTGCCGGGCGCGGACGCGGAGTTCGCCGGCTGATGGGCGCGAGGCCTTGCCGGGCACGGACGCGGTGTCTGCCGGCTGAGTGGGGGCGCGCGAGCGCACCCACTGGGTGTAGCCTCCGAGCCTCCGGGCAACTTGGAAAAGTTGGGCGAAGGGTTGATACGTCTCCAACGTATCTATAATTTTTTATTGTTCCGTGCTATTATATTATCATTCTTGGATGTTTTACAATCATTTTATAGCAACTTTATATCATTATTTGGGACTAACCTATTGACATAGTGCCCAGTGCAAGTTGCTGTTTTTTTTGCATGTTTTTTACTTCAGAGAAAATCAATAACAAACGGAGTCCAAACGCAGCGAAACTTTTTGGTGATTTTTTCTGGACCAGAAGACACACGATGGGCCAAGAAAGTACCTGAGAAGGGCTCCGAGGGGAGCACAACCCACCAGGGCGCGCCTGGGGGCCCAGGGGCGCCCAGGTGGACCTCGGCCACCTCCCGCACCGCCTCTTTGCTCTATAAATACCATGGACATCCAAAAACCCTTAGGGATTCGACGGAAAACAATTCCAGCCGCCGCAAGTTCTAGAAACCACAGATCCAACCTAGACACCATCACGGAGGGGTTCATCATCCTCATTGGTGCCTCTCCGATGATGCGTGAGTAGTTCATTGTAGACCTACAGGTCCGTAGTTAGTAGCTAGATGGCTTCCTCTCTCTCTCTCTCTCTCTCTCTCTCTCTTTTGATTCTCAATACAATGGTCTCTTGGAGATCTATTTGATGTAACTCTTTTTTGCGGTGTGTTTGTTGGGATCCGATGAACTTTGAGTTAATGATCAGATGTATCTTTTTATCCATGAAAGTCATTTGAGTCTTTTGATCTCTTATATGCATGATTACTTATAGCCTCGTATTTCTTCTTCGAATCTTTTGTTTAGTTAGGCCGACTAGATCGATTTTTCTTGCCATGGAAGAGGTGCTTTGTGATGGGTTCGGTCTTACGGTGCTCGATCCTAGTGACAGAAGGGGAAACGACACGTATGAATCGTTGCCATTAAGGATAACAAGATGGGGTCTAATTCCTACATTAATAGATCTTGTCTACATCATGTCATCGTTCTTATTACATTACTCCGTTTTTTCATGAACTTAATACACTAGATGCATGCTGGATAGCGGTCGATGTGTGGAGTAATAGTAGTAGATGCAGGCAGGAGTCGGTCTACTAATCTTGGACGTGATGCCTATATAATGATCATTGCCTGGATATCGTCATGATTATTTGAAGTTCTATCAATTGCCCAACAGTAATTTGTTTACCCACCGTATGCTATTTTTCTCGAGAGAAGCCACTAGTGAAATCTACGGCCCCCGGGTCTCTTCTTTACCATATTTGCCTTCAAGATCTATTTTTATTTGCTCTTATTTTCAGATCTATATTTCCAAAAACCCAAAAATACTTGCTGCAATTTATTGTTATTTATTTTATCTCGCGTTCCCGCGAGATCTATTTATCCCATCTATCATATTTTTCTCCCGTCAACTAGCCAATTTCTGGCACCGTTACCCGAAAGGGATTGACAACCCCTTTAACACGTCGGGTTGCAAGTATTTGTTCTTTGTGTGCAGGTACCGTTTACGTAGTGTTGCTTGGTTCTCCTACTAGTTCGATAACCTTGGTCTCATCACTGAGGGAAATACCTACCGTTGCTGTGCTGCATCATCCCTTCCTCTTTGGGGAAATACCGATGTAGTTCAAGCCGCAATCAAAAAGAATTTCTGGTGCCGTTGCCGGGGAGACATCATCAACATCTACCAGGTTCCTAATCACAAATCTCATCTCCTTGCAATTTACATTATTTCCATTTGCCTCTCGTTTTCATCTCCCCCACTTCACAACAATTGCCGTTTTTATTCGCCCTCTTTTTCGTTCGCCGTTTTCTCATCAGATATGTTTTTGTGTGCAATTTTGTTTGCGTAGTCATGTTGCCTCAAAGAAAATATTATTATGTTCCTTACCCCAATATTTTGCTTGAATTGAGAAAAGTACTAAGGAATATATGACTACACAATTTGAGCATAATAAATATTTTACCGAGGAACTTAAGGAACACTCTGTTGTGCTGGAGGCTATAACAAAACAACTTGATGATATTAGTAGAGAACTTTGTAATCTTCAATCTAAGTATGCTTTTGCTGAAAGTTTGCTAGGAAAAATATCCGATGCACAAGCTACCCTAGTAAATCAAATGGCCGCTAAACCAATCTCGTTAGAAGATAAAAGTGATAAAGATCTTAAAGTGATTGGTGTTTTTTTCAATTGATTCCTTGTTTAGTAGAATTAAGATTGATGAAAAACGGACTGAAGAAGAGTCAACTCTAGCTAGAAGGCGTCCCAATAATTCGGAGGGTGAAAATCATGTTGAGAAAATGGATAAAAGTGGGTTTGGAGAGGTCAAAACTTTAACTAGTGATGTGCCCACTCTTTTGGATTACAAAGACATTAATTATGATAGTTGCTCTTTGATTGATTGTATTTCTTTGTTGCAATCCATGATAAATTCACCCCATGCTTATGAACAAAATAAAGCTTTTACTAAACATATCGTTGATGCTATGATGCAAGCTTTTGAAGAAAAGTTGAATCTAGTGATTTCAATTCCTAGAAAATTACATGATGAATGGGAACCTACTATCAAAGTCAAGATTAAAAATTATGAGTGTTTTTCTTTGTATGACTTGGGTGCTAGTGTTTCCACAATTCCGAAATCGTTATGTGATGTGCTTCGTCTTACCGATATTGAAGAATGCTCTCTAAATTTGCACTTGGCGGATTGTACTATTAAAAAGCGTATGGGAAGAATTAATGATGTTCTTATTCTTGCAAATAGGAATTATGTGCCCATAGATTTTATTATTCTTGATATTGATTGCAATCCGTCTTGTCCAATTATACTTGGTGGACCATTTTTATGGACTATTGGTGCCGTGATTGATATGAAAGAAGGCAATATTAAATTTCAATTTCCACTAAGGAAGGGTATGGAACACTTCGCTAGAACAAGAATTAAGCCACCATATGAATCAATCAAGAGGGCATCTTATGGATCTAGAAACAAAGATGACAACACTTAGATCTATGCATTATGCCTAGCTAGGGGCATAAAACGATAGCGCTTGTTGGGAGGCAACCCAATGAATAAAATTTATTTTTGTCTTTTTCTTTCTGTTCTTGAGTGTTTGCACAATTATGCTACTCTTTTGATTGTGTTTTTTGTGTTTTAATTAGTGTTTGTGCCAAGTAAAGCCTTTGGGATAGCTTTGGTGATAGTTGATTTGATCTTGTTGGAAAACAGAAACTTTTATGTCCAGTAAAACAATTTTGAAAATGCACAGAAGCGACGCAAAATTCTTAATTTTTTACACAAGATTTATATATAAATTCCCTCTGTGGTCCTAATTTTTAAGAATGTTTGGAGTTAAATAAGTACGAGAACAATTCGCATCCTTACAGACTGTTCTGTTTTTGACAGATTATGTTTTCTTTGCATTGTGTGCTTATTTTGATGAATCTATGGTTTGTATCGGGGGGTATGAGCCATGGTAAAGTTAGAATACAGTAGATATAATGCAATAGCAAAATTTTAATGGGTTTCCTACAGTACTTAAAGTAAATATTGGTTTTCTTATACTAACGGATCTCACGAAGGTTTTGTTGAGTTTTGTGTGATTGAAGTTTTCAAGTTTTGGGTGAGATTATGATGGATGAAGGAATAAGGAGTAAGAAGAGCCTAAGCTTGGGGATGCCCATGGTACCCCAAGCAATTATCCAAAGAGAAGCAAGCAACTAATCTTGGGGATGCCCGAGTGGCATCCCCTCTTTCTTCTAACGACCATCCGTATTTTACTTGGAGCTATATTTTTATTCGTCACATATCATGAGTTTTGCTTGAAGCGTCTTGTATGATATGAGTCTTTGCTTTTTTTGCTTTTTATTTTAAGTCAAGTATCCTTGCTGGACACACCTATTTGAGAGAGCCAAAATTATGCCATGATTTGTTAGAATTGCTCTCTATGCTTCACTTAAATCTTTATGAGCTTTGGAATTGCTCTAGTGCTTCACTTATATCTTTTTGAGCACGGTGTGCTTTAGTATTTTTGAAGAAATGCTCTCATGCTTCACGTAGATTTATTTGAGAGTTAGTAAATTTTTTAAGAAATTCTCTCATGCCTCACTTAAATTATTTTGAGAGAAGAAAAAATTTATGCTCATGTTCTTCACTTAGATTTGTTTGAGCTATCAAAAGAAACATATGAAATTAGTCCCAAAGTGATAGATATTCAAGAGGGATATAATAAAAACTCTCATGAAGATCATTGGACAAAGTAAACTTAAGTTATTTTCCCGAGGTTTGGAGTCCCTAGATATTTAATGACTGATGGTGGTTCACACTTTATTCATGGTGCTTTCCGTAAAATGCTTGCTAAATATGATGTTAACCATAGAATTGCATCACCCTATCATCCTCAATCTAGTGGTCAAGTTGAACTTAGCAATAGAGAAATAAAATTAATATTATAGAAAACTGTTAATAGGTCCCGAAAGAATTGGTCTAAGAAATTGGATGATGCACTTTGGGCCTACAGAACATCATATAAAAATCCTATGGGTATGTCTCCCTATAAAATGTTTTATGGAAAAGCTTGTCATTTGCCTCTTGAGTTAGAACATAAGGCATATTGGGAATTTAAAGAACTCAACTATGATTTCAAACTTGCCGGTGAAAAGAGATTATTTGATATTAGCTCACTAGATGAATGGAGAACCCAAGCCTATGAAAATGCCAAGTTATTTAAAGAAAAGGTTAAAAGAAGGCATGACAAAAGAATCCAAAAGCGGGAATTTAATGTTGGAGAATATGTTCTTTTGTACAACTCTCGTTTCAGATTCTTTGCAGGAAAACTCCTCTCCAAATGGGAAGGACCATATGTCATCGAGGAGGTTTATCGCTTTGGATCTATCAAAATAAATAATGCCGAAGGTACACTGGTACGGCGAGGTGCTATACAAACGGTTTTTAACCGCTTTTCGCGACGGCGTTCTGAACCGTCGCCTAGTGAGTGACTGCGATAGGGGGTCCTTCCCACACGACCCAGAAACCGTCGGGGAGATGCCCTCCTGGCACACACGCTCGGCAAAATGAGGTCGTGTGCGACCGGCAAGCGATCAAATACGGTTATACGTACAGTTGTGCTAAAAAAATACAATTATACCGGTCAAATTGTTTCCGGCCGTAAGTACATCCCACACAGTCAGTCCCCGCTAAACGTTTCTGTTCGTATGTACATTCCACAAAGTCAATCCAAGCAATACGTTTCTGTTAGTAATCCAAGAAGTACATTTCTGTTCGTATATACATCCCACACAGTCACTCCAAGGAAAACGTTTCCGTTCGCAGGTACATCACACACAATTGTTCCCATTAAATCGTTTGTGATCGCGTTGCCATTGCACACGATATTAACAATTTTATCGTTTGCGTTATTGAATGCATCACACACTGTGCGTAGAAGAAACTGTGTGGCAAAGGCTGTCCATCACACACACTTTTTATGTGGTAAACGTTTGCGCAAGGTGGCCTAACACATACAGTTTTCAAGAGGATGTCGTGTGTGATTGTTCATTGATCCAACACGGTTTATTCCTAGAAACTGTGTGTGTTGCCTGAGGTCATCGCCCACGGTGTTTTCTCAATAACCGTTTGCAATATAAAAACCCAATTAGGAGGCTAATTGGCCATTAGCAGGCTAATTGCAATATTATTAATAATCCATTTATTAATCTAATTGACATTTCATATTAAGCACACAATATATTTCATGTTCATATTAAGGAAGCAGGATTTCATAATTGAAATACATTAGAGTACAACATCATATAGTTTCAGCACTCAGCTACCCCATTACACAACTGCGCCAGCACCAAGTTTCACATGCAACATCTACAACTTTTCGAAATTAGCATCATAGATGGAACATAGACAGATGAATCTCATCTGGAAAACTGCTGAAGCGGAAGGCGAATATTGAGCCTTCATTGATGTTGATGGTCTTTGCAACTTTAGGCCAGTGCCTGTGGATGATTAACCATTCATCCTTCGTCCTCTTCAGGAACACTTCAATATTGAACCGTGGGTGTTGTATGAAAACCTTCCTCGCCTCCTGACCATACAGGTGGTTTGAGAGGTAATCATCAGTGAACTGCTTTGGAAAGGCCTGAAAACAAGGATATGCATAAATATCTTCTCCAGATTTGAAATGGCGCAAAGGAATTAAAAAGACAAGGTATAACAGTTAGTACCATCCCGTAGTGAACTGATGTCTTCTTCATTGTGCAGACAAAAATCTTGTTGTTTTTTGTCGCTAATTTATTTATCGTAACAATCTTTCTGAGTTTGTTGACTTGACTGATATTAATGGACAACTCATTTCCACATATGCAAAAAGGGTCAAACAGTGGGTCAAAACCTCTGACAGCAAGACCTACATGTGCAAGACCAAATTGTTGAAAACCTAATATTTAAAAACAAGAAGTGGAAAGGTGTGTTATTAACTGCAACAGGCCTAATATTTAAAAACAAGCAAACGTAGTCATTCAAACTTGTATTGTGCAGGTCTAAGTACACTTAGTTATTGGCCCTGTTTGGACCCATGCGTTAGAGTTAGTTTGCGCTAGTTTGGGCTCAAATAGCCCTAAAGTATCCAAACATGAGGGCTAGTTTGAGCTAGTTGCGTCAAACCCACCCAAAACAACTATCCCACCCAATAGGTGCTCATTGGGGCTAGTTCTCCTAGTGCATTTATTGTCAATCTAACACTGTCATCCAAACACCTCTTTGGCTAGAGTTAGTTCAGGGTTTAGTATCATTGTTATTTAGGAAAAGTAGGATAGCGTAGGATTTATTCTACCTTGACTTGTACTCCAAGATGACCATGTACTCCTATATATATGTCCACGAGGCTCAAGCAATACAATCAACTATTCCACCAATCTCTCTCTCTCCCTTTTAACTATCATGAGCTACAAACTAACTCTAACCTCTAGCTAAGTTAGAGTATCTAAACAGTGCCATTGTTAAATCAAATGGAAAGGCGTGTTTAATACTCCCTCCGGTCCCTTTTACTCTGCATATCAGAATTGTCTGAAGTCAAACTTCATAAAGTTTGACCTTATTTATATGAAAAAATATCAACATCTAGCATGCTAAAGTTATACAATATGAAAATTTAAGTCATGACACATGTACTTATATTTATTTCATATTGTGAATGTTGGTATTTTGTTCTATAAAGCTGGTCAAACTTTACAAGGCTTGACTTTAGACAAATCTTATATGCGAACTAAAAAGATTCGGAGGGAGTACAACATGCTTAATACCAACCAAATATAGTCATTCATAGAGCTATTGTTAAATTTGGTATTGATGAAATTGAACTGCACAGTTCATACTAGCACATATAGAACAATAGAACATCACACTGTTAATAGCTGAAATAAAAAAGGCATACTATGAACAACCAAAGATGGCAATTGAAACTGGACATATGCTAACTACAAACAACCGAACAACCATAAACCGTAGAAATAAACAAGGCGTAATGCAAACAACCAAATATAGCAATAAATACTGGACAGGTTCTCACTACAAAAGGGGTTCGAGAAAACAAATCATGGGTTTGCTCACTTGTCACAGATTGGCTCCTCCTCGTGGTCACCGTTGATGAGGTCTGACTTGCCAGCTGAGGATCCCAAGCCAGCATCGCAGAACGTGTCCTTTAGAAATGACAAAAGGGGCTCCATGGCGATGAAGGATGGCAAATTGTTCATAACAAGCCGAAGGAGATCAGCGGCAGGGCCATCGATGAGATCAACGGCTGTCGAACCCGAAGGGTTGGGGGTGGGCAACTTAACCTGTGACATAACCCGCGTCAAGCCGTCGGTGTCGACAACCTCGATGTCGTAGCCGGCATCCGCGACATGCCAGAATACTCTAGCCCGCTGATTGAAAGGCTCAATCCAGGTCCAGTCATTGTCGTCAGCTTCCTCGGCGGCCACCTCGCTGACGTCGGGCGAAGAGGCTGCGGTAAAGCTCTTTTGGGCCATTCGCTCCTCGAGCTCCCCGGGAAGCGTAGCTAGGCTTAGGCTGCGACGCTATGGAGTGGGGGAGGGGGTGGGGATGGGGATCTCTGGGAAAGGGGGCGTTTCGCTTGCGTCATCTAAGAAACTCAGGGTGGCGAGGGTATGTATATCGGTGGGTAAACTGCACGGGCAGACCGGCAGAGGTTGACGATGGAGGCGGCGCAGCGGCGGCGGCGACCTAGCTAGGTTTGGAGCGAGGGAGGGGTGGTGTGTATGTGTGTGAGCGGGGGATTTGGGGTGAGCGAAGGATTTGTGGTGTGTGTGTGGAGGGGGTCCAAGGTGGTGTTTGAGGAAATGCCGCGGGTACTGAAAATTTTACTAGGCGGGGGTAAAATGGCGGGCCTACTGAAAATTTGGATCAAGGAATTGAAGCATAGCGGGGCGGGAGTAACAAACATCACATACGGTTAAAACATAATAATCATGTGCTATCAAACAGAAAACACTCCAGCCGAGCAGATATTTTTGAGATTGCGAGGGATGGAGGTGGGAGTAAAATGCCGGGGATACTGAAAATATGGATCTACTGATTGAAGCAGAGCGGGAGTAACAGACATCGCACACGGTCTAGACATACTAATCGTGTGCTATCAAACAGAAAAACCATCTACGCGGGTAGATATTTTCGAGATTGCGAGGGAGTAGATATTTTCGAGAGGGGGCAGGAAGCCTCGTGTAGCCCAATCTACTGTGATCATGTGGGTGACAGGGGCAAGGGCGTGACACACGGGTAGTCCTAGGGAACCATGTCTATTTCGTACCCGATCGCAGACGGTTGATGCGTCTGACTCGTCTGCTGTTTATAAATTTTGCCAAAAAAACGGGGGAAAGGGTCAGAACATGAACACACTTGCATGTGGACCAAATATATGTATGAAAAGGGTGGTTTGATGTTCAAATACCCAATGCACAACTTTGATGTGGCACCAGTCGCACAAAGCGTACGTTATTATTGCTAGCCCCTCCCCCCCAAACACACACACCCACACACACACTTCGTGTTGCCAGGAGGGGAATCCTAGCTATGAGCGCATGCCCCCAAATAGCTAGGTCTGACATCTCACCGTACCGTAACACAAAACCGAAAGGAGTACATCAACCCCCCCTCCCCTCTTTGCTTCCAATCAAATGTGGACCGTGTGCGGGCCCACAGATGTGTTCTTCTGGTGATAGATGGGTGAGACCACTTACCAACCACACCTGCGGGTGGCCAGATGTGTGTGCGCGTGTGTGTGTGAAAACGATGTGCTATGATATATAAATAACCAAATCACAAATTTGTTGTGGCACATGTGCATCGCAAATTAACCGGGCATCCCCGACCCCATGGAGGTTCATCTAGTACGAAGTAGTACTGTGCCCCCCCCCCCCACACACACAATTTGAGTCGGTGGGAGTGGCATCTCACCAAGGCGTATTGTAAGACTGACCAAGAAGAATCACCACCTTGGTAGATAATGTCTTTTGTTTGTTGGGTCAAAGTCATGCATTGACGTTCCACACGCGGCCCCACAAAATAGGCTATCTTATCGTCGATAACCACGCGAGGGAGTGCCTGAAGACAACCACTGCGTGCATGTGGCCCAAACATATGTATGAAGTGTCATGTGGTGTTTGAATATATATATATATATATATATACCCAATGCACAACTTTGATGTGGCCACGTGCTTTTGGAACCAGAAAGTCCCCACACGGAGCGAGGGTTCACGACGCATAGTATACTATATATATATATAGGGATTCATGTGTATGCGAGCCCTCGAACTTAGGTCTTGAATCTCACCATGATCGACGTATGACTATACGGTAACGCGAACCAAGAGAAGAAGAATCCACCCTGGTAACCTCTCTCTCGTTGTTAGTTGAAGTGATGGACGTCCATGCGGGCCCACGAATATATAGGCCGTCGATGATAACCAAGCGAGGGAGAGTGTCCAAAGACAACCACTTCATGTATATATGTGCCCCAAACATATGTATGGACATGCGTGATGCATGCATATATGTTTGAATACCTAAAGCACAACATTTTGATGTGCCGCATGCATGCGTGAAAAAACGCACAGTCCCCACACAGATCAGGTTCATGATGCGTCGCGTGCTCGCCCCTCCCCCCCCCCCCCCCATGTCGACCCGGTGGGAGGGATTCATGCGTACACATGCGCGCGAAGTATAGTTGCATGTACCGAACCGTATAAGACGAACCAAAATTTAATCCCCTCCTAATTATAAGTCAAATTAACCTCTATCGTTGTCGGTCGAAGTGATTGACCAAGCGGGCACACAGAGATGGACGAAGCATCTCGCTGATAACCCCGTGAGTGAGTGCTAGAGGGCAACCGCCATCGCTTGCTTGTGGGCCAAACACATGTATGGAGATGTGTGGTTGTGATGTTTGAATACCTAATATATATGCAAAACTTTGATGTGCCACCTGCCTCGGAAACCTTTAAGTCTCCCACACGATCCGAGGTTCATGACACGTAGTGTATATATGTTGCCCCCCTCCCCTCTTCGACTCGTAATATATACTCCTACATACCGTAACACAACCCGAAAATAATCCTCCTTGTTCGTCAAATTACCTTTCTCGTTGTGTCATATATTAGATGGACGGCGATCTGCGGGCCCATGGAGGGAAGAGTCGTAGGCGAATGAGTGACAACCATCGTCTACACGTGGCCCAATGTGTTGGTGTGGCCCAATGTGTTGGTGATGTTTTTAATACCCAATATGCACAACTTCTTTGCGGCACCTGCCTCGGAAACCGAAAAGTCCCCACACAGAGCGAGATCAATTCATGATGTGTGTGTAGTGTATATGTGCTGGCCCGGCCCCCTCTTCCCCTCTTCGACGCGTACTATATACTCTTACCGCAACACAACCCAAAAAGAAACCTCCTTGCTGGGTCAAAGTGATGGAGGACAACCTCGCGGGCCCACAGATGGAAGCATCGCACGGGAGTGAGTGTCCTATATGACGCGTAGTATTGCCCCCGGCCACCCTCTTCAACGCATACTATATATACTCCTACCGTACGTATATCAAAAACAAAAAAATGACCATCCTTGTTGGTCAAATTAACCTCTCTCATCGCATGTCATAGTGCTGGACGGCAACCTCACGGGCCCACGCGAGTGAGTGTCCTAGGACCACCGCGTGCATGTGGCCCAAAGATGCATGTCAAACTTTTTCTGCAGCGAACATGCGACCAAAGGAGTTTACTATTGAAAAAAATAGATAACATCTATCCATTTTTTATACATTGATTGATTTCCCAGGGATTTAAATGTGCAAAAATCAAATTTGATCTACATGAGACACGTGATCGTACACGAAAATGGATTGCAAAAACATATGTGTACGTGTCCTTGGGTGCATGCATGTTTAGTCCCCATGCAAGAAATTTCTAACATCTAGAATCTTGATTTTAAAATCCAATAAATCCAAAACTAAGTTGAAATTCATGAAACTTATCATTGTCTCATATGGACACCAATAGACTATGATATTATTTTTTTTTTCAAATTTGAGACAAATTTTGATATAATCTTCTTACATACAGGAAATTATAAATAATTATCAACCAATATCGCAAACGAACTCTTTATTCGAACCATGTGTTTTAGACCAACAATGTAAGTGCAGTGCTTCGGTTAAGCAATAAAGCGGCAGAATTAATCATAAAAAAGGAAAAATCAATATAATACGTGCCACACACGCGTCCCGTTTGCCGTACGAGCATGCGTGAGTTGACGAGACGCATGCTAGCAGGCAGAACGGGAGGCCGAGGCATGCGCATGTTCGCTACACACTCACCGTGGGGCGTGCTACTAGCTGTGTGAAATGATGGTAGGCATGCCAGCAGTCGGCTGCGCAGGGTCACCGGGAGGTGAGCCAGCCCTTTGACCGCCGCCCACCTCACTCCCACTGCTCCAGATTAATAGCGCGCCCGATCCGCGGCCGCACACCCCGTCCACAGTTGTCACCGCCGCATGGAGTGTATTAGGATTTTGTCGAAGCGCACCATCGGTGGGAGTGGCGACGCCGGGGCTGGTGAAGCACCCGCGCAACGCATGAAGCTGGGCGCAGAGGATGCTGTCGCCGCCGACGAGGTCTCGCGCGGGCAGCAGCGCGACCTTGACTTCATCGCCGTCCTCATGCCTCCCCAGCCGGAGCCGGAGGTCCACAGCTATTCCGGCAACGACTCCGACTCCGACTCCGATGAAAAACCGGTTAGTCCCCCCCCCTTTGTTGGGAACAGAAACCCTTGGTTATGTTCACTCAGTCCATGAAATCAGAGTAAGATTTGTTAGATCCGTGTAGTGCATTGATTGTTTGAATGGTATCTATGGTTAGTGATTAATTGTTTGTTCTGTACAAACGATTTTTTTGCTAATAATCCGACTAGGGTTAGCATGCGTGCTAATAATTCATAGCCACATCTTGAGAATTGATTTTGAATGTCCTTCATATATGTTTGTGCCCTTTTTTTCTTCCAGATCTTGAGAATTGATTTTGAATGTCCTACATGTATGGTTCTGCCTTTTTTTCCTTCCAGATTGCAATGTACACAGATGAGGCTCCGGCCAGCAGCGCCGCCGGTTGTAGATCCTGCACCCGGTAGCACGGGCAGAAGCGGCCACGCCCCCTGGATCTGAGGATCCAGTAGAATATCGGGCAGACCGCATCAGCGATCTCCCGAACGCCCTCCTTGGGGAGATCATCTTCCTTCTCCCCACCAAGGATGGCTGCCGCACACAGGTCCTCGCATCTCGGTGGCGCACTCTGTGGCGCGCCGCACCTCTTAATCTCAACTGTCGCCGACTATCTGTCGTTCATGATTTTGAGCTCCACGGAGCCATCATCTGCTCCCACCAGGGCTCCGTTCAACGCCTATGCATCCCGGCATACTGCCTGCTGCACATACCCTTCACGGTGAACGCCTGGCTGACATCCTGTCAATTCAAAAAACTCCAACATCTTGAGTTCTACCATTACTATGCAAATAGCTGTCCACCAAGCATTGTAGTTGTGCCCTCACCACCAGTGTCCATCTCATGGTTTTCCTCCTCTCTCCACACCACCACCCTGGCCCAGTGTCATCTACCAGACAATCTGGTACAAATGCTTCGACTCCCACTACTAAAAAAACTCGCGCTTGTGGTGGTCAATCTGTCGGAGGCCTCACTGCACAGCATCATCCACTCCTGCTGCCCTGCCCTGGAGCACTTGCTGCTTGTTTTTGGAAAAGAAATCCATATCCGTTGTCTCCAAATAAAGTCGCCTCACCTTCTAAGCATTGAAATTTGCTTTAAAGGAGAGGAGCTCATCATCAAAGACGCCGCTTAACTCCAAAGGCTGCTCCTTGATTATCGTTATGCACCTTCGCAAATAATTGTGGTCTCCAATCAGTGGCATAAGAAGCACCGGGATTTTCTCAGTTCTCATGACATTCGTTTGAGGACAATAACGCTGGAAGGATATGCAACCAACCATGCAAACACTAGCTTTGTCACATTCTTCCTGTTGAATGCGAGAGTACTATTGTCCATGAGGATTAAGTTTTTTAACAGACACTTTCTCACGGATGGACACGTTGAACAGCATAAAAAGAAGTTTCAGGTGGACAAAAGGGCTTCTGAACATGCTCGGCTCCTATTTACAACAACTTGTCTTCATGTACCGGTAGATTTTCTGGTCCAGGATCTTGATTTTATGGATCAGACCGATCCATTTGACTGTGACTGCTCAAAACTTTGGTTGAGTTAGTTGTTATTGTCCTATTCAATCTGTATTTTGTGTAAACCTGATGAACAATTAATCATCGTGCTTTTGTACCTTCTGTAAGCTGGGGTTAGATATTGCTGCCCTTTTCAACTCAGCTTTGACCCATATTTTCTTTCATACAAACCGGAGCATCTATCAAGAAGCCTCATGGTTCCGAGAGCGAACTTGGTCACATGATCTGGTCGTGAAACGACATACGCTGTATCTTCCCGCCTTGATTTATTTTACAGAGGCAACATGCAACTGTGGTAAACATATGAAATTATTCAGGGTTTGTTTTGCCTTTTTATACATTGATTTTCCTAGTCATTTTTAACAAATAGCCACCACGTTATTATCGCAAATGGTCGTATTAGTCAAACAGTGGGCGTTCAACTAACCATTTACTACCGCGGGCAGCTGTTTGATTAGACGGGACGACTGTGAGCAGTCCGCCGCGCACGCCGCGAGCGCTGCAATTTATTGCTAGTTTTGGACTTTTGTTTCGGCCGCCTCGGGAAGGTACGTAGAACAGTCCTCCGTTCTCATCTACAAGCACCGCCGCCGAGGATCGCCGCCTGCTGTGAGATGGAGGACGAGCCGGCCAACAAGCAGGGGCAGGTCGAGCCAGAACCGCAAGAGCCTCTAGCGAACGTGGACTTCATCAGCAGCATCCCCGATGAGATGTTGGTAACCATCATATCCCACCTCCCCATCAAATATGGCGTGCGGACCACTATCCTCTCTGAGCGGTGGCGCCCCCACTGGCACTACACCCCCTGGACCTCATCGTCGACCACGAGTTCTGCAGCGGAGAGCAACAACACCTAGACGCATTGTCCCACATCCTCGCCACGCACCCTGGGCCAGTCAGACGCCTTGCAATCGGCAGGCTCAGTCCCCACAACAAGATAGAACCCAGGTTGCACTACTGGTTCCTATCCCAAGCCCTGGATCAGCTCGAGGAGCTTAGCCTTCATGCTAGACGTCCTTGCTAGCTGCCGCCATCCGTGTTCCGCCTCGTGCCCATGCTGTGCCGCACTACATTCAGGTGGTGCATTTTCCCCCGGATCGATGCCGCGAGCGCTCTTCACCTCCCTAAACTTAAGCACTTCAAGCTCATTGTCGTCCGCATCTCGAAGGAGGATTTGGAGCGCCTGCTCGTCGGATGTAAAGCGCTTGAGTACCCTCGTCTTCATGCGATGGATGGGTTCAGTAGCCTCCACATCACCTTGATGAATGTCCGTTCGATTTATGTGAATTGCTGGCGCCACCCAATGCCGTCAGTTGAGGTGTTTCATGATATTATCATTGAGAATGCGCCTTTCCTCGAGAGATTGTATGTACATGATAAATTAGGTCCAGCAAGAATCAGGGTCATTCACGCACCGAAATTGACAGTGTTGGGCTATTCGTGTGTTGAATTCAACGAACTTGTTACTGGATCATTATCCGTTCAGGTACAACAGTCTTCTTCTTCTCCTTCTTATATATTATCGGACAGCACATTTTATCTAATTGTTGTTGATCTATATATTCGCCTATCATCCAGAAAATGATTCCCACAAGCTTGACCCGGCCTCTGTGCACAGTGAAGATCTTGGCACTACAATCTGTCGGCCCCGATCTGGATGAAGTTGTTAGATTCCTTAGATGATTTCCTTGCACGGAGAAGCTATACATTGAGGTGATGCTCCTTTCCTGTTAATTGTTAACCACAACGGAGCTCAATTTTTTGTTACTTTTACCCATGATTACAATGAAAAATGTAGAATGATTTCTAAAGGAAATTTGGAGGATTTCAGTACATATATTTTTTGAGATGCTAGTGTTGTACGCGTTTTATTCCTTCGCCCGACATGCTTTCGTGATAAAAGTTTATCATGAAAGATTGAAGGTGGCACTTCACTCTTTTCGTGTATTTTAGAAATCCTGCAAATCAAAGAGGCCCGAAGTGTTCAAATCTGCAGCTATGCACTAATATGTTGTCTTCATTTGCAGATACTAGCAGGCCCGAAAGTATAAAATGTAGGGGAATATAACAATCCCATTGAACGCCTTGATCTTCATCTCACAGAAATTACTTTTAACGAGTACCGAGGCACCACACCAGAAATTAAATTCACCAGGTTCTTTGTTGAGAAAGCAAGGTTTCTCAAGGTAATCAGGTTTGCCCTATATTTACTGCACAGAAGTGAATGGATTGCTAAAGAGCGCAGGCGTCTATAGCTGAATGGAAAAGTCTCAGCACAAGCTGAATTTCAGTTTGTAACTTCATATGACAGATTATTTGGAAGTCACTGTATCGAGCCGCTATATGACTTCTCGGTGGCTGATCCTTTCGCAGAAATAATGCATTAAAAAGATTCTGAAGAAGATGAATTTTGTGTGTCTGAATAGTTTGAACCTTGTAATCTTTGAATTTGGGCCTTGTAATCACTACTACGGAAAAGCCTAGCAGTAGCATTGGTATTTGGTCTATCAGTAGCGCGGGTACCCGCGCTATTGATACGGCGCTAAAGCTAACGTTTAGCAGTAGCGCGTTTTGGCATGCGCTACTGCTATACCTACCTAGCAGTAGCGCTTTCCAAACCAGCGCTACTGCTAAGTGCTTTAGCAGTAGCGTTTTCCTGTCTAGCGCTAAAGAGCGCTACTACTATATTTTCTCATATATATTTTTTGCTATGTATTTGCGATGTTTTTGTACAGGTTTTATACAGTATTCTAATCATATCATGAACATGCAATATGCTCATCATATCATACACATAATAGTCTCATCATATCATCCAACACAAATTATGTCGTCACATCATAATCACGATATTGCTATACAAGTTACATGACATGTCTCATCATACATAATGTAGTACTTCTTGAGGCGTTGGTTCGTATCCCTCTCTCGCACTAGCGTGAACCTAAACTAACTACTGGCTATCGCACTACTAGGAAAAGGGCTATAGCTGATATGGACATTAATGGCGCACCATGTATGTGGTGCGCCACTGGTATATAGCAGTGGCGCACCAGATACAGGTGCACCATTAGTGTCCTCATTACTAATGGCGCACCAGACACACGGTGCGCCATTACTAGAATTTTTTTTTCCAAAACTATTAATGGCGCACCAGGGCACGGTGCGCCATTACTAGTTTTAACTAGTAATGGCGCACCACACACTCCGTGCGCCACTACTAAAATTTTTTTTTTACTTTTTTTTTAAAACTACTAATGACGCACCTGGGTACAGTGCGCCATTACTAGTTCAAACTAGTAATGGCGCACTATCCACTGGTGCGCCACTACTAAACATTTTATTTTTATTTTTTTTGCAAAACTAGTAATGGCGCACCACGTAACAGGTGCGCCATTAGTAACCAGGGTTACTAATGGCGCACCTATTACGTGGTGCGCCATTACTAACTTTCTGAGTCTTACAATTTATTCACCAAATGCACCCCCCCGGACCGCCTTTTCAGTTTCAAAAAAAATAAAAGAAAAATGATAGAAATGTCAAAACAATAAAAGAAAATAAGATTCCCATGTGATATGTGGTCTAGTTGTTAGCAAAATTTACAAACATGAATTTTTGACTTTTTTGCAAAATCTCTCGAGAATTTGTAAAATGGGCATAACTTTTGCATACGAACTCCGATGAAAAAGTTTTTTATATGAAAAATCATCTACTCGAAAAGTTACATCCGAATTTAAAGGGGGAACCCTGTTAAACATTTTCAGAATCCCCAAAAACCTAACAGAACAAAAGATACGGAGCTTTTAAGATCTAGAGGGGGAAAAATGGAAAAATTTCAAACTTACTAGTGGCGCACCATTTGCTAGGTGCGCCACTAGTAACAGAAAAAAAAATTGGTTTCAAAATTTTTTTTTCGAATTTTTTTTCAAAATATGATACGTAATATGACCGGGAAGTTTGAAATATTTTTTCAAAATTTCATCACACTAATGAACATGAACAAAGTCCTAGACATCAACAAGGTTTAATAGGATTGATATCATAGATATATCAACAAAGTGCTTGTTAAGTGAGGTGGTGCTGGGGTTGGATAGAACTGCGAAGTTAAGCATGCTCGGGCTGGAGTAGTGTGAGGATGGGTGACCTTCCGGGAAGTTTGACCACTTAGTGCGATTTGACTTGAGATTAAGCATATTGACCCGAGATTAAGCCATAGTGACCCGAGATTAAAAAAAACGAAAAAAAATTTGAAAAAAGAATTTGAAAAAAATTTGTTAGTAATGGCGCACTTCTATGTGGTGCGCCATTACTATCTGACTTAGTAATGGCGCACCACATAGAAGTGCGCCATTAGTAACCCAGAGCACAAGGTAAATATGGCCCCCTGGGAGGCATACTAATGGCGCACCAGGGGACATACTAATGGCGCACTTCCTGGTGCGCCACTACTGTCTGGTATACTAATGGCGCACCAGAGGTGCGCCATTAGTATTAGTTACTAATGGCGTGATGATAGTGGCGCACCTGTAGTGCGCCATTAATGGCCAAAACAGGTGCGCCACTAGTAGGCCTTTTCCTAGTAGTGTTGCTCGGAAATCGGTACACCTGGGCCTGACACTCTGGCCACTCGTCGTATACTCCTGGCGTAGCACTTCTTCGCCATCGATGATCTATGCACCTGCATCATCACATGAGTCAATGATATGCAACATATATAGTTGAGCAACAGAAAGAGACAGACTTGGCAAAAATAGAAGCAACATATCATAAGCATAAATAACAAAGTTCATCGTACCCAAAATGCCCTAACTAAAGTGATCTTCGCTAGTTGAGGAGGTGATACGTCCATTTTGCAACATGCTTTTATATTGGTATTTATTGCATTATGGGCTGTTATTACACATTATATCACAATACTTATGCCTTTTCTCTTGTTTTATAAGGTTTATATGAAGAGGGAGAATGCCGGCAGCTGGAATTCTGGACTGGAAAAGGAGCAAATATTAGAGAACTTTTCTGCACAACTCCAAAAGTCCTGAAACTTCACAGAGAATATTTTTGGAATTAATAAAAAATATTGGGCGAAGAAAGCAACAGAGGGGGGCCACCTGCCATCCACAAGGGTGGAGGGCGCGCCCTCCGGTCTTGTGGGCCCCTTGGCAGGCCCCCGACGCCCATCTTATGCTATATGGTGTGTTTTGACCTGAAAAAAAATCAGAAGGAAGCTTTCGGGATGAAGCACCACCGTCTTGAGGCGGAACCTGGGCAGAACCAATCTAGGGCTCCGGCGGAGCTATTCTGCCGGGGAAACATCCCTCCGGGAGGGGGAAATCGAAGCCATCGTCGTCACCAACGATCCTCTCATTGAGAGGGGGTCAATCTCCATCAACAACTTCACCAGCACCATCTCCTCTCCAAACCCTAGTCCATCTCTTGTATCCAATCTCTGTCTCAAAACCTCAGTTTGGTACCTGTGGATTGCTAGTAGTGTTGATTACTCCTTGTAGTTGATGCTAGTTGGTTTATTCGGTGGAAGATCATATGTTCAGATCCTTAATGATAATTAATACTCCTCTAATTATGAACATGAATATGCTTTGTGAGTAGTTACGTTTGTTCCTGAGGACATGGGAGAAGTCTTGTTATAAGTAATCATGTGAATTTGGTATTCGTTCGATATTTTGATGAGATGTATGTTGTCTCTCCTCTAGTGGTGTTATGTGAACGTCGACTACATGACACTTCACCATGATTTGGGCCTAGGGGAAGGCATTGGGAAGTAATAAGTGGATGATGGGTTGCTAGAGTGACAGAAGCTTAAACCCTAGTTTATGCGTTGCTTCGTAAGGGGCTGATTTGGATCCATATGTTTCATGCTATGGTTAGATTTATCTTAATTCTTCTTTCGTAGTTGCGGATGCTTGTGAGAGGGGTTAATCATAAGTGGGAGGCTTGTCCAAGGAAGGGCAGCACCCAAGCACCGGTCCACCCACATATCAGATTATCAAAGTAACGAACGCGAATCATATGAGCATGATGAAAACTAGCTTGACAGTAATTCCCATGTGTCCTCGGGAGCGCTTTGCTTTATATAAGAGTTCGTCCAGGCTTGTCCTTTGCTACAAAAAGGATTGGGCCACCTTGATGCACCTTGTTTACTTTTGTTACTTGTTACCCGTTACGAATTATCTTATCACACAACTACCTGTTACTGATAAATTCAGTGCTTGCAGAGAATACCTTGCTAAAAACCGCTTGTCATTTCCATCTGCTCCTCGTTGGGTTCGATACTCTTACTTATCGAAAGGACTACAATAGATCCCCTATACTTGTGGGTCATCAAGAATCTTTTCTGGCACCGTTGCCGGGGAGTGAAGCGCCTTTGGTAAGTGGAATTTGGTAAGGAAACATTTATATAGTGTGCTGAAATTTACTGTCACTTGTTACTATGGAAAATAATCCTTTTAGGGGCTTGTTCGGGGTATCTTCACTTCTACTGTAAGATCAAAGTGTTGCTCCTCAACCTACTGCACCTACTGAAAATATTTATTATGAAATTCCTTTAGGTATGATAGAGAAACTGCTAGCTAATCCTTATGCAGGAGATGGAACATTACATCCCGATATGCACCTAATCTTTGTTGATGAAGTTTGTGGTTATTTAAGCTTGCAGGTATGCCCGAGGATGTTGTCAAGAAGAAGGTCTTCCCTTTATCTTTGAAGGGAAATGCATTGACATGGTTTAGGCTATGTGATGATATTGGATCTTGGAACTACAACCGATTGAAATTGGAATTTCATCAGAAGTTTTATCCTATGCATCTGGTTCATCGTGATCGAAATTATATATATAATTTTTGGCCTCGTGAAGGAGAAAGTATCGCTCAATCTTGGGGGAGGCTTAAGTCAATGTTATATTCATGCCCCAATCATGAGCTCTCAAGAGAAATTATTATTCAAAACTTTTATGCTTGGCTTTCTCATAATGATCGATCCATGCTCAATACTTCTTGTACTGGTTATTTTATGAAGAAGGATATTGTATTCAAATGGGATTTATTGGAAAGAATTAAACGCAACTCCGAAGATTGTGAACTCGATGAAGGTAAGGAGTCAGGTATAAACCTTAAGTTTGATTGTGTTAAATCTTTTATGGATACCGATGCTTTTCGTGATTTTAGCACTAAATATGGACTTGACTCTGAGATAGTAGCTTCTTTCTGTGAATCATTTGCTACTCATGTTGATCTCCCTAAGGAGAAGTGGTTTAAATATCATCCTCCCATTGAAGTTTAAGTAGTAGAACCTATTAAAGTTCAAGAAGAAACTATTACTTATAATGTTGATCCTATTGTTCCTACTGCTTATATTGAGAAACCACCTTTTCCTGTTAGAATAAAGGATCATGCTAAAGCTTCAACTGTGGTTCGTAAGAGTTATACTAGAACACCTACACCCCCTGAACAAATTAAAGTTGAACCTAGTATTGCTATGGTTAAAGATCTCTTGGTTGATAATATTGAAGGGCATGTTAATTATTTCTGTGATGAAGCTGCTAGAATTGCTAAACCCAATACTAAAGATAAACATAGACCCGTTGTTGGCATGCATGTTGTTTCTGTTAAAATAGGAGATCATTGTTATCATGGCTTATGTGATGTGGGTGCTAGTGTGAGCGCAATTCCTTATACCTTATATAAAGAAATTATGAATGATATTGCACCTGCTGAGATAGAGGATATTGATGTTACTATTAAGCTTGCCAATAGAGATACTATATCACCAATTAGGATTGTTAGAGATGTTGAGGTCTTGTGTGGGAAAATAAAATACCCTACTGATTTTCTTGTTCTTGCTTCCCCACAAGATGATTTTTGTCCCATTATATTTGGTAGACCCTTCTTGAATACCGTTAATGCTAAGATAGACTGCGAGAAAGATATTGTTACTGTTGGTTTAGGGGATATGTCTAATGATTTTAATTTCTCTAAATTTCGTAGACAACCCCATGATAAAGAATTTCCTAGTAAGGATGAAATTATTGGTCTTGCTTCTATTGCCGTGCCTCCTACTGATCCTTTAGAAAAATATTTGCTAGACCATGAAAATGATATGTTTATGAATGAAAGAAGGGAAATAGATGAAATATTCTTTAATCAAGGGCCTATTTTGAAACACAATTTGCCTGTTGAAATCCTTGGGGATCCTCCTCCACCCAAGGGTGATCCCGTATTTGAGCTTAAACAATTACCTGATACCTTGAAATATGCTTATCTCGATGAAAAGAAGATATATCCTGTTATTATTAGTGCTAACCTTTCAGAGCATGAAGAAAAGAAGTTATTGAAAACTCTGAAGAAGCACCATGCCGCTATTGGATATACTCTTGATGATCTTAAGGGCATTAGTCCCACTCTATGTCAGCACAAAATTAATTTGGAGCATGATGCTAAACCAGTTGTTGATCACCAACGATGGTTAAATCCTAAGATGAAAGAAGTGGTAAGAAATGAAATATTAAAGCTTCTGG
The DNA here is from genome assembly GCA_011799875.1 of Thinopyrum elongatum. Lineage (NCBI taxonomy): Eukaryota > Viridiplantae > Streptophyta > Magnoliopsida > Poales > Poaceae > Thinopyrum > Thinopyrum elongatum. The sequence continues at coordinate 16,968,493 of CM022299.1, forward strand.
AGGCAGGTATAATTTATCCTATTGCTGATAGTAGATGGGTGAGTCTCGTTAATTGTGTCCCTAAGAAGTGAGGTATTACTGTTGTTCCTAATGATAAGAATGAATTGATCCCACAAAGAATTGTTATAGGTTATAGAATGGTAATTGATTTTTGGAAATTAAACAAAGCTACTAGAAAAGATCATTACCCTCTACCTTTTATTGATCAAATGCTAGAAAGACTATCCAAACATACACATTTTTCTTTCTAGGTGGTTATTCTGGTTTCTCTCAAATACCTGTGTCAAAAGAGGACTAAGAAAAGACCACTTTTACTTGCCCTTTCGGTACTTTTGCTTATAGACATATACCTTTTGGTTTATGCAATGCACCTGCTACCTTTCAAAGATGTATGACTGCTATATTCTCTTATTTTTGTGAAAAGATTGTTGTGGTTTTCATGGATGATTTCTCCGTTTACGGAACTTCTTTTGATGATTGCTTAAGCAACCTTGATCGAGTTTTGCAGAGATGTGAAGAAACAAATCTTTTCTTGAATTGGGAGAAGTGCCACTTTATAGTTAATGAAGGTATTGTCTTGGGGTATAAAATTTCTGAAAGAGGTATTGAAGTTGATAAAGCTAAAGTAGATGCCATTGAAAAGATGCCGTGTCCTAAAGATATCAAAGGTATAATAAGTTTCCTTGGTCATGCTGGTTTCTATAGGAGGTTTATTAAAGACTTTTCTAAAATTCCTAGGCCTCTCACTAATCTCTTGCAAAAAGATGTTCCTTTTGTTTTTGATGATGATTGTGTAGAAGCATTTGAAATACTTAAGAAAGCCTTGATTTCTGCACCTATTGTTCAGCCACCTGATTGGAATTTACCCTTTGAAATTATGTGTGATGCTAGTGATTATGCTGTTGGTGTTGTTCTAGGACAAAGAGTTGATAAGAAATTGAATGTTATTCATTATGCTAGTAAAACTCTAGACAGTGCCCAGAGAAATTATGCTACTACTGAAAAAGAATTTTTAGCAGTTGTTTTTGCTTGTGATAAGTTCAGATCTTATATTGTTGATTCCAAAGTAATTGTTCACACTGATCATGCTGCTATTAAATATCTTATGGAAAAGAAAGATGCTAAGCCTAGACTTATTAGATGGGTTCTCTTGCTAGAAGAATTTGATTTGCATATTATTGATAGAAAGGGAGTTGAGAACCCCGTTGCAGACAACTTGTCTAGGTTAGAAAATGTTCTTGATGACCCACTGCCTATTGATGATAGCTTTCTTGATGAACAATTAGCTGTCATAAATGTTTCTCGTAATACTCCATGGTATGCTGATTATGCTAATTACATTGTTGCTAAATTTATACCACCTAGTTTCACATACCAGTAAAAGAAAAAGTTTTTCTATGATTTAAGACATTACTTTTGGGATGACCCACACACCTTTATAAAGAAGGAGTAGATGGTGTTATTAGACGTTGTGTACCGGAGCATGAATAGGAACAGATCCTACGCAAGTATCACTCCGAGTCTTACGGAGGACACCACGCTGGAGATAGAACTGCACATAAGGTATTGCAATCTAGTTTTTATTGGCCTACTCTCTTCAAGGATGCTCGTAAGTTTGTCTTGTCTTGTGATGAATGTCAAAGAATTGGTAATATTAGTAGACATCAGGAAATGCCTATGAATTATTCACTTGTTTTTGAACCATTTGATGTTTGGGGCTTTGATTATATGGGACCTTTTCCTTCCTCTAATGAGTATACACATATTTTAGTTGCTGTTGATTACGTTGCTAAGTGGGTAGAAGCTATTCCAACTAGTAGTGTTGATCATAACACTTCTATTAAGATGCTTAAAGAAGTTATTTTTCGTAGGTTTGGAGTCCCTAGATATTTAATGACTGATGGTGGTTCACATTTTATTCATGGTGATTTCTGTAAAATGCTTGCTAAATATGATGTCAACCATAGAATTGCATCTCCTTATCATCCTTAGTCCAGTGGTCAAGTAGAATTGAGTAATAGAGAGATTAAATTGATTTTGTAAAAGACTGTTAATAGATCTAGAAAGAATTCATCTAAGAAACTTGATGATGCATTATGGGCTTATAGAACTGCTTATAAGAATCCCATGGGTATGTCTCCGCATAAAATGGTTTATGGAAAAGCATGTCACTTACCTCTTGAACTAGAACATAAAGCTTATTGGGCAATCAAAGAGCTCAATTATGATTTCAAACTTGCCGGTGAGAACAGGTTATTTGACATAAGCTCGCTTGATGAATGGAGAGCCCAATCCTATGAGAATGCCAAGTTGTTTAAAGAAAAAGTTAAAAGATGGCATGACAAAAGAATACAAAAGCGTGAGTTCAATGTAGGTGATCATGTTTTGCTATACAACTCTCGTTTAAGATTTTTTGCAGGAAAACTTCTCTCTAAATGGGAAGGTCCTTACATTATCGAGGAGGTCTATTGTTCCGGAGCCATAAAAATCAACAACGCTGATGGTACAAATCCGAAGGTGGTAAACGGTCAAAGAATCAAACATTATATCTTAGGTACTCCCATAAATGTTGAGACCAATATAATTGACACCGCCACACCGGAGGAGTACATAAGGGACACTTTTCAAAATGTTTTAGACTCCGAAAAGGAATTGGTATGTGGTACGGTAAGTAAACCGACTCCAAAACTGTTCTAATAGCAATTTTTCTCTGTTTTAGAATATTTAAAAAGTTAGGAAAATTAAAAGTAGTCCGAAAGAGACACGAGGCGACCACAAGGGTGGAGGACGCGCCCTACCCCCTGGGCGCGCCCCCCAGCCTTGTGGCCACCTCGTGTGCCCTACGGACTCCGTTTTCTTGCACAATACTTCTTTTGGTCGATAAAAATTCATTATATAATCTCCCGAAGGTTTTGACCACCGTACCACGGCAATATGTCCTGTTTTTGTTTTGAGTTGTTTCTGCAGCAGGTTTAGAGCAAGATGTCATCCCAAGATTCGGAGGGAGAGAGCTTTGTAGTTGATTACATTGCAGACCCCAAGATCTATGGGGATTTGGAGCATTATGGTTGGACCATGGTGGAAGAAGAAGACTATGATCCAAAGGGAAAGGAGGGGACAAGCTCAGATGAAGATGAAGTCCCACTAGCTCAACCTGGGGACATGCACGTGGAGTTCAAAAAGTCAAGTCTCCCTAATAAAGCAAAGAAACCTAAGATCGAGTTTATCCCTTTTCGTCTCTTGCAGGAAAACAAACAGGAATTATGTAAAAAGATATTAAGGCTTGAGCAGGAGATCGATGACTTAAGGGAGGAAAATTCTATCCTCAAGCTCAAGCTGAGGAAGAAGCCTACTACATCAACAACTCCATCATCACCACCTCCGAAGAAAGAGACATACATACCTGGGTATGGGCACTCCCCTTGGCAACTGCCAAGCTTGGGGGAGATGCCCCGGTATTGTATCACCATCACACCTTTACTTTTATCGTTTTTCTTAGTTTGATCCTTTTGATTATATCTTGATATAGTAGAATAAATTTTTTAGTATGATCTAGCTTTGAGTTTTGTTTTGATCTCTATCTATGTAATCGAGTCCGTGAGTTATATATAATAAAGTGTAGTTTTGAGTTGAGGGCTTTGCTTTCTTGCTATGATCTTGAGGGAATTCAATAAAAGAAAGTAATAAAAGAAATAAAAAGATCATATATTGATCTTATGGAGAGTAATGACTTCACATATAAAGAGTATGATTAATAAAAGTTGTTGAGAGTTGACAAACATAGTTTTGGTCATTGTTGCAATTAATAGGAAGTAATAAAGAAAGAGAGGCTTCACATATAAATATACGATCTTGGACATCTTTTGTAATTGTGAGCACTCATTAAAATATGACATGCTAAAAAGTTGATGTTGGACAAGGAAGACAACATAATGGGTTATGTTTTCTTATATCCGAATAGAAGTTATATTGTCATGGATCATCCAACATGTTGAGCTTGCCTTTCCCTCTTGTCGGGGATACCGTGCGACATATGCCAGGGGGTGGCTTATCGTGGATGGGGACAAAAGTACGTCGCCGGGCTCTAGAAGCGGGAGTTAGCGAGACCGCGTACGCTTGCGAATCTTACCCAGGTTCGGGGCTCTCCTAGGAGATAACACCCCTAGTCCTGCTCTGCGGGGTCTCCGCATGATCACTACCTCAACAGGTAGCTACAAGCTTGCTCCTTGAGTTGTTTGGCTAGAGGAGGAAGAAGGGCAAGGCTAGCTCTACTCCACTCTCTCTGCGTGTGTGTGTGGTGCTGTGGGTGCTCGACGAGGCATCTGCCAAAGTGCCAACTGCCAGCCCCTTGCATGGGGTGACCTGGGGGGTTTATATAAGCCTACCCCCCAGGCGTACAACGGTAATCTAACCAGATGCGGGGCCCGGCAGTCAGCGTCACTGGTCGCCGGCTTCTCCGCCGACCGCCGGGGCCCGCCGCCTGGTGGGTCCGCCGACTGCCGCGATCTCACCCGACAGGTGGGTACCGCCGTCTACGGGCCGCGTTGACTGCTTTATGCTGTAGCATTGCCCCTGATGACGAAGGCCTCGTCAGGGGGAGCGTGGATACAGTCCCGCCGCCTGGCGGGGGCTCACTATAGCCATACCCCGTCGTATCTGGTTAATGGCGCATTGACTTCAAGGGAGGAGGAGGGCGGCCTGCTAGGAGCCGACCTCCCACTGAGCCGACTGGTCTGGGCTCGCCACCTTCTGGCCTGTCACGGAAAGATAGGGCCCACCGCCTGCGGGCCGTACTGGCCGCCCGTCGTGTGAGCATGGCTTCCTCTGCCATGGGTGATGTCATGAGCGGCATGGCAACAGTCCTGCGTTGGGCTCAGGATGCCTGCTTGGTACGGTGTACTGTGGCCACGTTCTGCCCTGGATTCGGGGGTGGCAGGCTTGTACTGTAGCCATGCCCTGTCTCATCATGTTTATGTTGGCGCTGACTTTGAGGGCGCGAGGGGCTGCCTGCTAGGACTCGGCTTCCCAGGAGGCCGCCTGCTAGGAGTCGGCCCACTTCATGGCCGTCTTGTGGACTCCGCCGCTTCCTAGCAACCGGCTGCTTGGACCAGCCGCCCTCAAGAAGGCGGCCCTTTGTCCTTGATGTTTGAGGGGCGCAGCCTGCCCCGATGTCTTGAAATACCAAAGGGAGCTGATGGGGCTACCCGTGGCCATTTACTCCGACAGTAGTCCCCGAAGCTGATGAGGCACTGCGGCTGAAGGGGCGAGAAGCCTCAGCAGCTTCATATTCCGGGTCACTTGGTATTCTGCTTCGTCCGTCTTCCGAGGTGCCGACTAGTAGGTGTCGGCCATGACCAAGCAGGCCGCCTGGCAATTTCGAAACGTCATGGTGTGGACCAGGTGGCATGCTAGCCAGACGTCAGGCTTGCCGCCCGCGCATGTCGGCCACGTCGCATCATCAGGTCAAGCCGGCCTGCCAGCCCACGCGCGTGACGGGACGGTGCCACAGGCCGGGGCCCGCCACTACAGTGTCTCGGCATGCACGCGGATCCGCAGCGGCCGAGGTGGACGGTTGGGCTTCTGCGCTAGTTAATACGCGCCTTTACTGGCGCCGCAATCGTGGGAACGTGGGGGAGTGGGCGCAGTTAATCCCACGATCCCCCACGCCCCCGCCCCCTCAGCTTCGCCGCCTGGGGCTATAAGTAGGGGGAGGAGGGGGGCAGCAGATGCATGCGCGCCCTCCTCTCCCTTCGCCGTTCTTCATCTTCTCCGCTACTGCCGTGCCCTTTCCTCCCATCGAAGTGCTGCCGCAGCCCGCCGTCGTCGAGCATCCACTAGCTGCAGCTTCCTTGCTCCGCTGTAGCCTCGCCCGCTCGCCACCGCGCTGCGCCTGCGACGAGCTCCTTCGTCCATGGCGCGCTCACGAGCCGGCGAATGGGACGGCTCCAACATCCATGATGATCACCTCTCCTTCCTCCGTCAGACACGGCGGCTGCCCCGGGAGGCGAACGTGCCGGTGCGCATTCCCCTCGAAGCAGAAATCTCGCCGGCGCCGAAGGACGATGAACGCGTCGTCTTCCGGTCCCATTTCCTTCGCGGCTTCGGCCTTCCGGCGAGCGGCTTCCTTCGCTCCTTCCTCGACTTCTACCGAGTCCAGCCGCACCACCTCACGCCAAACACGGTGGTGCTGCAGGCCACCTTTGCCACCATGTGCGAAGGGTACCTCGGCACTCTCCCCACCCTCGAACTCTGGGGGGAGTGCTTCTACCTCAAACTTGGCACCGCCGCCAAGGGCCAGGCGGCTCAATGCGGAGCCTGCGTGGCGGTGCGGCGCCCGGGCACCGGGAACCGTTTCCCGCCCATCTCCCTGCTGCAGTCGGCCAAGCTGTGGCAGAAATCCTATTTCTACGTCAAGAACATCCACCCGACAAGCGACTACGTCAACTTGCCGGCATACGCAGCCGGCCCGCCAGCCGAGCCGCGTGCCAACTGGCAGTACAATCCGAGTTCCCTGTCGGCCACCTCCTCCGCCGCCCTTGCCCGACTTCAGGCGATGACGGAGTCGGAGGGCCTGAAGGGCTCGGACTTGCTGGCTGCCTTCGTGACGCGCCGAGTGCTCCCCCTCCAAGCTCGGCCTCACATCATCAACTGCATGAGTGGGCACCGGGACCCGTGCCGGATGTGCACACGGGACCTGCCGGATGTGGAGGTGGTCCGGCTGGTCAACTATATCTCCAACTGCAAGCTGTCGGAGGTGGACTGGCGGTTCGGCATGCGGCCGTACGACCGCGCACATCCGCCGCCTGCGGTGAGTCTTGTAATTCTTTTCTCTTTGCTGGTCCGAGTTCTTGTTTTGCCGCCTGACCAGTCGGCCATGGCGCAGGTCCTCCCGGCCAAGTCGGCTGCCGGCGCTCTGGATCCAGGTCAGCAGTATATGCCGGACCGAACGAGGAGCGACGTGGAAGACCCCGACTTGGGGGCGGCCGCCATGGAGGAGGACGACACCACAGGTGGCGGCGGTGGAGCAGGCGGCTCCGGGGGAGGAGGCGGCCTTGAGGACTGGCCGGATGATGATGAGGAGGAGAACGAGCCGCGCCGCCCGCACGGCACCGACAGGGCGGGCGCGAGCTCCTCAGCCGCGCCGACCGCACCAGGCGGCCCACAAAAGTGCCGAGCCAGCTCGTTGTTGTTCGGCAGCCGGCTGAAGAAGTCCAAGAACGCGGCCGCCGCAACCAGGTGGCAAGAGGCCGCCGCAAGAGCGTCCCAGTTCCAGAGGGCCCCGAAGCAGCCCCCGATGGTGTCTGCGTAAGTGCTTGGCTGTGTTTTCCTTTCTTCTTCCTTGCAAACTTTTTCTGAGTTTTCTCTTGTCTTGCTTGAATCAGGGCCCCACTCACTCTTGAGCGGTCTGCCGCTGCTTCCGTGATCGGGGAGGCGGAAGCCTCCGCCAATAACCGCCGCGTGGACCTGCTCGCCGACCTCCGGGCGGCGACGGAGAGGAACGCGCGGGAGGCGCGCGAGGAGCGGGAGGAGGCGGAAAGGCAGGAGGCGGAGGCGGCCGAGGCAGCGCGGGCAGACGTGGACGCGGCGGCCAAGGCTCAAGCGGACGCCGCCGCCAAGGCTCAGGCGGACGCGGCCGCTAGGGCGCAAGCGGAAGAAACTGCGCGCGGCCGGACTCCGTAACTTGTCATTCCGTTGCACGCGGCGCCGCCAGCGCCATAGATCCCGGTGCCGATTGGAGGAGCCGGCGATGACTAGCCGGTCGTGGAGAGGAGAGGAGGCGACGCCATCGTCTCGGAGGCGGAGGTGCCCCCGCAAGCGCCGACTGCCGGGGCCCGAGGCAATCGGCCTGACGTGCCACCGGCACCGCCGGTCAGTGGCGAGTTGGTGGTTGGAGCGACTCCCGTGATCCGCCCTTCGGCGCGCCGGCGTGCGGCGAAGGCGGCCTCGGCGCCGCGGGCGCAGGAGATCGGGGCCGCGAGCTCATCGGCCCCAGACGCAGAGGCCCCCAGTGCCGCCCCACCGGAATGGACGCCTGGGGGCGGGACGGGCGTGCTGAACGAGGTCGCGCGGGACGTTCAGGCCCAGCTCCAGGCCCAAGGCGCCGCCCTCCAGCAGTGTACGAAGGCGTTCTTGGCGACGCGGACGGCCGTTCGGGTATGCTTCTTTGCTTTGTTTTTTGATTCTTGCAGTCTTCCGTGGGGGCGCGCCAGCGCACCCATTGTGTGTAGCCCCCGAGTTCCGGGCCGGCTGCTGAGCAGGCGGCTCAGAACTTTAAGGTAGGTTCCGAGTGCTAACTTGTTTTCTCTTCTTTTGTCTTCGTTGCAGGGCTACCACAACATCCGCGCAGCCACCTTCAACTCCCAGGTCCAGGTGTTGGCTAAGCGGACCGCCGACCTCACCGAAAGCTGGCGTAAGCATTCTGTCTACTTCCTCGCGGGGGCGCGTTAGCGCACCCGCTGGGTGTAGCCCTCGAGATTCGGGACGACTGCTGAGCAGTCGGGCCGGATCTTCTGGCAACCACTTTTCTTTTTTGGTCATCTTTGTTGATTGTCCTCTCTTTCTCATTTTTGCAGGAGCCAACGCCACATTGCAGTAGCATCTGGGCGAAGTCCAGACCGAGCTGGGCATCAAGGAGGAGGAGCGCCGTAAGGCGGCCCTGGAGCATGAGCGTCTGGCCAAGAAGTTGGCGGACCAGGCGGACCAGCACAAGGCGGAGCTCCAGAAGCTCAAGGAGGCAGAAGGCGCCTTTCAGGCCGAGTTTGAGGTCGAACGCTCAAAGTGGGCCGAGAAGGAGACGATCCTCGCCACTGGCTACGGCGAGATTGAGGACATGATCGACGGTAAACTTCTTTCTTTGGAATAGCTGCCGACTGCATCGGGAGTCGGCTTTTGATCTTTGTTTTTCTTTTGTGTAGACTTCTTTCCTGGCCACGCCGTCGCCGTCAGCCAGGCCATCAAGGCGCGGCGCGACCAGCGTAGGAGGGAAGGAGTGGAGATCCCGCCCGACGCTCCTCGGAACATGAACGAGCAGCTCCTGGCCGTCAGGACGCGTTTGCAGCCGATTCACCGTCTGCACCGCCGCCTTCAGCGTGCCGGGTCTCAGCTGGTTTCCGCCCTCTGGCCAGCCGGCCAAGCTCCACGCACCCCCAGTTGGACCGCTGACTGATTGGAGGCGGCAATCGGCCGCTTCGAGGCTTGGAGGGGCTCCTCCGCTCGGGCAGGCGCCCGAAGAGCCTTGGAGTTCGTCAAGGCGTGGTATCCTGTGCTGAACCTAGCCCAGTTGGCCACATTCCGACAGGAGGCCATGGAAGAGTTGGTTGCAGCGGGGCCTGCGCTCACCCATCGTGCGGTGGCGATCGCCGAGTACACCGACACCAGCGTCTTCTTCCCCGAGCTGGACGACGAGGGTGCCGAGGTGCCGATGAAGTGGTTCGGGCTGAACCCGGATGACGGTGATGACTCGGCGGAAGAAATCACCTCAAGCGACGAAGGCGAGGATGAGGAAGATGAGGATGGTGAAGGCGACGCACCGGAGGGCGGAGCGGACGCCCAGCCTCAGCTTGATCGGGCCTCGAGCAATGAGCCGCGTGCGAGTGCACCGACTGCTGCTGAAGGCGACCAAGCCGAGACTCGCCAGACGACCACTCCACCAGCTGGCGCCGCCGACTCCACCAACCTGCCAGACTCGCCTGTTGCTCCTTTGGCCTAGGTTGCCAACTTATCTTATCTTTTCCTGCTTTGGTAATCTTTAGAACAAACTTTGTTAAATTCGCGCAGTTCCACCCGCTGGGGGTGTATTCAAACTTCGTTGAATGCTGGCCGAGGGCCTCTTGCTATGTGATTTAATTCTCACACAAGATGTGCTTCGCCGAGCTCTGACTTGTCTTGCTTTCTGTTCTTTTGGCTTTTTCCTTTGCCGCTTTCCCTTGGCTGCCGCCTTGCCGGCCAGACAGCCATTCTTCGGTCTGCTGGCCGGGTCAAGTACTTGGCCATATTGGGAAGACAAGTACTTTGGCCGCTTCGAACGTAGCAATTTAAGTGAGAAGCCGGCCGGCCGGCTGCTCAGCAACCGGACGGCTAGGCGAGGAGCCGACTTGGCCTATGTGGGTGCTTTCGTCCTTAGCCATTTTTCATGTGAGCACCATTTCCTGCCTTTGACTCTTGCCTGCCAGACAGTCGCTCTGCGAGCTGCGGCTTATGGCAAGGGTGGGCTTAGATGCCGGCACACTACTTGTCCGACTGCAGGTAGAGCCAACATAGTACAAGGCGGCAAGCCCCCGGGCCGACTGGTCGGACCCGGTGCTGGGCGGAGGAATGAAATAACATACTCACAGGCATGAAACTTATCATACAGATAAGAAAGGTAGCCCCCGAGTGCTCCTCGAGGGACCCGGTGCCTTTGCCCTTAGTACAAAAGGTAGCGTGGTACATACTGTATTTAACTGTAAAATCTTCGGAGGAGATTTGCGTTCCATTGGCGCTCTATTTCCTTGCCGGAATCGTCCCTTTTGCGCGCCCTGGGCTTCTGCGCGTCGATGAGGTAATAGGAGTCGTTGCCCAAGGCTTTGCTGATGATGAAGGGGCCTTCCCAAGGGGCCGAGAGCTTGTGCTGGTCGGCTGTTCGCTGGATCAGCCGGAGCACAAGGTCTCCCTCTTGGAGGGATCGTGGCTTGACCTTCCGACTGTATTAGCGGTGCAGGCTCTGCTGGTAGATGGCGGACCGGCTGAGTGCTAATAGCCGGCCTTCTTCTAGCAGATCGATGCCATCTTCTCGTACTTCCTTCGCCTCCGCCTCCGTGTACATGGTGACGCGAGGCGAGTCGAACTCGATGTCAGTTGGGATGACGGCCTCGGCCCTGTACACGAGGAAGAAGGGAGTGAAACCGGTTGATCTGTTCGGAGTGGTGCAGAGGCTCCAGAGGACGGCCGGCAACTCGTCGATCCAGCAGCCGGCCGAGCGCTCTAGTGGCTCGACCAGTCGGGGTTTGATGCCGGATAAGATGAGGCCGTTTGCTCGTTCTACTTGGTCGTTTGACTGCGGATGGGCAACGGACGCTAAGTCCAGTCGGATGCCCTGCGCCGCGCAGAAACGGGCCAAGGCGCCTTTGGCAAAGTTAGTGCCATTGTCGGTGATTGTGCTGTGTGGTACACCGTACCGGACGGTGATATCTTCAATGAAGGTCACAGCAGTCGGACCATTTAGTTTCTTGATTGGTTTTGCTTCAATCCACTTGGTGAATTTGTCCACGGCGACAAGCAGATGGGTCATGCCACCGCGTGCTGTCTTGAATGGGCCCACCATGTCCAACCCCCAGACGGCAAAGGGCCAGGTAAGGGGGATGGTCTTGAGTGCAGAAGCCGGCAGATGTTGCTTGGAGCTGAATTTTTGGCACCCCTTGCATTTCTTGACCAGATCCTTGGCGTCCTCCAAAGCAATCGGCCAGAAGAAACCATGGCGGAAAGCTTTGGCGACAAGGGATCTGGAGGCCGCGTGGTGGCCGCACTCGCCTTGGTGTATGTCTCTGAGGATTGCCTTGCCTTTCTCTGGTTCGACGCAGCATTGGAAAACGTCGGTCACACTGCGCCTGACAAGCTCTCTGTTTACTATCGTGTAAGCTCCTGCCCGGCGTTGCACCTGCCGGGCCGAGATCTCATCAACTGGTAGCTCTCCGCTTACCAGAAAGTTGAGGATGGGCTGCGCCCATGATGGTGCTTCGACTTCATCCACTGTCATTACGGCCACTGAAACTAGGGCGGTTGGGTTGGGAGGTGGCGGGGTGGAGTCGGCCGCATCTTGCTGCGTTGTTGAAGTCGCCGGGACGGCCGCTGCAGCCCCCGGGCCGGGTTGTATAGTCCCTGGGCCGAGTGCGACTGTCGCAGTCCCCGAGCCGCTTGCCGAACTCCCCGGGCCGGGTTGCGAAGTCCCCGGGCCGGGTGCGACTGCTGCAGTCCCCGTGCCGCTTGTCGAAGTCCCCGGGCCGGCTTGCCGAACTGCCCGGGCCGCCTGCTGTAGCCCCCGGGCCGGGTTGCGAAGTCCCTGGGTCGGGTGCGACTGCTGCAGTCCCCGTTCCGCTTGCCGAAGTCCCCGGCTGGTATGGCTTGATAGACGGCTTGCGGAGGCACTGAAGGGACACGCCGGCTGGTATGGCTTGCCTGGTGGAGCCGATCCGTGCCAGGGCATTTGCTTGCTCGTTGTCGGCCCGTGGCACATGAAGGAACTCGCACCAATCAAAATATCCGCTGATCTGCTGGACGAGGAAGCGGTAGCGCGCCATATTTGCATCCTTGGCGTCCCAGTCACCAGACGACTGTTGGACCACCAAGTCCGAATCGCCGTAGCACAGAATACGGCGGATGCCAATCTCCTTGGCCAGCCGGAGTTCGTGTACTAGCGCCTCATACTCGGCCACGTTGTTGGAGGCGGCAAAGTGGATTTGCAGCGTGTATCTGAGCTTGTCGCCTTTGGGGGAGGCGAGGATGACGCCGGCTCCCAAACCGGTGCGCATCTTCGAGCCATCAAAGTGCATCCGCCAATGAGTGGAGTCTGGAGCTGGCGGCAGGTACTGGGTCTCGGCCCAGTCGACGAGGAAGTCGGCGAGTGCTTGGGACTTGATGGCGGCGCGAGGCTGGTAGAAGATGGTGTATGGGGCCAGCTCGATGGCCCACATGGCCACTCGGCCCGATGCGTCTCTGCTGCCTATGATCTCCGCAAGCGGGGTGGTGCAGACGACCGTGATGGGATGCTCTTGAAAGTATGGCTTGAGATTCTTGGCGGCAAAATGCACGCCATAGCACAACTTTGGGTAGTGGGGGTAGTTCTGCTTCGAAGCTGACAGCACCTCACTCAAGTAGTAGACGGGCCTCTGGACCGGCTATGCCTTGCCGTCCTCTCGGCGCTCTACCACCATAACTGTACTGACCACCCGGCTGGTGGCGGCGATGTAGAGAAGCATGGGCTCCTTGGCAGCCAGAGCGGCCATGACGGGCGGCGTGGTCAACATCTTCTTGAGTTGGAGGAAAGCCTCATCCACCTTGTCGTTCCACTCGAAATGAGTGGTTTTCTTCATCAAATGGTACAGTGGAAGAGCCTTCTCGCCTAGCCGACTGATGAAGCGGCTAATGGATGCCAAGCAGCCGGTGAACTTCTGAATGTCTCGCAGTTGGGTGGGCCTCTCCATCCTCTCGATGGCCTTGATCTTGACAGGGTTGCACTCTATGCCGCGCTCTGAGACAAGGAAGCCGAGGAGCTGGCCGGCTGGTACTCCAAAGGCACACTTTTCTGGGTTGAGCTTGATTTGTAAACGGCGCAGGTTATCAAAGGTTTCCTTGAGATCTTCCAGGAGGGTACCGTGCTTCTCCGTCTTCACCACAATATCGTCCACATAAACATGGGCATTTCTGCCAAGTTGCTTGAGCAGGCACTTCTACATGCAACGCTGAAACGTGGCGCCGGCGTTTCTCAAGCCGAACGTCATGGTCAGGTAGTAGAAGGCTCCGAATGGTGTGATGAAGGTGGTCTTCAGGCGGTCGGCCGGGCTTAACTTGATCTGGTGGTACCCCGAGTAGGCATCGAAAAAACTCAACAGCTCGCATCCGGCTGTGGAGTCTATCACTTGGTCAATCCGAGGCAAGGCGAACGGATCCTTCGGGCAAGCTTTGTTGAGGCTGGTGTAGTCAATACACATGTGCCATTTCTTGTTCTTCTTTAGTACAAGGACTGGGTTGGCAAGCCACTCTGGGAAGAATACTTCCATAATGAAGCCGGCTGCTAGAAGCCGGGCTATCTCTTCACCAACGATTCCTCTCTTCTCCTCCGATAGGCGGCGGAGGGGTTGCCTGACTGGTTTTGCATCTGCTCTGACATGTAGCTTGTGCTCGGCGAAATCCGTCGGAACACCCGGCATGTCCTTTGGAGACCACACAAAGATGTCCCGATTCTCACGGAGGAAATCGACGAGCTCGCTTTCCTATTTGCTGTCGAGGCGAGCCCCTATGACAGCGAACCTCTCCGGGTGCTCCGGGTCCAAGGGTATCTTCTTGGTTTCTTTGGCTGGTTGGAAAGAGCCCTGAGCTTCTGACCCCTTGGGATCTGGCGACAGGTCTGGCCGCTCGCCGGCCATGGCCACAACCCGGTCAAGGAGCCGTTTCTCGGCAGCAATCATGAGGGACTCGGCCAGCCGACTGCTGGCAGTGGCACAGGCGGCAGACTTCTGGTAGTCGCCGGCTATGGTGATAATGCCCTTGGTGCCCGGCATCTTCATCTTGAGGTAGGCGTAGTGGGGGACCGCCATGAACTTGGCCAGAGCAGGCCGGCCAAGCAACGCGTGGTAGGGGCTCTCAAGGTCAACCACCTCGAACCAGATTGGCTCTCGGCGGAAGTGATTCTTGTCTCCGAAGAGGACATCTATCTTGATCTTGCCGATTGGTGAGCAGGATAAGCCAGGCACAATGCCATGGAAGACAGTCCGGCTGGGCTGGAGTTGTTTCTCTTTGATGCACAACTTCTCCATGGTGTCGCGGTAGAGGATGTTGATGCTGCTACCGCCGTCTATCACAATTCGGGAGAAACGAGCAGCTTGCCTCTCTGTTGCAAAGGTGGCATCCAACACCAGGGCATAGGAACCCGGAGAAGGCATCACCTCTGGGTGGTCAGCTCGGCTCCAACTGATCGGCTTCTCCGACCAGTGCATGTACTCTGGGGCTTCAGAGGCGACAGTATTCACTTCTCGGCGCTGTTGACGCCGGCTGTGCCTATCGTCAGTCACGCTGGTGAAGACGATGTAAGCTCCATGCTCTTCAGGAAACTCATCTTGGATCGCGCCGACTGGTCGGACCGCCGGCTGCTCGGAAGGTGGAGGCGGCGGGCCAGCAGGCGGCGGAGCCAGTCCTTCGCCTCTGGCGATACGGGTGAGCCAGTGGCACTTCTGGGTAGTGTGGTTGGATGGCTTCGCGCCGCTGTGGAACTTGCAGGGAGCGTCGAGGGTTTGCTCAAACGAGAAGGCGGGCAACCAGGCAGGCTTGCCGCCCTTCTGGCGTTTGGGGCCGAGCTGCTCCTCTGGCTACTGGTCTTCGACTGTCGCCACCTGCCGGCTGGTAGTAGCCGGCTGCGGGGCCTTGCGCTTATTGTTGTTTGACTGTTGGCGCCGACTGGAATCACCAGCCGGTGTCTGAGGGGCCGGAGGGAGCATCTTTCCTGACGCATCCACTCGGAGTTCCGACTTCAAGGAGGGGTCGGCAATGGCGTACTTGTCCGCTATGATCAGCAGCTCGTCGAGCGTGGCCGGCTCATCGCAGAGGAGCCGGTGCTTGAGTAGGGTGCCCTCTCGGCACCCGGTAGTGAAGTATTCAATGGCTTGCACCTCATGAACCCCTTCGCAGGAATTGCGCAGCTCGGCCCACCGCGTTAAGTATTCGCGGGTGGACTCGATCGGGCCTTGGATGCACAAGGAGAGCTGGCGAGGCTTGGGCGGCCACTTGTAGGTGCTGGTGAAGTTGCGGATGAAAACTTCGGTGAAGTCTAGCCAGCTGTTGACGCTGTAGGGCTTGAGGCTGTTCAGCCATGTCCAGGCCGTGCCCTGGAGCATGAGCGGAACATACTTCACGGCGACAATCTTGTTGCCGTTCGCTATGTTGATGGCGGTGGAGTAGTCGACCAGCCAATCTTCCGGCTTCACAGAGCCGTTGTACTTAGGAGTGTCCCGAGGGAGCGAGAACCCTTTGGGGAAGGGCTCGTCGCGAATGCGGGGGCTGAAACAAGGCGGCGCGATTGCATCTTCTTCTTCCAACGCCAGGGACCGAGCCAAGCGGTTGATCTGGTTGCGGGCGTCGTTCTCTCCGACTCCTTCGCGGGGGCCCAGCCGGCCTCCGAGAGTTGGATGCTCAACAGGCGGCGGGGAGGTGCGCCTCTCCCTGCGCGGGAGAGGCGGATGACCGTCCCGCCGTTCCACTGCTCGTGGGCGGCCGTCTTGGTCGCGCTCGATGGAGATGCGGGTGCGGCTGCGGCTAGCAATCGGCTCTTGGTCATGGGCGCCGGCTGTCGGCGTCCGGGAGGTCGCGTCGTGCTCTCGGCGAGGGGGAAGGTTCCCAGCCTGTAGGCCGGGTTCCACCATGCGACGGCCAGCTTCTTGCTGGGTGGCGGCCGTGTCGATGAGCTGCTGGACGCGCTTCGTCATGCAGCGACGCTCGTCGCCCTCCAGGCGGTCCAGCTCGTCTGCCGCTGCCTGGGCGGCGTGCAAGTTCTCCATGGGCGTGGCGTAGACCGGGCGGTCGGCCCCCAACATGCTGGCGATGGCGGCGCCGTGCTGCCGGACTGTGCCCACGCGGCTAGGTTCGCCAGCAGCCGGTGTGCCGCAGACGGCGCGGTCGATCTCGCGGTGGTAAGCCTCGGTGAGGCGTCTCATGGCCGCCAACATGTTGGCGCTATCGAGAAGTGCGATACGGCATGCTTCCAGCGTTTCACCGCTCGCACCGGGCGCTACGGGAGCGGACAGGTCCCGCATTGCCGCCTGCAACGGGTCCCGGCCGGCCTGGTCGGAGGTTCCGTCGTGGCTGATGACCAGCACCTCAGTGACGGTGCTGGTGCTGGCGCTGCTGTTTGCAGCGGGAAGTGGGTCGTCGAAGATCACCACGTCACTGGGGAAGGCATTAGGAAGCGCGACGTCGACGTCGATGACCATGTCGACGAGCAGGTCGGTGGAGCCAACGGACTCCGGGTCGGAGACCGGCTCGTCGGCGATGTGAAGCTTGCCGAGGAGATCGACGAGGCAGCTCTCAGAGCTAGCTGCGCCCGCGTCGAGTGCGGGCTCGTCAAAGAGGCGGATCCCGCCAATGAGATCAGTGAGGCTGCTTGCAGTGCAAACAACTTCCACGCCGTGCAGCGTGTCGGCGCAAACGCCGTCGGGCGTGCCGGGCTGGCTGCGCTCGCCAGGGAGGAAGAGGGTTCCCGTCCAGAATGTGTTTCCGGACGACGGTGCACCTAGCCCCACGGTGGGCGCCAAATGTCGGGGATATCGTGCGACATATGCCAGGGGGTGGCTTATCGTGGATGGGGACAAAAGTACGTCGCCGGGCTCTAGAAGCAGGAGTGAGCGAGACCGCGTACGCTTGCGAATCTTACCCAGGTTCGGTGCTCTCCTAGGAGATAACACCCCTAGTCTTGCTCTGCGGGGTCTCCGCATGATCACTACCTCAACAGGTAGCTACAAGCATGCTCCTTGAGCTGTTTGGCTAGAGGAGGAAGAAGGGCAAGGCTAGCTCTACTCCACTCTCTCTGCGTGTGTGTGTGGTGCTGTGGGTGCTCGACAAGGCATCGGCCTAAGTGCCAACTGCCCACCCCTTGCATGGGGTGACCTAGGGGTTTATATAAGCCTACCCCCTAGGGGTACAACGGTAATCTGGCCAGATGCGGGGCCCGGCAGTCAGCGTCACTGGTCGCCGGCTTCTCCGCCGACCGCCGGGGCCCGCCGCCTGGTGGGTCCGCCGACTGTCACGATCTCAGCCGACAGGTGGGTCCCGCCGTCTATGGGCCGTGTTGACTGCTTCATGGTGTAGCATTTCCCCTGATGACGAAGGCCTCGTCAGGGGGAGCGTGGATATAGTCCCGCCGTCTGGCGGGGGCTCACTGTAGCCATACCCCGTCGTATCTTGTTAATGGCGCACATACTTCAAGGGAGGAGGAGGGCCGCCTGCTAGGAGCCGACCTCCCACTGAGCCGACTGGTCTGGGCCCGCCGCCTTCTGGCCTGTCACGGACAGGTAGGGCCCGCCGCCTGCAGGCCGTACTGGTCGCCCGTCGTGGGAGCATGGCTTCCTCTGCCATGGGTGATGTCATGAGCGGCATGGCAACAGTCCTGCGTTGGGCGCAGGATGCCTGCTTGGTACGCTGTACTGTGGCCACGTTCGGCCCTGGATTCGGGGGTGGTAGGCCTGTACTGTAGCCATGCCCTGTCTCATCATGTTTATGTTGGCGCTGACTTTGAGGGCGCGAGGGGCCGCCTGCTAGGACTCGGCTTCCCAGGAGGCCGCCTGCTAGGAGTCGGCCCACTTCATGGCTGTCTTGTGGACTCCGCCGCCTCCTGGCAACCGGCTGCTTGGACCAGCCGGCCTCAAGAAGGCGGCCCTTTGTCCTTGATGTTTGAGGGGCGCAGCCTGCCCCGATGTCTTGAAATACCAAAGGGAGCTGATGGGTCTACCCATGGTCATTTACTCCGACACCTCTCATGTTAGCCAAATTCTTTGCACCAAGTAGAGATACTACTTGTGCTTCCAAACATCCCTAAACCCAGTTTTGCCATGAGAGTCCACCATACCTACCTATGGATTGAGTAAGATCCTTCAAGTAAGTTGTCATCGGTGCAAGCAATAAAAATTGCTCTATAAATATGTATGATCTATTAGTGTGAAGAAAATAAGCTTTATACGAACTTGTGATATGGAAGAAATAAAAGAGACATACTGCATAATAAAGGTCTTTATCACAAGCGGCAATATAAAGTGACGTTCTTTTGCATTAAGATTTTGTGCATCCAACCATAAAAGCGCATGGCAACCTGCTTCCCTCTGCGAAGGGCCTATCTTTTACTTTTATCTTCTACCTTTATACGAGAGTCATGGTGATCATCACCTTTCCTTTTTACACTTTTTCCTTTGGCAAGCACAATGTGTTGAAGAAAGATCCAGATATATATATCCACTCGGATGTAGGTTATCATAAAGTATTATTGTTGACATTACCCTTGAGGTAAAAGGTTGGGAGGCAACTCTATAAGCCCCTATCTTTCTCTGTCCGATTGAAGCTTTGAACCCATAAGTATCGCGTGAGTGTTAGCAATTGTGAAAGACTAAATGATAGTTGAGTACGTGGACTTGCTGAAAAGCTCTTATATTGACTCTTTCCGATGTTATGATAAATCACAACTGCTTCAATGACTGAGATCATAGTTTGTTAGTTTTCAATGAAGTTTCTGATTCATACTTTACCTTGTGAATGAATTGTTACTTTAGCATAAGAAATTATATGACATTATATGTTGCTGCTCTAAAGATGATCATGATGCCCTCATGTCCGTATTTTATTTTATCGACACCTCTATCTCTAAACATGTGGACATATTTCTCGATTTCGGCTTTCGCTTAAGGACAAGCGAGGTCTAAGCTTAGGGGAGTTGATACGTCCATTTTGCATCATGCTTTTATATTGATATTTATTGCATTATGGGCTGTTATTACACATTATATCACAATACTTATGCCTTTTCTCTCTTATTTTATAAGGTTTACATGAAGAGGGAGAATGCCGGCAGCTGGAATTCTGGACTGGAAAAGGAGCAAATATTAGAGACCTATTCTGCACAACTCCAAAAGTCTTGAAACTTCACGGAGAATATTTTTGGAATTAATAAAAAATATTGCGCGAAGAAAGCACCAAAGAGGGGCCACCTGCCATCCACAAGGGTGGAGGGTGCGCCCTACCCCCCTAGGCGCGCCCTCTGGTCTTGTGGGCCCCCTGGTAGGCCCCCGACGCCCATCTTCTGCTATATGGTGTGTTTTGACCTGGAAAAAATTAGAAGGAAGCTTTCGGGATGAAGCGCCGCCGTCTCGAGGCGGAACCTGGGCAGAACCAATCTAGGGCTCCGGCGGAGCTGTTCTGCCGGGGAAACATCCCTCCAGGGGGGGGGGGGGGAATTGAAGCCATCGTCATCACCAACGATCCTCTCATCGAGAGGGGGTCAATCTCCATCAACATCTTCACCAGCACCATCTCCTCTCCAAACCCTATTTCATCTCTTGTATCCGATCTGTGTCTCAAAACCTCAGATTGGTACCTGTGGGTTGCTAGTAGTGTTGATTACTCCTTGTAGTTGATGTTAGTTGGTTTATTCGGTGGAAGATCATATGTTCAGATCCTTAATGATAATTAATACTCCTCTGATTATGAACATGAATATGCTTTGTGAGTAGTTACGTTTGTTCCTAAGGACATGGGAGAAGTCTTGTTATAAGTAATCATGTAAATTTGGTATTCGTTCGATATTTTGATGAGATGTATGTTGTCTCTCCTCTAGTGGTGTTATGTGAACATCGACTACATCACACTTCACCATGATTTGGTCCTAGGGGAAGGAATTGGGAAATAATAAGTAGATGATGGGTTGCTAGAGTGACAGAAGCATAAACCCTAGTTTATGCGTTGCTTCGTAAGGGGCTGATTTGGATCCATATGTTTCATGCTATGGTTAGATTTATCTTAATTCTTCTTTCGTAGTTGCGGATGCTTGCGAGAGGGGTTAATCATAAGTGGAAGGCTTGTCCAAGGAAGGGCAGCACCCAAGCACCGGTCCACCCACATATCAGATTATCAAAGTAACGAACGCGAATCATATGATCATAATTAAAACTAGCTTGGCAGTAATTCCCATGTGTCCTCGGGAGCGCTTTGCTTTATTTAAGAGTTCGTCCAGGCTTGTCCTTTGCTACAAAAAGGATTGGGCCACCTTGATGCACCTTGTTTACTTTTGCTACTTGTTACCCGTTACGAATTATCTTATCACACAACTATCTGTTACCGATAATTTCAGTGCTTGCAGAGAATACCTTGCTGAAAACCGCTTGTCATTTCCTTTTGCTCCTCGTTGGGTTCGACACTCTTACTTATCGAAAGGACTACAATAGATCCCATATACTTGTGGCTCATCAGGAGGACGGTTTAATTACATCACAAATAAAGATTCGTCGTGCATAACTCAAAGTTTCGTCATAGAGAAAGTATGGACTAAATGGACACATTGTCATATATCGTCAATCACTCAAACATGTCGTGCCATCCATCCAAGTCAGGGAGATAGTCCTCAAGCGTAGTGAAAGACTTCAGGTCGAGACACTAAGCGGCTATGCGTGTTCGGACGTCTTCCCGCGACATTTGCCCTTCTTCATAGAACATCCCTATTTTTTCGAGGACCTCCTTCATGATGATTTGGGCAAGTTCATGCTAGATGTGATAGAACTCAGCTCGGAGTCAATGATCTGGGATATCTCCTAGGTTCTTTATCCATTACAGAATATGGGCATCACCGGATCTAGGTGACATGCGAAGGTTCTGCTGATCCCGTCTCTACTCCAGAATGTGGTGGAGGACATAGAATCCATCACTAAGAGTACCACTCGGTTGCTGGATGCAGCAGAAGTCGGTCTTATGGCCGAAGGCGGGTGCGCGGTACCTTGTCTTCCTGGTCTTGATCTCTCCACCCCGTAGGCCGTAGCTAAATATAGCACTGTCGAGAACAGACTTGATGTGGGTGTAATCCTTTTTCTTCATGTTCTTCGACGAGTCCAAGTAAAGAGCGTGGGAGAATCGGGGGTAAAGGATGATGAGGACGGCGCGCCCATCGCTGCGCAAAATCAGTACACCTCAAATTACCCTCCACGCGTGCAAATGAAATGATTGAAATCGAAGGAAGGATATTCGCGCGGATGACTTACATGGGATGATAAGGCACGAGAATCGTCTCCTTGTCCTTATTGCCGACCATGAAATCGGCGATGTAGTTACTCGCGTATTCACGGTGCTTTGGGCAGACTGCCAAGAAGCCCTCGTGCATGAAGTACGGGTCAGCGACACAGTTATAAGGTATCTGCTCAGTCCTGATGATGTAGCTCATGTACAAGGCAAAAAGGCGGAAAAACGTAAAATCCAGCTTTTTCAAGTGAAACATGTCGAAGATGTAATCGAATCAAAGGAAGAATTTCTCCGCGGGGAATGTGTCAACGTACAACCTTTGCTGCGGCACGTTAACCACGTAGAGTGGGTATCCTGGATTTTTCGAGGCGATCAGGCTTTTCTCTCTCCGCAGCACATCGTCATGAATTCTCCTTAGATCGCCGTATATGGCCTCTACCGCTGCCTTAGGTATGATTGGATCACCGGGGATATGCCATTTTGTCGCACCGGGGATAGGTATACGGTCTTGAACCCGAGGTTGCTGAGGCGGCTGGATCATAGAAGTAGCTTTGTTGCCTTTCCTCGATCTCTTCCAATACTTCTTTGCTACTGGAAGGTTGTCTATAATACGTTCATCCTCCGGCAATTCAGGCACCGACTCATGACGCTCAAACCCTAAGTACTCATACTGTTGAGCCATCAATCCTCCATCGTCAGTGGCGCCGGTATTGAGATACTGTAGAGTGTCATGCATTGCTTCTTCCTCACCCGGCACGACAGGCAATGCTAATTGGGTAGGTGGGGTGTTGGTGTTCATACCTTGCTGAGGCTGCTTGGTCGTGGGTGTGCTCCCAGCTGCCTCCAGACGAAGCAGACTCTTCGCGGGGTCTCATCGTCATTTCCCCCTAGTGCTACCGGAGGAGCCAAATTCTCGTGGCCCGGTTCGACACTAGCCACGGAAACCTTGAAGACGTCAGGGGGGATCGGCCGGCTGTGGAACAATTGTTCCTTCGGCTTCATTATCGTCGCCTTCCCCACGTCCACGTTCTGGCCGTTGATGGTGTACAATATGGTGCATGGGGTTACATCGGCCTGCAAAGACATGTCTGCGATGTGAGACATCCAAAAGGCAATGGAAACGGGAGATTATACATATTCTGAAGAGGGCCGGTGTGACAGGTACCGTGAGGGCGTTGAGCTCAGCCAAAGACGAAGCACCACCGAGCATGTCCGAGACGGAGGACAGGCTACTATGAGCAGGTGCGGGAGCCGGTGCAGGAGCAGGTGCGGGAGCCGGTGCAGGAGCAGGTGCGGGAGCAGGTGCAGGAGCAGGTGCTGGTGCAACTCTAGTCGAGCTGCTCCCCAAGAAGTTGGAAAGGGGAAAGTCCGCTGCATCCTTATTTGGATTTTTCTTGGTCCAACTGACGATAGCCGGAACCAAGTCACTATACAAAGCTGCAATCTCCTGTTTTGCAGCAGCTACTGCTGCTGCGACTGTCTCAACTGATTTATTATCAACCGCAATCGCAACCTTCTTGTCGATGTTTTCTTCATTTAACCTCCGTTTGTCCTTTCTCTCCTCCGTTGTCTCACGGTAGTACTTCTTCCACGTGGCGCCATCTCCGACGCCGTGCACGCGTCCATACGATGGCCAAGTGTCCACCGGGAGTCTTTTCCATATGTTCAAGGCCCGGTTGAATGGGGCGTCCCACTTGGGCCTCACCAATGCCTCAGACGGAGAGTCGCTTTCGGACGCAATCCAGTGCTGCTCTTTCTGCAAAAGGAACAAGGATTGTTTACAAATATGACTAAACGTGTAGTCGAATTGATCAGAAGCTAAAATTACCAGCATTCTCATGAACTCCGTCGTGACCGCGTCTGTCTCAAAAACCTTCTTGACTGGATCCCAATGGTACCGGGCCCTGATGATGTCACACTCCTGCGGGACGGTGAACTCCGCCAAGGGGTCTGGGATGCCCAGACTTTCACGTTCGGCGTCCTCCTTGGACCATATGGACTTCTTCCCCATGTAACCACGGCTTCCAAGGTGGTGGCACCCCATGTTGCTCTCTTGAAGCCCCTTCATGTACTCCGACTTTTCTTTGGCAGCTTCGGCAACGCAAGCCGCCTTGAATATTTCAAACTGCTCTTCCGTAATTGTCGGATTATCCTTTACAATCTTGGAGTAGGGTTCCTTTTTGTCGATGGTCCTTGCTTTCACAATTACTTTCCAGGCGGACAACGCGCCGCTAAACTTGCCCAAGGCGCGTTTGTTTATCTTCTTCATTGCTGGGTCTTTATCTGGATCAGTATATTTGATTTCATCCCGGCCCGGGAACAAGAATACCTGGTGCAGCTTAGTTAGGAGGGACTCCTTCATATCTGGTATCTTCTTTAGTTTCTCATCATTGATGGTGGTGGTTGCCCGTAGGATGCAGCCTATTTGATTACCGTAGCACGCGCGCGCTTCCGCGGGCTCTTTTGGCTCAAAATTGCCGTCGTCCACCTCCGTGACCACCAGTCTAGTAGTGATGAGCTTGTTTGGGCGCCGTTGCCTCTTTGGTTTCAGTTCTATACCGGCTTTGCCAGTCTCGATGCCGGTCTCGGTCTCAGCGCCGGTCACGGCGCTGGTCTCGATGTCGGTCTCAGTCTCGGATGTGACAGGTGGGCCCTGCAACAACCATTGCTCATCGAGAAGGTTCAAATAGGCGTCTGCCGTCGCGTAGATGTTGCAATCACCAGAACCCTGTCCTTCATCATTGCCAGCCATGTTTCCTACGATTAAATCTAGTCAATTAATTCTAGACCTAATAAAATGAATAATGACATAAAAAAGGCCAATGTTTTGCAGGAATGTTGATTCATTCCCATTGCGGCAAATCCCGGGCACTCGATATGTCCTAGTTTGTAGCACAAGTCATGCCGAAATTCACGGAAAATTTCGGCATGACCTTTGCTACAAACTGGACAAATAGAGCACCTGAAATTTGCCGGAACGGAAACGAATCAACATTCCAGCAAAACATAGGCCACTCGGAATCATTCCCTACAAACAACAAAAGGCCACTTGGGCACAATCAAACCACTTCAATGTTTCATATAACACGAGCAAACACTATTGAGGAATTTGCATATAACATGACCACTTCAATGAAAAGATATAATCAACAATAATGGAATATGCAAATGAACATCAATGACATATATCATATAACATCGATCTTGTTTTTCGTTTACATAGCAACAATTACTTTAACCAAGTATTTGAAAAGAAAAATAGTTCTGTTTTTTGTTTATAGCTAAATGCCATAGCTACTGTTTTTTATTTATAGCTAAATACTTTTGTTTTTTGTCTAAAGCTAAAAGTCTAGGAAGGGATCATCTTTAAAATAAAACTTTCCTAAATTCTTTTCCTTGAAAAATATTGGTCTTTTCCAAAACCATAAATCTTTGCAAAATGACCTCACTAAACACTTCTCTGCCTAGGACAGAACCCAAATTCTGTTCTAGCTATTCCTCTCTCACACGTACACACACACATTATTTTCTTTTCATCCAAATTGTTTTAGAGCAAATATTCCAACAATGCTTGACCTTATTAGAAATTGTAAAGGAACTCCATTTTCTCTAACCCTTCTGACCTCACCAAAATTTCCACAGCAAGACCTTAGTACCTACACCCAATTTCTTCAAAAATATTCAGGTCCATAGTCCAAATAATTCAAATTTCATTTGAATGAAATTTGGACCAAATTCAGGTCCATAGTCCAAATAATTTTTTATAGCTAAATGCTACTGTTTTTTGTTTATAGCCTCTATTAATTTAAAGCTAAATGCTACTATTATTTATATACCCTCTGTTAATTTAAAGCTAAATGGAATTACTGTTTAGGCATTTTCATAAAAATTTGCCCTAGCTAATTTCCTAAAAAAAATTGCTAATCTTTTTCCCTAAATACTAAAAAAATGCATACTGTCATAAACAAATCTAGGGATCATATGAACACCTAGGGTTCATATGAACATCATCACAGCAGCAACATATGAATTGCCCTAGCAGAGAGAGAGAGGAGGGCAGGGAAGAGGAGAGGGAGAGCCTTATGGTCGGCGGTGAGGGCGGCCTCGGGCTGGGGCAGCGGCGGTCCTGGGCAGGCTCGGGCGGCGGCGGTGAGGTCGAGGGCGGCAACGGTGAGGTCGAGGGCGGCCTCGGGCGGTGGCGGTGAGGTCGAGGGCGTGCTCGATCGGGCGGGGTGATCGATGGCGGCGACAAAGGAGTTGGGGGATAGGGGGGAAAGGGGGAAAGGACTTAGCAAAATTTTGAGCCCGCGCGGGGTTAAGTCAATATAGCAGTAGCACTGGTAGGCAAAAAGCACTATAGCTAAGTTAGCTATAGCGCTTTCTACCAGAGCTCGCTACTGCTATAGGAAGTAGTTAATTATTTTATTTTTTCTTTTCCTTTTATCTAAGGAACGTAGCTATAGCGCGAGCTTATAAAACGTGCTACTGCTAGAGTACTATAGCGCTTTGTGGCAACAAGCGCTACTGCTATGCCTTTCTTCTTTATTTTTCTTTTTTTTGTTTATCTTTACATTTTCTTTTTTTCATTTCTCCTTTTTCTACTTCTTTCATTATCATTTAATTTTCTATTTCTTTTCCATTTTTTAGCAGTAGCGCTCTATACAGGAAACGCGCTACTACAAGGCACTTAGCGGTAGCGTGCTTTTTGCAGCATCGCTACTACTATTCCTAGCCTACCGGCAACAGTGTGGGAATTATATTAGTAGCGCTTTTACCTGAAGACGCGCTACTACTACAACCATAGCTGTAGCGCGCTTTATTGACACGCGTTGCTACTAAGTAGAAGTAGCGCTCTGTTCTAACCAGCGCTACTGCTATACCTCTATGCATAAGGTTTTCCCTAGTAGTGAATGCTGGAATTTGAACCTTGCAATATTTATGGTATTTGTTATATAACGTAATTGGATGCTTAATTTGATCTTGCAATCATGTCCTGTTACAAGTATATATATGTTGTTCTTCTGTACACAGAGCATAGATGTTCTGCAGACAGAGCATATCACATCGCACACGGACCACACTAGGTAACCCGTCGGTGATGAATTCATCAATCGCAAATAGTTATATACCAGCAAGCGTTTGCCCACAACACACACGGCTTATTCCATCACAAACAACTCGGATGGATCAACTATATTCCATGTATCGCACACGCAACACTAATCTGATTCGTGCTTGAAATCTCCGCCATCGCTCGCACAGTTCATCTTATTTGCCATGTATCACTGTGTCGGCCTCTGCTCGCGTCCCTCGGCACGCTGTACTCACCATTAGGCTCCGTGGCGCGCTCTGCTTGCGTCCGTCAGCGCGCTCTGCTCGTGTACCTCCTCGCGCTCGGCTTGTGAACAGCTTTTCCTTGCGTGTTCAACTGCTATATGCATATATATGGTTGCTCGCCGTTGAGGCGACCGCGGAGCGCTCTACTTGTGTCCCTCCGCGCGCGCTCTACCAATGGTTGGGCCTGCGCACGATCACGTCGGGGGCGCCATATGCATGTGGTTGCGCCACGCGCATCGCCACGATGCAGTTACGTGCGGCACGATGTTGTTACGCGCTGCAAATTAGAACTGCCATCCGGGCGTGCCGATATTCCAGGCCGTCCGGCTTCCCCTTTAATTCTCGCGGCCATTATAACCTTAGTCTCTTCAACCTTTTGATCGCGCCCGACAACACAACAAGCACACCCATGATGACACATAGAGAGGGGATGTCTAGCGGGGCTCCAATGGAGTTCGGCGAGCATAAAGTGGAGACCCACGCGAGGGAGACGGATCTCTCGGTGGTGTACACCATTGACCCGGCCGTGGTGGACGACTACATGAACACCGTTGAGCAGTGGCTTGCTCGAGACAAGTACAAGGTGGTCAGCATCGACCTCCAGTACACCGGCAGTCGTCCCAACATAGATCAGAAGGTTGCCGTCGCCTAGTTGTGCATGCGCCATCATGTCCTCATCTACCACTACTGTATGGCCACAGAGCCTTGCGACCATTCCGCCAGGTTTGTCAATAGCACCGACTACAAGTTCTCTACGGTGGAAACCACCGACGATGTAAAAGCGCTCAGGGTTACAGGCTTGGCCTGCAAGAACCTTGTCGAAATCCATGAGCACTACAGGGTCTGGGGCAGCACGAAGAAGGACTCCCTGGTTGAACTTGCCTCGGCCATTATCGACCCAGACTACGAAAAGATGAAACAGGATGCCAACAGAACATGTCCCGTATCCTGGCACGGGGCCTGGATGCGGCAACTGGATGAACCTCACCTCAGGTTCATGGCCAAAAGCATGTACACATGCTACGAGATGCATAGGCGGATCGTTGACATGAGGAAGTGCCTCGTTACCGAAATCGACGAGGCCGGATCGAGCCACAAGCAGAGCAGTAGCGGCAAGCATCACAAGAAGTAGATGATGATCAGATGATCGTTTATCCTAGTTAATTATGCATGTAATATATAATTGACTTTGGTGTGTGGAAATGGCATGTGTGTAGTAGCCACATATGTAATTATGCATGTAATAATTTACTTTGGTGTGTGCAAATGCCATGTGTGTAGTAGCCACCTATGTAATTGGATGTCTAATTTGGTTATGCAACCATGTCCTTATCAGTGTGTATATATATATATATATATATATATATATATATATATATATATATATATATATGTTGTTGTTCTGTATGCAATCCCAACGCACAACACACATGTCTTATTAGCAGCAACCGTCTGTTTTATTATCGGTCTTCGCACACATTTCTGATTACAGACCTATTTGCCACGTATCACACATATCTTGTTAAATTGAACCGTTTCTGTTATCTTGGCTCAACGCAAACAGTTCATCCGAGTGAACTGTTTGCCCTCTATCGCACACACCTTGATCTGGCTGACCGTTTCTTTTGTTCCGCCTAATCACAAACAGTTCATCCGAGTGAACCGTATGCCATATATTGCACACACCTTCATCTGGCTGCCCATTTCTGTTCTTCTGCCTCATTGCAAACAGTTCATTGAACTGAACCATATGCCCCTCATCGCAACCGCAACTAAATTCTAAACCGTGTTTGATGCATCCATCATCGCAAACGTTTTGCATCTTTTTTGACGGTTTTTTTACATCACCATTTGCGATTATTGCATCGCACACAGTTTCGTCTAAGGGTCTCTGATCGTAATGTCGCGTTAGCAGCATCCTGCAGTAGTGGTACTAACCCGAAGGTGGTCAATGGGCAAAGAATTAAACACTATATCTCAGGTACGCCTATCAATGTTGAAAGCAATATTATTCAAACCATGATACCGGAGGAACACATAAAGGAAACATTCTGGGACACTCCAGAATCCCTAAAAAGAGGAGGTATGTGATACGGTAAGTAAACGGACTCCAAAAAATCCTCAAAAATATTTTCTATCAGTTTTGGAATATTTTAAAAATGAGGAAAATAAGAAACACCCAAGAAGGCACCCGAGGGGGGCAAAAGACACCAGGGCACGCCTGGGCCCCCTGGCGCGCCCAGGTGGGTTGTGCCCACCTCGGGAACCTTCCACACTCTGTTTTCCTCCCGTTTGCTTGTTTTCCAAGATAAAAAATCTTTATATACCCCCCGAACGTATTGACCACCGTAACGCGGAGAAATCTTCTGTTCTTCTTTCTTGTTTTTTTCTGTCGGATCTGTTAGGCAAGGCATCATGTCTTCCTCCTCCTCCAACAAATTAGAAGAAGATGCTTGGATGATGAAGATGGAACTAAAGAGAGAGGATCCAGAGGAAACCATCAAGGGTGATAAGGTCAAGGAAGTCGCGGGAGATCGAGTTCCGGCAGAAGGGCAAGTTGTTCCAGCAGCGGAAGAAGAACACGTCCTTCAACCTTATTATGATTATCTTACCCCTACTAAAATTGAAGCTTTCAGGGTCATTGAAATGGTCCGTGTGCAAAATAAATATCTCACTCGTGAAAATATTCTATTGCAAGAACACATAATCGCCCTCCGAAGCATCATCTGGAGATTGGAGAACCTCCTGAGCCAGATGTGTGAAACTACTTCGCCACCACTTTCATCATCTTTTCCAACAAAAGAAACTTGAGTTCATGGTATGGGCACTCCCCTTGGCTTAGGCCAAGCTTGGGGGAGGTGCCCCGGTATCGTATCATCACCACTATCTTTGCTTTCATCTATTTTAGTTTGACCTTTAGTTATCCAATGATTTAGTTGAATAAAAGTTTAGTTCGATCCTTTCTTTTCGAGTGCTTGCTTAGTGATCTATCTATGTAATCGTGTGCGAGATATATAATAAAGAGTAGGTTGAGTTTTGTTTCTTTACTCTTTTGTTCCAATAAAAAGAAAGGAAAATAAATGAAAAAGATCATATGCTAATCTTATCGTAAGTAATGACATCACATAAGGAAAAGTATAAGTGGTAAAATTTGTTGGAGGTTGACAAACATAGCATTGGTCAATGATGCAATTCATGAAAGAATTAATAAGCTAAGAGAAGATTCGCATGCAAATACACTATCTTGGACATCTTTTATGATTGTGAGCCCCAATTAAATAGTTTGTGTCAAAATAGTTGACGTTGGACAAGGAAGACAACGTAATGATTTATGTTTGTTCATATTCACATAGAAGTTATATTGTCATAGATACTTTAACATGTGGTGCTTGCTCAATATCTTTTATAGCCAAAAATTCCACACAAAGTAGAGATACTACTTGTGCATCCAAAAACCCTAAACCCAAATCTTATTTTGAGAGTCCAACAAACCTACCTATGGATTGAGTAAGATCCTTCAAGTAAGTTGTCATCGGTGCAATAAGGCAGTAAAAATTGCTTCTAAATGTGTTGGATCATTTAGTGTAAGAGAAAATTGAGCGTTGTACGAACTTGTGATGGCAAAGTAATAAAAGCGACGGACTGCATAATAAAGGTTGCTATCATAAGGGGCAATATAACGTGATGTTCTTTTGCATTAAGGGATTTGGCATACAAACAAATAAGCGCATGACAACCTCTGCTTCCCATTGCTAAGGGCCTATCTTTTACTTTTATGCATTTACTTTTATGTAGAGTCAAAGTTTTCTTCCCTATTCCTTTTTATTTTCTCTTTTTGCAAGCATCATGTGGTGAGGAAAGATCTAGGCACATATATCTAGTTGGATATGAGTGGGCATGAGTTATTATTGTAGACATCACCCTTGAGGTGAATACGTTGGGAGGCGAAACTATAAGCCCCTATCTTTCTATGTGTCCTGTTGAAACTTTTTGTTCATGGGTACGCTGTGAGTGTTAGCAATCATAGAAGATTAAATGATGGTTGAGTATGTGGACTTGCCTAAAGGCTCCGATATGTGACCCTTCCTAAAAATATGATGAATTGTAGTTCCAAAGTTGACTGAGAACATAGTTTGTTGGTTTTCAGTAAGGTTTATTCTTTATACTTTGATGTTGTGATGAATTGTTACTTGTTCATGGGAAGTTATATGATAAAGTTTTATGTTAAAGGTCCTTGCTGTTATAATAATATGCATTGTCGGGGGGATGACCCCCGGGTAGGCCCAAGACGGCAAACGGCGTTTCAAAACAACGGGGCGCCAACGCCCCGGTCCGGCTGCCCGGCCACCCCGGCCGGCTTGCCACACCGGCTGTCCGGCCGGCCCCCCATCCGGCTTCTCTAGCCGGCCTTCTACGCGAAGTCAACCGCAGCTCCGACCCGACACTGACAAGATGGCCATACCGCGGCCACTATTGCTGATAAAGCATACACTGCTCACTCGTCATACGCGACATCGTGTACAGTGCCACTTGCCCCTGGGCACTAGTGTATAAAGTGAGCCAGGGGACACTGACTTGGCCAGGAAGCCACTCCCTTGGCAAAGAAGCCACAGACTTGGCCAAGGGGACAAGCACTCACACACACACTCATATATACAAGCACACATCCATCCATCCAGGGGGACAGGCTCATACGGCGATGCACATGCATGCCCAAGTGCTAACGCCACACACATACATACACAAGGAGGCAAGCACATAGCTGCTTTCTTCTGTCTACTCTAAATACAGCTCTAGGAGTGACTCTGTACTACTACATACTCCACATATACATCACACTCGGCAGGACTAGGGGTACTATCTCTCCGGAGAGCCCCGAACCTGGGTTCGTCTTGCGTCTCGCGCTCGCTCGTACCAACCTTGCCTCTGGAGCCCACCGGTGGCCTCTTTCCTGTTCCTCTCTTTAGCCATCCCATGGCATCTGCCGTGAGCTCACCACGACAGTTGGCGCCCACCGTGGGGCAAGCTGCCGTTGGAACCGCGGTCCGGGCAGGACCCTTTTCATCATCATCACCACAGCGTCGTTGCCATCTCTCTGGTAGCGCTCGGGGTCCCGACATCGACACGCCCACGGGGTGATCGCGCGGGGTGGCGCGCCCTTGTCGTCGGCCTTGCCCTCTTCGTCATAACCACCACGATGTCGTCGTCTCTCCGGCGCCGGTCGGGAGCTCGACATCAGCATGCCCTTGGCGTGACCATGCGGGCGGCGTGTCGTCATCGCCTGCCTTCGGTCTGCGCGCTTGCAGCTCCGCCCTGCTCCGCTGCTGTCCCGAACTCCTCCGCCCTTGTGTGTGCAGGCACTCATGCCCAGCTAGCTAGCTGAGCCAATCTATTCTATTTGGCTGCGTATGTGCTAGCTAACTAGCTATCTTGGCAAGTGTTCACGCAGGCGGGCAGCCACGCTGGCGTCCTCCTCCGCTCGTTTGCGTTCTAGGTCCACTGCGCCCTCATCCTTCCCGTTGCTCGCATGCGACATGAGCTCGCGCAACCATGGTGCCCCTGTGCCCCGCGCCTTTGCCACGAACAGAAACTCCGGCGAGCTGCCTCTCCCTATCGTCCTCCGCGTTCTCCTCCCCACAGCTCCTCCGCTCTCGCTGCACCTTCCCCACGCCCCGTCTGCGCCCACGCCCTTGCGTGCGGCCGTCCTCGACCGACGACACGCCCAGGGTGGCCGCGACCACGCTCCTCCAGGTGCGCCCGCCGCATCCCTCGTCGCTGCGCCATCCCAGCCCCCGCCTCGCCACCTTGCTCATCCCCTGGCACCCGCTTGGGCCGACTCCGACCGCGCTGCGCTGGCTCCGCCCGGCGGTCAGTCTCCTTCGCATCCACGCGCCCGCCTGTCCGGCTACGGGTCGCGCCCGCCGGCTCCGCCCACAAGCCGGCCCCACTAAATTCGTGTGCCCGCGGCTGTGCCTCCACCTTTGCCCGCGCATCCTCGTCCAGCCCCGGCCTCTGCACGGCCGGCGCGGCCTTGCCCCCTCCCCGGGCCCTACTCCGTGCGCGCCTCCAGCGACCGGTGTGCCCCGGCGTCCCGACCGCCCGCACGTCGCCTCCGTCACCTCGCTCGCGCATGACCAGGCCGGCCGGCTCCGCCTCTGCCCTCTGCCGGGTACACCGCTCCGGCCGTCCCTTCGCCCACGGCCCCACATCGCGCCGTGCCGCGTCCCGCCTCCCCCGCCTACGAGCACCGGCCCCGGACCGGCTACCCCCTTCCGGCCGCCCCCGTAGCTGGCAATCGCTCCGCCCTCGCATCAGCCTGCGCGCGCGCCATCGCGCGTCCCGGCTCGCGCTGTCTAGCTCCCGCCTCACCTGCACCGGGTCCTCCGCCCCATCCCGCAAGCCGGCTCCCTAGCCGGGTCCACCTCCGCGCCGCCCCCACCGGGTCTTCCCGTGGCTGCCTGCTCCGTGGCCCCGGCTGCCTCTCGCGTCGCCCCGCGGCCGCCTCTGCGCGTCGCCCCCACCGGGTGCGCCCGTGGCCGCCTGCTCCGTAGCCGGCCGCCGGCCCCCTCCCGCATCGCCCCGGCTCTGTCCGCGCTGCTGGCTTCGGCAGCGCCTGGCCGTCGGGTCACGCCCGCCGGCTGCCCCCGCTCCCTCCGCGCGCTCACTGAGCCTCTCCCGCGCGCGTGCGGCTATGCCTGCCGGCGTCCGCTACGAGCCGGCCTTCGCTCCCACTGCCGCATCCGGCCCATACGCTTTCCTGCCGGCTGCGCTGGTGGAGCAAAAGAAAAAAGAAAAAGGAAGTGGGGAGCCGACTGCAAAAAAAACAATAGGCCGGATGCCCGGCTAAAAAAATAAAAAAAAGAGAAAAAAGTTTGCGTCCGACTGCCCAAGCCGGCCGAAGAGAAAAAGAAGAGAAGGAAAAAGACGTCCGCCTGCTTCGCCACTCGGATGGCCAGCCGTGACCCGCCCTGCCCGCGTCGCTGCACGACCGGTTGGAGAGCCGGCTCGACCGCCTACCGCTCCGCTGCCCGGCCGGCTGTCGGGATGCCCCTCGGCCGCCCGGAGGCTCGGGCCGCCTACCGGAGGTTGCCTCCGCTCCGTCTACGGCAAAAATCAATGTGAGCTCCACACCCGCGTAATTTTTGCACCTTGCACACAAACACAGACCACCCCGAGCGACCCTCGGGGACCATCTCTCCATTTTTATCAGTTGCATTACTGTTCACCCCGGCGCCAGCTAGTCTCGGCCCGGAGGCTAGCCACTCGGCCCGATACGTTTGTTCCCGCAGACGGCTTAGTAGCGCATACGGTACCGAAGGCCCACTCTCAGCCACAGACCACCACGCGGCTGTCCGGCAAGCGAGAGCAAAAGCTGGAGGTCAGCCCACGCAAAAAACGTCCAGGAGAAAATGGCTTGGGCAACCCGGTCGTTTCCTTTATGAGTATCTACTCGGCCGAATCTGCTCCTATAGTCTGAGTACTGTACGCTCCACTCCGCGGCCACTCTTCGCAAGAGCTACAGACCGGCTCCCGGCTGTCTAGCTAGCAAGAGGCAAAGCCAAAGAGTGGAGGGGACATGAAAAAGATTGAAAGGGGCTTGGATGAAACCGAGTCGGCACCCTCTGCATAAAACTTGCACTGCTAAAGCAAACATTTGATATATCTGCGTAGACTAACCTTGTCTTTTGCATGATCATTTCCGTGGGGAACCCCCCTCCTCGCCCGGAGGCTCGGAGGCTACACCCAGTGGGTGCGCCGGCGTGCCACGCTGGGAAAGCGCCGCGCTGGTTGCAGGCCCGACGCCGGCTGCAACTGGCATCCTCGACGCGACCGTCTGCTTCATCAACAGCAAGACCCTCCGCCCAACTTTTCCATGTTGCCCGGAGGCTCGGAGGCTACACCCAGTGGGTGAGCTCGTGCACCCCCACTCAGCCGGCGGACTCCGCGTCCGCGCCTGGCAGGGCCCCGCCCCCATCAGCCGGCGGACTCCGCATTCGCGCCCGGCAGGGCCCCACGCCCACAAGCCGGCGGACTCCACGTCCGCGACCGGCACCCTCGACATTGCCGTCGGCTTCATCATCAATAGCATGACCCTCCGCCCAACTTTTCCAAGTTGCCCGAAGGCTCGAAAGCTACACCCAGTGGGTGCGCTCGCGCACCCCCACTCAGCCGGCGGACTCCGCGTCCGCGCCCGGTAGGGCCTCGCGCCCATCAGTCGGCCGACTCCGCGTCCGCGCCCGGCAGGGCCTCGCGCCCACCAGCCGGCGGACTCTGTGTCCGCGCTCGGCACTCCGGCTGTCATTGACATCTTCTGCTTCATCAACGCCCGATAAAAACCTCCGACCAACTTTTCCAAGTTGCCCGGAGGCTCGGAGTCTACTGTCGGGGGGATGACCCCTGGGTAGGCCCAAGACGGAAACGGTGCTTCAAAACAACGGGGCGGCCAACGCCCCGGTCCGGCTGCCCGGCCACCCTGGCCGGCTCGCCACCCCGGCTGCCCGGCCGGCTCCCCGTCCGGCTTCTCTAGCCGGCCTGCTACGCAAAGTCAACCGCAGCTCCGACCCGACACCGACAAGACGGCCATACCACGGCCACTATAGCTGATAAAGCGTACACTGCTCACTCGTCATATGCGACATCATGTACTGTGCTACTTGCCCCTGGGCACTAGTGTATAAAGTAACCCAAGGGACACTGACTTGGCCAAGAAGCCACTCCCTTGGCCAAGAAGCCACAGACTTGACCAAGGGGACAAGCACTCACACACACTCATATATACAAGCACATATCCATCCATCCTGGGGGACAAGCTCATACGGCCACACACATGCATGCCCAAGTGCTCACGCCACACACATACATACACAAGGAGGCAAGCACATAGCTGCTCTCTTCTGTCTTCTCTAAATACAGCTCTGGGAGTGACTCTGTATTGCTACATACTCCACATATAAATCACACTCGGCAGGACTAGGGGTATTATCTCTCTGGAGAGCCGGAACCTGGTTACGTCTTGCGTCTCGCGCTCGCTCATACCAACCTTGCCTCTGGAGCCCACCGGTGGCCTCTTGCCTGTTCCTCTCTTTAGCCATCCCATGGCATTTGCCATGAGCTCACCACGACATGCATGATGCTTCTATGTCTGTATTTTGTTTTATCGACACCTCTCTGTCAAAGCATGTTGACATGTTTTTCGATTTCGGTTTTTCGCTTGAGGACAAGTGAGGTCTAAGCTTGGGGGAGTTGATACGTCCATTTTGCATCACGTTTTCCTACTGTTATTTATAATGTTTTTATGCATAATAATACTTTTAGGAGTAATTCTAATGCATTTTCTCTCGTAATATGCAAGGTTTACACGAAGAGGGAGAATACCGGCAGCGTGAATTCTGGACCTGAAAAAGCTACGTCAGAGTTACCTATTCTGCACATCTCCAAATTAGCTGAAAATTTACGGAGAATTGTTTTGCGATATTGGAGCAAATAACTACCAGAGGGGGCCCACCAGGTGGGCACAACCCACCTGGGCGCGCCAGGGAGCCAGGCGCGCCCTGGTGGGTTGTGCCCTCCTCGGCCCTCCTCCGGTGCCCCTCTTCTGGTATATAAGTCATTTTGACATAGAAAAAATAAGGAGAGGACTTTCGGGACGACGCGCCGCCGTCTTGAGGTGGAACTTGGGCAGGAGCACTTTTGCCCTCCGGTGGAGCGATTCCGCCAGGGGAACTTCCCTCCCGGAGGGGGAAATCATCGCCATCGTCATCACCAACAACTCTCCCATCTTTGGGAGGGCCATCTCCATCAACATCTTCAACAGCACCATCTCCTCTCAAACCCTAGTTCATCTCTTGTGTTCAATCTTTGTACCAGAACCTTAGATTGGTGCTTGTGGGTGACTAGTAGTGTTGATTATATCTTGTAGTTGATTACTATATGGTTTATTTGGTGGAAGATTCACTGGTACAGCGAGGTGCTATACAAACGGTTTTTAACCCCTTTCCATGACGGTGTGTCGAACCATCGCCAAGTGAGTGGCTGCGATAGGGGGGTCCTTCCCACACAACCCAGAAACCGTCGGGGATATGCCCTCCTGGCACACACGGTAGGCAAAATGAGGCCGTCTGCGACTGGCGAGCGATCAAATACGGTTATACGTACAGTTGTGCTAAAAAAATAAAATTATACAAGCCAAATCATTTCCGGTCGTAAGTAAATCCCACACATTCACTACCCGCTAAACGTTTCCGTTCATATGTACATTCCACATAGTCAATCCAAGGAATACGTTTCCGTTAGTATGTACATCCCACACAGTTAATCCAAAAAGTACGTTTCCGTTCGTATATACATCCCACACAGTCACTCCAAGGAAAACGTTTCCATTCACAGGTACATCACACACAATTTTCCCCATTAAATCGTTTGTGATAGCATTGCTATTGCACACGATATTAACAATTTTATCATTTGCGTTATTGAATGCATCACACATGGTGCGTAGAAGAAACTGTGTGGCAAAGGCTGTCCATCACACACACTTTTTATGTGGTAAATGTTTGCGCAAGGTGGCCTAACGCAAACAGTTTTCAAGAGAATGTCATGTGTGATTGTTCATTGATCCATCATCGCCCACGGTGTTTTCACAATAACCGTTTGCAATAGAAATACCCAATTGGCAGGCTAATTGGCCATTAGCAGGCTAATTGACCTATTATTAATAATCCATTTATTAATATAATTGACATTTCATATTAAGCACACAATATATTTCATTTCCATATTAAGGAAGTAGGATTTCATAATTGAAATACATCAGAGTACAACATCATATAGTTTCAGCACTCAGCTACCCCATTACACAACTGCACCAGCACCAAGTTTCACATGCAACATCTATAACCTTTCGAAATTAGCAGCATAGACGGTACATAGACAGATGCATCTCATGTGGAAAACTGCTGAAGCGGAAGGCGAATATTGAACCTTCATTGATGTTGAAGGTCTTTGCAACTTTAGGCCAGTGCATGTGGATGATTGACCGTCCATCCTTCGTCCTCTTCAGAAACACTTCAATATTGAACCATGGGTGTTGTATGAAAACCTTCCTCGTCTCCTGACCATACAGGTGGTTTGAGAGGTAATCATCAGTGAACTGCTTTGGAAAGGCCTGAAAACAAGGATGTGCGTAAATATCTTCTCTATATTGGAAATGGGGCAAAGGAATAAAAAGAGGCAAGGTATAATAGTTAGTACCATCTTGTAGTGAACTGATGTCTTCTTCATTGTGCAGACAAAGATCTTGTTGTTTTTTGTCGCTAATTTCTTTATCCTAACAATCTTTCTGAGTTTCTTAACTTGACTGATATTCATGGACAACTCATTTCCCCATATGCAAAAAGGGTCGAATGGTGGGTCAAAAGCTCTGACAGCAGGAGCTACATGTGCAAGACCAAATTGTTAAAAACCTAAATATTAGAATGGTTCCTGCAATTGCATAATAATGTGCTATTAGACAAAGGACCATGCATGTGCAAACCTCGATTGTAAACCTCAGTGCTTCCCATTGTTTCCCTGCAACACATATAAGGTAGTTAGTCATCAGGTTAAGTGAGGGTTTGCATGCTATCAGTAAAAAATGTTGATGAAAAATAAGCACATTGCAGATTCATCAGATTAATTCAAGCCACATGGAAAACCCATTTATCCAAACCAAGCATGATTAAGAACTAGGAAATATAGCAGTTGTATATGTTTCTCATGTATTAAGTGAAGCCAAATTCGACTTATTCCTCACATGCACAACAACACAAAATTCTACCCACGTCAATTGGACATCGCATTGCAGAATTGAACCAAGCAGTTAACTAAACACCACAACAAATGAACCAAATATTAACTGAGCACCACATTGCACAATATAACATACTCCTAATAGAAGATCAGACAGTTAACCAAACCAAGCATGCTTAACAACTTGGAAATATAGCAATTGTATTTGTTTCTCATGTATTTAGTACAACCAAATTCGATGTATTTCTCACATGGTATACAATAACAGAATGCACCCTCAACAATTGAAAATCGCATTGCAGAATTGAACCAAATAGTTAACTAAACACCACAACAAATGAACCAAACGTTAACTGAGCACCACATTGCACAATGTATAACATACTAGAAGATCAGATAGTTAACCAAACCAAGCATGCTTGACAACTTGGAAATATAGCAATTGTATTTGTTTCTCATGTATTTTGAAAAGATAAATTCAATTTATTTGCCACATGAAAGACAATACAAAATTGCAGCCTGAAGAATTAAACATCACATTTTTAGAATTGAACCAAACAGTTAACTGAAGACGACAACTAATTAACCAAACAGTTAATAAGTGAGCACCACATTGCACGACAAATAGAACATATACACTAGAGGAACAGATTGCATGGTAAAAGTAGATAGCACAATTCACTAGAATTTGTTAAGGAAAGGCAGGAGTAGCACATGCAATGGGTAAACCGAGCATGCTTAACCGGCGTAGCTAGCAAACTCAACATGGGTCCTTATAGTGAGCTAATAAGACAAGCTACTCCTCATCGTCAGAGATATCGATGATGATTGGCTCTTTGGACATGGAAGAGGGCGAGGCCTCCACATCGTGGGTGCCCTCGTCGTAGTGGTGAGTTGCCTGAGCCGGTCAGGGTACCAACCTACTGGCTCTCGAGTTGAGGTAAGCATGTGCACGCTGAGAAAACACCTAGTAGTCTTCGTCGAAGGCACCGAGGGTGGCCTTGAGAAAACGCCACGAACTGTCGTTTAAAGCAGCCAACCGCGTCACGACGTCAGCGCGCGAGGAGTCGATGGTGGCCTTGATGGCGAGGTGCTCCTCCAAGATCTGGGGGTCGGCATGAATGGCAGCCATCGCGACCTCATCAGCGCGTGCAGCCGCGATTTGCTTCTCCGCTGCCAAATGCTTCTTGAGCTCCTGGCTATACTGCGTGCACCATGGCTTAGGGCGGCGGTTATTTGGGGGAGGGGTCGCTGATTTGGGTGGAAGGTGTCGCGCCGGCGGTCGGGGCATGTGGGATGTGGAAGGGGGAGGAGGATGGGGGTCGGGTGTGGATTACCTGCCTGGATCGACGAGACCGAGCAGCATGAAGGAGGGTCCCCGGCAAGGAGGCGGCGCTGCAAGCAAGGAGTGAACATTTCAACTAGGAAAGGAAGGCGGAAACAGGGGAAATGTTGCTTTTGGTAAGGGGGAGGGGCGGGGAGGTAGATATTTCCGCAGAAGCCGAAAATTTTGAATCGTTGCAGCGAAAAAACTGGCGCGCAAAGTGTCATCAGACACGGTCCCTTATTCAGCACTGTGTACGATATGTGAACATCACAAACGATTCATATAGCATAACCCGTGTGTGATGAGTTTGAACATGCAAATTTTGGTTTGAATTTCCCTGGTTACAGTGGTCATCCACATTATTGCATAATTTGGGTACACAAAGGAGACTACAGCACACCCACACTTCTTAACTGAGCAAGTTTAGCAATTAAACATAGCTATCTGACCTAAACATTACTCTAACAAATTAAAGACCGGCGCTCTTAATTAAACAAAAAAAAGAGTACTACTACGGCTAGTGCTCATCGATCTCCGCCACCTCCTCCATGTCCAGCTCGCGCCCGACGGTCTCCTGGGGAAGGGGCTCCATGGCATCCATCGCACCATACTCGGCAAGCATCTCGCCATCCGCGTCCTGCATCTCTTTGGAAAAGGCCGCCACGAGCTGGGCGTGGGCGGCCGCGATCTGGGCATGGACGGGCTCCGTCATGGCAAGGTATGCGGCGGAGGAACGGACGGCTGCTCAAACGCTCTCGGCGATTGCCAACTCTTTGGCCGTGGGTTGCCGACCATTGTCGGAGAAGCTTTGTTTGATTTGTGTGGTGACCGCCACGAGCTGGGCGTGGGCGGCCTCCATCTGGGCTAAGGCCGCCACTGCGGAACAGACAGCTGATGTGCCGCTCTCGCCAGTTTCTATACCCGAGGCAGATGTTGCTTGATACATCCCCGTCGTATCTATAATTTTTGGGATTTTTAATTCTATGGCCTCGGTTTCTTAGTTGTGCTCACTTTTCCCCATTCGTTAACTTTTTCCTCACTTTCCCCATGTCTCGGTTTTTTGCTTTCACATTTTCCTCAATTTTCCCCACGAAAAATTGCTCAAAAAGTACACAGATTTCGTGAATGGGGAAAAGTGAGCACAACTAAGAAACCGGGGGCATAGAATTAAAAATCCCATAATTTTTTATTGTTTCATGCCAATATTATACAACTTTCACATATTTTTGGCAACATTTTATATGATTTATTTGGACTAACATATTGATCCAATGCCCAGTGCCAGTTCCTGTTTGTTGCATGTTTTTTGTTTCACAGAAAATCCATAACAAACGAAGTCCAAAAGTGATAAAAATTTATGGAGAATTATTTTGGAATATATGTGATTTTTGGGACTTGGA
The DNA here is from genome assembly GCA_011799875.1 of Thinopyrum elongatum. Classification (NCBI taxonomy): domain Eukaryota; kingdom Viridiplantae; phylum Streptophyta; class Magnoliopsida; order Poales; family Poaceae; genus Thinopyrum; species Thinopyrum elongatum. The sequence goes on from CM022299.1 coordinate 17,009,797, forward strand.
ATCAGTGCAAACGGGGCCCACAGCCCCCACAAGACACCAGGGCGCGCCCTGGTGGGTTGTGCCCTCCTCGGATGTCGTTTGGGTCTCTACTTTGGGCGTAAGGAATCTTATATCCGGAAAAAAATGTGTTAAAATTTCAGCGCAATCGGAGTTACGGATCTCCTGGAATATAAGAAACGATTTTTGGCCAGATCTGGGGAACGCAAAACAAAAGAGAACAGAGATGGAGATCCAATCTCGGAGGGGCTCCCGCCCGTCCGCCGCCATGGAGGCTATGGACCAGAGGGGGAACTCTCCTCCCATCTAGGGGGGAGGCCAAGGAAGAAGAAGAAGGAGGGGGGCTCTCTCCCCCTCTCTCCCGATGGCGCCGGAGTGCGGCCGGGGCTAGGATCGTGACGGCGATCTACATCAACAACCTTGATACCGTCAACACAACCTCTCTCACCCTCTATGCAGCGGTGTAACACCCCTTCTCCCCACTGTAATCTCTAGTTAAACAAGGTGCTCACTTCCATATTTTATTTCCCAATAATATATGGTTATCCTATGATGTTTGAGTAGATCCGTTTTGTCCTGTGGGTTAATCATGATCTTGGCTGTTATGATTGTATATTTTATTTATGGTGCTTTCCTACGGTGCCCTCCATCTTGCGCAAATGTGAGGGACCCTCGCTATAGGGTGTTGCAATATGTTCATGGTTTGCTTATTGTCAGTGTTGCGGGGGTGACAGCAGCCTAAACGCGGATAAGTGGGTTATGGCGTATGGGAGTAAAGAGGACTAGATACTTAATGCTATGGTTGGGTTTCATGACCTTAATGATATTTAGTAGTTGTGGATGCTTGCTAGAGTTCCAATCATATGTGCATATGATCCAAGTAGAGAAAGTATGTTAGCTCACGCCTCTCCCTTATGTAAAATTGCAAGAATGATTACCTGTACTTGTTATCGATTACCTAGGGACAAATGACTTTCTTGTTGACAAAAGCTATCCAGTTTTATTGCCTTGCAATTTATTCGTAATTTTATTCTCACAAAGTACTCGTAGTTTTATTCTTGCCAAATAGTTTTATACTTGTTTTAGGTAAAGCAAATGTCAAGTGTGCGTAGAGTTGTGTCGGTGGTCGATAGAACTTGAGGGAATATTTGTTCTGCCTTTAGCTCCTCGTTGGATCGACACTCTTATTTATCGAAGAAGGCTACAAACGATCCCCTATACTTGTGGGTTATCAAGACCTTTTTCTGGCGCCGTTGCCAGGGAGCAATTGCGTGGGGTGAATATTCTCGTGTGTGCTTGTTTGCTTTATCACTAAGTAGTTTTTATTTTGTGCTCTTGTTTTCTATCTTTCGTTACGGGTAGAAAACGCAAAATACCAAAAAAAATAGTTGTACCTACTAAACCAATGGTTGAAGAGCCATCCAAAATCTATCATACTGTTGAAGCTTTTTACTTGGATCATCTTTGATCCATTTGTGCTCGTGCTGAAAACCCAACTAGTTTAGTTGAGGGAAAATCATTAGATGAGCATGCTTGTTTTGTGCGACACCGTTTATCTCAAAAAGGGAAACTTTTACAGCATCAAATTAATACTACGCAATGCTATGCTTGGAATTTATGTTAATTATATGATTTTACTTGTTGTTCTGAAGACCCTAAGAAACACCTTCCCTACCAATATGATTTTATTGATAATGGAATCGTATCTTCTTATGCCAAGGGTGTTTATGATTACTATGATGTTCAACAAATTGAAGAATTTGTTGCTTTTAAGGGTGCTTATGAAATTGCTTCTTTGATTGAGAACTATGATGCTACTCTTTACAAATCTGAAAGTTTAGCCATACTTAAATATTGCTATGAAAATTATTCTTCTAATGCTTATATTAAACCATATATTGAGGACTTCTCTGCTGTCCAAGAAGAGACTAATATTTTGGAGGAGTCTATGGAAGGAGAAATTGATGAAACTGTTAGCTCATTGCATGAAAAAGATAATGAGGAGAGCGAAGAACAAAAGGAGCAAGAGCAGATTAGCTACCCGTGCCCACCTTTTGATGAGAGTAACTCTTCAACTCATATATTGTTTAATTCCCCTTCGTGCTTACCGAAGGATGAATCCTATGATAATTGCTATGATCCCGTTGATTCTTTTGAAATATCCCTTTTTGATGAACTTGATGCTTGCTATGCTTGTGGCCAAGATGCCAATATGAATTATGCTTATGGAGATGAACTTGCTATAGTTCCTTATGTTAAGAATGAAATTGTTGCTATTGCACCCACACATGATAGTCCTATTATCTTTTTGAATTCTCCAAACTACACTATATCGGAGAAGTTTGCTCTTATTAAGGATTACATTGATGGGTTGCCTTTTACCGTTGCACATGATGATTTTGATGAATATAATATGCATGTGCTTGCTGCTCCTACTTGCAATTATTATGAGAGAGGAACTACATCTCTACCTCTCTATGTTTCCAACACAATAAAATTGCAAGAAACTGCTTATGCTATGTATTGGCCTCTACTTGATGTGCATGAATTGTTCTTGTATGACATGCCAATGCATAGGAAGAGAGTTAGACTTAGTCATTACATGATATATGTTGCTTTGTGCTCACTACTAAATGCCAAATCATTGTTAATTAAAATTGGCTTTGATATACCTTGGGATCCGGGTGGATTCATTACTTGAGCACTTTATGCCTAGCTTAATGGCTTTAAAGAAACCGCTACCACGGAGACAACCCGGAAGTTTTAGAGTGTCATTTGTTTCGGTTGAGTGCTTTTATAAAGTTTAAAAACAAAAAAAAATATAGAGGGGAACTTAAAACTTCACAAAAAGAAAAGTGAAAGTGAGAGGGACGAGCATTGTGAAAGTGGGAGCTAGCCTTGAACTTTGTTCATGCCCATGGAAACTTTGTGAATCTTAATTACGGAAACTTTTCAACCAAAAATAACTATCCCCTTGTACAAATCCATTGTATTATAAAAATAATGTGCCAAGATTTGCCTTTAGGATGATTAGATTGCTTGTTGGTATGTGTGGTTCAAAAACAAAAACTTTGGCTGTAGTGCGTGATTTTACATTTTTTACTTGAACGTCGAAAGTTTATGAAACATTTTGCACAGTCTTTATATACAAATTTTTTATTTTTTCTTAATTTTTCAGAATTTTTTGGAATTACAGAAGTATGGTGAATGTTCAGATTACAACAGACTGTCCTGTTTAAGACAGATTCGGTTTTTGATGCATTGTTTTGCTTGTTTTGATGAAACTATCGATTCTATCGGTGGTATAAGCCATGGAAAATTTATATTACAGTAGATAGAATGAAAAAACAAAATATGAATTGGTTTGCAACAGTACTTAGAGTAGTGATTTGCTTTATTATACTAACGGATCTTATCGAGCTTTCTGTTAAGTTTTGTGTGGATGAAGTGATCAAAGATCAAGGAGGTCCCGATATGAGAAGAAGGAGGAGAGGCAAGAGCTCAAGCTTGGGGATGGCCAAGGCACCCCAAGTAAATATTCAAGGAGACTCAAGCGTCTAAGCTTGGGGATGCCCCAGAAGGCATCCCATCTTTCTTCAACAAGTATCGATATGTTTTCGTCTTCGTTTCGTTCACGTGATATGTGTAAATCCTGGAGCGTCTTCTGCATTTAGTTTTCATTTTTCTTTTATGCACCATGCTGGTATGAGATAGTCCATGGTTGATTTATAGAATGCTTCATGTGCTTCACTTATATCATTTGAAGTTTGGATTGCCTGTTTCTCTTCACATAGAAAACCGTTATTTGTGGAATTCTCTTTTACTTCACTTATATTTGTTAGAGCATGGTCTTTTGTAGAAAGAATTAAACTCTCATGCTTCACTTATACCTATTTATAGAGTCAATGGGAATTGGTCAATTGCATGGTTAGTTATAAAATCCTACATAAAACTTATGGATCACTGAATATGATATGTTTGATTCCTTGCAATAGTTTTGCGATACAGAGATGGAATATGTGGGAGGTACTAGTAAATGGTTGTGGTTAGTAGGAATATTGGTGTTAAGGTTTGTGATTCCCGAAGCATGCACGTATAGTCTCTCGTTATGCTATGAAGTTGGAGCATGATTTATTATTTATTGTCTTCCTTATGAGTGGCGATCGGGGACGAGCGATGGTCTTTTCCTACCAATCTATCCCCCTAGGGGCATGCGTAGTAGTACTTTGCTTCGAGGGCTAATAAACTTTTGCAATAAGTATATGAGTTCTTCATGAATAATGTGAGTCCATGGATTATACGCACTCTTACCTTTTCGCAATTTGCTAGCCTCTATGGTACCGTGCATTGCCCTTTCTCACCTCGAGAGTCGGTGCAAACTTCGCAGGTGCATCCAAACCCCGTGCTATGATACGCTCTATCACACATAAGCCTTATTATAACTTCCTCAAAACAGCCACCATACCTACCTATTATGGCCATTCTATAGCCATTCCGAGATATATTGCCATGCAACTTCCACCGCTTCCGTTTTAATGACTTGAGCATTCACTGTCATATTGCTTTGCATGATCATATAGTTGACATAGTATTTGTGGCTCAGCCACCGTTCATCATTTTTCATACATGTTACGCTAGATCATTGCACATCCTGGTACACTGCCAGAGGCATTCATATAGAGTCATATTTTGTTATAGGTATCAAGTTGTAATATTGAGTTGTAAGTAAATAGAAGTGTGATGATCATCATTATTCATTTTTAGAGCATTGCCCAAGTGAGGAAAGGATGATGGAAAGTATGATTCCCCCACAAGTCGGGATGAGACTCCCGACAATGAGAGAAAAAAAATTTAAAAAAAGAAAAAAAAGGAAAAAAGGAAAAAAAAGAAAAAGAAAAAAAAGAAAAGAAAAAGAAAAAGAAAAGAAATAAAGAGAGAAGGGGCATGCTAGTTCCACACTTGTGCTTCAAAGTAGCACCATGTTTTTCATATGGAGAGTCTCCTATGTTGTCACTTTCATATACTAGTGAGAATTTTTCATTATAGGATTAGATGCACACCCACTTAGTTTTCATGTTGAGCTTTCATACACTAATAGCTCTTAGTGCATTCGTTGCATGGCAATCCCTATTCCTCGCATTGCTATCGATTGATGGGCATCTCCATAGCCCGTTGGTTAGCCGTGTCGATGTGAGACTTTCTTACCTTTTTTTCTTCTCTATATTTACCCCTATCATCATACTCTATTCCACCCATAGTTCTATATCCATGGCTTGCGCTCATGTATTGCGTGAGGGTTGAAAAAGCTGAAGCGCGTTAAAAAGTATGAACCAATTGCTCGGCTTGTCATCGGGGTTGTGCATGATAAATACTTTGTGTTAAGAAGACAGGGCATGACAAGACTATATGATTTTGTAGGGTTGCTCTCTTTAGCGTTGATATTTTGAAAGACATGATTGTTTGTTGGGATGCCTGAGTATTGATGTCTTTATGTCAAATTATAGACTATTGCTTTGAATCACTTATGTCTTAATATTCATGCCATGATAACACATATGATCAAGTTTTTTCTAGGTAGCATTCCACATCAAAAATTATCTTTTTTATCATTTACCTACTCGAGGACGAGCAGGAATTAAGCTTGGGGATGCTGATACGTCTTCGTCATATCTATAATTTTTGATTGTTTCATGCCAATATTATACAACTATCACATATTTTTGGCAACATTTTATATGATTTATTTGGACTAACATATTGATCCAGTGCCCAGTGCCAGTTCCTATTTGTTGCTTGTTTTTTGTTTCGCAGAAAATCCATATCAAACGAAGTCCAAACACGATAAAAATTTAAGGAGAATTATTTTGGAATATATGTGATTTTTGGGACTTGGAATCAACGCAAACGGGGACCCACAGCCCCCATAAGACACCCGGGCGCGCCCTAGGGGCCAGGCGCGCCCTGGTGGGTTGTGCCCTCCGCGGATGTCGGTTGGGTCTCTACTTCGGGCACAAGGAAGCTTATATCCAGAAAAAAAAACATGCTAGAATTTTAGCGCAATCGGAGTTACGGATCTCCCGGAATATAAGAAACGGTTTTCGGCCAGATCTGGGGAACGCGAAACAGAAGAGAACGGAGAGGGGGATCCAATCTCGGAGGGGCTCCCGCCCCTCCGCCCCCATGGAGGCCATGGACCAGAGGGGGATCTCTCCTCCCATCTAGGGGGAGGCCAAGGAAGAAGAAGAAGGAGGGGGGCTCTCTCCCCCACCCTCCTGGTGGCGCCGGAGTGCCGCCGGGGGTAGGATCATGACGGTGATCTACATCAACAACCTTGCTACCGTCAACACCAGCTCTCTCCCCCTCTATACAGCGGTGTAACACCCCTTGTCCCTGCTGTAATCTCTACTTAAACATGGTGCTCAACTCCATATATTATTTCCCAATGATCTATGGTTATCCTATGATGTTTGAGTAGATCCGTTTTGTCCTGTGGGTTAATCATGATCTTGGTTGGTATGATTGTGTATTTTATTTATGGTGCTATCCTACAGTGCCCTCCGTCTCGCGCAAATGTGATGGACCCTCGTTGTAGGGTGTTCCAGTATGTTCATGGTTTGCTTATTGTCGGTGTTGCGGGGGGTGACAGCAGCCTAAACGCGGATAAGTGGGTTATGGCGTATGTGAGTAAAGAGGACTTGATACATAATGCTATGGTTGGGTTTCACGACCTTAATGATCTTTAGTAGTTGTGGATGCTTGCTAGAGTTCCAATCATAAGTGCATATGATCCAAGTAGAGAAAGTATGTTAGCTCATGCCTCTCCCTCATGTAAAATTGCAAGAATGATTACCGGTACTTGTTATCGATTACCTAGGGACAAATGACTTTCTTGTTGACAAAAGCTATCCACTTTTATTGCCTTGCAATTTATTCATAGTTTTATTCTCGCAAAGTACTCATAGTTTTATTCTTGCCAAATAGTTTCATACTTGTTTTAGGTAAAGCAAACGTCAAGTGTGCGTAGATTTGTATCGGTGGTCGATAGAACTTGAGGGAATATTTGTTCTGCCTTTAGCTCCTCGTTGGGTTCGACACTCTTATTTATCGAAGAAGGCTACAAATGATCCCCTATACTTGTGGGTTATCATTGCTGCCGCCACCTGAGAAGCAACAGCGGCCGCTTGGGCTGCGTTGGCCGCCCGGTCGCAGATTGTGGCCGCGCTCATGCACCTTGTTAGCACGCGCATGACGGCTGCGGCCGCGCTCTCGCCGGAGTGGGCCGCCGAAGTTTCCCTCGCGACGCGGGTCCACGTCCCCATCTTTCACCAGCGACGATTGAACAGTGAAATGATATTTGGGGAGCGAGCTAGTGTGCTTGACACACCGGCAGTGGACTGTAGCCGACGCACCTTCTCACGTAAGCCATAGGCGTACTATAATCCGACGGTGCTCCAAGATATTTTGTATTGCATCTCACTCACACGGTTGGTGATAATAAACTGTGTGCGATCTACTTGATTTTTCATCTTGATTAGAATTACCACTACTGCAAGATGCTGCTAACGCGACACTATGATCAGAGACCCTTCGACGAAACTGTGTGTGATGCAATAATCGCAAACGGTAATGTAAAAAAACTCAAAAAAGGTGCAAAACGTTTGCGATGACGGATGCATCAAACACGGTTCAGATTTTAGTTGCGTGTGCGATGCAGGGCATACGGTTTAGTTCAATGAACTGTTTGCGATGAGGTAGAAGAACACAGAAGAACAGAAACGGGTAGCCAGATGAAGGTGTGTGCGATATACGGCATACGGTTCACTCGGATGAACTGTTTGTGCTTAGGCGGCACAAAAGAAACGGTCAGCCAGATCAAGGTGTGTGCGATAGAGGGCAAATAGTTCACTCAGATGAACTATTTGCATTGAGCCAAGATAACAGAAACGGTTCAGTATAACAAGATATGTGTGATACGCGGCAAACAGGTCTGTAATCAGAAATGTGTGCGAAGACCGATAATAACACAAATGATAGCTACTAATAAGACGTGTGTGTTGTGCGTTGGGATTGCATACAGAACAACAACATATATATATATACACACTTATAAGGATATGGTTGCATAACCAAATTAAACATCCAATTACATAGGTGGCTACTACACACATGACATTTGCACACACCAAAGTAAACTATTACATGCATAATTACATAGGTGGCTACTACACACATGACATTTCCACACACCAAAGTCAACTATATATTACATTCATAATTAACTAGGATAAACAATCATCTGATCATCATCTACTTCTTGTGACGCTTGCCGCTACTGCTATGCTTGTGGCTCGATCCGGACTCGTCGATTTGGGTAACGAGGCACTTCCTCATGTCAATGATCCGCCTGTGCATCTCGTAGCATGTGTACACGCCCTTGGCCGTGAACCTGAGGTGAGGTTCATCCAGTTGCCGCATCCAGGCCCCGTGCCATGATATAGGACGTGTTCTGTTGGCATCCTGATTCATCTTTTCGAAGTATGGGTCGATGATAGCCGAGGCAAGTTCAACCAGGGAGTCCTTCTTCGTGCTACCCCCGACCCTGTAGTGCTCACGGATTTTGACAAGGTTCTTGCAGGCCAAGCCTGTAACCCTGAGCGCTTTTACATCATCAATGGTTTCCACCATAGCGAACTTGTAGTCGGTGCTGTTGACAAACCTGGCGAAACGGTCGGAGGGCTCTGTGGCCATGCAGTAGTGGTAGATGAGGACATGATGGCGCATGCACAACTGGGCGACGGCAACCTTCTGATCTATGTTGGGACAACCGCCGGTGTACCAGTGGTCGATGCCGACCACCTTGTACTTGTCTCTAGCAAGCAACTGCTCAACGGTATTGATGTAGTCGTCCACCATGGCCGGGTCGATGGTGTACACCACCGAGAGATACGTCTCCCTCGCGTGGGTCTCCACTTTATGCTCGCCGAACTCCATTGGAGCGCCGCTAGACATCCCCTCTCTATGTGTCGTCGTGGGTGTGCTTGTTGTGTTGTCGGGTGCGATCGAAAGGTTGAAGAGACTAAGGTTATTATAATGGCCACTGGAATTAAAGGGGAAGCCGGACGGCCTGGAATATCACCACGCCCGGATGGCAGTTCTAATTTGCAGCGCGTAACTCCATCGTGCCGCACGTAACTGCATCGCGTGGCGATGCACGCGGCGCAACCGCATGCATATGAGGCCCCCGACATGATCGTGCACAGGCCACACCGCTGGCAGAGCGTGCGCGGAGGGACGCGAGCAGAGCGCTCCGCGGTCGCATCAACGGCGAGCAATACTATATATGCATACATCAGTTGAACATGCAAGGAAAAGCTGTCCACAAGCCGAGCGCGTGGAGGTATGCGAGCGGAGTGTGCCACGGCACCTAACGGCGAGCACAACGCGCCGAGGGACGCGAGCAGAGGCCGGCACAGTGATACATGGCGAATAAGAAGAACTGTTGGAGAGATGGCGGAGACATCAAGCACGAATCAGATTAGAGTTGCGTGTGCGATTCGTGGCATACAGTTGATCCATCCGAGCTATTTGTGATGGAATAAGCCGTGTGTGTTGTGGGCAAACGCTTGGTGGTATACAACCGTCTGCGATTGATGAATTCATGACCGACGGGTTCCCTAGTGTGGTCCGTGTGCGATGTGATATGCTCTGTCTACAGAACATCAACATATATACTTATAAGAATAGCATTGCATGGCCAAATTAAGCATAAAATTACATAAGTGACTACACACATAACATTTCCACACACCAAAGTAAGCAATTGCATGCATACTAAACTAGGAGAAACGAGCATCTAATCATCTACATCTTGTTGCGACGACGTTTGCCATTGCTCTGCTTCCGGCTGGATCCCTGGTCGTGAATGGTTAATAAAATCTAAGTCTATTGCATATTAAGGTCAAAATAGTACTACCAATCGACGAGTCTCATACGATGCCATTTCAACGATTGTACCACAAAAGCCCGAAATATTACAAGGTTCAAATTCCAGAGTTAAATGGCTCAAATTCAAAGATTACAAGGTTCAAACTGATATTAAAAATGAAATTCAGCTCATTCATCTGCAAACGCCCGTGCTGATCAGCTAAACATGGATATAAGAGAGGTTCAAACTAAAAATTAAAATAGTAAGGCCGCTTTCCAAACCTCGTCATTTCTGCAAAGGGATCAGTCGCTGACAAGTCATGTGTGGGTTTGACACAGTGACTTCCAATTACTCTGTCATATGCTCTTCCAATAAGAAGTTTAGCTTTTTTGGAGCCTCTTCCATTCTGCAGTAGCTGCCGGCTCTGACCAACAAACCATTCATCTTACCTAATTAAATGCGTGCTCAACCTCAGTACCTTCAGCACCCTTGCTCTGGCAAGAAAGAACCTGGCAAATGTAATCTCCGGTAAGATCCCTTGGTTGGAGTTCAAAGTAATATTTGAGAGACGCAGATCCAGGAATTCGATGTGATTGTCGTTATAAACATTATCCACCTCCGGGCCTATTATTATCTGCAAAAGAAGAGAACGTGTTAGTGCCTACATGCAGTTTTGAACACTACTACACGCCTATTTGGTTTGCAGGATTTGTAAAATGCACCAACTTGCCATCTTCGATCTGACATGATTAACATGGGCATTTGATTACAATCTAGAAAAATGTAGCCTTCTTCACAAGAGGTTGGATTGGATGAAAAATTCCCTAAGAAAACTAGTACAGATGAATCCAACGGAGAAATGCTTATGGATTGTAACCATATGAATAAAGCAACGAATATGGGGTGGGGGTGTATGTCCTGAAATCATCCAAAATTCCTTCAGAAATCATAGTACATTGTCATTGTAAACTTGGGAAAAGGAGCAAAAAATTGAACTCCCTTATGGTTAACATTTAACAGGAAAGGAACATCACCTCGATATACAGCTTCTTCAGGCACGGAAAGCATCTCAGGAAACTGACAACTTGGTCCAGGTTGGGGCCGACAGATTCTAGTGCCAAGACCTTCACTGTGCGCAGAATCTGGGTGAAGCTTTGCTGGATGACAGACGAACATACATCTTCAAAACTAGAAATAATGTTGATATCAAGAAGGAGAGGTAGAAGGTGACTGTTGTACCTGAAAGTAGTAGTATTTGACAGACGAATAGCCCACCACCGTCAATTTCGGCGCAGAAATGACATTGATTCTTGTTGGACCTTGTTGATCAACTACAAGTAATCTCTCAAGTGAAGGTGTGTTCTTAGTGACCATATTGTGGTCCACCTTTTGTGATCTCTCGTTGCAGCACCAGCAACACACATAAATAGTCCGGAGAGTCCTGGAGGTGATGTGGAAGCTACTCGACCAATGCATCGCCTGAAGATGAAGGAACTTGAGTGCGGTCTAGCCGTGGAGCTCCATGTCATCCTTTGGGATGCAGACGGCGACGAGCTCGAGGTGCTTCAGTCATGGTAGAAAAAGAGCGGGCGCGTCATTAAGGGGGGATGGCAGTTCATGAAATTGACGAGGCGCAGCGTGGGCGCGAAGCGGAGCGCGGACGTTGGCAGCGAGCGCATATGCCCATCATTAAAACTGAGTTCCTCGAGCTGATCTAGGGCGGGGGATCGGAACCACTCGTCAAGCTTGGCTCGGTCCTTTCCATTGGAACGGAACATGCCCATGATAAGGCCTCTGATTGGGCCATGGTGACTACCGAGGATCTGGGAGAACGCATCCAAGCCTTTGCGATAGCCATGGCAGAGCTCGTGGGCGTCGAGGAGGTCGAGAGGGGTGGAGAGCCATAGGGGGCGCCACCGCCGGGAAAGGGCGGTTGTCCTCGCCCCAAATTTGATTGGGAGGAGGGATACGATGACTGTCAACATATCATCGGGGAGGCTGCTGATGAAGTCTAGGCCTGCTGGAGTCGCTTGCGGTTCTTTCTCGACCCGCCTCCGCTTGTTGGCAGCCTTGTTCTCCACCTCGTCGGTGGTGTTGGAAACCTCTGTCTCCATATTCACGCCGTGCTCTGGTGCTTCAGCAGCCCCGGTGTCGCCACTCCCTCCGATGGGGCGCTTTGGCAGCATCCTCATACACTAACGGCTTTGAGGGCTGAGAGCGGCTTCGAGGATGCAGGCGAGAGAGAGGATTGTGTGTGTGGCGAGGATGGGGGGTGCCGGCTTTGAGGACTGAGAGCGGCGTCGAGGATGCGGGCGGAGAGAGAGGATTGTGTGTGTGGCGAGGATGGGGGGTGCGGCCGCTCGGGCGCGCCATTAATACGGACTAGTGGGAGCGAGGCGGGCGGCTGTTAAAGGCTGTCTCGCTTCCCGGCGAGCCTGCGCGGCGGACTTCTGGCATTCCTATACCATCATTTCACAGAGCGACGCAGGCGCGCCATTAATATGGAGAAGTGGGAGCGAGGTGGGCTGCGGTCAAAGGGCTGGCTCGCCTCCCGGTGAGCCTGCGGGGCGGACTGCTGGCATGCCTACCGTCATTTCACACAGCTGCTAGCACGCCCCACGGTGAGTGCGTAGCGAACACGCGCATGCCACGGCCTCCCGATCTGCCTGCTAGCATGCGTCTCGTCAACTCAAGCATGCTCGTACGGCACACGGGACGCGTGTGCGGCACGTATTATATTGATTTTTTCCTTTTTGATGATTAATTCTGCCGCTTTATTGCTTAACCGAAGCACTGCACTTACATTGTTGGTCTAAAGCACATGGTTCGAATAAAGAGTTTGTTTGCGATATTGGTTGATAATTATTTATAATTTCCTGTATGTAAGAAGATTATATCAAAACTTGTCTCAAATTTGAAAAAAAAAATATCATAGTCTGTTGGTGTCCATATCACACCACGACAAGTTTCATGAATTTCAACTTAGTTTTGGATTTATTGGATTTTAAAATCAAGATTCTAGATGTTAGAAATTTCTTGCATGGGGACTAAACATGCATGCACCTAGGGACACATACACATATGATTTTGCAATCCATTTTCGTGCACTATCACGGGTCTCATGTAGATCAAATTTGATTTTTGCACATTTAAATCCCTGCGAAATCAATCAATGTATAAAAAATGGATAGATGTTATCTATTTTTTTCAATTTTCAATAGTAAACTCCTTTGGTCGCATGTTCGCTGCAGAAAAAGTTTGACATGCATCTTTGGGCCACATGCACGCGGTGGTCCTAGGACACTCACTCGCGTGGGCCCGCGAGGTCGCCGTCCAACACTATGACATGCGATGAGAGAGGTTAATTTGACCAACAAGGATGGTCATTTTTTTTGTTTTTTTGTACGTACGGTAGGAGTATATATATAGTACGCGTTGAAGAGGGTGGCCGGGGGCAATGCGCGTGTTCATATAGGACACTCACTCCTCTGCGATGCTTCCATCTGTGGACCCGCGAGGTTGTCCTCCATCACTTTGACCCAACAAGGAGGTTTCTTTTTGGGTTGTGTTGCGGTAAGAGTATATAGTATGCGTCGAAGAGGGGAAGAGGGGGCTGGGGCAGCACATATACACTACACACACATCATGAATCGATCCCGCTCCATGTGGGGACTTTTCGGTTTTCGAGGCCGGTGCCGCAAAGAAGTTGTATATATTGGGTATTAAAAACATCACCAACACATTGGGCCACATGCAGATGATGGTTGTCACTCATTCGCCTGCGGCTCTTCCCTCCATGGGCCCACGAGGTCGTCATCCATCTAATATATGACACAACGAGAAAGGTAATTTGATGAAGAAGGAGGATTATTTTCGGGTTGTGTTACGGTGCGTAGGAGTATAAATTACGCGTCGAAGAGGGGAGGGGGGCAACATATATATACTACGTGTCATGAACCTTGGTTCGTGTGGGGGACTTAAAGGTTTCCGAGGCAGCTGCCACATCAAAGTTCTGCATACATATATTAGGTATTCAAACATCACAACCACACATCTCCATACATGTGTTTGGCCCACAAGCAAGCGATGGCGGTTGTCCTCTAGCACTCACTCACGGGGTTATCAGCGAGATGCTTCGTCCATCTCTGTGTGCCCGCTTGGTCAATCACTTTGACCAACAGCGATAGAGGTTAATTTGACTTATAATTAGGAGGGGATTAAATTTTGGTCCGTCTTATACAGTTCGGTACATGGAACTATATACTTCGCGCGCATGTGTACGCACGAATCCCTCCCACCGGGTCGAAGTGGGGGGGGGGGGGGGCGAGCACGCGACGCATCATGAACCAGATCTGTGTGGGGACTGTGTGTTTTTCGACGCAAGCATGCGCAACATCAAAATGTTGTGCTTTTGGTATTCAAACATATATACATGCATCACGCATGTCCATACATATGTTTGGGGCACATATATATACATGCAGTGGTTGTCTTTGAACACTCTCCCTCGCTTGGTTATCATCGACGGCGTATATATTCGTTGGCCCGCATGGACGCCATCACTTCGACCAACAATGGGAGAGAGCTAGGTTACCAGGGTGGATTCTTCTTCTCTTGTTTCGTGTTACCGCATAGTCGTACGTCGATCATGGTGAGATTCGAGACCTAATTAAGTTCGAGGGCTCGCACACACATGAATCCCTATATATATATATATATATATATATATATATATATATATATATATATATAGTATACTATACGTCGTGAACCCTCGATCCGTGTGGGGACTTTCCGGTTCCAAAAGCACGCGGCCACATCAAAGTTGTGCATTGGGTATATTCAAACACCACATGACACTTCATACATATGTTTGGGCCACATGCACGCAGTGGTTGTCCTCAGGCACTCCCTCACGTGGTTATCGACGACAAGCTAGCCTATTTTTGTGGGGCCGCGTGTGGAACATCAATGCATGACTTTGGCCCAACAAACAAGGGAGGTTATATGACCAAGGTGGTGATTCTTCTTGGTCAGTCATACAATACGCCTTGGTGAGATGCCCGATCCCTCCCACCGACTCAAAGTGTGTGTGGGGGGGGGGGGGCACAGTACTACTTCGTACTAGATGAACCTTCGTGGGGTTGGGGATGCCCGGTTAATTTATGATGCACATGTGCCACATCAAATTTGTGATTTGGTAACGCCAGAAGAACACATCTGTGGGCCCGCACACGGTCCACATTTGATCGGAAGCAAAGGGCGGAGGGGGGGTTGATGTACTCCTTTCGGTTTTGTGTTACGGTACGGTGAGATGTCAGACCTAGCTATTTGGGGGCATGCGTTCATAGCTAGGATTCCCCTCCCGGCAACACGAAGTGCGTGTGTGTGTGGGGGGGGGGGGGAGGGGGGCTAGCAATAATAACATGTGCTTTGTGCGACAGGTGCCACATCAAAGTTGTGCATTGGGTATTTGAACATCAAACCACCCTTTTCATACATATATTTTGTCCACATGCAAGTGTGTTCATGTTCTGGCACTTTCCCGTGTTTTTTGGCCAAATTTATAGACATCAGACGAGTTGGACGCAGCAACCATCTGCGATCGGGTATGAAACAGACACGGTTCCCTAGGACTACCCGTGTGCCGCGCCCCTGCCCCTGTCACCCACATGATCACAGTAGATTGGGCTCCACGAGGCTTTCCTCCCCCTCTCAAAAATATCTACTCCCTCGCAATCTCAAAAATATCTACCCGCGTCCGCGTAGATGGTTTTTCTGTTTGATAGCACACGATTAGTATGTCTGGACCGTGTGCGATGTCTGTTACTCCTGCTCTGCTTCAATCAGTAGATCCAAATTTTCAGTAGCCCCGGCATTTTACTCCTGCCCCGCTCTGCTTCAATCCCTTGATCCAAATTTTCGATAGCCCCGCCATTTTACTCCTGCCTAGTAAAATTTTCAGTACCCGCAGCATTTCCTCAAACACGACCTTGGACCCCCTCCACACACACACCCCAAATCCCCTGCTCACACACATACACAAAACCCCTCCCACATTCGACACCTAGCTAGGTCGCCGCTGCCGCCGCCGCGCCGCCTCCATCCTCAACCTCTGCCCGTCTGCCCGTGCAGTTTACCCACCGATATACATACCCTCGCCGCCCTGAGTTTCTTAGATGACGCCTGCGAAATGCCCCCTTTCCTAGAGATCCCCATCACCACCCCCCTCCCCCACTCCAGAGCGTCATAGCCTAAGCCCGGCTACGCTTCCCGGGGAGCTCGAGGAGCGAATGGCCCAAAATAGCTTTACCGCGGCCTCTTCGCCCGACGTCGGTGAGGTGGCCGCCGAGGAAGCTGACGACAATGACTGGACCTGGATTGAGCCTTTCAATCAGCGGGCTAGAGTATTCTGGCATGTCGTGAAAGCCGGCTACGACATCGAGGTCGTCGACACCGACGGCTTGACGCGGGTTATGTCACAGGTTAAGTTGCCCACCCCCAACCCTTCGGGTTCGACAGCCGTCGAACTCATCGATGGCCCTGCCACTGATCTCCTGTGGCTCGTTATGAACAATTTGCCATACTTCATCGCCACGGAGCCACTTTTGTCATTTCTGAAGGACACGTTCTGCGACGCTGGCCTGGGATCCTCAGCTAGCAAGTCAGACCTCATCGACGGCGACCACGAGGAGGAGCCAATCTGTGACAAGTGAGGAAACCCATGATTTGTTTTCTCGAACCCCTTTTGTAGTGAGACCATGTCCAGTATTTATTGCTATATTTGGTTTTTTGCATTACGCCTTCTTTATTTCTATGGTTTATAGTTGTTCGGTTGTTTGTAGTTACCATATGTCCAGTTTCAATTGCCATCTTTGGTTGTTCGTAGTATGCCTTGTTTATTTCAGCTATTAATAGTGTGATGTTCTATATGTGCTAGTATGAACTGTGTAGTTCAATTTCATCAATACCAATCTTAACAATAGCTCTATGAATGACTATATTTGGTTGTTGTTAAGCATGTTGTAGTCCGACCGAATCTTTTTAGTTCGCATATAAGATTTGTCTAAAGTTAGGCCTCCTAAAGTTTGACCAACTTTATAGAACAAAATACCAACATTCACAATATGAAATAAATATCAGTACATGTGTCATGACTTAAATTTTCATATTGTATAACTTTAGCATGCTAGATGTTGATATTTTTTCATATAAATAAGGTCAAACTTTATGAAGTTTGACTTCAGACAATTCTTATATGCAGAGTAAAAAGAACCGGAGGGAGTATTGAACACGCCTTTCCATTTGATTTAACAATGGCACTGTTTGGATACTCTAACTTAGCTAGAGGTTAGAGTTAGTTTCTAGCTCATGACAGTTAAAAGGGAGAGAGAGAGATTGGTGGAATAGTTGATTGTATTGCTTGAGCCTCGTGGGCATATATATAGGAGTACATGGTCATCTTGGAGTACAAGTCAAGGTAGAATAAATCCTACGCTATCCTACTTTTCCTGAATAATAATGATACTAAACAATGACTAAACCTGAACTAACTCTAGCCAAAGAGGTGTTTGGATGAAAGTGTTAGATTGACAATAAATGCACTAGGAGAACTAGCCCCAATCAGCACCTCTTGGGTGGGATAGTTGTTTTGGGTGGGTTTGACGCAACTAGCTCAAACTAGCCCTCATGTTTGGATACTTTAGGGCTATTTGAGCCCAAACTAGGTAAAACTAACTCTAACCCATGGATCCAAATAGGGCCAATAACTAGGGTACTTAGACCTGCACAATACAAGTTTGAATGACTACTTTTCCTTGTTTTTAAATATTAGGCATGTTGTAGTTAATAACACACCTTTCCACTTCTTGTTTTTAAATATTAGTTTTTTAACAATTTGGTCTTGCACATGTGGGTCCTGCTGTCAGAGGTTTTGACCCACTGTTTGACCCTTTTTGCATTTGTGGAAATGAGTTGTCCATTAATATACGTCAAGCCAAGACACTCAGAAAGATTCTTACGATAAAGAAATTAGCGACAAAAAACAACAAGATCTTTGTCTGCACAATGAAGAAGACATCAGTTCACTACGGGATGGTACTAACTGTTATACCTTGTCTTTTCAATTCCTTTGCGCCATTTCAAATCTGGAGAAGATATTTATGCATATCCTTGTTTTCTGGCCTTTCCAAAGCAGTTCACTGATGATTACCTCTCAAACCACCTGTATGGTCAGGAGGCGAGGAAGGTTTTCGTACAACACCCACGGTTCAATATTGAAGTGTTCCTCAAGAGGATGAAGGATGGACGGTCAATCATCCACAGGCACTGGCCTAAAGTTGCAAAGACCTTCAACATCAATGAAGGCTCAATATTCGACTTCCGCTTCAGCAGTTTTCCAGATGAGATTCATCTGTCTATGTTCCGTCTATGATGCTAATTTCGAAAGGTTGTATATGTTGCAGGTGAAACTTGGTGCTGGTGCAGTTGTGTAATGGGGTAGCTGAGTGCTGAAGCTATATGATGTTGTACTCTGATGTATTTCAATTATGAAATCCTGCTTCCTTAATATGGAAATGAAATATATTGTGTGCTTAATATGAAATGTCAATTAGATTAATAAATGGATTATTAATAATAGGGCAATTGGCCTGCTAATTGGGTTTTTCTATTGCAAACGGTTATTGAGAAAACACCATCGGCGATGACCTCAGGCAACGCACACAGTTTCTAGGAATAAACCGTGCTGGATCAATGAACAATCACACATGACATCCTCTTGAAAACTGTTTGCGTTTGGCCACCTTGCGCAAACATTTACCACATAAAAAGTGTGTGTGATGGACAGTCTTTGCCACATAGTTTCTTCTACGCACCGTGTGTGATGCATTCTGTAATGCAAACGATAAAATTGTTAATATCGTGTGCAATGGCAATGCTATCACAAACGATTTAATGGGGAAAATTGTGTGTGATGTACCGGCGAACCGAAATGTTTTCCTTGGAGTGACTGTGTGGGATGTATATACGAACGGAAACATACTTCTTGGATTAACTGTGTGGGATGTACATACTAACGGAAACGTATTCCTTGGAGTGACTGTGTCGGATGTATATATGAACGAAAACGTTTAGCGGAGACTGACTATGTGGGATGTACTTACGACCAGAAACGATTTTGCATGTATAATTATATTTTTTAGCACTACTCTACGTATAACCTTATTTGATCGCTCGCCGGTCTCACACGAACTCATTTTGCCGAGCATGTGTGCCTGGAGGGCATATCCCCGACGGTTTCCGGGTCGTGTGGGAAGGACCCCCCCCCCCTATCGCAGTAACTCACTTGGCAACGGTTCAGAACGCCGTCATGGAAAGGGGTTAAAAACCGTTTGTATAGCACCTCATTGTACTAGTGTACATAATGGAGTCACAGCGGCAATGGAGGGTGTTTGAATTGCTAGAACTTTTATCTGCAGTGAACATGCAACTATAGGTGTATCGTAAAAAAATTGGGATTATTCAGGGTTCGTTTGGACATTTTTATACATTATCTTGGTTTTCTAGCCATTTCTGGTGCACAATTCAAAATTAAACTACATGCACATGCTTCGGTGCACCAACATGGGTTGTAAAATCATATATGTGTCCATGGGTTTATGATTATGTCCCATGCAAGAAATGGGGATGAATTTCGAACACCACGGCACCGTGGCTCTCCGGTAAATGTTGAGGTACTTGCTTTTGTAATTCTAGTAAATCCAAAACTCGTCTGAAATTCATGAACCTTGGCATGCTATCATGGAATAGCATCAACATGCTGGGGTAAAAAAATATTGTCCAATTTGGGGCAGGTTATGGTATAAGCTTCTCACAAACCAGAGCTTCTCATAAGAAGCCTCATGGTTCCGTTAGGGAAACGTGTCACCTTTGTGGACAAATCGATATTCGTCGCCTCTTCTTGCTTTCAATTTTTTCTTGGTGTCAACATAGAACAATAGGAGTGTCGTGTTAAATTTTGGAATTTTTCGGGCATCGTTTGGACATTTTTATACGTTAACTGAGTTTTCTAGGCATTTATGTGCATAACTCAAAATTGAACTACATGCACATGCTCCTGTGCATGAAAACGGGTTGAAAAATGAAATGTGTGTCCTTGGTTGCATGCTTAGGTCACATGCAAGAAATGAGAATGAATGTCAAACACCTTGACATTGTCGCTTGGCCGCTAACATTGAGATACATGGTTTTAATATTCTAGTAAATCGAAAACTCATCTGAAATTCATGAAACTTGACATGATATCATGGAACGGCATCGACGTGCTGTGGTAAAAATATTGTCCAATTTGGGGCAGGTTTGGGTATAAGCTTCTCGCAAACCAGAGCTTCTCTCACAACAAGCCTGATGGTTTCGGTAGGGAACGGGCCACCTTGGGGGACGAAACGATATTTGTTGCCTCTTCTTACTTTCAAAATTTTTCTCGTGTCAACATAGAACAACAGGAGTGTTGTGTCAATTTTTTGGATTTTTCGGGGTTCGCTTGGACATTTTTATATATTAACTAAGTTTTCTA
The DNA here is from genome assembly GCA_011799875.1 of Thinopyrum elongatum. Classification (NCBI taxonomy): domain Eukaryota; kingdom Viridiplantae; phylum Streptophyta; class Magnoliopsida; order Poales; family Poaceae; genus Thinopyrum; species Thinopyrum elongatum. The sequence continues at coordinate 17,030,295 of CM022299.1, forward strand.
TGCATTTATGTGCATAATTCAAATTTGAACTACATGCACATTCTCTAGTGCATATAAATGGGTTCAAAATTGAAATGTGTGTCCTTGGTTGCATGCTTAAGTCCCACGCAAGAAATGAGAATGAATGTCAAACACTTTGCCACTGTCGCTCGATCGCTAACATTGAGATACATGGTTTTTAAATTCTAGTAAATCAAAAACACATCTGAAATTTATGAAAGTTGACATGCTAGCATGGAACAGCATCAACATGCCGTGGTAAAAATATTGTCCCATTTGGGGCAGGTTGGGGTATAAGCTTCTCACAAACCAAAGCTTCTCAAAACAAGCCTCATGGTTACAGTAGGGAACGTTTCACCTTTCTGGACGAAACGATATCCGTTGCCTCTTCTTGATTTCAATTTTTTTTCTAGTGTCAACATAGAACAACATGAGTCTTGTGTTAATTTTAGGAATTTTTCGGGGTTCGTTTGGACATTTTTATACATTAACTGAGTTTTCTATGCATTTATGTGCATAATTCAAATTTGAACTACAGGCACATGCTCCAGTGCATGTAAATTGGTTGAAAAATCAAATATGTGTCCTTGGTTGCATGCTTAGATCCCATGCATGAAATGGGAATGAATGTCAAACATCTTGCCACCGTCGCTCGGCAGCAAACATTGAGATACATGGTTTATAAATTCTAGTAAATCCAAAACTCATCTGAAGTTCATGAAACTTGACATGCTATCATGGAGCGGAATCAACCTGCTGTGGTAAACTTTTTGTCCCATTTGGTGTAGGTTTGGATATAAGCTTCTCGCAAACCAGAGCTTCTCACAACAAGCCTGATGGTTTCGGTAGGGAACGTGCCACCTTTGGGAACGAAACGATATCTGTTGCCTCTTCTTGCTTTCAAAATTTTTCTAGTGTCAACATAGAATGACAGGAGTGTTGTGTCAATTTTTTGGATTTTTTGGGGTTCGCTTGGACATTTTTATACATTAACTCGGTTTTCTAGGCATTTTATGTGCATAATTCAAATTTCAACTACATGCACATGCTCTAGTGCAGACAAATGGGTTGACATATCAAATGTGTGTCCTTGGGTGCATGCTTGGGTCCCATGCAAGAAATGGGAATGAATTTCAAACACCAAGGCACTGTTGATTGCCGGCAAACGTTTAGATACTTTGTTTTTAAATTCTAGTAAATCCAAAACTCATCTGAAATTCATGAAACTTGGCATGCTATCATGGAATGGCACCCGACATGCTGTGGTATTTTTTGTGTCCATTTTGAGAGAAGGCACACTCGAATAACCGCCAACAAAGGCATTTTGAAACAAATAGCTGCCACTTTAACATCTCAAATGTTTGTATAATTTAAATCATGTGCGTTCTATTAACCATTCACGTGAAGCCACATGTCTCTCTTTAATGGCTATAGGAGGTACCGTGCGAACAGCTGCTTGACTGAATAGGAGGCGTGCGAGCGCAGTCCGGTGCGCAGGCTGACCGAGAGGCGTGCAAGCTGTCATCCAATGCGCAGGCTCACCGGGAAGCGTGCGAGCTGTACGCTGCGCAGGCACACTGGGAAGCGAGCCCTTTGCCTTCCATGGCCGCGCGCCTTGCTCGCATCCTCTCCATTAATGGCGCCTGTGCCGATGTTTAATACGGGCGGCCTTACTGTTCGCCTCCCTTTCCCCTCCCTCCCGCAGACCTCCACTAACGCCATGGCACAGAAGGATCATCTGCAACTAGTCTTCAAGTTTGGTGAAGTCGACTTCGAGCCAGAGGAGATAGAAAATAACGAGGGATGGGGCCTCATGGACATGGCACAGAACGATCTGGCCGCTGCGGTTGCTGCCCCCGCACCCTCCCTGCTCCCATCCCCGTGCCCGCGCCAGCGACCATCCCCGTAGCATTGACGGCCTAGTTGCCGAGCACTATCGCAGATTTAGAAGCCGCGGGCGTCAGCAAGGTCTCCGCGGACCCGCGCGAGCTTGTGTACATGCCAGTGCCAGCGCCCGTGCCCGTGCCCGTGCGAGCCCCTGCACCCACCACGACGCCAGTCCCCGTGCGTTTGCCTGCATCCGCCGCGCCCGTGCTCATGCGCGCGCCCCTCTCAGCGGCATGGGACGCCACCGTCGACCGCTACCTCGCAGCGCCGCCAGTTGTCGTCCTTCCGCTCCCCGCCCGTCGATCACGCGACGACATGATGTTTAATTTCCAAGTGAAGAACTTTCTGTGCTGCCTTGAAGACTTCAACAACGGCGTCCCGGAGGACAACAACGACAACGCCGGCGGGGCACACCGCCTCCGCCGCCGCAGGAAATATTTTTTTTGGGTTTAATACTGTATCTCGATCATATGAATATAAATTCGCAGTGTGACTGAATGAAAGATATGGTTTAAACGAACTTGTGTTTTTCTCTCTTAATGTACAGACTTATCAAATGATTTTCTTTTAAAAAAACGTCAATGGTTTATAAATATAAAACACTCATCGCAAACGTTTTAGTTAGAACACCCGTATGCAAACCGACAGCTTCCCCAGGAAGCCAAGGGAAAATGTGCCGAGCAGGATTTGTGCAGCTCTTGATCGCAAATGTTTTAGATAGAACACCCGTATGCAAAGTGATAGCTATGGTCTTCCCCAGTAAGTCAAGGGAAAATTCGCAGTACAGGATTTGTGCATCTCTTCAACGCAAACGGTTCAGATTGAATACGGTATGCAAAGCCAGACTTCGGCACTAAGCCAAGAGAAAATGTGCCGAGCAGGATTTGTACATCCCTTCAACGCAAACGGTTATTCTGGATGACCCTTGTGCAACCACGTACAGACAATTTGGTAAGATTTGCATCTGTCATATTGGGTATATTGCCATTTGTCGAACTGGAAAGATTGACATTTGTTGATCTAGTAACATTGCCATTTGTCAACCTTGTAACACTGCGATTTGTCAAAATATGTAGCTAAAAATCACTAGCACTATCTAATTTTTGCAACTAAAATTCAGTAATTAAGCATAGATTTCATTCATAGATTAAGCAGTCGTTCTTTATACAAACAGTTCAACTCGACAGCTGAACCGACCAAACTTTTCCCCAATTGTTGCCAACCACGTACTGAAATAGCTAGTTTAACTATATATACTAGCTAATTTTAAGTACGTTGTACAGTTCCACCACATCTATAGTCAGATGAACTGAACAAAATAGCCCCTAAATATTACTAGTACGGAGGGGCTTTGTACTACTTCCGGCAGCCTCTCCTCTGCCGAGCGCGCTCAGTAAGAGGTAGAGGAGGAGGAGACTACCGACGAGCTGGACAACTGCAATGCGGTGCTAGCCGCTGCTACACCTTCAGCGACGCTCACCTCTAACGCCCTCTGCCGCTCCAGACGACCCCTCTCAAAGTGGTGGTTCTCCTCGTAGATCTCCTGATTCCTCGCCTCTGCGGCGGCGTGTGCTGCGGCCACGGCGGCGGTAAGGCTCTTTGCGTGCTCGACGAGGCGCTCCTCCTTCTCCCGCAGGAACTCGATGTAGCGCGAAAGGTCGCTGATGCACGTGCGGGCCTCCACCTCCTCATCCCGCCTTCGGGCGATGGTGGCGAAGCGGGTGATGACCCCGGCGGTCGACGGTGGGCTGGCGGCCACGGCGGCCGATGATGGGGTGGCGGCCACGACCACCACCTCCTGCCTTCGGGCCGTGGTGGCGGAGCGGGTGATGGCCACGGTAGCCGACAGTGGGGTGGCGGTCACGACGGCCACCTCCCGCCTTCGGGCCATGGCGGCGGAGCGGGCGATGGCCCTGGCTTTCGACGGTGGTGTGGCGGCCACGGCGGCAGATGGTGGGGTGGCGGCAACGGCAGCCGGCAACAGCTGCCGACGGGCAGCGGCGGCGGAGCGTGTGGTGGATGTTCCGCGCACACCCAACAGGGACACCATGCGCACTACACTACGCCGGGGACTGCACCGCCGCCGCGGTGTAGCCTCCCAGCTGAAGCTCTCCTCTGATGATGGTGGAGTGGCTGAGCGACGACGACGGACCGGTGCCATTGGCGATTGTGGGAGAAGCAGACGAGATAAGCTACAGGGAGGGAGGGGAAAATGCGACGCAGGACTCGCCGGCCGTGAGGGTTTATATAGCAGGCCAGTAAGCATTGGGACTTTGGTGGATTTCACCGAGTCGTGCGGGAAGCTTGCGCGGGAACCTGCGCGGTTGCGCGGGAATGGGCTCACCACTGTTTGGCCAAAAGAACTCCCCCGCGCGCTGCTCAAGCTTGCGCTCTAAGCCGTCTGCGGCAGTGGGGTGACAAGACGTGCGAGAGGAGGACGAAAGGACACGTACACATACGATTAATAAAATAAAAATGTCTGCGATTAAATTACCTACTACCCCTGTCCTGGTTTATAAGTCGTCTATGTGTTTTTGTGCCAAATTTTGACTAGAGATTTAACTAATAAAATACGAATGCATGTCGCCAGAGATTATATCGTTGGATTCGTATTTCAACATAGTTTCCAATTATATAATTTTTGTAACATGCATTAACATTTTGTTGGTTAAATTTAAGGTCAAAATATGGCACATAATATAAAGGGGACTAATAGACCAAGACGACTGTAGTAGCACACGGCCGCTCTCTACACAGCGATGCAACTATCGGCCGGCTTGTAGACAACCATTTCCTGCGTGTTCAACTGCTCTATGTGTGTGGTTGCTTGCGGTTGAGGCGGCCGCGGCACGCTCTGCTCGCGTCCCGCCGCGCGCGCTCTGCTCTCGCGTCCCTCCGGGCCCTCTGCCCTCGTCCCTCCACGCGCGCTGCCAGTGTTTGGGGCCGGCGCATGATCACGCACGTTCGTGTGCATGCGGTTGCGCCGGGCGTGGCGCCACGATGCAGTTACCCGCTGCAAAAACTGCCATGCGGACGCACTAAGAATCCAGGCCGCCCGGCCCCCATTTATTCCAGCGGCCATTTACCTTCATCTCTTGCGCCACACGACACAATAAGCACACCCATGACGACACATACAGAGAGGACATCCAACGGTTCCAATGCCGCTCCCCGTGGCTCCAATGGCGCTCCCAGCGGCCGACGACGACAACGGCGGGCAGTTCACCATGCATCACGTAGTGTTGATTACATCTTGTAGTCGATTACTATATGGTTTATTTGGTGGAAGATTATATGTTCAGATCCATTATGCTATTTAATACCCCTCTGATCTTGAGCATGATTATTATTTCTGAGTAGTTACTTTTGTTCTAGAGGTCACAGGAGAAGTCTTGTTGCAAGTAATCATGTGAACTTGATATGTCTTCGATATTTTGATGATATATATGTTGTGATTCCCTTAGTTGTGTCATGTGAACGTCGACTACATGGCACTTCACCATACTTGGGCCTAAGGGAATGCATTGTGGAGTAGTTATTAGATGATGGGTTGCTAGAGTGACAGAAACTTAAACCCTAGTTTATGCGCTATTTCGTAAGGGAATGATTTCGATCAAAAAGTTTAATGTTATGGTTAGATTTTATCTTATTACTTTTCTCAAATTTGCGGATGCTTGCGAGGGGGTTAATCATAAGTAGGAGGTTTGTTCAAGTAAGAACAGCACCTAAGCACCGGTCCACCCACATATCAAATTATCAAAGTAGCGAACACGAATCAAACCAACATGATGAAAGTGATAAGATGAAATTGCCGTGTACCCTTAAGAACGCTTTGCTTATCATAAGAGATCGTTTGGCCTGTCCTTTGCCACAAAAGGATCAGGCTACCTTGCTGCATATTATTTACCGTTACCATTATTTGCTCGTTACAAATTATCTTGCTATCACACTATCTTTTACCTACTATTTCAGTGCTTGCAGAAAATACCTTGCTGAAAACCACTTGTCATTTCCTTCTGCTCCTCGTTGGGTTCAACACTCTTACTTTTCAAAAGGACTACGATTGATCCCCTATACTTGTGGGTCATCAAGGCTCTTTTCTGGCATCATTGCCGGGGAGTGAAGCACTCTTGGTAAGTGGAAATTGGTAAGGAAAAATTATTACTACGTGCTGAAATTTATTGTCACTTGTTACTATGGAGAATCATCCTTTGAGGGGTTTGTTCGGCGTATCTTCACCTCAACCGGAACCACAATTAGCTACCCCTCAACCTACTGCATCTACTGAAAATATTGGTTATGAAATTCCTTCGGGTATGATAGAACAACTGCTAGCTAATCCTTATGCAGGAGATGGAACCGAACATACTGATATGCACTTGATATATGTGGATGAAATTTGTGGATTATTTAAGCTTGCAGGCTTGCCCGGAGATGAAGTTAATAAGAATGTTTTCCCTTTATCTATGAAGGGAAAAGCATTGGCATGGTATAGGCTATGCGATGATATTGGATCTTGGAACTAGAATCAATTGAAATTGGAATTTCACCAAAAAAATTATCCTATGCATCTAGTTCATCGTGATCGGAATTATATATATAATTTTTGGCCTCGTGAAGGAGAATGTATCGCTCTAGCTTGTGGGAGGCTTAAGTCAATGTTATATTCATGCCCCAATCATGAGCTCTTGAGAGAAATTATCATTCAGAATTTTTATGCTCGGCCTTCTCATGATGATCAATCCATGCTCGATACTTCTTGCACTGGTTCTTTTATGAAGAAGACTATTGAATTCAGGTGGGATCTTTTAGAAAGAATTAAACACAACTCTGAAGATTGGGAACTCGAGGAAGGTAAAGAGTCAGGTATTAAGCTTGAATTTGATTGTGTTAAATCTTTTATGAATACCGATGCTTTTCACAAGTTTAGCACTAAATATGGACTTGACTCTGAGATAGTAGCCTCTTTCTGTGAATCATTTGCTACTCATGTTAATCTCCCTCAGGAGAAGTGGTTCAAATATCACCCACCTATCAAAGAAGAAATTAAAGAACCCGACGTAGCTAAAGATGAAACTATTATTTACAATGTTGATCCAGTTGTTCCTACTGCTTATATTGAAAAACCACCTTTCCTTGTTAGGATAAAGGAACATGTTAAGGTTTCAACTGTGGTTCACAAAAGTAATATTAGAGCAACTAAACCTGCTGAACAAATTAAAGTAGAACCTAGTGTTGCTATGGTTAAAGATATCTTGGTAGAAAATATTGATGGGCATGTTATTTACTTCTGTGATGAAGCTGCTAGAATTGCCAAACCCGGTCAAAAAGATAAACATAGACCTGTTATTGGCATGCCTGTTGTCCCAGTTAAAATAGGAGATCATTGTTATCATGGTTTATGTGACTTAGGTGCTAGCATGAGTGCTATTCCCTTTACCTTATACCAAGAAATTATGAATGACATAGCACCCGCTGAAATAGAAGACATAGATGTCACTATTAAACTTGCTAATAGAGACACCATCACACCACTTGGGATTGTTAGAGATGTTGAAGTCTTGTGTGGGAAAATAAAATACCCCACTGATTTTCTAGTTCTTGGTTCCCCACAAGATGACTTATGTCCCATTATCTTTGGTAGACCTTTCTTGAACACTGTCAATGCCACTATAGATTGTCATAAACAAACTGTCAGTGTTAGCTTTGGAGATGAGTCTCATGAGTTTAATTATTCCAAGTTTAATAGACAACCTCATAAGAAGGAACTAACTAGTAAGGATGAAATAATTGGTCTTGCTTCTATTGCCGTGCCTCCTACAGATCCACTAGAACAATATTTGCTAGACCATGAAAACGATATGCACATGAATGAAAGAAATGTAATAGATAAAATTTTCTTCGAACAACGACCTCTGCTAAAACACAATTTGCCTATTGAAACTCTAGGAGGTCCTCCTCCACCTAAAGGTGATCCTGTATTTGAATTAAAACAATTGCCTGACACATTAAAATATGCTTATCTCGATGAGAAGAAGATATATCCTGTTATTATTAGTGCTAACCTTTCAGAGCATGAAGAAGAAAGATTATTGAAAATTCTGAAGAAGCACCGAGCTGCTATTGGATATACTCTTGATGATCTTAAGGGCATTAGTCCCACTCTCTGTCAGCACAAGATTAATATGGAACCTGATGCTAAACCCGTTGTTGATCATCAACGATGTTTGAATCCTAAGATGAAAGAAGTGGTAAGAACTAAAATATTAAAGCTTCTGGAAGCAGGTATAATCTATCCCATAGCTGAGAGTAGATGGGTAAGTCCGGTTCATTGTGTCCCTAAGAAGGGAGGTATTACCGTTGTTCCTAATGATAAAAATGAACTCATTCCACAAAGAATTGTTATTGGCTATAGAATGGTAATTGATTTTAGAAAATTAAATAAAGCAACTAGAAAAGATCATTACCCTTTGCCTTTTATTGATCAAATGCTAGAAAGATTATCAAAGCACACACACTTTTGTTTTCCTGATGGATATTCTCATTTTTCTCAAATACCTGTTTCACAAGCTGATCAAGAGAAATACACCTTTACTTGCCCTTTTGGAACTTATGCTTATAGACGTATGCCTTTTGGTTTATGCAATGCACCTGCTACTTTTTAAAGATGTATGACTGCTATATTCTCTGATTTTTTTGAAAAGATTGTTGAGGTTTTCATGGATGATTTTACTCTTTGTGGAACTTCTTTTGATGATTGCTTGAGCAACCTTGATCGAGTTTTGCAAAGATGTGAGAAAACTAATCTTACATGGAACTGGGAGAAGTGCCACTTTATGGTTAATGAAGGTATTGTTTTGGGGCATAAAATTTCTGAACGAGGTATTGAGGTGGACCAAGCTAAAGTTGATGCAATTGAGAAAATGCCATGTCCTAAAGATATTAAAGGTATTCGTAGTTTTCTCGGTCATGCTGGTTTCTATAGGAGGTTTATTAAAGACTTCTCTAAAATTTCTAGGCCTCTTACAAATCTTTTACAAAAGGATGTTCCATTTGTTTTTGATGATGATTGTGTAGATGCCTTTGAAGCACTTAAGAAAGCCTTAATTTCTGCACCTATTGTTCAACCACCTGATTGGAACTTGCCTTTTGAAATTATGTGTGATGCTAGTGATTATGTTGTTGGTGTTGTTCTAGGACCAAGAGTTGATAAGAAATTAAATGTTATCCATTATGCTAGCAAAACTCTAGACAGTGTCGAAAGAAATTATGCTACTACTAAAAAAGATTTTTTTGCATTTGTGTTTGCTTGTGATAAATTCTGATCGTACATTGTTGATTCCAAAGTAATTGTTCACACCGATCATGCTGCTATTAAATATCTTATGGAAAAGAAAGATGCTAAACCTAGACTCATTAGGTGGGTTCTCTTGCTACAAGAATTTGATTTACATATCACTGATAGAAAAGGAGCTGAGAACCCCGTAGCTGATAACTTATCTAGGTTAGAGAATATCCTTGATGACCCACTACATATTGATGATAGCTTTCCCAATGAACAACTAGCTGCAATAAATGTTTCTCATAACACTCCTTGGTATGCTGACTATGCTAATTATATTGTTGCTAAATACATACCACCTAGTTTCACATACCAACAAAAGAAAAAAAATCTTCAATGATTTAAGACATTACTTTTGGGATGACCCACATCTTTATAAAGAAGGAGTAGATGGTATTATTAGACATTGTGTACCTGAGTATGAACAGGAGGAAATGTCATTCCGAAGCTTACGGAGGACATCATGCAGGAGATAGGACTGCTCACAAGGTATAGCAATCTGGTTTTTATTGGTCTACTCTCTTCAAGGTTGCCCGTAAGTTTGTTTTATCTTGTGATGAATGTCAATGAATTGGTAATATTGGTAAGCATCAAGAAATGCCTATGAACTATTCACTTGCTGTTGAACCATTTGATGTTTGGGGTTTTGATTATATGGGACCTTTTCCTTCCTCTAATGGGTATACACATATTTTGGTTGTTGTTGATTATGTTACTAAGTGGGTAGAAGCTATTCCAACTAGTTGTGCTGATCATAACACTTCCATTAAAATGCTTAAAGAAGTTATTTTCCCGAGGTTTGGAGTCCCTAGATATTTAATGACTGATGGTGGTTCACACTTTATTCATGGTGCTTTCCGTAAAATGCTTGCTAAATATGATGTTAACCATAGAATTGCATCACCCTATCATCCTCAATCTAGTGGTCAAGTTGAACTTAGCAATAGAGAAATAAAATTAATATTACAGAAAACTGTTAATAGGTCCCGAAAGAATTGGTCTAAGAAATTGGATGATGCACTTTGGGCCTATAGAACAGCATATAAAAATGCTATGGGTATGTCTCCCTATAAAATGGTTTATGAAAAAGCTTGTCATTTGCCTCTTGAGTTAGAACATAAAGCATATTGGGCAATTAAAGAACTCAACTATGATTAAAAACTTGCCGATGAAAAGAGGTTATTTGATATTAGCTCACTAGATGAATGGAGAACCCAAGCCTATGAAAATGCCAAGTTATTTAAAGAAAAAGTTAAAAGATGGCATGACAAAAGAATACAAAAGCGGGAATTTAAAGTTGGAGAATATGTTCTTTTGTACAACTCTCGTTTCAGATTCTTTGCAGGAAAACTCCTCTCCAAATGGGAAGGACCATATGTCATCGAGAAGGTTTATCGCTCTGGAGCTATCAAAATAAATAATGCCGAAGGTACACTGGTACAGCGAGGTGCTATACAAAATGTTTTTAACCCCTTTTCGCGACGGCGTTCTGAACCGTCGCCTAGTGAGTGACTGCGATAAGGGGTCCTTCCCACACGACCCAGAAACCGTCGGGGATATACCCTCCTGGCACACACGCTCGGCAAAATGATGTCGTGTGCGACCGGCGAGCGATCAAATACGGTTATACATACAGTTGTGCTAAAAAAATACAATTATAAAGGACAAATTGTTTTCGGTCGTAAGTACATCCTACACAGTCAGTCCCCGCTAAACGTTTCCGTTCGTTTGTACATTCCACATAATAAATCCAAGGAATACGTTTCCGTTAGTATGTACATCCCACACAGTCACTCCAAGGAAAACGTTTTCGTTCGCAGGTACATCACACACAATTGTCCCCATTAAATCGTTTGTGATAGCGTTGCCATTGCACAAGATATTAACAATTTTATCGTTTGCGTTATTGAATGCATCACACACGGTGCGTAGAAGAAACTGTATGGCAAAGGCTGTCCATCACACACACTTTTTATGTGGTAAACGTTTGCGCAAGGTGGCCTAACACAAACAGTTTTCAAGAGGATGTCGTGTGTGATTGTTCATTGATCCAACACGGTTTATTCCTAGAAACTGTGTGCGTTGCCTGAGGTCATCGCCCACGGTGTTTTCTCAATAACCGTTTGCAATAGAAAAAACCAATTAGCAGGCTAATTGCCCTATTATTAATAATCCATTTATTAATCTAATTGACATTTCATATTAAGCACACAATATATTTCATTTCCATATTAAGGAAGCAGGATTTAATAATTGAAATACATCAGAGTACAACATCATATAGCTTCAGCACTCAGCTACCCCCATTACACAACTGCACCAGCACCAAGTTTCACATGCAACATCTTCAACCTTTCGAAATTAGCATCATAGACGGAACATAGACAGATGAATCTCATCTAGAAAACTGCTGAAGCGGAAGGCGAATATTGAGACTTCATTGATGTTGAAGGTCTCTGCAACTTTAGGCCAGTGCCTATGGATGATTGACCGTCCATCCTTCGTCCTCTTCAGGAACACTTCAATATTGAACCATGGGTGTTGTATGAAAACCTTCCTCGCCTCCTTACCATATAGGTGGCTTGAGAGGTAATCATCAGTGAACTGCTTTGGAAACGCCTGAAAACAAGGATATGCATAAATATCTTCTCCAGATTTGAAATGGTGCAAAGGAATTAAAAAGACAAGGTATAACAGTTAGTACCATCCCGTAGTGAACTGATGTCTTCTTCATTGTGCAGACAAAGATCTTGTTGTTTTTTGTCGCTAATTTCTTTGTCATAACAATCTTTCTGAATGTCTTGACTTGACTGATATTAATGGACAACTCGTTTCCACAAATGCAAAAAGGGTCAAACAGTGGGTCAAAACCTTTGACAGCAGGACCTACATGTGCAAGACCAAATTGTTAAAAACCTAATATTTAAAAACAGAAGTGGAAAGGTGTGTTATTAACTGCAACAGGCCTAATATTTAAAAACAAGCAAACATAGTCATTCAAACTTGTATTGTGCAGGTCTAAGTACACTAGTTATTGGCCCTGTTTGGATCCATGGGTTAGAGTTAGTTTGAGCTAGTTTGCGCTCAAATAGCCCTAAAGTATCCAAACATGAGGGCTAGTTTGAGCTAGTTGCGTCAAACCCACCCAAAACAACTATCCCACCCAAGAGGTGTTGATTGGGGCTAGTTCTCCTAGTGCATTTATTGTCAATCTAACACTATCATCCAAACACCTCTTTGGCTAGAGTTAGTTCAAGGTTAGTCATTATTTAGTATCATTGTTATTTAGGAAAAGTAGGATAGCGTAGGATTTATTCTACCTTGACTTGTACTCCAAGATGACCATGTACTCCTATATATATGCCCATGAGGCTCAAGCAATACAATCAACTATTCCACCAATCTCTCTCTCTCTCCCTTTTAACTGTCATGAGCTAGAAACTAACTCTAACCTCTAGCTAACTTAGAGTATCCAAACAGTGCCATTGTTAAATCAAATGGAAAGGCGTGTTCAATACTCCCTCCGGTCCTTTTTACTCTGCATATAAGAATTGTCTGAAGTCAAACTTCATAAAGTTTGACCTTATTTATATGAAAAAATATCAACATCTAGCATGCTAAAGTTATACAATATGAAAATTTAAGTCATGACACATGTACTTATATTTATTTCATATTGTGAATGTTGGTATTTTGTTCTTTAAAGTTGGTCAAACTTTAAGAGGCCTGACTTTAGACAAATCTTATATGTGAACTAAAAAGATTCGAAGGAAGTACAACATGCTTAACAGCAACCAAATATAGTCATTCATAGAGCTATTGTTAAAATTGGTATTGATGAAATTGAATTGCACAGTTCATACTAGCACATATAGAACAATAGAACATCACACTGTTAATTGCTGAAATAAACAAGGCATACTACGAACAACCAAAGATGGCAATTGAAACTGGACATATGCTAACTAAAAACAACCGAACAACCATAAACCGTAGAAATAAACAAGGCGTAATGCAAACAACTAAATATAGCTATAAATACTGGACAGGTTCTCACTACAAAAGGGGTTCGAGAAAACAAATCATGGGTTTCCTCACTTGTCACAGATTGGCTCCTCCTCGTGGTCGCCATCGATGAGGTCTGACTTGCCAGCTGAGGATCCCAAGCCAGCGTCGCAGAACGTGTGCTTCAAAAATGATAAAAGGGGCTCCATGGCGATGAAGGATGGCAAAATGTTCATAACGAGCCGCAGGAGATCAGCGGCAGGGCCATCGATGAGATCGACGGCTGTGGAACCCGAAGGGTTGGGGGTGGGCAACTTAACCTGTGACATAACCCATGTCAAGCCGTCGGTGTCGACAACCTCGATGTTGTAGCCGGCGTCCGTGACATGCCAGAATACTCTAGCCCGCTGATTGAAAGGCTCAATCCAGGTCCAGTCATCGTCATCAGCTTCCTCGGCGGCCACCTCGCCGACGTCGGGCGAAGAGGCCGCGGTAAAGCTCTTTTGGGCCATTCGCTCCTCGAGTGGGGGAGGTGGTGGGGATGGGGATATCTTGGAAAGGGGCGTTTTGCAGGCGTCATCTAAGAAACTCAGAGTGGCGAGGGTATGTATATCGGTGGGTAAACTGCACGGGCAGACCGGCAGAGGCTGACGATAGAGGCGGCGCGGTGGCGGCGGCGGCGACCTAGCTAGGTTTGGAGTGAGGGAGGGGTGGTGTGTATGTGTGTGAGCGGGGGATTTGGGCTGAGCGAAGGATTTGGGGTGTGTGTGTGAAGGGGGTCCAAGGTGGTGTTTCAGGAAATGCCGCGGGTACTGAAAATTTTACTAGGCGGAAGTAAAATGGTGGGGCTACCAAAAATTTGGATCAAGGGATTGAAGCAGAGCGGGGCGGGAGTAACGAACATCACACACGGTTAAAAAAAATAATCATGTGCTATCAAACAGAAAAACACTCCAGCAGAGCAGATATTTTTGAGATTGCGAGGGTTGGAGGCGGGAGTAAAATGCCGGGGCTACTGAAAATTTGGATCTACTGATTGAAGCAGAGCGGGAGCAACAGACATCGCACACGGTCCAGACATACTAATCGTGTGCTATCAAACAGAAAAACCATCTACGCGGGTAGATATTTTCGAGATTGCGAGGGACTAGATTTCGAGAGGGGGAGGAAAGCCTCGTGGAGCCCAATCTACTGTGATCATGTGGGTGAAAGGGGTAGGGGCGCGGCACACGGGTAGTCCTAGGGAACCGTGTCTGTTTTGTACCCGATCACAGACGGTTGCTGCGTCCGACTCGTCTGCTGTTTATAAATTTGGCCAAAAAAACACGGGAAAGGGTCAGAACACGAACACACTTGCATGTGGACCAAATATATGTATGAAAAGGGTGGTTTGATGTTCAAATACCCAATACACAACTTTGATGTGGCACCTGTCGCACAAAGCGCACATTATTATTGCTAGCCCCCCCCCCCCCCCCAAAACACACACACACAAACACACTTCGTGTTGCCGGGAGGGGACCTAGCTATGAATGCATGCCCCCAAATAGCTAGGTCTGACATCTCACTATACCGTAACACAAAACCGAAAGGAGTACATTAACCCCCCCCCCCCTTTGCTTCCGATCAAATGTGGACCGTATGCGGGCCCACAGATGTGTTCTTCTGGCGTTAGATGGGTGAGACCACTTACCAACCACACATGCGGGTGGCCCGATGTGTGTGTGTGTGTGTGTGTGAACGATGTGCTGTTTTAAATAACCAAATCACAAATTTGATGTTGCACATGTGCATCGTAAATTAACCCGGCATCCCCGACCCCACGGAGGTTCATCTAGTACGAAGTAGTACTGTGCCCCCCCCCCCCCCCCCCCCCCACACACACACACACATTGAGTCGGTGGGAGGGGGCATCTCACCAAGGCGTATTGTAAGACTGACCAAGAAGAATCACCACCTTGGTCGTATAACCTCTCTTGTTTGTTGGGTCAAACTCATGCATTGACGTTCCACACGCGGCCCCACAAAATAGGCTAGCTTGTCGCCGATAACCACGCGAGGGAGTGCCTGAAGACAACCACTGCGTGCATGTGGCCCAAACATATGTATGAAGTGTCATGTGGTGTTTCAATATATATATATATATATATATATATACCCAATGCACAACTTTGATGTGGCCGCGTGCTTTTGGAACCGGAAAGTCCCCACACGGAGCGAGGGTTCACGACGCATAGTATACTATGTATATAGGGATTCATGTGTATGCGAGCCCTCAAACTTAGGTCTCGAATCTCACCATGATCGACATACGACTATACGGTAACGCAAACCAAGAGAAGAAGAATCCACCCTCGTAACCTCTCTCGCGTTGTTGGTCGAAGTGATGGACGTCCACGCGGGCCCACCAATATATATGCCGTCGATGATAACCAAGCGAGGGAGAGTGTCCAAAGACAACCACTGCATGTATATATGTGCCCCAAACATGTGTATGGACATGCGTGATGCATGCATATATGTTTGAATACCAAAAGCACAACATTTTGATGTGGCGCATGCATGCGTCAAAAAACGCACAGTCCCCACACAGATCTGGTACATGATGCATCGCGTGCTCGCCCCCCCCCCCCCTCCCCCACTTCGACTCGGTGGGAGGGATTCATGCGTACACATGCGCGCGAAGTATAGTTGCATGTACCGAACCGTATATGACGAACCAAAATTTAATCCCCTCATAATTATAAGTCAAATTAACCTCTATCGTTGTCGGTCGAAGTGATTGACCAAGCGGGCACACAGAGATGGACGAAGCATCTCGCTGATAACCTCGTCAGTGAGTGCTAGTGGACAACCGCCATCTCTTGCTTGTGGGACAAACACATGTATGGAGATGTGTGGTTGTGATGTTTGAATACCTAATATATATGCAGAACTTTGATGTGGCACCTGCCTCGAAAACCTTTAAGTCCCCTACACGAACGAGGTTCATGACACGTAGTATATATATGTTGCCCCCCTCCCCTCTTCGATGCGTAATATATACTCCTACATACCGTAACACAACCCGAAAATAATCCTCCTTGTTCGTCAAATTACCTTTCTTGTTGTGTCATATATTAGATGGACGACGACCTCGCGGGCCCATGGAGGGAAGAGTCGCAGGCGAATGAGTGACAACCATCGTCTACACGTGGCCCAATGTGTCGGTGATGTTTTTAATACCCAATATGCACAACTTCTTTGCGGCACCTGCCTCGGAAACCGAAAAGTCCCCACACGGAGCAAGATCGATTCATGACGTGTGTGTAGTATATATGTGCTGCCCGGGCCCCCTCCTCCCCTCTTCGACGCGTACTATATACTCCTACCGCAACACAACCCAAAAAGAAACCTCCTTGCTGGGTCAAAGTGATAGAGGACAACCTCGCGGGCCCACGGATGGAAGCATCGCACGCGAGTGAGTTTCCTATATGGCGCATAGTATTGCCCCCGGCCACCCTCTTCAATGTGTACTATATATATACTCCTACTGTACGTATAACAAAAACAAAAAAATGACCATCCTTGTTGGTCAAATTAATCTCTCTCATCGCATGTCATAGTGCTGGACGGCGACCTCGCGGGCCCACGCGAGTGAGTGTCCTAGGACCACCGCGTGCATGTGGCCCAAAGATGCATGTCAAACTTTTTCTGCAACGAACATGCGACCAAAGGAGTTTAGTGTTGAAAATTGAAAAAACATAGATAACATCTATCCGTTTTTTATACATTGATTGATTTCCCAGGGATTTAAATGTGCAAAAATCAAATTTGATCTACATGAGACACGTGATAGTGCACGAAAATGGATTGCAAAATCATACGTGTACGTGTCCCTAGGTGCATGTTCAGTCCCCATGCAAGAAATTTCTAACATCTAGAATCTTGATTTTAAAATCCAATAAATCCAAAACTAAGTTGAAATTCATGAAACTTATCGTGGTGTCATATGGACACCAATAGACTGTGATATTATTATTTTTTTCAAATTTGAGACAAGTTTTGATATAATCTTCTTACACACAGGAAATTATAAATAATTATCAACCAATATCGCAAACAAACTCTTTATTTGAACTGTGTGCTTTAGACCAACAATATAAGTGCAGTGCTTTGGTTAAGCAATAAAGCGGCAGAATTAATCATCAAAAAGGAAAAATCAATATAATACGTGCCGCACACGCATCTCGTGTGCCATACGAGCATGCTGAGTTGACGAGACGCATGCTAGCAGGCAGGCCGGGAGGCCGAGGCATGCGCGTGTTCGCTACGCACTCACCGTGGGGCATGCTAGTAGCTGTGTGAAATGACGGTAGGCATGCCAGCAGTCCGCTGCGCAGGCTCACCGGGAGGCGAGCCTGCCCATTGACCGCCGCCCACCTTCCTCTCACTGCTCCATATTAATGGCGCGTCTGATCCGCGGCCGCACACCCCGTCCACAGTTGTCACCACCGCATGGAGTGTATTAGGATTTGGCCAAAGCGCACCATCAGTGGGAGTGGCGATGCCGGGGCTAGTGAAGCACCCATGCAACGCATGAAGCTGGGCGCAGAGGTTGCTGTCGCCGCCGACGAGGTCTCACGCGGGCAGCAGCGCGACCTTGACTTCATCGCCGTCGTCGTGCCTCCCCAGCAGGAGCCGGATGTCCACAGCTACTCCGGCAATGACTCCGACTCCGACGAAAGACCGGTTACTCCCCCCCCCCCTTTGTTGGGAGCAGAAACCCTTGGTTATGTTCACCCAGTCCATGAAATCAGAGTAAGATTCGTTAGATCCGTGTAGTCTATTGATTATTTGAATGGTATCTATGGTTAGTGATTAATTGTTTATTCTGTAAAAACGATATTTTTGCTAATAATCCAACTAGGGGTTAGCATGCGTGCTAATAATTCGTAGCCACATCTTGAGAATTGATTTTGAATGTCCTACATATATGTTTGTGCCCTTTTTTTCTTCCAGATCTTGTGAATTGATTTTGAATGTCCAACATGTATGTTTCTGCCCTTTTTTTCTTCCAGATTGCTATGTACACAGATGAGGCTCCGGCCAGCGGCGCCGCCGGCTGTAGATCCTGCACCCGGCAGCGCGGGCAGAAGCGGCCACGCCCCCTGGATCTGAGGAACCCGTAGAATATCGGACGGACCTCATCAACGATCTCCCGAATGCCATCCTTGGGGAGATCATCTTCCTTCTCCCCACCAAGGATGGCTGCCGCACACAGGTCCTCGCATCTCGGTGGCGCACTCTGTGGCGCGCCACACCTCTTAATCTCGACTGTTGCCGGCTGTCTGTCGTTCATGATTTTGAACTCCACAGAGCCATCATCTGCTCCCACCAGGGCTCCGTTCAACGCCTATGCATCCCGGCATGCTGTCTGTTGCACATACCCTTCACGGTGAATTCCAGGCTAACATCCCGTCAATTCGAAAAACTCCAACATCTTGAGTTCTACCATTACTATGCAAATAGCTATCCACCAAGCATTGTAGCTATGCCCTCACCACCAGTGTCCATCTCATGGTTTTCCTCCTCTCTCCACACCACCACCCTGGCCCGGTGTCATCTACCAGACAATCTGGTACAAATGCTTCGACTCCCACTACTAAAAAACTCGCACTTGTGGTGGTCGATCTGTCGGAGGCCTCACTGCACAGCATCATCCACTCCTGCTGCCCTGTCCTGGAGCGCTTGCTGCTTGTTTTTGGAAAAGAAATCTGTATTCGTTGTATCCAAATAAAGTCACCTCACCTTGGAAGCATTGGAATTTGCTTTAAAGGAGAGGAGCTCATTATCAAAGACGCCCCTTCACTCCCAAGGCTGCTCCTTGATTATCGTTATGCACCTTCGCAAATAACTATGGTCTCTGCGCCTAAACTGGAGACCTTGGGTGTAATTTCTGATCCGTTTGAAGGTTACAAGATGGTGGTTGGCTCCACACTTATTCAGGTACTGTATATTATCATCAACACTTTTGTAATCATAAGCTGCATTTTTCATTTGTGTGTGTAAGTTTTATATCATCAACACTTTTGTAATCATAAGCTGTATTTTTCATTTGTGTGCGTAATCTTTATATAATCTTGGAGTACGCTTTTGGTACTAATATTATGTTCTATGCTCAATGAAGAGTTTGTCCATGGGTACCCTATCAATGGTGCTGGATTCTGTCAAGACCTTACATACCAGTACGTGGTGTTTTGATCTGAACATGGTTATCGGCTTGCTATGATGCTTTCCATGTCTGTAGAATTTGTATATACAAGTGATGATATCAAGCACGTTGATATACTTTACTAGAACTAACCGTCCAGCTATACTATTTTTTTTAGACATTAACTGTTTTCAGTCTTCATGTCTATTTAGGCTAAAGGACATGGACAAAAAGGTATAACCAATCGGTGGCATAAGAAGCACCGGGATTTTCTCAGTTCTCATGACATTCGTTTGAGGACAATAACGCTGGAAATATATGCATCCAACCATGCAAACACTAGCTTTGTCACATTCTTCCAGTTGAATGCGAGAGTACTATTGTCCATGAGGATTAAGTTTTTTAACAAACACATTCTCACGGATGGACACGTTGAACAGCATAAAAAGAAGTTTCAGGTGGACAAAAGGGCTTCTGAACATGCTCGGCTTCTATTTACAACAACTTGTCTTCATGTACCAGTAGATTTTCTGGTCCAGGATCTTGATTTTATGGATCAGACCGATCCATTTGACTGTGACTGCTCAAAACTTTGGTTGAGTTAGTTGTTATTGTCCTGTTCAATCTGGATTTTGTGTAAACCTGATGAACAATTAATCATCGTGCTTTTGTACCTTCTGTAAGCTGGGGTTAGATATTCCTGCCCTTTTCAACTCGGCTTTGACCCATATTTTCTTTCATACAAACTGGAGCTTCTATCAAGAAGCCTCATGGTTCTGATAGCGAACTTGGTCACATGATCTGTTCGCGAAACAACATGCGCTGTATCTTCCCGCCTTGATTTATTTTTCAGAGGCAACATGCAACTGTGCTAAACATATGAAATTATTCAGGGTTCGTTTCGTCTTTTTATACATTGATTTTCCTAGTCATTTTTAACAAATAGCCACCATGTTATTATCACAAACGGTCGTATTAGTCAAACCATGGGCGTTCAACTAACCATTTACTACCGCGGGCAGCTATTTGATTAGACGGGACGACTGTGAGCAGTCCGCCACGCACGCCGCGAGTGCTGCAATTTATTGCTAGTTTTGGGCTTTTGTTTCTTCCGCCTTGGTAAGGTACGTAGAACAGTCCTCCGTTCTCATCTACAAGCACCGTCGCCGGGGATCGCCGCCTGCAGCGAGATGGAGGACGAGCCAGACAACAAGCGGGGGCGGGTCGAGCCAGAACCACAAACCTCCGGCGAACGTGGACTTCATCAGCAGCCTCCCCGACGAGATGTTGGTAACCATCATATCCCACCTCCCCATCAAATATGGCGTGCATACCACTATCCTCTAGCGGCGGTGGTGCCCCCTCTGGCACTACACCCCCTGGACCTCATCGTCGACCACGAGTTCTGCAGCGGGGAGCAGGAACGCCTCGACGCATTGTCCCACATCCTCGCCACGCACCCTGGGCCGGTCAGATGCCTTGCTATCGGCTGGCTCAGTCCCCACAACAAGACCGAACCCAGGTTGCACTACTGGTTCCTATCCCCAGCCCTGGATCGGCTCAAGCAGCTCAGCCTTCATGCTTGACGTCCTTGCTCACTGCCGCCATCCGTGTTCCGCCTCGTGCCCACGCTGCGCCACGCTACATTCATGCGGTGCATTTCCCCCCGGATCGATGCTGCGCGCGCTCTTCATCTCCCTAAACTTAAGAACCTCAAGCTCATTGCCGTCCGCATCTCGAAGGAGGATTTGGAGCGCCTGCTCGTCGGCTGTACAGCGCTCGAGTACCTTCATCTTCATGCGATGGATGGGTTCAGTAGCCTCCACATCACCTCGACGAATGTCCGTGCAATTTATGTGCATTGCTGGCGCCGCCCAAGGCTGTCAGTTGAGGTGTTTCACGATATTGTCATTGAGAATGCGCCATTCCTCGAGAGATTGTATGTACATGATAAACTTGGTCCAGCAAGAATCAGGGTCATTCACGCACCGAAATTGACAGTGTTGGGCTATTCGTGTGCTGAATTCAACGAACTTGTTACTGGATCATTATCCATTCAGGTACAACAGTCTTCTTCTTATCCTTCTTATATATTATCGGACAGCACATTTTATGTAATTGTTGTTGATCTATATGTTCACCTGTCATCCAGAAAATGATTCCAACAAGCTTGACCTGGCCTCTGCGCACAGTGAAGATCTTGGCACAATAATCTGTCGGCCCCGATCTGGATGAAGTTGTTAGATTCTTTAGATGCTTTCCTTGCACGGAGAAACTATACATCGAGGTGATGCTCCTTCCCTATTAATTGTTACTCTTTTCATGTATTTTAGAAATCCTGCAAATCAAAGGGCCCGAAGTGTTCAAATCTGCAGCTATGCACTAATATGTTGTCTTCATTTGCAGATACTAGCAGGCCCGAAAGTAGAAAATGTTGGGGAATATAACAATCCCATTGAATGCCTTGATCTTCATCTCACAGAAATTACTTTTAACGAGTACTGAGGCACCACACCAGAAATTAAATTCGCCAGGTTCTTTGTTGAGAAAGCAAGGTTGCTCAAGGTAATGAGGTTTGCCCTATATTTACTGCATAGAAGTGAATGGATTGCTAAAGAGCGCAGGTGTCTACAGCTGAATGGAAAAGGCTCTGCACAAGCTGAATTTCAGTTTGTAACTTCATAAGACAGATTATTCGGAAGTCACTGTATCGAGCCACTATATGACTTCTCGGTGGCTGATCCTTTCACAGAAATAATGCATGAAAACGATTCTGAAGAAGATGAATTTTATGTGTCTGAATAGTTTGAACCTTGTAATCTTTGAATTTGGGCCTTGTAATGCTGGAATTTGAACCTTGCAATATTTATGGTATTTGTTATATAACGTAATTGGATGTTTAATTTGGTCTTCCAATCATGTCCTGTTACAAGTATATATATGTTGTTCTTCTGTACACAGAGCATAGATGTTCTGCATACAGAGCATATCACATCGCACACGGACCACACTAGGTAACCCGTCGGTGATGAATTCATCAATCGCAAACGGTTATATACTAGCAAGCGTTTGCCCACAACACACACGCCTTATTCCATCACAAATAGCTCGGATGGATCAACTGTATGCCATGTATCGCACACGCAACTCTAATCTGATTCGTGCTTGATGTCTCCGCCATCGCTCGCACAGTTCGTCTTATTTGCCACGTATCACTATGTCGGCCTCTGCTCGCGTCCCTCGGCATGCTGTGCTCACCGTTAGGCACCGTGGCGCGCTCTGCTCGCATCCGTCGGAGCGGTCTGCTCGCATACCTCCATGCGCTCGGCTTGTGGACAGCTTTTCCTTGCGTGTTCAACTGCTATATGCATATATATGGTTGCTCGCCATTGAGGCGACCGCGGAGCGCTTTGCTCGCATCCCTCCGCGCGCGCTCTGCCAGCGGTTGGGCCTGCGCACGATCACGTCGAGGGCCCCATATGCATGCGGTTGCACCGCGCGCGTCGCCACGATGCAGTTACGTGCAGCACGATGGAGTTACGCACTACAAATTAGAACTGCCATCCGGGCGTGCCGATATTCTAGGCCGTCCGGCCTCCCCTTTAATTCCCGCGGCCATTATAACCTTAGTCTCTTCAACCTTTCGATCGCACCCGACAACACAACAAGCACACCCACGATGACACATAGAGAGGGGATGTCTAGCGGCGCTCCAATGGAGTTCGGCGAGCATAAAGTGGAGACCCACGCGAGGGAGACGGATCTCTCGGTGGTGTACACCATCGACCCGGCCATGGTGGATGACTACATCAACACCGTTGAGCAGTTGCTTGCTCGAGACAAGTACAAGGTGGTCGGCATCGACCTCCAGTACACCGGCAGTCGTCCCAACATAGATCAGAAGGTTGCCGTCGCCCAGTTGTTGGTGTGCCATCATGTCCTCATCTACCACTACTGCATGGCCACAGAGCCTTGCGACCGTTTCGCCAGGTTTGTCAACAGCACCGACTACAAGTACGCTACGGTGGAAACCACCGACGATGTAAAAGCGCTCAGGGTTACGGGCTTGGCCTGCAAGAACCTTGTCGAAATCCGTGAGCACTACAGGGTTTGGGGTAGCACGAAGAAGGACTCCCTGGTTGAACTCGCCTCGGCCATTATTGACCCATACTACGAAAAGATGAAGTAGGATGCCAACAGAACAAGTCCCGTATCCTGGCACGGGGCCTGGATGCGGCAACTGGATGAACTTCACCTCAAGTTCGCGGCCAAAAGCATGTACACATGCTATGAGATGCACAGGCGGATCTTTAACATGAGGAAGTGCCTCGTTACCGAAATCGACGAGGCCAGATCGAGCCACAAGCACAGCAGTAGCGGCAAGCGTCACAAGAAGTAGATGATGATCAGATGATCGTTTATCCTAGTTAATTATGCATGTAATATATAATTGACTTTGGTGTGTGGAAATGTCATGTGTGTAGTAGCCACCTATGTAATTATGCATGTAATAGTTTAATTTGGTGTGTGCAAATGTCATGTGTGTAGTAGCCACCTATGTAATTGGATGTTTAATTTGGTTATGCAACCATGTCCTTATCAGTGTGCATATATATGTTGTTGTTCTGTATGCAATCCCAACGCACAACACCCACGTCTTATTAGCAGCAATCGTCAGCGTTATTATCGGTCTTCGCACACATTTCTGATTACAGACCTGTTTGCCGCATATCATACACATCTTGCTAAATTGAACCGTTTCTGTTATCTTGGCTCAACGCAAACAGTTCATCCGAGTGAACTATTTGCCCTCTATCGCACACACCTTGATCTGGCTGAATGTTTCTTTTGTTCCGCCTAATCACAAACAGTTCATCCGAGTGAACCGTATGCCATATATCGCACACACCTTCATCTGGCTGCCCGTTTCTGCTCTTCTGCCTCATCGCAAACAGTTCATTGAACTGAACCGTATGCCCCTCATCGCACACGCAACTAAATTCTGAAACGTGTTTGATGCATCCGTCATCGCAAACGTTTTGCATCTTTTTTGACGGTTTTTTACATCACCGTCTGCGATTATTGCATCGCACACAGATTCGTCGAAGGGTCTATGATCGTAGTGTCGCGTTAGCAGCATCCTACAGTAGTGGTACTAACCCGAAGGTGGTCAACGGGTAAAGAATTAAACACTATATCTCAGATACGCCTATCAATGTTGAAAGCAATATTATTCAAACCATGACACCGGAGAAACACATAAACAAAACCTTTCGGAACACTCCAGAATCCCTAAAAAGAGGAGTTACGTGATACAGTAAGTAAACGTACTCCGAAAAATCCGCAAAAATATTTTCTGTCAGTTTTGGAATATTTTAAAAATTAGGAAAATAAGAAACAACCAGGAAGGCACCCGAGGGGGGGGCACAAGACACCAGGGCACGCCTGGAACCCCTGGCGCGCCTAGGTGGGTTCTGCCCACCTCGGGAACCTTCCTGACTCCGTTTTCCTCCTGTTTTCTTGTTTCCCAAGATAAAAAATCTTTATATACCCCCCGAACATATTGACCACCGTATCGCGGAGAAATCTTCTGTTCTTCTTTCTTGCTATTTTCTGTCGGATCTGTTAGGCCAGGCATCATGTCTTCCTCCTCCTCCAACAAAGTAGAAGAAGATGCTTGGTTGATGAAGATGGAACTAAAGAGAGAGGATCCAGAGGAAACCATCAAGGGTGATAAGTTCAAGGAAGTCACGGGAGATCGAGTTCCGGTAGAAGGGCAGGTTGTTCCAGCAGCGGAAGAAGAACACGTCCTTCAACGTTATTATGATTATCTTACCCCTACTGAAATCGAAGCTTTCGGGGTCATTGAAATGGTCCGTGTGCAAAATAAATATCTCACTCATGAAAATATAATGTTGCAACAACACATCATCGCCCTCCGAAGCATCATCCATAGATTGGAGAACCTCCTGAGCCTGAATTGTGAAACTACTTCGTCACCACTTTCATCATCTTCTCCAACAAAAGAAACTTGAGTTCATGGTATGGGCACTTCCCTTGGCATAGTTGAATAAAAGTTTAGTTCGATCCTTTCTTTTCGAGTGCTTGCTTAGTGATCTATCTATGTAATCGTATGCGAGATATATAATAAAGAGTAGTTTGAGTTTTGTTTCTTTACTCTTTTGTTTCAATAAAAAGAAAGGAAAATAAATGAAAAAGATCATATGCTAATCTTACGGTAAGTAATGACATCACATAAGGAAAAGTATAAGTGGTAAAATTTGTTGGAGGTTGACAAACATAGCATTGGTCAATGATGCAATTCATGAAAGAATTAATAAGCTTAGAGAAGATTCACATGCAAATACACTATCTTGGACATCTTTTATGATTGTGAGTCCCCATTAAATATTTTGTGTCAAAATAGTTGACGTTGGACAAGGAAGACAACGTAATGATTTATGTTTGTTCATATTCACATAAAAGTTATATTGTCAAAGATCCTTTAACATGTGGTGCTTGCTCAATATCTTTTCTAGCCAAAAATTCCGTACTAAGTAGAGATACTACTTGTGCATCCAAAAACCCTAAACCCAAATCTTATTTTGAGAGTCCACCATACCTACCTATGGATTGAGTAAGATCCTTCAAGTAAGTTGTCATCGGTGCAATAAGGCAATAAAAATTGCTTCTAATTGTGTTGGATCATTTACTGTAAGAGAAAATTGAGCGTTGTACAAACTTGTGATGGCAAAGTAATAAAAGCGACGAACTGCATAATAAAGGTTGCTATCATAAGGGACAATATAACGTGACGTTCTTTTGCATTAAGGGATTTGGCATACAAACAAATAAGCGCATGACAACCTCTGCTTCACTCTGCGAAGGGCCTATCTTTTACTTTTATGCATTTACTTTTATGCAGAGTCAAAGTTTTCTTCCCTATTCTTTTTATTTTCTCTTTTTCCAAGCATCATGTGGTGAGGAAAGATCTAGGCACATATATCCAGTTGGATATGAGTGGGCATGAGTTATTATTGTTGACATCACCCTTGAGGTGAATACGTTGGGAGGCGAAACTAAAATCCCCTATCTTTCTATGTGTCCCGTTGAAACTTTTTGTTCATGGGTACGCTGTGAGTGTTAGCAATCATAGAAGATTAAATGATGGTTGAGTATGTGGACTTGCCTAAAGGATCGGATACATGACCCTTGCTGAAAATATGATGAATTGTAGTTCCAAAGTTGACTGAGAACATAGTTTGTTGGTTTTCAGTAAGATTTATGCTTTATACTTTGATGTTGTGATGAATTGTTACTTGTTCATGGGAAGTTATATGATAGCAGTTATTTGATAAAGTTTTATGTTAAAGTTCCTTGCTATTATAATAATATGCATTGTCAGGGGGATGACCCCCGGGTAGGCCCAAGACGGCAAACGGCGCTTCAAAACAACGGGGCATCCAACGCCCCGGTCCGGCTGCCCGGCCACCCCGGCCAGCTCGCCACCCCGGCTCCCCGTCCGGCTTCTCTAGCCGACCTGCTACGCAAAGTCAACCGCAGTTCCGACACCGACAAGACGGACATACCGCGGCCACTATTGCTGATAAAGCATACACTGCTCACTCGTCATACGCGACATCATGTACAGTGCCACTTGCCCCTGGGCACTAGTGTATAAAGTGACCCAGGGGACACTGACTTGGCCAAGAAGCCACTCTCTTGGCCAAGAAGACACAGACTTGGCCAAGGGGACAAGCACTCACACACACTCATATATACAAGCACACATCCAGCCGTCCAGGGGGACAGGCTCATACGGCCACGCACATGCATGCCCAAGTGCTCACGCCACACACATACATACACAAGGAGGCAAGCACATAGCTGCTTTCTTCTGTCTTCTCTAAATACAACTCTAGGAGCGACTCTGTACTGCTACATACTCCACGTATACATCACACTCGGCAGGACTAGGGGTATTATCTCTTCGGAGAGCCCCGAACCTGGGTACGTCTTGCGTCTCGCGCTCGCTCGTACCAACCTCGCCTCTGGAGCCCACCTTTGGCCTCTTGCCTGTTCCTCTCTTTAGCCATCCCATGGCATCTGCCGTGAGCTCACCACGACAGTTGGCGCCCACCGTGGGGCAAGCTGTCATTGGAACCGCGGTCTGGGCAGGACCCTTTTCGTCATCATCACCACAGCGTCGTTGCCGTCTCTCCGGTAGCGCTCGTGGTCCCGACATCGACACGCCCCTAGGACGACCGCATGGCGCGGCGCGCCCTTGTTGTCGGCCTCGCCCTCTTCGTCATAATCACCACGACGTCACCGTCGTCTCTTCGGTGGCATGCCCTCGGCGCGACCGTGCGGGGTGGCGTGTCGTCGTCGCCTGCCTTTGGTCTGTGCGCTCGCAGCTCCGCCCTGCTCCGCGGCTATCCCGAGCTCCTCCGCCCTTGTGCGTGCACGCACTCATGCCCAGCTAGCTAGCTGATCCAATCGATTCTATTCGGCTACGTATGTGCTAGCTAGCTAGCTACCTTGGCAAGTGTTCACGCAGGCGGGCAGCCACGCTGGCATCCTCCTCCGCTCGTCCGCGTTCCACGTCCGGTGCGCCCTCGTCCTTCCCGTTGCTCGCATGCGACATGAGCTCGCGCAACCATGGTGCCCTTGTGCCCCGCGCCTTTGCCACGAACAGAAACTCTGGCGAGCCGCCTCTCCCTATCGTCCTACGCGTTCTCCTCCCCGGAGCTCCTTCGCTGTCGTTGCACCTTCCCCGCGCCCCTACGTGCGGGCATCCTCGACCGATGATGCGCCCAGGGTGGCCGCGACCATGCTCCTCCAGATGCGCCCGCCGCAGCCCTCGTCGCTGCACCATCCCGGCCCCCGCCTCGCCGCCTGCCTCGCCCTGGCACCCGCTCGGGCCGACTCCGACCGCGCTGCACCGGCTCCGCCCCGCGGTCGGCCTCCTCCGCATCCGCGCGCCCGCCTGTCCGGCTCCGAGTCGTGCCCGCCGGCTCCGCCCGCAGGCCGGCCCCGCTCCATTCGCGCGCCCGCGGCTGCGCCTCCACCTTTGCCCGCGCGTCCTCGTCCCGGCCCGGCCTTTGCACCGCCGGCGCGTCCTTGCCCCCGCCCCGGCCCCTACTCTGTGTGCGCCTCCCGCGACCGGTGTGCCCCGGCGTCCTGACCGCCCGCGCGTCGCCTCCGTCACCTGCCTCGCGCGTGAACCGGCCAGCCGGCTCCGCCTCTACCCACGGCCGGGTACACCGCTCCGGCCATCCCTTCGCGCACGGCGCCCCGTCTCGCCATGCCGCGTCCTGCCTCCCCCACCTACGAGCGCCGGCCCGGGACAGGCTACCTGTCGCCGCCCAAGCCGGCTTCGCCTGCCCCGCTCTCGGCCGCCCCCGTAGCCCGCAACCGCTCCGCCCTCGCAACGGCCTGCGCGCGCGCCATCGTGCGTCCCGGCTCGCGCTGTCTGGCTCCTGCCTCACTGCGTCGGGTCCTCCACCCCACCCGCAAGCTGGCTCCCCTACTGGGTCCGCCTCCGCGCGCCGCCCCCGCCGGGTCTTCCCGTGGCCGCCTGCTCCGCAGCCTCGGCCGCCTCTCGCGTCGCCCCGTAGCCGCCTCCGCGCGCCGCCCCTGCCGGCTGCGCCCGTGGCCGCCTGCTCCGCAGCCGGCCACCAGCCCCCTCCCACGTCGCCCGGGCTCTGTCCGCGCTGCCGGCTTCACCAGCTCCTGGCCGTCGGGTCGCGCCGGCCGGCTGCCCCCGCTCCCTCCGCGCGCCCGCCAAGCCTCTCCCGCGCGCGCGCGGCTCCGCCCGCCTGGCTCTGCCCCGCCAGCAGGCGTCCGCTACGAGCCGGCCTCCGCTCCCGCTGCCGCATCCCGCCCACACGCTTTCCTGCCGGCTGCGCCGGCGGAGTAAAAGAAAAAATAAAAAGGAAGTGGGGAGCCGGATGCCCAGCTAAAAAAAAGAGAAAAAAGTTTGCGTCCGGCTGCCCAAGCCGGCCGAAGAGAAAAAGAAGAGAAGGAAAAAGACGTCCGCCTGCTTCGCCGCTCGGACGGCCAGCTGTGACCCGCCCTGCCCGCGTAGCCGCATGACCGGCTGGAGAGCCGGCTCGACCGCCTCCCGCTTCGCTGCCCGGCCGGCTGTCGGGATGCCCATCGGCCGCCCGGAGGCTCGGGCCGCCTACCGGAGGTTGCCTCTGCTCCGTCTAGGGCAAAAATCAATGTGAGCTCCTCGCCCGTGTATTTTTTGCACCGTGCACACAAACACAGACCACCCCGAGCAACCCTCGGGGACCATCTCCGCATTTTTATCAGTTGCATTACTGTTCACCCCGGCGCCAGCTAGTCTCGGCCCGGAGGCTGGCCGCTCGGCCTGATACATTTGTGCCCGCAGACGGCTTAGTAGTGCATACGGTACCGAAGGCCCACTCTCAGCCACAAACCACCACACGGCTGTCCAGCAAGAGAGAGCAAAAGCTGGAGGTCACCCCACGCGAAAAACGTCGAGGAGAAAACGGCTTGGGCAACCCGGTCGTTTCCTTTATGAGTATCTACTCGGTCGAATCTGCTCCTATAGTCCGAGTACTATACGCTCCACTCCGCGGCCACTCTTCGCGACAGCTACAGACCGGCTCCCAGTTGTCTAGCTAGCAAGAGGCAAAGCCAAAGAGCGGAGGGGACATGAAAAAGATTGAAGGGGGCTTGGATGAAACCGAGTCGGCACCTTCTACATAAAACTTGCACTGCTAAAAGCAAACATTTTGATATATCTGCGCAGACTAACCTTGTCTTTTGCATGATCATTTCCATGGGGAACCCCCCCCCCCCTCGCCCGGAGGCTACACCTAGTGGGTGCGCCGGCGCGCCGCGCTGGTTGCAGGCCCGACGCCGGCTGCAACCGGCATCCTCGACGCAACCGTCTACTTCATCAACAGCAAGTCCCTCCGCCCAACTTTTCCATGTTGCCCGGAGGCTCGGAGGCTACACCCAGTGGGTGCGCTCGCGCGCCCCCACTCAGCCGGCGGACTCCGCGTCCGCACCCGGCAGGGCCCCACGCCCATCAGCCGGCGGACTCCTCGTCCGCGCCCGGCAGGGCCCCGCGCCCACCAGTCGGGAACTCCGTGTCCGCGACCGGCACCCTCGATGTCGCCGTCGGCTTCATCATCAATAGCAAGACCCTTGATTGCGGCTTGAACTGCGTCGGTATTTTCCCAAAGAGAAAGGGATGATGCAGCACAGCAACGGTAGGTATTTCCCTCAGTGATGAGACCAAGGTTATCGAACTAGTAGGATAACCAAGCAACACTACATAAACGGTACCTGCACACAAAGAACAAATACTTGCAATCCGACTTGTTAAAGGGGTTGTCAATCCCTTTCGGGTAACGGTGCCAGAAATTGGCTAGTTGACGGGAGAAAAATATGATAGATGGGATAAAATAGATCTCGCGGGAATGCGAGATAAAATAAATGACAATAAATTGTAGCAAGGTATTTTTGGGTTTTTGGAAATATAGATCTAAAAATAAAAGCAAATAAAAATAGATTTTGAAGGCAAATATGATAAAGAATAGACCCGGGGGCCGTAGATTTCACTAGTGGCTTCTCTCGAAAAAAATAGCATATGGTGGGTAAACAAATTACTGTTGGGCAATTGATAGAACTTCAAATAATCATGACGATATCTAGGAAATGATCATTATATAGGCATCACGTCCAAGATTAGTAGACCGACTCCTGCCTGCATCTACTACTATTACTCCATACATCGACCGCTATCCAGCATGCATTTAGTGTATTAAGTTCATGGAAAAACCGAGTAATGCAATAAGAACGATGACATGATGTAGACAAGATCTATTCTTATAGGAATTAGACCCCATCTTGTTATCCTTAATGGCAACGACACATACGTGTCGTTTCCCCTTCTGTCACTGGGATCGAGCACCGTAAGACCTAAGCCATCACAAAGCACCTCTTCCCATGGCAAGAAAAATTGATCTAGTCAGCCTAATTAAACCAAAGATTTGAAGAAGAAATACGAGGCTATAAGTAATCATGCATATAAGAGATCAAAAGTCTCAAATAACTTTCATGGATAAAAAGGTAGATCTGATCATAAACTCAAAGTTCATCGGATCCCAACAAACACACCGCAAAAAAGAGTTACATCAAATAGATCTCCAAGAGACCATTGTACTGAGAATCAAAAGAGAGAGAGGAAGCCATCTAGCTACTAACTACGGACCCGTAGGTCTACAATGAACTACTCATGCATCATCGGAGAGGCACCAATGAGGATGATGAACCCCTCCGTGATGGTGTCTAGATTGGATCTGTGGTTTCTGGAACTTGCGGCTGCTGGAATTGTTTTTCGTCGACTCCCCTAGGGTTTTTGGATGTCCAGGGTATTTATAGAGCAAAGAGGCGGTGCGGGAGGCAGCCGAGGTGGGCACAACCCACCTGGGCACGCCTGGGCCCCCAGGCGCGCCCTGGTGGGTTGTGCTCCCCTTGGAGCCCCCCTTAGGTTCTTCTTGGCCCATCGTGTGTCTTCTGGTCCAAAAAAAATCACCAAATAGTTTGGCTGCGTTTGGACTCCATTTGGTATTGATTTTCTATGAAGTAAAAAAACAGCAACTGGCACTGGGAACTAGGTCAATAGGTTAGTCCCAAAAAATGATATAAAGTTGCTATAAAATGATTCTAAAACATCCAAGAATGATAATATAACAGCATGGAACAATCAAAAATTATAGATACGTTGGAGACGTATCAGCATCCCCAGGCTTAATTCCTGCTCGTCCTTGAGTAGGTAAATGATAAAAACAGAATTTTTGATGTGGAATGCTGCCTAACATGTTCATCACATATTCATTTCTTTGTAGCATGGACATTTGGACTTTTATAAGATTCAAAGCAATAGTCTAGTTTTGTCATGAAGGTTTCAATACTCAAGCATATCAACAAGCAACCATGTCTTTCAAAATATCAACACTAAAGCAAGTTATCCCTAGCCCATTATGCTCAATCATTGATCCATTCATGAAACACACTCGCATATTAGCTACACCGCTCAAGTACGATCATAGTGCCCCTTAGTTGGTGCTTTATAAGAGAAGATGGAGACTCAAATAAAAAATAAAAATTGAATAAAGTAAATAGAAAGGCCCTTCACAGAGGGAAGTAGGGATTTGTAGAGGTGCCAGAGCTCAAAGCGAAAAAGATAGAGATAAAAACATTTTGGGTGGCATGCTTTTCCTGTCAACGAAAACAACCGAGTAATTCCCAACACTTTCTATGCTAGATATATCATAGGCGGTTCCCAAACAGAAAATAAAGTTTATTCCTTTTTCCACCATACTTTCACATTCCACGGCTAACCGAATCCACGGATGCCGTCCATACCAACACTTTCCAAGGAATTTATTATTTGACAACATAAAGTAAATTCATTTTTCATTTCGGGACTGGGCATCCCTAATACCTTTGTCGTACTCTCATGCAATGACAAGTGAATAAACACTCATCTTGAGAATAAAACATCTAGCATGGAAAATATTGGCCACCCCCTGCCGCTTCATGAGCGGTACGAGCACACAAAAGAGAAATTTATTTTGAAACTTTAGAGATGGCACATACAAATTTGCTTAGAACGGCAAAAGAATACCGCATATAGGTAGGTATAGTGGACTCATAAGGCAAAACTGGGTTTAAGGATTTTGGATGCACAAGTAGTGATCATACTTAGTGCAAAGGAAGGCTAGCAAAAGATTGAGAAGCATCCAACCAAGAAACAAAAAATCTCATAAGCGAGCATTAAGCATAACTAACACTGAATAATGCACCACAAGTAGGATATAATTTCATTGCATAACTATTGACTTTCGTGCTTGCATAGGGAATCACAAACCTTCTATTCCTACTAATAAAAGAAATAGGTATTCTTAGTCCGTTTTTCTATTTTATAGAAAACCCCCTAATGTTTCTGACATTAAACCCGCAGTACACATCAAATGTTTCTTAAAATATTCATATCTTCTAAACCGTAACTCCAAATTTAACATACTATATATTGAATTTGATTAGAAAAATATGTAGAATCTAAATATGATGTCATTTTATATGTTAACAATTTAAAAAAAATACTATCCAGGCTGCAATGTTAATCAACAATGCATTATCCGTCTTTTTTCATACCGGTACTGATTCAGATTGGGGATGAACACCTCAGCAAAATCAGGATTGGACATGAAATTAAAGATAAATTTGCTAGAGACACCCAATAAATAAGGACATGCATGACAAGAAATAAAAGAAGGACCCAATAAAGATGGGATGTCCGCTATAAAAGAAATAAAAGAGAAAATGCGGAGGAGATCCGATAACGATGAGATGTTGCGCTATTCTCCTATATATAAGAAGAAAAAAGAGGGGACATGCATGAAAAAAGTAAAAAGGAAGTATGCATGACAAAAAATATAATAAAAGATAAATTTCATAAGATATAAATAGTGATGAAACAGGGACCAATACCTATGACATGTATGGCAAGAAATAGTGATGAAGTAGGGGTGCAAGTACCTGCGTCCATAGGAGACCATACAAAAATGTTCTTTTCCAGACAAAAAAAAATCTCTTTTTATGATTAAAAAATCATGTATCTTTTTAACAACTCTTCATGTATTTAAGAAATATGCATGTGAAAAAAAGTTTTCAAGAGTTACCATAAGTTGGTGATTCTTAAACTGAAAACTGCCATTGATGCACACATGTCTCCGTAGTGTGCTAATGTGTCATCGTTTGTTTTTGTCATTTTTCTTTACTCGCCCATAACAACACCCCATTCCGAGCATGACATGAATAAATGCATGATCACTTGCCCATTTCTTTGTATAGATTAAATCTACATGCAAGCCGTGTCGAAATAGAACATCTGTAGAATCTTAAACTGTGCTTTTATAGGTTAAGGTCATCTTTGTTTGGGTCGTAGCTACAAATTCGCATATTATAGACCATTTTTTGTAAATTAAGAGTGTGTGGTAGTTTCTTCTCTCGTTGCAACGCACGTGCCTTTTTTCTAGTAACACCAATATTCTTCCTAAAGCATAATTACTCATCAACACGACTCACATATTATATCATCATATCGCAAAACTATTACTAGGAATCAATATTTAAGCATTTTAATGAAAGTGTTATGATCAGCACTACTAGTTGGAATAGCTTCTACCCACTTAGTAACATAATCAACAACAACCAAAATATGTGTATACCCATTAGAGGAAGGAAAAGGTCCCATATAATCAAAGCCCAAACATCAAATGGTTCAGCAGCAAGTGAATAGTTCATAGGCATTTCTTGACGCTTACCGATATTACCAATTCATTGACATTCATCACAAGATAAAACAGACTTACGGGCATCCTTGAAGAGAGTAGGCCAATAAAAACCAGATTGCAATACCTTATGAGCAGTCCTATCTCCCGCATGATGTCCTCCGTAAGCTTCGGAATGACATTTCCTCCTGTTCATGCTCAGGTACACAACGTCTAATAATACCATCTGCTCCTTCTTTATAAAGATGTGGGTCATCCCAAAAGTATTGTCTTAAATCATAGAAGAATTTTTTCTTTTGTTGGTATGTGAAACTAGGTGGTATGTATTTAGCAACAATATAATTAGCATAGTTAGCATACCAATGAGTGTTATGAGAAACATTTATTGCAGCTAGTTGTTCATCGGGAAAGCTATCATCAATAGGTAGTGGGTCATCAAGGACATTCTCTAACCTGGATAAGTTATCAGCTACGGGGTTCTCACCTCCTTTTCTATTAGTGATATGTAAATCAAATTCTTGTAGCAAGAGAACCCACCTAATGAGTCTAGGTTTAGCATCTTTCCTTTCCATAAGATATTTAATAGCAGCATGATCGGTGTGAACAATTACTTTGGAATCAACAATGTAAGATCTGAATTTATCACAAGCAAACACAACTGCAAAAAATTCTTTTTCAGTAGTAGCATAATTTCTTTGGACACTGTCTAGAGTTTTGCTAGCATAATGGATAACATTTAATTTCTTATCAACTCTTTGTCCTAGAACAACACCAACAGCATAATCACTAGCATCACACATAATTTCAAAAGGCAAGTTCCAATCAGGTGGTTGAACAATAGGTGCAGAAGTTAAGGCTTTCTTAAGTGTTTCAAAGGCTTCTACACAATCATCATCAAAAACAAATGGAACATCCTTTTGTAAAAGATTTGTAAGAGGCCTAGAAATTTTAGAGAAGTCTTTAATAAACCTCCTATAGAAACCAGCATTACCGAGAAAACTGCGAATACCTTTAATATCTTTAGGACATGGCATTTTCTGAATTGCATCAACTTTAGCTTGGTCCACCTCAATACCTCGTTTAGAAATTTTATGCCCCAAAACAATACCTTCATTAACCATAAAGTGGCACTTCTCCCAGTTCAATACAAGATTAGTTTGCTCACATCTCTACAAAACTCGATCAAGGTTGCTCAAGCAATCATCAAAAGAAGTTCCATAAAGAGAAAAATCATCCATGAAAACCTCAACAATCTTTTCACAAAAATTAGATAATATAGCAGTCATACATCTTTGCAAAGTAGCAGGTGCATTGCATAAACCAAAAGGCATACGTCTATAAGCATAAGTTCCAAAAGGGCAAGTAAAGGTGGTTTTCTCTCGATCAGGTTGTGAAACAGGTATTTGAGAAAAACGAGAATATCTATCAAGAAAACAAAAGTGTGTGTGCTTTGATAATCTTTCTAGCATTTGATCAATAAAAGGCAAAGGGTAATGATCTTTCCTAGTTGCTTTATTTAATTTTCTAAAATCAATTACCATTCTATAGCCAGTAACAATTCTTTGTGGAATGAGTTCATTTTTATCATTAGGAACAACGGTAATACCTCCCTTCTTAGGGACACAATGAACGGGACTTACCCATCTACTATCAGCTATGGGATAGATTATACCTGCTTCCAGAAGCTTTAATATTTCAGTTCTTACCACTTCTTTCATCTTCGGATTCAAACATCGTTGATGATCAACAACGGGTTTAGCATCTGGTTCCATATTAATCTTGTGCTGACAGAGAGTGGGACTCATGCCCTTAAGATCATCAAGAGTATATCCAATAGCAGCTCGATGCTTCTTCAGAATTTTCAATAATCTTTCTTCTTCATGCTCTGAAAGGTCAGCACTAATAATAACAGGATATATCTTCTTCTCATCGAGATAAGCATATTTCAAAGTGTCAGGCAATTGTTTTAATTCAAATACAGGATCACCTTTAGGTGGAGGAGGACCTCCTAGAGTTTCAATACCCAAATTGTGTTTTAGCAGAGGTCGTTGTTGGAAGAAAATTTTATCTATTTCATTTCTTTCATGCATGTGCATATCATTTTTATGGTCTAGCAAATATTGTTCTAGTGGATCTGTAGGAGGCACGACAATAGAAGCAAGACCAATTATTTCATCCTTATTAGTTAATTCCTTCTTATGAGGTTGTCTATTAAACTTGGAATAATTAAACTCATGAGACTCATCTCCAAAGCTAACACTGACAGTTTGTTTATAACAATCTATAGTGGCATTGACAGTGTTCAAGAAAGGTCTACCAAAGATAATGGGATATAAGTTATCTTGTGGGGAACCAAGAACTAGAAAATTAGTGGGGTATTTTATTTTCCCACACAAGACTTCAACATCTCTAACAATCCCAAGTGGTGTGATGGTGTCTCTATTAGCAAGTTTAATAGTGACATCTATGTCTTCTATTTCAGCGGGTGCTATGTCATTCATAACTTCTTGGTATAAGGTAAAGGGAATAGCACTCACGCTAGCACCTAAGTCACATAAACCATGATAACAATGATCTCCTATTTTAACTGAGACAACAGGCATGCCAACAGCAGGTCTATGTTTATCTTTTTCACTGGGTTTGGCAATTCAAGCAGCTTCATGACAGAAGTAAATAACATGCCCATTAATATTTTCTACCAAGAGATCTTTAACCATAGCAACACTAGGTTCTACTTTAATTTGTTCAGCAGGTTTAGTTGCTCTAATATTACTTTTGCGAACCACAGTTCAAACCTTAGCATGTTCCTTTATCCTAACAGGGAAAGGTGGTTTTTCAATATAAGCAGTAGGAACAACTGGATCAACATTATAAATAATAGTTTCATCTTTAGCTACGTCAGGTTCTTTAATTTCTTCTTTGATAGGTGGGTGATATTTGAACCACTTCTCCTTAGGGAGATCAACATGAGTAGCAAATGATTCACAGAAAGAGGCTACTATCTCAGAGTCAAGTCCATATTTAGTGCTAAACTTGTGAAAAGCATTGGTATTCATAAAAGATTTAACACAATCAAATTCAAGCTTAATACCTGACTCTTTACCTTCCTCGAGTTCCCAATCTTCAGAGTTGCGTTTAATTATTTCTAAAAGCTCCCACTTGAATTCAATAGTCTTCTTCATAAAAGAACGAGTGCAAGAAGTATCGAGCATGGATCGATCATCACGAGAAAGCCGAGCATAAAAATTCTGAATGATAATTTCTCTCGAGAGCTCATGATTGGGGCATGAATATAACATTGACTTAAGCCTCCCCCAAGCTAGAGCGATACTTTCTCCTTCACGAGGCCAAAAATTATATATATAATTTCGATCACGATGAACTACATGCATAGGATATTTTTTTTTGGTGAAATTCCAATTTCAATCGATTCCAGTTCCTAGATCCAATATCATCGCATAGCCTATAACATGCCAATGCTTTTACCTTCAAAGATAAAGGGAAACCTTCTTCTTAACTTCATCTCCGGGCAAACCTGCAAGCTTAAATAATCCATAAATTTCATCCACATATATCAAGTGCATATCAGGATGTTCGGTTCCATCTCCTGCATAAGGATTAGCTAGCAGTTGTTCTATCATACCCGAAGGAATTTCATAACCAATATTTTCAGTAGGTGCAGTAGGTTGAGGGGTAGCTAATTGTGGTTCCGGTCGATGTGAAGATACCCCGAACAAACCCCTCAAATGATGATTCTCCATAGTAACAAGTGACAATAAATTTCAGCATGTATTAATAATTTTTCCTTACCAATTTCCTCTTACCAAGAGTGCTTCACTCCCCGGCAACGACGACAGAAAAGAGCCTTGATGGCCCACAAGTATAGGGGATCAATCGTAGTCCTTTCAATAAGTAAGAGTGTCGAACCCAACGAGGAGCAGAAGGAAATGACAAGTGGTTTTCAACAAGGTATTTTCTGCAAGCATTGAAATAGTAGGTAACAGATAGTTTGATAGCAAGATAATTTGTAACGAGCAAATAACGGTAACGGTAAATAATATGCAGCAAGGTAGCCCAATCCTTTTGTGGCAAAGGATAGGCCAAAACGATCTCTTATGATAAGCAAAGCATTCTTGAGGGTACACGGGAATTTCATCATATCACTTTCATCATGTTGGTTTGATTCGTGTTCGCTACTTTAATAATTTGATATGTGGGTGGACCGGTGCTTAGGTGTTGTTCTTACTTGAACAAACCTCCTACTTATGATTAACCCCCTTGCAAGCATCCGCAACTATGAGAAAAGTATTAAAATAAAATCTAACCATAGCATTAAACTTTTGGATCCAAATCAGTCCCTTACGAAATAGCGCATAAACTAGGGTTTAAGTTTCTGTCACTCTAGCAACCCATCATCTAATAACTACTCCACAATGCATTCCCATAGGCCCAAGTATGGTGAAGTGCCATGTAGTCGACGTTCACATGACACCACTAAGGGAATCACAACATACATATCATCAAAATATTGAACACATATCAAGTTCACATGATTACTTGCAACATGACTTCTCCTGTGACCTCAAGAACAAAAGTAACTACTCAGAAATAATAATCATGCTCAAGATCAGAGGGGTATTAAATATAATAATGGATCTGAACATATAATCTTCCACCAAATAAACCATATAGTAATCAACTACAAGATGTAATCAACACTACTAGTCACCCACAAGCACCAATCTAAGGTTTCGGCACAAAGATTAACACAAGAGATGAACTAGGGTTTGAGAGGAGATGGTGCTGTTGAATATGTTGATGGAGATGGCCCTCCCAAAGATGGGAGAGTTGTTGGTGATGACGATGGCGATGATTTCCCCCTCCGGGAGGGAAGTTCGCCTGGCGGAATCGCTCCGCCGGAGGGCAAAAGTGCTCCTGCCCAAGTTCCGCCTCGAGACGGCGGCGCTTCGTCTCGAAAGTCATCTCCTTATTTTTTCTAGGTCAAAATGACTTATATACCAGAAGAGGGGCACCGGAGGTGGGCCGAGGAGGGCACAACCCACCAGGGCGCGCCTGGGCTCCCTGGCGCGCCCAGGTGGGTTGTGCCCACCTGGTAGGCCCCCTCTGTTAGTTATTTGCTCCAATATTCTTCATATATTGCAAAACAATTCTCTGTTAATTTCCAGCTCATTTGAAGATGTGCAGAATAGGTAATTCTGACGTAGCTTTTTCAGGTCCAGAATTCCAGCTGCCGGTATTCTCCCTCTTCGTGTAAACCTTGCATATTATGAGGGAAAAGGCATTAGAATTACTCCTAAAAGCATGATTATGCATAAAAACATTATAAATAACAGTAGGAAAACAAGATGCAAAATGGACGTATCATGGCTCCAAGCGTACCCGTACCCTATGGGTGCCATCCCTAGACGGCGGCGAGGGAGGAGACCAACAGCTGCCCGCGCGTCCCGATCGGCGGCCGTGCCGTTCTCTCCAAGATAGCGCCAGCTCGGGAGGGCCTCCGACTCCTTCTTCCTCCCTGCAGTATTGTGGCCAAGATGCGGCCTCCCGATGCCTTCTTTGCCATATCCCGAGGACCCTCTGGTATATCTTCCTTCGAAACCGGCCTTGCTCTACTACCCCAGCTCCCCACGTGGCTGCATGTGGATCTTTTTCTACTTTTGTCGGCTGTTCCAAAGCCACATAGACTTTTACTATTATTAGAGGTAAAGCTAATTCATATAGTCGAATCTAAGACTTGGTTCAAATAGGGAAGAAAGTGGGAAAGCTGTAGCATGAATCTAGGACTTGGTCCTAAGAGGAAAAGGGGGAAAGTAGTAGATACTGACTACCCAACCGGTCTTTTTGTTGAAAAGGGGAAGAAAGCGGGGTGGATGGTGAAGGGTGGGGGGAAGTGGACCTATCTCTTGGTCGAAAAAGGAAAGAAAGTGAGGGGTGTTGGGGGGGGGGGGGGACAACGCATATGAGAATGAGCAGGTCTAGATTTTCTGTGCTCACATAGGAAAATGTCGCCGAGGAGATAAAAAATGGGACAAATGCAGACATGCTGCCTGAATGTTTGCCGCTCTCGGCAACCACATCTGCCTCACCACTTTATGCCCCTGCTGTCCGTACGCCCTTATCGCTACCGTTAATGTAAAATCACATGAAGCATGAAGCAATGCCACCTAATGTCAGTATTAAGTAATGCTGCTGTCAGTCTAGTGCTGTCGATAAATTGAAGCAATGACACCACCATTTTATGAAGTGCTTCCTTCTTGCTTTATTATCCATGAATTGTGTTTTTGCAGTTACACTTAAATTTCACAACGCTAACATTGCTTCATCCCAGTGGAACTGCAAAAATTTGATTGCATATTTACTGACCATGTGCTACTCTCATGACAGTAATACTAATGCTATTGTTCTGCATGTTAATCTAGTGGCAGTGTTGATGTGATGTGATGCTACTTCTTACTTAATGACACTTTTTCATACTGTCAATGTAGTGCCAATTATAACACAATATATGTTGCTATTAATCATATGCCACTGAAAATAACTATCACTGCTTAAATAACCATATTTCATACTTGCGCAAACAGGGATGTCTGTCTCCATATCGTTTCTCTATCAGAAGTACACACCTCAGTTTTAGTAGAACCGCAAAAAATGAGATGGCTATTCCAAGCTGCCGTCATCTAACCACCCGTGTTCTAGGTATTCCTACATTGGTAGTAACTAGGTAGAATGACCAACGCAATCTAAAAGAAGTTGATTTGTTCGTTTACTTCTTGATTGCAGTACAGGGACGTGCGAAAACAATAGCATCCTAGTCAGGAATGCACTTTTTCCCAGATCAAGGATGGACAAAGGACTAGCTGGCACGGCTGCGCGGAGGTTTTTGGGATAGGTGCGCGGACAAGAGGCATTGTGGTCTGCTTATTTCTGCAAATAGTGGCGCTTAAATTTAGTGAAACTGCACAAGAAGTTTAGATGGTCAGTCCACTACCTGTGATATGGACATGGCCCCTACGGATATTACCATAGTCATTATGCGCAAAGATAATTATCAGGTGAATTCAAATAAAAATTATATGCATTATTATTTTGTTGTCCGAAACAGAAATACAACACAGTCTTCTATCTTATGCAGAACTGTTAAAGAGTTGTACAAGCCACGTGTCAAGATGCGAGATGGAGATGAAGAAAATATGTGCATGAATAAAGGAATTGAAGAATCAAACAAGTAGCAAAAATCACTTGTGTCATGCATGGCCGGCCATCCCATCCATCATGCATGCTACGGTGCAAGAAGCCAACCCCAAAGGACCAGACAATTAGCTGTTGTCTACATGGACCAAGAGGAGTAACGTGTTCGGTCCAAAGAAAATTTTTTGGTGCACTAATACATCACGTCAGGCCAACGTGTCTTGTCAACTGAAGCAAACGCCACGTCTTGTCGAGCCATGCAGTGTCCCGCGTGCTTACGGCCCTGCGTCCAGGGACACCAGCCGGCGGTCGTCCCTCTTAATAAATAGCTAGTATTTTCTAGATTTAGACTCAGGTTTTATTGTATTGTCTAGCCATCGCTACAATTTGCATGTATGAGACGTGTAGGATTACCGCCTTGTCAGATTCACAGTGGAACCCCAACTTTTCATCTAGTTTATGTGCTCAATTTTTCATCCGTAATTTCAGATTGTAATTCATCTTTGTTCTTGCTGGTTCTTCGGTTGCTTGCAGGAATTCGAACCTCGTTGTTCAGGTTGATCATGCCTACGGCAAGGTTAATAACAATCGAAGATTGGTTTAGCGATCGTCGAGGCGTATCACCGGATCGTCAAGGTCAAAATCCACCAAATCGATAGTTATCCCCACTCCCATCGAAAGATCGGGCCGCCGTCACATCAAGTGGTATCAGTTTTCGGATTCATCGGTGAGAGATTTACAGTTTTATTAGATTAGTTTATTTTCTATCCTATAACCCACAAAAAACCAAAAAACAAAGATTAGTTCATCCATTACATCCACCATCTTTAGCCTTTAGCAATTTTTGCATCTAGTATTTGCTTGTTTAATTTTTGGTTGCAATCATCCTAGAATTAGTGCTGGTTTAGATTTGTTGGAAAGA
Source organism: Thinopyrum elongatum (assembly GCA_011799875.1). Lineage (NCBI taxonomy): Eukaryota > Viridiplantae > Streptophyta > Magnoliopsida > Poales > Poaceae > Thinopyrum > Thinopyrum elongatum. Next base: position 17,073,191 of record CM022299.1, read on the forward strand.
AAACAATCTACTAGATCGAACTACTTTTGTCCACCAACACAATCTCCACCGCAACCCTAGTTCTCAATTAAAAAAAGAAAACGTGTGATTGGTTCGCTCCACTTTTTTTTTGTTGCTGCCATATTTCTCCGACTCTGATTAGATTGCATTGGACATTACCACGCGCGTTTCCGTAGCAGAACACGCCGCGCCGCGCCGCTGAAAAAAAATAAAGAACACGCCCGACGCCAGACATCCAGCCAGCCGTGTCTGCCATCCCGCGTCGCTGTTGTCGCTGCCATCCATCCAGCGTGGCTGCGTCTGCCTTGTGAGCCGCTCGTACCATTGCACGCTTGGCGTTTCACAGTCACACGTATCTATAATACCTAAATAGTTGATCCCCACTACACTAATTCTCTTGATATGCAGCCTATCCATCTCATCGTCTATGCCCCACATGCCACCTCAGGAAAAAATCCAACAAATTATGTGATACAAATTTTGTTTAGTCCGCAGCTGTCACGTGTCACGTTTTCTCTTCCATCTTCTGTAACAGGCCAGGTTTATTTTTTCCAACGGATTTTCCATCGCACCACTTCCTTTCCCCAAAAGTCCCCACTGCACCGGTTCCTCTCTTTTCCACCCTAACTTCTTTTATTTGCAGGAACACAAACAGATCGGCTTTCTCAGACTCTCCGCCTCTCCTATCTTCTCCGTTCCCATTCCCCCATCCATGTGCTTGATCTTCTTCACCACAACTGCCTATTTCTATGGGTTTCCCATTTACCGTGGTTGTATTCACCATCCACGTGAGTGCGTGATATCATCCTCACCATGTCCGCCGCCGTTTAGGATTGAAGCCGCCGTGGTGTTGCCTACCCCGCGATGAAGGTTGTCCTCGGGCCTCGGCATCATCTACCCATGAGGATCCCCTGCCACTGCACAAGGTAATCCCTATGGTCCGTTGCATTCTAATGGACTCCTACATCGCTTAGGAGCTTATCCAGCACTGTCTGTTGGGGCAAAATATCTTCTACACAGTTTTCTTTCCTCTCTCTGATTTTGCAAATCGATTTGTCAATAGGGAACCTTTGTGCGCCATTATCTTCCATGTATATATTCGTGTGATGCTCAATACTGATGGTGGATTCATTCTTAAAAAACTATAACGTACTTAGATAGTTACGGGTCTTGGAAGGATAGCTGCTTGATCCATGGATACGATTGAACATCTACAACGAAATCACAAGGTAACACTTTGGTCATACCTTTTCTGCTTGCCATTTTAAAGCCTCGCTATTGTTATTCATTTGCTGTGACCATAAGAATATATATTCTTTTATTAATATACAACAGTCTACAATTGGTACAAAACACGCTCTTCAAATATGATTTTCAGTGATTTTTACTGATTTATACATGTCACCAGTTGCATCTGCTTGAGAAATGCTTGAACCTTGGTTGAGCCGCAGGGAGGCGATGGAGTAGCTGACAAACGACCATGCGACACCAACTCTGTCTACTGCATCTACAGGTGTTGCATGGTTGTTTGTAGCGAGAATGAGACTTGTTGCTGCATCCACCCTTCTGTCACCATCCTGCATTGCGATTGTGGCCAATTACCTCTGTTTATTTTGCTCGCCATGCTATGCTCCCGTTTAGTCGATTTGACGGGCTCCAAAGGTGATATGTTTCCAAATGTACGGACCTAATAATTTTTATTTTTGTCTACTAGGTACTTTTCCTTAATTGATCAAACAATTAATGGCAGCCAATTACTTTCTTGATATTCCACATGTACACATTTCTTACTCTGCACAATTAACATTTGAGTAGGGTTTCCGTTCAACCTTTATGCTAGATCAACACATTTCATAGTTTTTGCCAACAAGAATATTTGTATTTGCGTTTGACTTTAAGTTCCATTGTGCATATATATAGATCTTCAAGGCAGTAGTAACCATTTCTAGCTTCTGATGTTGCTGGAGTTACTAAAGTTCAGACAGTATTGCAATTTGTACTTTTCAAAATTGTGTACAGTGATGAATATTCGCCTTCAAGTGTTCACTGATCTATAGCTTTGGTCTATTAAATCTTCTCCTACTTCCTATTATGTAGTTACTTTGGTTTACTGAAAATCCATATTTTGACCACTGTAAGAAGATTACGTTAATGTTGACGTATAATTATTGTAGACATTCATGATGTTTCTTAATCAAGAATTTATTTCAACATCTTTGTTAAATTAAATATTATGGCATTATCACTTACTGTCAGACGAAATATTATGGTGCGCTTTTTAATTAGCCTATGGTGGTATTGATGCAAACTGTCACACGTGGTTTCTAAGATGATGCACAACCTTTGTTCTTTTCTTTTTGGTTCTCAAGATATTTAATTTATAGTGTGCTGCATAACTACAAGATAGATCTTTCTCCCAAATTTTATAAGGGCACTAATGTGATGGCAGACAATATATAATCTTAGGATATTGTTTTGAAGACAATTACCACTCAAGTATGATGTTACTTATACATTTAGCAGTTTTGGTTTGCTTCAGCTGACGAGCATCCTATTTCAATGACTAAATATCATCGTACATCAACACCACAATGTGTTCGCTTTCCTTTTCTTACCTTAACAATCTTCGTCCTATATAGTCGCCTATCATTTTTCTTAAGTTGTTTGGCTCACATCCAAAAAAAAAAGAATGCAACTTTGGGCTACAATGTCCCGCTGCAACGCGCAGGGATATCATCTAGTTCCATTAATTCTAATGTCCAGTAGTACATGCCCTGGTCACTGTCGCTTCTAGTACATAACACGTGTTTCTGTAGCAATTCCATCTGCTAACGGCCTGGTAAAAGAAGAACTAAAATACGAGAGAAAAAAGTGCAAAAAAAAGGATAAAAAGTGGGAAAAAATAGAGCAAACAAGAAAAGGAATTACAGAGAGAAAAGAGAAAACAAGTTGCAAATTTCAGGCTGGCTAGCACTTTTTGGGCAATTTCTTTTGGATGTTCACAGCTTTTCCTCTTCGCCGTACACGTCATATTTGCTGGACCTTTTTTGTGTCTGTTCTTGATTGCCATACACTCGCTACATAGAGTTATAAAATTTTCATCAGTTTCCACTCCTTTGATTCAGTATCTGGGCTTAAATTGTTTTATCTCTTTCTAGTCGACTGCCAGCACTAATTAGTAGTTTGAACAATTATTCAACTTGCATTACTCTTTGCTAAATTGTGACACTGATATTGCGAGTTGAGAAAACCTTAACCAAGCTCCACTTCCTATATTATACCTTGTTCGGTCACTTGGTAATCGCTATATCCAGTTTTTGATAACTTTTGACCGCGCCAAAGGCCGACAACCACTGCAGCACGGTAAGAACTGGTAAGAGCTTGGTAATTGCTAGAGCATTGAGAGAAATTTTCCCACCGCCGCCGAGTAGTACTATAGAAACATTATACTTGTGATTTCGTTTTTGTATGGTACTAACCATGTCAGGTTCAAGAGCGGCCAATAGTTGGGTTGCGTCTATTGTGGGAGATGACTTGCCATATATTGATACATATCACTCTTTTCCACCACAGACGGTACGACGACCGTCACAAGATGTACATCATGGTAGAAACACACATCATCAGGTTACCTCTTTGCCAACTTTTGAGGGTAAATATGACCCCGATTCGTATATTGATTGGGAAACAGAGGTAGAAGAAATCTTTGGTAGTCATGATTTTTCTGAGCATAAGAAAATAAATAATGTCACTAAAAGCATTTTCGGTTTTGCTTCCGTTTGGTGGATAAATTATTGTAGGAAAAATATTTCTCATAGACCAACTACTTGGAAAGCTTTAAAACTTGTTATGCAAGACCGATTTGTTCCTTCATATCATGCTAGTGATTTGCTTAGAAAATTGCAACGTTTAGCACAAGGCAGTAGCACTGTTTAAGAATATTATGATAATTTGTGTACTGCTTTGTTTCGTTGTGGCTTAGAAGAATGTGAAGAAGATTTTCTGAATAGATTTTGGAGAGGTTTAAACCATGATATACAAGACATAATAATGCATTAAAAACTATATTCTGTCGACCATTTGTTTCGTCTTGCCTGTAAAGCTGAACAAAAATTAAGAGGACGGGTATACATGATGAACAAGTGTGCGATGGAATCCCCATCAAAGAAGGTTACTTCTTCTGTTGCACCACCAACTATGATTGTGCCACATGGAGTTTATGAGGCACCGTCACCAACCGTTCTTACTTCATGTGAGCGAGGACTACAAGGTAATAATGAAGGTACTGATTTGCTCACACCACCTATTTTAGATGATCATCTTGCTCATTTAAGTTTACCGGGTGAATCTACCCTTCCGCATGAGATTGTTGTATGTCATAATGAATTTAAAGCTTCATGTGTTCAGTTGAGTGAAATGCCACCGGTTTCGATCAAGCCATTTGTTATGGATATTTGTGTTGCTCACTTGGATAAGTTGTGTCATCAGATAGTTGAAGAAAATTATTTTGTTGTTGTTAGTAATGAGCCATGCGAGAGCTTTGTTCATGACTTTGGTTATGTAGAGATAATAAAACATGAAGATGTGGTTACACCTATTTCACATGCTAATTTTATGTGTGATATTATGCTTGATCAACCTATGAATTTGCCGCATGCCAAGAATAAAATTTCTGAGTTGACAAGTCTGATTTTTTTTACTAGTGTTCTTACCCTTGGAAAACTTAAAAATTGATTGGAGAACATGGTATGAACAACAAGTTTTTGGTACACCGAATTTGCATCATATATGAGACATTTTCGGATTTCATACTTGTTGGCTCTAAAGATCATACGCTTATGCGAATGCTTGATCATTTTGATATGACCTCCAACATTGCTGTTGATTATATGTCAAATAGCATGTTAAACGATTTCTTATTTAAGCATGTTGTGCCCTGTAATTTGGACACTGATAATGTTTATTCATCTACGTTGGGATGGTTTAATGATGAGCATTATAAATTGGATGACACAAATATGTGCTTCACTTACTCATGTATCAGGATATTAATAGTGCAACAACAAAGAAGAGTAAAAACAGATGACTTATACATATACCATGTGTACACTTTGTCTCTCTGGTAAGTCCATTTTCAGATTATCCAAAGCCGAGGACGGCTTTGCTTTTAAGAAAGGGAGGATGATATGGACATGGCCCCTACGGATATAACCATAGTCATTATGCGCAAAGATAATTATCAGGTGAATTCTAATAGAAATTATATGCATTATTATTTTGTTGCCCAAAACAGAAATACAACACAGTCTTCTATCTTATGCAGAACTGTTAAAGAGTTGTACAAGCCACATGTCAAGATGCGAGATGGAGATGAAGAAAATATGTACATGAATAAAGGAATTGAAGAATCAAACAAGTAGCAAAAATCGCTTGTGGCATGCATGGCCGGCCATCCCATCCATCATGCATGATACGGTGCAAGAAGTCAACCCCAAAGGACCAGACAATTAGCTGTTGTCTACATGGACCAAGAGGATTAACGTGTTGGGTCCAAAGGAATTTTTTTGGTGCACTAATACATCACGTCAGGCCAACGTGTCTTGTCAACTGAAGCAAACGCCACGTCTTGTCGAGCCATGCAGTGTCCCGCGTGCTTACGGCCCTGCGTCCAGTGACACCAGCCGGCGGTCGTCCCTCTTAATAAATAGCTAGTATTTTCTAGATTTAGACTCGGATTTTATTGTATTGTCTAGCCATCGCTACAATTTGCATCTACGACACATGTAGGACTATCGCCTTGTCAGATTCACAGTGGAACCCCAACTTTTCATCTAGTTTGTGTGCTCAATTTTGTATCAGCAATTTCAGATTGCAATTCATCTTTGTTCTTGCTGGTTGTTCGGTTGCTTGCAGGAACTCGAACCTCGTTGTTCAGGTTGATCGTGCCTACGGCAAGGTCAATAACCATCGGAGATTGATTTAGCGATTGTCGAGGCGTATCATCGGGTACGATATAGCCGGATCGTCAAGGTCAAAATCCACCAAATCGATAGTTATCCCCACTCTCATCGAAAGATCGAGCCGCCATCACATCAACCTGGCTCAGTTCAGTATTCCAACTGAGAACACAATTATAATTGGTTATTCTAGAATGAGAGAACCTAATGGATGGTGGCAATAATTAAAACCAGAGTGAACTCTAGGAAATTAAAGCCTGCCTAGGGAGGCCTTTGCTCAGTGAAGCCTTGCCTGATTTTTCCTGATTTGTAAACCTCACAACTTTGTCATTTGCTGTGAACTAGTAAATGTTGGTTATGTTCTATGAATCATTCAGATGCATAAAATTGTTGAACTTATGCTTTTCAAGTATTTTATGAAGCCGATTTTAATGTGAATGTTCCACATGAATGCTGGACTAGCATGTGAATGTTTGGAATTTACATTGTCACCTCAGTTAACTGCATGAACCACTGTAACAAGATACCTAGTTGCTTATATGTCGGTCAGCAGAGTATTGATTGTTAGCTGGTCGATAGCCGACTTTTCTAGTGTTGAAGTGAGCTGAGCCAATGTGCTGTGTTTTGCACAACTGCTTACAAGTGGGGTAGCACCAACAGTGTTTACAAGTACTTAACCAGCCAGTGTTTACGTACCATATGTATACGTCGGCTCATAGTTGTCGAACAAGTACTCTATTTCTTCAAACACACACTGCTCGTATGATAAATCGTGACAACTTATGTCTTACCATGCCATATTTCATGAAAAAACTAGTGAGGACGCATCTGTTTCGGCAACAATTACGATGGTTCTCACGTGATTCACGGGCACACAAAAGTAGCAGTAGTTCCCATAGACGGATTCAAACAGAGTACTACCCCCAGAGGGCTCGATAATACGCAAGGTTTGGGTAATTAAACATAATCCGAACTACTTTGAAAAACTAGCTGGGCCAACTATTTCATGCCATCAATCTAATTTGCGATGGACACAAGACGGACCTTGCCATGAACATCATCGAGGAAATCCAATAGCAGCTCAATCCTATCAACGTTCTTGAAGATAGCCTTGTGGCCTTGCCACTCATAAACTTGTTTGTCGAGGCATGCCACGTCATCTTCTTGCGTAAGCTTGACAAGAATAGTATCCCTCACAAACGAAGGAGTAGCTTTGAACATCTGATGCTTCAATACACCCTGGACAACACACCTGACAACAGTGTGGCTGGAATACATCTCGTCTTTGGTATAAGTGCAATTGGCTCCCAGGATCGAATAGCCTAAGAACTTTGTTTTCCCAGTGCGTATATTCAGGTGATCCGCCTCATAGCGAGTGACATATACAACCACACAATCCTTGTCTGCATCAGGGCGCTAACTGAAACAGAAACGAATTCTGAATTACTTTCCAATATAAAAAATACAAGTTATTTAAAGCACTATGTAGAGTCAAAAGTATGCATGACCGGGAAGGTAGCATGGCATCGGAGCTAATAAAATCTTGCATTATTTATCACCACATACTTAGATGAAAAACTACAATCAAGATCGACAAAGAAGAAAATCACCTTGGGCAGCTCAGCGGGGGGGGGACACATCCTCGAAGGGGGAAATCTGCTCCTGCAGGGCCACGGGGGCTGTAACCTCAAACATGGTGTTGACCATCTCAGTTGTGGTCGTGGGTGTATCTGGGGTCGGCTCGGTGGTGGCCTCCATCTTCTTGGTGTTCTATGTCTCGTGGGGATCAGCCTCACGTGTCAGCTCCAACATCGGCAGATCTTTGCCTGGTTCTCCTTGATCCATCATGAAACTGACGAATAGAAGACAACTGAAAGGAAAACACAATCGCAATGACAATGAAACAAAAAAGAGAGTGATGGTCGGTTACTGTTTTGCAAAAGTTTTTTTGGAAAGAAAATATACCAACATCATGGATCCGCTTACCTTCCCTTCGTTGGGAGATAAGAACAATGGCACAAGTGAGTGTTGTCTTTCTTGAAGACGGTGAGGGAGAAGGATATTCAACGAAGAGTGAAACGATGGTTGCTTCGTCCGTCCAACTTAGACTGCGGGGAGGTGGAGTTTTGTGATATGACGGCTCATTACTACCGTGCTACGATCTGGGTGACTCTCCGCCTTCATACCACCTTCTAATTTGGTGGATGGCATTTGGGCCCGCGCGCTGCATGGCCCGCATATCGATGAACCAAAGTACAACGACATTCTGTAGCGGGAGACGTTTCGATGACCTAGGAGGAGCCAAAAGCGGTAGTGTATCCACTGTACTAGTAGTAATTGTTTTTCTGGGTAGCTATAGAGTGTCTCCACTATACTAGTAGTAATTGTTTCTCTGGGCCCAAGATAAAAGAGCCCATCCACCCTAAATAATAAAATCAATTCAAAAGCCCATATATTTACTTAATGAGAGGCGCTACCAAGCACACCGCGCGCCCCAAAAAAACCTGGGTGCTCTTCTTCCTCCTCAATCCCACCCACCTCACGTCAGTTCGCTCCACTCGTATCCCCAAATTCCTGACCTCACTCCTGCAGAAAACCCTAGCTCCCATTCTTCCTCACTACTACAGAAAAACCTAGATCCCCTTCTTCTTCACCAGCACTATAACTAGGCTCGTCATTCATTACTCTGCTCAAATCCGTGAGCTCGACGCGACGCCCTCAAGGAAAATGGAGTCGGCTGACCACAGCGCCAAGAAGATGAGGCTCCCGCCAACGGCGACGCCTGTTGTAGATCCCGCACCTGGCAGCGTGGGGAGAAGCGGCGAGCCCCCCCACCAGATCCGAGGAACCCGTAGAATCTCGGGTGGACCGCATCAGCGATCTCCCTGACGCCATCCTTGGGGAGATTATCTCGCTTCTTCCCACCAAGGATTGCTGTCGCACCCAAGTCCTCTCAACTCGGCGGAGCCCTCTATGGCGCGCCGCGCCCCTTAATTTCGACTATCGTCAGCTATCTCTCTTTAATAATTTTGATCTCCCTAGAGCCATCATCTCCTCCCACTAGGGCTCCGTTCAAGGCCTCTGCATCCCGGCATGCTACCTGTGCATGCCCTGCACGGTGGACGCCTGGCTGAAATCCCCTGAATTCATAAAACTACAGCTAGTTGAGTTCTACTATTTCCCCAGAAATCACGTACCACATATCGAACGCCATGTACTTGTGCCCTCAGCATCGATGTCCATCTCGCGGTTTTCCTCCTCTCTCCACACCGCCACCTTTGCGTTGTGCAACCTACCAGACAATCTGGTACAAAAGATTCAACCCCCACTTCTCAAAAAACTTTCACTTGTGCGGGTTCGTATGTCGGAGGCCTCATTGCACAGAATCAGCCACTCCAGTTGCCCTGCCCTGGAGTGCTTGGTGCTTGTTTTGACAGTTAGAATCGGTTGTCTTCAAATAAAGTTGCCTAACCTTGTAAGAATTGGAATTTCTTTTGACAAAAGGCAGCTCATCATCGAAGATGCCCCTTCACTTCAAAGGTTGATACTTGATTCTCGTTATTCACCTTCGGAAATAACTGTCGTCTCTGTGCCTAAACTGGAGACGTTGGGTGTAATACATGATCTCTATGCTCATTTCAAGATGGTGTTTGGCTCCACAGTTCTTCATGTAATGTATATTATCATCTACACTTGTAATCATAAGCTGCATTTTAAATTTCTGTGCATAAGTTCTATATCATCTTCGAGTACATCTTTTGTACTAATATTATGTTCTATGCTCAATGAAGAGTTTGTCCATGGATAGCCTATCAATGGTGCTGGATTCTGTCAAGATCTTATATATCCATATGAATAGTTTTGATCTGAACAAGATTATTGGCTTGCTGTGATGCTTTTCATGTCTGGAGAAGTTGTATATAAAGGTGATAATTTCACGCACATTGGAAGCCCGCATATAGTGTACTAGAATTAACAATTCAGCTGTTGCTCTTTCGACACTCTTTTTTAGACCTTAACTGTTTTCAATATTCATGTCTATTTAGGCAATAGGACGGGGTAAGAAAGTTATAACCAATCGGTGGTTTCGTAAGCACCGGGATTTTATCAGTTCTCATGACATTCGACTGAAGACAATAACACTGGAACGATATGTAGCCAACCATGCAAACACTAGATTTATCACATTCTTCTTGCTGAATGCGAAGTTACTATTGTCCATCAGGCTTAAGTTTATCAGCAGCATGGTTTTGACGGATGGGTATGTCGAAGAGCAAAAAAAAAGGAGTTTAGGTGGACAAAAGGGCTTTTGAACATGCCGGGCTTCTATTTACAACATCTTGTGGTCATAATCCAGTAAATTTTACAACTCAGAATGTTCATTCTATGGACCTGACCGATCCATCTGATTATGACTGCCGAAAACAATGCTGGAGTTAGATACTGTTACCCTTTTCAATCTGGGTTTGTTTAAACCTGATGAACAATTAACCATCGTACTTTTGTGCAATTTGTAAGTTGGAGTTAGATGTTGCCCTTTTCAACTCGGCCGTGACTGTCATATTTTATTTGAAACAAGGCAAATAGCTTGCCATCTTATATTTACTAATTGGAGGCACCTTTCAAGTCTTCTCATTAATCCACATCATTAACAATAATTACACCGTTGGATTGTAGAATTTACGTTCGGGATTAAAGAAAAACAAACGTAACATAGATGGTCCCGACGTGCCATAAAAAAGGCATATGACAAGTCCAATGTTTGTGCAACAAAAGAAAAAAAAAAGCATACATCCGTTTCCTGAAAAGAAAAGGCAAGTCTGCAACCATCTTTTACAGTCCAAAAAGTTTTAAGCACTCTATCTCTTCTAGACGTGATGGAGAATCCAAGAAATTTTAGGAACTCTATATCTCATAAAAAAGTCATACGTGATCTTAAAAATGAACATCACCGCCGTGAAAACAAAAACACGAAAAAAGAAGGGCATCCTCGCCTGTTGTGGTACTCCTACGTGCAGTTTTCCCAAACTGCTTCATGTGTTACACGGAAAAAAAAAATCTCTTCCTAGATTTTGTTCGCCCTTCGAAATTTCCTCAGGCGATCCCTAGGGTCGTTCTTCTCCTTGCCGTCCTCAAGTTTGAAGTCTCATCAAGAGGGGGTGTCCGCCCTGGACTGGATGGCCTTGAGGCGGAGGGCGTCTGCCTCAGACTAGACGGCCGCGCCTCAGACTAGATGGCCTTGAGGCGGACGGGAAACCTGGACTGGACAGACATCACATGGCACTGCACGCCGACCTCCCCATATAAGCAAGCGTGGCTGGACGACGCAGGCGTCAGATTGGACGGCAGCTGCACGAGGCCGGCGCATGTGTACTCTATGCTTGAGTCCGCCGCGTACTTTTTTTTTTGCGGGATAATGTGGGTTTTATTCCTCAGAAACAGAATTACAGTCTACTAGTACATCATGAGTAACGCTGTCTGGCACACGGCGCAACCAACAAGCGGTGCTACCACCAGATCTTCCTATACTAGCTAAACTATGAGCAACTCTATTTTGATGACGCTCAATTTTCAACGGAATAAACCCACGCGAGTCCAGAGTTTTCTTGATCTCCAACATGAGATGACCGTATGCAGAACGGTCTAACGAGTCATCAGTCAATGCAGCAACAACGGTCGCGTTATCAGACTGGATCACAATTGGCAATTCTGACCGCTGTATACTCATTGACAATCCTTCAAGAATAGCGCTAATCTCTGCTTCAAGGGCATCTTTGCAGTTGAACAGGTACCGGTAAGCCGAGAAGATAACCTTCCCCTCGAAATCCCTAAGCACCATGCCGAACCCAGCTAGTCCTGTCTCCTTCACAAATGATCCATCCGTAGATAGTGCGACCCATCCCAGGGGAGGTTTTGGCCAGGGTGCACGTTTAGCACTAATAGGAGCCGGGATGACCACCTGTTCATTCACGGTCATTTTTCCTTTAATGATATCCTCGATGCTGTACTTCTGGGCCTGATTGAAAGAAGATAAATAGCTGCATAAAAAGTCTTTTGTGTTGTCAAGCGGTGGAGTGGCTTTATGGTGCAACTGGTCATTCCGTACGGACCATATACGCCAAAGCAACATGATAATCATTGCGCGTATCTTCTCTGTCCTATCCGCAAGCAGTGACATTAACCATTCCGGCCCCGTGTAGATTAACTCATCATTAGTCGGGAGTGGCCAAACCTGCCTCATTGTATTCCATACCGCGACAGAGCTTGGACATGTTATTAATGCATGAAATGAGTCATCCTTTGAATCTCCGCACAGCCGACAAACTTCAGATTCGCTAATGTGACGCTTTACTTTGCACGCTTCAGTAGCTAACACGCCAACCGAGACCTTCCATGCAAATGTTCGCATTTTATGTGGTACTCGGGCCTTCCACACCCAGTTCCAACAGGCGCGATCCCCCTCGGGTCTTGAGCTGCTAGCACCTGGGTTGTGACGTTGTATGTGCTCCTGCATCGCCCAATGGTAGGCCGATTTGACTGAGAATTGCCCAAACTTGCCCGGAAACCATGCAAGAAAATCATCATCCTGGCTCGGTGATGTTCGAATGCTCCGGATCACTTGCACGTCTACCGGCCAAAAATGTTCATTTAGAAGATCAATATTCCAATTACCTCTATGATCAAGAAACTCAGAAACTCTGTTCAGTCGGCATCTTCTTTTTGGGGTAATTGGTTTTAGCACAGGCCCTCTTGGGATCCATGGATCTCGCCAAGTTCTGATACTATTGCCGTTACCCACTCTCCAGATCATGCCTTTTTTCACCAGCTCTAGCCCATGTTCTATACCTCTCCAGACAGCAGAAGCATTGCCAGTAAACACAGTGTCCACCAAGCTGCCAGAAGGGTAATATTTGGCACACAACAGTCTCGCAACTAAACTTTCGGGGTGTTCAATTAATCTCCACGCCTGCTTGGCTAGGAGAGCTTGGTTAAAAGCTCTCATGTCCCTGAATCCCATTCCACCCATAGCTTTGGGTAGTATCATTTTATCCCAAGCAAGCCATGCCATTTTCCTCTTCCCATTCTCCACACCCCACCAGTATTGCCTTATCATGCGGGTCAAGTCATCACAAATTGACATGGGCAATTTAAAAACACTCATAACATATGTAGGTATTGCTTGTGCAACCGCTTTAATAAGAACTTTTTTACTTGCCGTGGACATATACCTCTCGCTCCAATCCACTAGCCTCTTGCTCAACTTGGCTTGAAGTGGTTCTAATTTACCTTTGTTCATTCTCCCCTCTGGGACCGGAAGACCCAGGTATTTTGGTTCAAATACTTCCTGAGCAACTCCCAATATACTTTTAACTTCATTTGAGGTCGTCACTGGGCAATTGTCTGCAAACAAGATGGAACACTTCGCCGGGTTAATGAGTTGTCCCGTAGCCTCCGCATATGTGTTCAACACCCCCTTGACAATTGTCGCTTGTTCAGAACTCGCACGAAAGAAAAGCAATGTATCATCCGCAAACAGAAGATGAGAAATTTCCGGAGCTCTTCTACAAATTTTTAATGCTTCTAGGCCATCATCTCGTATTGCTTTATGTAACAAGGCGGACAAAGCATCAGCCACAAAAAGAAATAAGAAAGGTGATAAAGGATCACCTTGCCGAAGTCCCCTTGTCGGTGTAAACTGGGCCAACAACTTCCCATTAAACTTGACTGAATACTTCACTGATTTAACACATTCCATGATCCGGCTCACCCATGTACCTGAGAAGCCCCACTTCAGAAGTGCCTTCTCCAAGAAATCCTAATCGACACGATCGTAAGCCTTCGAAAGATCCAACTTGTACGCACAATAACTCTGACTTTGAAGAGCAGATTGGATATGATGTATACACTCAAAGGCAATAATTGTATTATCAGTGATAAGTCTCCCTGGTATGAATGCACTTTGGTTCTCCGAAATAAGATCCGAGAGAAGAGGCCGCAGTCGGTTTACCAAACATTTGGAAACAATCTTATATATGACATTACAGAGACTAATAGGTCTAAAATCCTTCAGGTCAGCCGGTGAATTTACCTTAGGGATAAGGACTATAGCCGTGTCATTGACTCCTGCTGGCATCTTTCCGGTTGCAAAAAATTCCAGTACGGCTGCCGTAATCTCCTCCTTCAATACGTTCCAGTTCCGCTGAAAAAACCTCACTGGGAAACCATCTGGTCCCGGCGCCTTAATGGGACCAATTTGGAATAGCGCATCCGCCACTTCCTTCTCCGTGAATGGCGCATCAAGTAACTCATTCATATGGGGTGTAACCTTTGTATCGATACACCCTAAAAGAGCCTCATATGACAAGGTAGGATCCTTAGTGTACAACTCCTGAAAATAAGAGCTAGCCATACGCTCCATGTCACTAGGAACAGAACTCCATGTACCATCACTTTTGCGCAGTCACCTGATAAGATTCTTCCTAGCACGCCACACTGCCTTTCTATGGAAATACTGTGTGTTCCTGTCCCCCTCCTTTAACCAAGTGATACGTGACCGTTGAAGCCACAACATCTCCTCACGGTACAAAAGTTCGTCCAAAACAAACATCTTTTCTTTAATCACCGCTCTCTCTTCATTATTTAATTGCAAATCCTCTAGTTCTGTACGCAAGCGTTCAATCTGTTTAGAGACATGACCAAAATGTTCTCGACTCCATTCCTTCAGTTCTGTCATAACTGTTTTGAGATTTGCAGCAACCTCTCCTAAGTTGCTAGCTTTCATTTTAGACCAAGCATTAGCTATTACACCGGGGAGAGCAGAATGCCTCTCCCACATAATTTCGTATCTTGCACCACTTCTCCATCGTGAGTACGGTTCCTGCGATTCCATCTGGATCAACAACGGTGCATGGTCTGAAACTGGCGACACAAGATGTCGCACCCGAGCGGCTGGGAACAAATCTCTCCATGCCTCATCCGAGCACCCTCGGTCTAACCGTACTTGGACGTTCCTATTACCAAACTGATTGTTATTGTATGTAAAAGGGACTCCCACAAATCCCATATCCATCAACTCGCAGACTTCCAAACAATCCCGAAAAGCCTCCATCTGAGCCGGACTACGCTGTGCGCTTGAGAGATGTTCATGTTGCCACATACATTCATTGAAGTCTCCGCATACGAGCCATGGATCATTTGAGACCCCTCGCAACCTAGTAAGGTGATTCCACATGTTTCTTCTGTTCTCGACCCTAGGTTCTCCATAAACAAATGTAACCCGCCATTGTTTATCTATCCCCGGATCAAATACCTGTACATCTATGAATCTTGCACAAGCCTCCAGAACTGTCACCTGCAGCGTCTCATCCCAAAACAGACCAAGTCCACCTCCTTTCCCAACTGAATCAACACCTCGGAAGCCACGGAGCCCAAGTCTCCATCGCAGTTTCTCTACTTTTACAGCAGCCTGTCTCGTCTCGCAGAGAAAGACGAGTCGGGGTGAATTAGCCCTAACCAGGGCTAGTAAGTCACGAACTGTCCGGCGGTTTCCCACGCCCCGGCAGTTCCAAACAAGATTGTTCATTCCTCCCAGCAGTATTTGCACGTACCAAATCTGATAACCAAAGCCAACCACTCCCGTGAGACCACACACCAGCACAAGGCTATGGTAATCCCAGGATCAGAACAATACTAGAGAGCTTGATGGAACAAGCCGACTAGGAAACAAGACGATACCCTGGTCATGAAGCAACGTTCACGGAGGAGTCGGAGAAAAAACAGCCGAACTGACAGAGCAGACCAGCTGGAGATGATGACGATCCACCTGCCGCACAGCGGAGGGGTCGGACTGGGCAGCGGCGCCGCCGCCGCTGAAGTGGCGGCCGGCGGCGGCCGCAAGACCTAGATCGCATTCCTATCGCCAGACCTAGACCTAGATCGCCTTTCCTATCGGCGACAAGTACACGAGCTGGATTTTTGGAACCATGTTGCTGAACCTTTTCCGGTCAAGGCTAGCTAGCTACGCCAGATTGCTTGGCCGGAAACACATGCATATACTACAACTACGGATAATTGATTTCCTTGATCATCTTCGCTGATGCTTTTGTCCAACAGCTAAACGTCAGTGCTAACGTGCGGGAGGACGAGACATCGGTCCGCACGCCAGCGTCGGCCAGGGCCGCCAGATGGACGAGAAGCTGGATTCCACACCGGGCATGATTGTTGAGCAGCCGTGCAAAAATTCAGTGTACAGTTTTTCTTTTCTCACTGTCCTATGAAGAGATCTATTTGTGTTGCCTCCATTACCATGTATACATTTATTACTGCATGTGATAGGTATTTACAATATGATCCAAAAGAATTACTATGAGATATGCTGCCACATAGGTAAGAACATGCATGTGGATCTGTTCTAATTTATTTGCAATACCTGCATTTTTCGCCAGATGTTTTCTGAATATTGCTCATCCTGACATATTAGAAAAGAATTTGTTGCTTTTGGGCATTCTTGCTTTGTCCACCATACAAAGTACAGGAAGCGAACAAGTGTTGAAGTCAGGTTTATTCACTGATGTGTGGTTGGGACATGTCAAGCAAACATACTATAATGTTCATCTAATGGTCAATTTTATATTTATATTTATATTATTTTTTCTGAAACAAACAAATTATGCAGCGAGATTACATGATGTAGCAAGGAAAACTTACAAGGCGATGCCAAATGTATTTTACATTGCAAATAGTGGACTAATACACTAGCGTAATACAAATGGGATTACAGAATAAAGTTTTTCATGACCGTGTACTTGATATGGCATTTTTGTTGGTATATTAGCTGTTTGCACAAACTTTTGTTCAGCTTCAGAAAAAAATGATAACTAACTACCATATCAAATTCGACCAATTAAGTTTGACCCGAATCATCAATAGGTAATCCGGTGCTTAATCATTTTTTTATCATGGAACAAAACCATTGTAATTCTTGATTTTGTTTTTCCAGGGAAAATCATCAAAATTGTTCATCGACACAGGAATTTGCATGCTATTATGACAAATATGTTTAATTTTTTGTATTACAAGCATTAGTGTATGCTACAGTCCACATGTTGTAGTTTTTCTGTTCCTTTTCGGTCATCCACAATGCTTAGGGACAAGTGAGGTACTCTCAAACTGAATGTTGCTTGGTGTGGTGCTTTATATATAATAAAGTGCGCCGAGAGCCCTTTTCAGTCAAGTCAGGTACTTGAAGTGCTTGAGCCTTAATTAAGAATCGCTGTACTATGTAAATATCTAAAAATACTATAATTCTACATCCCGTGGTAATTTATTTTATTGTAACCGTCATAAATGCTTTTTACTACTTTATTTAGATGTATAATTTTTTCCTTTGATGTACTTTGGGAATTGATGAGTCTTCATGTTACCACTACCTAGGAAAAGGGAAGTACTACATTTCAAAGCCTCAGATCTAATGTTGATTTGTTTTGCTTCTAGAATTATAGATTTATTTTAAGTTGTTAATTCGACATTGCAGTTATGCAATACAATCTTCTATATATAGCATCTGTTGTTAACTGAATTTAATAACGATCCTTCGATGTATATCTTAATGTCAATACTACAATGTCGAACGTTCATGTTGGAGCTTTTGACTTATTGTAAATTTGATAATAGTTCTCTTTTGTAAGTTAGGTACTTTTGGAAATACATCTATGGTTGATTCTTCATCCGTACGGGCTCCGTATGTTAAAACAAGAGAAATTTTTTGAAAATCTTGATGGCTAAAGCTTTTACCACGTAATATAATTGGTTGTTGGTGGTCGACCTCCATGACTCTCATCTAACTTTTACCACGTAATATAATCTTGATGGCTGGCATTTCATTTATGGTTGTGTTCGAATACAAGTACAACTTTAGCGTCCTAACTCGCATCTAACTTTTTTCATACCACTAATCAAGTTTATCATATAAATATCGGTTTTACTAAATCACATCTAGAGGTGCCTTAATTATTGGACATATATGTCCTATGTCATTTACTTTACGCAGATATTCATGTTGGTATACTTTTACATTGACTTTTTGTATTCGATTGAGTCACTTAGATGTGTAATAACTATGACACATCTAGATGTGCCATAGACATGCCCAATAAATATACACCATTGGTAAGTTTTATCACTCTGCGTCTATATTTCTCTATACATGTGTGATTCCACACGGACAAGCTTATTAGATCAGTATAAACATTCCAGCTATTAGGAAATACAATGTAACTAATCCTCGATTAACGTTGTGGCGGAGTGTCATGCTACCATTTTCCTCACCTGCATTAATTCATTTTCATATTAGTTTGACCCACTTTTCCATAATTTCATTCTTAATTTTCACAGACGATTACGGATAACCACATCACAACACTTAAAGAACACAATATACATCAAAAAATTGTGTTCATGCAATTTATCACCTTATTATGGATTATCACCATATTATGGAAGATTGATGGAATCTTATTCATATTTGCTACATATGATGATGACTATTACATGATATTAACAATTTTGAGGACACTTTTTTTCCGTACATATTTTCCAGCCAACCAAAAATGCAAGTAGAAAAAAAAATGTTATTATGAACATTTATGAAGTATAATTCTATACGTACTTCTAGCCCGTGCAGATGCACGGGTTGATGACTAGTTTGTTTAATTAAGAGAGAAATATTGTAACAAATCACAACCAAGGGAAATAACATCACTCTCGCCGGCTGCTTGAGCTCACTGTGCATTACAGAACCCAAGTGATTAACCCCCAGCAACACCCACAAACTTATTTTGAACTAGCACACCAAATAGGCTGTAAATTTTCATAAGAAAGGTTGCATGGCCGTGACAGATTTGGAATCTGACATTTGGGACCCACGAGGAAAAAGTCTATCCAAGGTGGTCTCGACTTAGTCAACAAACGATTCTGCCTACCAGCCATTGGATTGACATCCAACATCGGTCGTGTTTCTTCTATCTCTTGTTTTCTTCCTCCAGCCGCCCAAACCAAACCACCCCGTCGGTCCCGCCTACTCCCACCTCCCACGGCTGGCTACGCCTCCGCCGCCCTACCCCTCAAACGTTGGCTAGTCCATCCCTCTGTTCCCCCACACGTCCTTTTATTCTCTGGCGACGTCAACCCCAACCCGCACCCGCACTCGAACCAGTTGCTCAGACTCCCCTCCGCCTATGACTACACTGCCGCATCTTCCACAGCTCCTGTTCATTCCTGTCCGATGCCTCAGCGTCGTCCTCTAACTTGGTTCGCTTGTCGTGCGCGGTTCGCCGCCGTCTGGCTTTGTCAACGTAGTCAACAACCGAGAGGAATAAGGAGATGACTGTACGTGGAGAGGATGACATTAGGGACCCAGGAGGGTCATGGCAGTACGCAAGCAAGTGCCTCATTATTACAAGCCAAAAAAATGCTTCCTTCTAATGGTTTGACATCTGTGTCCGACGCCATTGTCAACGTAGTCAATAAACGAGAGAATTACACAACGAGCGGCTGACATCAGGAACCCAACAGGTCGTGCCGTTGTTATTTACTAGTTTTAGAGACGGAACAGGGTGCCAACGGGCTGCGCGGGGGCTGTGGCCCGTCTAGCCCATGCTTTTATTTTATGTTTACCACATGATCAACCTAGTTGTTTGTTTTTCTTTTTGAAAATGGCTAGCCCAGTTCTACTTTTTTTAAAGAATACCCAACAAAGGCCTACTTGCTTTTCTCAGCCCTGCTGGGCTACAAATCTTTCA
This sequence comes from Thinopyrum elongatum, assembly GCA_011799875.1. Lineage (NCBI taxonomy): Eukaryota > Viridiplantae > Streptophyta > Magnoliopsida > Poales > Poaceae > Thinopyrum > Thinopyrum elongatum. The sequence goes on from CM022299.1 coordinate 17,092,947, forward strand.
AGAGGAGAGCAATGTATTCGCTTGACCAGAAAATGGGCTATAAGTAGGAAGAAATGGGATGTAAATTTTCAAAACACAGCAAATCGGCAATTAGTTTCAAATGTCCTTTTGTAGGATTTCAAGATTTCAAATTTAATTGTTTTTTTTGCGGGGAAAATTATGTTGGATTTTAAATTGATTTTTTTAAATTAGTTTGAACGTGATTCGAAATTTTGGGATTAAAAATAGTTCGGACTGCACCGAAATATGAAATTTTCTTTGAATTTTTTAACCCTGGTGAGAATATTGGCTATAATGCTAACAAAAAGAATACGGGCTTCAAAAAAATCCTTAAGAATTAGTCAATGGGCTGTAAATTTATTAGAAATAATGGCAGATGGCAGATGGGTTGTATGTTGTTTTTCACATATTTAAGGCTGACTTGTGGGCCTACTGATACGTCTCCAACGTATCTATCATTCATGAAGTAATCATGCCATGTTTATAACAAATTTTTATGGTTTTGGTATGATTTTATTAGAACTAACCCGGACTGACGCTGTTTTCAGCAGAACTACCGTGGTGTCATTTTTTGTGCAGAAATAAAAGTTCTCGGAATGAGCTGAAAATTTACGGAGAATATTTTTGGAAAATATAAAAAATACCAGAGCGAAAAGATAACAGAGAGGAGTCCCGAGGCGACCACAAGGGTGGGAGGCGCGCCCCCTACCTTGCCGCCACCTCATGGACCCCTGATACGTCTCCATCATATCTACTTTTTCAAACTCTTTTGTCCTTGTTTTGGACTCTAATTTGCATGATTTGAATGGAACTAACCCGGACTGACGCTGTTTTCAGCAGAATTGCCATGGTGTTATTTTTGTGCAGAAATAAAAGTTCTCGGAATGACCTGAAACTTTACGGAGAATATTTTTGGAATAAATAAAAAATATTAGCGAAAGAATCAACCGAGGGGGACCCACCACCTATCCACAAGGGTGGGGGGCGCGCCCTACCCCCTCGGCCCGCCCCTTGGCTTGTGGGTCCCACGAAGCTCCACCGACCTCAACTCCAACTCCATATATTCACGTTCGAGGAGAAAAAAAATCAGAGAGAAGGATTCATCGCGTTTTACGATACGGATCCGCCGTCACCTCCTGTTCTTCATCGAGAGGCCAGATCTAGAGTCCATTCGGGGCTCCGGAGAAGGGAAATCGTCGCCATCATCATCACCAACCTTCCTCCATCACCAATTTCATGATGCTCACTGCCATGCGTGAGTAATTTTATCATAGGCTTGCTGGACGGTGATGGGTTGGATGAGATTTATCATGTAATCGAGTTAGTTTTGTTAGGGTTTGATCCCTAGTATCCACTATTTTCTAAGATTGATGTTGCTATGACTTTGCTATGCCCAATGCTTGTCACTAGGGCCCGAGTGCCATGATTTCAGATCTGAACCTATTATGTTTTCATGAATATATATGTGTTCTTGATCCTATCTTGCAAGTTGTAGATACCTATTACGTGTTATGATCCGCATACCCCAAGGTGACAATAATTGGGATTCTTTCCGGTGATTACCGTAATTTGAGGAGTTCATGTATTCACTCAGTGCTGATGCTTTGGTCCGGTTCTCTATTAAAAGGAGGCCTTAATATCCCATAGTTTCCATTAGGACCCCGCTGCCACGGGAGTGTAGGACAAACGATGTCATGCAAGTTCTTTTCCATAAGCACGTATGACTATATTCGGAATACATGCCTACATTATATTGATGAATTGGAGCTAGTTCTGTGTCACCCTAGGTTATAACTGTTGCATGATGAATGACATCCGACATAATTATCCATCATTGATCCATTGCCTATGAGCTTTTCACATATTGATCTTTGCTACGTTACTTTTCCGTTGCCACTGTTACAATTGCTACAAAACTGTTACTGTTACTTTTGCCTCCGTTACCGTTACCTCCATACTACTTTGCTACTAAATACTTTGCTGCAGATATTAAGTCTTTCAGGTGTGGTTGAATTGACAACTCAGCTGCTAATACTTGAGAATATTCTTTGGCTCCCCTTGTGTCGAATCAATAAATTTGGGTTGAATACTCTACCCTCGAAAATTGTTGCGATCCCCTTTACTTGTGGGTTATCAAGACCTTTTTATGGCGCTGTTGCCGGGAGCATAGCTCTATTCTCTGAGTCACTTGTGATTTATATCTGTTGATCACTATGAGGAATTTGAAAGATCAAAGAACCAAGATTTTTCCCTCTGCTACGAGGGGAGGTAAGGAACTGCCATCTAGCTCTGCACTTGATTCACCTTCTGTTTTGAGTAAGCTTGCGACACCTACACCTGCTAGTAATTATGATATGTCGCATGTTATTGATGATGCCACTTCTACTATGCATGATGCTAATGATGATACTACGTACTTCTTTACTTGATAATACTGTGCCACTAGGTGAATTTCTTGATGAACAACTTGCTAGGGTTAGAGAAAATGAAATTACTGAAACTGATGATATTGTTGAAACTGAAGATTATGATTCTCCTCCTAGATATGAATTGCCTGTTGTACCTGAGGGTTATATTATGGATGAAGAAATTGCTAGAGACTTTTTTGCTTGCAATGATAGAGATGATCTTAAGAAACTGTTAGCTAAGCTGAAAGAAAAGTCTTTGAATGCTAGAATGTAATATGATCCTAAGTTTGCTACTTCACCTATCTTTATTACTGATAAGGATTCTGAATTCTCTGTCGATCCTGAGTTAATTACTTTGGTTGAATCTGATCCTTTCTATGGTTATGAATCTGAAACTGTTGTGGCACATCTTACTAAATTGAATGATATAGCCACCCTATTTGCTCATGAGGAAAAAATCCGCTATTACTATATTCTTAAATTGTTTCCTTTCTCGTTAAAGGGTGATGCTAAGTTATGGTTTAATTCTCTTGCTCCTGGTTGTGTGCGTAGTCCCCAGGATATGATATATTACTTCTCTGAAAAATATTTTCCTGCTCATAAGAAACAAGCTGCTTTAAAGGAAATATTTAACTTTGTGCAAATTGAAGAAGAGAGTCTCCCACAAGCTTGGGGGAGGCTTCTCCAATTACTTAATGCTTTGCCTGATCATCCTCTCAAGAAAAATGAAATACTTGATATCTTTTATAATGGACTAACCGATGCTTCCAGAGACCACCTGGATAGTTGTGCTGGTTGTGTTTTCAGGGAACGAACTATTGAGCAAGTTGAATTGCTATTGAATAATATATTGAGTAATGATAATGATTGGACACTTCCTGAACCAACTCCTAAGCCAACTCCAAAGAAAATAGGTATTCTATTTCTTAGTCCTGAAGATATGCAAGAGGCAAAGAAATCTATGAAAGAAAAAGGTATTAAAGCCGAAGATGTTAAGAATTTACCGCCTATTGAAGAAATACATGGTCTTGATAACCCGACATAGGTAGTAGAGGTAAACTCTCTTTATAGATTTGATGAAGGTGATATTCCTCATAATAAGTCTGCTAGTCAATGCTTGGATGAGTTTGATAATTTTATTGTTAAACAAGAAGATTTCAATGCTTATGTTAGTAGACAATTGAAACGAAATGCTCACATGCTTGACCACTTGGGTGATTATATGAGTAGAACTGTTAATGCTCTTAAGCTTATTAGTAAACATGCTTTCATGGTTAGAACTCAAGTAGAACAAGTACTTAAGGCACATGATGATTTGCTTAATGAGTTGAATAGTAAGAACAATGATAATGCTGTTAGGGTTATGACTAGAGGTGGTAAGATGACTCAGGAACCTTTGTATCCTGAGGGCCATCCTAAGAGAGTTGAGCAAGATTCTCAGAGAGTTAATACTGATGCACCTAGTCCTAATAAAAAGAAAAAGAAAACTGATAGGACTTTGCATGCTTCTAGTGAACCTGTTATACATACACCTGAGGGTCCCAATGATATTTCTATTTCTGATGCAGAGACACAATCTGGTGATGAACATGAACCTAGTGATAATGTTAATGATGATGTTCATGTCGATGCTCAACCTAGTAATGATAATGATGTAGAGATTGAACCTGCTATTGATCTTGATAACACACAATCAAAGAATCAACGTTATGATAAGAGAGACTTCGTTGCTAGGAAACATGGTAATGAAAGAGAACCATGGGTTCAGAAACCCATGCCCTTTCCTCCTAAGCCATCCAAGAAAAAGGATGATGAGGATTTTGAGCGCTTTGCTGAAATGATTAGACCTATCTTTTTGCGTATGCATTTAACTGATATGCTTAAAATGCCTCCTTATGCTAAGTATATGAAAAGATATTGTTACAAATAAAAGAAAGATACCAGAAGCTGAAATTTCCACCATGCTTGCTAATTATGCTTTTAAGGGTGGAATACCAAAGAAACTTGGAGATCCAGGAGTACCAACTATACCATGCTCCATTAAAAGAAACTATGTTAAAACTGCTTTATGTGATCTTGGAGCTGGTGATAGTGTTATGCCTTTCTCTTTATATCGTAGACTTGAATTGAATAAGTTGACACCTACTGAAATCTCTTTGCAAATGGCTAATAAATCAACTGCTATACCCATCGGTATTTGTGAGGATGTGTCTGTTGTGGTTGCAAATAGACTTTGTTATTCTTGATATTCCCGAGGACGACAGAATATCGATCATCCTTGGTAGACCCTTTTTGAATACTGCAGGGGCTGTTATTGATTGCAACAAAGGCAATGTCACTTTTCATGTTAATGGTAAGGAGCATACAATACACTTTCCGAAGAAACAACCTCAAGTTCATAGCATCAATTCTATTGAAAATATTTCTACTATTGCTATTGGAGGTTTTAAATTCCCTCTTCCTACTGTCAAAAAGAAATATGATATTCTTATTGTTGGGGACATGCATATCCCCATTGAGGTAACCTAGTGTTATTAAAAAATTCTCCGGTTTCATGTCATTCGGAAGAAGTTTGTTAATAAGACTTGATCAACCTTGTTAATGGATTCCTTTTGATGAGCATGAGATGGTTTAATTTAGAAAGCACAACTTTCTGTACCTACTTTTTACTTTCTGTTATTTAGATTAAATAAAGCAAAAACAGTATTATCTGTCTGTTTTCTGAATTATCCGTGCAATAAAAAATGTCCCAAAAATAAATGTTCTCCAAATGCCCTGAAAATTCAGTATGATTTTTTATAGAATATTTTAGAATTTCTGGCACTGAACATGCACCAGGGAGATGCACCAGTTGGCCATAAGGGTGGAGGGCACGCCCTACCCCCTAGGCGCGCCCTACCCCCCTGGGCGCGCCCCCTGCCTTGTGGGTCCCACGTGGGTCCCCTTCACTTATTCTAGTACCCATCCACTTCGTCTTCCTCCAGAAAAAATCATCCCGTAGCTCAAACCCGTGTTCTTGCTCATCTTGCTGCCATTTTCGATCTCCTTGTGCAAAGCTCCATTTGCAAATCTCTTTTGGGGGATTGTTCTTCGGTATGTGACTCCTCCAATTGTCCAATTAGTTTTTGTTCTAGTGCTTTATTTATTGCAAATTTTTGCTACTGTGGTGACCTTGTTATTGAGCTTGCATGTCAAATTTATATGGTCCAAAGTAGTTTTGATGCATAATATAGCATCTAGATACTTGTAGGAGTAGTTGCTATCAATTTTGTTGAGTTTGGTTCACTTTAATTTTGAGTCACTAAAAATTTCAGAAATTTTTCAGTGGAAGAAAAATGTCTAGGAAAATGTACCAAGGTGGTTCTTCGAGGAAGCAAGCATCGAGGCTCGCGAGACGTGAGCCGGACCTTGAACCACCAAGGGAAGCTCAGGTGCGGCCATATGAATGGCCGTCGGATGAATTCATAGTTCATGCAGGTTTGAAGGATGAGTTTGATGCATACGTACAAAATGCCGGCCTTGATGACTTCTATAGTGACCCGACCTCAAACGGTCAAGTCTCTATGTATCTGTGCCTGTAACACCCCCGGTGATTAGCAACAGTAATCACTTTTGATAATGACATGTTAGCATGATCAACAGTGCATAATCATCATTAGCATCACATTGCATTTCAATTCCTAAGTCAAATTCAAGTTTAAATGAAAGTGGAATATGAAAGTTGTCCAACATAGGAGCTAAAATGTCAGATAAATAACAAATATTCCAGAGGCTATTCTAAAATTGAAACCAACATCATTGGAATTGGATAAGTGACTCGAACAACCTCAAACAGTGGATAAAGGTAATATTTAATAACCATTTATTAAATCTGAAATAAATATGGAATTATGTTTTGCTCAAACTAATTTTAGGTGTTAGGGAATAATGCACTGGTATTTATGAACTAGGTCTCATGGTTTACAAAAACCATTTTGAGGCCTAGCTATACTAGATTGAGAAGAGAATAAAGAAAAGGAAAAAGAAACAGAAAAGGAAAAAAAAAAAGAGCAACACCCCCCCCCCCCGGCCCCCACAATGGGCCGAAGCCCAGCCGGCCGGCCCACCTGCGCCCCCTGACATAAGGCCCCCCCGCCAAACCCTAGCCTCACCGACACCCCACCCCCCCCCCCCCCCCTCTCGTTGCCCCCCCCCCCCCCCCCGATCCAGGGACTGGATCGGGCCGACGCCGCCCGCTTCCGCGCCGTTCGGCCAGCGCCGACGCCGCCGCCACACCGACGTCGCCCCGTCCTCTCCTTTCCCGACCAGCCGCCCAGCGCTCGGTCGCCCCCTCCCTCGACTGGATCTGATCGGGGCAAACCCCCGATCCCGTCCCGTCGCCGCGACGACCTCGCCGCCGCCCGGGAGCCCGCCTCCCCGCCGGCCTGACCTCGTCTCCGTCGCCGTCGTCCCCGTCGACCGCCCCCGACCCCCCGCCTGCCCCGTCCCTACGATCACGGTGAGGCCCCAGGCCTCCCCCTCTCTGCTCCCGCCCTCGCCGCGTGCACCACGCCCCCGCGCGGGCACGACTGGCCACGTCACCGCGCCCGGCCCCTGCTCCTCGCCCGCTCGGTTCCCCTCACCGCGCTTTTCCTTCCCCCGATGCTCTGCTGCAGCTGCTGCTACGGCGCCTGCGCGCCCCCCCCCCATGCTCCTCGCTGCTGCTGCTGCTGCCCTGCTAGGCCTCGCCTCCCTCGCTACCACTCGTCGGAGCCGCCGCGTCGCGCCGTCGCCTCCCGCGCTGTCCCGTTCGCCGCGCCCGAGCCTCGCACCGCGGCCCCGCCTCTGCGTCCACCGCATCGCGCCCGGGCTCGCCAGCTCCATGCGCGCCCGCGCCTCTGGAGCTCCGCGCTCGCCCGCACCTTCACCCCGCCGCCTCCCTTGGCCTTGGCCGCCGGCGCCGGCGTGCGTCGGGCGTGCCCAGCGTCCCGGGGACGCGCCCGCTCGGGCTGCACCCACGCCCGCCCCGTGTGGCTGCATGGGCCACTGACCGGTGGGCCCTGCCCCCCTGTGCCGCTGACAGACGGGGCCCAGCCCCAAAAATGTTTTAGAAAAAAGAAATAAAAATAAATAATTAAAATAATTAATTAATTAATTAGTTAATTAATCCTGATTAGGTTAATCTAATTAACTAATTAGTGTTAATTAAACAGTAATTAGTAATTAACTTAATTAACTGCTGACGTCAGCATAATGTCATGCTGACGTCATCAATCACTGTTTCGGATAATGTTGAATTAAATAATTAATTAAATTTCAGAAATTAATAAAAACTTTAGAAAATCATATTAAATAAACCGTAACTCCGATGAAAATATTTTATACATGAAACTTGCTCAGAACGACGATACGAACCCGGATACGCCCTCTGTATTCCCGTCAGACGTCCGTAACTATAAGAACGTTGAACAATTAGACCGATTTCGATAAATGAATAGTGTCCAACTTTAATTAAATAAATCCAAATAAATTCCTAAATTAACTAAATCGTTTAGTTAGGCAGTAGAACACCCCGGCATATCATTTAGGCATGTCATACATATTGTTTGCATTATTGCCGTGAAATTTATTGTTTCTCTCCCCCTCCTTCTCTCTCGATAGACGCCGAGACCGACGACGCTGCACCAGGTTACGACTACTCTACCGACGAGCAGCCCGTTGACGACCTCCCTCTCTTGCCAGAGCAACCAGGCAAGCCCCCCCCCTTGAGCATTCCAGATATCGCCCATTCTATTCTCCTGCTTGCATTAGATTTCGCTACTGTTAATGTATGCTCCTATTCTGATGCATAGCCTGTTGTTGTAACCTGTTCATTGCTACCTTACCTGCCTATGATAAACTGTTTAGTATAGGTTGGTATGAACCATCTGTGACCCCACCACCTTACTTTGTCGCCCCTGCTTGTTCATCGTTGACTCGATCAACGTGATCGTCGATCAGAGACAGACGCCTCACTTCACACCCCCCTTAGTTGTACGACTCTGTGTAGTAACTATCGAGTGCCGAGGGTGATACCTCGTAACGCACTCCTGATGAATACTCTGCAGCATAGCTGTACGGTCGTGGTCATCGAGGGTGATTCCTCCTTCTCCATGTCCGATACGACTCTGTCGTGCAACCCCTCAGTGTGAACCTCGAGGGTGATACCGCTTACGTTCACCCTGATGATTATGACCACACGGTTACTTGACCTTTTTCACAGGCGGGTCCACCCTGGTGGGTACCCGCTGGGGATCTATGATTTCGGGTGTGCCGGAAGGGCACTCGAGTGTGACATTGTGGCGGAGCATCAGAGACTCTGATTGTCTCCGCTTGATATTAATTGAGCCTATTGGATTTGGGTGTGTGATCTGAGTGGGTCGACGTGCCCTATACGCACTACCACCAAGCGGGATAATGGTTATGGGGCCCTCTGCGATGTACGTTTCTCCGAAAGCTTATCAGACGTCACGATTCACCGTGCGGGCTGATCGTCGGGATTGGGCTGGATACTTCACTGGCGAGTTCAGTGTCGCGCCTGCACCCCGGCCAGCCACGCAACGCGCAGGGTGCCCAGGGCGATGGCCCGAGACCCCTGGGTGCATAGGTTAGTCCGGCGTGCTGACCTCTCTGCTGAGCCTAGGTAGAGCGCTGCTTCGTGTTGATCTTCCGAGGACGGGCATTACCCAGCAAGTATGTCCGGCCAGAGTTGATCGAGCGTGTTGGGTAACAGTAGTGCACCCCTGCAGGGATGAATCTTCTATCGATAGCCGGTCCTACGATAAAGGACGCTCAGTTTGTGTATCCCGATCTACTACTTAAACTGGATACTTGTTACTTAATTGAAGCTTCGGGATTACTTTCTTGCTGGGAGTCGAGGAAGGATCTTTGAGCTGTACTTCAACATGTTTGCTAAATAAAATGCTATTCTACTCTCTTCTACTGCTGCAAGATGATGGCTTTGAGAAGATGTTTGAAGATGCTAGTCTTCGATAGGACTAGGCCTTTCTCTCTATTCTGGCATTTCTGCAGCCCAGTCCACATATACAGCCTTTTCTCCATTGATAATGTTGCATATGTAGTATAGATCCTTGCTTGCTGAGTACTTCGGATGAGTACTCACGGTTGCTTTATTTTCTCTTTTCCCCCATATACCCCCACCTTGATGATACACCAGACGATGGAGTCCAGGAGCCAGACACCACCACCGGAGCCTACTACCAGGCGGGTCCAGAGGGCACGTACTACTGGATCGAGCCAGCTGACCAGGAGTAGGATCGGAGGCTCCCAGGCAGGAGGCCAACGCCTTTCGATCTAGTGTCGCTGTTTGTGCTAGCCTTCTTAAGGCAGAACTTGTCTAACTATGTCTGTACCCAGATATTATTTGTATGACTGACTTGTGTATTCGGATCTTCGGATCCCTGGTCTGTAATATTGTGGACCTCCGTTTATTTGTGTTTAGAGTTGTGTTGTGATATCTTCCCGTGAGTCCCTGGGCTTGATCGTACACGTTTGCGTGTATGACTAGTGTACGATTGAACCGGGGGCGTCACAAGTTGGTATCAGAGCCGACTGCCTGTAGGAAGCCCCCCTCCAAATTCCTTGGCCGAAGTTGAGTCTAGAAACCGAGAAACTAAATTACTAACTTGGCTGTGAGGCTTACGGGCCCACGTCGCCAACTGGGTGGTATTAGGATCTTTTATTCCTCGTCTATACTCTGGGACTCTAATATCTCTTCTATTCGGGTTAAATAAAGTTTACTAACGCCGACACTTAGGATCTCGTAAATCCCGTCTACCCGGAGAGCTAGATATCTGTGCGATTTCCCTGTCATTGATCTGATTAGTCTGATAATCATTTTCCTTTCCATTGTTTTGTTTAACCTTTCTCTCCGAGTTGTGTTAAACTTCTCATTGTCATTTGACAAATCTGAATTTCCTCTGTTTCAGATGGACCGTTTGTTTCCACCGCGTCCTATGACACAGCTTGTGCTTCGCACTTGGGCTCGTAATACCCCTGGGTTTCCAGCTGTCCTGATCGCTCTCTTGACCAGACTTGGCTACCGCTGGTACCCTGAGTACATGGTTTACGAGGATTACCGCGAGTTTAATCAGGAACAGTACTATGCTGAAGTTCGGATTTATGATCAGCAGAACAACTCAGACACCGAGTTACACCTTTTTCACGGATTAGGCGTGACGATTGAGATGGCAGTACATGATGCCGCCTACTCTGCTGTCGCACGTCTTCGAGGACAGTTCAGTGATATCTTGGATGACTCTGAGTTCCGATACATTCCGTATGCCCCTGCTGGAGATGCTACCGGATACTACACAGCTATCTGTGCCCCGTACGAGCCTCGCCGATATGACCACCGCGTTCTGATTCAGTGCACTCAGGCTCTTGATCGCACTGTACGGGCTCTTGCCGTCGAGTTGGTTGCCACTCGAGCACGTCTCTACGATGCTATGACGCAGTTGATGCCCGCTGTTCATGCAGGGATACATCCGGAGCACATCCTTTACCCGCGCAGGACTCAGATGTATGCTGGTATTGACTGGCCTGCTGTTGGAGGTCACACACCTACACGTGGACCTCTTCTTACAGTTCGAGACCGGGTTCTGCATCAGAGTGCACATGGAGCACAGGATCCTTCCGCGACGAATGTTCGTCGTCCGCACTCGCAGTTACCCCGTTACAGTGGTTTTCTCCGACATTGATGTAGCCTTTGCTATGTCTCGTTGTGTACTTCCTTACCGCGTGCCTGCGCGCCGCCTAGTATGTCTAGCTTTTAATTTGCCCTGTTATGCTGTCCGCATGTACCCGACTTTGTGTATGGATCTGTATGTCTTAATCGACTACTGTTATGTATCTATTACACTGCTTAAAGTATTGTCGTGTTACATCATACTTGTCGCTAAACACTCGCAATTGCTTTTTCTAAACTACCCCCTGTTGATACGTAGCAGGATGGTTAGACCAGGTGGTCGTGGTCGTGGTCGTGCCCCTGAACGTCCACCACCACCAGACTATATGGCGGCTATGATGCAACAGTTTGAGCTTAATCGCCAGTTCATGGTTGGAATCATGGCTCAGTTTCCGCATCAGAACAACCAGAACCAGAACCCAGCTTCAATAACTTTGACAGAGTTTACGCGACTCAACCCAACGCAGTTTCGCAACTCTGACAAGCCCCTGGATGCCGATGACTGGCTCCGCGACATCACTCACGAGATGGAGTCTGCTAATGTCGCCCCCGCCAACTTTGTCACCTTCGCGGCCTTTTTCTTAAAGGGCCCCGCTGCTCAATGGTGGGACACACACAAGCGTACTCTGCCTGTTGGAACAGTCATCACCTGGTATGAGTTCCAGGCTGCTTTCCGTACACGTTACATCCCTCAAGCAATTATGGAACGCATGAAGACCCAGTTCCGTAACCTCACTCAGGGCAATAAAACCGTCGAAGCTTATCAGCGGGAATTTCTTGATCTCTCCCGCTATGCTGAAGAAGACATCGCCACAGATGCTCGCAGACAGGAGAAGTTCCGTAATGGACTACACCCTGACCTCAAGCTTGCACTAGCTGCTCAAGACATCAATGACTTCTCAACTCTAGTGAACAAGGCTATTCTTGTTGAGACCGCTCAGATGGAACACAAGGACTCGCAGAAGCGCTATCGTGATGCTGGCTCATCTTCGGGCTCAGCACCGAAGCGTAGAGTTTGGATTCCCAACAACGCGTTCCGTCCCAATACCTCTGCGCCAAAGAACAATGCTGCACCACGTCTGCCTCCTCCACCACCGAGGCCGTCAAAGGCTGAAGCTATTCAGAACAATGCCCCTCTTCGTCCTGAAGATGGTTTGTGTTTCAAGTCCCGCAAACCAGGCCACCAGGCTAAAGACTGCCGCCAGACTCAGAATCAGTTAGATTTTCCTTGTGCTGGCCGTGGATATGGCCGTGGCAACAATCAGACCCGCAACTATAATACTGGGTCTGCTTCACGTGGTCGTGGTCAGGCTTACAACATTGACATTGAAGAAGTCCAGGATCAACCTGCTACTGTGATGGGTACCCTTCTTGTTGACTCAGTACCTGCTTCTGTATTATTTGATTCAGGAGCATCGCATTCATTCATGTCTGAAGCATTTGCATTATCTCATGACATTGCATTCGAAAAGATGAACCTGCCAATAGTTGTCCGTACCCCTGGAGGCCAATGTCAAACCACTATGATGGCACATAATGTCCCTGTTGAAATCGAGGAATTTGAATTCCTAGTTTCCCCTATTATCCTGAAGTCTTCCACCATAGACCTCATACTCGGAATGGATTGGTTGAAAGCTCACATTGCTTCGATCAATTGTGCCACTAAAGTCGTCCAACTTCTTCACCCCACCGATGAGATAGTGAACTATACCGCCCGCATTACTCGAGACGCTGAAGCTCAGATATATGTTATGAATGCTTTGAACGCCTCACCTCTGGAAGGGATCGAGAACGTACCTGTCGTTCGAGATTTTCCAGACGTCTTTCCAGAAGAACTTCCAGGCATACCCCCGGCTAGAGCTGTCGAGTTCGTCATCGACTTGAAGCCTGGCACCGTCCCTATTGCCAAGCGACCTTATAAGATGCCTCCGCATCATCTACTCGAGCCTAAGGAAGAAATCGACAAGTCACTTAAGAGTGGTTTCATCCGCCCCAGTTCCTCTGCTTGGGGAGCACCTTCACTCTTCGTTAAGAAGAAGGATGGAACTAACCGATTGGTTCAGGATTACCGGCCGATTAACCAAGCCACAATCCAGAATAAATACCCACTGCCCCGTATCAATGATCTTTATGATCAACTTGCCGGATCATCGGTGTTCTCTAAACTCGACTTGAGGTTGGGTTATCACCAGATCCGTGTCCGTGAAGAGGACATTCCCAAGACTGCATTCGTCACTCGTTATGGCTCCTATGAATACACCGTCATGTCATTTGGCCTAACGAATGCCCCAGCCACGTTCTCCCGTCTGATGAATTATATATTCATGGATTACCTCGACAAATTCGTCGTGGTATATCTAGATGATATTCTGGTCTATTCTAAGAATAAAGAGGAACATGCTGAACATCTCTGCCTTGTTCTAGAAAGGCTCCGAGAACACCAGTTGTATGCCAAGTATTCCAAATGCGAATTTTGGCTTCCTGAAGTAACTTACCTTGGACATGTGATTTCCAAGGATGGGATTGCTGTTAACCCCGAACGAGTTCAGGCTATTCTCGACTGGACTCCCCCAAAGAATGTTAAGCAAGTCAGAAGTTTTCTCGGACTCGCTAGTTATTGCCGTCGATTCGTTGAGAACTTTTCCAAGATTGCAAAACCATTGACATATCTGCTTCACAAAGGTGTTAAATTTGAGTGGACAGAAAAATGTCAAGAAAGCTTTCATACACTAAAAGATAAATTGACATCTGCCCCAGTACTAGCACCCCCGGATTCCCAAAAGGATTTCGTGATATACTGTGATGCATCTCGTCAAGGATTAGGCTGTGTCCTAATGCAAGAGCGCAAAGTGATTGCTTATGCCTCCCGACAATTGCGTCCTCATGAAGAGAATTATCCCGTGCATGATCTTGAACTTTCTGCGGTTATCTATGCCTTGAAGCTATGGCGACATTACCTTCTCGGTAACCGTTGCGAGATATACACGGATCACCAAAGCTTGAAGTATCTATATACTCAACCAGATCTGAACCTTCGCCAACAAAGATGGCTCGAAACAATTGCCGATTATGATATGAATATTTCATATACCCCCGGCAAGGCTAATGTAATGGCCGATGCTTTGAGTCGCAAGTCCTATAGTAACAATCTTATGGTTCAAGAAACACAACCTCTTCTCCATGAAGAGCTTTGCAAATTGAACCTCCATATTGTTCCACAGGGTTATCTCAATACCCTGGTTGTCGAACCAGATTTAGAACACGGCATTAAGGTTATGCAAAGGTATGACACTAAAGTTGAAAAGATCAAGCGATACCTCGAGAAAGGAAAGCCGTCGGAATTCCATCTTGATGCAGATGGAATCCTATTTTTCCAACACCGTCTCTTCGTACCCAAGTTCAAGAATGAGAGGGAAAACGTTATGAAGGAAGCTCATGACACTCCCTTGTCCATTCACCCTGGTAGCACAAAGATGTACCGTGACATTTGTCAAAGATTCTGGTGGCCTAATATGAAGCGAGACATTGCTCGTTATGTTTCTGAGTGTGACATTTGCCGTCGCATTAAAGTAGAACATCAAAGGCCTGCTGGAACTCTGCAACCCATGGAAATTCCTGAATGGAAATGGGACAAGGTCCAAATGGATTTCATTACTGGTTTTCCCAGATCTCAGAAGGGTCATGATGCTATTTTTGTCGTCATTGACCGATTCTCCAAGGTTGCTCACTTTCTGCCTGTTAAAGAGACAATCACTGCTAGCCAGTTAGCAGACTTGTATGTTTCCCGGATTGTGTCACTCCACGGTGTTCCGTTGGAGATCAGTTCTGATCGTGGCAGCCTCTTCACCTCCAGATTCTGGAATAGTTTCCAAGAAGCTATGGGAACTCATCTGTCTTTCAGCACCGCTTTTCACCCTCAGTCACAGGGTCAAGTTGAACGAGTTAATCAAGTGCCCGAAGATATGCTTCGAGCTTGCGTCATCGCCTTCGGTAAGAAATGGGAGGAATCTCTCCCGTATGCCGAATTCTCTTACAATAATAGCTATCAAGCTAGTCTGAAGATGGCACCGTTTGAAGTTCTATACGGTCGTAAGTGTCGAACCCCTCTGAATTGGTCAGAAACTGGGGAACGCTCACTCGTCGGACCGGACATTATTCGGCAGGCTGAAGAACAAGTCCGCATTGTTCGTGAACATTTGAAATCTGCTCAGTCTCGTCAGAAGAGCAACTATGACCGAAAGCACCAGGAAATAGTCTATCAACCTGGCGAGCAAGCTTACCTCCGCGTCACTCCGTTGAAAGGCACTCATCGGTTCGGAATCAAAGGCAAGTTAGCCCCTCGCTACATTGGCCCGTTCCGTATTCTTGCCCGTCGAGGAGAAGTGGCATATCAGTTGCAATTGCCGCCAAATCTGTCACAAGTACATGATGTCTTTCATGTATCCCAACTCCGCCGCTGCTTCAAGGATCCTATTCGAGCTGTGGATCATGAAGTGCTTGAATTACGGGAAGATCTGTCTTATCCAGAACATCCCATCCGTATTCTTGATCAAGCTGAGCGTCGAACACGTCAAAAGTCAATCAAGTTCCTCAAGGTTCAGTGGTCAAATCATTCTGAAGATGAAGCCACTTGGGAACGCGAGGATCGTCTTCGCGAAGAATACCCCTCTTTCTTTCAGTCTTCCTCTTAATTCTCGGGACGAGAATTCTTAATAGATGAGGAGAATTGTAACACCCCCGGTGATTAGCAACAGTAATCACTTTTGATAATGACATGTTAGCATGATCAACAGTGCATAGTCATCATTAGCATCACATTGCATTTCAACTCCTAAGTCAAATTCAAGTTTAAATGAAAGTGGAATATGAAAGTTGTCCAACATAGGAGCTAAAATGTCAGATAAATAACAAATATTCCAGAGGCTATTCTAAAATTGAAACCAACATCATTGGAATTGGATAAGTGACTCGAACAACCTCAAACAGTGGATAAAGGTAATATTTAATAACCATTTATTAAATCTGAAATAAATATGGAATTATGTTTTGCTCAAACTAATTTTAGGTGTTAGGGAATAATGCACTGGTATTTATGAACTAGGTCTCATGTTTTACAAAAACCATTTTGAGGCCTAGCTATTTACTAGATTGAGAAGAGAATAAAGAAAAGGAAAAAGAAACAGAAAAGGAAAAAAAAAAAAGAGCAAACAACCCCCCCCCCGGCCCAACTGGGCCGAAGCCCAGCCGGCCGGCCCACCTGCGCCCCCTGCTATAAGGCCCCCCGGCCAAACCTAGCCCACCGACACCCCACCCCCCCTCCTCACTCGTTCGCCCCCCCCCCCGATCCAGGAACTGGATCGGGCCGACGCCGCCCCGCTCCCGCGCCGTTCGGCCAGCGCCGACGCCGCCGCCACACCGACGTCGCCCCGTCCTCCTCCTTTCCCACCAGCCGCCCAGCGCTCGGTCGCCCCCTCCTCGACTGGATCTGGATGGGGCAAAACCCCGATCCCGTCGCCCGTCGCCGCGACGACCTCGCCGCCGCCCGGAAGGGGCCCGCGCCTCCCCGCCGGCCTGCACCTCGTCTCCGTCGCCGTCGTCCCCGTCGACCGCCCCGACCCCCCCGCTGCCCCGTCCCTACGATCACGGTGAGGCCCCAGGCCTCCCCCTCTCTGCTCCCGCACCTCGCCGCGCGCACCACGCCCCCGCGCGCGCCGCCACGACCTGGCCACGCTCACCGCGCCTGGCCCCTGCTCCTCGCCCCGCTCCGGTTCCCCTCACCCCGCGCTTCTCCTTCCCCCGGTGCTCTGCTGCAGCTGCTGCTACGGCGCCTCGCCGCGCCCCCCCCATGCTCCTCGCTGCTGCTGCTGCTGCCCTGCTAGGCCTCGCCTCCCTCGCTACCACTCGTCGGAGCCGCCGCGTCGCGCCGTCCCGCCTCCCGCGCTGTCCCGTTCGCCGCGCCCGAGCCTCGCACCGCGGCCCCGCCTCTGCGTCCACCGCATCGCGCCCGGGCTCGCCAGCTCCATGCGCGCCCGCGCCTCTGGAGCTCCGCGCTCGCCCGCACCTTCACCCCGCCGCCTCCCTTGGCCTTGGCCGCCGGCGCCGGCGTGCGTCGGGCGTGCCCAGCGTCCCGGGGACGCGCCCGCTCGGGCTGCGCCCACGTCCGCCCCGTGTGGCAGCATGGGCCACTGACCGGTGGGCCCTGCCCCCCTGTGCCGCTGACAGACGGGGCCCAGCCCCAAAAATGTTTTAGAAAAAAGAAATAAAAGTAAATAATTAAAATAAATAATTAATTAATTAGTTAATTAATTAGTTAATTAATCCTGATTAGGTTAATCTAATTAACTAATTAGTGTTAATTAAACAGTAATTAGTAATTAACTTAATTAACTGCTGACGTCAGCATGATGTCATGCTGACGTCATCAATCACTGTTTCGGATAATGTTGAATTAAATAATTAATTAAATTTCAGAAATTAATAAAAACTTTAGAAAATCATATTAAATAAACCGTAACTCCGATGAAAATATTTTATACATGAAACTTGCTCAGAACGACGATACGAACCCGGATACGCCCTCTGTATTCCCGTCAGACGTCCGTAACTATAAGAACGTTGAACAATTAGACCGATTTCGATAAATGAATAGTGTCCAACTTTAATTAAATAAATCCAAATAAATTCCTAAATTAACTAAATCGTTTAGTTAGGCAGTAGAACACCCCGGCATATCATTTAGGCATGTCATACATATTGTTTGCATTATTGCCGTGAAATTTATTGTTTCTCTCCCCCTCCTTCTCTCTCGATAGACGCCGAGACCGACGACGCTGCACCAGGTTACGACTACTCTACCGACGAGCAGCCCGTTGACGACCTCCCTCTCTTGCCAGAGCAACCAGGCAAGCCCCCCCCTTGAGCATTCCAGATATCGCCCATTCTATTCTCCTGCTTGCATTAGATTTCGCTATTGTTAATGTATGCTCCTATTCTGATGCATAGCCTGCTGTTGTAACCTGTTCATTGCTACCTTACCTGCCTATGATAAACTGTTTAGTATAGGTTGGTATGAACCATCTGTGACCCCACCACCTTACTTTGTCGCCCCTGCTTGTTCATCGACGACTCGATCAACGTGATCGTCGATCAGAGACAGACGCCTCACTTCACACCCCCCTTAGTTGTACGACTCTGCGTAGTAACTATCGAGTGCCGAGGGTGATACCTCGTAACGCACTCCTGATGAATACTCTGCAGCATAGCTGTACGGTCGTGGTCATCGAGGGTGATTCCTCCTTCTCCATGTCCGATACGACTCTGTCGTGCAACCCCTCAGTGTGAACCTCGAGGGTGATACCTCTTACGTTCACCCTGATGATTATGACCACACGGTTACTTGACCTTTTTCACAGGCGGGTCCACCCTGGTGGGTACCCACTGGGGATCTATGATTTCGGGTGTGCCGGAAGGGCACTCGAGTGTGACATTGTGGCGGAGCATCAGAGACTCTGATTGTCTCCGCTTGATATTAATTGAGCCTATTGGATTTGGGTGTGTGATCTGAGTGGGTCGACGTGCCCTATACGCACTACCACCACGCGGGATAATGGTTATGGGGCCCTCTGCGATGTACGTTTCTCCGAAAGCTTATCAGACGTCACGATTCACCGTGCGGGCTGATCGTCGGGATTGGGCTGGATACTTCACTGGCGAGTTCAGTGTCGCGCCTGCACCCCGGCCAGCCACGCAACGCGCAGGGTGCCCAGGGCGATGGCCCGAGACCCCTGGGTGCATAGGTTAGTCCGGCGTGCTGACCTCTCTGCTGAGCCTAGGTAGAGCGCTGCTTCGTGTTGATCTTCCGAGGACGGGCATTACCCAGCAAGTATGTCCGGCCAGAGTTGATCGAGCGTGTTGGGTAACAGTAGTGCACCCCTGCAGGGATGAATCTTCTATCGATAGCCGGTCCTACGGTAAAGGACGCTCAGTTTGTGTATCCCGATCGACTACTTAAACTGGATACTTGTACTTAATTGAAGCTTCGGGATTACTTTCTCGCTGGGAGTCGAGGAAGGATCTTTGAGCTGTACTTCAACATGTTTGCTAAATAAAATGCTATTCTACTCTCTTCTACTGCTGCAAGATGATGGCTTTGAGAAGATGTTTGAAGATGCTAGTCTTCGATAGGACTAGGCCTTTCTCTCTATTCTGGCATTTCTGCAGCCCAGTCCACATATACAGCCTTTTCTCCATTGATAATGTTGCATATGTAGTATAGATCCTTGCTTGCTGAGTACTTCGGATGAGTACTCACGGTTGCTTTATTTTCTCTTTTCCCCCATATACCCCCACCTTGATGATACACCAGACGATGGAGTCCAGGAGCCAGACGCCACCACCGGAGCCTACTACCAGGCGGGTCCAGAGGGCACGTACTACTGGATCGAGCCAGCTGACCAGGAGTAGGATCGGAGGCTCCCAGGCAGGAGGCCAACGCCTTTCGATCTAGTGTCGCTATTTGTGCTAGCCTTCTTAAGGCAGAACTTGTCTAACTATGTCTGTACCCAGATATTATTTGTATGACTGACTTGTGTATTCGGATCTTCGGATCCCTGGTCTGTAATATTGTGGACCTCCGTTTATTTGTGTTTAGAGTTGTGTTGTGATATCTTCCCGTGAGTCCCTGCGCTTGATCGTACACGTTTGCGTGTATGACTAGTGTACGATTGAACCGGGGGCGTCACAGTGCCATCCCTGGATCAGTATGCTGGCACACACAGTACATCAATGTATATATCAAAGTGCAATCACATGTATAAATAATGTAAGACTGATATATACCTCATAAGTTTCAACGGAAACAATCAATTGGGCGTGGAGTCCCATCAACGCCATCGGCAAGTTGAGTGTAGACCATATCCCTATACCGTACTCTTACTCGTCGGAAGAAATATCTACAACATGATACGTTGCAGCCGTGTAGGTCAGTACATTGAATGTACTGGCAAGATCACAGATAAGAGAAACAGATGATAAAACTATTCTATATGCAATATGGCTTTGTGGCTCTGGGTCTGAGGGTTTTTTTTGTGTGCATAAAATCTGGTTTTATTTTCCCTACAACAAAGGAATATCAGGAGTCTTCACTATGGAGTTATCTACTATGACATGGTTCCGCCAACCGATGTCTCATTGCCCAAATCTTCATAAGTTGCCCACAATTAAGTTTTCGATCTGGTGTTGAGAGTTCCGAGATAGATCCAAGTCCAGAGGCTCAAGTTGTCCGTAACCGGGGACACGGCTAATCGATTAGGTTTTAACCCTCTGCAGAGGTTTGTACACTTTACCCGCAAGATTCGATCCCTCTTTTTACGTTCTCGCACTTCAGGGTGTTTGAGAACAAGACGATCGAAACATGGTCTTCCGAAGAGTTCCCCTAACCACTGTCCGGTGCTCATCCAATCCTACCATAGTTCTACATCTGCTAGCACCATCCCAGCCATAATCACAACTAAGGTCAACCAAGCCAGAGCCCATAATGACTTGCGGTTGCACAGGTAAGCTTCCGGGCATGAAGTATTCTTCCGTCTCTTTGAGTCTGGGTGAAGCTTTTCGCAAGATGTCATGGCGCTTCTCCATGCATCCCGGCCATCCATTGGTTGCTCCAGGGTGCCCATCAAATCCGTCCTTCACCCAGTAGTGTGTATTGAATTCTTGTCTTGAGTCTTGAAATCTTGAGGTCTTGAAGTCTTGAGGCCTTGAAGATGCAGTCCTTGCAGATGCCATCATGGGGTTGTCGTCATTGATGTAGAGGGTCCTTCATACTCACACCACTCCCAAGCACTCATACCAACCTCGTCTACTATAGCGTAGCATTAAAATAAATAACGTCCTGGGCTTGGTAACAAGGTGATGGGTTCCTACCTCATGCATACTACTCAACTACAAGGATTCAATATCACTACTGGAGGGATTGGTGCAAAGATGACACTAAATGCAATAAAAACATAGGTATGAAAAGCATGGTCAAAGTGAACTTGCCTGGTATTACTTGATGAAGATAATAACGCTCTCAGAATAAAGACTTGGTAGAACTATTCGTCACTCCGTTGAAAATCTATATTAAACAGACATAGCATTCATATAAGCAAACATACTAACAAGAAATTCTAACACTCATAATAAAATCAACACATAAAAGCAACAAAGAAATCCATAAGAAAACCAAATAGAAACCTAAAGAAATTTCAAGGAAAACTACAAGGAAATTATGTAGTTTTTTTTTACTACAACCAACACAAAGTAGTTTTTTTTGACCCAATTAGACTTAACAGCAAATAAAAATACTAAACTAAAAAATTAACAAGAAAAGAAAAATGTAAAACAACTATTTTAGCAGAAAGTATTTTCATAAACTTTCGTAGCAAAAGAAACAAATAAAAAAGATTTATAAAACTCTAACTATGTCCTATACAAGTTTTCATAAAACATAACAAAAAATAGTTTTTTTTTTAATAAGAATAAAATGTCTTATTAAATAACAGAAACAAAACTAAATTTTGTCAAAAGTGACAAAAAGAAATAATTTAAAAACAATTAAAACATAAAAAAATACTAAAACAAAACTAGAACTAAAACAGTACGTTTTACCTAAAACTCTAATTTAAAATAAACTAAAAATAAATCACTACATGCTACTGGATAGACAAAACCATGACAAAATAATAGGAAAAAGAATCAATCAAAAATATTTTATAAAACTCAAGATACGGCCAAATTAGTGATTTGAACAAATTTCGTCAAACTCAAATTTAAACTACTCAATTTTGAAAACTAATGGCACAAACAGAAACTTCATAAAAATTTTAAACTACAGCAAAAAGAATCACTCAATTTTGATCTAAAACATAAAAGATATTGATTTTCTAAAAACAGAACTATTCTATTTTTGAAACAGAAACAAAATAAAATAAAATAAGACAAAACGGGCAAGTGCTATGTGGCCTATTGCTATTGGGCCAGAACGTGGGCGTTCGGTAACTAAACTGCACCCGGCCGATACTTAACAAAACCGCACGTGCTAGTTAAAGAAAAACCGACCGGCTAAACCGATTAGATCTAAACCGTAAATAAACCGAAGCTAAACCGATCTAGTAAAAAAACAAACCGTTCAGATTAGATCTAATCTAGGGCGTTTATTTTAGATCGGACGGTGGAGGGAGAGGCGAGAGCTTACCGCGGCGGCGAACGAGCTCCGGCGAGATGCTCCGGCTTCGGTGGTTGACGGGGACGGTGCTTCGGTCATCGGTGAGCTCGGTGAACTCATCGGGAGGATGCTGCGGGCGAAGGCGATCACGGTGGTGGCCTCGATGGAGCTCGGGGATGTCGGAGGAGGACGGCGGTGAGGTCGAGGCGGCGATGGCGTTCGGGCGTCGGCGGATGACGGCGCTCCGGTGGGTTTCGGGCTCGGGCGTGGGCACGGGGAAATGCGGAAGAGCTAGGGGGTTACGGTGGTGAGCTCAGGGACGACGGGATGGTTGGTGGAGGTTGAGGGAGTTGCAATGGCGCGGCGGGTGTCTCGGACTCCGGCGAGCGATTCCGGAGTCGAGAGGGGGTCGAGGTTAGGGCTTTATTGCGGAAACGGGCGAGGGAGGAGGTTATATATAGGGGGGTGCTTGGAGGAGGGGTTGGATCGGGGATACGCGATCCCGAGAAGATCGGGCGCGGCGGCGTCGGCGTGCTCCGGCCAATTCTTACGGGAGGAGGAAGACGAGGTGGGGCCCGCCTCGCAGTGTCGGTGAGAGCGAGATAGAGGTGGCGGGTGGCCGATTGGTTGGGGATTCGGGCGCGGGCTCTGCTGGGCCAGCCTGGCGCGTAGGTGGGCCGAGGGAGAGAGAGAGAGAGAGAGAGCAGTGCTGGGCTTCGGCCTAGCACTGTCCGAAAAGATTTGTTTGTTTTTTGACACAAAGAAAAAGAAAACAAACAGAATAAAAATAAAAAATATTATATAGGCATATAATATACCAAAATTTGCACAAAAATATTTCCTACAACATGAACTATTTTTCAGGTTCAAATAAAATAAAATAAAAATCAAATAAAGCAAATAGTGCTACTGTTGCATTAAAACCCAATAAAAATCATTTTTAAAATACCAAAATTGTTTCAAATTTATTTTTCTCCATTTTTATTTTGTAGGGAATCATTTTACCCTAATTTCCGTATATTTTATTTTTGGAGAAAATAATTTGAATAAAACCCAAATAACTCTTAAATGGTTTTGAATTTGAATTTCAAACCACTTTTAAACCTTTCTGTTTTTCCTTATTCAAATGTATTTCAAATTTTCCCTGGTTTGGAGTGTCATATTGCTCCTCTCTTTATTTTGAAATTGGTCAGAGGAATTTGAAATTATTCAAAATGGAAAGGATTCCAAATGGAATTCAAAATGGTTTAACTCCCCACTCTCTTTCATTTAAATTTGGAGAAGTCATTTAATCTCCTCTCTTGAGAGTCCTTGAGTGGCATGATGTTTGAATTAATTTCAAATGAAGTTTCAAATCATTTCAAATGGAAACACTTTTGGGAAAGTCCTTTTATTCCCTCTCATTAAACTTTCAAAAGTTTCAAATTTCACTCACTTTCAGTCAATCAACCAGACAACCAAACATATATTTAATTAATTAATATAACATTCCAAAATTTAGAATTTTGGAATGTTACAACTTCGTGTCAGATAAGTGCCGACAATACAACTACCTCACCGATTCCTTTGTGCGGAGGTTTGAATTTTCATCTAAGCGCAATATCCATACTGTTTTATTTGATCTTTATGATGAATCATATACCATGGACCTTGAGGATTTTAATACTGCTTGCAAAATCCCACAATGGGGCCTTCTTAGTGAGCCTCACAAAGCTGAATACAATGATTTCCTTGCTAGTATCACTGTGGGAGAAACTAGAAATATTACACAAGCTACCATAGGGAGCATTCACTTTCCTGTCATACATTATTTTGCTCTCTTTATAGGTAGATGCATTAATGGTAAGCATGAGCATTGCCACCTTTGCGTTCCAGATCTAAGTGTCCTCAAGTGCGCGGTGTTAGGTGATAAGCGTTATAACTTGGGGGTTATTATTGCAAGGAGGTTACATCTTAATGCTAAAGATGGAGATTTATTTTGTGGGATTTATGCAACTCGTTTAGCTAATTATCTTGGTGTACCCATAAGAGGGAATGACATTGAGTTGCCACCTGCTTTTCTAGATTATGATGCTATGGTACGCTACCAGTTTCTTGGGAGGAATGAACAGTCCCTCCAGTACCGACTAATCTTTGACAAATGGCGTGCTGTCCATTTTTCCCTTCCTACTCCTGCCTTCTTTAACTTTTAGGTAAATGGGAGATATTTTATAACTAGAGAGGAGGTGAACGAGTATGAGAGAGCAGCGGAGGCCGCTCGCCTCCAAGAAGCAGCTAGCCAAGCGGTAGCTGCCGTAGCACAGTACAACCCCAACTATGATTTCGGATACAATCCGGGCTAGTCGTGGCCCTAGACCAACTTAGGCCAAAAGCTTAAGCTTGGGGGAGTACGTATTTCTCACCGACATTACATTCATGTTCACACACTCATTCCAGTTGTCGGTGTTCATACTTTTTTATTGTATTATCCATGTTAGTTTACTTTCTTTTTCCCGCTTTCTTCTTGTGAGTTTGAAAAACTTTGAGAAAAACCAAAAAAAATTAGTTGTAGCTTCTATTTAGTTTCCTTTGCATGTTTATGTAGTAGTACTATTAAAGAAAACCCAAAAAGATTTCTTGTTCTTCTTTTGCTTGTTGGGAGCTTTCCCATGTAAATAGTTTTTCTCGTTCTTGTTTTACTTTCTTCAGAAAAACAAAATCTCAAAAAAATATTTCAGTGTGTTTCTTTGAAATTATTTTTCCTTTCTTTGGGGGTCGAGAGGAGAAGACCACGATGAAAATGTTGAGTGGCTCTCATATGCATTATTGTTGATCTAACAAAGAGCCCATATAACCTTGTCTTCTCCTTTGAATAAATGTTTGCAGATTCCAGCTTAGTCCAATGCACGTGCACTATTATTATTATCCACACCGTTCGGGCGTGCAAGTGGAAGGCAATAATGACGATATATGATGAGATGATTGAGATGGAGAAAAGCTGGTACGAAGTGAACCTGTTTTGTTTTTGTAAATATGATTAGTTCATCGTTCTTGATTCAGCCTATTATGAATGAAACATATTTGCAATGACAACTAGAGATTATAGTTACTCATGCCATGATTAATTAGCTAGGAGTTTATAATGGTTTACCTTGTGTGCCAACATGCTTTTAAAATGGTTGTGATGTAGTATGATAGGATGGTATCCTCCTTTGAATGATTCGAGTGGCTTGACTTGGAACATGTTCACACACGTAGTTGAAACAAAATCAACATAGCCTCCACGATATTTATGTTCATGGTGATTTATATCCTACTCATGCCTGCACTCAATGTTGGTTACTCTCAATGCATGTTTATGACTGTTGTCGCTCTGTAGTTGGTTGCTCCCCAGTCTTTTGCTAGCCTTCACTTGTACTAAGCGGGATTACAGCTTGTGCATCCACTTCCATAAACCCAAAGTTGTTCCATGTGAGTCAACCATACCTTCCTATATGCAGTATTTACCTGCCGTTCCGAGTAAATTTGCATGTGCAAAACACTAAACCTTCAAATGATAATCTGTTTTGTATGCCCGAATGGCTCATGTGGCGACAGGGGCTGTCAGTATCTTCCATGCTAGGTGGGTTATTCTCACGATGAGTGGACTCCGCTCATCATTCATGAGAGAATGGCTGGTAACCAGGATGCCCAGTTCCATGCTCAAATCAAATCAAAATATAATTGCAAAGAAAACTCCCCCAGGACTGTTGTTAGTTGGACGGTACCCGTTGTTTCGGACCAGCCGTGGAATGTGCTTGTTGGTGGTGGGTGAGTATAAACATTACCATTCTGTTTGGGAATGGCCTATAATGTATCTAGTATGGAAGATACCAAGATCTCTTGGTTGTTATGTTGACAATGAAAGCATACCACTCAAAATATTATTCATCTCCATTTCAAAAACTCGAGCTCTGGCACCTCTGCAAATCCCTGCTTCCCTCTGCGAAGGGCCTATCTATCTACTTTTATTGTTGAGTCTTCATTCTCTTATAAAAAGCACCAGTTAGAGAGCACCACGGTCATTTGTATGCTTTGCTATTAATTGATATTGAGTATGACTGTGACTGGATCTCTTTTACCATGAATTACAATGTCTAGTCAGTCCTTGATCTTCAGGGGTGCTCTACATTTATGTTTCGCGGTCTTAGAAAGGGCTAGCGAGGTACCATCTTGTTATATCATATCATGATTGTTTTGAAAAAATGTTGTCATCCGAGATTCATTATTATTGCTCGCTAGTTGATTATGCCATTGATATGAGTAAATGTGAGACCTAAATGTTATTGTGAATATGGTTAGTTCATAATCTTTGCTGAAAACTTGAATGCTGGCTTTACATATTTACAACAACAAGATCAAACAGAGTTTGTAAAAGTTTTTCTTTATCACTTTCAGTTTGTCAACTGAATTGCTAATGGGTTAAGCTTGGGGGAGTTGATACGTCTCCATCGTATCTACTTTTCCAAACTCTTTTGCCCTTGTTTTGGACTCTAATTTGCATGATTTGAATGGAACTAATCCGGACTGACGCTGTTTTCTGTAGAATTGCCATGGTGTTATTTTTGTGCAGAAATAAAAGTTCTCGGAATGACCTGAAACTTTACGGAGAATATTTTTGGAATAAATAAAAAATATTGGCGAAAGAATCAACCGAGGGGGACCCACCACCTGTCCACAAGGGTGGGAGGCGCGCCCTACCCCCTGGGCGCGCCCCTGGCTTGTGGGTCCCACGAAGCCCAACCGACCTCAACTCCAACTCCATATATTCACGGTCGGGGAGAAAAAAAATCAGAGAGAAGGATTCATCGCGTTTTATGATACAGAGCCACCGTCAGATTTGGAGTCCGTTCGGGGCTCCGGAGAAGGGAAATCATCGCCATCATCATCACCAACCTTCCTCCATCACCAATTTCATGATGCTCACCGCCGTGCATGAGTAATTCCATCGTAGGCTTGCTGGACGGTGATGGGTTGGATGAGATTTATCATGTAATCGAGTTAGTTTTGTTAGGGTTTGATCCGTAGTATCCACTATGTTCTAAGATTGATGCTGCTATGACTTTGCTATACCTAATGCTTGTCACTAGGACCCGAGTGCCATGATTTTAGATATGAACCTATTATGTTTTCATGAATATATATGTGTTCTTGATCCTATCTTGCAAGTTGTAGACACCTATTACGTGTTATGATCCGCATACCCCAAGGTGACAATAATTGGGATTCTTTCCGGTGATTACCGTAATTTGAGGAGTTCATGTATTCACTAAGTGCTAATGCTTTGGTCCGGTTCTCTATTAAAAGGAGGCCTTAATATCCCTTAGTTTACATTAGGACCCCGCTGCCACGGGAAGGTAGGACAAAAAATGTGATGCAAGTTCTTTTCTATAAGCACGTATGACTATATTCGGAATACATGCCTACATTATATTGATGAATTGGAGCTAGTTCTGTGTCACCCTAGGTTATAACTGTTGCATGATGAATGCCATCCGACATAATTATCCATCATTGATCCATTGCCTACGAGCTTTTCACATATTGATCTTTGCTACGTTACTTTTCTGTTGCCACTGTTACAATTGCTACAAAACTGTTACTGTTACTTTTGCCACCGTTACCGTTACTTCCATACTACTTTGCTACTAAATACTCTGCTGCAGATATTAAGTCTTTCAGGTGTGGTTGAATTGACAACTCAGCTGCTAATACTTGTGAATATTCTTTGGCTCCCCTTGTGTCGAATCAATAAATTTGGGTTGAATACTCTACCCTCGAAAACTGTTGCGATCCCCTATACTTGTGGGTTATCAACCCCCTTGACTTGTCCCCGACACCAAAAACTCCTATAAATAGAGAAAACTCCAGAAATAAACCTAGATCGGAAGTTCCACCGCCGCAATCCTCTGTAGCCACGAAAAACCAATCAGGAGCCCGTTCTGGCACCCTGCCGGAGGGGGAAACCATCACCGGTGGCCATCTTCATCATCCCGGCGGTCTCCATGACAAGGAGGGAGTAGTTCACCCTCGGGGCTGAGGGTATGTACCAGTAGCTATGTGTTTGATCTCTCTCTCTCTCTCTCTCTCTCGTGTTCTTGATTTGGCACGATCTTGATGTACCGCGAGCTTTGTTACTCTAGTTGGATCATATGGTGTTTCTCCCCCTCTACCTTCTTTTGATGAATTGAGTTTTACCCTTGAGGTTTCACTATTATCGGATTCAGTACTATTATGGATTTGAGAACAATTGATGTATGTCTTGCGTGGGATACCCGTGGTGACAATGGGGTGTTGAATTGATTCACTTGATGTATGTTTTGGCACTCAACTCGCAGATTCCCGAGGTGACATTGGGGTAATCTATGTATAGGGGTTGATGCACGTTTTCGTCCTTGTTTCTCCGGTAGGAATCTTGGGGCACTCTTTGAGTTTCTTTGTGTTGGATTGAATATTATGAATCTGAAGTTGTTTGATGCATATCGTATAATTGAACCACGGATACTTGTGGTGACATTGGAGTATCTAGGTGACATTAGGGTTGATTGATGTGTGTCATATGGTGTTATTTTACTATGAACTCTAGGGCTGTTTGTGACACTTATAGGAATAGCTCAATGGATTGATCGGAAAGAATAACTTTGAGGTGGTTTCGTACCCTACAAGCAATTTCATCTTATGTTCTTTGTGATAGGAACTTTGGAGTGACTTTTGTCGCATGTTGGGGATTGCCATATGATCTAATTATGTTATCATCGTTGAGATAACCTGCACTAGTGAAAGTATAAACCCTAGGCCTTATTTTCAAGCATTGCAATACCGTTATTGCTCACTTTTACTACTTGCTACCTTGCTGTTTTTATATTTTCATATTACAAAAAACTATATCTACCATCCATATTACACTTGTATCACCATCTCTTCGCCGAACTAGTGCATCTATACAATTTACCATTGTATTGTGTGTGTTGGGGACACAAGACACTCTTTGTTATTTGTTTGCAGGGTTGTTTGAGAGAGACCATCTTTATCCTACGCCCCCCACAGATTGATAAAACTTAGGTCATCTAATTGAGAGAAATTTGCTATTTTCCTACAAAACTCTGCGCTTAGAGTCCCAACACGAGTCTACAAGAAGAAGCTTGCGTAGTAGACATCAAGCTCTTTTCTGGCACCGTTGCCGGGGAGGGTATGTAAGCGGCACTCACATCCCATCAACGAATCTCTTTTCTGGCGCCGTTGCCGGGGAGGTGAGTGCTTGAATGTATATCTTTAGATTTTTCAATTGAATCTTTTAGTTTCTTGTTTTATCACTAGTTTAGTCTATAAAAGAAAAATAAAAAAAATGGAATTGAGGTTGCCTCATATGATTCATCTTTTTAATGTCTTTCGTGAAAATGATGGAAAGTAAAATTGTGCTCAAGTGTTAGAAGAAAAAGTCTATAAATTGTTTGGCACTAAATTGTATGATGAGCATGATTGCAATCTTATATTTACTAATTGGAAGCATCATTGGGGCCTCCATGTTAATCCTAGAAAAGTAACTATAATAACCGTTGGATTTTAATTGTACGTCCAAGATTATGAAAAAATCAGCATAATAATATCTGCGGAAAGTTTGGGAGTCCTGGACGGTTACGAGTCACAGTTTGGTTTCCTATATTCTCACGAAAGGTCTCTTCTTCTCTCAGTTAAAAAGGAAGATCTCTTCCGTTCCAAAAAAATGGAAGATCTCTACGTATTGATCTCTTCTCAATTAAAGGAAAAGAATATCTCTTTTGTATCATGACATGGGGATAGAAGATTAGGCGGATGATGTACCCTCAATTACTCTCGCACGCGAACTCTCGCGCCGGCTGCTGAGGTAAAATCTCCCCACAGCTTCGAATCCCTCATGTCGCCGCTCCTCTTTGCTACCCCGGCATGCCCATCTCCTCTCCATGTCATTGTGAACCTCAGCTGCACCCACGCTGTAGGGCCAACCTCAGCATCAAACTCCCACTTTTCAGGATTACAGAGCAGAAGAGATGCTGAACCGAAGCGAATATTAGGACGATCGATGGACTATATGCCACACCGACCGCACACAGGTTGTATGTGACATGCATGGCATTTTGGAATCAGGAGAAAGGAGAATTGCGCCCCCGGAACCGATGTGGTAGGAGAGGAGAACAACACCTGCAAGGTTGAAGGAGCCATCGATCAGGAACAAAATGTCACTGTTCAATCTAGCATCTCCCCAATTTCTTTTTTTTTCAGGTCTTTAATCTGCTCATATTTCAGGTTCTGATCTCACCACGCGTCCCAGCATATATGTTTTAACTAGGCCAATTACTGGATCATCTCATGAAGGTTGATGCGGTTGGACAGGTGTACCGAAGGCAGTTTCAAGTAGACTAGGCCGAGTGAAGAAACTGCAGCGGACTGGTGGTGCCATGACCCCTGCTCTATTCTCGATACTTCAAATTCATCATAGAAGACAGAACCCATCTGAATCCATAAGCTGTCCTCCTGACTCCTTTGTGTGCCATAAGATGAGGACGCATTGCAGTGGGATGTTGTGCATCGCCTCCAGCAGCAGCACATAACAATCTATATAGTTGGGAACCGAGTTAGTTATTTTACATGGTCAACCAAATTGGTCGATGTTGTTTATTACGTAGAAGATCAATGATGTGTGTGTTTCTTTCAAGTACAATATAAAAAATCTCTGATTAACTTGATGGTATATATCTAATTAATTATCCTGCTATTACATAGAGGTAATAGGCTTAAAGATTTAATGTTGCTCATGTATTAATATAACTAAAATTGTACCCTTTTTAGTTGTTAGATCAGGTAGTTAGATTTGAAACTATTGGCATGGAGTTAGCTTCAAGTTGTACTTGAGCTGCACAGACATAATTAATGTCTTTATAGACGTTTATGCCTTCATGTTTTAGATGTCACAGTACTCCATTTCTTTCGATATTGCTATTGTCCTAACTGTACTACCGTTTTGCATAATGTATTGCAGATTCAAGAATCTATGTGTAGGTCTCTTCACCACTCTTTGGATTTGCAGGTTAGTGCTACGGCTAGCTCTTTATAGTGCTTCTCAGCGTTTCGACATGAGTAAATTCTTCTTTTTCTGATAACAGACTCACATGCTAGGATGATATATAGTAAATAGTATAGCAATATAGCTTTGTTGAATTTTTATTTTCATATTTGGGAAAATTGCGGAGGTGATGGGATGACGGCTGTTTGAAGCAGCTCGGCGGATGCTATCCTCGGCAAGGCTCCTGAGTCAAAGGAGTACGGCGGACTGTTCACAAGTTTTATTTTTCGAATCAGACTATTCACACGTTGATCCATCTTCCCGACATAGTCACCCCTAATCAGCAGGAAAGTAATCTTGGATCCTTTAACTCCCGCTTTATTCTCCAACAAAGTGAACCGATCACAAAATCTGAATAAATGATTTGTTACATATCGTCTCTCATCAAGAAGAAATTATATTAGCATATTTCCTATAGTATGGCCGTGTGCCTGGCTTCAACAATTGAAACAATGGCCAGCCAGTTCACTTTGATATTTGTAGAAAGCTTAACTACAGGTCTGGAGAGACTCCATGGCAAAAAAAAATTATTTTTTCCAATATAGAAAGATCGTATGTATATGTGTTTCTTCAGACAATGTCTCTGAATCTCCGATTATACAGTTCCATGGTACGAACATGTCTAATTATTTCGGCTTTCAGCACTAACGGACACTATGATGCCTAGACATTAGTTTTTACATACCAACTTCCAAGATTTTACAAAATCATGTCAGATAATTTATAACATTTTCTTGGTTTGTGCCAACATTCGCACTGCCGGCCCACCTGGATTAGTAGTCTATGTTGGGTGACCGTTTCTGACCTGTAAACCCCCTATGTGAACAGTAAATGCAATAGGGTACTACTTGGTACTCCATTTGTACATTATAATTTTGTTTGGCCACAAGCATGGTTCTTCTTTAAACAGGAAGTGAAATGTTGACACCCAATACTTTCTTTGTGGCATGCATAAAATAATCGGGATTTTGGCTCATTTATCATCAGTGAAACAATGCAATCAATCATTTAAAATAATGATAAGGATGCAATTAGAAATGTGAATTGGGCTCGCATTACACTAAAGGGTATATGGTTATCGCTTGAGATCTCACCGTTTGAATATGTATCACATCTATACGGTGTTGGGTTTGAAATATTTCATTGTGGGTAACACAAAAAACGAAATATGATGCTTTGAAATAACAAGCATAGTAGATCCATCGAAGATTCACATATTTTTCTATCTACGGAACCTACAACAAAGTATTTCTTAAACCTTACATATATGTATGCACACATTTACATGTACGTTTAAACTTTTTAAAACTTGAAAAATGTGGTTTGACCTATTTAACCCAGTAGACTAAGGCCAAGAAGCCATTTGGGGTTTGTACAATATACGATGCATGATACATTAGTGTCACAAGGTTTTAGATCATGACTTCTGCAAGCACACAATATTTAGCCTGACGCTATATAATTAACGGAGAAGACAAAAAAATGGTAATATTCACTAATATCCTCTGTATATCTGCTAAATTCACCGGAGCCCTAACTTATCAATAGAAATAATATTTTTCAAACTTTGTAAATAATAAACATGAATGTAAATCAAAGCCTTTATTGAAATAAACGCCTTTGGACCACATGGTACGCAATGTACTGTTAGATGTAATTTCATGTATTATGTTCTCATATTTTTGCTTCTTTATTGATTTTTAATGATGTTAATATCCGCATACAATAGAATGTTAATAAATGCATTCTATCAGAAATTGTCTAGCCCGTGCGGACGCACGGGTTGATGACTAGTGTTGTTAGTATGAATTCCTTGAATATCCGTGATGCTAATGATATGCAAAGTCACAAGCTTGAGGATGCTATGTTTGATGAAGATGATATTTTTAGTCCCCCAAGTTTTGATGCGCAAATTTATTATGATGAAAGCATGCCTCCTATTTATGATGATTATATTGATGAATGTGGGCTTGGAAGAGTGTCAACTCTAGGTAATGATCCCACTATTTTGGAGGGTGTTGAATCTTATTACAATATTGATGGAAGTGGATTTGGAGAGGTCATGACTTTATTTAGTAATGATTCCACTATCTTGGAAGAGGTTTCAATTGACTATGATGAGAACAAAGTTGCTACTTATGATGATTATTGTGATGACACTTATGTTATAAAAAGTAGTGATGATTATATATATAAAACTTGTCATAATTATGATTACCCTTTCTCCGAACATTACTCTTTTAATATGGAAATAATTTATAGTATTCGAGTTTCTTATGATACTCCCACTATTCCGAATGAAAAGAATTTTGCTTATGTGGAGAGTAGTAAATTTTCTATGCTTGTAGATCATGAAAAGAATGATTTATGTGATAGTTATATTGTTGAATTCATTCATGATGCTACTGAAAATTACTATGAGGGGGGAACATATGCTTGTAGGTATTGCAATAATATCAAGTTTCCTCTCTATGTGTTAAAAATCTTGAAGTTTTACTTGTTTTGCCTTCCTATGCTAGTTGATTCTTGTTCCCATTAATTGTTTGCTCACAAAATACCTATGCATAGGAAGTGGGTTAGACTTAAATGTGCTATTCTTATGCTTCATGATGGTCCCATTATGTTTCAATTCTTATCTTTTATGTGAGCATCATTGAAATCATCATGCCTAGCTAAAAAGGCATTAAAGAAAAGCGCTTGTTGGGAGACAACCCAATATTTACCCCTACTGTTTCTGTGTGTTAACATGATTAAGATACTGTAGTAATCATGTTTTATAGCTTTTGTTTCAATAAAGTGCCAAGTAAAGCCTTTGGGATAGTGTGGATGATAGTTGACTTGATTCTGTGCAAAAACAGAAGCTTTTGCGTCCAGTACAGAAATTCCTATCATTTAGTGGAACGTGGAAAAATTCTGAAATTTTTACAGTTCATTGTTATGCAAATTTTCTACATTTTCCATATTTTTCAGAATTATTGGGGTTACATAAGTACAAGATTAATTCAGATCTTTACAGACTGTTCTGTTTTTGACAGATTCTGTTTTCGATGCATAGTTTGCTTGTTTCCTAGTTTCTATGGATTATATTGCTCAATATAAATTATAGAAATGATAGGGTACAGTAGGTATCATGTGAGAAAAAATTTGAATCTTGCCTTGACAGTACCAAAGTGAATGATTTGTTTTATCATACTAACCCATCTCACGAAGTTCCGTTAAGTTTTGTGTGATTGAAGTTTTCAAGTTTTGGGTGAGATATCGATATGAGGAGAATAAGGAGTGACAAGATCCTAAGATTGTGGATGCCCAAGGCACCCCAAGGTAATATTCAAGGAAGATCCAAGCAAGTAAGATTGGGGATGGCCCGGAAGGCATCCCCTCTTTCGTCTCCAACATTATCGGTAACCTTACTTGGAGCTATATTTTTATTCGTCACATGATATGAGTTTTGCTTGGAGCGTCATTTTTATTTTATTAGTATTTTCTTGCTGTTATTTATAATAATGTTTTTCATCTTTTAGTTCAATAAAAGTATCAAGTTTAGCCTTTACCATGCTTATTTTGCAAGTCTATATGTTGCTGTTTTGAAAACAGAAAGTTTTCTATCGTTGTCTGAATTCTTCTGGAAAGTCAAAACATGATAAAATCTTGAAATGTTTACACAATGAGTAACAACAAATTTTCTACAGTATGGTAATTTTTCAGAGGTTTAGGAGTTAGGGAATTATGAGTAAAATTGCACTATTTACAGACTGTCCTGTTTTGACAGATTGCTGTAATGTTTGCATTGTTTGCATATGTTTGCTTGTTTAATGATTCTATTTGAGGATAGGGGTATTGAATATGCAGAGGCATTTAGTATGCAATGTTAAATAATAATTTTAGTGATTTGCTACAGTATAGAATGATAAGGTTTTGCATTTGATTTATACTAACTTTTCTCACGAGTTCTTGTTGAGTTTTGTGTGGGTGAAGTTTTTAAGATTTAGGGAAACCGTGATATAAAAGGAATTAAGGAGACACAAAAGCTCAAGATTGGGGATGCCGAAGGCATCCCAATATAATATTTCAAGAAGTCTCATGCATCTAAGCTTGGTGATGCCCCGGTTGGCATCCCACCTTTCTTCTTCAACAACTATCGGTCAGTTTTGGTTGAGCCTAAGTTTTTGCTTCTTCACGTGATATGTGCTATCCTTGCAATGTCATTTTATTTTGTTTTGCTTGCTGTTTGAATAAAATACTTAAGATCTGAAATTTTTAAATGAGAGAGAGTCTTCACACAGCTACTTAATTATTTGACTACTCATTGATCTTCACTTATATCTTTTTGGAGTAGTTTGTCATTTACTCGTGTGCTTCACTTATATCCTATGAGTAAATGGTTGAATGAATTGAATATCATAAATCTCAAATTATATATGTTTCATATGCTTATCCCATGGGGAGTAATGACTTCACATATAAGAAGTATAGGTGGTAAATTTATTGAAAGTTAGCAAACATAGTATTGGTCACTTGAACAGTTCATGAAAGAATATTGAAGGAAGAGAGATTTTACATATAAATATACTATCTTGGACATCTTCTATGATTGTGAGCCCCAATAATTATTTTTAAACTTGAGCATATTAGTTGAAGTTGAACAAGGAAGACAACATAATGAGTTATGCTTGGGTATATTTATATAGAAGTTATATTATTATGGATCCTCCAACATGTGGTGCTTGCTATTTAGAATCTTTTGCTAGCCAAAATTTCTGTACTAAGCAGGAATACTGCTTGTGCATCCAAAATCCTTGAACCAAGTTTCTTCCCTAAGTGTCCACAATATCTACCTATATGCGGTATTTACCTGCCGTTCCAAGTAAATTTGCATGTGCCAAACTCTAAACCTTCAAATAATAATCTGTTTTGTATGCCCGAATCGCTCATGTAGCGACTAGGGGCTGTCAGTATCTTCCATGCTATGTGGGTTATTCTCACGGTGAGTGTTGATTCACTTGTCATTCACGAGAAAGTGGCTGGTAATCGGGATGCCTAGTCCCATGCTCAAAGTCAAATCAAAATATAATATCAAACAAAACTCCTCCAGGACTGCTGTTGGTATGGACAATACCCGTTGTTTCGAACCAGCCGTGGATTGTGATTGTTGGTGGAGGGGGAGTAAAAACTTTACCATTCTGTTTGGGAACCGCCTATAATGTATCTAGCATGGAAGATAGTGAGAACTCTTGGTTGTTTTGTTGACAATGAAAGCATACCTCTCAAAATTATGGTCATCTCTGTTTTAAAAGCTTCGAGCTCTGGCACCTCTGTAAATCCCTGCTTCCCTCTCCGAAGGGCCTATCTTTTACTTTTATTTTTGATGAGTCAATTTCTTATTCCATCCTATTCTTTAGTTGGGAAGCATCATGTGGTGGGGAAAGATCTAAGCATATATGGCCATTCAAATATATTTGATCATGAATTATTATTATTGACAATTATCTATATGATAAATAAGTTGGGAGGCGAAACACTAAGCCCCTATCTTTCTCTGTGTTCGATGGATGCTATTTGTTCTAAAAATATGCTTTGAGTGGTAGCAATCATGGAAGACTATATGATAGTTGAGTATGTGGGATTTGCTAAATCAAAGCTCTTACATAGACCCTTCCTAAAAATAAGATGAATTGCAATTGTTTGATGACTGAGAACCTAGTTTGTTAGTTTTCAAGAAAGTTTATGATCTATGCTTTAACATGTGAATAGCTTCCTACTTGATCATGAGAAGTTTTATGAGATGAGCTACTGTTTATGATTTATAATGATGCTAGAAGAAGTGATTGAAATTATCAATGATCAAACTTGTGCACTTGCTAGCATTCACACTTCATATATTATTTCTTTTATCATTTACCTACTCGAGGACGAGCAGGAATTAAGCTTGGGGATGCTGATACGTCTCCAACGTATCTATAATTCATGAAGTATTCATGCCATGTTTATAACAATTTTTTATGGTTTTGGTATGATTTTATTAGAACTAACCCGGACTGACGCTGTTTTCAGCAGAACTACCGTGGTGTCATTTTTTTGCAGAAATAAAAGTTCACGGAATGAGCTGAAAATTTACGGAGAATATTTTTGGAAAATATAAAAAATACTGGAGCTAAAAGATACCAGAGAGAAGTCCCGAGGCGACCACAAGGGTGGGAAGCGCCCCCCCCTAGGGCGCGCCCTCTACCTTGCTGCCGCCTCGTGGACCCCTTGACTGGTCCCCGATGCATAAAACTCTTATAAATAGAGAAAACTCCAGAAATAAACCTAGATCGGAAGTTCCACCGCCGCAATCCTCTATAGCCACGAAAAACCAATCGGGAGCCCGTTCCGGCACCCTGCCGGAGGGGGAAACCATCACCAGTGGCCATCTTCATCATCCCGGCGGTCTCCATGACGAAGAGGGAGTAGTTCAAACTCGGGGCTAAGGGTATGTACCAGTAGCTATGTGTTTGATCTCTCTCTCTCTCGTGTTCTTGATTTGGCACGATCTTTATGTACCGCGAGCTTTGTTACTATAGTTGGATCATATGGTGTTTCTCCCCCTCTACCTTCTTGTGATGAATTGAGTTTTACCTTTGAGGTTTCACTATTATCGGATTGAATACTATCATGGATTTGAGAACACTTGATGCATGTCTTGCGTGGGATACCTGTGGTGAAAATGGGGTGTTCTATTGATTCACTTGATGTATGTTTTGGCACTCAACTCGTGGATTCCCGAGGTGACATTGGGGTAATCTATGCATAGGGGTTGATGCACGTTTTCGTCCTTGTTTCTCCGGTAGGAATCTTGCAGCACACTTTGAGGTTCTTTGTGTTGGATTGAATATTATGAATCTGAAGTTGTGTGATGCATATCGTATAATTGACCCACGGATACTTGTGGTGACGTTGGAGTATCTAGGTGAAATTAGGGTTGATTGATGTGTGTCATATGGTGTTATTTTACTATGAACTCTAGGGCTGTTTGTGACACTTATAGGAATAGCTCAATGGATTGATCGGAAAGAATAACTTTGAGGTGGTTTCGTACCCTACAAGCAATTTCATCTTTTGTTCTCCGTGATAGGAACTTTGGAGTGACTTTTGTCGCACGTTGAGGGATTACCATATGATCTAATTATGTTATCATTGTTGAGAGAACTTGCACTAGTGAAAGTATGAATCCTAGGCCTTGTTTTCAAGCATTGCAATACCGTTTTTGCTCACTTTTACTACTTGCTACCTTGCTGTTTTTATATTTTCAGATTACAAAAACTTATATCTACCATCGATATTACACTTGTATCACCATCTCTTCGCCGAACTAGTGCACCTATACAATTTACCATTGTATTGGGTGTGTTGGGGACACAAGAGACTCTTTGTTATTTGGTTGCAGGTTTGTTTGAGAGAGACCATCTTCATCCTACGCCTCCCACGGATTGATAAATCTTAGGTCATCCACTTGAGGGAAATTTGCTACTGTCCTACAAAACTCTGCGCTTGGAGGCCCAACACGAGTCTACAAGAAGAAGGTTGCATAGTAGACATCACCTACTAGGTTGACGCGTACGCTTTCCTAAAAAAAGGTTGAAGCTAACGCAAGGACGTGTCAACTTAATCAACACATGAGAGCAGTGATTGTTGGATGTCCATCCAACGGCCGTCGTGCTTCATCAATCTTTGTTCTTCTTGCTCCAGCCGCCCATACTAGCACCGATGGGACTTCCTGATCCCGCCTCTCGTGGCCGGCTATTCTGCCGCGCAGGCCTCACCGCCCCACCCTACTCCCGTCGCTGGCCTGGCCATACCTCTACTCACCCACTCCTGCTGTTATTTTCTAGCGACGGCAGACAAACCCGTAAACCCTCGTACTCCCTCCGCGTGGGAAGCAACTGCTGAGTCTTCCCCGGCTCCGTGTAGTTCCCTTCCTAGGCCTCGTCGTCGTCCACCGCCTTGGTGCTCTCGGCGTGGCGTGGTCAACGTGGTCAATGAAGGACGAAGAGGGGCTGACAGCTGGGTCCACGGCCGCAGGAAACGAAGTGCTTCCTTATTACGCGCAAAATATTGATTCCTCCACCTGACAACGGGGACCCACTGGAAGGGCCTCTGTATTTCGTGAAAAAAATGTTCCTGCCGCTGACAGCTCAGACCCACCAGCTATATCTTTGCACGAAAGGAAGTGCCTCCATATTACGCACACAAAAAATGATTACCCCCTGCTAGCTGGGACCCACCATATTTGGAGGCTGACTTGTGGGCCTACTAAGTTGACGTGGATGCAGGGATTTGTCAACTTAGTCAATATAAACGATTCTAGCTGCAGTGACCGTACGATGTTATTCCAACGGCCGTGCTACTTCTTCAACCTCTGGTGTTCTTGCTCCAGCCGCCCAAACCAGCGCCGGCCGTGCCGCCTGCTCCTGCCTCCCGTGGCAGTTGTGCTGTCGCGCAGGCCTCACCGCCCCACCCTACTCCCATCACTAGCCTGGCCATCCCTCTACTCACCCACACCTGCTGTTATTCTCCGGCGATGGCAGACGAACCAGTAAACCCTCGTACTCCCCTCCGCGTGGGAAACAACAGATATGTCTTCCCCGGCTCCATGTCGTTCCCTTCCTAGGCCTTGCCGTCGTCCACCGCCTTGGTGCTCTCGGCGCGGCATGGTCAACATGGTTAACAAACGACATCCATCAGAAGAGGACTGTACGTGGAGAGGCGGACAGCTGGGTCCACGGCCACATGCAAAGTTCCTCCTTATTACGCGCAAAATAATGATTTCTCCACCTGACAGCGGGGACCCACCGGAAGGGCCTCTGTATTTCACAAAAAAAAGTTTGCCCCTGACAGCTGGGACCCACTAGTTACATCTTCGCACAGAAGGAAGTGCCTTCTTACCCCCTGACAGCTGGGACCCACCAGGTCGAAGCGTAGGTAGCGTTATCTGTCTGGTCACGAACGTGTACGTACATAGCGGTCGATCGGTCTCTCTGCTGCAACGAACCGTGGCTGACAAAGGAGAGACACGTGTCGTAGTTGAGCCGCCGACGTAGCATGTCACGTAGTCCCATCTATATCGTGTACACGTACGTACAGCCAAGTTACAAGAAAGTAAATACGGCTCCGTACGTACATACGGGCGGGGTCTCTAATGCGTACATCGATGTCGTCCTGTTCATCGTTAACCAATCGGCTGGGTCGGAATGGAGAAAACAGCGTCGTGTTCATCAGGAGGCAACCGTTTGGGTCGGAATACATCATGTTCATCAGGAGCCAACCGGCTTGGATGAAACAGACGAACAGCCGAAACGAGGTCTGGCGTACCGTAGAACGGATGAAATAGCCTTCTGTTCGAACGCATACGGTCGAAATGCTGTCCTGTTCATTGGGAAGGGTCTGGCATACCGCAAAACGGAGGAAACGGACTTCAGTTCGAGTGCCAACGGTCGAAATGGGGTCCTGTTGATCGGGAGGTGTGTGGCGTATCGCAAAACAGAGGAAACAAACTTCTGTTCGAGCGCCTACGTTCGAAAAAGGGTCCTGTTCATCGGAGGGGTGCGGCGTACCACAAAACGGGCCGAACTCCATGGGCTACTGTTCATCCACCATCTACTGCCTTGCTCCAGCCTCCACGGGCTACTGTTTATCCACCGTCGACTTCCTCCAGCCTCCACCTGCTACTGTTCATCCACCGTCGACTTCCTCCACGGGCTCAACCAGCTACTATTCATCCCCCGCGACATCCTCCTGCCTCCACCAGCTACTGATCATCCAGCCTCCACTGGTGATACGTCTCCAACGTATCTATAAGTTTTTATTGTTCCATGCTATTATATTATCTGTTTTGGATGTTTTATATGCATTAATATGCTATTTCATAATATTTTTAGGACTAACCTATTAACCTTGAGCCCAGTGCCAGTTTCTGTTTTTTTCCTTGTTTTTGAGTTTTACAGAAAAGGAATATCAAACGGAGTGCAAATGAGCTTAAAATTTACGGTGATTTTTTATGGACAAGAAGAAACCCACGGAGCATCGGAGTTGGGCCAGAAGAGTCCCGAGGCAACCACAAGGGTAGGGGGCGTCCCCCTAGGGCGCGCCCCCTGGCTTGTGGACTCCTCGCGAACCCCCCTGACTTGTTTCCAACACCGAAAATTCCTATAAGTATAGAAACCCCCGAAAAGAAACCTAGATCGGAAGTTCCGCCGCCGCAAGCCTCTGTAGCCACGAAAAACCAATCGGGAGCCCATTCCGGCACACTGCCGGAGGGTGAAACCATCACCGGTGGCCATCTTCATCATCCCGGCGGTCTCCATGACAACGAGCGAGTAGTTCACCCTCGGGGCTGAGGATATGTACTAGTAGCTATGTGTTTGATCTCTCTCTCTCGTGTTCTTGATTTGGCACGATCTTGATGTACCGCGAGCTTTGTTACTATAGTTGGATAATATGGTGTTTCTCCCCTCTACCTTCTTGTGATGAATTGAGTT
This sequence comes from Thinopyrum elongatum, assembly GCA_011799875.1. Taxonomy (NCBI): domain Eukaryota; kingdom Viridiplantae; phylum Streptophyta; class Magnoliopsida; order Poales; family Poaceae; genus Thinopyrum; species Thinopyrum elongatum. The sequence continues at coordinate 17,134,915 of CM022299.1, forward strand.
TTACCTCTGAGGTTTCACTATTATCAGATTGAATTCTATCATGGATTTGAGAACACTTGATGTATGTCTTGCGTGGGATACCTATGGTGACAATGGCGTGTTCTATTGATTCACTTGATGTATGTTTTGGCACTCAACTCACGGATTCCCGAGGTGACATTGGGGTAATCTATGCATTGGGGTTGATGCTCATTTTCGTCCTTGTTTCTCCGGTAGGAAACTTGGGGCACTCTTTGAGGTTCTTTATGTTGGATTGAATATTATGAATCTGATGCTGTTTGATGCATATCGTATAATTGACCCACGGATACATGTGGTGACATTGGAGTATCTAGGTGACATTAGGGTTGATTGATATGTGTCATATAGTGTTATTTTACTACAAACTCTAGGGCTGTTTGTGACACTTATAGGAATAGCTCAATGGATTGATCGGAAAGAATAACTTTGAGGTGGTTTCGTACCCTATAAGCAATTTCATCTTATGTTCTCCGCGATAGGAACTTTGGAGTGACTCTTTATTGCATGTTGAGGGATTGCCATATGATTTAATTATGTTATCATTGTTGTGAGAATTTGCACTAGTGAAAGTATGAACCCTAGGCCTTGTTTCCAAGCATTGCAATACCTTTTTTGCTCACTTTTGTTACTAGTTACCTTGCTGTTTTTATATTTTCAGATTACAAAAACTTATATCTACTATCCATATTACACTTGTATCACCATATCTTCACCGAACTAGTGCACCTATACAATTTACCACTGTATTGGGTGTGTTGGGGACACAAGGGACTCTTTGTTATTTGGTTGCAGGGTTGTTTGAGAGAGACCATCTTCATCCTACGCCTCCCATGGATTGATAAACCTTAGGTCATCCACTTGAGGGAAATTTGCTACTGTCCTACAAAACTCTGCACTTGGAGGCCCAACAACTTCTACAAGAAGAAAGGTTGCGTAGTAGACATCAAGCTCTTTTCTGGCGTCGTTGCCGGGGAGGTCTACATCAAGCCTACCAAGTACCCATCATAAACTCTCATCTCTTGCATTACATTATTCGCCATTTGCCCCTCGTTTTCCTCTCCTCCACTTCTAAAACGATTTTTAGAAAAATACAAAAAGATTTGCCTTTTTTATTCGCCCTTCTTCTGTTCGTCTTATCGCTTGCTTTTTGGTTGCTCGTTTGCTAGATCGGTTTGTTGCCACCATGTCTGAATCTGGGGAGGTTATCATTGAAAATTTTGAGGATCCTGCTAGTATAAATCTTGAGGAAAAACTTGGATCCTGTTCTTTAGATCATGAAATTGAAACCCCTCCTAATTATAAAGCAAAAACTTTTCATGTGGGAGACGGTAATATTATTGGGAAAAGTGTTATTCAAGAATTCTTTGATTGTACGGTAACTATGCCTATTAATAAAAGATCTATTCTTCTCGATACAAATTGTTATGCGGATGCCATTGTCATGCTCATTGAAAAATTAGAAAGAATATTTGTGCACATCCATCCTGCTCTGCAAAAGGTATTTTATGAACTCCCCAATATTAATCATCCTAAAGCTAAAAATATTGCCACTATAATCCTTATGCAGGAATTTGATTTTATAATACAAGAGGCTAGAGAAATTTTTGCTTTCTATAATAAAGATGTTGAACATCCTCCGATTGAAGAAATTCTCCATGATAAAGAAACTTTGCGTAGTTTGGAATCTAGAGATTATCAATCTTACAGTGACAATCTTAGGAGGAGAGTTCCCTACTCGGAAATCATTCAAACCTTGTATCTTGAGACTTATGATAAATTTGACTGGATAAGAAGGGGAATTTATGTAGGATTTAATGATGATTGGTTGGAAAAGATGACTAGGGAACCCGTTAAAATCAGATACTGATGATATATACGGTGATGATCCAGATTATGGGTTTATGAATGTCAAAATTACTAATCAAAGTCCCTTTCATGAATTAAGTTCACCTACTAGAAGGTAAATAAAGCAAATGATAGATTTACTGAGATTTTTTTTGGAAGATTTGATTAATAAAAAGTTGCATACCAAAGATGACAATACTTAGATCTATTGCAATATGCCTAGCTAGGGGCGTTAAACAATAGCACTTGTTGGGAGGCAACCCAATTTTCTTTTTATGTTTTTTGTTTTGCTTCTGTTTTTGAATAAAATACACATTATTACCTCCGTATTAATTGTGTTTTCGTGTTTTAATTAGTGTTTGAGCCAAGTAAGACCTTTGGGATGGCTTATGGTGATAGTTAATTTGATATTGCTGAAAAACAGAAACTTTTGCGTCCAGTTGCACAATTTTAATAATTCACAGAAGCAACGAAAAACCCTTAATTGTTTACACAAGATTGATATAAAAATTTCCTATGTTGTCCTAATTTTTCAGAATTGTTGGAGTTACAGAAGTGTCAGAACAATTCGGATCTTCACAGACTGTTCTGTTTTTGACAGATTCTGTTTTCTATGTGTTGTTTGCTTATTTTGATGAATCTATGTGTAGTATCAGGGGGTATGAACCATGGAGAAGTTGGAATACATTAGATATTACACCAATAGAAATAAATAATGAGTTCACAACACTACCAAAGTGGTGATTTATTTTTCTTATACTAACGGATCTCAAGAGTTTTCTGTTAAGTTTTGTGTTGTGAAGTTTTCAAGTTTTGGGTAAAGATTTGATGGACTATGGAATAAGGAGTGGCAAGAGACTAAGCTTGGGGATGCCAAGGCACCCCAAGGTAATATTCAAGGACAACCAAGAGCCTAAGCTTGGGGATGCCCCGGAAGGCATCCCCTCTTTCGTCTTCAATCCATTGGTAAATTTACTTGAGGCTATATTTTTATTCACCACATGTTATGTGTTTTGCTTGGAGTGTCTCGTATGATATGAGTCTTTGCATTTTAGTTTGCCACAATCATCCTTGCTGTACACACCTTTTGAGAGGGACACGCATGAATCATGATTTATTAGAATACTCTATGTGCTTCACTTATATCTTTTGAGCTAGGCAATATGCTCTAGTGCTTCACTTATATCTTTTTAGAGCACGGCGGTGGCTTTATTTTATAGAAATTGTTGAACTCTCTTTCTTCACTTATACTATTTTGAGAGTCTCTAAACAGCATGGTAATTTGCTTAGGTTATGAATTTAGTCCTAATATGATGGGCATCCAAGAGGGATATAATAAAAACTTTCATATAAACTGCATTGAATACTATGTGAAGTTTGATTCCTTATGACTTTTTTGAGATATAAAGATGGTGATATTAGAGTCATGCTAATGAGTAATTGTGGATTGGTATAAATACTTGTGTTAAAGTTTGTGATTCCCATAGCATGCACGTATGGTGAACCGTTATGTGATGAAGTCGGATCATGATTTATTTATTGATTGTCTTCCTTATGAGTGGCGGTCGGGGACGAGCGATGGTCTTTTCTTATATCCCCCTAGGAGCATGTGTGTAGTACTTTGTTTCGATAGCTAATAGACTTTTGCAATAAGTATGTGAGTTCTTTAAGACTAATGTTGAGTCCATGGATTATACGCACTCTCACCCGTCCACCATTGCTAGCCTCTCTAGTACCGCGCAACTTTCGCCAGTGCACTACACCCACCATTTACCCTTCCTCAAAATATTCACCATACCTACCTATTATGGCATTTCCATAGCCATTCCGAGATATATTGCCATACAACTTCCACCTATCCGTTTATTATGACACGCTTCATCATTGTCATATTGCTTTGCATGATCATGTAGCTGACATCGTATTTGTGGCAAAGCCACCATTCATAATTCTTTCATACATGTCACTCTTGATTCATTGCACATCCCGGTACACCGTCGGAGACATTCATATGGAGTCATATTTTGTTCTAGTATCGAGTTGTAATTCTTGAGTTGTAAAGTAAATAAAAGTGTGATGATCATCATTATTAGAGCATTGTCCCATGTGAGGAAAGGATGATGGAGACTATGATTCCCCCGCAAGTCAGGATGAGACTCCGGACAAAAAATAAAATAAAAAAAAGAAAAAAAAAGAAAAAAAGAGAAAAAAGAGAGGCCAAAGAGCCCAAAATAAAAAAATGAGAGAAAAGAGAGAAGGGGCAATGCTACTATCCTTTTTCCACGCTTGTGCTTCAAAGTAGCACCATGATCTTCGTGATATATAGTCTCCTATTTTATCACTTTCATATACTAGTGGGAATTTTTCATTATAGAACTTGGCTTGTATATTCCAATGATGGGCTTCCTCAAATTGCCCTAGGTCTTCGTGAGCAAGCAAGTTGGATGTACACCCACTTAGTTTTCATTTTGAGCTTTCATACACTTATAGCTCTAGTGCATCCGTTGCATGGCAATCCATACTCACTCACATTGATATCTATTGATCGGCATCTTCATAGCCCGTTGATACGCCTAGTTGAGGTGAGACTATCTCCTTATTTTTTTCTTCTCCACAACCACCATATTCTATTCCACCTATAGTGCTATATCCATGGCTCACGCTCATGTACTGCGTGAAAGTTGAAAAAGTTTGAGAACATCAAAAGTATGAAACAATTGCTTTGGCTTGTCATCGGGGTTGTGCATGATTTAATACTTTGTGTGATGAAGATGGATCATAGCCAGACTTTATGATTTTGTAGGGATAACTTTCTTTGGCCATGTTATTTTGAGAAGACAAGATTGCTTTATTAGTATGCTTGAAGTATTATTGTTTTTATGTCAATATTAAACTTTTGTTTTGAATCTTATGGATCTGAATATTCATGCCACAATAAATAAGATTACATTGATAAATATGTTAGGTAGCATTCCACATCAAAAATTCTGATTTTATCATTTACCTACTCGAGGACGAGCAGGAATTAAGCTTGGGGATGCTTGATACGTCTCCAACGTATCTATATTTTTTATTGTTCCATGCTATTATATTATCTGTTTTGGATGTTTTATATGCATTAATACGCTATTTTATACTATTTTTGGGACTAACCTATTAACCTAGAGCCCAGTGCCAGTTTTTGATTTTTTTCCTTGTTTTTGAGTTTTACAGAAAAGGAATATCAAACGGAGTCCAAACGAGCTGAAAATCTACGGTGGTTTTTTATGGACCAGAAGAAGCCCACGGAGCATCGGAGTTGGGCCAGAAGAGACCCGAGGCAACAACAAGGGTGGGGGCGCCCCCCCAGGGCGCGCCCTGTGGCTTATGGACTCCTCGGGAACCCCCCTGACTTGTTTACGACGCCAAAAATTCCTATAAATATAGAAACCCCCGAAAAGAAACCTAGATCGGAAGTTCGGCCACCGCAAGCCTCTATAGCCACGAAAAACCAATCGGGAGCCTATTCCGGCACCCTGCCGGAGGGGGAAACCATCACCGGTGGCCATCTTCATCATCCCGGCGGTCTCCATGACGAGGAGGGAGTAGTTCACCCTCGGGGCTGAGGGTATGTACCAGTAGCTATGTGTTTGATCTCTCTCTCTCGTGTTCTTGATTTGGCACGATCTTGATGTACCGCGAGCTTTGTTACTATAGTTGGATCATATGTTGTTTCTCCCCCACTACCTTCTTGTGATGAATTGAGTTTTACCTTTGAGGTTTCACTATTATCGGATTGAATACTATCATGGATTTGAGAACACTTGATTTATGTCTTGCGTGGGATACCTGTGGTGACAATGGGGTGTTCTATTGATTCACTTGATGTATGTTTTGTCACTCAACTCGTGGATTCCCGAGGTGACATTGGGGTAATGTATGCATAGGGGTTGATGCACGTTTTCGTCCTTGTTTCTCCTGTAGGAATCTTGGGGCACTCTTTGAGGTTCTTTATGTTGGATTAAATATTATGAATCTGAAGTTGTTTGATGCATATCGTATAATTGACCCACGGATACTTGTGGTGACATTGGAGTATCTAGGTGACATTAGGATTGATTGATGTGTGTCATAGGGTGTTATTTTACTTTGAACTCTAGGGCTGTTTGTGACACTTATAGGAATAGCTCAATTGATTGATCGGAAAGAATAACTTTGAGGTGGTTTCGTACCATACAAGCAATTTCATCTTATGTTCTCCGCGATAGGAACGTTGGAGTGACTCTTTGTTGCACGTTAGGGATTGCCATATGATTTAATTATGTTATCATTGTTGAGAGAATTTGCACTAGTGAAAGTTGATACGTCTCCAATGTATCTATAATTTTTTATTGTTCCATGCTATTATATTATCTATTTTGGATGTTTTATATGCATTAATATGATATTTTATATTATTTTTGGGACTAACCTATTAACCTAGAGCCCTGTGCTAGTTCCTGTTTTTTCCTTGTTTTTGAGTTTCGCAGAAAAGAATACCAAACGGAGTCCAAACCGAATAAAAATTTCGCGATGATTTTTCTTGGACCAGAAGGAAGCCAGGAGACTTGGAGATGAAGTCGGAGGAGCCAGGGGGGTAGGGCATGCCCCCCACCCTTGTGGGCCCCTCTTGCACCTCCCGTCCTAATTCTTTCTCCTATATATACTCTTATATCCCCAAACCAACAGAGGCATCCATGAAAACACTTTTCCACCGCTGCAACCTTCTGTACCCGTGAGATCCCATCTAGGGGCCTTTTCCGGCGTCCTGCCGGAGGGGGATTCGATCACGGAGGGCTTCTACATCAACACTATTGCCCTTCCGATGAAGCGTGAGTAGTTTACCACAGACCTACGGGTCCATAGCTAGTAGCTAGATGGCTTCTTCTCTCTCTTTGATTCTCAATACCATGTTCTCCTCAATGTTCTTGGAGATCTATTCGATATAATACTTTTTTGCGGTGTGTTTGCCGAGATGCGATGAATTGTGGATTTATGATCAGCTTATCTATGAATATTATTTGAATCTTGTCTGAATTCTTTTATGCATGATTTGATATCTTTGTAATTCTCTTCGAACTATCGGTTTGGTTTGGCCAACTAGATTGGTTTTTCTTGCAATGGGAGAAGTGCTTAGCTTTCGGTTCAATCTTGCAGTGTCCTTTCCCGATGACAGTAGTGGCAGCAAGGCACGTATTGTATTGTTGCCATCGAGGGTAAAAAGATGGGGTTTTCATCATGTTGCTTGAGTTAATTCCTCTACATCATGTCATCTTGCTTAATGCGTTACTCCGTTCTTTATGAACTTAATACTCTAGATGCATGCTGGATAGCGGTCGATGTGTGGAGTAATAGTAGTAGACGCAGAATCGTTTCGGTCTACTTGACACGGACATGATGCCTATATTCATGATCATTGCCTTAGATATCATCATAACTTTGCGATTTTCTATCAATTGCTCGGCAGTAATTTGTTCACCCACCGTAATATTTTCTATCTTGAGAGAAGCCTCTAGTGAAAGCTATGGCCCCCGGGTCTATTTTCCATCATATAAGTTTCCGATCTACTATTTTGCAAGCTTTTACTTTCCGTTCCATAAACCAAAAATACCAAAAATATTTACTTTACCTTTTATCTATCTCTATCAGATCTCACTTTGCAAATAACCGTGAAGGGATTGACAACCCCTTTATCGCATTGGGTGCAAGTTGTTGATTGTTTGTGCAGGTATTCGGTGACTTGTTCGTTGTCTCCTACTGGATTGATACCTTGGTTCTCAAACTGAGGGAAATACTTATCTCTAATTTGCTGCATCACCCTTTCCTCTTGAAGGGAAAAACCAACGCAAGCTCAAGAAGTAGCACAAGTATGAACCCTAGGCCTTGTTTCCAAGCAATGCAATACCGTTTTTGCTCACTTTTGTTACTAGTTACCTTGCTGTTTTTATATTTTCAGATTACAAAAACCTATATCTACTATCCATATTACACTTGTATCACCATCTCTTCGCCGAACTAGTGCACCTATACAATTTACCACTGTATTGTGTGTGTTGGGGACACAAGAGACTCTTTGTTATTTGGTTGCAGGGTTGTTTGTGAGAGACCATCTTAATCCTATGCCTCCCACGGATTGATAAACCTTAGGTCATCCACTTGAGGGAAATTTGCTACTGTCCTACAAAACTATGCACTTGGAGGCCCAACAACGTCTACAAGAAGAAAGGTTGCGTAGTAGACATCAAGCTCTTTTCTGGCGCCATGGCCGGGGAGGTCTACATCAAGCCTACCAAGTACCCATCATAAACTCTCATCTCTTGCATTACATTATCGCTAGCTACTAACTATGGACCTGTAGGTCTTTGGTAATCTACTCACACATCATCAAAAGGGCAGCAAGGTTGCTGTAGAGCCCCTCCGTGATCGAATCGCCCTCCGGCAGAGTGCCGAAAAAGGCCTCCAGATGGGATCTCATGGTTCTGGAACTTGCGGCGGTGGAAAAAGTATTTTGGATGGCTCTCTGTTGGATTCCCAATATTAGAGAATTTATAGAGGCGGAGTTAGGTCAAACGAGGCCACGTGGGCCTCACGAGCCACTAGGGCTCGCCTACCACCCTGGACGCACCCTCTTGCCTCGTGGGCCACTGCTCCATCTTCTGGTGCTCTCCCGAAGCTTCTAGTGTCTCTTTTGTCTAGAAAAAATCTCTAAAAAGTTTCATGGCATTTGGACTTGGTTTGGTACTGATATTCTAAAAAACCAAAAATAGGCAAAAACAGCAACTGGCACTTGGCACTAAGTTAATAGTTTAGTTCCAAAAAATGATATATAATTGCTTGTAAATGTATATAAAACATCCAAGATTTATACTATAATAGCAAACAATCAAAAATTATAGATACGTTGGAGACGTATCGTACTCCGCCTTTGTGGCCTCGGCCTCGAGGGCTGTCGCGGCTTCACCCGCCTTGTTCCTCGCACGGCGGGCATGGCGCACCTCCTGGGCAGTCACGGTTGGACAGTACGCATGCTGACATTGACCCTCGACTTGGAGCCCGACGTCGCGGGGACGAGGCGACACTGAAGGGATTGTGCCGCCACCTGGTTGTCGGCATTCGGAGAGGTTGTGGTCACCCGCCTCGAGCCACCAACCCCAGCGGATCCGAGCACCATTTGCACGGACGCGATGGATTCTCGCTGAATCGATTTCGGGCCACGATCGGGTTGCACTCCTCCCGGGAGTGGCGGAGAGCCATGTGGATGATGATCTCCTCCTTGTCCCCGCATGGGATGAGGTCTCAGTCCACGGACCGGGAGATGTCAGAGGTGGATCCGCTACTTGGCATGATGGAGAAGGTTGGAGATTGCCGGACAAGAGCTTGGGGGTGGAGTGGATTGAAGTGTCTAGGGTTTCATCCCAGATGCGGATAGGGACAAATATATGTGAGGTCGGGATGGGATAAAATAAAATAAAGGAAATAAAATTGCAGCAAGGTATTTTTGGATTTTAATATATGATAAAAGTAGCCCCAGGGGCCATAGTTTTCACTAGAGGCTTCTCTCTTGAAAATAGCATATGGTGGGTAAAAAATTATTGTTGGGTAATTGATAGAAAAGCGAATAATCATGATGATATCCAAGGCAATGATCATGTATATAGGCATCACGTCTGAGAAAAGTAGACCGACTCCTGCCTGCATCTACTACTATTACTCCATACATCGACCGCTATCCAGCATGTATCTAGAGTATTAAGTTCATAAAGAACGGAGTAACGCCTTAAGGCAGATGGCATGATGTAGACAAAGTAAACTCAAGCAATATAAATAATCCCCATCGTTTTACCCTTAATGGAAACAATACAAATACGTGTCTTGTCCCCTTTTCTGACTGGGATATAGATCAATGCAAGATTGGACCCATCACAAAACACCTCTCCCATTGCAAGAAAAATCAATCTAGTTGGCCAAACCAAATCAATAGATTGGAGAGAAATACAAAGCTATAATAATCATGCATAAAATAGTTCAGAGAAGACTCAAACAATAATCATGGATAATCTGATCATAAACTCACAATTCATCGGATCCCAACAAACACACCGCAAAAAAGTATTACATCGAATAGATCAACAAGAACATCGAGGAGTACATTGTATTGAAGATCAAAGAGAGAGAAGAAGCCATCTAGCTACTAGCTATGGAGCCGTAGGTCTGTGGTAAACTACTCAGACATCATCGAAAGGGCAGCAAGGTTGATGTTGAGCCCCTCCGTGGTCGATTCCCCCTCCGGCAGAGTACCGAAAAAGGCCTCCAGATGGGATCTCATGAGAACAGAAACTTGCAGCGGCGGAAAAAGTATTTTGGGTGGCTCTTGGATGTATGGGGAATATTTAAGAATTTATAGAGGCGAAATTAGCTCAAGAGGTGCCACGAGGTGCCCAAAAGACTGGGGGGCATGCCTCCCAAGCTTGTCGCTCCATCGTGGCTCGTCAGGTCTTCTCCCAAACCTTCTAGGGTCCCTTCTGGTCCAGAAAAAATTAATCCAAAGTTTTTCTCTGTTTGGACTCTGTTTGATATTGATTTCCTGAAAAATCAAAAACAAGAAAAAAACAGCAACTGGCACTGGGCACTAGGTTAATAGGTTAGTCCCAAAAAATGATATATAATTGCATAATAAACATCCAAGATTGATACTATAGTAGCATGGAACAATAAAAAATTATAGATACGTTGGAGACGTATCACAGAGTTAGAAGTCGTACTTTTCAGGAAGGTGACTTGGTGCTCCATTTGATACAAGAACAGACTGGCATGCACAAGCTTTCACCATCTTGGGAAAGGCCTTTCGTCATCAGGAAGAATCTCTACAATGGGCCATATTATCTCATTGATCTACGTGAAGCAAGAAAATCACGTACCTCTAAAGAGGAGACTAGCTGGATTATTGCACACCTTTGACCATATTATATTTAAAGCCATTGGCTTTAGTTTTTTCACCTATCTCATATTGTATATATATCTATTAGTGATCAATGAAATAAAGCCGGCACCTCTGAAATTTAGAGTTTTTGTCGTTTCAACTCAGCAACTATGTATTGAGCCTTTACTCTTTGATTACTGGTCACTTGGAGGCTTCCAACTCATCGAGTTTAGCTATTAACATCCCTTTTGATTCGGCATATGCCATTATGATATTTGGTTAAACCTGCCTGTTAGCACGATGCGACTCTGCAAAGGTGACCTGGTTGTACTCTTTCTAAGTCAATCATACTAATGCCTATCACGACCTGTATTGACCCTGAACTTACCAAGGATAAAACACCAGCTTAAGTCATGTGAGATCCGGCTTTCAGAGAGCAAGGATAAACCATTAGGCTATCAAGCCAGCTTCATGGAAGCAAGACTCGTGCCTCGAAAGCCGGTCTTTATGTCGTGCCTAGAACATCGGCTTATTATTGTTTTTATTACCTTATTTCAGCTATCTATATATGTGCCTGCTACTTCTTGAGCTTGCATTGGTTTTTCCCTTGAAGAGTAAAGGGTGATACAGCAAAGTAGAGATAAGTATTTCCCTCAGTTAGAGAACCAAGGTATCAATCCAGTAGGATGTACAAGCAAGTCTCCAATCTATGCACCTGCACAAACTAACAAACACTTGCACCCAACGCGGTAAAGGGGTTGTCAATCCCTTCATGGTCAATTGCAAGGATGAGATCTGACAGAGATAGATATAAAAGCTTTCTAAAACGTAAAACAAAGTAAAAACAAATAAATTGCAGCAAGGTATTTTTGGGTTTTTTGGTTTATGGATCTGAAAATATATGATGGAAAATAGACCCGGGGGCCATAGGTTTCACTAGAGGCTTCTATCTTGAAAGAAAATAATACGGTGGGTGAACAAATTACTGTCGAGCAATTGATAGAAAAGCGCAAAGTTATGACGATATCCAAGGCAATGATTATGCATATAGGCATCATGTCCGTGTCAAGTAGACTGACTCCTACCTGCATCTACTACTATTACTCCACACATCGACAGCTATCCAGCATGCATCTAGAGTATCAAGTTCATAAAGAATGGAGTAACGCCTTAAGTAAGATGACATGATGTAGAGGGATAAACTCAAGCAATATGATGAAAACCCCATCTTTTTACCCATGATGGCAACAATACAATACGTGCCTCGCTACCCCTACTTTGTCACTGGGTGAGGACACTGCAAGATTGAACCCAAAACTAAGCACCTCTCCCATTGCAAGAAGAACCAATCTAGTTGGCCAAACCAAACCGATAATTCGAAGAGAAATACAAAGTTATCAAATCATGCATAAAAGAATTCAGAGAAGATTCAAATAATATTCATAGATAATCTGATCATAAATCCATAATTCATTGGATCTCGACAAACACAGCGCAAAAGAATATTACATCGGATAGATCTCCAAGAACATCGATGAGAACATTGTATTGAAAATCAAAGAGAGAGAAGACGCCATCTAGCTATTAGCTATGGACCCATAGGTCTGAGGTAAACTACTCACGCTTCATCAGAAGGGCAATAGGGTTGATGTTTAACCCCTCCGTGATCGAATCCCCCTCCGACAGGATGCCGAAAAAGGCCCCAAGATTGGATCTCATGGGTACAGAAGGTTACGACGGCGGAAAAGTATTTTGGTGGACGCTTCTGGTCGTTTGGAAATATTTGGGAATTTATTGTGGAAGAATTAGGGTTGGAGGAGCTCCGAGAGGCCCACAAGCCCTCAGGGCGCCCCCCTGGGGCGTGCCCCTATGGCTTGTGGAGTCCTCGGGACTCCCCGGCCTTCATCTCCAAATTTGCTGGGTGTCTTCTGGTCCAAGAAAAATCATCGCGAAAGTTTTATTCCGTTTGGACTCCGTTTGATATTCCTTTTCTGTAAAACTCAAAAACAAGGAAAAATAGAAACTGGCACCGGGCTCTTGGTTAATAGGTTAGTCACAAAAATAATATAAAATAGCATATTAATGCATATAAAACATCCAAAACAGATAATATAATAGCATTGAACAATAAAAAATTATAGATACTTTGGAGACATATCAAGCATCCCCAAGCTTAATTCCTACTCATCCTCGAGTAGGTAAATGATAAAAACAGATTTTTTTATGTGGAATGCTACCTAACATATTTATCCATGTAATTTTATTTATTGTGGCATGAATATTCAGATCCATAAGATTCAAAACAAAAGTTTAATATTGACATAAAAACAATAATACTTCAAGCATACTAATAAAGCAATCATGTCTTCTCAAAATAACAAGGCCAAAGAAAGTTGAAAATCATATAGTCTGGCTATGCTCCATCTTCATCACACAAAGTATTAAATCATGCACAACCCCGATGACAAGCCAAGCAATTGTTTCATACTTTTGATGTTCTCAAACTTTTTCAGATTTCATGCAATACATGAGCGTGAGCCATGGATATAGCACTATAGGTGGAATAGAATATGGTGGTTGTGGAGAAGACAAAAAGAAGGAGATAGTCTCACATCAACTAGGCGTATCAACGGGCTATGAAGATGCCCATCAATATATATCAATGTGAGTGAGTAGGGATTGTCATGCAACGGATGCACTAGAGCTATAAGTGTATGAAAGCTCAAAAGAAACTAAGTGGGTGTGCATCCAACTCGCTTGCTCACGAAGACCTGGGGCAATTTGAGGAAGCCCATCATTGGAATATACAAGCCAAGTTCTATAATGAAAAATTCCCACTAGTATATGAAAGTGACAACATAGGAGACTCTCTAGCATGAAGATCATGGTGCTACTTTGAAGCACAAGCGTGGTAAAAGGATAGTAGCATTGCCCCTTCTCTCTTTTCTCTCATTTTTTTCTTTTCTCTTTTTTTTATTTGGGCTTCTTTGGCCTCTTTTATTTTTTTGTAAAGTCCGGAGACTCATCCCAACTTGTGAGGGAATCATTGCTTCCATTATCCTTTTCCTCACATGGGACAATGCCCTAATAATGATGATCATCACACTTTTATTTAATTACAACTCAAGAATTACAACTCGATTCTAGAACAAAATATGACTCTATAAGAATGCCTCCAAGATACGTCTCCATCGTATCTATAATTTTTGATTGTTTCATGCCAATATTACACAACTTTCACATATTTTTGGCAACTTTTTATATGATTTATTGGACAAACCTATTGATCCAGTGCCCAGTGCCAGTTCCTGTTTGTTGCATGTTTTTTGTTTTGAAGAAAATCCATATGAAACGAAGTTCAAACGTGATAAAAATTTACGGAGATTTATTTTCGAATATATGTGATTTTTGGGACTTGGAATCAACGCAAACGGAGGCCCACAGCCCCCACAAGACACCAGGGCATGCCCCAGGGGCCAGGCGCGCCCTGGTGGGTTGTGCCCTCCTCGTATGTCGGTTGGGTATCTACTTCGGGTGCAAGGAAGCTTATATCCGGAAATAAATCGTGTTAAAATTTCAGCGCAATCCGAGTTACGGATCTCACGGAATATAAGAAACGGTATTTGGCCAGATCTGGGGAACGCGAAACAGAAGAGAATAGAGAGGGAGATCCAATCTCGGAGGGGCTCCCGCCCCACCGCCGCCATGGAGGCCATGGACCAGAGGGGGAACTCTCCTCCCATCTAGGGGGGAGGCCAAGGAAGAAGAAGAAGGATGGGGGCTCTCTCCCCCTCTCTCCTAGTGGCGCCGGAGTGCCACCGGGGCTAGGATCGTGACGGCGATCTACATCAACAATCTTGCTACCGCCAACACCAACTCTCTCCCCCTCTATGCAGCGGTGTAACACCCCTTCTCACCATTGTAATCTCTACTTAAACATGGTGCTCAACTCCATATATTATTTCCCAATGATATTTGGCTATGCTATGATGTTTGAGTAGATCCGTTTTGTCCTGTGGGTTAATCGTGATCTTGGTTGGTATGATTTCATATTTTATTTTTGGTGCTATCCTACGGTGCCCTCCATCTCGCGCAAACGTGAGTGGTCCCCGCTGTAGGGTGTTGCAATACATTCATGATTTGCTTATGGTGGGTTGCGAGAGTGACAGAAGCTTAAACCCGAGTAGGTGGGTTATTGCGTAAGGGATAAAGAGGACTTGATACTTAATGCTATGGTTGGGTTTCACGACCTTAATGATCTTTAGTAGTTGCGGATGCTTGCTAAGGGTCCAATTATAAGTGCATATGATCCAAGTAGAGAAAGTATGTTAGCTCATGCCTCTCCCTCATGTAAAATTGCAAGAATGATTACCGGTACTTGTTATCGATTGCCTAGGGACAAATGACTTTCTTGTTGACAAAAGCTATCTACTTTTATTGCCTTGCAATTTATTCAAAGTTCTATTCTTGCTAAGTACTCATAGTTTTATTCTTGCAAAATAGTTTCATACTTGTTTTAGGTAAAGCAAACGTCAAGTGTGCATAGAGTTGTATCAGTGGTCGATAGAACTTGAGGCAATATTTGTTCTGCCTTTAGCTCCTCATTGGGTTCGACACTCTTATTTATCGAAGAAGGCTACAAACGATCCCCTATACTTGTGGGTTACCAAGACCTTTTTCTGGCGTCGTTGCCGGGGAGCAATAGCGTGGCATGAATATTCTCGTGTGTGCTTGTTTGCTTTATCAATAAGTAGTTTTTATTTTGTGCTCTTGTTTTCTATCTCTAGTTATGGGTAGGAAATGTAAAATACCAAAAAATTAGTTGTACCTACTAAACCAATGGTTGAAGAACCACCCAAAATCTATCATACTACTAAAGCTTTCTATTTGGATCATCTTTGATCCATTTGTGCTTGTGCTGAAAACCCAACTAGTTTAGTTGAGGGAAAATCATTAAATGAGCATGCTTGTTATGTGCGACACCGCTTATCTCAAAAAGGGAAACTTTTGTGGCATCATAATAATATTTTGTATTGCTATGCTTTGAATTTATGCGAATACATGATTTTACATGCTGTTCCGAAGACCCCGAGAAACACCTTTTATTCCAATGTGAGTTTAAGGATAATGGAATCCTATCTTCTTATGCCAAGGGTGTTTATAATTACTTTGATATTGAACAAATTGAATAATTTGTTGCTTTTAAGGGTGCTTATGAAATTGCTTCTTTGATTGAAAAGTATGATGCTACTCTTTACAAATCTGAAAATCTTGCCATACTTAAATATTGCTATGAAAATTATTCTTCTAATGCTTATATTAAACCATATATTGAGGACGTCTCCGCTATCGAAGAAGAGACTAATATTTTGCAGGAGGCTATGGAAGAAGAAATTGATGAAACTGTGAGCTCATTGGATGAAAAAGATGATGAGGAGAGCGAAGAATAAAGGGAGGAAGAGCGGATTAGCTACCCGTGCCCACCTTCTAATGAGAGTAACTCTTTAACTCATACATTGTTTAATGTCCCTTCGTGCTTACCGAAGGATGAATGTTATGATAATTGTTATGATCCCATTGATTCATTTGAATTATCCCTTTTTGATGAACTTGATGATTGCTATGCTTGTGGCCTTGATGCCTATATGACTTATGCTTGTGGAGATGAACTTGCTATAGTTCCTTATGATAAGAATGAAATTGTTGCTATTACACCCACACATGATAGTCCTATTATCTTTTTGAATTCTCCAAACTACACTATATTGGAGAAGTTTGTTCTTATTAAGGATTATATTGATGGGTTGCCTTTTACCGTTGCACATGACAATTTTGATGAATGTAATATGCATGTTCTTGCTGCTCCTACTTGCAATTATTATGAGAGAGGAACTACATCTCCGCCTCTCTATGTTTCCAACACAATAGAATTGCAAGAAACTGCTTATACTATGCATTGGCCTTTACTTGATGTGTGTGAATTGTTCTTTTATGACATGCCGATGCATAGGAAGAGAGTTAGACTTCGTCATTGCATGGTATATGTTGCTTTGTGCTCACTACTAAATGCCAAATCATTGTTAATTAAAATTGGCTTTGATATACCTTGGGATCCGGGTGGATCCATTACTTGAGCACTTTATGCCTAGCTTAATGGCTTTAAAGAAAGCGCTGCCAGGGAGACAACCCAGAAGTTTTAGAGAGTCATTTATTTCTGTTGAGTTCTTTTATAAAGTTCAAAAACAAAAAAAATATAGAGGGGAACTTAAAACTTCACAAAAAGAAAAGTGAAAGTGAGAGGGACGAGCATTGTGAAAGTGGGAGCTATCCTTGAACTTTGTTCATGCCCATAGAAACTTTGTGAATCATAATTACATAAACTTTTAAACAAAAATAATTATCCCCTTGTACAAATCCATTGTATTATAAAAATAATGTGCCAAGATTTGCCTTTAGGATGATTAGATTGCTGGTTGGTATGTGCGGTGCAAAAACAGAAACTTTGGCTGTAGTGCGTGATTTTACATTTTTTTACTGGAACGTCAAAAGTTTCTGAAATTTTTTGCACAATATTTCTATTCAAATTGTTTATTTTTTGTAAGTTTGTAGAATTTTTGGAGTAACAGAAGTATGGTAGGTGTTCATATTGCTACAGACTGTCCTGTTTAAGACAGATTGTGTTTTTGATGCATTGTTTTGCTTGTTTTGATGAAACTATCAATTTTTATCGGAGGTATAAGCCATGGAAAAGTTATATTACAGTAGATAAAATGCAAAAACAAAATTTGAATTGGTTTGCAACAGTACTTAGAGTAGTGATTTCTTTATTATACTAACGGTTCTTACCGAGCTTTCTGTTGAGTTTTGTGGGGATGAAGTGATCAAAGATCGAGGAGGTCTCGATATGAGGAGAAGGAGGAGAGGCAAGATCTCAAGCTTGGGGATGCCCAAGGCACCCCAAGTAAATATTCAAGGAGACTCAAGTATCTAAGCTTGGGGATGCCCCGGAAGGCATCCCATCTTTCTTCAACAAGTATCGGTATGTTTTCGTCTTCGTTTCGTTCATGTGATATGTGCAAATCTTGGAGCATCTTTTGCATTTAGTTTTCACTTTTCTTTCATGCACCATGCTGGTATGAGATAGTCCATGGTTGATTTAGAGAATGCTCATTGGACTTCACTTATATCTTTTGAGTGTGGCTTTATAGAATGCTTCATGTGCTTCACTTATATCATTTGAAGTTTGGATTGCCTATTTCTCTTCACATTGAAAACTGTTATTTCTAGAATGCTCTTTTGCTTCACTTATATTTATTAGAGCATGGTCTTTTATAGAAAGAATTAAACTCATGTTTCACTTATATCTATTTGGAGAGTCAAAAGGAATTGGTCATTTGCATGGTTAGTCATAAAATCCTACATAAAACTTATGGATCACTGAATTTGATATGTTTGATTCCTTGCAATAGTTTTGTGATATAGAGATGGAATATGTGGGAGCTACTATAAATGGTTGTGGTTAGTAAGAATATTGGTGTTAAGGTTTGTGATTCCCGAAGCATGCACGTATAGTCTCTCATTATGCTATGAAGTTGGAGCATGATTTATTATTGATTATCTTCCTTATGAGTGGCGGTCGGGGACGAGCGATGGTCTTTTCCTACCAATCTATCCCCCTAGGGGCATGCGTAGTAGTACTTTGCTTTGAGGGCTAATAAACTTTTTCAACAAGTATATGATTTCTTTACGACTAATGTGAGTCCATGGATTATATGCACTCTTACCTTTCCACAATTTGCTATCCTCTACGGTACCGTGCATTGCCCTTTCTCACCTCGCGAGTCGGTGCAAATTTCGCCGGTGCATCCAAACCCCGTGATATGATACGCTCTATCACACATAAGTCTTATTATATCTTCCTCAAAACAGTCACCATACCTACCTATTATGGCCTTTCCATAGCCATTCCGAGATATATTGCCATGCAACTTCCACCGCTTCCATTTTGATCACTTGAGTATTCATTGTCATATTGCTTTGCATGATCGTAAGATAGCTAGCATGATATTTCCATGGCTTATCCGTTTTTTGATATCGTTGTTATGCTAGATCATTGCACATCCTGGTACACTGCCAAAGGCATTCATATAGAGTCATACTTTGTTCTAGGTATTGAGTTGTAATTTTTATTTCTTTTGAGTTATTAGTAAATAGAAGTGTGATGATCATCATTATTCATTATTAGAGCATGTCCCAGTGAGGAAAGGATGATGGAGACTATGATTCCCCCACATGTCGGGAAGAGACTCTGGACAATGAGAGAAAAAAAAGGAAAAAGAAAAAGAAAAAAAGAAAAAAAGAGAGAAGGGGCATTGCTACTATCTTTTACCACACTTGTGCTTCAAAGTAGCACCATGTTTTTCATATAGAGAGTCTCCTATGTAGTCACTTTCATATACTAGTGGGAATTTTTCATTATAGAACTTGGCTTGTATATTCCGATGACGGGCTTCCTCAAATGCCCGAGGTCTTCATGAGCAAGCAAGTTGGATGCACACCCACTTAGTTTTCATATTGAGCTTTCATACACTTACAGCTCTTAGTTCATCCGTTGCATGGCAATCCCTACTCCTCATGTTGATATCAATTGATGGGCATCTCCATAGCCTGTTGGTTAGCCGCGTCGATGTGAGACTTTCTTACCTTTTTGTCTTCTCTATATTTACCCCTATCATCATACTCTATTCCACCCATAGTGCTATATCCATGGCTTGCTCTCATGTATTGCGTGAGGGTTGAAAAAGCTAAAGCGCTTTAAAAAGTATGAAACAATTGCTCGGCTTGTCATCGCGGTTGTGCATGATAAATACTTTGTGTTAAGAAGACAGAGCATGACAAGACTATATGATTTTGTAGGGATAGCTTTCTTTAGCGTTGATAATTTGAAAGACATGATTGTTTGTTGGGATGCCTGAGTATTGATGTCTTTATGTCAAATTATAGACTATTGCTTTGAATCACTCGTGTCTTAATATTCATGCCATGATTAGACATATGATCAAGTTTATGCTAGGTAGCATTCCACATCAAAAATTATCTTTTTTATCATTTACCTACTCGAGGACGAGCAGGAATTAAGCTTGGGGATGCTGATACGTCTCCGTCGTATCTATAATTTTTGATTGTTTCATGCCAATATTATACAACTTTCACATATTTTTGGCAACTTTTTATATGATTTATTGGACTAACCTATTGATCCAGTGCCAAGTGCTAGTTCCTATTTGTTGCATGTTTTTTGTTTCGCAGAAAATCCATATCAAAAAAAGTCCAAATGTGAGAAAAATTTACGGATAATTATTTTGGATTATATGTGATTTTTGGGACTTGGAATCAACGCAAACGGGGGCCCACAGCACCCACAGGACAACAGGGCGCGCCCCAGGGGCCAGGCGCGCCCTGGTGGGTTGTGTCCTCCTCGGTTGTCAGTTGGGTCTCTACTTTGGGCGCAAGGAAGCTTATATCCGGAAAAAAATCGTGTTAAAATTTGAGCGCAATCGGAGTTATGGATCTCCCGGAATATAAGAAACGCTTTTCGGCCAGATGTGGGGAACGCGAAACAGAAGAGAACAGAGAGGGAGATCCAATCTCGGAGGGGCTCCCGCCCCTCCGCCGCCATGGAGGCCATGGACCAGAGGGGGAACTCTCCTCCCATCTAGGCGGAGGCCAAGGAAGAAGAAGAAGGAGGGGGGCTCTCTCCCCCTCTCTCCTGGTGGCGCCGGAGTGCCGCCGGGGCTAGGATCGTGACGGCGATCTACATCAACAATCTTGCTACCGTCAACACCAACTCTCTCCCCCTCTATGCAGTGGTGTAACACCCCTTCTCACCATTGTAATCTCTACTTAAACATGGTGCTCAACTCCATATATTATTTCCCAATGATATTTGGCTATGCTATGATGTTTGAGTAGATCCGTTTTGTCCTGTGGGTTAATCGTGATCTTGGTTGGTATGATTGCATATTTTATTTTTGGTGCTATCCTACGGTGCCCTCCGCCTCGCGCAAACGTGAGGGGTCCCCGCTGTAGGGTGTTGCAATACGTTCATGATTTGCTTATGGTGGGTTGCGAGAGTGACAAAATCTTAAACCCGAGTAGGTGGGTTGTTGCGTATGGGATAAAGAGGACTTGTTACTTAATGCTATGGTTGGGTTTCATGACCTTAATGATCTTTAGTAGTTGCGGATGCTTGCTAGGGGTCAAATCATAAGTGCATATGATCCAAGTAGAGAAAGTATGTTAGCTCATGCCTCTCCGTCATGTAAAATTGCAAGAATGATTACCGGTACTTGTTTGCCTAGGGACAAATGACTTTCTTGTTGACAAAAGCTATCTACTTTTATTGCCTTGCAATTTATTCATAGTTTTATTCTCGCTAAGTACTCGTAGTTTTATTCTTGAAAAATAGTTTCATACTTGTTTTATGTAAAGCAAACATCAAGTGTGCGTAGAGTTGTATCGGTGGTCGATAGAACTTGAGGGAATATTTGTTCTGCCTTTAGCTCCTCATTGGGTTTGACACTCTTATTTATCGAAGAAGGCTAAAAATGATCCCCTATACTTGTGGGTTATCACTCTGGCGGTGTACCGAGATGTGCAATGATCAAGTGTGACATGTATAAAAAAATATGAACGGTGGCCTTGCCACAAATACTATGCCAACTACATGATCATGCAAAGCAATATGACAATGATGATGTGCGTCATAATAAATGGAACGGTGGAGGTTGCATGGCAATATATCTCGGAATGGCTATGGAAATGCCATAATAGGTGATTCGTCTCCATCATATCTATACTTTTTGATTGATTCATGCCAATATTATACAACTTTCACATACTTTTGGCAACATTTTATATGATTTATTGGACTAACCTATTGATCCAGTGCCCTGTGCTAGTTCCTGTTTTTGCATGTTTTTTGTCTCGCAGAATATCCATATCAAACAAAGTCCAAACGCGATGAAAACTTACGGAGAACTATTTTGGAATATTTGTGATTTTTGGGAGGTGGAATCAACGCAAACGGAGGCCCACAGCCACCACAAGAGACCAGGGCACACCCCAGGGCCCTGGCACGGCGTGGTGGGTTGTGCCCTCCTCGTAAGTCGGTTGGAGCTCTACTTCGGGTGCAAGGAAGCTTATATCCAAAAAAAATATCTTGTTAAATTCTCAGCGCAATCAGAGTTACGGATCTCCGGATATTTAAGAAACGGTTTTCGACCAGATCTGGAGGAACGCGAGACAGAAGAGAACATAGAGGGAGATCCAATCTCGGAGGGGCTCGCGCCCCTCCACCGCCATGGAGGCTATGGACTAGAGGGGGAACTCTCCTCCAATCTAGGGGGAGGCCAAGGAAGAAGAAGAAGGAGGGGGCCTCTCTCCCCCTCTCTCCCGGTGGCGCCAGAGTGCCGCAAGGGCTAGGATCGTGACGGCGATCTACATCAACAATCTTGCTACCGTCAACACCAACTTTCTCCACCTCTATGCAGCGGTGTAACACCCCTTCTCCCCGCTGTAATCTCTACATAAACATGGTGCTCAACACTATATATTATTTCCCAATGATATTTGGTTATCCTATGATGTTTGAGTAGATTCATTTTGTCCTCTGGGCTAATCGTGATTTTGTTAGTATGAGTGTATATTTTATTTATGGTGCTGTCCTATGCCCTCCGTGTCGCGCAAACGGAGGGGTCCCCGCTGTAGGTTGTTGCAATATGTTCATGATTCGCTTATTGTCGGTTGCGGGAGTGACAGAAACCTAATCACGGATAAGTGGGTTGTTGAGTATGGGAGTAAAGAGGACTTGATACTTAATGCTATGGTTGGGTTTCACGACCTTAATGATCTTTAGTAGTTGCGGATGCTTGATAGAGTTCCAATCATAAGTGCATATGATTCAAGTAGAGAAAGTCTGGTAGCTCATGCCTCTCCCTCATATAAAATTGCAAGAATGATTACCGGTCTAGTTATCGATTGCCTAGGGACAAATGACTTTCTTGTTTGACAAAAGCTATGCACTTTTATCGTCTTGCATTTTTACTCGTAGTTTTATCCTTGCAAAATAGTTTCATACTTGTTCTAGGTAAAGCAAACGTCAAGTGTGCGTAGAGTTGTATCGGTGGTCGATAGAACTTGAGGGAATATTTGTTCTACCTTTAGCTCCGCGTTCGGTTCGACACTCTTATTTATCAAAAAGGGCTACAAACGATCCCCTATACTTGTGGGTTATCAATACCTTTTTCTGGCGCCGTTGCCGGGGAGCAATATTGTGGGGTGAATATTCTCGTGTGTGCTTGTTTTCTTTATCAATAAGTAATTTTTATTTTGTGCTCTTGTTTTCTATCTTTAGTTATGGGTAGGAAATGCAAAATACCAAAAAAAATTAGTTGTACCAGCTAAACCAATGGTTGAAGAACCACCCAAAATCTATCATATTACTAGAGCTTTCTACTTGGATCATCTTCAATCCATTTGTGCTCGTGCTAAAAACCCAACTAGCTTAGTTGAGGGAAAATCATTAAATGAGCATGCTTATTTTGTGCGACACCGCATATCTCAAAAAGGGAAACTTTTACTGCATCAAATTAATACTATGCAATGCTATGCTTGGAATTTATGTGAATTATATGATTTTACTTGTTGTTCTAAAGATCCTAAGAAACACCTTCCCTACCAATGTGAGTTTCGTGATAATGGAATCTTATCTTCTTATGCCAAGGGTGTTTATAACTACTTTGATGTTGAACAAATTGAAAAAATTGTTGCTTTATGGGTGCTTATGAAATTGCTTCTTTGATTGAAAAGTATGATGCTACTCTTTACAAATCTGAAAATTTTGCCATACTTAAATATTGCTATGAAAATTATTCTTCTAATGCTTATAATAAATCATATATTGAGGACTTCTCCTCTGTCCAAGAAGAGACTAATATTTTGCAGGAGTCTATGGAAGAAGAAATTGATGAAACTATGAGCTCATTGGGTGAAAAATATGATGAGGAGAGCGAAGAACAAAGGGAGGAAGAGTGGATTAGCTACCCGTGCCCACCTTCTAATGAGAGTAACTCTTCAACTCATACACAGTTTGATATCCGTTCGTTCTTACCGAAGGATGAATACTATGATCCCGTTGATTCGTTTGAAATATCCCTTTATGATGAACTTGATGCTTGCTTTGCTTGTGGCCATGATGCCAATATGAATGATGCTTATGGAGATGAACTTGCTATAGTTCCTTATGTTAAACATGAAATTGTTGCTATTGCACCCATGTAACACCCCATGTCATTAGCCACAGTAATTACTTTTGATAATGATAAGTCAGCATGTTTAACAGTGCATAATCATCATTAGCATCATATTGCATTTCAACTCCTAACTCAAATTCAAATTTAAATGAAAGTGGAAAATAAAAGTTGTCCAACATAGGAACTAAAATGTTCAATCAATAACAAATAATACATAGACTATTCTAAAATTGAAACCAACAATAAATAAATTAATTAGGTGGCACTAACATTACCAAAACATCTAGGATTAATGCATTTTAATTGTTATAAAAATTGTGTGAACTCCAATTGCCTCCAAACTAATTTTTGGTAGTGGTAGAGGATGCCTAGTAATTATTGGAACAATTGTGATGTTTTAAAAAACCATGTTGAGGCCTAACAATTTACGAAACAGAGATATGTGAATAAATAAAAGAAAAAGACAAAAGAAAAGAAAACAGAGAAAAGAAAAAGAGAAAATCCCCCCGGCCCAACTGGGCCATGGCCAGCCAGGCCAGCCCATCGCTCCCTCCGGCCCACCCCCGCGCCTATATGGCCTCCCCCGGGACCCCGAACTAACCTCCCCACCGACACATTCCCCCCCCCCCATCTGGATCGGGCCGAGCCCCTCCTCGCCTCGCCGCGCTAGACACCGCTGCCCGAGCCCCGCGCCCGACGCTGCATGCCCCCGACGCCGCCCGACGCCGCCTCGCGCTCGCATCGACGCTGTCGCCGACCACCGTCGCCGCCCCGACCCCGACATCCTCCCCGCGCCCACTGCCCCGTGCCCTACACCCGCAGTGAGGCCTGGCCTCCACTTCCCCTCCCGCTCACGCGCCGTCGCCCTCGCCCGTGCGCTCGTCCGCGCGCCCGACGCCGTGCCCGCCCCTGCTCCTCGCTCCGACGTGCACGCGCGCGCCCGCGCGGCCACAGCCGCGTCCGCTCGCCTTGCCTTGCCGCTCCAGCCGCACGGCCCCGCCACCCATCACCGCGCCGCCCGCGCCCCTCTTTTCCCCTCGGTCACCGCCGCGCACACCGCCCCATCGCCGCACGCCCCGCTAGCTCTCCCCCGCTCCTGCCGCCCGCGGTCGCCGCGCCCACCCCCCGCTCCTGCTGCCCGTCGCCGCGCCCCTGCCGCCACCGCACACACGCACACGCGCACGCGCCGCGCACGCGCGCCGCGCCCGCACTCCCGTGGCCTATGGGCCACCGACAGGTGGGGCCTAGTGCCCCAGTGCCACTGGCCGGTGGGCCCTGTACCCCCCCTGTGACGCTGACGAACGGGGCCCACGCCCAGAGAAAAAAAATGAAAATAGAAAAACAAAGAAAATAAAAATAAAAATAAAAACTATTAAAATTAATAAATAATTAATTAGTTAATTAATTAAGTTAGTTAACCCTATTTAGATTAATCTAATTTAATTAATTAGTTTAGTTAAATGTTAATTAATGAGTTAACCCTAATTAACCTAACCAGTCTATGACATGTGGGACCCACGTATCAGATGACTGCTGATGTCAGCATGATGTCATGCTGATGTCATCAACACTGTTTCGGATAATGTTAATTTAAATAATTAATTAAATTCCAGAAATTAATAAATACTTTAGAAAATCATATTAAATAATCCGTAACTCCGATGAAAATACTTTATACATGAAACTTGCTCAGAATTCCGATACGAACCCGAATACGCCCTCCGTATTCCCGTCAGATGCCTCTAGCTATAAGAACATTGAACTTTTAGACCGATTTCGATAAATGAATAGTGCCCAACTTTAATTAAATAAATCCGAATAAATTCCTAAATTAACTAAATCATTTAGTTAGGCAGTAGAACACCCCGGCATATCATTTAGGCATGTCATACATATTGTTTGCATTATTGCCGTGAATTTATTGTTTCTCTCCCCCCTCCTTCTCTCTCGATAGACGCCGAGACCGACGACGCTGCACCTGGGTACGACTACACTACCGACGAGCAGCCCGTTGGCGATCTCTCTCTCTTGCCAGAGCAACCAGGCAAGCCCCCCCCCTTGAGCATCCAGATATCGCCCATTCTATTCTCCTGCTTGCATTAGATTTTGCTACTATTAATGTATGCTCCTATGCTGATGCATAGCCTGCTGTTGTAACCTGTTCATTGCTACCTTACCTGCCTATGATAAACTGTTTAGTATAGGTTGGTAATGAACCATCAGTGACCCCACCACCTTATCCTTGTTGCCCCTACTTGATCATCGACGACTCGATCAACGTGATCGTCGACCAGAGTCCGACACCTCACTTCACACCCCCTTAGTTGTACGACTCTGCGTAGTAACTATCGAGTGTCGAGGGTGATACCTCGTAACGCACTCCTGATGAATACTCTGCAGTGTAGCTGTTCGGTCATGGTCATCGAGGGTGATTCCTCCTTCTACACTTCCGATACGACTCTGTCGTGCGACCCCTCAGTGTGAATCTCAAGGGTGATAGCTCATACGTTCACCCTGATGATTTCGTCGAGTGGAATCCGCCGAGGGTGATTCCTCGGGTTTCCCCCTTGATGTTATGACCACACGATTACTTGACCTTTGTTACAGGCGGGTCCACCCTGGTGGGTACCCGCTGGGGATCTATGATGTCGGGTGTGCCGGAAGGGCACTCGAGTGTGACATTGTGGCGGAGCATCAGAGACTCTGATTGTCTCCGCGTGATACTAATTGAGCCTATTGGATTTGGGTGTGTGATCTGAGTGGGTCGACGTGCCCTATACGCACTACCACCACGCGGGATAATGGTTATGGGACCCTCTGCGAAGTACGTTTCTCCCGAAAGCTCGTCTGACGTCACGGTTCACCGTGCGGGCTGATTGTCGGGATTGGGCTGGATACTTCACTGATGAGCTCAGTGTTGCGCCTGCACCCCGGCCAGTCTCGCAACGCGCAGGGTGCCCAGGGCGATGGCCCGAGACCTCTGGGTGCATAGGTTAGTCCGGCGTACTGACCTCTCTGCCGAGCCTAGGTAGAGCGCTGCTTCGTGTTGATCTTCCAAGGACAGGCATACCCAGCAAGTGTGTCCGGCCAGAGTTGATCGAGCGTGTTGGGTAACAGTAGTGCACCCCTACAGGGATGAATCTTCTATCGATAGCCGGTCCTATGGTAAAGGACGCTCAGTTTGTGTATCCCGATCTACTACTTGAACTGGATACTTGTTACTTCATTGAAGCTTCGGGATCGCTTTCTTGCTTGGGAGTCGAGGAAGGATCTTTAAGCTGTACTTCAACATGTTTGCTAAATAAAATGCTATTCTACTCTCTTCTACTGCTGCAAGATGATGGCCTTGTGAAGATGTTTGAAGATGCTAGTCTTCGATAGGACTAGGCCTTCTCTCTATTCTGGCATTTCTGCAGCCCAGTCCACTTATACAGCCTTTCTCCATTGATAATGTTGCATATGTAGTATAGATCCTTGCTTGCTGAGTACTTCGGATGAGTACTCACGGTTGCTTTACTTTCTCTTTTCCCCATACCCCACCTTGATGATACATCAGACGATGGAGTCCAGGAGCCAGATGCCACCGGAGCTTACTACCAGGAGGGTCCAGAGGGTACTTACTAATGGATTGAGCCAGCCGACCAGGAGTAGGATCGGAGGCTCCCAGGCAGGAGGCCAACGCCTTTTGATCTAGTGTCGCTGTTTGTGCTAGCCTTCTTAAGGCAAAACTTGTCTAACTATGTCTGTACTCAGATGTATGACTGACTTATGTATTCGGATCTTCGGATCCCTGGTCTGTAATATTGTGGACCTCCGTTTAAATTGTGTTAGAGTTGTGTTGTGATATCTTCCCATGAGTCCCTGTGCTTGATCGTACACGTTTGCGTGTATGATTAGTGTACGATTGAGTCGGGGGCGCCACAAGTTGGTATCAGAGACGACTGGCTGTAGGAAGCCCCCTCCAAATTCCTTGGCCGAAGTTGAGTCTACAAACCGAAAAACTAATTTACTAACTTGGCTGTGTGGCTTACGGGCCCACGTCGCCAACTGGGTGGTATTAGGATCTTTTATTCCTCGTCTATACTCTGGGACTCTAATCTCTCTTCTTTTTGGGTTAAATGAATTTTACTAACGCTGACACTTAGGATCTCGTAAATCCTGTCTACCCGGAGAGCTGGATATCTGTGCGATTTCCCTGTCATTGATCTGATTAGTCTGATAATCATTTTCCTTCCATTGTTTTGTTTAACTTTTCTCTCCGAGATGTGTTAAATTTCTCATTGTCATTTGACAAATCTGAATTTCCTCTGTTTCAGATGGACCGTTTGTTTCCACCACGTCCTACGACACAGCTTGTGCTTCGCACTTGGGCTCGTGATGCCCCCGGGTTTCCAGCTGTCTTGATCGCTCTCATGACCAGACTTGGCTACCGTTGGTATCCTGAGTACTTGGTTTACGAGGATTACCGTGAGTTCAATCAGGAGCAGTACCATGCTGACGTTCATATCTACGATCAGCGAAATGACTCAGACACCGAGCTACACCTTTTCCACGGTATCGGCATGACAATTGAGATGGCAGTCCATGATGCTGCCTACTCTGCCATCGCACGTCTCCGAGGACAGTTCAGCGATATCTTGGATGACTCTGAGTTCCGATACATTTCGTATGCCCCTGCTGGAGATGCAACTGGATACTACACAGCTATCTGTGCCCCGTACGAGCCTCGTCGCTATGACCCGCGCGTTCTGATTCAGTGCACTCAGGCTCTGGATCGCACTGTTCGGGCTCTTGCCGTCGAGTTGGTTGCCACTCGAGCACGTCTCTACGATGCTATGACGCAGTTGCTACCCGCTGTTCGCGCAGGGATACATCCTGAGCACATCCTTTACCCGCGCAGAACTCAGATGTATGCTGGTATTGATTGGCCTGCTGTTGGAGGTTATACACCTGCACGTGGACCTCTTCTTACAGCTCGAGACCGGATTCTGCATCAGAGTGCACATGGAGCGCAGGATCCTTCCGCGACGAACATTCGTCGTCCGCACTTGCAGTTACCCCGTTTCGGTGGTTTTCTCCGATGTTGATGTAGCCTTTGCTATGTCTCGTTGTGTACTTCCTTACCGCGTGCCTGCGCGCCACCTAGTATGTCTAGCTTTTGAATTTGCGTCGTTATGCTGTCTGCATGTACCCGACTCAGTTTATGGATCTGTATGTCTTAATTGACTACTGTTATGTATCTGTTACACTACTTAAATTGTTGTCGAGTTACATCATGTTTGTCACTAAACGCTCGCAATTGCTTTTACTAAACTACCCCCTGTTAATGCTTAGCAGGATGGTTAGACCAGGTGGTCGTGGTCGTGGTACCCCTGAACACCCACCACCGCCAGACTATATGGCAGCCATGATGCAACAATTTGAGCTCAACCGCCAGTTCATGACTGGAATCATGGCTCAGTTTCCGCATCAGAACAACCAGAACCAGAACCCAGCTTCAATAACTTTGACAGAGTTTATGCGAGTCAACCCAACGCAGTTCCACAACTCTGACAAGCCACTGGATGCAGATGACTGGCTCCGCGACATCACTCATGAGATGGAGTCAGCTAATGTCGCCCCTGCCAACTTCGTCAACTTCGCGGCCTTTTTCTTAAAGGGCCCTGCAGCACAATGGTGGGACACACACAAGCGTACTCTGCCTATTGGAATAGTCATCACCTGGTATGAGTTCCAGGCTGCTTTCCGTACACGTTACATCCCTCAGGCAATTATGGAACGCATGAAGACCCAGTTCCGTAACCTCACTCAGGGCAACAAGACTGACGAAGCTTATCAGCGGGAATTTCTAGACCTCTCCCGCTATGCTGAAGAAGACATCGCCACAGATGCACGCAGACAAGAGTAGTTCCGTAGTGGACTACACCCCGACCTCAAGCTTGCACTTGCTGCTCAAGACTTCAATGACTTTTCAACTCTGACGAACAAGGCTATTCTTGTTGAGACCGCTCAATTGGAATACAAGGACTCGCAGAAGCGCTATCGTGATGCTGGCTCATCTTCGGGCTCAGCATCGAAGCATCGAGTTTGGATTCCCAACAATGCAATCCGTTCCAATGCCTCTGCGCCAAAGAACAACTATGCTGCACCACGTCTGCCTCCTCCACCACCGAGGCAGCCAAAAGCTCAAGCTATTCAAAACAATGCTCCTCTTCGTCCTGAAGATGGTCTATGCTTCAAGTGCCGCAAACCAGGTCACCAGGCTAAAGACTACCGCTAGAATCAGTATCAGTTAGCCTTTCCTCGTGCTGGCCGTGGCAATGGTCGTGGCAACAATCAGACCCGCAACTATAATACCGGGTCTGCTGCACATGGCCGTGGACACGCTTACAACATTGACATTGAAGAAGTCCAGGATCAACCTGCTACTGTGATGGGTACCCTTCTTGTTAACTCAGTACCTGCTTCTGTTTTATTTGATTCAGGAGCATCACATTCATTCATCTCTGGAAAATTTGCATTGATGCATGGCATTTGATATGAGAAAATGCATACTCCGTTAGTTGTTAAAACTCCCGAAGGTCACTGTCATGCTGACGTGATAGCACCTGACGTTACCGTCGGAATTAAAGGGTTGGAATTCCTTGCTTCGCCTATCGTCCTGAAGTCTTCCACCATAGACCTCATACTTGGAATAGATTGGTTGAAAGCTCACATTGCTTCGATCAATTATGCCACTAAAGTTATCCAACTTCTTCACCCCACCGATGAGATAGTGAACTATACCGCCCGCATTACTCGGGACGCCGAAGCTCAGATATATGTTCTGAATGCTTTGAACGCCTCACCTCTGGAAGGGATCGAGAACGTTCCTGTCGTTCGAGATTTTCCAGACGTCTTTCAAGAAGAACTTCCAGGAATACCCCCGGCTAGAGCTGTCGAGTTTGTCATTGACTTGAAGCCTGGCACCGTCCCTATTGCCAAGCGACCTTATAAGATGCCTCCGCATCACCTACTCGAGCTTAAGGAAGAAATCGACAAGTCACTTAAGAGTGGTTTCATCCACCCCAGTTCCTCTGCTTGGGGAGCACCTTCACTCTTCGTTGATAAGAAGGATGGAACTAACCGTTTGGTTCAGGATTATCGGCCCATTAACCAAGCCACAATCCAGAATAAATACCCACTGCCCCGGATCAATGATCTTTATGATCAACTCGCTGGATCATCGGTGTTCTCTAAACTCGACCTGAGGTCGGGTTATCAACAGATCCGTGTCCGTGAAGAGGATATTCCCAAGACTGCATTCGTCACTCGTTATGGCTCCTATGAATACACCGTCATGTCATTTGGCCTAACGAATGCTCCAGCAACTTTCTCCCGTCTGATGAATTATATATTCATGGATTACCTCGACAAATTCGTCGTGGTTTATTTGGATGATATCCTAATATATTCTAAGAATAGAAAAGAACATGCTGAACACCTCCGTTTGGTACTAGAAAGGCTTCGAGAACACCAGTTGTATGCCAAGTATTCCAAATGTGAATTTTGGCTTTCTGAAGTAACTTACCTTGGTCATGTGATTTCCAAGGATGGAATTGCTGTTAACCCCGAACGAGTTTAGGCTATTCTTGACTAGACTCCCCCGAAGAATGTTAAGCAAGTCAGAAGTTTTCTCGGACTTGCAAGTTATTGCCGTCGATTCGTTGAGAACTTTTCCAAGATTGCAAAACCATTGACAAATCTGCTTCACAAAGGTGTTAAATTTGAGTGGACAGAAAAATGTCAAGAAAGCTTTCAGACACTAAAAGATAAATTAACATCTGCCCCAGTATTAGCACCGCCGGATTCCCAAAAAGATTTCGTGATATACTGCGATGCCTCCCGTCAAGGATTAGGCTGTGTCCTAATGCAAGAACGCAAAGTGATTGCTTATGCCTCCTGACAATTGCGTCCTCACGAAGAAAATTACCCAGTGCACGATCTCGAACTTTCTGCGGTTATTTATTCCCTGAAGCTATGGCGACATTACCTTCTCGGTAACCGTTGCGAGATATATACGGATCATCAAAGTTTGAAGTATTTATATACTCAACCAGATCTGAACCTTCGTCAACAAAGATGGCTCGAGACAATTGCCGATTATGATATGAATATCTCATACACCCCTGGCAAGGCAAATGTAATGGCCGATGCTTTGAGCCGTAAGGCTTATTGCAGCAACCATGTGGTTCAGGAATCACAACCTATGCTTTATGAAGAGCTTCGCAAATTGAACCTCCATATTGTTCCACAGGGTTATCTCAATACCCTCGTTGTCGAACCAGATTTAGAATGCAACATCAAAACTATGCAACGGTATGACTCTGAAGTTGAAAGGATCAAGCGATACCTTGAAAAAGGAAAACCGTTGGAGTTCCATCTTGATAATGATGGGATCCTATTTTTCCAACACCGTCTCTTCGTACCTAAGTTCAAAGATGAGAGAGAACACGTTATGATGGAAGCTCATGACACTCCTCTGTCAATTCATCCTGGTAGCACAAAGATGTACCGTGACATTTTTCAGAGATACTGGTGGCCTAATATGAAGCGAGATATTGCTCGTTATGTTTCTGAGTGTGACATTTGCTGCCGCGTTAAAGTTCAACATCAAAGGCCTGCAGGAACTCTGCAACCCCTTGCAATTCCTGAATGGAAATGGGACAAGGTCCAAATGGATTTCATTACTGGTTTTCCCAAATCCCAGAAGGGTCATGATGCTATTTTTGTCGTCATTGACCGATTCTCCAAGGTTGCTTACTTTCTGCCAGTTAAAGAGACAATCACTGCTAGCCAGTTAGCAGGCTTGTATGTTTCCCGAATTGTGTCACTCCACGGTGTTCCGTTGGAGATCAGTTCTGATCGTGGCAGCCTCTTCACCTCCAGATTCTGAATAGTTTCCAAGAAGCTATGGGAACACATCTGTCTTTTAGCACCGCTTTTCACCCTCAGTCACAGGGTCAAGTTGAACGAGTTAATCAAGTGCTCGAAGATATGCTTCGAGCTTGCGTCATCTCCTTCAGTAAGAAATGGGAGGAATCTCTCCCGTATGCCGAATTCTCTTACAACAATAGCTATCAGGCTAGTCTGAAGATGGCACCATTTGAAGTTCTATACGGTCGTAAGTGTCGAACCCCTCTGAATTGGTTAGAAACTGGGGAACGCTCACTCGTCGGACCGGACATTATTCAGCAAGCTGAAGAACAAGTCCGCATTGTCCGTGAACATTCGAAAACTGCTCAGTCTCGTCAGAAGAGCAACTATGACCGAAAGCACCAGGAAATGGTCTATCAACCTGGCGAGCAAGCTTACCTCCGCGTCACTCTGTTGAAAGGCACTCATAGGTTCGGAATCAAAGGCAAGTTAGCTCCTCGCTACATTGGCCCGTTCCGTATTCTTGCCCGTCGAGGAGAGGTGGCATATCAATTGCAATTGCCGCCAAATCTTTCTCAAGTACATGATGTCTTTCATGTATCCCAACTCCGTCGGTACTTCAAGGATCCTATTCGAGCTGTGGATCACGAAGTGCTTGAATTATGGGAAGATCTGTCTTATCCAGAATATCCCATCCGTATTCTTGATGAAGCTGAACGTCGGACTCATCAAAAGTCAATCAAATTCCTCAAAGTTCAGTGGTCGAATCATTCTGAAGATGAGGCCACTTGGGAACGCGAGTATCGTCTTCGCGAAGAATACCCCACTTTCTTTCAGTCTTCCTCTTAATTCTCGGGACAAGAATTCTTGATAGATGAGGAGAATTGTAACACCCCATGTCATTAGCCACAGTAATTACTTTTGATAATGAAAAGTCCGCATGTTTAACAGTGCATAATCATCATTAGCATCATATTGCATTTCAACTCCTAACTCAAATTCAAATTTAAATGAAAGTGGAAATAAATGTTGTCCAACATAGAAACTAAAATGTTCAATCAATAACAAATAATATAGTGACTATTCTAAAATTGAAACCAACAATTAATAAATTAATTAGGTGGCACTAACATTACCAAAACAACTAGGATTAATGCATTTTAATTGTTATAAAAATTGTGTGAACTCCAATTGCCTCCAAACTAATTTTTGGTAGTGGTAGAGGATGCCTAGTAATTATTGGAACAATTGTGATGTTTTACAAAAACCATGTTGAGGCCTAACAATTTACTAAACAGAGATATGTGAATAAATAAAAGAAAAAGACAAAAGAAAAGAAAACAGAGAAAAGAAAAAGAGAAAATCCCCCCGGCCCAACTGGGCCACGGCCATCCAGGCCGGCCCATCGCTCCCTCCGACCCACCCCCGCGCCTATATGGCCTCCCCCTGGAGACCCCGAACCCTAACCCCCCCACCGACACATTCCCCCCCCCATCTGGATCAGGCCGAGCCCCTCCTCGCCTCGCCGCGCTCGACACCGCTGCCCGAGCCCCGCGCCCGACGCTGCACGCCCCCGACGCCGCCTCGCCCTCGCATCGACGCCGTCGCCGACCACCGTCGCCGCCCCGACCCCGACATCCTCCCCGCGCCCACTGTCCCGTGCCCTACACCCGCGGTGAGGCCCGGCCTCCACTTCCCCTCCCGCTCAAGCGCCGTCGCCCTCGCCCGTGAACAAATTACTGTCGAGCAATTGATAGAAAAGCGCAAAGTTATGACGATATCCAAGGCAATGATTATGCATATAGGCATCACGTCCGTGTCAAGTAGACCGACTCCTGCCTGCATCTACTACTATTACTCCACACATCGACCGCTATCCAGCATGCATCTAGAGTATTAAGTTCATAAAGAACGGAGTAACGCCTTAAGTAAGATGACATGATGTAGAGGGATAAACTCAAGCAATATATGATGAAAACCCCATCTTTTTACCCTTGATGGCAACAATACAATACGTGCCTCGCTACCCCTACTTTGTCACTGGGTTAGGACACTGCAAGAATGAACCCAAAACTAAGCACCTCTCCCATTGCAAGAAGAACCAATCTAGTTGGCCAAACCAAACCGATAATTCGAAGAGAAATACAAAGATATCAAATCATGCATAAAAGAATTGAGAGAAGATTCAAATAATATTCATAGATAATCTGATGATAAATCCATAATTCATCGAATCTCGACAAACACACCGCAAAAGAATATTACATCGGATAGATCTCCAAGAACATCGAGGAGAACATTGTATTGAAGATCAAAGAGAGAGAGGAAGCCATCTAGCTACTAGCTATGGACCCGTAGGTCTGAGGTAAACTACTCACGCTTCATCGGAAGGGCAATAGGGTTGATGTAGAACACCTCCGTGATCGAATCCCCCTCCGGCAGGATGCCGGAAAAGGCCCCAAGATGGGATCTCACGGGTACAGAAGATTACGGCAGCGGAAAAGTATTTTGGTGGACGCTTCTGGTCATTTGGGAATATTTGGGAATTTATAGTCGAAGAATTAGTGTTGGAGGAGCTCCAAGGGGCCCACAAGCCCTCAGGGAGCCCCCCCTAGGGCGCGCCCCTATGGCTTGTGGAGTCCTCGGGACTCCCCTGCCTTCATCTCCAAGTTTGCTGGGTGTCTTCTGATCCAAGAAAAATCATCGTGAAATTTTTATTCCGTTTGAACTCTGTTTGATATTCCTTTTCTGTAAAACTCAAAAACAAGGAAAAAACAGAAACTGGCACCGGGCTCTAGGTTAATAGATTAGTCCCAAAAATAATATAAAATAGCATATTAATGTATATAAAACATCCAAAACAGATAATATAATAGCATGGAACAATAAAAAACTATAGATACACTAGTCGTCAACCCGTGCACCTGCACGGGCTAGCTATTTTATTTACACACTGAATCATTAAAAAATCATTCTTTTTTAAATCATGCATCAATGAAAAGCTGTATAGAAGAGAAAGAATTGGTATAAGCTCTCTGAAAACCAAGTAACATGGGTGTGTTAACATAGGAAACCGATATAATCTAATGTTGATATCATTATATGTCTTTTAGCTGGGACTTGGGACTCCTTGGAAAGTAAAGATGCATGTAATATTAAGGGGCCTATTGTTCAACAAAATGTCTAGAGAAAAAAAAGGTAACCATACTTGACCTATAGGAAACATGAGGAATGGTTAAGTTAGTTCATGGCATATTTGTGGCTGAACCAAAAGTACGATTTCATGAACCAATGTACTTAATATTTCATTTGCACGTGAGGAAATTGCTAATTACTTTATATGAGGAAATGAATTTTGATACAAAAAATCATTCGAATTCTAAATCATGGACATCTTATCTTAAGAGGGAAACTAAAATCACATGAAAAGAACTTAGCAGTGCATACTCCTATAGGAAGATGTTTATGCAACGGCTCATATAAAATGTAGAACACCTTCATAATGGGATCATAAAGCAAGGAGAAGGAAAAACATATATAGTACAAATATACTGATGCTTAGATCTGAGTTACATAAGGAAGTGTAGAAGTACCTACATCTTCTATGTTTGTGAAACAAACTGAATCACTTTCATGTTTAATACACTGTGTGCAGCTATTTTTGTTATGACTTATGAATGACGAAGTCACAGAGAAAATACATTATCCGATCCAAGTCTACTCATACCTTAAGTTTGAATTAAATTTTGAATGTGATAGCAGAAATTGTTTGAAAGCTTGGGGTTCAGGAACTTGACAGTACGTTTAGCTCAACCTGGAAAACCAACTCAAGTAATAGTACAATGGTAAATCTTAAAAGTTGGATTCTTGAAGTTAAATCAAGGAAATATGAGTATCTAACTTCAGTATGATTCTGTGCCTGATACGTATGTGTACTATCGACATGCTCTTCCTAATCATATAGTGTATATGAAGTACTCCCTCCGTTCCTAAATATATGTCTTTTTAGAGATTTCAATATGGACTACATACGGATGTATATAGATGTATTTGAGTGTAGATTCATTCAATTTCTTCTGTACGTAGTCCATATTGGAATGTCTAAAAAGACTTATATTTAGGAACGGATGGAGTATATCATAGTGAATTATATGTGTCGACTCTTACTATTTCACTAATACTTTGAGGTATCACAGATGATTAGTAAGCATCATAATTATTTTTATTAAGGGTGCTCATCCATCCATGAAGTCAAAACTTGTTGGCTCCATTATTACATGAACTAATCAATGTACTTGAAAGATAAGGAAAATACCTTTCAACATAATCATCTGCATAATTCAACGTGAAGTGTCATTTATCCCCCATATTCTGAATGGTACAATAATGCACACACACTTATTTGTGTGCTTCATATAATAGTTATACAACAGGAAAACTACTCAAGGAAACATAAGAAGTTCAAATGGACTTGGTTCTGATATAGGAGTCAATTCGCGTGGAGTACACAAATTTCAGTAAAATCGGATGAGGATGAGACAATATCCACTTAACTAATA
Source organism: Thinopyrum elongatum (assembly GCA_011799875.1). Classification (NCBI taxonomy): domain Eukaryota; kingdom Viridiplantae; phylum Streptophyta; class Magnoliopsida; order Poales; family Poaceae; genus Thinopyrum; species Thinopyrum elongatum. The sequence continues at coordinate 17,172,507 of CM022299.1, forward strand.
AGAAAAATGCATATCAACATGCAATCTATGGAGTAACCAATCAACTTGCTCCAGCTTCAACATTGTCATTCATCAACTTCTAATGTACCAGATATTTCACCTACAGGGTAATGAGATACTATAAAGCCATTATCTTTTTGTTTATCCACCGTAGCCTAGTGTGCTACAAAATCAAGGAACACAATCTTGTGAACTGGTTCAGAAAAATAAAGATTTACTTTTCTAACATGTGGTTACCTGCGGTGCTGGCTTGGTATCGTATAGCAAGGAAGAAAAGCTGGCAGCATGCGCTTGAGGAGAGATGGGCGGCCACTGAATTAGAGGGTGCCCAATGACCATATATAATTCAAAGATCAATTCTGGTATTTCTTTCAGCAGCTGACTACAGAGTACAGACCAATGCCTAAAGAAACATGGACGGAGGAAAAGCTTTGTACAATCTAACTATTTAGAAATATACTAACGGAACTTACTAATGGAGCCCAGAATAATGGTTCACGTGAAAGCCATAGATAACTCACATTGTTTGTTGCCGCTCAGGATATATATATATAGTACAGACTGTCTTCCCTTGATGCACTAATCATAATAAATGATGGTATACCTTCAGTTTCCTTAGAAACATTGTTCTGTTAGAAAGGCATGTATGATTATGCAAATACTATGATTTATGTACAAACTATGTAACAGACACTAAGCAATTTCTGACCAAAGAAGGGAAAGCACTATGGTTTCTCTGCAGATTATGCAATGTCAGGGAAGCAATGTTTCACCCGAGAGAAAAGACTGTCGAATACCTTCTTTGGCGCCTTGCAAAAAAAAAAAGAATACCTTCTCTCCAATATAACACTGGAACACCTGAAATATTTTCACTCCGAAGATGGAAACCAATCTGGCGAGGCATGAGATGTACTATATATAAGAATACCTTTCCCTCTGAACAAATTCTTAGAGTGGGTACTTCATCACAAATATATGTGCTCCATATAATCAGCACAACATCAAGGAGTCAGAGGCTATTGCACAAATTCTCCTCCAATTCTACCTTGCAACCCTAGTACAAAAGAATAAAATATTTGCTTAGGTGGGCCTTTCATCGAGCACCTAGAAAACAATTCCGAAAAACCATCAGATCATAGCAAGTAACTAACAAATCAGAGTACAACATGTGAGGAGAAGCCTCTCAATCACTCCTACAGGGAATCAAGGTATGATGCAATAAATAAAAGTATACCGTGGATCGGCAATCTAGCGGCAAGAAAAATCCTGACACAACCAACACTATAGTCACCCGACGTAGAGGCTAAGCATATTGCGTGATCTAAGAACCATATCTGCAAAAGCTGATTGCAAAGCTACAAACACAACCTCGTGACATCAGCAACAACATCATTGACGCTAGCCGATGCCAATTGGATAATCTAAAAATCGAATCGGGATACCTTGGGGGATGATGGATCAATACGTGTCGGTGGGATGTTAAATCTAAAAGTTGTGTGGAGAGGAAACAACTACATCTATAGAAAATTCCATCCACCCAAGGAAGAAGATGCAATTGTGTTCTTATGATTGTAGGTTGATCCACTGAGAATTCTATGATGAATTCAATGGTGTGTAAAACAGCGCATCCGCGCATGCATCCTGCTGTCACCACCGAGTGCCCACAAACCGCCCGCTAGCCGATGCACTCCACAACCGCCGCTGCTTCGGGCGTACACCTTGCCGCCTCCGGCGTAGAAGACCAACATAGATACGGATATTAGCTGGCTAGCATCCCATTTTCGATCTGCAACTCTGGGCACTATACATATACATATGTTTACATGCACGGCCAGGAAAAGTCTCACCCGTGGGATAGTTGGCAAGAACTCCATGGTAATTGGGATTAACGTGGGAGTTTTTTTTAAGGGGGGGATTAACGTGGGAGTTTGTACGCTGCCTGGACTCTATACACAGAGGTTACATCTTTTTTTTGGATTAACGTCGGAGTTTGTACGCTGCCTGGACTATATACACGGAGGTTAGATTTTTTTTTTTTGGGATTAACGTGGGAGTTTGTACGCTGCCTGCCTGGACTCTGTAAACGGAGGTTAGTTTTTTTTTGAGAATCACGGAGGTTAGATCTGGATGTTTTTTTGGTTATGGTGGCAATTTCTAATGGGTTAATCAACACCGTAATAACTTGGTCCCATGCTAGATTAACGGCTCATAAAATCTAATTAACATGGGAATTTGTAGGGAGTCAAGAATTAGTATAGGTATAGAGGTATAGATAGATAGATAGATAGATAGATTGGAGACGTATCAGTGCCTGTCTTGTGTAGGAATCTTATTTTACCCAATATACCGGGTTATACATAACAGCGGGTTATCGGTGCTGCCGGGTGATAATATTAAAACGACTATGTTATTTTTCCAACATATTTTGTCCTTTTGGTCTTTCCCATATTTGCTGCTGGGATTATTTTAACTAGCAAAAATGCCCGTGCGTTGCAACGGGAGAAAAACAATATCATAGGACATAGTGCAATAAACATGACCCAATAATATGTGCATGCCCTAATATTTGAACATAGGTACCCATATGTATCGTTCACTTAAAAAAAAACGTGTTATGGCACTGCTAATAGAACGTTATAGCATTCTGAGTAATGTCTCGCTAATAGCGCGCTATTGTTGCTTATCCTCCTTGTCTCGCCGACCAGTGGTCATGGTATACACTTGCAAATATAACAAATGTACCTCACTACATATACGGTGAATCAAGGAACTTCTGCAATTGACATGAGCAGATGAACAATATATGCTCACCTCAAGGAACAAAGTCAGGTCCATTTAGATGCTACCTCCAGGTTAATATGCCATAGCGTCACACCTTGTGAAAGGAACATTGTGTTAAACCATGAGCCACAAACAGTCTAGTTTATTGACATAATTAAAGTAATTAATTATTTTATTTGTTCCAGAACCTATGCAAGGTAGCCAACGGTTGCAGACCTCTCTTCCCTAAAAATAATTCAAAGTAGACAGAATTTTTGGGCAAAAAGTCTAGTTTATTGACATAATTAGAGTAAATTAATTATTTACTTGATCCAGAACCTATGCAAGGTAGCCATCCGTCGCAAACCATTCCTATAAATAATCCGAAGAAGACAAATTACGAAGTTTTGGGCAAGCAAATTACCGTTGAAACGGTGCCGTTATAAATAATTCTCAAGTGGTTGCTTGTTTATTTTTTATGAAATGCAACAGGCACCGCTTTTCATTCGTTAAGAGGGAAACGGACATGTTATAGTGTATATAGGCCATTGTAAAGTGACCGAAACAGAAGAGAAAAGGCAAACACTATTAGTTACAAGCTAGAAGGTTCACTGCAGACCATAAGACGACTACCCCATCCATTTCACTCCTTTCATTCCCTGCATGAAGGAAGGCTCAGAGCTCTTCCGAGATTGAGGTGAATCATTAACCCACATGCCACTGCTATCTAATATAAAGATCAATGGAACCAATGTTTTGTTGGGCTTGGCACTAATTTTAAAAATTATTAACGTGCATGATAATAGCATATTTTGGAATGTACACATTTTTCTGATGGATTTTCATATATGACATGTTAGATTTGGAGCTAGGATTTAAAAGGTATGAATATTTTTAAAAGTATTTGATCTTTTAAAAAAAGAAAAGAAAAAGGTAGTGTATATAGGCCATTGTAAAGTGACCGAAACAGAACAGAAAAGGCAAACACTATTAGTTACAAGCTAGAAGGTTCACTGCAGACCATAAGACGACTACCCCATCCATTTCACTCCTTTCATTCCCTGCATGAAGGAAGGCTCAGAGCTCTTCCGAGATTGAGGTGAATCATTAACCCACATGCCACTGCTATCTAATATAAAGATCAATGGAACCAATGTTTTGTTGGGCTTAGCACTAATTTTAAAAATTATTAACGTGCATGATAATAGCATATTTTGAAATCTACACATTTTTCTGATGGATTTTCATATATGACATGTTAGATTTGGAGCTAGGATTTAAAAGGTATGAATATTTTTAAAAGTATTTGATCTTTTAAAAAAAGAAAAGAAAAAGGTAGTAAGGGGGTTCGAACCCGCGATCTCCAGCGTGGTAGCCAAAGGTACCAACCATTGGGCTACATGCATGGTTGATTTACTGGATGGGATTCCGCCTTATTGACCTAAGCCGACGGCGGCAAAATAAATATAAGAAACCAAACGTTTTTTTCTACTTACCGGTGGCATGGTGGGTAATTATTCACAACTTCGGGGGTAATTTTGATGACGGACGACAGAAACACTATTTGCTTTATTATTAGGTAGAGATAAGACACACAAGGTTTTCACATACAAAAGATATCAAGGAGATATTGGCGGGTCGATCAAGCAAGGGACACAAATTATCTTATCATATCAACAAAGATCAAGCGTTCCAAAGAGACAGCCAATGCATGAAGGCACTGTAGATCACTAGTGTTTTCGCTATCCTATTACAACCCACCACTGGGCTAACATTATCCAAGGTTTTTCCCTACAAGTAGGAGCCGGTTATGAAGTTGCTAAGTACGAGCGGTGCAGTTTTCCGGGTTGGCGTGTCATTCTTCGGGACAGTCACAGCCGGGTTATCCTTTGCCGGCTCGTCTTGGTCTTTCTGGGATGCTACGTCGTCCTCGGCTAGCCACTGGATGTATCTCAGAGCTTCCCAAATTGAATCCTTTCTCATCATGGATGCAGTATTGACATCAGCAGCGAAATGTTGCTTACGTGGTGGATTCAGGTCAAAGGGCTGCGGCATTGGAGGACTCAGGCGGCGGCTTCCGAGTAGGCGGATTGATACTTGGTCAGATTGCTTTCCTCCGTAATTTGGGTAGCCGCTACTCGGTTCTCCCTCACACGGTGAAGATAGTCTTCATTCCCAATGGCATTCCGTCCACATTTGAATTCTGGGAAGCCATCAGCTAGTTGAACTGGCATGAGCTCTATGAAATATGCCTTAGCACGTGCCAGGGCATGCAGTGCCCCTTGACGGCAAGCAGACCTCTTCAGTTCTTTTATCCATTCTATCACTGTGGACAACTCCTTCATCATATCCATGATATAATGTGGTGGTGCTTTGGTATTTTTGACTGCCATGATGCAGTACGAGCCGCCCACATATATATAGTTGTTCCAAAAATTTGTAGATGGCCTTCAGCTTCACCACGGGGAACTGTACAATATTATGGTCTTTTCTACCTGTCAACATACATCAAGAATTTTCAGTAACCCGGACAATATAATGAGCCGGTCTGGCTTTGGAGGCTTGAACAGATTTATACTTACCAAAGACAGCCACACACATTTCTTTGACCTAGCCCTTTAATGTCGCCAGCTCTTGCTTCACCGGTTTAAGTTCAGCCTCAACATCTTCAGCTCTCTTTAGCAAAGTGGCTTTTTCTTTCTCAAACTCTGCCTTGGCAGCCTGCAGTGCATCAGTTGCCTGGTGCATGGACTTTTGAAGGTCTGAAGATAAGTTTTCTACTTCCTTCTTGAGCCCTCTCTCCTTCTTCAATTTCCTCTGCAAGCCGGCAACAAAAGACTCGGCATCGTTCAACATTTCCTGCATATCAGAAATTGTTAAGTCAACATCACTATTTAAAGTCCCGAGCCGCCACACGCAGATGACCCGGCACTTGGGAGCTACAACAGACAAAATTTGACATGTTATGTTCAAAGTCTCATGCAGTTGCAAGCACTCTACATAGCACTTGGGGGCTAATGCATCCTAAGTTTTTACTCGCAATATGACATAAAGACCCCACACATCACATGATGATGAGCCGGCCCTTGGGAGCTACCAGTTGTTCAAATCTTACTACAGTATACAAGTCCCAGATCATTATTTCATAAAGACCCGACCCTTAGGGGCTATATAAGTATGCAGCTATCAGATGCATGTTGCTGGCGGGTCAAAGTTCATGCAAGTTTTAAGTATATGAGAATTCTCTACTTAAAACTTGGGGGCTATATAAAGGCACGACAGGAAGAGGGAGCAAGGAAGCATACCTCATATTTTCTACTCAAAGTGTCCACCATGGCAGCTTCAGTTTCCCGGCTCTCAAACAGTTGCGTCAAAAAGGCTTGGTGCAGGGATCCCAGATCTAAACTTTCCAAAGATGGAAGTTCAAGCTTGGCTTTTCCCTTCTCCACCATGGGCGACTCCTTCTTGGTGGTGACATTGGCCAAAACATTTGAAGTTTCTGGCATCTTGTGTACCTCTCCTGTAATGGTAACTTCATCATGAGCCGCCTCTAGAGGTGGCTCGCTTGTTAGATTCTCCATATCCACAACAGGAGAGGCCGCCCTGGCAGGACTTGCAGGAATATCATCCTGAACCGCCTCGTTTTCACGAGTGAGGATCATTTCATCAACACGAGCCCCATTAACTGGCTCGTCCTGGACTTTTGAATTGACCCTTGAAAGAGAGGGGTCCTCGGTCTCTGAAGCTGCAACATTTGAGCCATCAACCCTTTTCAAGGCTTTGGCTCTAAAAATTGAATGAGTATGTAAACATCATAAATACAAAAATGAATGGAAAAGATACTTTTATGTACCTACCCGCGGTTGATGGTAAAATTTGGCACCTGAGTGGCGCTTGATGCATCTGATGATGGTGATGTCAGTTGGTAGTCCGGGTCAGACGGACGAAGAGGTTCTTGATCTGGCCGTACCGAGGACGCAAGTCGGTCGGGCTGTGATGCACTTCAACTCGTGGCCTGCGACGAGCCGGCGAATTCGACAAGCTGTCACTAAGTTCACTGGGGCTATTCCGGGTCTTCCGCTTTGAAGTGCCAGCAGACTGAGTTTTCTTCAAAAGAAATTGCGGGTCTAAGTGAGCATCTGGATGTGAAAATGATACCTTTCTGATGGCTCATCTTGTTCTCTCCGGGATAAATGGCTCTAAGTCAGAATAAGAAAGATTTACCTCCATATCGCCGGCTTGGCTAGTCTTGGCATTATCCTGTGATATGCTTGCGTCAACAAGTTGGATAAATAGATGGCCAAGGGAGTCAAGCTCAGTTACCTCATTCTCTTCATCGCCATCATTAACTGGCTCTTCAACATTAGCATCATTCGGCGGGGTGGTGACCCATTCAGTTTTCCACCACTTGATAGTTTTCTGAACAAACGACAAGCCAGATATTTAATAAAGTGGCGACTAAAACAATTTTGAGTAGAATAAGTGAAGGGAAAAAGTGATTCACCGGAGGCACTGGATTGCTTGTACAGAAGGGGGCGAGCCCCACGGTCTTGATGGTATCCCGAGGTTCACCAAGTAATTTCTTAGCGGCTGTTAATAGCTCGCCAGGTGTTAGATTGACCCGGCTGAAACGAAGAGCGTTGTCTGGGTGACCGGTGTAGGTGTGCATGAGCCGTTTCCTCAAACTGAGAGGCTGGATCCTCCAACTCATCCAACACTGGATCAGATTAACTCCGGTAAGGCCATGAGCTGTTAAGGCATTGATCCTTCAGTATAAGGGTTTAAATTTTTCCCTTTCTTCCTAAGAAGCGAAACCTGGAAAGACGGTTGAGGCGTCAAGCCGGTTAAGCCCGTAACCCGGCAGTTGATGTTCAGTAGCAAGGGAAGTATCTCTACAATAGAACCATGTCTTGTGCCATCCTTTCATATGGCATGTCGGCTTGACCCCTAGGAAAGCGGAATTTTGCTGCTCTGGATGGAGACGCCCCCTAGTTTGATGCTTGGGCCATTTTTGTACTCCGTCTAGTGGTTGGGATAAAAGAACTCTTGAAAAAAAAACTTACAGACGACTCGATCTATAAATACACCTCGTAGAATACTTGAAACTGGAACAGATTCAGGATGGAGTTGGAGCCAGGTCTTGGGGCCTGATGTTGAAATGATTCAGTAAGTCCCGAATTTTTTGAGTCGGGAGGGCGAAAACCTCGTTCCAGGTGATCAGTGAAAATGATGATCTCACCTTGAGTTGGCCGAGGATGAATTTCTTCCTCGGGCACGCGCAATGGATTTCGTTCTAAGGCGGCAGCTGAAGGTAATATGCCCTAGAGGCAAGAATAAAGTTGTTATTTATATTTCCTTATATCATGATAAATGTTTATTATTCATGCTAGAATTGTATTAACTGGAAACTTGATACATGTGTGGATACATAGACAAAACACAGTGTCCCTAGTAAGCCTCTACTAGACTAGCTCGTTAATCAAAGATGGTTAAGTTTCCTAACCATAGACATGTGTTGTCATTTGATGAACGGGATCACATCATTAGTAGAATGATGTGATGGACAAGACCCATCCGTTAGGTTAGCATAATGATCGTTAAGTTTTATTGCTATTGCTTTCTTCATGATCCGTTAGGTATCTCTGGGCCCTCTCGGTAATGCACATCATAAGAAGCCTTGCAAGCAATGTGACTAATGAGTTATTTGCGGGATGATGTATTACAGAACAAGTAAAGATACTTGCCGGTAACGAGATTGAACTAGGTATGAAGATACTGACGATCGAATCTCGGGCAAGTAACATACCGATGACAAAGGGAACAACGTATGTTGTCATTGCGGTACGACCGATAAAGATCTTCGTAGAATATGTGGGAACCAATATGAGCATCCAGGTTCTGCTGTTGGTTATTGACCAGAGAGGTGTCTCGGTCATGTCTACATAGTTCTCGAACCCGTAGGGTCCGCACGCTTAACGTTCGATGACGATTTTGTATTATATGAGTTATGTGATTTGGTGACTGAATGTTGTTCGGAGTCCCAGATGAGATCACGTACATGACGAGGAATCTCGAAATGGTCGAGAGCTAAAGATTCATATATAGGACGATAGTATTCGGACATCGGAAGTGTTCCGGGGGTACCGGGTACATATCGGGTCACCAGAAGGGGTTCCGGGCACCCCCCGGCAAAGATATGGGCCTATTGGGCCAAGAGGGGAAACGCAGCAGCCAACATGGGCTGCTGCGCCCCCCCTTGCTGGCCGAATAGGAAGGGGAAGGGAAAGGTGGAAGATAGAAGGAAGGGGAGGCAATTCGGCCTCCCCCTTCCATCCCTCCTCTCTCCCCCTTCCTTCCCTCTCCGGAAAACATGGAAAGGGGGGCGAATTGGACTAGGCCCCAAGTAGGATTCCTCCTACTTGGGGCGCCCTAGGGCTATGCCCCTCCCCCTCCCACCTATATATACATGGGGAGGGGGCGCCTAGAACACACACCAACAATTGTTAGCCGTGTGCGGCGCCCCCCTCCATTGTTTACGCCTCCGGTCATATTCACGTAGTGCTTAGGCGAAGCCCTGCGCGGATCACTTCACCATCACCGTCACCACACCGTCGTGCTGACGGAACTCTCCCTCGACACTTTGCTGGATCAAGAGTTCGAGGGAGGTCATCGAGCTGAACGTGTGCAGAACTCGGAGGTGCCGTACGTTCGGTGCTTGATCGGTCAGAACAAGAAGAAGTTCAACTACATCAACTGCGTTAATAAAATGCTTCCGCTTTCAGTCTACGAGGGTACGTGGACACACTCTCCCCCTCTCGTTGCTATGCATCTCCTAGATAGATCTTGCATGAGTGTAGGGAAATTTTTGAAATTGCAAGCTACGTTCCCCAACAGTGGCATCCGAGCCAGGTCTATGCGTAGATGATATGCACGAGTAGAACACAAAGAGTTGTGGGCGGTGATAGTCATACTGCTTACCACCAACGTCTTATTTTGATTCGGCGGTATTGTTGGATGAAGCGGCCCGGACCAACCTTACATGACCACGTTCATGAGACCGGTTCCACCGACAGACATGCAACTAGTTTTGCATAAAGGTGGCTGGCGGGTGTCTGTTTCTCCAACTTTAGTTGAATCGAATTTGACTACGGCCGGTCCTTGTTGAAGGTTAACACAGCAAACTTGACGAAACACCGTTGTGGTTTTGATACGTAGGTAAGAACGGTTCTTACTAGAAGCCCGTAGCAGCCACGTAAAACTTGCAATAACAAAGTAGAGGACGTCTAACTTGTTTTTACAGGGCATGTTGTGATGTGATATGGTCAAGACATGATGTGATATACGTTGTTGTATGAGATGATCATGTTTTGTAAAAGTTATCGACAACTGGCAGGAGCCTTATGGTTGTCGCTTTATTGTATGAAATGCAAACGCCATGTAATTGCTTTACTTTATCACTATGCGTTAGCGATAGTTGTAGAAGCAATAGTAGGCTAGACGACCACGATGCTACGATGGACATCAACGTGTCAAGCCGGTGACTATGGAGATCATGACGGTGCTTTGGAGATGGAGATCAAAGGCACAAGATGATGATGGCCATATGATGTCACATATTTTGATTGCATGTGATGTTTATCTTTTGTGCATCTTATTTTGCTTAGTACAGCGGTAGCATTATAAGATGATCCCTTACTAAAAAGTTCAAGGTATAAGTGTTCTCCCTGAGTATGCACCGTTGCGACAGTTCGTCGTGCTGAGACACCACGTGATGATCGGGTATGATAAGCTCTACGTTCACATACAACGGGTGCAAGACAGTTTTGCACATGCGGAATACTTAGGTTAAACTTGACGAGCCTAGCATGTACAGACATGGCCTCGGAACACTGGAGACCGAAAGGTCGAACGTGAATCATATAGTAGATATGATCAACATGGAGATGTTCACCATTGAAGACTACTCCATCTCACGTGATGATCGGACATGGTTTAGTTGATTTGGATCACGTGATCATTTAGATGACTCGAGGGATGTCTATCTAAGTGGGAGTTCTTAAGTAATTTGATTAATTGAACTTAATTTATCATGAACTTAGTCCTGATAGTATTTGCATATCTATGTTGTAGATCAATAGCTCGCGTTGTAGATCCCCCATGTTTTTGATATGTTCCTAGAGAAAACTAAGTTGAAAGATGATAGTAGTAATGATGCGGACTGGGTCCGTGATCTGAGGATTATCCTCATTGCTGCACAGAAGAATTATGTCCTTGATGCACCGCTAGGTGACGGACCTATTGCAGGAGCAGATGCAGACGTTATGAACGTTTGGCAAGCTCGAAATGATGACTACTTGATAGTATAGTGCACCATGATTTACGGCTTAGAACCGGGACTTCAAAAATGTTTTGAACACCACAGAGCATATGAGATGTTCCAAGAGACGAAATTGGTATTTCAGTCTCATGCCCGTGTCGAGAGGTATGAGACCTCTGACAGGTACTTTGCCTACAAGATGGAGGAGAATAGCTCAACCAGTGAGCATGTGCTCAGAATGTCTGGGTACTACAATCACCTGAATCAAGTGGGAGTTAATCTTCCAGAAAAGATAGTGATTGACAAAAGTTCTCTAGTCAGAACTTACAAAATGCTACGTTCCCCAACAGCAGCAATCCAGAACTTACAAAAGTTTCCAGTTTCAACTCAGAAGAAGTGGACTTGGCCCAGTTAACTACCTTGTTGGGCCTAGGAGCCATTTGCTTGGCTTCAATGAAGTTTGAAACTACAAAAAGTGAAATGACGAATATGAGCCCGCAAGTCATGAAGATATTCCGGGTCGTGATGGTTGACAATGCAAACATTAGGATTAACCGGAAGTAGCCAGGTCATGATTATAAGACAAGCAAAAAATTTCAGTAATAACAGACTTGTGGTCTACAGTAGATCTATGAGCTGGCCAAGGGCTGAGCCGGCATGAGACACTGACGCAACTCATAATTTTGACAAAGTGATAGTGGATTTCACAATGAAGCAAGTCATAGACAGAAAGTTACAATTTCAGTTACATAAACAGATCTAGGAAATGCATGAAAAATAAAAATAAATGACCTAGCTATGACAAGGTCGGGAAGTACAGATCAACCATTGCAAAGGGATCTGGATCGGAACAGACTAGGTTAAAAGATAGGCCTAAATGGTTCAAGCACAATATTAAGATCAATCTAGATCTATAACTATAAGCTACGATGAAGCTATGAGGAACTCCGATGAACAAGGTCACGCAATGGAGCCACTGAGTATTTACAGATCTACGGAGATGAGTCGAATCTGGAAGAGGTTGATGGTGCGGTCGCGGCTTCTCCAACGAAGCTCCGACGATGGTCTCCTTGCTGCCGTGGTCGCTGGTTGGACGGGGCGGCGAGCTCGAGGTGGCGTAGGTCGTCGGAGGCGAGAGGAAGAAGAAGGAGCGAGTGACAGAAAGGGTAAAACGGGACCAAAGGGCTTGTCGCATTATTTATAAGGGATTGGAACCTGAAATGGCAGGCGGGAAGCCCCGAGATGGGCATTGAATTTTTGCCAAAAGGGCTCCTCGATTCTCGCGCCTGAAAAGACAACACATATCCACCCAAAGATTCGCTATGACGTCATTTGCTGGATTTGGGAAAAGGGTCAAGTGATGCCACAGTAAAGAGTGGGATGGAAAGACACTAAGTATGGGAAGGCCTCGTAAGCCGGCTAAACCACTTCACCCGGCCAAGGCATATGGAGAGAGAGGGGCAAGGATCACAAGAGCAGCATTTCCAGCATACAAATTAAAACCCAGATTTATCTTTGATGGTCTCCTTTCCCTTTATTTTTATTTTTCAGAATATAATTTAGCATGGATAAATCCAACTAAATTGGGGGCTAATATTGGGGATATTTCCCAGCACTATGACCTGGCAGGAGAAATGACCCGGCCTAGAGCGCACCGGCTCGTGGGTCACTTCGACCTGGCGGATCACCATGTGGCGGAGACCCGGAAGACTAAGTGAAGGCCGGCTCATGGAGGTGCACGAACGGGCCAGCTTGACGAAGGCCTATGTATGAAGATCATCCTTGTTTGGGGAACAAGACAAGTAGGAAACAGAGTACGATACGGGTTGTATTGTGACCCGGAGACTGTTGCACTAGTAGAAAACAGGGCTTTGGTCCAGGCCTGGCCAGCCCATTAGTCCCGGTTCAGTAACGAACCGGAACCCATGGGGGCATACATCCCGGTTCATGCGACCAGGGGGCCGGCCGGGCCTCGTGGGGCATTGGTCCCGGTTCGTCTGGACCCTTTGGTCCCGGTTCCAGACACGAACCTGGACCAATGGGCCTCGCTCCTGGCCCACATCCATTGGTCCCGGTTCATGGCTGGAACTGGGACCAAAGGAGGTCCTTTAGTCCCGGTTCCAGCCACCAACCGGGACCAATGAGGTGTCTATATATACCACCTCGCCCGCAAGCAGAGCACTCCACTGCTTTGTTTTTTCTGACCGGCTAGGGGAGGGCTTTGTGGTGCTCTAGCTCACCTCCTATGCACATGAGGTGTTCGATGAAATGCCCGAGCCACACTACTTAAGCTTTCTTCTCTCCAAGCTCGACCTCCAAGCTCCATTTTCCTCAAGATTTGTCTAGGTTTAGCGGTCCGTCACGTCCCGTCCCTGTCTTCACCGCCGTCGATCGCCCGCACCGATCTCATCGCCGGCACCACCATGGTGAGCCTCTTGTTCTTATCTTCTTTCTAAAAGAGAAAAATTCTTACTTGTATGATTTAGATAGATACTTGTATAATTTTCTTTTATTATTGTTTGTTATTATATAGTGCGATGGTTTTGGTATCCGCCCCCGTCGGCCCTCGTCCTATCTATGATTCGGATGTGGTATATATTATATTTTATAACTTTTTGGTTCATTTATTGTTTATGACAATTATGCCGACCAACGTGACATAGATTTTTTTTATCTAGGAGGTATGTGAACCGGAAATTCCAACCGACCCTATTGTCGAGAGGTTAAATTTAGTTGAAGAAGAAAACAATTACTTGAAGGAAAAATATAAAAAAATTGAGGAGGAGAAGATGATATTGGAATTGCATGTTGCGGATGTCGTCGATGGTCATAAGATCAAGATGGATGCAATGCGCTTGAAGATTAGAAAGATTAGAAAATATGCCATTCATACCGAGGCTTGGTATCATTATGCCATTGGATCAATTGTTACCTTGGTTGCGATTATGATAGCATTTGTTGTTGCATTGAAATGTTTTACATAGTTTCAATGTATGGTTTAATTAGATGCTCTGGAGAGCTATATGTTGTTCAATGAGAACTATGTATGTACTTTGGTTTTAATGTGATGATGAACTTCTATTAATTTGGTCACTTATCTATTCATGATGTTCTGTAATGGTTTTTGACACACTTAATTATATATAATGCACGCAGATGAACCGGCAACAGATGTAGGGTGACAGACGCACCTCCGAGTACATTAAGGGCGTGCATAATTTTCTCGTAGTGGCTGAGGCAAACAAGCAGAATGGTTTTATGTGTTGTCCATGCCCTATATGTGGGAATACGAAGTCTTACTCTGACCAGAAAATCCTTCACACCCACCTGCTTTATAAGGGTTTCATGCCACACTATAATGTTTGGACCAAGCACGGAGAAAGAGGGGTTATGATGGAAGACAGCGAAGAAGAAGAGGATGATGACAACTATGTGCCCCCTGAATACAGTGATGCTGCAACGGGGGATGCTGAAGATCAAGAGGAACCAGACGATGTGCCCGATGATGATCTCCGCCGGGTCATTGTTGATGCAAAGAGACGGTGCGAACGTGAAAAGGAGAAGCTGAAGTTTGATCGCATGTTATAGGATCACAAAAAAGGGTTGTACCCCAATTGTGAAGATGGCAACACAAAGCTCGGTACCGTATTGGAATTGGTGCAGTGGAAGGCAGAGAATGCTGTGCCTGACAAAGGATTTGAGAAGCTACTGAAAATATTGAAGAATAAGCTTCCAAAGGACAACGAATTACCCGACAGTACCTACGCAGCAAAGAAGGTCATATGCCCTCTAGGATTGGAGGTGCAGAAGATACATGCATGCCCTAATGACTGCATCCTCTACCGTGGTGCGTACGAGGATTTGAACGCATGCCCGGTATGCAGTGCATTGCGGTATAAGATCAGATGAGATGACCCTGGTGATGTTGACGGCGAGCGCCCCAGGAAGAGGGTTCCTGTGAAGGTGATGTGGTATGCTCCTATAATACCACGGTTGAAACGTCTGTTCAGAAACAAAGAGCATGCCAAGTTGATGCGATGGCACAGAGAGGACCGTAAGAAAGACGGGAAGTTGAGAGTACCCGCTGACGGGACGCAGTGGAGAAAAATTGAGAGAAAGTACTGGGAGGAGTTTGCAGGTGACGCAAGGAACATATGGTTTGGTTTAAGCGTGGATGGCATTAATCCTTTTGGGGAGCAGAGCAGCAATCACATCACCTGGCCCGTGACTCTATGTATCTATAACCTTCCTCCTTGGCTGTGCATGAAGCGGAAGTTCATTATGATGCCAGTACTCATCCAAGGCCCTAAGCAACCCGGCAACAAAATTGATGTGTACCTAAGGCCATTAGTTGAAGAACTTTTACAGTTGTGGATTGGAAACGGTGTACGTGTGTAGGATGAGCACAGACAGGAGGAATTTGACCTGCATGCGTTGCTGTTTGTAACCATCAATGATTGGCCTGCTCTCAGTAACCTTTCAGGACAGACAAAAAAGGGATACCACACATGCCCACACTATTTAGCTGACACCGAAAGTATATACCTGGACAAATGAGAGAAGAATGTGTACCTGGGGCATCGTCGATTTCTTCCGACCAACCATCAATGTCGAAAGAAACGCAAGCATTTCAAAGGCGAGGCAGATCACCGGAAGAAGCCCGCCATGCGTACCGGTGATCACGTACTTGCTATGGTCAATGATTTACACGTAATCTTTGGAAAGGGTCCCGGCGAACTATCTGTTCTGAATGATGATGAGGGACGCGCACCCATGTGGAAGAAGAAATCTATATTTTGGGACCTACCCTACTGGAAAGACCTAGAGGTCTGCTATTCAATTGACGTGATGCACGTGACGAAGAACCTTTGCGTGAACCTGCTAGGCTTCTTGGGCGTGTATGGGAAGACAAAAGATACACCGGAGGCATGGGAGGACCTGCAACATTTGCACAAAAAAGACGGCATGCCTCCAAAGTAGTATGAAGGTCCTGCCAGCTCTGCTCTTACCAAAGAAGAGAAGGAAATCTTCTTTGAATGCCTTCTCAGTATGAAGGTCCAGTCTGGCTTCTTGTCGAATATAAAGGGAATAATAAATATGGCAGAGAAAAAGTTCCACAACCTAAAGTCTCATGACTGCCACGTGATTATGACGCAACTGCTTCCGGTTGCATTGAGGGGGCTTCTATTGGAAACGTTCGATTAGCCATTGTGAAGCTATGTGCATTCCTCAATGCAATCTCTTAGAAGGTGATCGATCCAGAAATCCTTCCAAGGTTAAGGAGTGATGTGGCGTAATGTCTTGTCAGTTTTGAGCTGGTGTTCCCACCATCCTTCTTCACTATCATGACGCACGTCCTAGTTCACCTAGGCGACGAGATTGTCATTCTGGGCCCCGTATTTCTACACAATATGTTCCTCTTTGAGAGGTTCATGGGAGTCCTAAAGAAATATGTCCGTAACCGTGCTAGGCCAGAAGGAAGCATCTCCATGGGCCATCAAACAGAGGATGTCATTGGGTTTTGTGTTGACTTCATTCCTGGCCATAAGAAGATTGGTCTCCCTCAATCGCGGTATGAGGGGAGACTGACTAGAAAAGGCACGCTAGGAGGGGACTCAATAATATGTTGGGACGGGCATTCTTGGTCTCAAGCACACTACACAGTTGTACAGAACTCTACCTTGGTGACCCCGTATGTTGATGAACACAAGGACATTCTGCGCTCCAAACACCCGGAGCAGTGTGACGACTGGATTACATGTTAACACATCAGGACTTTCGGTAGTTGGTTGGAAACACGTCTCAGAGGTGACAACACTGTTTCTGATGAGTTGTACTCGTTGTCCAGGGGACCATCTTCGACTGTATTGACTTACAAAGGATACGAGATAAATGGGAATACATTTTACATGATCGCCCAAGATCAAAATAGCACGAACCAAAACAGCGGTGTCCACTTTGATGCAGCAACCAAGAGGGGAAAGGACACATATTATGGTTACATAGTGGACATATGGGAACTTGACTACGGACATGATTTTAAGGTCCCTTTGTTTCAGTGCAAATGGGTCAATCTGTCAGGAGGCAGGGTACAGGTAGACCCATAGTACGGAATGACAACAGTGGATCTGAACAATCTTGGGTACACAGACGAACCATTCGTCCTAGCCAATGATGTGGCACAGGTTTTCTATGTGAAGGACATGTCTACCAAACCGAGAAAAAGAAAAGATAAGGAAGCGAATACATCATATGATGAGCCAAAGCGCCACATAGTTCTTTCAGGAAAAAGAGACATCGTGGGATTGGAGGGCAAGACAGACATGTCTGAAGATTATGAAAAGTTTCATGAAATTCCTCCCTTCAAAGTCAAGGCTGACCCAAGCACCCTGTTAAACGATGAAGAATATCCATGGTTACGGCGCAATAAGCAAAGGACACAAGCGAAGAAAAAGTGAAGACTTTCTCTCCACAACTATTATGATGATGCCTTTGATCTAGAATATCACTGCAGTTACATGTGAAAAAATGAAATGCCTTTTGTAACAGACGAGTTTCCGTATGAAACCCTGATACTTCGAAAGAGATTGTCCTTTTTGTACACAAAGTGCATCAAGTTTTTGCCGTAACCCTCTCAACTTTTTAGCACATGCTATGTGGGTGAAATGATGATACCCTGCCAATTTTCAACCTCTTCAAAGTTCATTTGTAGTGCTTTTCAATTTCAGTGTCATTTAGCTTACAAAAATCAGAAAATGCATGAAAAATACCAGATAACGTCAGAAAGGGTTGAAAATTGATGATGTGGCTTTGAATGGTGCATTTTGAACACACAAAAACTCTGGAGTTCAAATAAGTTCAAAAAATGAAATGACACTGAAATTTTATAGTAAAGTTATAGAAAAAATATATTAAGTTGATCCCATTATGGATGTGCATAATTAAGTTGATCCATATTTTTCCTGATCTCATCTACAATTTTATATTTGCACGTTCTCTTGTGTCAAAGCATTGAAGAAATCCATGCTTTCATAATTGGCCGGAAGTAACAGGCGCATGATGGTATGAAGCTCTTTAAAATTGTTTTGGAACGGAGTCCTGATAGGATAATTCGCCTTTTGGTACGAAGTTCTACAAAGGCCATCCAAATAGCGATATTCGAAAGGCTCTTGCTGAACTTCGCACCAAAAAGCGAATTATCCTATCATGACTCCGTTCCAAAATAATTTTGGAGAGCTTCATACCATCATGCGCCTGTTACTTCCGGCTAATGATGAAGCCATGGTTTTCTTGAATACTTTGACACTAGACAACTTGACATATAGAAGGGTAGATGAGATCAGGAAAAATAGGGACCATTTTCTGCACATCCAGAATGGCGTCATTTTGTTAAATCCCTTGTCGGTCCGGACGTCGGACATTCATGAGAGAGGCGGTCCGGCCCAAACCCTAGAAGCGTTGTCGAGGGCCACCCCAAACCGTATAAGCGTCGAGCTAGCTAGGTCTACGTTTGCCACTAATATATCCATGTCTCATGTTTGTATATTAATTGTCATGTTGTAATATTTGCAGAAAGTATGGATCATCAAAGAGACTTAGAAGAAGAAGAGTTGTTGGGGGACATCATCCGCGGAGGAGGTGATGTCATGTCGTATCTCAACAACACCGATGGTCTGGAAGGAGAGGGTGAAGCAGGCTCCGGTGATCGAACAATGGAGGTGGAAGGACATGATCATGATGGCTCCGGTCACCGAATGCCAGTGGAAGAAGGAGACCGTGATGACAGCTCCGGTGACTGAATGGAGGAAGGAGCTGTTGCAAAGTCCGGCGAGGTATATATATATATATTAAGCCTGTGCTGACTAGCTAATTGAGGCATTAATTGTTTTGGTATGTACACATATTAACTCTCTTCTTTCTTCTTTTCTAGCCCTCCGGATCGAGCCAAACTTCGGTAATGAGACGAGGCCCGAAGAAAAGGTTGCGCCAGGATGAAAGGTTCATGATCACAGCAATCAAGGGCGATGGCCAACCGATTGTACCCAGCCGGACCAAGGAAGCATTTTCTGCTCAGTGCGGGTTCTTGTTAGGGACATGATCCTGATCAGCATCCACCAATGGAATCAGCCTAAGAAGGAAGACCCTCAAGTGTCTTATGTCAACGATAGACAGAAAGATGATCTTTGGACCGTGCTGAAGGCAAATTTCACCCTACCGCTAGGGGAGGATCCGGATAAGCCAGTTATAGAGCCATTGGTCAAGGCTCATGCTCTTAAGAAGATGGCAGATCTATTTAGGAGGTGGAAGAATGAGTTGAAATCAACGTTTGTCGACAAAGGGAAGACTCCAGAATTCACCGGCCGATTTGAGAAGATAAGAGATCACTGGCCCGCATTTGTGGCCTACAAGACATCGGAGAAGAGTAAGAAGATGTCAGCGACAAACAAGTTAAATGCTACAAAGAAGGAGCATCACCATCGCACGGGGTCAGGGGGCTACCTCAAAGCCCGGCCATTGTGGGACAAGGCTGAGAATGACCTGCTTGATAAAGGGGTCGAACCAGAGACATTGCACTGGCCAGACCGTTCAAGGACTTGGTTCTTCGGGGTTGGGGGAACCTTGGACCCTGAAACAGGGAAGTGCGTTTGGACAGACAAGCAACTTGAAATACTGGTCAAGAAGCTTCAGAAGTATATCGCCGCAGCACAGCAAGGGACGTTCGTTCCCGACAGAGAGAACGATGAGCTCACACAGGCCCTCGGGAATCCTGAGCACCCAGGACGAACACGAGGCACGGCAGGCTCCGTTGCGTGGAAGGTTGGGTTTCCCGGCGCGGGCAGTTACAAAACCCAGTTGAGGAAGAGGAAACAGGAGCCGAGCGAACTGCAGAAGCTGAATGAAAGGGTACGAAAGCTAGAGGAACAGGCAGTTGACAGCCAGCGACCTGCCGGAGCTACCCCAGAAGCTACCCCGCCATCTCAGCAGAGAAGCAGCATGGCTTCCACCGAGCTCCTTCAGCAGCCTGACTTCACGGCTCCTAGCTACCCCGTGGATGCTATCACGGAGGCTCAACATTGCCACCTTATGACGCAATGGCAGAACCTCAAAGTCAAGGCAGCTGTCGGCTCTGTTGCACCTCCTCAACTCGACGTGACTTTTCACTGCCATCCGATTCCACAAGGCTATGTTGTTGTGATGGTGGATGAAATAACGGAGGGATTTGAGGAGCTCGAGCTTGACCACCCTACCGGTGAATGGGAGACTCAGCTATGTCTTGCTCTGAAGACTCCATGTCTATGGCGGAAGGAGCTCATCAAGCTTCTGAACTGGACGCCTCTGCCTCCTGCTCCTCCTCCGGCGAGTCAGGGCACTCCGCCTCATCCTCCTTCGACGAGTGATCAGGGCACTCTGCCTCCTTCTCCGGCTGCTCTGGCGCGTGAGGCCACTCCGCCTCCTCCTTCGCCTCCTCCGGTGCGTCCGAGCAGTCTGCCTCCTCCTCCGCCTCGTCAGCAACGGCGGAAGACAGACGCCGCCGCTCCGGCTCCTCCAGCGCATCAGAGCACTCCCCCTCGTAAGCAACGGTGGAAGAGAGACGCCGCCGCTCCGGCGGCTAGCAGTACAAGCAGAGGCGGGAGGCAATTCAGATACGGTCCATCTCTCAAGACTCTGGAAAAGTTACCATATGAGAGGACCGACAAGGAAAACGAGGACATCTCTCATGCCCAAGTGAGGGACTTTTTTGCAAAGAAACCTCCACCTCCGATGGAGACGATAGATCCGGTGAAAGCAAAGCGCACTCTCGATGCCCTGAAGCGACCACCACCGTCTCCGCCGCAAACCAACTATGAGCGCATTGTTGAAAGGACATATCAGGAAGCGGAGCGGTTGGGAAGTACTTGCAGTGATCGAAGGTTAGCAGAACGAAGAAGTGGGAAAAAATTCCCCAGCTCAGCGAACAAGCGAACCAATTGTGCCCCCCGCTCAAGGTGTCTAGCGATATCATCGCTAATCATCCGGGGATGGTGCCCGGTACCAATCCTGCAGATTACCTGCTCGACGATGCACATTTTGATACAATGGAGGTGGACGAACACAAATACCGGTACGGGAAGCCTCTCGTCAAACCTGGTCATCCTCCTCTAACAACGATGATGCAAAGATTCCATGAGTGGTACATGGACACCTGTAGCGAGTCTGGGAAGGATAATTTGACGCTGAGAGTTAAAGAGGAGCAAGACCTTGTTGGAATTGATCTGTTATCTGTTCCATTTGAGGAGTTCTTCTAGTTTTTCAATCAAAAGGCCCTCGATAAAATAATCGTCACTTGCTACTGTCTGTAAGTACTACTTCTGTAATTAAGTCCCTATATATAGCTCAGCTCTTTCATTGCATGTATATATAATTATCCTCACTATATTATGCAGATTGAACATCGTCGAATGCAGAAAAGCACAAATCTATGATATTGGGTTCATTAACACAAATCTCATAGATGAATGGACGGTTAAATATAATGCCAAAGAAGCCGAGGCCAACTTGCTACACTCGTTGCTTCAAAATCAAAACAAAGATAAAATACTCTTTCCTTACAACTTCAAGTGAGTGCTACTGTCTTGTGCATATTCGGTTTCCCTTATTACTCGAGGTTATAGTAATGTAATTGATGAGTTATGCATGCGTGTGCAGCTTCCACTTTATTCTCCTAGAGATTAAGCTTGAGCAGGGACTAGTAACTGTCTTAGACTCTAGACGAAAAGATCCCGAGAAGTATGCGGCCATGACTAAAATGCTCGAGAAGTAAGTTCGATCGATCATTATCGCACCATATCGGCAATTTTGTTCATTTCCTGATATCAAGTAATTGTTTTCTTTGTTTGGCAGGGTTTGGAAAGAGGTCACCGCAGAAGCTCCGGGACTGCCGGGGGAGCTGCAATTTACTCAGCTGAAAGTAATTACTACTAGCTCATGAATTTACCCTTCTTTTTTAGTTGTTTTCACACCTAACTAGTAGGTGCTTCTAGTATAAGTACTCCCCAGCTGTTCCATGTGAAGGGGGATGAAATTTCCGAGTTTATGATTGTAGACAGTCGGTGAGGGTGTGTTATGCTGTGAGCGCTAGTATCATTGAGTGTTAGCTCGTGTGTGTGGATTGTAGGGCCTGTCCTCAATTCATATAGGATCCTTGTGGTTCCCTCTTATGATTCTTCTTAGGTTCACAAGTTTCATTGTTTGGGTTGCTTCCTTGTAAACCAAACTAGTTATCCGCTGCAATTTATCTGAGAGTGTTTCCTCTTGTTCTTGCCTCTCGAGAGAACAAAGTTTGTTGAAACAAGTTTTGAGTGAGTTTGTTGCTGCTCCTTGTGAGTTCTTTGGCACCGTGAAAGATCATTGCCGAGGCGTCCCGTATCATCTTTGTATCAGAGCTTTAGGTTGAGCACGGTGCTATTTTCTCTCTTGCTGATTTTGTTCTTGAGAAGCGTCCATGGGTTCGAGGAGGTCAAGCAGTGTTGATGGTGTGCATGGAGGTAGGCACCTCGAGGAGGAGGAGCTGCCATTTCTCGTGTACGATCCTAGCCTGCAGCCCGCTTATGTGTTGGCTTTGGAGGACACACGAGAGTATGTGTTGAACAAGGTGGAGAGGCGCATATCGGCCATGGAGACCAACCTTGGCCAGAGAATTGACTCCCTCACCAAGGAACTCCGTCGAGATAGGCTTGCTACAAGGGGTCGACATCGACAACTCCCCGAACAGCAGGGCCAACGCCACCTTGACGAGGGGCATGGAGAGCACATCTACGCCTACTCGGGCGATGCTCATAGCTACTACGCTGCACCACCTCGGCGTGCTCGCCACGACCAGCGAGGTGCTACTTGGGCGCCATCGTCTCCACCAAGAGATGGGCTTGCTGCACGGGGTCGACACCGACAACTCCCCATATAGGAGGACCACCATGGAGAGCATTGGAGCGACCACTCCGATGATGCTCGAAACTACTACGAGCCTCAACAACGACGTGCTCATCATGATCATCACGGAGAAGGCCAACAAGGCTTTGTCATGGGAGGAAGAGGTCATGGGTGTGCTCATCGTGACCATGAAGATGATGGTATTGGTAAATTCAAACTTACCATACCATCGTTCAATGGGAAAACCGAGCCCGATCATTATTTGGAGTGGGAGATGCGTGTGGATCAGATCTTTGATAGCCACCACTATACAGAGGAGAAGAACGCACGGTACGCATCCATTGAGTTCACCGGATATGCTTTGATTTGGTGGAACCAATTGTGTCGTGCTGGAGGTCATCTGGAGACATGGGTGCAAATGAAAAATCTGTTACGGAGGCGTTTTGTTCCTGAACATTTCACAAGAACTTTGTACAATCGACTCCAACGGTTGTGCCAAGGTAACTCTAGTGTTGATGAGTACTATAAAGAGATGGAGATTTTGATGATTAGGACAGCGGTGAATGAGCCAGAGGAGGCCACAATGTCAAGATTCTTTCATGGGCTGAATTATTCTTTCATGGGCTGAATGAAGATGTGCAAGAAAGATAGAGATGGTTACATATCAAGATTTGCAAGAACTTGTGCATCAAGCTATTTGTGTAGAGCAGCAGCTGAAGCGTCACCAAAATCGCAGCCAAACCTATACATCAAGCACTTGGAGAGGTTCAGTTCAGCGAGAAGTAGATGGAAGTGTTGCTGCAGATTTTCGCTGACACAACAAGATGACTGCAAAAGAAGCTAATGCATCGAAGGTTGAATCTTCCAATACTCCTGCCACTCGCATTAGTAATATTTAGTGCTATACATGCAAGGGTAGAGGTCACTTCAATAAGGATTGTCCTAATTTGAAGAAGGTGCTGCTCACAAATGATGGATGTGTCACCGATGACTCATGTGAAAAATCTAAATCTGAGAAGAAAGATGCAAAATATTCTACTTTTGAGACCGGAGCACCTCTGAGTTCAGATGGAGGAGATGGTGTTAATCTCATGGTTCATAAAGTGGCTCATGATGATGCTCCTATTGTTGAGAAGGGCCAGCGACAAAATGTGTTCCAATCCATTTGCAAGATCAAGGTCAAAAACTGCAAGGTAGTCATCAATGGAGGTAGCTACAACAACATCATTAGTAGTGATCTTGTGCATGCTCTTGGGATATCAACATGGAGGCAGCCCCAGCCATATTATGTTAAGTGGTTGAGTGGTGTGGGTAAGTCGAAGATTACACATCGTGCTAGGGTGCAATTTTCAGTGGGAGCTTATGTGGACAAGGTGGTATGTGATGTGGTGCCAATGCAAGCTTGTCATCTTCTTTTTGGAAGGCCGTGACAGTTTGATCACAATGCTACTCACCATCGGAGGTCTAACAAGTATTCCTTCATTCATCAAGGAGTGAACCATGTCTTGGAACCTATGGTGGATCAAGCACTCAAGGTTGAGCAATTCCCACACGTGAAGAAGCCCAAAAACAATACCTCAAAACCGAGGACGGTTTTATTTGAAGGAAGGGAGGATGATGTGGACCAGATCATGACTAAGGCAACAAAGAGAGAGCTTCATGCTAGCACAAATTTTAAACCATTAGAGCAGCCAAAGGAAGACTTGGGCACAACCATTATCTTAGTGGGGAAGCTTCCGGTGCATATTTTGGGAGAAATGACACATCAGATTTTTAGCTGCAACTTCCCACCTAAACCTAATTAATTCTAGAAGGACTAGCACGTTTTAGATACTGGAAAAGATGATCTTTGAAGTCAGCTTTCATTAAAAAAAATGGTGCATCATTTGAGGTCTTGAGTAAAAAGTTGTGCATGTTCCCATGCAAGTTGTCCAGTAAGTAATTACAGCGCGAGGCTCAACAAGTTTGCTCCTGCTACAACCTGGAGCTCACGAATTTACTTTTCTTTTTAAGTTGTTTTCACACCTAACTAGTAGGTGCTTCTAGTATAAGTACTCCCCAGCTGTTCCATGTGAAGGGGGTTGAAATTTCTAAGTTTATGATTGTAGACAGCCGGTTAGGTTGTGTTGTGTTGTGAGCACTAGTATTGTTGAGTGTTAGCTCGTGTGTGTGGACTGGAGGGCCTGTCCTCAATTCATATACGATCCTTGTGGTTCCCTCTTGTGATTCTTCTTAGGTTCAGAAGTTTCATGGTTTGGGTTGCTTCCTTGTAAACCAAACTAGTTATCTGCTGCAATTTGTCTGAGAGTGTTTCCTCTTGTTCTTGCCTCTCGAGAGAACAAAGTTTGTTGAAACAAGTTTTGAGTGAGTTTGTTGCTGCTCCTTGTGAGTTCTTTGGCAACATGAAAGATCTTTTCTGTGGCATCCCGTATAAAGTAGCACCGCTTTGTTGATTTAAATGTAATGAAATCCGTCATGTTTATATGAAAATCCGGTATTTTATATGAATTTCGTCATTGTTTATATGAAATATCGCCGTGTTTGCACGAATTTTGTCTGGTTGGTTGAGTTGTTGTCAGAATGTGTGTGGCTATGGTTGGATGGTGTAATTTCCGGGTCGCCCGTCGGTTTGCGGCCGGCTCGCGCTGCGAGGTGGGACAAATAAAAACCAGCTCATGCGAGCTCATCTCCAACGCGCGCGCGGGAGGAGGAGCACCCGAGCTCTATCTCGTTCATCGGTGGCAAAGGCACGGGTGGACAAAAGGCTCGCCAATATTTTGGCTACCCCGGGTAAGATCCAAATAGCCCCTTCCAGCCCCACCCCTCCCAGCACATTCAAATCCCTCATTCGCCGTGAAATATTTCCATGTGTTGTTTTCAGGGATATTTTGTTGTGTGAAAACAAATTTAAATATGAATGAATAATCGGTGTCCGCGGTCTTCTGCTGGGACATGGTTGGATGGCCTCATAGTAGTAGTAGTAGAGAGTACTAGGAGTAGTACAGTGGTAAGAGTAGTATAGTGTAGAGTAGTACGAGTCTCATCTGACACAATTTCCTTGGAGTCCGTGCTACAACAAGCTACCCTAGGCTATGTTACTCCTAAGTAGTACTATCCCTATAGTGGGTACTCCATAAAATCAGATTTTCCCAAAACTAAGTCGCTCAACCTTAATTATTTGCTTGTTTCCCTTCCTGCCTCGTTGTTCTTCCCCATGCAGCCATAGAAAACGAGGTCGTGTGAATAGCAATTGATTACTTGTGTTCATGGCTGCATGTGTCTAGGCCAATGCATGCACTTTTTTCTTGGTGCTCGTTGGGCAATCCGTATAGAAAAAAGGAGTGGTACTACTACGGCATGTCGGATCGACCATGTGGGGGTACCTCCGTCCTGATTTATCGTTCCACATCGTATTTTGTGCCAATTTTGACCATATATTTAACTAACAAAATGTTAATGCATGTCATAAAAATTATATCATCGAAAACTATGTTCAAATACGAATCCAACGATATAATTTATGTTGACATGCATTAACATTTTCTCAATTAAATCTTTGGTCAAACTTTAGCACAAATTAATTACAAAGGGCACCCATAAACCAGTAATCGACACCGTGCGCGCTAGTAGTCGTAGTGATCTGAAAGGGCCCACATGAAAAAACAAACAAAGAAAGAAATGGCCCAATACACATTCAAGCATTTCATCACATCTTTCTCTTGCTCTATCTGTCGAACAGACTATGGCCTCCTTTGGTTTGTAGGAATTTTATAGGAATGCTATAGGATAGTATTTGCAAAGGAAAAATTTCTTTGAAGCCCTTTGGTTTGTAGGAATGGATTCCTATTCCTATGTAGGATAGGAATCAATCCTTCACATTTTGGAGGAAAAAAACATTAGCTTAGACTCAATGGAAAAATTCCTATCCGATGCATCAAATGGCATCTCTTTCTCTATAGGAATTGAGATGCATGTCATCTCACTTCCTATGATTTTCCTATTCCTATAACATTCCTATCCCATGAACCAAAGGAGGCCTATGCCAAACTCCCCTACCTACCACGAGGGAACAGACCCGCCCTCGCCTTTTTTAGTCAGGGTTTGTATCGATGGATCGCGTGAAGCAGCAAAAACCAAGCCATGTCTTGTACTCCTCCATCGTAACTAACAGTGTAGACGCTCGCTTTCATAAATGTTGTACTTCCTCTCACCGACATGTGGGACATATAGCAACCGGGTCCATGTGTCATGCACCAAATAAAAGTGCAGAAGAGCAAGGGGGACGCACTCCAGTCGTAGCGCCTCAGTAATAGTAATGAGTAATGAGGCGTCAAATCACAAAGCCGCGCCTTTCCCGCAGAAGGACGAATCAACCATTACTTCACTGAATCCGCTTCTCCATCATCTCCTTGAAGAAAACCACGTATTGCTTTTTCCATTGTTCTGCCTCAAGAGGGACGCACATCGGCTTGGTACATCATGACACGTGGGACCGCATGACAGGCCATGCTCCCTCGCCTACCGCTCGGTACAATCACCTCATTTTTACTAATCTGGATACTATCTTTAGATCAATATAGTCGGGATTCACCAAGGAGAAAAACCAAGTGGGTCATCCACCGTCTTGTTCCATGTGTGATGCACAAAATTATAGTTCAGAGCAGCTATTGGACTAGGAGGCACCCTGGTCGTAATGTCGCAGTAGTAGTAAATGAGCGATGAGGGGTCAAATCACAAAGCCCCACCTTTCTTGTGTTAAGCTGGACGCACGAAGCAACCATCATTTCACTCTAGGACGCAAGAGCATAAAGAAAAAATAAAACCAATGATGCGTGGGGCAGCTACCTAGGGCGCCCTAGGGTAGGAGCCTCCACTACAAATCTGCTTCTCCCTGTTCCTCTTGAAGAAAACCGATGATGCGTGCGGCCGGTAGGGTTTCTAGGAAGACTACAGCGTGCGGGGCCCATGCCGTAGTAAACGGGAGAGGGATTGAGTTCGAGTTGACGCCTTAATACGGGTGGGCTGCTTGGTTTTACGGGAACGAAACAGAATTTTGGGTTCGGGGAGCATTGGAGATATACATACAAAAAATTGTGGACGTAGGTTCGTCCAAAAGGCAATGACACATGGGCCCCACATTTTGATATAGCCGCAGCCGCGTGAAATTTTCTACTCAAAATAATGCATAAAAGTTCCTCCAAAAACGTCTATAACTAATGGGAAGTGAATGTATGCTTAAAATGAAAATAAAATAAAAAGGTAACAAAAAGAGAAAAATGAATTGCAGTTAAAAGAATCACATTTCTAACAAAAATGTGAATGTGAACTACACATGTGTGCACGTGACCAACACATATACTGTCAATACAAAATCTAATGCAAAAAATAAATTATGAGTAACATGCACGAATTGATGATGTGGTGCTTGCATGCATAGAGTACAAAAAAATGTGATTTATGACTTGCATGCGTGACGTGTTTATGTGCCATAGTTGCATGTCCAGGGAAAAAGCTAGTGGGTTGAACTAGCTATTTAGGAATAGAAGATGTACGTATGGAAGTTGTAGGGAAAGATATGACATGTATCTCAATTCCTATGAATAGGGATTGGAAAAGAGATGTCATTTGGTTCACATCATAGGAACTTTTGTATTGAATCTAGAGATGACATGTATCTCAATTCCTATGAGTAGGGATTGGAAAAGAGATGTCATTTGGTTCACATCATAGGAACTTTTCTATTGAATCTAGGCTAATGTTTATTTTCCTTTGAAATTGTGGGAGTATAGGAATCCATTCATATGAACCAAGTGGCTCTAAAGCTATAAAAATCATATCATGTTTATTTTCCTTTGAAATGTGGGGTATAGGAATCTATTCCTATGAACCAATTTGCTCTAAAGGAAAAATTCCTATAAAAATCATATCATATAGAGTTCCTATGATATTCCTCCACACCAAAGGATGGTTGAAATTACTGGTGGTCATACGATGGTCTTTCTTTGTACACTCCTGTAACGACCCGATACAGACGCTCCAGACGCCTTCCATTTTTTCATTGTTGCCACCTGTTTCATTTGTTTGTTGCAATCATCATCGCATCATTCGCATTGCATCGTCACTCTGTTGCCGTCATGTTTTCAAACTTGCATTTGTTCATCGTTGTCATTTCTTCCTTTGCCTTCATCACCTTCTCTCAGACCGTTTGCCGTTGTTGACCTTTCTCAGACCCCTCGAGCGCGTCCGAAAACTTCCCCGAACCCGATCGACTCAGTCATGACCAATGGGTTCGGATCATCCGCAAACATCCCTAAAACATCTCCGGTTCATTGTTTGAACTCCCTTAGAGGATCTCCAGCCGCGGCCCCAACAGGCCCCCCAAGGCCCTTTTTTTGCGCCGGCGCTGAAAAAATGACCCAGTCGCGCCCCCAGAAGCCCAATTTTCGCCGGTTAGGCCCGAAACTGGCGCCAGTGGACCAAGGCCAAACCCGACGCGCTGGGGTGTGCCCGGGGGCGCCGGGGGAATCTTTTTTGCGTGAAAGAATGGCGGGCCAGCCGAGTCAGCGACCACGGCGCATCGTCTCGGTTCCCGCGGGGAATCAATGCCAAGGCTGCCGCGCTGGTCAGCGTCCATTGATGCCTCACGAGCGGCACAGTGAAGGCACGGCGACGCGCGTCCCACCCGGTCCCGCCACGTGTACACACGTCAGCCGCCCTCCCACCGCCAAAGCCCGGTTATAAAAGCCACCCTCCGTCGCCGAGGAGCACAAACTCCGTTCGCCACAGCTCCTCCTCTCGTTGCCGACGCCCCTCGTGACCGAGCTTGCCTCTCCTCTCCCTTTCTCCGCCGACGATCATGGCCGAGCGTTACCCAGGCGACGGTGCGGCGGCCAACGGCTTCGGCCACCGTCACCTGCACGAGGACGAGGCACAGCTCCTCTACGAGGCCGACTACCCGGCACCGCCGGACATGCGGGTGCCGGGCACGTGGAAGCTGATTGCCGGTGGAGTCCCGGTGCCACCATCGCCCACCGGCGCTGCCCGCCGCGCCTAGATCATGTGCATCTGGTCCTCATTGCCGGAGCCACAGCGGAACGAGCCGACGTACGCCCCCGACAGCAACACGCTGTGGACGGCGTACTTCGAATGCCGCCACGCCGAGCAGCTCGCCTCCTCTAACGGCGTCAAGCCCCGCGGCCGCCACAACTCCGAGGGGCAGCGCCGATGGTGGGGCGTTAGTTTAAATTCATGTTTTTAAGTTTATGTACAAATATCAATGAAAATCGCCTAGTTTGGACGAATATGTGTCGCGTTTGGCCGAACTTTGGCCGAGATTATTTTTCAAAAACAACGTCTGGGGGCGACCTGGGGGCGGCGGCTTGGAAGCCGATCGCCCCCACGCCGATTTTAGCGTCGGTTCGCCCCCAGGCGGCGATATTTCAAGCCCCTGTCGGGCCGAACGGCTGGAGATGCTCTTAGGCTATTTATTCTCAACCACCCGATTAGGATCGAATGGTCAAAACTTAACCCACCTACCTATTTAAACAAATCAACCCCTAACCCTAGGCTATCCCATCCATTCCTTCCCCAATCCAGAAGCCACCGCCACCCACTCTTCATTGTTCCTCGGGAGCTTGTCCCATCGCCGCTAGCCCACCTAGTCTCCTCCTCATCTTCCCCACCGAGCCAACCACCGTCCATCGCATATCCACCCAACCAGAGCAGCCGCCCACAACCTCCCCTCGATTCAACTTCTGCTGAGCTCCCTTCACGCCACCCTCTATTGCAGCCACCTCCCCGAACTCCGCGAGACCCCATGGCACCCTGCTCGAACCCGTGCAGCAGCAACTCCATGCCGGAGCTCCATCACCACCCGTTGCCCCTCGTGGGAGCAACACCAGCAGAACCAGCCCCGCGCCCCTTCGTCCTCTGCTCCAACCCACGCCTCCGGCGGCCTCGTCGTTGTCGTCGCCTAGGTGAGCAGCAGCTCCAGCGCCGACCACCTCTAGCTGGCCCTTGCCGCACCTCCTTCCCTGCCCTCTCTCTCGCTGCCAGGCGCTCCTGACCGATCGCTGCCGCCATCTTCAGTAGGTGATTTCCTCGATCCCATTGCCCCATCTTCGACTAAAGCCAGGGACACCCAGCGCCGCTCGCCGCCGTTCGCCAAGCTTCTGTGCCGCCATGCCAAGTCCCCTGCGTCGAGCCGCTGCATCCGCAGCTTCGGTCCTGACGTGCTGCGTCCCTGCTTCGTCTCACTGCTGATGGAGCAGCGAGCCAGCGTGCAGCCGATAGCCCCAAGTCCCGCTCGCCCATGCCCGTTGACTCCATCGCCCCGCGCGTGGGCCACGAGGGCACTGAGGCCCAGCAGCGCCTTCCCTTCGCCAGATCTGGCCCAGCCGCTTCACCGCTTCCGGCCCAAATGACCCAATGTGAGCACCGACCCAAACCCAGGCCCAACGCACTGTTCTATATTCGGAGCGCATGTGTTTTCCCGGGTCGGGAGCCTTGGATTAGCAGGGTGGATGTCGTTCTTCTTTTTCGTTTGATTCCATCCATAGTCGGATCCTGCTCTTCTGTATGATGATTGCTATGTATTGATGAACTGTTGTATTCATGTTGTGGCTAGTGGCGAGTGTTAGCCTTTATCTTGTATTCTCATCTATTTCAATACATGGTATGTTTAATGATATCCACCTTGCTATGCGCTCGAAATGCGGTTGTGCCCCAATCATGAATTCATCACATGATTGGGATAGAATCGCATCTTGGGCACTACAAGTTGGTATTAGAGCCCTACCGACCGCAGGAGCCCCCTTGCTTGATCGAACCGTTGCCGTTGTTGTGTCTAAAAAAACTATTTTCTAAGTCCAGTTATATATCGGAGAGTAGGAATTCTTTTTACTCCTTATCCCCTTCGTCACTCTGGTGAGGATTTGTGACGTAGGTGTTTTGATTCCATTACTCTTCCCACTCAAATTTTTTTTAGGATCACGCAGGTATTGTTGGAATCGTTGCGATATCGATGTGACGGGAATTCTGTTCTTGGTGCCTCCTGACATTTTGGGGTTGTGGCAGTGTCCCGGGGAGTTGAGCTCCAAGGTGTTTTTGTCACAATTGATATCGTTTCAGCTCCGGAATACCAGAGGACGCCGACATCGAAAGCGCTTCTATACTCTTTGTGTTGAGAGTAGTTTGGCGCCACCCAGTACTGGAGATAGCAATCAGATGTATTGCCACAACTAGTATAGCTATAATATTTCGAATGTCTGAGGTACACAATTTCCGAGGTTCTTGGTTATGTGTTGAGGAGGTAGTACATTTGGAGCATAGAATTCTGCTAGGAGTTGTGTGATGATGTTTTGCTCCTTGTACTTGTTGTACCAGATTTCATAACCGGGAATTTTGGGAGTTCGTAGGTGGGAATGCAAGTAGTTACCTAGAACTATCCTTCCAACAAATGCATGAGGGGTATGTATTTGTTCCGGCTTATTCTGCAAGCCCAATCCATTGTTTTGTTTTGAGTTGTGGTATTCGAGTTGCTTCAATGTCAAGTGTTGATTCCATACCTTTCCTAAGCAGTGTTCTCATATTTCTATGTGAATGCTAATCCTTCTGGATCATTAAGATTGTCATGCCAATCCTTTTCAACCGGTACACTTCTCTTCAAGTTATTCCATATGGGCGCCGATGAGAAGACTGAGGATTGCCTGTTTCATCCGTAGTAAGTTGCTTTTGTTTTCCCACCGTCCCACCCTTTTCTTCAAGGATTCAGATTTCTTAATCAAGTATCCACTTTATTCATGTGAAGTCTCTTCATTCTTTTCCTTCAATGTTCTTATCCGATGAATTCTCATGAAGATGCTAAGGAAGCTTCAAGTTTATCGTTCTTCATTCTCTTTTCTTCTCCGGTGGATTCAATTCAAGCTTTCGGTGTTGATCACATCCCTTTCCTCATTTCAAATTCTTTCTGATGCCGATGCATCTCTTAATCATTCACCTCTCGCTATTCATTTGTTCTGGAGTGCTGAAGATACCTCAAAAGATTCATGTTTCAATTCTTAATCCATTCAATCTATTTTGAGGTTGTTATCTCATTCAAGCCATTTAATTCAAGCGATGCAATCTCTCTTTAAAAATCATTCAACGATGTTTCTTTGAGAGGGCCCATAACCCACAGACTTTACCCAGGATCTTACCTGACTCTTCTAATTTATCTGGAGCAATTCTCAAATTCTTTCAAAGTTTGACATAAGAATGAAATCTCATCAGTCAAATGTCTCCTCTGAGTTTTCCTTCAATTACTTCCATTTTGATCCCAATCTTCATATTTTCATCATTCCGGAGTGTCTCAAATAATTTGGTAGTGTTCCTTGTCGTCTTTCTCAGCGTCGAAGATCGAAGAAGAGTTTTTCTTAAATCCTTGTCCGTTCTCTTGAAGATTCATAGTTCATGCTTGTTGCCATCCTCTCTGATTGTTTATGATCATAATAAATTCTTTTCATACCCGTCCAAAGCATTTCATGAGTTCTTTCCGGTCCCGATTCTCCGGAGGCCGTCAGTTCAGAGGAGTTATTCGTTCTCTGTTTTCAACTTTCGTTCTCCAATAATTCTAAATTGACGTCTCTTCATTCATTCTCGAATTGTTTCAGTTCATCGTTAAAGTATTCTTTAGTCAGCTCATGATCTCTTCATTCTCTCGTATCTAAATTCTCTCAAGCATCTTCGTTCGTCCTCTAATTCTTCCCGGCGATTCGTTCTCTTTTCTTCGTTCATTTCAAATTCTTACGGTGGTTCAATCAAGATTCCTCTTCCATTGTTACCATATTAATTCATTCGTTCTTTCCAAAAATCCTATCGGTGGTTCGTTGAAGACCCTCTCCAAGTATGCGCTATATTTCTCCTCAATCTTTTTTTTCAACGAGAATATGTAGTATGCCAAATCCATTGCTTGTCATCAATTTAAGTTGATGAAGGATAAGAATAACATAATTCTTATTCTTGTTTCGTGGAAATGATGTAATTCCTTCCTTCAGAGTTTGTTCATCATATCTTATCCTTGGTTTCAAGTTGTTCATCTTTCTTTTCCGGAGCTTCTTCTCTTTTCTTTATCGATGTTCAAAGGAAATCATGGCAACACTTAAATCTTGGTCGATTCAACCTTCAATTCCTTCCTTATCCTTTTCTACCGGAGTTCTTCATGGAGGCTCAACATTATGGCACGTTAAAGATTTAATTCATTCTCGAAGTGTTCTTCAAGATTTTGATGGAGGAGCTCATGTATTCTTCATTTTGCATCCCAAAGTCCAAATTCTCTCTACCTTATCTTTTCAAGTGGTGTTATGTTATTCTTGACAATTTTCCTTCGTGTTTCACGATTCACAACTTGTAAGGAATAACTTATTTAGAACCATCATTTTGTCTTCATTCAGGAGATCTTTTTTAACCCATCAATCTCTTTGTGGGAGTAATCTTTGCATGGATTTCACCTAAAGCCTTCCCTAAGGAGTGTTGCTATTGTCGTGCGTATCAATGATCCTAGTATTTCCTTATCCTCTCGGCGAAAGAAGCTTTCATCTCTTGGTTGATCTCAAGCAATCAATTGTTTCTGTTAGTGGTAGAATTTCACCTCAAATTTTGAGATGTTTTCCATAAGCCCACAACAAGCTTATTCTTTTCGTTGTTGATTTTTCCAACAACTCTGTTCTAGCATTTCTCGTAAGCGAGCTCTTTCAAGTTTTTGGTGGTGGAAGATGTTGTTCTCTTCTCCATTCTTTTCATTTCATTCTTTCATTTCTTCCAGAGGCTTTGTGTTGATGCTCTATTCAAAGTATCATCCCATCTTGTCAAATCCATGCTAATTCCATCCATGTTTAACCAGAGTGCTACCAGTAATTGTTCTTTCTCGTTCCTTGTACATCTCATTTCAACCGGAGTGCTGCCAAATTCTTCTTTCCTTGCTTCTA
This sequence comes from Thinopyrum elongatum, assembly GCA_011799875.1. NCBI lineage: Eukaryota > Viridiplantae > Streptophyta > Magnoliopsida > Poales > Poaceae > Thinopyrum > Thinopyrum elongatum. The sequence goes on from CM022299.1 coordinate 17,207,454, forward strand.
TTCAATCGGAGTGGTTTCAAATTCTTGATTCTTCCTTGTGCGATTCTTCATCTCTTTGCAGCCTTTCAAGGTTCTTTGGTTTCACTCGTTTGTCAAGAAGCAACTTTGTTTTACCTCTTCCTCTTGCTTTTCCTCCTCTCATTCTTAGATCTCGGGGAGAGATCTCTTGTAAGTGGAGGAGAGTTGTAACGACCCGAGACCGACGCTCCAGACGCCTTCCATGTTTTCATTGTTGCCGTGTGTTTCATTTGTTTGTTGCATTCATCATCGCATCATTCGCATTGCATCGGCACTCTATTGCTGTCATGTTTTCAAACTTGCATTTGTTCATCATTGTCATTTCTCCCTTTGCCTTCATCACCTTCTCTCGGACCATTTGTCGTTGTTGACATTTCTCAGACCCCTCGTGCGCGTCTGAAAACTTCCTCGAACCCGATCGGCTCAGTCATGACCAATGGGTTCGGATCATCCCAAACATCCCTAAAACATCTTCGGATCATTGTTTGGATTCCCTTAGCCTATTTATTCTCGACGACCCGATTCTGATCGGAGGGTCAAAACTTAACACACTACCTATTTAAACAGATCAACCCCTAACCCTAGGTTGTCCCATCCATTCCTTCCCCAATCCTGAAGCCGCCGCCACCCACTCTTCCTTGTTCCTCGGGAGCTTGTCCCATTGCCGCCATCCCACCTGGTCTCCTCCTCGTCTTCCCCACCGAGCCAACCACCATCCATCGTAGATCCACCCAACTAGAGCAGCCGCCCGCAACCTCCCCTCGATTCAACTCCTGCTGAGCTCCCGTCGCGCCACCCTCTCTTGCAGCCACCTCTCGAACTCTGCGAGACCCCATGGCACCCTGCTTGAACCCGTGCAGCAGCAGCTCCATGCCGGAGCTCCATCACCACCCGTTGCACCTCGCGGGAGCAACACCAGCAGGACCAGCCCCGCGCCCCTCCCTCCTCTGCTCCAACCCACGCCTCCGGCAGCCTCGCCGTCGTTGTCGCCTAGGTGAGCAGCAGCTCCACCGGTGACCACCTCTAGCAGGCCCGTGCCGCGCCTCCTTCCCTGCCCTCTCTCTCTCTCTGCCTGATGCTCCTGACCGACCGCTGCCGCCATCTTCAGTAGGTGATTTCCCCGATCCCGATGCCCCATCTTCGATCGAAGCCAGGGATGTCCAGCACCGCTCACCGCCGTCCACCAAGCTTCTGCGTCGCCGCGCCAAGTCCCCTGCGTCGAGCCGCCGCATCCGCCGCTGCGGTTCCACCGTGCTGCGCCCCTGCTTCATCTCGCTACTAGTGGAGCAGCGAGCCAGCGCCCAGCTGACACCCCCAAGTCCTGCTCGCCCATGCTCGTTGACTCCGTAGTCCCGCGCGTGGTCCACGAGGGCGCCGAGGCCTAGCAGCGCATTCCCTTCGCCAGATCCGGCCCAGCCGCTTCACCGCTTCCGTCCCAAATGACCCGATGTGAGCACGGACCCACACCCACCCCCAACGCACTGTTCTAGATTCGGCCCGTATGTGTTTTTTTCCTGTTCTGCGAATTTCGGAATTATCCAGAGATTTACAGATTTGCAGAAAAACCCTCCATGTTCATGCATTTAATATCTGACTAACCATGCATCGGATTAAAAATATTTTGTATATGTAAAATGCTTATAATTTCATCTAGTTTCACAATATGCCACTTTCATCCATGTTAAAAATGTTTAAAATGCTGTTTACAGTTAATTTGCATAAATGACATGTTAAAATGATTTATTTCGTAACTAAATAACCGTAGCTCCGAATTAAATAAACTTTATATGTAAATGGGGTAGAAAAATGCATAGATTAACTTGGTGCACTTACTTTGCATGCTTAACAACTTTAAAATACAGTTTGGGGAAGAACAGTACCAAATTTGAAATATGCACTACTAGGAAAATGCCTACTAATGGCGCACCAGTTTTGCCTACTAATGGCGCACTACTGATGCGCCATTAGTATCACGCCACTAGTATTTTTTACTAATGGCGCACCACTGGTGCGCCATTAGTATCTGGTATACTAATGGCGCACCACGCAGTGCGCCATTAGTATAGAACACCATGCGCCATTAGTATGCCTCCCAGGGGGCCATATTTAACCATGTGCTTTGGCATACTAATCGTGCACTGCGGGGTGATGCGCCATTAGTATCCTTTGGCATACTAATGGCGCACTCTGTAGTGATGCGCCATTAGTATCCTTTGGCATACTAATGGCGCACCTTGAGGTGATGCGCCATTAGTATGAATATTAGGTTTTATTTTTTTTTTACTTTTCTGATTTTTGCACAGGTTACAAAACATATTATTGGACAGAATATAGACAGCAGCACACAGCAACAGCAGATTCATCGAATATAATAGAAGATTAGTCTCCGAATACAATTCATCATATTAGTCTCCGAATTCAAAAGACCGAACAAAGATAAAACATTACAAGTCTCGAGACCGAGAGTATCGAGTTTGTCTTCACATTACAAGTCGATATCGATCATCTAAACTACCATCACATAGAAGAGAGCTGCGGTCATCACGATGAGCATCATCGCGATGAAACTGGTCTTCATCCGGTTCCTCCAACGCTCCCTCCTCTCTCCCGCTAGATAGCGGGCGTATCTAGATTCCGCCTCCGCCCTAGTGGTGTACCCTTTGTAACTGTTACCGCTGAAATGGTGAACCTGTCTCCGACACTCCTCCCAGTCGTCGTAGACTCCGGGAACCTTACCCTTGTACACGACATACGATGGCATCTCTATGCACAAGCCAAACAACAGACAATACATAAGCAATATATAACTATGCAACAAAAGGATCGGAAGAGAAAAGCAAGACATTAATAGCACGATTCATGGTCCTACTAATAAATAGCATCGATTACATCTAAGTTGAACGACTGTCCAAACCAAAGAGACATACAATTCATTAAAGTTTAATTACAACATGAGCCAATCAATGTTTCAGAACTACACATCACTACTTTCGACTCGACTCATGGGACAGGAGCGTGGATGAAGCCGCCGTCTGTCGTGATGGTCATGAAATCGCGGGCGTTGTCAGCCTGCATTTGTAGCGTTCCGTCTATCTCACTGTTGGACGGTTGATATCTGAGGAAGAACTGCCCCGAGGTATGAAGGACATCTTGATGGATGATGTCGGCAAACTCCGACTGGATGCGAAAGAATTCTTGTCTGATGTCCGCGTCCTGGATTGCCGACAAGCGCGCGGCCCAATCTTTGAGATTATCTGGTAGCAGAAGGTGATGATGGTCCCTTACGATCGCCCGCATGTGATGGAGGGCGTAGTAGGCATCCTTCTGACCGCCAGGCGGCTGCTTGACGCAGCAGAACGTCGTATTGTGGGCGAACACGTGCTTGCCATACTTACGAACTTCCCTGGTGAAGGTGCCTCCAGATTTGGCGTAGCCGGGGAGAACATCATCAAGAACTTTCTTGATATTTCTGTAGTCTATCTTGGAGTCACGGTTCGGGTCGAAATACGTGGCCATGGAATATTTCGGGCTTAAGAGGATGAGTGTGCAATGTGTGTCACTGCACAGAACATGGAATGTTAGAAAAAAAAAAGAACGATCGAAATCTAAGAAATCATATGTTACGGGGCGGTTAAGGGATGACTTACTCGGGAAAGTAAGCCACAAGGAAGTTATCCTTATCTGGGTTTGCCAGAATGACGCCTTCGAGGTGTGAACTCGCGACTTGGCGGTCCCCAGTGCTGCTCAAGAGCTTGGCACGCATGTAGAAGGGGTCGACTATCACGATGTCCGGGGTCTTGTCTCTAATGATCCGCATCTCCATACTCAGCGAAAACAGCCGAACGAAGGTGTAGTGCAGCGGATGATGGTTAAACATAGCAAAGATGTCATCAAACCGCAGGACGATCGTACCCCCGGTGTCGCCATCCACAAAGCCCTTGCCCTCTGGCACCTTGGCCACGAAAACCGGGTATGCCACATCATTCTCTCTGAGATGCCGCTTCTCCAAAGAAAGAACACTGTCGTGCAGACTCCGCATAGCACCGGTTGCAGCATTGAGCATATTTGTCGGTAGCATCGCCCTACCCGCCACATGCACCCTCCTCGAGATATCCTTAGGTGAAGGTGGCCCGTCCTGAGCACGGATCGTACTCGGTGTCGGCTGGCTCGCATCGGTGCCCTTTTTAGTCTTTCGTTTCCGGCTCTTCTTCTTGATCTGCTGTAATGGGACCGAGTTCTGCTCACAGACCGCCTTCTTGAGCGTGTTGGGGCTGATAATATTTTGCACCTCAGCTATCTGAGACTCGGTGAAGGCGGCAGCTGGAGGCGTCTCCTGAGAACTGAACGCCAGACGACGCCTGTTGCAACTGGGTTTCTCCGTCGTACCAGCTAGATCGCGGTCGTCTTGGTTGGGTTCTTGAGAAGGAGGCCCGCAGAACTCATCACCGTACCCATGTTCGGCAAAGTACTTATCGACGTTGGTAAATGTACCGTCGTCGTTGTCGTCGTCATCCGGATCCTGTGCCATATGCATGTCCGGATCCTGTGCCATAGGGATGTCCGGCATGTCCGGTAGCATTGCGGCGTTCTTGCCATGGCTTGGCGCCGGCACGACTGGTGGTCTTGTCTGTGGGGTGGTGTCCCCCGCCCCCAAACGAATCTGGCTCTTCGGCCAAAGCAGGGGCCAGCTTACACAGGCGCTGAGGGTCATCTCATCTTCTTCGTCGGCCCCAGCAGGTCGAATCGGAGGTAACAACTCGTCGCAGCCTGGCAGCACCCGAACCACTTCAACCCTATACACTGTGGGTGGCATCGGATTACCGTGGAACACGGGGTTGCCCGGTTGAACGATACTGCCCTTGGCGACATCGACCAACTCGCCGCCCATGAAGTGCAGGAGAGTGCAAGGAACGTCGGCGGCGCCCTGCGAAAACATGTAGGGCGTCAGGGATGCCCAGTCAAAGGCAAGGAGATGAAGTCATCGGCCGAGAGGCTTAGTTACCGTGATGTCGTCGAGCTCGGCTAATGTCGAGGCAACGCCAACGGCGGGCGTGCAACTGACGGAGGGGCCGCTTGCTGGCGAGGTGCCGGCCGGCGTACACCCGGGTGCATTAAGCTCCAATGCCCGTGCCGGCGCCGGAGACACGAATACCGCCTCCGCCGGAGACACCAATGGCGCCGCCTGCGCGCTGTGCGAGTTGCTGGCCGTGAAGCTGGGAACCGGGGGAGGCCCCTGTTGGCCGCCCGCAATCCACGTCGTCAGCCCATGAATCAACGTAGGCACCATGGCGTTGAGCTTCGTTCCCAGTTGTTGTTCCACTTGCTCTTGGACAAGCTCCGGAATCCGCGCCACTTGTGCCTTGAGTGCTTCAACCTTGCGTGACTGGCTTTCCGAGCTGGTCTTTTTCTCCTTTCGCCCACCAGCGGTATAGTATGACGACCATTTTGTGGACAAGCCTTTGCCGGCCACACGACCAGCTGACGTCGGCGTACTGAGCTTATCCTTGTTTTTCATTACGTTCAACGCCCTATTCAAAGGGGTGTCGAAAGGGGAGCTCTGAGACGACCACGCGCTACTGCTTTCTTTGTCCTGCGGAAGGAACGTGAACCATTTAGAAATATTGGGGATTAATTAGAATGCAACCATATGGAGCTAATTACGCGGGGGTGTATTCCTTACCAGAACAAGCTCAAGCTCCCTGGTCTTCGGATCCGTGGTAAGCTCCTTTGTTACCGGGTCCTCCTTGTACCGGGCCCTGAGAAAGTTCCTGGTCTGCTTGTCACTGTATTTCTCGAAGCGGGGCGGTAGGCCTTGCTCGGCACGCTCCGCAACCTCCTTGTCCCATATAGGCTCCGCCACTCTGTAACCGCCGGGACCGAGTTGGTGGACCCCTAAGTTCAACTGCCGCATTTCTTTCCCCCACTGACTTGATTCGGAGGTTGCCTGGCTCTCTGTGACGCCCCGGCTTAATCGCGCGCTATTCATACACGCAAATGCACACGATCAAGCCTAAGGACTCACGGGAAGATATCACAACACAACTCTAAAACATAAATAAAGTCATACAAGCTTTATATTACAAGCAAGGGGCCTCGAGGGCTCGAATACATAAGCTTGCGAACAAGCGTCAGCGGAAGCATCAGATATCTGAGTACAGATATGAAATAGAAACAGAAAGGCCTTTAGAAAGGCGGGGCAAAATAAAACACTACGATCGAAAGCCGAAGGCCTCCTGCCTGGGACCCTCCGATCCTACTCCTGGTCGACGGCAAGCTCGAGGTAAAGCCATCCTCGGGGTAGTAGTAGCGATCGTCGGCGCATCTGTCTCAGGGGCTCCGTCCTCTGGTCACGACAAACTGATGTGGGGGAAAAAGAAAGCAAAGCAACCGTGAGTACTCTGAAGTACTCAGCAAGCAAGGATCTACACTACATATGCAACATTATCAAAAGAAGGCTGTATATGTGGACTGGGCTGCAGAAATGCCAGAATAGAGAGAAGGCCTAGTCCTATCGAAGACTAGCATCTTCATCGGTCTTGCAGCAATAGGAGAGAGTAGAACAATACCATATAATGTAGCAGGAATACTATCAACCTCACCCAGAGATCCTTTCTCGACTCCCTGCGAGAAAGCAATCCCAGAGCCATAAAGTCATCAAACCTCGTCCTGAGATCCCTTCTCGACTCCCTGCGAGAAGCAATCCCAGAGCCATATATACAGGTCTCATCACAGGTATCCAGTTCTAAATTGTATCAATCAGGATAAAACTCCGAGTGTCCTTTACCGTAGGACCGGCTATCGATAGAAGTGTTCTTCCCTGCAGGGGTGCACCAACTTACCCAACACGCTCGATTAACTTCGGCCGGACACACTTTCCTGGGTCATGCCCGGCCTCGGCCAAACGACACATCGCAACCCTACCTATAGCTCAGCAGAGAGGTCCCCGTCGGTCTATATCCTAAGCGCTCAGGGGTCATGGGCCATCGCCCTGTGCACTCCGGGTCGTTGCGAGCAGAGCGAATCACGGTACCACCCCTCAGGATGGCGCCGGCCCAGCCCGGCCGCAGTGCTGAACTGGACGTCTGACAGAGCTTTCGGCTGATGCATACGATGCAGAACGCCCATACTATGCCCACGTGATGGTTAGTGCTATCAGACCAGAGGCCTGCTCGGATCAAATATCCAAATCGTAAGTGGACTAGGGGCTTGCGGTAACGAGCAGAGACTCACGAAAGATGTGACCCCGTCGCCCCGTCTCGAGGACTTGCGGCAAGGGCCATGAATGCCCGGCCACGCCTCGTATTCACCACTCGGGCACCACACAGGCACCCGTCTTCACAACACTCGCCTCTCAGGCGCACGCGGGTACCCCTCAGGGCCGACCCGCCTTTCCAAGTAACAGTGTAAAGTCCAAGTATCCGTGTGTCCATAACATCAGGGGAATCCGAGGTATCACCCTCGTTGGATTCCTACCGACGTAACTGCCAAGATGAACGTAGGAGGAATCACCCTCGATGAGTTCACACTTGAGGTGTTGCACGACAGGGTCGTATCGGAAGTGGAGAAGGAGGAACCACCCTCGATGACCACGACCGAATAGCTTCTCTACAGAGTTAACATCAGAAGTGCTACAAGAGGTTTCACCCTCGGCACTTGATAGTAACGCTGCAGTGTCGTTACAACTAAGGGGGGGGGGTGATGTGCGGTGTCGGGGTCTGGTCTTCAATCCTGTTGATCGGGTCTTCTGATAATCGAGCGGGGCAACAAGGAACAAAGTGGGGTTCTCTAGTGGGTCTCTACCCAGCCTATACTAAGCAGTTTAGGATAAGCAGGTAAGGTATCAATGGCAGGTTACAATAAACAGGCTATGCATCAGAATAGGAGTAAACAGTAACAGTAGCAAAATCTAATGCAAGCATGAGAATATAGAATGGGCGATATCAGGATGATCAAAGGGGGGGGGCTTGCCTGGTTGCTCGGCGGCAAGGGCAAGGTCGTCTATGGTGTCTTGGGGATCCGGAGCTGCGTCGGTCTCGAGGACGACGTTGGGGTCGGGGGCTATCGAGAGAGAAGAGGGGGAGGAAACAGTATAAATATAGAGCAAACATGAGCATGACAAATACGATACACGGTGCTAGGGGTAGTCTAACGCAGCATCACACGTAACAGACGGAGCGGGAGAATATCTGACGATATTTCCCGGGTCTTTGGAATTATCGGACAGAGGATAAGAGGGGAACGGTTGCAAGTTCGGATAGTTAGGGACGCGTGACGGACGAACGGACCGCGTATTCAGATTCGTCTCGTCGTTCTGAGCAACTTTCATGTACAAAGTTTTTCGATCTGAGTTACGGATTATTTTATATGATTTTCTAAAGCTTTTATTAATTTTCTGAATTTATTTTTATTATTTAATTTCGAATTATCCAGAACATTATCCAAAACAGTGTTATGCTGACGTCAGCATGACGTCAGCATGACGTCACGGGACTGTTAGGGTTAATTAGGGTTAACTAATTAATTAATACTTAATTAAACTAATTAATTAATTAGATTAACCTAATCAGGATCAATTAAACTAATTAATTCACTAATTAATTAATTAATTAATTATTTTATTAATTCATTTTTATATTTATTTTTATTTTTTTTAAGTTCTGGGGGGTGGGCCCCTCTGGTCAGTGGGTCAGGGGGCTGGGCCCTTCGTCAGTGGCCCATAGGGCCACACCAGGCGCGGGCAACGGGCGCGCGGGCGCGGGCGTGGCGCGCGGGGACGCGGGGGTGGCCGGCGACGGGCGCGCGGGCGGCGGCAGGCGCGGCGCGCGGGCGCGCGGCGAGGGGCAGCGCGGGCGCGTGCGGGAGGGGGGGTGGTGCGCGGCAGCGCGGGGTGGCCGCAGGAGGGCGTGCGGGCGAGCGCGCGCGGTTGCGGGCGGGGCGCGGCGACGGGGTCGGCCGGGGACAGGGACGCGGGACGGCGCCGACGCGGGCCGCGGCGGCGATGCGGCGCGTGCGTGCGCAGCAGCTGCAGTGCGCGGCGAGGAGAGGCTGGCGCGCGGGCGCGCGCGCTAGCGTGAGCGGCCGCTAGCCGGGACGAGCGACGGGGAAGGGGGAAAGGGGAGGCCGGGCCTCACCAGCGAGCAGGGGAGCGGGTTCGGCGAGGCGCGATGAAGCGGCTCGGGGAGGCGGTCGGGGACGGCCGGCGAGGTGGAGGGGCGATGTCGGGGACGGCTTCGGGCGACGGTGAGGTGGCGCACAGCGACGGCGTTGGAGAAGGGGGCGTCGGGCTCGAGGTCAGGGTGGCGACGGGCGTCGGCGGGCGTCGGGCGAGGGGCGCAAGGGCGAGGCGCGGCCTGGGGGGCCGTCGGTGAAGGGAGGAACGAGGAGGACGGCGAGGTAAAGAATGTACTCTGGATGTATCCTGCTCGAACAGCTGGTAGCTGCGTCGCAGGGTGTGGTGGAAACAAACGATCCATCTGAAACAGAGGAAACTCATGATTGTCAAAAGACAAGGAGAAGTATAACCGATCTCGGAGAGAAAGGTAAACAAAACAATGGAAAGGAAAATGATTATCAGACTAATCAGATCAATGTCAGGGAAATCGCACAGATATCCAGCTCTCCGGGTGGACGAGAATTACGAGATCTAATGTAGAGTTAGTAAAAAATTTAACCCGAATAGACGAGAGGTCAGAGTCCAGAGTAAAGATGAGGAATAAAAGATACTAATACCTCCCAATTGGCGACGTGGGCCCATAAGCCACACAGCCAAGTTAGTAAAACAGTTTTCGGTTTCTAGACTCAACTTCGGCCAAGGAGTTGGAAAAGGGGGGTTCCTACAGGCAGTCGGCTCTGATACCAACTTGTGACGCCCCGGCTAATCGCGCGACTATCATACACGCAAATGCACACGATCAAGCCAAGGACTCACGGGAAGATATCACAACACAACTCTAAAACATAAATAGTCATACAAGCTTTATATTACAAGCCAGGGGCTCGAGGGCTCGAATACATAAGCTTGCGAACAAGCGTCAGCGGAAGCATCAGATATCTGAGTACAGATTGAAATAGAAACAGAAAGGCTTAGAAAGGCGGGGCAAAATAAAACACTACGATCGAAAGGCGAAGGCCTCCTGCCTGGGACCCTCCGATCCTACTCCTGGTCGACGGCAAGCTCGAGGTAAAACCATCCTCGGGGTAGTAGTAGCGATCGTCGGCGCATCTGTTTCAGGGGCTCCGTCCTCTGGTCACGACAAACTGATGTGGGGGAAAAAGAAAGCAAAGCAACCGTGAGTATTTGAAGTACTCAGCAAGCAAGGATTACACTACATATGCAACATTATCAAAAGAAGGCTGTATATGTGGACTGGGCTGCAGAATGCCGAATAGAGAGAAGGCCTAGTATCAAAGACTAGCATCTTCATCGGTCTTGCAGCAATAGGAGAGAGTAGAACAATACCATATAATGTAGCAGGAATACTATCAACCTCACCCCGAGATCCTTTCTCGACTCCCTGCGAGAAAGCAATCCCAGAGCCATAAAGTCATCAAACCTCGTCCTAAGATCCCTTCTCGACTCCTTGCGAGAAGCAATCCCAGAGCCAATATACAGGTCTCATCACAGGTATCCAGTTCTAAATTGTATCAATCAGGATACAACTCCGAGGGTCTTTACCGTGGACCGGCTATCGATAGAAGTGTTCTTCCCTGCAGGGGTGCACCAACTTACCCAACACGTCGATTAACTTCGGCCGGACACACTTTCCTGGGTCAGCCCGGCCTCGGCCAAACGACACTCGCAACCTACTACCTTTTGTTTTATTTTTCCTTTCTGTTTTGCCTTTTATTTTTATTCCAAAGGACTTTTGTAAAATATGAGACTTGCTCCATTATTTACAGTGCATTATTTGTCACTGCTAGAAATTGGTTTGGGGTCCATATCTTTTTGGTTTGGATTTTATTTAATTGAAAAGGGGTTGAATAGTGCTATGTTGCTGCTGTTTCTAGTTGTTCGAGTCCTTTTACAATTTCAACTAATGTTGCAATCATTTTTACAAATGATATGGGAATATTTGCAACATGAGGCACATTTTAGTTTTCCAGTTTGAACAACTTTTATTTCCCACTTTAGTTTAAATCTGAAATTTGACTTAGGAGTTGAAATGCAATATGATGCTACTGATGATCATGCACTGTTAATCATGCTGACTTGGCATTATCAAAATGGAATTACTGTGGCTAACCACTGGGGGTGTTACAAATCTCCTCTACTAACAAGAATTCTCGTCCCGAGAATTGAGAAGTAGAAGGAAAAAGTTTGGGGCATTCCGCACGAAGATTATCCTCGCGTTCCCAAGTGGCTTCATCTTCAGTATGATTTGACCACTGCACTTTCAGGAATTTGGTAACCTTCTGACGGGTCCGACGTTCAGCTTCATCGAGAATGCGGATCGGATGCTCCTTATAAGATAGGTCATCTTGCAATTCGAGCACCTCGTGATCCACAGCTCGGTGTGGAGATTCCTTGAAGCATTTTCGAAGTTGCGACACATGGAAGACGTCGTGGATATGAGAGAATTGCGGCGGCAATTCCAATTTATATGCCACTTGACCACGTCTAGCAATAATGCGGAAAGGACCAATGTAGCGTGGAGCTAGCTTGCCCTTGATTCCAAAACGGTGAGTGCCCTTCATAGGAGTGACGCGCAGATAAACTTGATCACCAGGTTGATAAATCAAACCCCATCGTTTGCGATCATAGTTGCTCTTCTGACGATCCTGAGCCGCCTTAAGATTTTCACGGACGATATGGGCTTGTTCTTCGGCGTGTTGAATAATATCCGGTCCAACAAGAGGTCGTTCCCCAGTTTCTGACCAATTCAGAGGGGTTCGACATTTACGTCCATAGAGAACTTCAAAGGGGGCCATTTTCAAGCTGGCTTGATAGCTGTTGTTATAGGAGAACTCGGCATATGGAAGAGATTCTTCCCACTTCTTGCCAAATGAAATAACACAAGCCCGAAGCATGTCTTCAAGCACTTGATTGACTCGTTCAACTTGGCCTTGGGATTGGGGGTGATAAGCTGAACTCCAGGTAATATGAGTTCCCATAGCTGTTTGGAAACTTTCCCAGAAATGACCAGTGAATATGCTGCCACGGTCTGAACTGATCTCTTTCGGAATACCGTGGAGTGAAACAATTCTGGAGATATATAACTCTGCTAACTGACTAGCAGTGATCGTCTCCTTGACAGGCAGAAAGTGTGCAACTTTGGAGAGTTGGTCGACGACGACAAGAATAGCATCGTGACCCTTCTGTGACCTGGGAAGTCCTGTAATGAAATCCATCTGAACCTTATCCCATTTCCATAGAGGAATAGGCAACGGTTGCAGAATTCCTGCTGGTTTCTGATGTTCTGCTTTAACGTGACGACACACATCACATTCAGCAACATAACGAGCAATGTCCTGCTTCATTCTAGACCACCAGTACCTTTGACGGAGATCACGATACATTTTGGTGCTTCCCGGATGAATAGACAACGGGGTATCATGTGCCTCCTTCATGACTTTGTCAGTCATAAGCTCAAAGCGAGGTACTACAATGCGGTCTCTGAAATACAAGGTTCCATCTTCAGACAGCGAGAAATCCCTGTACTTTACAAGGTGAAGGTCTTTCTTCATCAAATCAACTTCAGCATCTTTAGCTTGCGCATTCTTAACAGCTTTCTCAAGGTCTGGTTCAACAACCAAGGTTTTTAGGTATCCTTGGGGAACTATCTCGAGATTTAGCTTTCGAAGCTCTTCATACAGAAGTGGTTGCTGTAGCTGAACCTCAAGTTCAGAGCAGTAAGATTTACGGCTCAATGCATCAGCCATTACGTTAGCCTTGCCAGGGGTATAAGAAATACCCAAGTCATAGTCCGCAATGGTCTCCATCCATCTTTGCTGACGGAGATTCAGAGATGGCTGAGTGAACAAGTACTTCAAACTTTTATGATCCGTGTAGATCTCGCAACGATTACCGAGGAGGTAATGTCGCCATAACTGCAATGCATAGATCACAGCAGCTAGTTCTAGATCATGTACCGGATAATTCTCTTCATGTGGACGCAACTGGCGATAGCCATAGGCAATCACCTTACGCTCTTGCATTAGGACACAGCCTAATCCTTCACGGGATGCATCACAATAAATCACAAAGTCTTTGCGGGTATCTGGAGGAGAAAGTACTGGGGTATTGTAACGGATTGACATCTGCCCCAGTGGATAAAGAATGTACTCTGGATGTATCCCTGCTCGAACAGCTGGTAGCTGCGTCGCAGGGTGTGGTGGAAACAAACGATCCATCTGAAACAGAGGAAACTCATGATTGTCAAAAGACAAGGAGAAGTATAACCGATCTCGGAGAGAAAGGATAAACAAAACAATGGAAAGGAAAATGATTATCAGACTAATCAGATCAATGTCAGGGAAATCGCACAGATATCCAGCTCTCCGGGTGGACGAGAATTACGAGATCCTAATGTTAGAGTTAGTAAAATTTTAACCCGAATAGACGAGAGGTCAGAGTCCCAGAGTAAAGATGAGGAATAAAAGATACTAATACCTCCCAATTGGCGACGTGGGCCCATAAGCCACACAGCCAAGTTAGTAAAACAGTTTTCGGTTACTAGACTCAACTTCGGCCAAGGAGTTGGAAAAGGGGGGTTCCTACAGGCAGTCGGCTCTGATACCAACTTGTGACGCCCCGGCTTAATCGCGCGCTATTCATACACGCAAATGCACACGATCAAGCCTAAGGACTCACGGGAAGATATCACAACACAACTCTAAAACATAAATAATGTCATACAAGCTTTATATTACAAGCCAGGGGCCTCGAGGGCTCGAATACATAAGCTTGCGAACAAGCGTCAGCGGAAGCATCAGATATCTGAGTACAGATATGAAATAGAAACAGAAAGGCCTTTAGAAAGGCGGGGCAAAATAAAACACTACGATCGAAAGGCGAAGGCCTCCTGCCTGGGACCCTCCGATCCTACTCCTGGTCGACGGCAAGCTCGAGGTAAAACCATCCTCGGGGTAGTAGTAGCGATCGTCGGCGCATCTGTCTCAGGGGCTCCGTCCTCTGGTCACGACAAACTGATGTGGGGGAAAAAGAAAGCAAAGCAACCGTGAGTACTTTGAAGTACTCAGCAAGCAAGGATCTACACTACATATGCAACATTATCAAAAGAAGGCTGTATATGTGGACTGGGCTGCAGAAATGCCAGAATAGAGAGAAGGCCTAGTCCTATCAAAGACTAGCATCTTCATCGGTCTTGCAGCAATAGGAGAGAGTAGAACAATACCATATAATGTAGCAGGAATACTATCAACCTCACCCAGAGATCCTTTCTCGACTCCCTGCGAGAAAGCAATCCCAGAGCCATAAAGTCATCAAACCTCGTCCTAAGATCCCTTCTCGACTCCTTGCGAGAAGCAATCCCAGAGCCATATATACAGGTCTCATCACAGGTATCCAGTTCTAAATTGTATCAATCAGGATACAACTCCGAGTGTCCTTTACCGTAGGACCGGCTATCGATAGAAGTGTTCTTCCCTGCAGGGGTGCACCAACTTACCCAACACGCTCGATTAACTTCGGCCGGACACACTTTCCTGGGTCATGCCCGGCCTCGGCCAAACGACACATCGCAACCCTACCTACAGCTCAGCAGAGAGGTCCCCGTCGGTCTATATCCTAAGCGCTCAGGGGTCATGGGCCATCGCCCTGTGCACTCCGGGTCGTTGCGAGCAGAGCGAATCACGGTACCACCCCTCAGGATGGCGCCGGCCCAGCCCGGCCGCAGTGCTGAACTGGACGTCTGACAGACCTTTCGGCTGATGCATACGATGCAGAACGCCCATACTATGCCCACGTGATGGTTAGTGCTATCAGACCAGAGGCCTGCTCGGATCAAATATCCAAATCGTAAGTGGACTAGGGGCTTGCGGTAACGAGCAGAGACTCACGAAAGATGTGACCCCGTCGCCCCGTCTCGAGGACTTGCGGCAAGGGCCATGAATGCCCGGCCACGCCTCGTATTCACCACTCGGGCACCACACAGGCACCCGTCTTCACAACACTCGCCTCTCAGGCGCACGCGGGTACCCCTCAGGGCCGACCCGCCTTTCCAAATAACAGTGTAAATTCCAAGTATCCGTGTGTCCATAACATCAGGGGAATCCGAGGTATCACCCTCGTTGGATTCCTACCGACGTAACTGCCAAGATGAACGTAGGAGGAATCACCCTCGATGAGTTCACACTTGAGGTGTTGCACGACAGGGTCGTATCGGAAGTGGAGAAGGAGGAACCACCCTCGATGACCACGACCGAATAGCTTCTCTACAGAGTTAACATCAGAAGTGCTACAAGAGGTTTCACCCTCGGCACTTGATAGTAACGCTGCAGTGTCGTTACAACTAGGGGGGGTGATGTGCGGTGTCGGGGTCTGGTCTTCAATCCCGTTGATCGGGTCTTCTGATAATCCAGCGGGGCAACAAGGAACAAAGTGGGGTTCTCTAGTGGGTCTCTACCCAGCCTATACTAAGCAGTTTAGGATAAGCAGGTAAGGTATCAATGGCAGGTTACAATAAACAGGCTATGCATCAGAATAGGAGTAAACAGTAACAGTAGCAAAATCTAATGCAAGCATGAGAATATAGAATGGGCGATATCGGGATGATCAAAGGGGGGGGCTTGCCTGGTTGCTCGGCGGCAAGGGCAAGGTCGTCTATGGTGTCTTCGGGATCCGGAGCTGCGTCGGTCTCGGGGACGACGTCGGGGTCGGGGGCTATCGAGAGAGAAGAGGGGGAGGAAACAGTATAAATATAGAGCAAACATGAGCATGACAAATACGATACACGGTGCTAGGGGTAGTCTAACGCAGCATCACACGTAACAGACGGAGCGGGAGAATATCTGACGATATTTCCCGGGTCTTTGGAATTATCGGACAGAGGATAAGAGGGGAACGGTTGCAAGTTCGGATAGTTAGGGACGCGTGACGGACGAACGGACGGCGTATTCAGATTCGTCTCGTCGTTCTGAGCAACTTTCATGTACAAAGTTTTTCGATCTGAGTTACGGATTATTTTATATGATTTTCTAAAGCTTTTATTAATTTTCTGAATTTATTTTTATTATTTAATTTCGAATTATTCAGAACATTATCCAAAACAGTGTTATGCTGACGTCAGCATGACGTCAGCATGGCGTCAGCATGACGTCACGGGACTGTTAGGGTTAATTAGGGTTAACTAATTAATTAATACTTAATTAAACTAATTAATTAATTAGATTAACCTAATCAGGATCAATTAAACTAATTAATTAATTATTTATTTATTTTATTAATTCATTTTTATCTTTTTTTTTTTAAGTTCTGGGGGGTGGGCCCCTCTGGTCAGTGGGTCAGGGGGCTGGGCCCTTCGTCAGTGGCCCATAGGGCCACACCAGGCGCGGGCGACGGGCGCGCGGGCGCGGGCGTGGCGCGCGGGGACGCGGGGGTGGCCGGCGACGGGCGCGCGGGCGGCGATAGGCGCGGCGCGCGGGCACAGCGCGGGCGCGCGGCGAGGGGCAGCGCGGGCGCGTGCGGGAGGGGGGGTGGTGCGCGGCAGCGCGGGGTGGCCGCAGGAGGGCGTGCGGGCGAGCGCGCGCGGTTGCGGGCGTGGCGCGGCGATGCGGTCGGCCGGGGACAGGGACGCGGGACGGCGCCGACGCGGGCCGCGGCGGCGATGCGGCGCGTGCGTGCGCAGCAGCTGCAGTGCGCGGCGAGGAGAGGCTGGCGCGCGGGCGCGCGCGCTAGCGTGAGCGGCCGCTGGCCGGGACGAGCGACGGGGAAGGGGGAAAGGGGAGGCCGGGCCTCACCGGCGAGCAGGGGAGCGGGTTCGGCGAGGCGCGATGAAGCGGCTCGGGGAGGCGGTCGGGGACGGCCGGCGAGGTGGAGGGGCGACGTCGGGGACGGCTTCGGGCGACGGTGAGGTGGTGCACAGCGACGGCGTTGGAGAAGGGGGCGTCGGGCTCGAGGTCAGGGTGGCGACGGGCGTCGGCGGGCGTCGGGCGAGGGGCGCAAGGGCGAGGCGCGGCCTGGGGAGGCCGTCGGTGAAGGGAGGAACGAGGAGGACGGCGAGGTGGTGGCGGGGTCCGGCGACGGCGTCGACGCGCGGCGAGGTGGCGGCGGCGGCGGCCTCCTCTCCCTGGATCTCGATCCAGGGGAGAGGGAGAGAGTGGATCGGGAGGGGGGAAATGGCGTCGGTGGGCTAGGGTTTTCTGGCTGGGGGGTTAAGTGGGGGGTAGGTGGACCGGCCTGGTGGTCCAGCTGGGCCACGGCCCAGTTGGTCCAAGGGGGAAGGGGCTTCTTTTATTTTTCTGTTTTATTTTCCTATTGTCTTTTGTTTTATTTTTCCTTTCTGTTTTGCCTTTTATTTTTATTCCAAAGGACTTTTGTAAAATATGAGACTTGCTCCATTATTTACAGTGCATTATTTGTCACTTCTAGAAATTGGTTTGGGGTCCATATCTTTTTGGTTTGGATTTTATTTAATTGAAAAGGGGTTGAATAGTGCTATGTTGCTGCTGTTTCTAGTTGTTCGAGTCCTTTTACAATTTCAACTAATGTTGCAATCATTTTTACAAATGATATGGGAATATTTGCAACATGAGGCACATTTTAGTTTTCCAGTTTGAACAACTTTTATTTCCCACTTTAGTTTAAATCTGAAATTTGACTTAGGAGTTGAAATGCAATATGATGCTACTGATGATCATGCACTGTTAATCATGCTGACTTGGCATTATCAAAATGGAATTACTGTGGCTAACCACTGGGGGTGTTACACTCTCGCACTTGATCTTGAACTCCTTGTAGTCATCTTCGCTCATCAAAGGATATTTCGCCTTGATCTTGTCATAACTATCACCTTTATCAATCATTGCCGTCACCGTGCTTCTCCAAGTAGACAGGGCCGTGCTCATCTTCGTGAGGGCGGCACTGTTCACTTTATTCCCTGAGAGGCGTGTGTTTGCAAACTCAGCGGGGAACTTGTATCGTTCATGCAGCTTCGTGAAGAGGAGGCTGCGCAAATTCCCTCAGTTCTTATGCCTTAGGTTCTCGGTGTTGATCGAGACGGTGCTCCGGAGAATGCACCCGAGCTGAACCGAGTACCCCTTGACTACTTGTTTGGGCGCCGTCGGATGCCCGTCGGAGTTCACTTCAGTAAATTCCTCCCTGACGGTGCCGAGCACGCTCGGGCGCCGGTCCTTCCGTTGCCTCTTCGGTTGGCTGCCATCTGTGCGTGCGCCGCCATCATCAGTGGTGGCATCCTCGGCGGCGCCATCAGTGGTGTCATCCCCGACGCCACTAGTGGTTGTGTAGTCAGGATCGGTGTCTTCCGCGGCGTCCTCATAGCGGTGAGGTTGTTCCTCCATCTCCTGGGACAGCTCCCAGAATTGCTTGCCACCCGAACCGCCGGCCTCATCGTTGTGGGCCATGTTTTGCTCTAAATAGGAAAAAAGTTTGGTCAAAAAGTTGGTTATTGTCAAGGAACAAGATCATGGTCTCATCATTTAGGGTTTGTCGACACCGAGGCATCCTAAAAGCTAAGCTTTTATCATTTAGGGTTTGTCGACGCCGAGGCAGCCTAAAAGCCTAAGCTTTCATCATTTAGGTTCTTATCGACACCGAGGCACCCTAAAAGCTAAGCCGTGAAGGAGAATTCTAAGTTGGGCACCCTAAAGGAAAATTTCAGCATGACCTATGCTGAAAATAGGACATATGGAGTACCCGAATTTGCCGGAACGGAAGTTAATCGACATTCCGGCAAACTCAAGGGCCTCTCGGGGTACCTGCAAAATCATCACGACACGATGGTCGGAGACAAAACCCAGCAAACTAGCACCACAATGTGCCTCTACTTTCATATGGATGAAAACCCCACAGACCATATGGTCATCTGCTTTCATATGGACAAAAATCAGCTCAACTTATGTGAGCTTCCATTCCAGATCTAATAGGTCACCCAACAAAAAATCATCAATAGTCACCACACACTGAAGCCACCATTGCTAAAATATCAGCTTCAGGGTCCACCATTACATACTTAAATTCAGTACCACTATCACTTTTGCTAATTGCTGTTTTGGCTGCTTATTTCTCCGTGCATCTATATTTTCACTCACTTCTGGAGTAGACTGTTATGAGTTCTTGTTAGAATAATACAACTGAAAACAGAGTTTATTTCAAGGTTCAGACAGTGAATTTCTCTACCAGTATTAAGTGAATAGCATCTCACTTGTCACATCACATAATTTCCTAGTTGGAGAATACTCATTGATCAAAGTACTCTTTGTTAGATTTTCAATCCTGTATCTACAAAAAAAGATTTGGCAAAAAATCTATACTCGCATGTTATGTATCTTCGTAAGAAGCTATACATTCAGGCCTGCTACTACTATACTGTCAATTTCCGGAGTTGTACCATATGCCATAGCTTTTAAGAAATCAAAAACCATGTTTAGTCTGAAAAGTTTGAAGTATTCGTTCACCAGGGATCCTATTCAAAAAATATGGTTCCTCATCGAACAAAAAAAAGGTTTCAGACATTCTCACCTAGCAATGTTTCAGACAGAAAAAATATAAACATGTCAAAACACTACCAGGATGTGCTCACTGCCGGAACCACCTATCTAGCCTGAAAATACTACACAAGCTCCCTACAAACAGAGACACACAAAAGATTCAGACATCTCTGTCTAATAGAAGGATCGCAATGTATGCCACCGAAATGTCGATTCACTGGCATTATGCCTCTTAAATTTCAGAGAAAATGGCAGGCAACTCTGTCTGGATTGCAAACTGGGAGGAAGGAGGAAGGAGGAGAGGTACCTGGGCGGGCGCGGCCGGTCGCCGGAGGGGTCAGGGTCGGGGTCGGGGTCGGCGGCGGCGGCGGCGTCGAAGGGATGGCTCGAGGGCGTCCGAGCTTGTCCGGGTCCTCGTAGTCGAAGAAGAAGACGGCGGCGGTCCTCCTGGGCGCCTCGGTTGGTCGTGGGGAGGCCGGCGGCCATGTGCTTCGCGGGTCGGCGACGGTCGTCGTCCTGCACCCCGTGCCCGAACTGAGGTAGAGGCGGCGCAGGGCAGGGGCCGACGCGGGGAGGCTGTCGGTGACGGCGAGGTCACGGAGGCGTCGGCGATGGCGAAGCTGCAGTGGTGGGGGGCGCGGGGGCGGCGGCGCACGTAGGGGCGGCGGCGTCGTGGGTCGGGGCAGCGCGCGGGGGGGGGGGGGGGGAGTGGATCTGGCGAGCGGGAGGGACGAAGGGGTCGGGCGAGTTAGAGCTAGGGGGGAAGCTTACTAATGGCGCACCCCCGAGCGGTGCGCCATTAGAAATCTTTTTTTATAGCAATGGCGCACCCCCTAGCGGTGCGCCATTAGAAATCTTTTTTTGATAGACATGGCGCACTACCCGAGCGGTGCGCCATTAGTATGTTTTTATTATTATTTTTTGTTGCTATTTTTTATAATTTTTTTTAAAAACAGTAATAATTTTTTTTAATATGAAAAATATCATCAAATTTGTTATTTGAAAATATCATCAAATGGGGGTGCTCAGGCGGCGGTGGAGGCGGGGAGGGTGCGGTGGGTCGTCGGCGGCGGTGGAGCTAGCGGGGGATGCGGGGGGGATCGAGGGGGATCGAGATCGAGTGTCCTCATGAATATTCAATATTTTTGCCCATGAAATTTGAAAATATATTCATGAATTCAAAAAGTGCCCATGAAATTTAAAAATATTCATGAGTTCAAAAAGTGCCCATGAAATACAATCGAGAAATGAAGACTACGATTTAAATACAATCGATCTTAGCTAGCTATCTGTTCACAATCTTCTTGCCCTTCTTTTTCGCAAATGGAGTTCTTCTGTGGAACGGATGTCCTTTAGGTAGGGTGGTCCTGCTTCTTCTTGTGGTGTATGCTGCTACCTCATCGTCGTCGTCTTGTAAGTGTGTAGGTGTGGCTATCCAAAATATCTAGCTGGTCCCAGGTTACTAATGGCGCACCACACAGCCATGCGCCATTAGTAACACAACATACTAATGGCGCACCTGCTGGCCGTGCGCCATTAGTAGTTTTGCAAAAAAGTAAAAAAAAGTATATATATACTAATGGCGCACCGCGGCATAGTGCGCCATTACTAGTTTAAACTAGTAATGGCGCACTTTGCCACGGTGCGCCATTAGTAGTTTTGCAAAAAAAAGAATAAAAAAAAATACAGTACTGGTGCACTCTGTGGCTGGTGCGCCATTACTAGTTAGAACTAGTAATGGCGCACTTTGCCTGGATGCGCCATTAGTATGTTTGGAAAAATGAAAAAAAATTGTTACTAGTGGCGCACCTTGTGTCTGGTGCGCCATTAGTGTCATCCACACTAATGGCGCATCACTAGATGGTGCGCCATTAGTATATAGTAGTGGCGCACCACTTCTCTGGTGCGCCATTAGTGTCAATTTCATCTATAGCCCTTTTCCTAGTAGTGATGCGTATGGGGATTTTTCGGAATTGTTGTTTGTTGTTAACGGCCTCATTTAGACTTGCCTAAATAGGTAGTTTATTTATGCTTCACCTCTTGGCATGTTAACCAACATTTAATATTGATGGGTAGCATAAACGAGAGTGTTGTCCACTTTATTTGTAGTATTGTTTGCTGCACTTTGCCATGTCATGACTCATTAAAATGGACATGCATCATACTTGGTTGTGCATCATGCCATGGATATGTTATGTTTGTTTACCGTGTTGTTTGCTTCTTTCCGGTTGTGCTCCTTCTCGATAGTTTCGGGTACATTGCGATTGTGAGGATTCATTTGACTATGCCTATTCATCTTCTTCATGGACTCGGTCTTCTTCCTAGCGGGATTTCAGGCAAGGTGATCATTACCTTGGATACCACTACTATCTTTGCTTGCTAGTTGTCTCGATGCTATCGCTATGTTGCGGTACCTACCACTTGTTTATCAAGCCTCCCAAATTTCCATGATAAGCCTCTAACATTTATTTCATCACAGCAAACCGTTGTTTGGCTATGTTACTGCTTTGCTCAGCACCTCTTATAGCGTTGCTAGTTGCAGGTGCAGTTTCAGGTTGTTCCATGTTGGGGCATGGATATCATGGGATATCAAAATATCTCTTATTTAATTAATGCATTTATATACTTGGTAAAGGATGGGAGGCTCGGCTTTTGCTTGGTGTTTTGTTCCACTCTTGCCGCCCTAGTTTCTGTTATACTAGTGTTATGTTCATTGATTTGCGTTCCTAACACGGTCGGGGTTTATGGGCCCCCTTGACAGTTTGCTTTGAATAAAACTCTTCCAGCAAGGCCCAACTTTGGTTTTACCATTTGCCTAATAATAACTAAAACTTGCATAGGGACCGGATAGCACCTGAGGTTTCTTAATCAACAACCCGGGCCAGTGCTCCTCATGAGTGTTGATCCAGAATAGAGTCGTGTGCGGCTTCCCCCGAGGAAACTCGGGTCTCAGCTGATGTACGCTGCGCTCATCCGATCATGGCCTGAGACGAGATACGTGCGGCTCCTATCAGGGTGTCGGCACGTTGGGAGGTCTTGCTGGTTTTGTTTTACCATTGTCGAAATGTCTTGTGCACCAGGATTCCGAGTTTGATCAGGTTGTCCCGAGATGGAGATTTCCTCCATGGATCATGAGAGTTTATAATGGACTAAGTTGGGACACCCATGAAGGGTTTAATCTTTTCGAGAGTCGTGCCTGCGGTTATGTGGCAGATAGGAAATTTATAATATCCGGTAGTAGAGAACTTGACACTAAATCCAAAATAAATTACACCAACCGCGTGTGTAACCGCGACCGTGTCTTTTCGAGGGAGTTTAGGAAGAGAACACTGTGGGGTTATGTTTGACTCGTAAATAGTTCAGGACCACTTTTTGATCATTACTAGTTGCGACCGTTATGCGTAGTTTACTCTTCTTACTCTTGTACTCGTAAGTTAGCCAAAATACAATGCTTAGTTCTTGCTGCAACCTCACCACTTATCCATTCCATACCCATTAAGCTTTGCTAGTCTTGTTACCCATGTTAATGGGATTGCTGAGTCCTTGTGGCTCATAGTTTACTACAACATGAGGTGCAGGTACAGGTAATGCGATGATCTGACGTGAGAGTGATGCTTGATTGCTTTTGGAGTTCTTCTTCTTCTTCTTCTTCTTCTTCTTCTTCTTCTTCTTCTTCTTCTTCTTCTTCTGCTTCTTCTTCTTCATCGATCATAGGATGGGTTCCGGGTCGGGAGCCTGGGATTAGCAGGGTGGATGTCGTTCTTCTTTTTCGTTTGATTTCAACCATAGTCGGATCCTGCTCTTCCATATGATGAATGCTATGTATTGATGAACTGTTGTATTCATGTTGTGGCTTGTGGCGAGTGTAAGCCTTTATCTTGTATTCTCATCTATTTTAGTACATGGTATGTTTAATGATATCCACCTTGCTATGCGCACGAAATGCGGTTGTGCCCCAGGATTGCCTGTTTCATCCGTTGCATGTTGCTTTTGTTTTCCCACCATCCCACCCTTTTCTTCAAGGACTTAGATTTCTTAATCAAGTATCCACTTTATTCATGTGAAGTCTCTTCATTATTTTCATTAAATATTCTTATCCGATGAATTTTCATGAAGATGCTACGGAAGCTTCAAGTGTATCGTTCTTCATTCTCTTTTCTTCTCAAGTGGATTCAATTCAAGCTTTTGGTATTGATCACATCCCTTTCCTCGTTTCAAATTCTTTCTCATGCTGATGCACCTCTTAATCATTCACCTCTCACTATTCATTTGTTCTGGAGTGCTGAAGTTACCACAGAAGATTCGTGTTTCAATTCTTAATTCATTCAATCTATTTTGAGGTTGTTATCTCATTCAAGCCATTTAATTCAAGCGGTGCAATCTCTCTTTAAAAATCGTTCAACGATGTTTCTTTGAGTGGGCCCATAACCCACAGGTCTTTTCCCAGGATCTTACCTGACTCTTCTAATTTATCCGGAGCGAATCTCAAATTCTTTCAAAGTTTAACGTAAGAATGAATTCTCATCAGTCAAATGTCTTCTGTGAGTTTTCCTTCAATTCCTTCCATTTTGATCCCAATCTTCGTCTTTTCATCATTCCGGAGTGTCTCAAATAATTTGCTTGTGTTCCTCGTCGTCTTTCTCAGTGTCGAAGACCGAAGAATAGTTTCTCTTAAATCCTTGTCCGTTCTCTTGAAGATTCATAGTTCAAGCTTGATGCCATCCTCTCTAATTGTTTCTGATCATGATAAATTCTTTTCATACCCATCTGAAGAATTTCATGAGTTCTTTCCATTTTCGATTCTCCGGAGGCCGCCAGTTCAGAAGAGTTATTCATTCTCTATTTTCAACTTTTGTTCTCCAATAATTCTAAATTGGCGTCTCTTCATTCAGTCTCGAATTCTTTTGGTGCATCGTTCAAGTATTCTTTAGTCAGCTCGTGATCTCTTCATTCTCTCGTATCTAAATTCTCTCAAGCATCTTCGTTCGTCCTCTAATTCTTCCCGGCAATTTGTTCTCTTTTCTTCGTTCATTTCAAGTTCTTACGGTGGTTCAATCAAGATTCCTCTTCCTTTGTTACCGTATTAATTCATTTGTTCTTTCCAAAAATCCTACCGGTGGTTTGTTGAAGACCCTCTCCAAGTATGCACTATATTTCTCCTCAATCTTTTTTTTCAATGAGACTATGTAGTATGCCAAATACATTGCTTGTCATCAATTTAAGTTGATGAAGGATAAGCATAACATAATTCTTATTCTTGTTTCATGGAAATGATGTAATTCCTTCCTTCAGAGTTTGTTCATCATATATTATTCTCGGTTTCAAGTTGTTCATCTTTCTTTTCTGGAGCTTCTTCTCTTTTCTTTATCGATGTTCAAAGGAAATCATGGCAACACTTAAATCTTGGTCGATTCAACCTTCAATTCCTTCCATTATCCTTTTCTACCGGAGTTCTTCACGGAGGCTCAACATTATGGTCCGTTAAAGATTTAATTCATTGTCGAAGTGTTCTTCAAGATTTTGATGGAGGAGCTCATGTATTCTTCATCTTGCATCCCAAAGTGCAAATTCTCTCTACCTTATCTTTTCTGGTGGTGTTATGTCATTCTTGACACCCTTTGTGTTTCACGATTCACAACTTGTCAGGAATGAGTTATTTAGAACCGTCATTTTCACTTCGTTCAGGAGATCTTTTTTAACCCATCAATCTCTTTGTGGGAGTTATCTTGGTATAGATTTCACCTAGAGCCTTCCCTAAGGAGTGTTGCTATTGTGGTGCGTATCAATGATCCTAGTATTTCCTTATCCTCTCGGCGAAAGAAGCTTTCATCTCTTGGTTGATCTCAAGCAATCAATTGTTTCTGTTAGTGGTAGAATTTCACCACAAATTTTGAGATGTTTTCCATAAGCCCACAACAAGCTTATTCTTTTCGTTGTTGATTTTTCCAACAACTCCGTTCTAGCATTTCTCGTAAGCGTGCTCTTTCAAATTTTTGGTGGTGCAAGATGTTGTTCTCTTCTCCATTCTTTTCATTTCATTCTTTCATTTCTTCCGGAGGCTTTGTGTTGATGCTCTATTCGAAGTATCATCCCATCTTGTCAAATCCATGCTAATTCCTTCCATGTTTAACCAGAGTGCTGCCCGTAATTGTTCTTTCTCGTTCCTTGTGCATCTCGTTTCAACTGGAGTGCTGCCAAATTCTTCTTTCCTTGCTTCTATTCAATCGGAGTGGTTTCAAATTCTCGCTTCTCCTTGTGCCATTCTTCATCTCTTTGCAACCTTTCAAGGTTCTTTGGTTTTACTTGTTTGTCAAGAAGCAACTTTGTTTTACCTTTTCCTCTTGCTTTTCCTCTTCTCATTCTTAGATCTCGGGGCGATATCTCTTGTAAGTGGAGGAGAGTTGTAACGACCCGAGACAGACGCTCCAGACGCCTTCCATGTTTTCATTGTTGCCGTGTGTTTCATTTGTTTGTTTCATTCATCATCGCATCATTCGCATTGCATCGGCACTCTGTTGCCGTCATGTTTTCAAACTTGCATTTGTTCATCGTTGTCATTTCTCCCTTTGCCTTCAACACCTTCTCTCGGACCGTTTGCCGTTGTTGACATTTCTCAGACCCCTCGTGCGCGTCCGAAAACTTCCCCGAACCCGATCGGCTCAGTCATGACCAATGGGTTCGGATCATCCCCAAACATCCCTAAAACATCTTCGGTTCATTGTTTGGACTCCCTTAGCCTATTTATTCTCGACGACCCGATTCTGATCGGAGGGTCAAAACTTAACCCACCTACCTATTTAAACAGATCAACCCCTAACCCTAGGCTGTCCCAGCCATTCCATCCCCAATCCCGAAGCCGCCACCATCCACTCTTCCTTGTTCCTCTGGAGCTTGTCCCATCGCCGCCAGCCCACCTGACATCCTCCTCGTCTTCCCCACCGAGCCAACCACCATCCATCGCAGATCCACCCAACCAGAGCAGCCACCCGCAACTGCCCTCGATTCAACTCCTGCTGAGCTCCCCTCGCGCCACCCTCTCTTGCAGCCACCTCCCGAACTCCGCGAGACCGAATGGCACCCTGCTCGAACCCGTGTAGCAGCAGCTCCATGCTGGAGCTCCATCACCACCCATTGCCCCTCGCGGGAGCAACACCAATAGGACCAGCCCCGCACCCCTTCCGCCTCGTCATCGTCATTGCCTAGGTGAGCAGCAGCTCCGCCGGCGACCACCTCTAGCAGGCCCGTGCCGCGCCTCCTTCCCTGCCCTCTCTCTCTCTGCCTGACGCTCCTGACCGATCGCTGCCGCCATCTTTAGTAGGTGATTTCCCCAATCCCGGTGCCCCATCTTCGACCGAAGCCAGGGATGCCCAGCACCGCTCGCCGCCGTCCGCCAAGCTTCTGCGCCGCCGCGCCAAGTCCCCTGCGTCGAGCCACCTCATCTGCCGCTCCGGTCCCGCTGTGTTGCGCCCCTGCTTCGTCTCGCTACTGGTGGAGCAGCGAGCCAGCGCCCAGCCGATTGCCTGAAGTCCCGCTTGTCCGTGCCCGTTGACTCCGTCATCCCGCGCGTGGGCCATGAGGGCGCCGAGGCCCAGCAGCGCCTTCCCTTCGCAAGATCCGGCCCAGCCGCTTCACCGCTTCCGGCCCAAATAACCCGATGTGAGCACCGACCCAAACCCACGCCCAACGCACTGTTCTATATTCGGCGCGCATGTGTTTTTTTCCTGTTCTGCGAATTTCTTAATTTCCCAAAGATTTACAGATTTGCAGAAAAACCCTCCATGTTCATGCATTTAATATCTCACAAACCATGCATCGGATTAAAATATTGTATATATGTAAAATGCTTAGAATTTCATATAGTTTCACAATATGCCACTTTCATCCATGTTAAAAAAATTTAAAATGCGGTTTGCGGTTAATTTGCATAAATGACATGTTAAAATGATTTATTTTGTAACTAAATAACCGTAGCTCCAAATTAAATAAACTTTATATGTAAATGGGGTAGAAAAACTTGGTATGTATCAAATTAAATAAACTTTATATGTAAATGCATAGATTAACTTGGTGCACTTACTTTGCATGCTTAATAACTTTAAAATATGGTTTAGGG
This sequence comes from Thinopyrum elongatum, assembly GCA_011799875.1. Lineage (NCBI taxonomy): Eukaryota > Viridiplantae > Streptophyta > Magnoliopsida > Poales > Poaceae > Thinopyrum > Thinopyrum elongatum. The sequence continues at coordinate 17,235,211 of CM022299.1, forward strand.
AAGAACAGTAACAAATTTGAAATATGCGTATGGGGATTTTCTGGAATTGTTGTTTGTTGTTTCCGGCCTCATTTAAACTTGCCTAAATAGGTAGTTTATTTATGCTTCATCTCTTGGCATGTTAACCAACATTTAATATTGATGGGTAGCATAAACGAGTGTGAACTAAATACTTGAATGTGAAGTTTCGTCAATATGCAACTCGTTGCATATTGAGCTCCACTTAATTTGTAGTATTGTTTGTTACACTTTGCCATGTTATGACTCATTAAAATGGACATGCATCATACTTGATTGTGCATCATGCCATGGATATGTTATATTTGTTTACCGTGTTGTTTGCTTCTTTCTGGTTGTGCTCCTTCTCGATACTTCCGGTTATGTTGCGATTGTGAGAATTCTTTCGACTACGCCCGTTTGTCTTCTTCATGGACTCGGTCTTCTTCCTAGCGGGATTTCAGGCAAGATGATCATTACCTTGGATACCACTACTATCTTTGCTTGCTAGTTGTCTCGATGCTATCGCTATGTCGCGCTACCTACCACTTGTTTATCAAGCCTCCCAAATTGCCATGATAAGCCTGTAACATTTCCTTCATCCCAGCAAACCGTTGTTTGGCTATGTTACCGCTTTGCTCAGCCCCTCTTATAGTGTTGCTAGTTGCAGGTGCAGTTTCAGGTTGTTCTATGTTGGGACATGGCTATCATGGGATATCACAATATCTCTTATTTAATTAATGCATCTATATACTTGGTAAAGGGTGGAAGACTCAGCCTTTTGCTTGGTGTTTTGTTCCACTCTTGCTGCCCTAGTTTCCGTTATACCAGTGTTATGTTCCTTGATTTACGTTCCTAACACGGTCGGGGTTTATGGGCCCCCCTTGATAGTTCGCTTTGAATAAAACTCTTCCAGCAAGGCCCAATCTTGGTTTTACCATTTGCCTAATAATAACTAAAACTTGCATAGGGACCGGCTAGCACCCGAGGTTTCTTAATCAACAACCCGGGCCAGTGCTCCCCATGTGTGCTGGTCCAAAACAGAGTCGTGTGCGGCTTCCCCCGGGGAAACTCAGGTCTCAGTTGCTGTACGCTACGCTCATCCGATCGTGGCCTGAGACGTGATACGCGTGGCTCCTATCAGGGTGTCGGCACGTCGGGAGGTCTTGCTGGTTTTGTTTTACCATTGTCAAAATGTCTTGTGCACCGGGATTCCGAGTTTGATCGGGTTGTCCCGAGATGGAGATTTTCCTCCATGGATCATGAGAGTTTATAATGGAATAAGTTGGGCAGCCCTGCAGGGTGTAATCTTTTCGAGAGCCATGCCCGCGGTTATGTGGCAGATTGGGAATTTATAATATCCGGTTGTAGAGAACTTGACACTAAATCCAAAATAAATTACACAAACAGCGTGTGTAACCGTGACTATCTCTTTTCGAGGGAGTTCAGGAAGAGAACACAGTGGGGTTATGTTTGACTCGTAAGTAGTCCAGGATCACTTTTTGATCATTACTAGTTGCAACCGTTATGCGTAGTTTACTCTTCTTACTCCTGTCCTTATAAGTTAGCCACCATACAATTCTTAGTGCTTGCTGCAACCTCACCACTCATCCATTCCATACCCATTAAGCTTTGGTAGTCTTGTTACCCATGGTAATGGAATTGCTGAGTCCTTGTCGCTCACAGTTTACTACAACAACAGGTGCAGGTACATGTAACGTGATGATCTGACGTGAAAGCGATGCTTGATTGCTTTTGGAGTTCTTCTTGTTCTGCTTCTTCTTCTTCATCGATCATAGGATAGGTTCCGAGTCGGGAGCCTGGGATTAGCAGGGTGGGTGTTGTTCTTCTTTTTCATTTGATTTCATCCGTAGTCGAATCCTGCTCTTCCATATGATGATTGCTATGTATTGATGAACTGTTGTATTCATGTTGTGCCTTGTGGCGAGTGTAAGCCTTTATCTTGTATTCTCATCTATTTCAATACATGGTATGTTGTAATGATATCCACCTTGCTATGCGCTCGAAATGCGGTTGTGCCCCAATCATGAATTCATCACGTGATTGGGATAGAATCACATCTTGGGCACTACAACTCCCCCCCCATCTCTATAGTTACCTCTCGATGATGAATGAAATGATATATACTTGGTATTCTATTAGTGCATTTTGTTCGACGAAAACTCGGTAAAAGTTTGCGAGGTTCAAATTTTCGATAAAGCTATATGCACTACATTTTGGAACGGAGGGAGGAGCATAAGACAGTTGCTAACACTCGCGTGGAAGATTTGTGTGCCGGAGGAGTGGCCGTTCTGTCAAATGCCATGGCAAAATTGACATAGTCCTGATGGTTCTTTCGGCGTTCGTCAGTAAACGGCTTGTGGCGAATATTTGTCAGATATGATTTACGGACACACGCATTGCATTGATACGTGCCCCCTCTCTCTCATGCACACTCGCACCCTCATGAGTCACGACTCTTCCGAGTCCTCTCGCACCCACCGTCTATCCGTAGGTAGACGTCACACACATATGTGCTCTTCACACCTACCCTCAGAACTTCTAAAAAATAAAAGAGGTCGCACACCTTTTTTTTAATTCACATGTAACACACTTATAATACTACTCTTGTGGCGAATGTTCTTTGGGTGTAGTATATTGTACTCTTACGAAGAGAAGCGGTGCACGCACACACTAGTTCTCTCACACCCACGCGCGGGTACACGTAGGAGCACATTTTTTTTTTAAGTTAGGAGCACATTTGTTTACTAGGGTTCCTCTCTTTCACTCTCTCATGCTCTCCAGATCAAAACAAAACATAGGTGGCCACACTCTCTCTCTGGTCACCACTGGTAAAAAATCCGGCCGAACCACCTCGGCCGGGGCAGGGGTGTAGGTGTATCGTTCACGCGGTCGTCAGCGGTAGGGATGGCAATGGGTACCCATTACCCACGTACCTTGCGCATAAAAACCCTATTAGGGTAAGGGTATGGGACAAAAAGTTACCCATAGGTATATAAATAGGGAGATTTGAAACCCATCGGGTAGAGCGGGTATGGGTATGGGATCGTATAACCCATAGGCACATATCTATGTAGCCATATAAAATCTATGCGAAATCAAAATTATCTCTACAGTCTACACTTTGTCATGAATTTGTGAGCTCAAAATGTATGACTATGTGTTGTTTTTTTTACTATGTGATGCTATTTTTGTTGTGTTGTTGTTTACGAGAAAGTGATGTTGTTTATTAAATGTGTTGTTGTTTATATGTACATGTTGTTCTTATGATCTATTATTGTAAATTATGATTACATTTTTTTGTTTATGACTAAGAATTGTTCAAATTAGTGCTTCACATACATGGATAATTTTACACGCGGGTCCCCATCTACCCTGTCGCATAACGGGTATGAGAAAAAATTGTACCCGTTGATGGGTGTGGGTAAGAGTGATAGGTATGCTCAAAGGGAATGGGTAAGGGCATGGGGTGGCTCCACCCGTACCCATACCCTGTGGGTGCCATCCCTAGTCGGCGGCGAGGGAGGAGACCAACAACTGCCCGCGCGTCCTGATCGACGGCCGTGCCATTCTCTCTGAGATAGCGCCGGCTCGGGAGGGCCTCCGACCCCTTCTTCCTCCCTACAGTATTGTGGCCAAGATGCGGCCTCCGGACGCCGTCTTTGCCACATCCCGACGACCCTTAGGTATATCTTCCTTCGAAACCAGGCTTGCTCTACTACCCCAGCTTCCCACATGGCTGCATGTGGATCTTTTTCTACTTCCGTCGGCTGTTCCAAAGCCACCTAGACTTTTACTATTATTAGAGGTAGTGCTAGTTCATATATTCGAATCTAAGACTTGGTTCAAATAGGGAAGAAAGTGGGAAAGCTGTAGCATGAATCTTGGACTTGGTCCCAAGAGAAAACGGGGGAAAGTAGTAGATACTGACTACTCGACCGGTCTTTTTGTTGAAAAGGGGAAGAAAGCGGGGTGGATGGTGAAGGGTGGGTGTAACACCCCCTCTACAAAGAACCACAGTGGTCACTTTGCTAAATGCTAAGCTACTTGTTTAGTGAGTAGTGATCACAGTGATAACCTTATCTCTTTTCAAACTCCTTTTGAATTCAAAGTCATATTTGCAAGTGAAAAATAAAGTTGCATCAAAATTTCTGCAAAATAGTTCACCATGTTGCAAATAATCCCAAGACAATTATAAAATAGGAACCAACCTCGCAAAAATTCCCAAAAATGCCCCTGGATTTTGTTTCGGTGGTCCAGCTACATTTATCTTGTCTTTTCCAATTTCTAAAAATGTGTAACTCACTCCATTTGGCCCCAAACTTTTGAGCAGCATCACAACATTGTCATCAATTTATGTGCTAAGTTTCTTAGCTAACAAAAATCATCTACTACTCTAACTAAATAGAAAGCAGTGGCTTTTTGTTTTGCAGAGTAGAAAATTAGAAAGCCTTACTGTGCTTCTAGCCCATTTGTTACAGAGAAAGCCCAGCCCAACCAACCTAATCCTCCCCCCTCGGGTCAGCTCTTCCATGGCCGAGCGCGCGAGGCGCCGCCTCCGCTCGCCACGGCGACGAAGCAGGTGGAGGAGGCGATAAGAACGACCGCGACTGCACCCACTCCCCTGGCACCTCCTTGCTCACTCTCCCCTCTCCCTCGCTCTCCAGCGCCACTACTCCTCCTTTCCCACACTCCCTCTCGCTCGGTTCGGAGCTTCCCCGAGCGCAGCCGCCACCGCGTCGACGTTGCTCTCGCGGCCACCGGCCACGCCTTGCCCCGCAGGCGTGTCCCACCGCTCCGTCGTCGAGCACTGCATCCCCGTGTAGAAGATCGGGCCCCCGGACGCCCTGTGCCGTCGCCAGCGTGGTCGTCTTCAACCTCGGTCCCACCGGTCAACTCCGTTCGATTCATCACCATCCACGCTTCCCCGAGCTCGTCGTCGGCACCTTCGAGATCTCTGTGAGCCCCGCACTCCCTCTCTGATTCGAGCTCGGCCTCGAGCTCTAGCATGCATTCCCACATTGGCTGAGCACGCCATCGCCATTGATGTGGCCGCCGTCACTTTAGTCCCACTTAAGTCCAGCAGAAAGTGCCATCAAGCTCGTGGAGCTCTGTAGATACTAATGCACGCATCTGCTTGCTCGAACGCGAGCTGCAGCGCCGTGGCCGTCGATGCCTTAGCTGTGCCGCCGCGCAGCTCATCCTGGCCGTCACCTCCGGCCACCCCACAGCCTCCCGAAGCCACCCCTGGACGCGCCGCGGTGAGCCCGAATCAACGGTGCCCTTAGCGCGCCCTCTCGTTGCCAGAAACGGCCGGCCGGCGAAGTCCGTGCCGCTCTGTGTTCGCTGCTCTGCTGCCGCTGCTACAGTCTGCTGAATGTACTGATCTAGATGGTTACCTCCCTCTATCAAGAAATGTCGTTTCGGTTGAATCTGGAGGAGGGTTGAATGTTGTGGTTGAAACGTACGGGGGATCTTCTACATCTACTCATGTCTACTTCCCTTGTGAGTATTGCAACATCAGTCAGCGTACATGTTTGGTTGGCGGCTCTAAGGTGGAGATCACTGTTGCTTGGTCCCGACTTGTCCGCGACAAGATGGATCTTTTGATTGATGGATATACTACCCTGGCCTAGTATGGTGTCTTGGCTGTAGCACTGGTTAGCTTTTACTAAACTACGTTGACTAGCCCTCTAGACAGCCCCTAAACAGAAACTAAATGAAAGTTAATATGAGTAAAATTTATATGGGCAGGTAATACACTTGACAAGGTTCAAAACATTCCATTGGACCAAATTCACAAGGTGTAAGGATTAAATGCAGTGAAAATGACAAAAGTCTATGTTCTGTTAATAGAAAACACTGAAAACAGAGTTATTGTGGTAGCTACTTTAGAGCAGGAAATAAACAAGTTACAGGGATCTATCAGAGATGCAATTGATATCATCTTGTAGATCACAGGAAAGTGATCAATATTGGTATAAGGCACTAATTAATAGGATGAATAAAACACTAGCTATAGCCTCTCGAAAATAGCTAAATGATGTTTAAAACTGAGGACTTTGCAGAATTTTAGTAATTTCAGAAAATGCCTAAAACTTCCGAAATTCGTAGAAAAATAACCGTAGCTCGGATCGAAAAACTTTATACATGAAAGTTGCTCAGAACGACGAGACAAATCTGATTGTGTCGTTTGTTTCCATGTCAAAACCCCCTACGTAGGAGAACCCGTAACTTTGAGCCAGATTTCGGTAGATAAATAGTGCACACACGCAGGGTAATAAATCCCACGTTAAACCTAAAATTAACTGAAGTGACCTAGATGCATCTTTAGGAGACCCTGCACTACATCATAGCATAGCATGCCCTGTGTTGCATTTGTTTGCATTATGTTTACCTGTTTCTTCCCCCTCTTCTTTCTCGGTAGACCCCGACGTCGACGTAGCTCCCAAGGCAGACGCAGCTCCGGAGTACGACTACGTCCCCGACGACACCGTTGACGACCTTGCCCTTGCCGCAGAGCAAACAGGCAAGCACCCCCCTTTTGAACATGCCTATATCACCTATTCTCTTCTCTCTTATGCTTGCATTAGAAATGCTGCTGTTACTGTTATCCTATATCTGCTGCATAGCCTGTTTATTGTAACCTGCTTTGCTACCTTCCTGCTTATCAAAACTGCTTAGTATAGGCTGGGTGAAGACCTATTAGAGACCCCCACTTTATCCCGACTGCCCCGCTGGATTATCAGAAGAGCCGATCAACGGGATTGAAGACCAGGCCCCGACACCGCACATCACTTCCCCCTTAGTTGCCGACACTACTGGGTTACTATCGAGTGCCGATGGTGATACCTCGTCAGCACTTCTGATGATAACCTTCTAGGTTAGTTAGTCGATCGTGGTAAGTGAGGGTGATTCCTCCTACACCACCCCCGATAACGACGTTGTCGTGCAACTTCTCAAGTGTGGACCTCGAGGGTGATTCCTCCTTCGTTCACCTTGACGGTTACATCAGAGGGAATTCTACCGAGGGTGATTCCTCAGGGTTCCCCTTGGTGTTAGACACACGGTTACCATTGTTACTATGACTTACACTGAACCATGTTACTGAAGACGGGTCGGCCCTGAGGGCTACCCGCGCGAGCTTAATTGCGAGTGATGTGGAATTGGGTGTACCTGGAGGGTACCTGACAGTTGAACACGAGGCGTGGCCGGGCATTCCTAGCCCTTGCCGCAAGTCCTCGAGACGGGGCGACGGGGTCACATCGATCGTGAGTCTTTGCTCGTTACCGCGCGCTCCTAATCCACTAAACGGTTTGGATATTTAATCCGAGGGGCCTCTGGCCTGATAGCACTAACCATCACGTGGGCATAGTATGGGCGTTCTGCGTCGTATACTTCAGCCGGAGCTTAATAGATGTCAGCGACTGAGCGACACGCGCTGGATTGGACTGGTTACGCAACCGTGCTTGGATTAAGGGGTTGCTAGGTTTGCTTCCAGCCGCCTGACGCAACGTGCAGGAGTTCCCGGGGCGATGGCCCAAGACCGCTGGGGGCATAGGTTTAGTCTGGCGTGCTGACCTCTCTGTTAAGTTTTCGGTCGGGTTGCGGCGTATTGTTTTGCCGAGGCCAGGCATGACCCAGTAAAGTGTGTCCGGCCGGAGTGAAGCGAGCATGGTGGTAACTTGGTGCACCCCTGCAGGGAAGAACTAATCTATCGATAGCCTGTCCTAAGGTAACGGACACTCGGAGTTGTATCCCGGTCGGTACAACTAGAACTTGAGATGAGAACTGGATAGTACGGCTCTGGGATTGCTTTCTCGCAGGGAGTCGAGAAAGGATCTCTGGCCGAGGTTGATGACACTACTACTACTTTACTATATGCTAATCTGCACTCTTCTTATGCTGCAAGACTGGTGAAGTTGCTGAAGATGCTAGTCTTCGATAGGACTAGGCTTTCCCCTCTATTCTGGCATTTCTGCAGCCCAATCCACATATATAGCCTCCTTTGACAATGTTGCATATGTAGTGTAGATCCTTGCTTGCTGAGTACTTCGGATAAGTACTCATGTTTGCTTTGCTTTCTTTTTTCCCCATATCCATTTGATGCCACCAGATGATGGAGCCCCTAAGTTAGTTGACCCCGCCGACGGCTACTACTACTACCCGCCAGGCGAGTACTACTACGAGGAGCCGACCGACGACCAGGAGTAGGATCGGAGGGTCCTAGGCAGGAGGCCTACGCCTTTCGATCGTAGTATTTTATTTTACCCCGCCTGTCTAAAGGCTTATCTCTCTTCTATAATATATCTGTACCCAGATATCTAATGCTTCCGCTGACGCTTGTATGCCATCGAGCTATGTATTCGAGCCCTCAAGGCCCTGGCTTGTAATATAAAGCTTGTATGACTTTATTTATGTTTTAGAGTTGTGTTGTGATATCTGCAAGTGAGTTGTTAGGCTTGTTCATGTGCATTTGCGTGTATGGTTAGTGCACGATTAAGCCAGGGTCGTCACAGGTTGGTATCAGAGCCGACTGCCTCTAGGATTCCCCTTTTCCAATTCCTTGGCCGAAGTTGAGTCTAGTGGTCCAAAACTGTTTTACTAACTTGGCTGTGTGGCTTACGGGCCCACGTCGCCAACTGGGTGGTATTAGGATCTTTTACTCCTCGATCTTTACTTTGGGACTCTGATCTCTCTTCTGTTCGGGTTAAAGATTTTATTAACTCTGACATTTGGTTCTCGTACCCTGTTCCTCCCGGAGAGCCCCCTTCACTACAGAAGATCGCTTGCTTCGCCAGAAGATTATGAAGACACTCCTCGAAGTTTTCGGGACCCTGTGCCCACTGCTTTGCAGTTCCTGACTACCGATAAATCCTGATGGATAACTACTCACACTCGTCGTTCATATATTCATTTCAGTTACTCTCGAGTTTCATCCGACCTATCGAAATACTATCCGACATTTCAAGAATTCCCTGAACCTACTGCCTTGAAGTTCCTTTCCACCTGAACACACCTACGAATAAATCCTCATACTTATACGGGGTCCGTTCATCCCCAGTTATTCAAGTGCTTTCCGGAACACATTGAATTGTTATCTAATCTCCCGATAATTCTCTGCAGCCTATTGCTCTTGAAAATTCTTGCCCGCTTGCCTTATGGTTAATTCCATATGTCTAGTAATCCCCGTCAACATCCTTTGCCACTTACCATTTTGAATCCCCTGAATCAATATGCTGCGAATGTTCGCCATCATCAGTCGATTCCTAGAATTCGTCCTTCCGGCTCAGTCACCATTCCGGACATGAGCTGGTTCTCAGCCAATCAAGTATTGGTTGATTGTCCAACTAAGCATCTACAAATCACTCGTCCCTCTGCCCAGGTGAACTAATTGTCACTCCTGGCTTTGGAAATAGTGAACCCTCTGAATTTTATACTTGGGTTGTTCAAGTGCTTCCTTAATTCGATGTGCTTGCCTCCCGTCCTTTCTCGGAGGACTCTCAGGTGGAACCAGTTGTTAAAACCTTACCCCGTTAGTTCTCACGGATCACTTGATTCCTTTTGTGGACAATTATCCGACCGATTATTCTCTATTCTAAGAACCTTATTGGTTCCTTCCCCGTTGACATTGCCTTTGGCACTGAAGCATTCTCCACTTCTTGTCGTCTGTATATCCGCCCAGCTTGCATGGCACGGAGACGTAGTGCATTCCTTCTCCTTATTGACTTGGGACTGACTACTGACCAGGACATGTCCCATAACCATGGGTGGAGATCTCTGCAAGACGGAACGCTAAAGTTGTCCATCTAGTTCTATTCAACCTACTCATCTTTTGATCAGAGCTTTTGCCTCTGATCCTTCATTTCTGAACCATAACTCCTTTGAACTTAAACGTCGGAATATTCTGATGTTTCTATTATCTGATGCCGTTACATTCTTTCTTCTTCTGGCTGATTGCTGCTACTCACCTTAGATCCTTTGTCGTTTACCTGCTCTTTTGTTGGATTAATATCTGACCGTATCCTTCATATTCAAACATCTTGTGAGCTATTCCCTTGGTACTTAATACCTTCGGTAAATTGTATCATCTGTTTTGACTTCGATGCTCTGCTTTCGAACTCGCACCCCCTGCATTGGTTGAATGTTGTATAGCTTCATAAAAATGTCCCGATGGGTTGAACCTATGCTTTCCTAATTCGTGTGAACTCGAAAGTTATGCGAGTCATACTCTTCTGGTGCTTCACCAGATAAATTGTCAGCAGTACAATTTCTTCAAAAACGAGAAGAGAATGAAAGGTTGTGCATTGAAGAAGTGGGGGTCGCCCTTGAACCTTTGTGTTCCTGCCCATGGACCCGATGTAGAACTTATCATGGAAGCTACTCGTAAAATAATTCCCCCTTGGTATAAGTTCATCTTGTATCTATGAATGGATCCTTCGCAATCGGGGTTCCCACCATATTTCCTTCTTGATTCCATTTTCCCGGATAAGTTACAATACTTGTCTTCTGCAGACCATTTCATCTTCCCAACCTCTATTCTGATCTACCTCGAGTATTGCCCCTGTTACCTCGAGGATACTGTGTTATTGCAATAACTCTTGTAAATTCTTATGGGATGATACTCCATCACATCATTCCTAGCTTGATCGGCTATATCAATATCGTGCTAAATTTTAATTATGCTACCTGGTCCTTATGCCTGGAGCAACTTTCGACGATGAGCTAAGCTTACGTCGATCTTTCTCATCTTATCATTTCACCTCGAACAACAAGCTTGATTTCGAGCTTGTGTCGTATCCGTGGTCCAATAGCCTTTCGCTTCATCATTTCTTTTGCTTGTTGTCGTCGCTGCTTGATGGCATCTTCATAGAAACCCCTCGACAATTGTGTTGTGATCACCGTCAACAGTTTGGCTTCTTCAGAGATGTTAGTGGAATTAATGGATAGAAATACCATCCTTGCCCTCGGTGACTTGTGTTATCGTCGACAACACTCTTGTCTCCTTCCCAACACATGTTCGATTATGTCTTGGTTATACTTTGAGCTCCTTGCTATTCTTGTAATTGTTCCTTTGTATCTCTTGAGATCTTCAGACCCAACCCTTACTTGAAACACCATGTTAATGCTACCTCAAAGCATGACTGCGGTATTCCGAATATCAACAAGAACATTGGAAGAGCAATGCCAAATGTTTCTCAATCAATTATCCAAACACCGTTGTATGGGTAATATCATGATTCTTCCTTCGCCCCTCTATCTAAATGCTTTTGAACTTGCTGTCCCATCGTGTATATCATGCTCCGCCTTTCCTTGGGAAGGATATACTCCCAATCCTGGTGTGCAAACACATTTTCCTTTCCATTGTTCTGTTTAATCTGATAATCACATTTTCCTTTGCATTGTTTTGTTTAACCTTCGTTGTGATCTATATGATGTAAGCAGAAATAATTCCCTGCTTATAAAACACCCCGGCCAACAACTTCGCCAGTGAGACCCTGTTACTATTGTTGATAACATTCCGGTAACCACCAATGGACGAGAACTTTGCCTATTGGTCCGCCTCGTTCAACGAGCAGGAAAATGGTTCTCGTCGTCCCTCGCCCTTGGTACCAATGTTGTTACCGACATAACTGACAGGCTACCTTCTGACATACCTAGTTGTCATGACCGGTAAGATGTCACTGTTCTCCCTACTTTTGTTCGATCCTCGTCACAGTTCCACAGGATCGTAACCTTACTCTCCTGTATATCTTTGATTCCAAGGTATAATATGCTCTTGGTCTTGTGTGTTATCGCGAGCCACCTTCCGACAAATGATCCATTCACGATGCTATGAACCCCTTCCACACTCTGCTCCCAGCATCGAACGATTGTCTGCCCGCTTGAAATATCTTATTGTAACCTCCTACTTTGCTCTTGATGTTTTCTTAAGTTTCAACTCGAGAGATACTTCCGCCACATTCCCTGAATTGTTCACCAGATAATTAACCCTATAAGGGTCCGTTCTTCCGAAGTCACTTTTACTTCCCCACTTAAATCTCGGGACGAGATTTCTTGTAGTGGAGGAGAATTGTAACACCCCCTCTGCAAAGAGCCAAAGTGGTCACTTTGCTAAATGCTAAGCTACTTGTTTAGTGAGTAGTGATCACAGTGATAACCTTATCTCTTTTCAAACTCCTTTTGAATTCAAAGACATTTTTGCAAGTGAAAAATAAAGTTGCATCAAAATTTCTGCAAAATAGTTCACCATGTTGCAAATAATCCCAAGAAAATTATAAAATAGGAACCAACCTCACAAAAATTCCCAAAAATGCCCCTAGATTTTGTTTTGGTGGTCCAGCTGCATTTATCTTGTCTTTTCCAGTTTCTAAAAATGTGTAACTCACTCCATTTGGCCCCAAACTTTTTAGCAGCCTCACAACATTGTCATCAATTTATGTGCTAAGTTTCTTAGCTAACAAAAATCATCTACTACTCTAACTAAATAGAAAGCAGTGGCTTTTTGTTTTGCAGAGTAGAAAATTAGAAAGCCTTACTGTGCTTCCGGCCCATCTATTACAGAGAAAGCCCAGCCCAACCTACCTAATCCTTCCCCCTCGTGTCAGCTCTGCCATGGCCGAGCGCGCGAGGCGCCGCCTCCGCTCGCCACGGCGACGGAGCAGGTGGAGGAGGCGATAAGAACGACCGTGACTCCACCCACTCCCCTGGCACCTCCTCGCTCACTCTCCCCTCTCCCTCGCTCTCCAGCGCCGCTGCTCCTCCTTTCCCACACTCCCTCTCGCTCGGTTCAGAGTTTCCCCGAGCGCAGCCGCCACCGCGTCGACGTCGCTCTCGTGGCCACCGGCCACACCTTGCCCCGCAGGCGTGTCCCACCGCTCCGTCATCGAGCACTGCATCCCCGTGTAGAAGATCGGGCCCCCGGACGCCCTGTGCCGTCGCCGGCGTGGTCGTCTTCAACCTTGGTCCCGTCGGTCAACTCCGTTCCATTCATCACCATCCACGCTTCCCCGAGCTCGTCGTCGGCACCTTTGAGATCTCTGTGAGCCCCGCACTCCCTCCTCTCTGATTCGAGCTCGACCTCGAGCTCTAGCATGCATTCCCACAATGGCCGAGCTCGCCGTCGCCATTGATGTGGCCGCCGTCGCTTTAGTCCCGCTTAGGCCCAGCAGAAAGCGCCATCAAGCTTCTGGAGCTCTGTAGATACTGATGCACGCATCCGCTTGCTCGAACGCGAGCTGCAGCTCCATGGCCGTCGAAGCCGTAGCTGTGCCGCCACGCAGCTCGTCCTGGCCGTCACCTCCGGCCACCCCACAGCCTCCCGAAGCCACCCCTGGACGCGCCGAGGTGAGCCCGACCAAACGGTGCCCTTAGCGCGCCCTATCGTAGCCAGAAACGGCCGGCCGGCGAAGTCCATGCCGCTCTGTGTTCGCTGCTCTGCTGCCGCTGCTACAGTCTGCTGAATGTACTGTAACACTGGTTAGCTTTTACTAAACTACGTTGACTAGCCCTATAGACAGCCCCTAAACAGCAACTAAACGAAAGTTAATATGAGTAAAATTTATATGGGTAGGTAGTACACTTGACAACGTTCAAAACATTCTATTGGACCAAATTCAAAAGGTGTAAGGATTAAATGCAGTGAAAATGACAAAAGTCTATATTCTGTTAATGGAAAAGACTGAAAACAGAGTTATTGTGGTAGCTACTTTAGAGCAGGAAATAAACAAGTTACAGGGATCTATCAGAGATGCAATTGATATCATCTTGTAGATCACAGGAAAGTGATCAATATTGGTATAAGGCACTAATTAATAGGATGAATAAAACACTAGCTATAGCCTCTGGAAAACAGCTAAATGATTATTAAAACTGAGGACTTAGCAGAATTTCAGTAATTTCAGAAAATGCCTAAAACTTCCGAAATTCGTAGAAAAATAACCGTAGCTCGGATCGAAAAACTTTATACATGAAAGTTGCTCAGAACGATGAGACGAATCTGATCGTGTCGTCTGTTTCCATGTCAGAACCCCCTACATAGGAGAACCCGTAAATTTGAGCCTGATTCCGGTAGATGAATAGTGCACACACACCGGGCAATAAATCCCACATTAAACCTAAAATTAACTAAAGTGACCTAGATGCATCTTTAGGCGACCCTGCACTGCATCATAGCATAGCATGCCCTGTGTTGCATTTGTTTGCATTATGTTTACCTATTTCTTCCCCCTCTTCTTTCTCAGTAGACCCCAACGTCGACATAGCTCCCGAGGCAGAAGCAGCTCCGGAGTACGACTACGTCCCCGACGACACCATTGACGACCTTGCCCTTGCCGCAGAGCAAACAGGCAAGCACCCCCCTTTTGAACATGCCTATATCACCTATTCTCTTCTCTCTTATGCTTGCATTAGAAATGCTGCTGTTACTGTTATCCTATATCTGCTGCATAGCCTGTTTATTGTAACCTGCTTTGCTACCTTCCTGCTTATCCTAAACTGCTTAGTATAGGCTGGGTAAAGACCTATCAAAGACCCCCACTTTATCCCGACTGCCCCGCTGGATTATCAGAAGAGCCGAGCAACGGGATTGAAGACCAGGCCCCGGCACCGCACATCACTTCCCCCTTAGTTGCCGACACTACTGGGTTACTATCAAGTGCCGAGGGTGATACCTCGTCAGCACTTCTGATGATAACCTTGTAGGTTAGTTAGTCGGTCATGGTAAGCAAGGGTGATTCCTCCTACACCACCCCCGATAACGACGTCGTCGTGCAACTTCTCAAGTGTGGACCTCGAGGGTGATTCCTCCTTCGTTCACCTTGATGGTTACATCAGAGGGAATTCTACCGAGGGTGATTCCTCAGGGTTCCCCTTGGTGTTAGACACACAGTTACCATTGTTACTATGACTTACATTGAACCATGTTACTGAAGACGGGTCGGCCCTGAGGGGTACCCGCGCGAGCTTAATTGCGAGTGATGTGGAATTGGGTGTACCTGGAGGGTACCTGACAGTTGAACACGAGGCTTGGCCGGGCATTCCTAGCCCTTGCCGCAAGTCCTCGAGACGGGGCGACGGGGTCACACTGATCGTGAGTCTTTGCTCGTTACCGCGCGCTCCTAATCCACTAAACAGTTTGGATATTTGATCCGAGGGGCCTCTGGCCTGATAGCACTAACCATCACGTGGGCATAGTATGGGCGTTCTGCGTCGTATACTTCAGCCGGAGCTTAATAGATGTCAGCGACTGAGCGACACGCGCTGGATTGGACTGGTTACGCAACCGCGCTTGGATTAAGGGGTTGCTAGGTTTGCTTCCAGCCGCCTGACGCAACGTGCAGGAGTTCCCGGGGCGATGGCCCAAGACCCCTGGGGGCATAGGTTTAGTCCGGCGTGCTGACCTCTCTGTTAAGTTTTCGGTCGGGTTGCGGCGTATTGTTTTGCCGAGGCTAGGCATGACCCAGTAAAGTGTGTCCGGCCGGAGTTAAGCGAGCATGGTGGGTAACTTGGTGCACCCCTGCAGGGAAGAACTAATCTATCGATAGCCTGTCCTATGGTAACGGACACTCGGAGTTGTATCCCGATCGGTACAACTAGAACTTGAGATGAGAACTAGATAGTACGGCTCTGGGATTGCTTTCTCGCAGGGAGTCGAGAAAGGATCTCTGGCCGAGGTTGATGACACTACTACTACTTTACTATATGCTAATCTGCACTCTTCTAATGCTGCAAGACTGCTGAAGTTGCTGAAGATGCTAGTCTTCGATAGGACTAGGCTTTCCCCTCTATTCTGGCATTTCTGCAGCCCAGTCCACATATACAGCCTCCTTTGACAATGTTGAATATGTAGTGTAGATCCTTGCTTGCTGAGTACTTCGGATGAGTACTCATGTTTGCTTTGCTTTCTTTTTTCCCCATATCCATTTGATGCCACCAGACGACGGAGCCCCTGAGAAAGTTGACCCCGCTGACGGCTACTACTACTACCCGCCCGGCGAGTACTACTACGAGGAGCCGACCGACGACCAGGAGTAGGATCGGAGGGTCCTAGGCAGGAAGGCCTACGCCTTTCGATCGTAGTATTTTATTTTACCCCGCCTGTCTAAAGGCTTATCTCTCCTCTGTAATATATCTGTACCCAGATATCTGATGCTTCCGCTGACGCTTGTATGCCATCGAGCTATGTATTCGAGCCCTCAAGGCCCTGGCTTGTAATATAAAGCTTGTATGACTTCATTTATGTTTTAGAGTTGTGTTGTGATATCTGCAAGTGAGTCCTTAGGCTTGATCGTGTGCATTTGCGTGTATGGTTAGTGCACGATTAAGCCGGGGTCGTCACAGTGGGGGAAGTGGACATGTCTTTTGGTCGGAAAAGGAAAGAAAGTGAGGGGTGTTGGGGGGTGGGGGGACAACGCAAATGAGAACGAGCAGGTCTAGATTTCCTGTGCTCAAATAGGAAAATGTCGCTGAGGAGATAAAAAATGGGACAAATGCAGACATGCTGCCTGAATGTTTGCCGCTCTCGGCAACCACATCTACCTCACCACTTTATGCCCCTGCTGTCCCTACGCCCTTATCGCTACCGTTAATGTAAAATCACATGAAGCATGAAGCAATGCCACCTAATATCATTATTAAGTAATGCTCCTGTCAGTCTAGTGCCATCGATAAATTGAAGAAATGACACCACCATTTTATTAAGTGCTTCCTTCTTGCTTGTTTCCCCATGAATTGCGATTTTGCAGTTACACTTAAATCTCACAACACTAACATTGCTTCATCCCAGTGGAACTGCAAAAATTTGATTGCACATTTACTGACCATGTGCTACTCTCATGACACTAATAGTAATGCTATTGTTCTTCATGTTAATCTAGTGGCAGTGTTGATGTAATGTGATGCTACTTCTTACTTAATGGCACTTTTTCATACTGTCAATGTAGTGCCAATTATAAAACAATATATGCTGTTGTTAATCATATGCCACTGCAAATAACTGTCGTTGCTTAAATAACCATATTTCATATTTGCGCAAACAGGCATGTCTGTCTCCATATCGTTTCTATTTGTGCAATCAGGAGTACACACATCAATTTTAGTAGAACTACACAAAATGAGATGGATATTCCTAGCTTCCGTCGTACAACCACCTGTGTTCTAGGTATTCCTACATTTGTAGTAACTAGGTAGAATGACCAACCCAATTTAAAAGAAGCTGATTTGTACGTTTACTTCCTGATTGCAGTGGAGGAACAAGCGAAAACAACTGCATCCTAGTCGGGAATGCACTCTTTCCCAGATCAAGGATGGACAGAGGACTAGCTGGCACGGCTGCGCGGAGGTTTTTGGGATAGGTGCGCAGACAAGAGGCATTGCGGTCTGCTTATTTCTGCAAATAGTGGTGCTTAAATTTAGTGGAACTGCACAAGAAGTTCAGATGGTCAGTCCACTACCTAGTTCAGTTCAGTATTCCAACTGAGAACACAATTATAATTCGTTATTCTGGAATGAGAGAACCTAACCCTGGATGGTGGCAACAAGAAAAACCAGAGTGAACTCCAGGAAATTAAAGCCTGCCTAAGGAGGCCCTTTGCTCAGAGAAGCCTTGCTTGATTTTTCCTGATTTGTAAACCTCACAACTTTGTCTTTTGGTGTGAACTAGTAAATGTTGGTTATGTTCTATGAATCATTGAGATGCATACAAATTGTTGAACTTATGATTTTCAAGTATTTTATGAAGGCGAATTTAATGTGAATGTTCCACATGAATGCTGGACTAGCGTGTGAACGTTTGGAATTTACATTGTGGCCTCAGTTAACTGCATGAACCACATAACAAGATACCTAGTTGCTTATATGTCAGTCAGCAGAGTATTGATTGTTAGCAGGTTGATAGCCGACTTTTCTAGTGTTGAAGTGAGTTGAGCCAATGTGCTGTGTTTTGGACAACTGCTTACAAGTGGGGTAGCACCAACAGTGTTTACAAGTACTTAACCAGCCTTATGTACCCTATGTATATGTGGGCTCATAGTTATCGAACAAGTACTCTATTTCATCAAACACACACTACTCGTATGATAAATCGTGAAAACTTATGTCTTACCATGCCATATTACATGAAAAAACTAGTGAGGACGCATCTGTTTCGGCAACAATTACGATGATTCTCACATGATTCATGGGCACACAAAAGTAGCAGTAGTTCCCATAGACGGACTCAAACAGAGTACTACCCCTAGTGGGCTCGATAATACGGAAGGTTCGGGTAATTAAACCGAATCCAAACTACTTTGAAACACTAGCTGGGCCAACTATTTCATGCCATCAATCTAATTTGCGATGGACACAAGACGAACCTTGCCATGAACATCATCGAGGACGTCCAGCAGCAGCTCAATCCTGTCAACCTTCTTGAAGATAACCTTGTGGCCTTGCCACTCATAAACTTGTTTGTCGAGGCATGCCACATCATCTTCCTGTGTAAGCTTGACAAGAACAGTATGCCTCACAAACGAAGGAGTAGCTTTGAACATCTTATGCTTCAGTACACCCTGGACAACATGCCTGACAACAGTGTGGCTGGAATACATCTCGTCTTTGGTATAAGTGCAATTGGCTTCGAGGATCGAACATCCTAAAACTTTGTTTTCCCAGTGCGTATATTCAGGTCAACCGCCTCATAGCGAGTGACATATACAACCACACAATCCTTGTCTGCATCAGGGCGCTAACTGAAACAGGAACGAATTCTGAATTACTTTCCTATACAAAAAACACAAGTTATTTAAACCACTATGTAGAGTCAAAAGTATGCATGACCGGGAAGGTAGCCTGGCATCGGAGCTAATAAAATCTTGCATTATTTATCACCACATACATAGATGAAAAACTACAATCAAGATCGACAAAGAAGAAAATCACCTTGGGCAGCTCAGCGGGGGGGGGGGGGGGGTGGGGACACATCCTCGAGGGGGTAAAACTGCTCCTGCAGGGCCACGGAGGCTGTAACCTCAAACGTGGTGTTGAACATCTCAGTAGTGGTCGTGAGTGTATCTGGGGTCGGCTCGGTGGTGGCCTCCATCTTCTTGGTGTTCTCTGTCTCGTGGGGATCAGCCTCACGCATCTGCTCCAACATCGGTAGATCTTTGCCTGGTTCTCCTTGATCCATCATGAAATGGACGAATAGAAAACAACTGAAAGGAAAACACAATCGCAATGACAACGAAACAAAAAAGAGAGTGATGGTCGGTTACTGCTTTGCGAAAGTTTTTTTTGGAAAGAAAATATACCAACATCACGGATCCGCTTACCTTCCCTTCATTGGAAGAGAAGAACAATGGCACAAGTGAGTGTTGGCTTTCTTGAAGATGGTGAGGGAGAAGGGGATTCAGCGAAGAGTGAAATGATGGTTGCTTCGTCCGTCCAACTTAGACTGCGGGGAGGTGGGGTTTTGTGATATGACGGCTCGTTATTGCCGCGCTACGACCTGGGTGACTCTCCGCCTGCATACCGCCTTCTAATTTGGTGGATTGCATTTGGGCCTGCGCGCTGCATGGCCCGCATGTCGGTGAACCAAAGTAAAACGACATTCAGTAGCAGGAGACGTTTCGATGACCTTGGAGGAACCAAAAGCGGTAGTGTATCCACTGTACTAGTAGTAATTCTTTTTATGGTAGCTGTAGAGTGTCTCCACTATAATAGTAGTAACTGTTTCTTTGGGCCCAAGACAAAAGAGCCCATCCACCCTAAATAATAAAATCAATTCAAAAGCCCATATATTTACTTAATTTGAGGCGCTACCCAGCACACCGGCCCCCCAAAAAACCTGGGTGCTCTTCTTCCTCCTCAATCCCACCCACCACACGTCAGCTCGCTCCACTCGTACCCCCAAATTCCACATCTCACTCCTACAGAAAACCCCAGCTCCCCTTCTTCCTCACTACTACAGAAAAACCTAGCTCCCCTTCTTCTTCACTCGCACTACAACAAGGCTTGTCATTCATTACTCTGCTCAAATTCGTGAGCTCGACGCGGCGCCCTCAAGGAAAATGGAGTCGGCTGACCCCAGCGCCATGAAGATGAGGCTCCCGCCAGCGGCGACGCCTGTTGTAGATCTCGCACCCGGTAGCGTGGGGAGAAGCGGCGAGCCCACCCCCACCAGATCCGAGGAACCCGTAGAATCTCGTTTGGACCGCATCAGCGATCTCCCGAACGCCATCCTTGGGGAGATCATCTCGCTTCTCCCCACCAAGGATTGCAGTCGCACCCAAGTCCTGTCAACTCAGTGGAGCCCTCTATGGCGCGCCGCGCCCCTTAATCTAGACTGTCGTCCGCTATCTCTCTTTAATGATTTTGAACTCCCCGAAGCCATCATCTCCTCCCACTAGGGCTCCATTCAAGGCCTCTGCATCCCGGCATGCTACCTGTGCATGCCCTGCACGGTGGACGCCTGGCTGAAATCCCCTGAATTCACAAAACTACAGCTAGTTGATTTCTTCTATTTCCCCAAAAATCACATACCACATATCAAACGCCATGTACTTGTGCCCTCAGCACTAATGTCCATCTCGCGGTTTCCCTCCTCTCTCCACACCGCCACCTTTGCGTTGTGCAACCTACTAGACAAGCTGGTACAAAAGCTTCGACTCCCACTTCTCAAAAAACTTTCACTTGTGCGGGTTCGTATGTCGGAGGCCTTGATGTCGCTTGAACTACGTCGGTATTTCCCCAAAGAGGAAGGGACGATGCATCACAACTACGGTAGGTATTTCCCTCAGTTATGAAACCAAGGTATCAATCTAGTAGGAGAACCAAGCAACACTATGTAAACAGTACCTGCACAAAAGAACAAATACTTGCAACCCGATGCTTATGAGTGGTTGTCAATCCCTCTATGGGTAATGGCTCCAGAAATTCTCAAGTTGACGGGATAAAAATTGTGATAGATTAGATATATAGATCTTGATAAAACGCGAAATAAAATAAGCAATAAAAAAGTGCAGCAAGGAATTTTTGGGTTTTTGGAATAATAGATCTAAAAACAAAGGCGAATAAAAATAGATCTCAAAGCAAATATGATGGAGAATAGACCCGGGGGCCATAGATTTTACTAGTGGCTTCTCTCAAGAAAAACAGCATACGGTGGGTAAACAAATTACTGTTGGGCAATTGATAGAAGATCGAGTAATTATGATGATATCTAAGGCAATGATCATTATTTAGGAATCACGTGCAAGATTAGTAGCCTGACTCCTGCCTGCATCTACTACAATTACTCCACACATCAACCGCTATCCAGCATGCATCTAGTGTATTAAGTTCATCGAGAAACGGAGTAATGCAATAAGAACGATGAAATGATGTAGACGAGATCTATTCATGTAGGAATAGCCCCCATCTTGTTATCCTTAATAGCAACGATACATGCGTGTCTTGCTGCCCCTTCTGTCACTGGGAAAGTACATCGCACGATCGAACCCATCACAAAGCACCTCTTCCCATGGCAAGAAAAATCGATCTAGTTGGCCTAACTAAACCAAAGATTCGAAGAAGAAATATGAGGCTATAAGTAATCATGCATATAAGAGATCAAAGAAAAATCAAATAATATTCATGGATATAGATCTGATCATAAACTCAAAGTTCATCGGATCCCAACAAACACACCGCAAAAATAGTTAGATCAAATAGATCTCCAAGAGACCATTGAATTGAGAATCAAAATAGAGAGATGAAGCCGTCTAGCTACTGACTACGGACCCGTATGTCTATGATGAACTACTCACGCATCATCGGAGAGGCACCAATGAGCATGATGAACCCCTCCGTGATGGTGTCTAGATTGGATCTGGGGGTTCTGGAACTTGAGGCGGCTGGAATTGTTTTTCGTCGACTCCCCTAGGGTTTTTAGAATATTTGGGTATTTATAGGGCAAAGAGGCGGTGAGGGAGGCCATCGAGGTGGGCACAACCCACCAGGGCGCGCCCAGGTGGGTTGTGCCCCCTCGGGGCACCCCTCTGGTACTTCTATGGCCCATGTTGTTCCTTCTAGTCCATAAAAATTCTCCAAAAAGTTTCGCTGTGTTTGGACTCCGTTCGGTACTGATATTCTGCGAAGTAAAAAACAAGCAAAAACAGCAACTGTCACTGGGCACTATGTCAATAGGTTAGTCCCAAAAATGATATAAAGTTGCTATAAAATGATTGTAAAACATCGAAGAATGATAATATAACAGCATGGAACAAGCAAAAATTATAGATGCGCTGGAGACGTATCAGCATCCCCAAGCTTAATTCCTACTCGTCCTCGAGTAGGTAAATGATAAAAACAGAATTTTTTATGTGGAATGCTGCCTAACATGTTCATCACATATTCTTTTCTTTTGTAGCATGGACATTTGGACTTTTATATGGTTCAAAGCAATATTCTTGTTTTGACATGAAGATTTCAATACTCAAGCATATCAACAAGCAACCATGTATTTCAAAATATCAACACTAAAGAAAGTTATCCCTAGCCCATCATGCTCAATCGTTGATCCATTCATGAAACACACTCGCATATTAGCTACATCCAATGCACAAGTATGATCATACTGCCCCTTAGTTGGTGCTTTATAAGAGAAGATGGAGACTAAAATAAAAATAAATATTGCATAAAGTAAATAGATAGGCCCTTCGCAGAGGGAAGTAGGGATTTGTAGAGGTGCCTGAGCTCAAAGCGAAAAAGAGAGATAAAAACATTTTGGGTGTCATGCTTTTCCTGTCAACGAAAATGATCATGTAGTACCCAATACTTTCCATGCTAGATATATCATAGGCGGTTCCCAAACAGAAAATAAAGTTTATTCCTTTTTCCACAATTCTTTCACATTCCACGGCTAGCCGTATCCACGGGTACCGTCCATACCAACACTTTCCAAGGAATATATTATTTGACAACATAAAGTAAATTCATTTTTCATTTCGGGACTGGGCATCCCTAATACCTTTGTCGTACTCTTGTGCAATGACAAGTGAATAAACACTCATCTTGAGAATAACACATCAAGAATGGAAAAGTATCAGCCACCCCCTACCGTTTCATGAGCGGTACGAGCACACAAAAAGGAAATTGTTTTGAAAATTAGGCACATACAAATTTGCTTAGAACGGCACGGGAATACGGCATATAGGTAGGTATGGTGGACTCATATGGCAAAAATGGGTTTACAGATTTTGGATGCACAAGTAGTGTTCCTACTTAATAAAATTGGAGGCTAGCAAAAAGATTGAGAAGCAACCAACCAAGAAACGAAAATTCACATAAGCGAGCATTAAGCATAACTAACAAGGAATAATGCACCACAAGTAAGATGTAATTTCATTGCATAACTATTGACTTTCGTGCTTGCATAGGGAATCCCGGAACGGCTCGCAAACCTGGTCCTCGTCCTGAAGAAGAACAACACTTCGCGCATGTGTATGGACTACACCGGCCTGAACAAGGCCTGCCCCAAAGATAATTTTCCCCTATCGCGGGTCGATCAAGTGATCGACTCCACGGCCGGCTGCGAGCTGTTGTCCTTTCTGGGGGCCTACTCCGGCTACCACCAGATCAAGCTGGACCCGACTGATGCCCTCAAGACGTCCATCATCAGGTCCTTTGGGGCGTATTGTTACATCATCAAGTGATCGACTCCACGGCCGGCGCGACCTTTCAGCACTGCATGCAAAAGTGCCTCCTGCCGTAGCTCGGCACGAACATGCACATCTATGTCGACGACATCGTGCTGAAGACCAAGCAGCAAATCACCCTCCTGGAGGACCTCAAGGAGATGTTCACCAACCTGCGCTGGTTCCAGATCAAGCTCAACCCGAAAAAATGCATTTTTCGCGTGCTAGCCGGCCAGCTTCTTGGTTTCCTCATCTTGGAGCGCGGTATCGAGGCCAACCCTGAGAAGATCAAGGCGATCGAGCGTATGCGCAAGCCGGCTCGGCTGCACGATGTCCAGAAGTTCACCGGCTGCTTGGCCTCTCTTAGCCGGTTCGTCAGCTAGCTGGGAGAAAGGGCCCTGCCCCTATATTAGCTGATGAAGAATACGTCGGCGTTCGAGTGGAGCGACCTGGCGGACGAAGCTTTCTGCGACCTCAAGTGCGTGCTCTCCACCACACCCGTCCTGGTCATGCCGGCCGAGAAGGAGCCTCTGGTGCTTGACATCGCGGCCACCTCCCGCATGGTCAGTGTGGTGCTGGTTGTCGAGCACCCCGAAGAAGGGCAAGGCAAATCTGGTCCAGCACCCTGTGTACTACCCGAGCGAGTTGGTCTCCCTCTCCAAGCAGAACTACGCCCACTACCCGAACATGTGCTACGGTGTGTACATTGCCGCCAAGAAGCTGAAGCAGTACTTCCAAGAGCATACCATCACCGTTGTGAGCATGGACCCCGTCGGCGAGATCATGGGCTGCCGGGAAGCCTCCGGCTGGGTCGCCAAGTAGCCCATCGAGCTAGCCGCCCACACGTTCCTCTACGAGCCTCGCACCACCATCAAGTCCCAAGCGCTGGCCGACTTCCATGTTGATTGGGTGGAAAGCCAGTATTTGTCGCCGGAACCCGACTCCACGCACTGGCGCATGCACTTCGATGGCTCGAAGATGTGCGCCGGCTTGGGAGCAGGCATCGTGCTTTTCTGCCCCAAAGGGGACCGACTTCGGTATGCGCTGCAAATCCACTTCGCCACCTCCAACAATGACGCCGAGTTCGAAGCCCTTGTCCACGGCCTCCGGCTGGCCAAGGAGATCAGCATCCGGCGCATCCTTTGCTATGGTGACTCGGATTTGGTGGTGCAGCAAGCGTCTGGCGAGTGGGATGCCAGGGATGCCAACATGGCCAGCTACTGCTTCCTGGTCCAGCAACTCACCTGCGGCTTTGACGGTTGCGAATTCCTTCATGTTCCCCGAGCCAACAACAAAGCAGCCAATACGCTGGCCAAGCTGGCTTCCACCCGGCAAGCGATCCCTGTGGAAACCCTCCATCAAGCCGTCACCCAATTCGGAATCCATCTTCCTCCCGGTTGACCCGAAGGCTCCCCCGTCCGACTCGGGGGCTGGAGGCTCCGGTTCAGGGACCGCCGTCCTGGTCCTGGGGCTGCTAATCCCAATCCGGCCTCGGGGGTTGCCGGCTCCAGCGCGGGGGCTACTAATCTTCATCCGGCCTTGGAAGCTGTTGGCTCCAGCTCGCGGACTGCCATCCCAGCCTCGGGGGCTGCTGCTCTCGACCCGGCCCCGGGGGTCGCCGACCCGGCCCTTGTCCAAACTATCATCCTCATGGTAGTGATGGTGCCGTCATGGGCTTAGAAAATCCATGCTTCCTGGATAACGGCGAACTCCCCGCCGACGAGGTCGAGGCCCGGCAGGTGCAGCGCCGGGCCTCCGCCTAAAAGATCCTCAACAACGAGCTCGTCAAACGTAGCACAACAGGTGTCTTCCAGCGCTACGTTGAGCCGGACAAGGGGCTCGAGATCTTCCTCGACATCCACCAGGGTGAGTGCGGGCACCACGCCGCATCAAGGACCCTCGTGGCCAAAGCTTTTCGCCATGGTTTTTACTAGCACACGGCTCTGGAAGACGCCGAGCGACTGGTCCACAAGTGCGAGGGTTGCCATCGCTTCAGCAAGCGCAGCCACCAGTCGGCCATGGCCCTCCAGACCATCCCCATCGCATGGCCATTTGCTGTCTGGGGCTTCGACATGGTGTGGCCATTCAAGACCGCCCGAGGCGAAATGACGCACCTGCTGGTGGCCACCGACAACATCACCGAGTGGATTGAGGCAAGGCCGATCAGGAAACTCGACGGGCCCATGGCTTTCAATTTCATCACGGACATCGCGGTTCGCTAAGGCGTCCCCCATAGCATCATCACTGACAACAGCACCAATTTTGCCAAGGGCGCGTTGGCCTGGTACTGCTCCACATCCGGCATCCGGCTCAACCTGGCCTCCGTCACACACCCCTAGTCAAACGGCCAGGTGGAGCGGGCCAACAGCTGGATGCTAGCTGGCATCAAGCCCTGACTCATCGAGCAGCTTGTACGCTCACCCGGCAGCTGGCTCGATGAGCTGCCAGCAGTCCTCTGGAGTCTCCGGACCACGCCCATCCTGTCTAACGGCTTCACCACTTTCTTCCTCATATACGGAGCCGAGACGGTCATCCCTATGGATATCGAGTTTGACTCGCCTCGGGTGGCCATGTACACGAAAGCCAAGGCCAAGGAGGCACGCGAAGACGACATTGATCTACTCGAAGAAGCGCCTGCTGGCTCTCAGCCAATCGGCCATATACCAGCAAGGCCTGCGCCACTACCATAGCAAGAAGATCAAGCCCGTCATGTTCTGCGAGGGCGACTTGGTTCTCCAGCTCGTCCAGCGGACAGCCGGCCAGCACAAACTGGCTTCCCCATGGGAAGGACCCTTCATCATTATGAAGGCCTACGAGACCGGAACACGTACTACCTCATCGACGCGCAGAAGCCGAACAAGCGCAAGAGAGATGCCTTCGGCGAGGAGATGGAGCACCCCAGGAACGCGGAGCTCCTCCGTCCATTTTACAGTTGAACAGATGCATCTATGTATCGCTGCCTTTTGAAGTCCATGAAAGCAGCAGGTCCCCCGGGCGACACTCGGGGGCTACATTTTCGTTTCCATCAAGACCCTTTTTTCATGCATTACTGTTTTATGCCCCGCCGGGTCGGCATGTCCGGCTCGGGGGCTCGCCGGCTAGACCGCACCTCGTTTCTTTCCTTAGCCGGCTTCGTAGCGTGCACGCCGCAGAAAGCCCTCTCTTCACCCCGAAGCCACAGTCCGGCTCCCGGCTGCCCGGATGGCAAGAGCCAAAGGCCAGAAGCACCCTCACGTGAGGAGCGGCTAAGACAGAACATCCGGCATGGTCAACCCGACATGCCCGCCCTCCTTTACCTATCACCGCACGACCGGCTGCGCGCCAGCCGGCTTCGCCTCCTGCTGCTAGCCGGCCCAATGGATGTTTCGCTAATGCTGAACGTCCGAAAAGCCTAGGTATTGTACGTTACCTCCCAAGGCCGAATCCCCGTCCCAGCCACAGACCGGCTCCCTGCTATCCGGCTAGCAGGGAGGAAGTCAAAACAGAAAACGAACAAGGAAAAAAGCCCAAGGTCAAAAGCAAAAGCGAAAGCACATGCACTTATATACAGCAAAGGCCAACGGCCAGAAGTTCAGTACATGACTTACATCCCCAGTGGACTTGCTACATAATTAAAGTTTCAGTACAAAAAGATGGGAAAATAAAAGCAGCCCTATGCATCGGGCGCGTCGGCTTCAATACGCGTCAGCTCCTCAGTCGTAGCGGGGTCATCCAGAGCGGCGGCACCATCATCCTCGTAGGCTCCTGTCTCAACCGAGTTGCCCTCCGGGTCGTCAAGTAGTAGGCCAAAGTTGTCGGCAGGAACCTCCACACCTTCTTCCATCCGCTCTGGAATGAACTCGTCGTGCAGGGCAAATGAGGCGGGGTAGCTGGCCCGCGCCGCAATTGGCGTCGCCCGCTGTGCCAAGTCCTCTTCCGCCCCGGTGCGCTAAGCGGCCAGCCGACCCAAGTCAATGAATGGATACCAGGATTGTACGAAAAGCGACGCCATCTCCATGTAGGCTCTGGCCGCGGAAGCCCTCCACGCGCCGAGTTGCTCTGTTCTGGCCTCCAACTATCATGACAGCCGGCTGACGGTGCTGGGCACAACCACACCCGGCCAAAGGGCATTTACGACTCCCAGTCCAGCTTCGAACAGCCGGTGGCAAGGAGGATCTCCTCGAACGTCCACACGACGTGCTCGTGAATCTCGGCCCACACCGCCCTCTGATCGGCCCGACAGGCATTCACAACTTCCTTGGCCGGTACCTGCGACTCGGGAAGACCCCTCACCAAGAGGGACAAAAAAGTCAGTCAAAAGATCATAAGCTGGCCGGCCGCGCCACTGGCCGAGCAAGAAAAGGCAAGCGGAGGGGCATGGCACTTACGGGTGAAGGCCTCATCGACATGCTGCACCTCCTCCAGCTTCCCGTTCTCCCAAAGAGCCCACGCGCGGGTGCGGCTGTCAAGTTCCGTCCTGAGTCGGGTGGCCTTCTCGGCAGCTTTCGCCAGCTGCTCGTCCTTCTGGGTAGCCGCCTTGTCATGCTCCTCCGCGAGCCGGCTCAGCTTCGCCTGGTTGGCGACAGCTCTCTGGTCCCTCGCGGCCTCGAGCCGGCCCACCTCCGCCTGAAGCCGGTCCCTTTCGGCGGCAGCCTCGTCGCGCTGTCGGTCGACCCCGCTTAGCCGGTTTTGAAGATCCAGCATCTCAGCCTGGTGAGAAGCCGAACGAAACAAGAAGAAAGGACCAAAGAAAGCTCAAGCAGTAAGATTTGTCCCAGCTGCTGCGCAACCGGCCCGAATCTCGGCCGCTACACCCAGTGAGTGCGCTGGCATATAATACCTAGCGCCTGCCGCAGCTACTCCTCCTTGGCAGCGAGCTAGGACTTGGTCTCGCGGTGTTTCTCCAGGAGGCGGTTGTACTCCACCGCCCTCAGGTTGTATAGGCGCTGTGGAGAAAAGAGTTTCAGAAAGGAAGAACGCTCGTCGAGACCGGGCTCGCTTGCTGCACAGCCATCCCGGGCCTCGGGGGATACATCCAGCGGGTGCGCTGTCACGCCCCCACTGGAAGAGCGACCGAGACAGTTGAAGAGAAGATAGCAAGAAGAAGACTCACACTGATCGCCTGCTCCAGTTGCCGCGCCCGCTCCTGCTCCTCCCGGACGAAGTCGTGCAGGCGGCCATTCCTGCCGAAAAGCTGCTGGCGCAGGGCATCCGGAGCCACGACCAGCTCGCTCGTGCGCGCTCCGCTGGTGGTCTCGCCGGCACTCGCCCAGGTCCACTGCATCTGTGTCTGGGTTGAGGGCTCGGCACCGGGCCCGCTCGCGGCACAATGCAGCTTGATGTGCCCCGCTATTTGCGGTCGGACAACCACCATGGCGCCAGGGTTTTCGGCCATGCCCTCCGGCGTCGGTTGCTACCCTCCTCCGTAGGCTGGTGCGGTGCCCGTCCTGCTGTCTCCTCCACCTCCGTGCTCGCCCTCGCCTGCCGGGTCAGCCCGAGGCGGTGTATCCGCGATAATGTCCTCGTCGACGTCCGAGTCGCCACCGCCTGGCCCCATTCGCCCAGCCGGCTTGCGCGCCGCCTCCGTCTCGGGCTCGAGGACCGGCGACGGCTGCATCGAGTATCCCTCCCATGCTGGCCAGGCTGGGTCCGCGTCGGTTCTCTCCCGCGCCTCGGAGGCCTTACCCCACGCCCTGGCCGAGGCCTCCGTGGCCCTTTCCTCGGCCTCCGCCGCCTCCTTCTTGGCCTCAGCTCGGTCCCGCCACGCGGCACGCTCTGCCGCATTGGGCTCCAGGCCGGCATGCCGAACCATGAGGTCCTCCTCCGCGGTCCGATCCGGACCGTGCTCCACGGCGCTGCTCCGGGTCCTCCGCCAGCTGGTGTCTTCCCACTACTAGAGAAAAACCTAGCAGTAGCGCGGGTCTAAGGGCTATCAGTAGCGCGGGGCACCGCGCTACTGATACGGCGTTATAGCTAACCTTTAGAAGTAGCGCGTTTTGACCCGCGCTACTGTTATACCTACTTAGCAGTAACGCTATCTATACCAGCGCGACTGCTAAGTGGCTTAGCAGTAACGTTTTCCTGTCCAGCGCTAAAGAGCGCTACTACTATATTTTCACATATCTTTTTTTTGGCTACGTATTTGTGATGTTTTTTTACAGGTTTTATACAGTATTCTAATCATATCATAAACATGCAATATGCTCATCATATCATACACATAATAGTCTCATCATATCATCCAACACAAATCATGTCGTCACATCATAATCACAGTATAGCGATACAAGTTAACTGACATGTCTCATCATAATTACTCCTCGAGGCGCCCGTTGGGATCCCACTCTCGCACTAGCGTGAACCTAAACTAACTATTTTTCGCTTTGGCTCTGCTATCGAACCTTCCGTGGCTGTCGCTCGGAAATTGGTACACCTGGGCCTGACACTCAGGCCACTCGATCGTATACTCCTGTCGTAGCGCTTTCTTCGCCATCGATGATCTATGTACCTGGATCGTCACATGAGTCGCTAATATGGAACATATATAGTTGAGCAACAGAAAGAGACAGAGTTGGCAAAAATAGAAGCAACATATCATAAGCATAAATAACAAAGTTCATCGTACCCAAAATGCCCTAACTAGAGTGATCTACGGTAGTTGTGGAGGACGGTTTAATTACATCACAAAGTTTCATTGTGCATAACTCAAAGTTACATCATAGAGAAAGTATGGACTAAACAGACACATTGTCATATATCGTCAATCACTCCAACATGTTGTGCCATCCATCCAAAGCAAGGAGATAGTCCACGAGCGCAGTGAAAGGCTTCTTGACGTCTTCCCGCGACATTTCCCCTTCTTCATAGAACAACCCTTTTTTTTAAGGACCTCCTTCACGATGATTTGGGCAAGTTCACGCTGGATGTGATAGAACTCAGCTCGGAAGTCGATGATCCGGGACGTCTCCTAGTTTCTTTGCCCATTGCAGAATATTGGCATCGGCAGATCTAGGTGACATGCGAAGGTTCTGGTGATCCCATCTGTACTCCAGCATGTGGTGGAGGACATAGAATCCATCACTGAGAGTACCACTCGGTTTCTGGAAATAGCAGAAGTCGGTCTTATGGCCGAAGGCGGCCGCGCAGTTCCTTGTCTTCTTGTGCGTGATCTCTCCACCCCGTAGGCCGTAGCTAAAGATAGCACTGTCAAGAACAGACTTGATGTGGGTCTAATCCTTTTTATTCATGTTCTTAGACGAGTCCAAGTAAAGAGCGTGGGAGAATCGGGGGTAAAGGATGATGAGGACGGCGCGCCCGTCACTGCGCAAAATAAGTACACCTCAAATTAGCCTTCACGCGTGCAAATGAATGATTGAAATCGAAGAAAGGATATTCGCGGATGACTTACATGGGATGATAAGGCACGAGAATCGTCTCCTTGTCCTTATTGCCGAACATGAAATCGGCGATGTAGTTACTCGCGTATTCACGGTGCTTTGGGCAGACTGCCAAGAAGCCATCGTGCATGAAGTATGGGTCAGCGACACAGATATAAGGTATCTACTCAATCCTGATGATGTAGTTTATGTACAAGGCAAAAAGGCGGACAAACGTAAAATCCAGCTTTTTCAGGTGAAACATGTCGAAGATGTAATCGAATCATAGGAAGAACTTTTCTGCGGGGAATGTGTCGACGTACAACCTTTGCTGCGGCACGTTAACCATGTAGAGCGGGTATCCTGGATTTGTTGAGGCGGTCAGGCTTTTCTCACTCCACAGCACATCGTCATGAAGTCTCCTTAGATCGCCGTATATGGCCTCTACCACTGCGTTAGGTAGGATCGGATCACCGGGGATATGGTATTTCGCCGCACCTATGATAGGTATACGGTCTTCAACCCAAGGCTGCGGAGGCGGCTGGCTCATAGAAGCAGCTTTGCCTTTCCTCGGTCTCTTCCTATGCTTCTTTGCTACTGGAAGTGAGCCTATAATACGTTCATCCTCCGGCAATTCAGGCACCAACTCATCATGCTCAAACCCTGAGTACTCATACTGCTGAGCCATCAATCCTCCATCGTCGTAGGCGCCGGTATTGAGATACTGTAGAGGGTCATCATCATCCTCGTCGAAGGCATCATGCATTGCTTCTTCGACGGCGGCAACGTCATCAGCCACTAATGGAGCCTCTTCCTCACGCCATCCGCTATCACCCGGCACAACAGGCGACGCTAATTGGGTAGGTGGGGTGTTGGTGTTTATACCTTGCTGAGACTTCTTGGTCGTGGGTGTGCTCCCGGCCGCCTCCAGACGAAGAAGACTCTTCGGCCACAACAGGACCCAACTCTTGCAATCGCCAAGCCGCCGCGAGGTCTCATAGTCATCTCCCCCTTGTGCTACCGGAGGAGCCAAATTCTCATGGCCCGGTTTGACACTGGCCACGGAAACCTTGAAGGCGTCAGGGGGGATTGGCCGACTGTGGAACAATTCTTCCTTCGGCTTCACTATCGTCGCCTTTCCCACGTCCACCTTCTTGCCGCTGATGGTGTACAGTATGGTGTACGGGGTTATGTCGGCCTGCAAAGACATGTCTACGACGTGAGACATCCGAAAGGCAATGGAAATGGGAGCTTATACATATATTGAAGAGGGCCGATGTGACAGGTACCGTGAGGGTGTCGAGCTCAGCCAAAGACGAAGCCCCGCCGAGCATGCCAGAGATGGAGGATGGGCTGCTATGAGAAGGTGTGGGAGCAGGTGTGGGAGCAGGTGAAGGAGCAGGTGCAGGAACAGGTGCTAGTGCAACGCAAATGAGCTGCTCCCGAAGAAGTTGGAAAGGGGAAAGTCCGCTGCCTCTTTATCTAGATTTTTCTTGGTCCAACTAACGATAGCCGGAATCAAGACACTATAGGAAGCTGCCATTTCCTCTCTTGCAGCAGCTACCGCTGCTTTGACTGTCTCAACTAATTTCTTATCAACCACAATCTCAACCTTCTTGTCGATGTTTTCTTCGTTTAACCTCTGTCTTTCCTTTCTCTCCTCGGTGGTCTCACGGTAGTACTTCTTCCACGTGGCGCCGTCTTCGACGCCATGCACTGGTCCATACGAAGGCCGAGTGTCCACCGGGAGTCCTTTCAATATGTTCAAGGCCCGGTTGAATGGGGTGTCCCACATGGGCGTCGCCAACGCCTCACACGGTGAGTCGCTTTCGGCCGCAATCCTGTGCTGCTCTTTCTGCAAAAGGAACGTGGATCATTTACAAATGTGACTAAACGTGCAGTCGAATTGATTAGAAGCTAAAATTAGGGGGTAAATTAATAATTATCAGCAGTCTCATGAACTCCTTCGTGACCGCATCTGTATCGAAAACCTTGTTGACTCTGTCCCAACGGTACCGGGCCCTGATGACGTCACGCTCCTGCGGGACGGTGAACTCCGCCAAGGGGTCTGGGATCCCCAGACTTTCGCGTTCCGCGTCCTCCTTGGCCCATATGGGCCTCTTCCCCGCGTAACCATGGCTTCCGAGGTGGTGTCGCCCCATGTTCCTCTCTTGAAGCCCCTTCATGTACTCCGACTTTTCTTTGGCAGCTTCGGCAACGCAGCCTTCTTGAATATTTCAAACTGCTCTTCCGAAATTGTCGGATTATCCTTTACAATCTCGGAGTAGGATTCCTCTTTGACGATGATCCGATGTTTCACCCTTACTTTCCAGGCAGACAACGCGCCGCTAAACTTGCCCATGGCATGTTTGTTTATCTTCTTCATTGCCGGGTCTTGCCACGGTCGAGTATATTTGATTTCATCCCGGCCTGGGAACAAGAATACCTAGTGCAGCTTCCTTAGGAGGGAGTGCTCCATATTTGGTATCTTCTTTAATTTCTCATCGTTGATGGTGGCGGTTGCCCATAGGATGCAGCCTATTTGATTGCCGTAGCACGCGCCCGCTTCTGCAGGCTCTTTTGGCTCAAAATTGCAAGAGTCCACCTCCGTGACCACCAGTCTAGTAGTGTTGAGCTGGTTTGAGCACGGTATCCTCTTCGGTTTCGGTTCTATACCGGCTTCACCAGTCTTGGTGCCGGTCTCAGTGTCGGTCTCAGCGCCGGTCTCGGCGCCGGTCTCAATGTCGGTCTCAGTCTCGGATGTGACAGGTGGGCCCTGCAACAACCGTTGCTCCCCGAGAAGGTTCAAATAGGCGTCTGGCGCCTCGTAGACATTGCAATCACCAGAACCCTGTTCTTCATTGTTGCTAGCCATGTTTCCTATGATAAAATCTAGTCAATTAATTATAGACCTAATAAAATGAATAATGACATAAAAAGGCCTATGTTTTGCAGGAATGTTGATTCATTCCCATCGCGGTAAATCCCGGGCACTAGATATGTCCTAGTTTGTAGCATAAGTCATGCCGAAATTCACGGAAAATTTTGGCATGAACTTTGCTACAAAGTGGACAAATCGAGCGCCTGAAATTTGCCGGAACGGAAATGAATCAACATTCCAGCAAAACATAGGCCACTTGGCTTGATTCCCTGCAAACAACAAAAGGCCACTTGGGCACAATCGAACCACTTTAATGTTGCATATAACAGGACCACTTAAGAACCTGTACTTGAGCAACTACAACAGTAGATATACATGAGCAAACACTATTGAGGAATTTGCATATAACATGACCTCTTCAAATTTGCATCTCCTAGTGTTTGACACTTCAAGAAAATCTACACAAATCTCATGCTCTCTCAAACTCAATTCAAAAACCAAATATAGATGGATGATCCGTAGAAACCTAGAACCTTTACATATTTCTGTCCTAAATTGCTGTCCTAATGAAAATTATGTCCTAATATAAATTATGAACCCTAGCTGGCTACTTAAGCATCTACAACTACTTAAGCACCCATTGATGAACCCTTGGAATTATACAACTACTTAAGCATACATTGGGTGCAGAACAACTATACAAGTACTTAAGCAACTATACAACCCTAAAATATGTTTAGTTAACTACTTAAGCATATACAAATTTGTCCTAAAAATAAAATTTAGTTAACTACTTAAGCATATACAAATTTGTCCTAAAAATTATATTTCCTTAACAACATTGGGTGCACAACAACTATATAACTACTTAAGCATCTACAAGTACTAGATAATTTGATTAACCCTAACTAATTAGATGAACCCTAGCTAATTTGATGAACCCTAAAATTTCATGAACCCTAGGAACCTTAGCTAGGCACAGGTAGGGGAGGAGGAGGTGTAGGCTTGCTCACCTCGGGCACTGGCGGAGTGCGGGAGCAGAAGGAGGCAGAGCGACCAAGGGAGGGGCACGCTGCGTCGAGGTAGGGGTAGGGGCTCGGGCGTGCGGCGGAGGGCGGGCACCAGACGGCCACCGAGGGCAGCAGACGGCATGCGGAGGGCGACTGGAGGGAGCGCGGCGCCCGACGGTGATGTAGGGCGACGACGGCGGTGACAACAGAGGGGGATTTGGGGGAAGTGGCCGGGGGGAAGAAAAACATGCGGGGGGGGGGGGGGGGGGGGGGGGGTAAGTCAAAAATAGCATTAGCGCTGGCCCAGAAAAGCGCTATAGCTAACTTAGATATAGCGCTGGCTACCAAAACGCGCTAATGCTATAGGCAGTTGCAATTTATTTTCCTTTTTCTTCTCTTTTTTCCTTTTCCTTTTCTTATTTACTTTTATTTTCCCTTTCTCCTTAATTTAAGGAAATTATCTATAGCAGGGGTACAAGGAACGCGCTACTGCTACATTAGC
Source organism: Thinopyrum elongatum (assembly GCA_011799875.1). Taxonomy (NCBI): domain Eukaryota; kingdom Viridiplantae; phylum Streptophyta; class Magnoliopsida; order Poales; family Poaceae; genus Thinopyrum; species Thinopyrum elongatum. The sequence continues at coordinate 17,270,631 of CM022299.1, forward strand.
TATAGCGCTTGTTCTGAAAGCTCGCTACTGTTATTCCTTTCTCCTTTATTTTTCTTGTTCTATGATTTTCCTTCACATTTTCCTTTTTCCTTTCCCCTTTTTCTTTTTCTTTCATTTTCATTTACTTTTCTATATGTTTTTCATTTTATTTTCTTTTCATTAGAAGTAGCGTTGTTCCATGAAAACGTGTTGCTACAACCAACTTAGCAGCAGCGCGTTTTACCTAAGCTCGCTACTACTATTTCTAGCCTGCCGAGAACAGTGCGGGAATTGTAGTAGTAGCGCTTCTTTCTGCAGACGCGCTACTGCTATAACTTTAGCTGCAGCGCTTTTTGTGACCAGGCACTACCGGTAAATAGCAGTAGCTCGTTTTTTTGACCGGCGCTACTGGTAAGCATCTGTGTATAAGGTTTTCCCTAGTAGTGTCCCCGGACGCGGCCGCGGCAGCCGCCACTGCCAGCTCAAGGGCAGACATGCATGGTGCGCGGGACACGCTAGGGGGTGCTGGAGCAGGCAAGCAGAAAGGTGAAAGCAGAAACACGTAAACAACACTAACCCGATGGCCGTTGTGATGGCCCGCATTGGCCCCCCGACAAAGGAAGCATGCGCTTCTTCTTCACGGCGTGCTTCCCACGCGCCGACTGCGTCGTGGCCTGGCGCTTCCTTTGAGCGACTAGCCTTCAGGGCTAAGTTACATAAACACTTCAGAAACTATACGTAGCTCGGGGGATGTGTTGCCAGATTGTTAGAGCTGTTGCTGAAGAAGAGGAACTGGTCCACCAAACCGATGACTTCCGCACATTCCTTGGCTTTGAAGACTAGTTCGGGGGCAACTGAGGGAGTGTCGTACTAGGGGGTCCTCGGGTTGCCAGTCTATCTTCCATGGGCCGGACATGTGGGCCATGCTTGATCCATCATCGGAAGACCGAGCTGTAGGCGACTCCGTGTTCAGGGAGGAAACCTCCGAAGCCTTGGCGTATCTGTAGGATCAAAAGTATGTCTAGAGCGGGGTGATTAGACTACTTAACCAAACAAAAATCTTTCCTTTTCCCAATTTTAGTTGTGGACAGCTTTTATGACAAGTCAAGCAATCAACCTACACATGCAATTCTAAGAGTATAGCAGAGGAATGTAAAACATTGCATATGAAGGTAAAGGGAAGGGTTTGGAGAAGGCAAATGCAATGGGGACACGAAGATTTTTAGCCTGGTTCCGATAGGTGGTGCTATCGTACGTCCACGTTGATGGAGACTTCAAGCGACGAAGGGTAACGGCTGCGCGAGTCCCCGGAGGGCCTCACCCACGAAGGGTCCACGAAGAAGCAACCTTGTCTATCCCACCATGGCCATCGCCCATGAAGGACTTGCCTCACTCAAGTAGATCTTCATGAAGTAGGCAATCTCCTTGCCGTTACAAACTTCTTGGTTCAACTCCACATCATTTCGGAGGCTCCCAAGCGACGCCTAACCAATCTAGGAGACACCACTCTCCAAAAGGTAATAGACGGTGTGTTGATAATGAACTCCTTGCTCTTGTGCTTCAAATGATAGTCTCCCCAACACTCAACTCTCTCTCACAGATATGGCTATAGTGGAAGAAGGATTTGAAAGGAAAGCAACTTTGGGAAGGCTAGAAATCAAGGTTCAAATGGTAGGAATGGAATCTCCTGATCTCAACACATGAGTAGGTGGTTCTCTCTCAGAAAATGGATGGTGGAAGTGTAGGCACGTTCTAATGGCTCTCCTCAATGAGAAGAAGGGGGTGGAGGGGTATATATAGCCTCCACACAAAGTCCAACCGTTACACACTTTAGACCCATCTTGGTGGCAGTGATTAGAAAACTCGATGGCACCGATGTGTACAAAAATATGAACATTAGGAATCTTGGTGGGACCGACTGGAACAACTCGGTGGGATCGATGTGCTAGGGCTTAGGGCAAACTTCAACTCGGTGGCGCCGATTGCTTCATCTCGGGGGGACAGAAGTGAATGTAATGAGCAACAGAGAATAAGTCAAGCCAACTAATTGGGATAGATTGCAACATCTTGGTGGGACCCAAGTGAATGCAACAAGTCACAGAGTGCTGCCAAGGCCATCTTGGTGAGACCGAGATCCATATCGATGTGACCGAATCATTAGGGTTTTGGTTGTGGCTATGTCAAGATGAACTCGGTGGCTCAGTATGGGAAATATCGGTGGGGCCGAGTTGGAGTTTAGGTCTTGGACATATTTGGATGGAGAAAGTGGCTGAGGGTTTTGGAGCAATATCACTAAGCACTTGAGCAACAAATATCATTAAGCAACACCTCATCCCCTTGTAATAGTATTGGCTTTCCTATGGACTCAATGTGATCGTGGATCACTTTAAACAAAAATGTAGAGTCTTGAGCTTTTGCCAATCCTTGTCCTTATCATTTCGAGGGGTCCACATCTCTAATCCATGCCATGCCAATCATTGAACATCCTGAAATATTTATCTTGAATGGACATTAGTTCAATGAGATATTTGTTGTTATGAATTACCAAAACCACTCGAGGATTAGTTGCACTTTTAATCTCCCCCTTTTTGGTAATTGATGACAACATATATATCAAAGCTTCGACAAATGATTAAATGAATGAAATACATCATCACTTTGAGAAGTATGTGATAGGCAAGAGCTCCCCCTAAATTTGTGCATTATTGAAAGTTTGTGTTTGAATGCAAATGCACAATCGATTAGGATCATTGGTCACTCTTCCATGTCACATACAACTTAGTGGAGCGTACAAAATTATATGAGTGAATTAACATGCACGCATCACCAAAAACATAATTGAATGATCATACACAAGTAATGATGGAGATAAGCATTAAGCACACATGAAGCATAGTATGATCAATCACACAAGATAGACATAGTATCTCACAAGCATAACAACCAAAGTAGCACAAATCAAACGGACATAGTAGCAAGAAAAACCAATGAGCAAAAAAGGAAGACACTCTCTCTCGAAGCCTAATGATCTATACAATTTCTCCCCCTTTGGCAACAAGTAACAAAAAGTTTGAAAAGGTTGAAAGTGCTAGTTATCGACTAGAGGGGGGGTGAATAGGCGATTTTTATGAAAGTCTTTGAAAGATGCAAGATCTTCGAAGATAGACAACCAAACAACACCTATACGATATGCAGCGGAAGATAAGCTATGCTAGACAAGCCATAGTCAAGAAAATAGTACAATGAAAGCATGAAGACTAATAGCAGCTAGGTAGAACAGATCGGAATGGGAAGACAGAATGAAGCCAAACACGTGAAAGTCTTCACACAATGAAGTCACACAGATCAGGCAAGCAAGCAATGACTTCACGAGGACAAACTTAAATGTAAAGGATGTAGGGGATAGAACCAGTTGCTTGATGAAGATAGGGATTTGGTAGACCAGTTCCAGTTGCTGTGACAACTGTACGTCTGGTTAGGGAGGCTGAGATTGAACTCAGAAGACCACGTCTTCACTTATTCCCCTTGAGCTAAAGACACTTAGTCCTCACCCAATCACTGACGTAAGTCTTCAAGGTAGACTTCCAAACCTTCACAGACTCTGTTCACCGGCAATCCACAATGACTCTTGGATCCTCAGAACATGATGCGTAACCGGCTAGAGGATACATAGTCCTCAAGTGTAATAAGTCTTCACATCACGCAGACAGAAAGACTTCAGTGATGCCAACACTCTATAGGCTTTGGGTGTTTTGGGTTTTGTCCTCACAAGGATTCTCTCTCAAAGGCTTCAGAGGTGGGTTGCTCTCAAACGACAAAAGCAGTGCACTAACTCTGAGCAGCCACCAATTTATGGTGGAGGGGGTGGGCTATTTATAGCAAGTAGGCAACCTGACATGATATGTCCGAACTGACCCTGGGTCACTAAGGAACCGGCACGTGTCCAACGGTCCTATTTTGAACACACGCGGCGGCTTTACTTTTGCTACAAGCAAAGCTAACTCATCCAACTCTGGATAAGATTTACTCTCATTGTCTTCGCTCGAAGACATAGGATTTGGGTTGAGCGTCATGTCAGTTTTCTGACTTTGTTCACTTGGACCCCACTTAATAGTTCGGTGGCTCCTATGACTCAAGAAGGAAGAAAATGAAACTACGAAATAAACTATGTCTTCGTACTCCATTGTATTCAAGTGATTGTCTTCACACGTCATTATCTTCGACGTGAATGTTGTCACGAACCAGCATTGTCTTCAATGTCTTCATACATTTTTGTGGTCATCTCTGGTAGGTAAACGGAATCAATGAGGGACTTCTTCCTATGTTATCCTGTAATTCTCACAAACACATTAGTCCCTCAACCACATTTGTCATCAATACTCCAAAACCAACTAGGGGTGGCACTAGACGCACTTACAATCTCCCCCTTTTTGGTGATTGATGACAAACTGGTTGAAGTTTTCAATGGGGATAAAAATATGTGTAAGTTAAAGAACGTGGTCATTGGCTTCATGAAGTTGAAAGGGCTCTCCCTGAAGATGTGCATATAAGTAATTTTCCTCTGAATGCAAATGCACATGGCAGGTTCTACTTTATGGAGATCTCCTTCAATTCATGAAGACAATTCATCGTGCATACAAAAATGTAGTGAAGATAATGACATTCACAATGAAAAATGGACGTCAGCAGAATGACTTCATGAGGACTTTATCATCGCAATAAAAGGTAGCAGCAAAAGTGGCAGACGACCATCAAGGTTTAAGTGTTACAACTCAAAACCACCAGTTCAAGAACGTGAGTTGCAAAAACTTAACAAAAATAAGCACCCGACCCATATAGACCCGCTTGAAGACTATCAACTCATATGCTTCTCCCCCTTTTGTCAGGAATGACCAAAAATGAGTGAAGACATAGAGAGTCTAAGCGTTCCCATGAGGTGTTGGTGAAGATGTTGGGGCATATGGGTCGACGTTGGTGGTGGGCGGTGCAGAAGGGCCTGGTGCAGAAACGTGGTGCAGTGAAGCCATGGCCGGTGAAGTGGCATCGTCCTCCTCATCAATGGCCCGTGCAACAACATTTGGAGCCGAAGATGAGTAGTCAGAATCTTCAATGGATGGTGTTGGACGCCAACTTGCTGATTGTGGAGGCCTGGAGTCAAACTTGAAGCGTTTAGTGAAGCCATCTACTTGAAGATCATCTTCAGAGCATAGTAGAGTGAGGCTCTTCCAAGCACGCTGACAAGCTTCATGAGCAACCAACGAATTCTTGGTAGCGAGGTTGCATATGCGATTTACATCTACAAGAAAACTCTGCATCTGACGCTTCATCCTATCATTATGCCTATCCTGCTTCTGATGGAGAGAAACAAGAAGTTCTCGATGTAGGGGAACACAACAGAAAACAAAAATTTGACGACTTACGCACCAGCCCAGGACCACTATGGAGACTACATACAAGGTTTGATCTTTTCGTTACTGACTTGTAGCGCAGTGGAAGTAGAGTCGATGACGATTGGCGGTGCAGATCCCCACAGCTAGGATTTACAACCTCCCAACCGCGAGGATGTATTCCCTCGTTCGCCCCTCGGACAGCCCTCCGGGAGGCGGTCAGGCAGTCCCTCGAACGGTGTCGCGGACAGCCCTTCGAGAGGATCTTGGAAACTCGGAGGGTCACTCGAACAGCCCTTCGAGAGGACCTTCAAAACTCGGATTGTCACTCGGACAGCCCTTCGGGAGGACCTTCAAAACTCGGACAGTCACTCGGACAGCCCTTCGGGAGGCACTCTCGAACTAAGGCCGAAACTACGATCTCTGTACATAGGTGCACACATACGGTGTTATCTATCCGGCAGGGCTTCGCCGTCCAGAACTAGTTCCCACCGGAACCCAGAAAGCCTTTCGGCTCTACGAAACTATTTCGTGGGGAGGGAGAGAGAAGCCAGATCATTGCATGGCACTTGTATGTGAGAAAGAGTGAGTGTGGGTAGTGCCACTCCACCTCTATTTATAGGAAAACCCAATGGGTAGGGGGCACATGAAAAACCCAAAATGCCCACACTTTATGTCACACATAAAGGGCATGTGCTATTCATGTTGCTTCACGATATGTTACAAATACCCGAGGTTAGACATGTTGGCATCCTCGTGGATCAACAACTTGTACACTATGCCAGTTACCTCGTTACCGGTATTGTTCTCTTTTCTCATTCCCGCGTTCCGGCATCCCTGTGATCAAATCACATGGTGTCTGGTCAGACGATGATGGATACCGTAACACCGAGAGGGCCCAGATATATCTCTCCATCGTCGGAGGAGCAAATCCTAATCTTGAGCTATCAAGTTACTAGACACACTTTTCCATGAACTCGTAAGCCGCCGTAATAGCCACCCATTTACGGATGACGTTTAACAAACCCCAAAGTTCATGAAGCAAGTATGAAGAAACTCGATACTTCCATGGTCTAAGGAATTATGCAAACATTAACTTCTCTATGTTATTAACCATTAACTTGTGACAAATGCATCTAGCCCGGCAGCACCCGAACCAGTTGAACCCTATAAACGGTGTGTGGCATCTGATTACCGTGGAACACGCGGCTGCCCGGTTGAACGATTCTGCCCTTGGCGACATCGACCAACTCGTCATTCACGAAGTGCAGGAGAGTGCACGGAACGTCGGCGGCGCCCTGCGAAAACATGTAGGGCGTCAGGGATGCCCAGTCAAAGGCAAGGAGATGAAGTCATCGGCAGAGAGGCTTAATTAGTTACCGTGATGGCGTCGAGCTCGGCTAATGTCGAGGCACCGCCAACGGCGGGCGTGCAATTGACGGAGGGGCCGCTTGCTGCCGAGGTGCCGGCCGGCTTATTCTTCCCACACCCGGGTGCATTAAGCTGCAATGCCGGCGCCACCGCGGGAGACACCAATGCCGCCTCCGCCGGAGACACCAATGGCGCCGCCGCGGGAGACACCAATGCCGCCTCCGCCGGAGACACCAATGGCGCCGCCGGCGCGTTGTGCGAGTTGCTACCCGTGAAGCTGGGAATCGGCGGCGGCCCCTGTTGGCCGCCCGCCACCCATGCCTGCAGCCCAGAAACCAAGGTAGGTATAATGGCGGTGATCATCGCTCCCAGTTGGTCTCGCACTTACTCTTCGACCATCTCCGGAATCCGCGCCACTTGTGCCTTGAGTTGTTGAACCTCGCGCTGCTGGCTTTCCGAGCTGGTCTTTCTCTCCTTTCGCCCAGCGGTATAGTATTCCGACCATTTCGTGGAGAAGCCTTTGCCGGCCACACGACCAGCTGACGACGGCTTACTGAGCTTATCCTTGTTTTTCATTATGTTCAACGCCCTATTTAAAGGGGTGTCGAAAGGGGAGCTCTGAGACGACCCCGCGCTACTGCTTTCAGTGTCCTGCGGAAGGAACGTGAACCATTTAGAAATTTGGCTTCATTAATTAGAATGCAACCATATGGAGCTAATTACGCGGGGGTGTATTCCTTACCAGAACACGCTCAAGCGCCTTGGTCTTCGGATCCGTGGTAAGCTCCTTGGTTACCGGGTCAATCTTGTACCGGGCCCTGACATAGTTCCTGGTCTGCTTGTCACGGTATTTCTCGAAGCGGGGCGGTAGGCCTTGCTCGGCACGCTCCGCGTCCTCCTTGTCCCATATAAGTTCCGCCACTCTGTAACCGCCGGGACCGAGTTTGTGGACCCCTAAGTTCAAGTCCCGCATATCTTTCCCCCACTGACTTGATTCCTCGGATGCGTTGCTCTCGCAATTGATCTTGAACTCCCGATAGTCATCTTCACTGATCGAAGGATTTTTCTCCTTGATCTTCTCATAACTATCACCTTTTTCAATCATGCTCTTCACCGCGCCTCTCCAAGTAGCCAGGGCCTTGCTCATCTTCGTGAGGGCGGCACTGTTCACTTTATTCCCTGAGAGGCGTGTGTTTGCGAAGTCACCGGGGAACTTGTATCATTCGTGCAGCTTCGTGAAGAGGAGGTTGCGCAAATTCCCTCGGTCACGATGCCTTAGGTTCTCGGTGTTGATCGAGACGGTGCTCCGGAGAATGCACCCGAGCTGTCCCGCGTACCCCTTGACTATTTCTTTGGGCGTCGTTGGATGCCCCTCGGAGGACACTTCAGTAAATTCCTCCTTGACGATGCCGAGCATGTTCAGGCGCCGGTCCTTCCGTTGCCTCTTTGGTTGGCTGCCATCTGTGCGTGCGCTGCCATCATCAGTGGTGGCATCCTCGGCAGCACCATCAGTGGTGTCATCCCCGACGCCACTAGGGGTTGTGTAGTCAGGATCAGTGTCTTCCGCGGCGTCCTCATAGCATTGAGGTTCTTCCTCCATCTCCTAGGACAGCTCCCAGAATGCCTTGCCGCCCGAACCGCCGGCCTCATCGTTGTGGGCCATATTCGCTCTAAATAGGAAAAAAGTTTGGTCAAAAAGTTGGTTATTGTCAAGGAACAAGATCATGGTCTCATCATTTAGGGTTTGTCGACACCGAGGCATCCTAAAAGCTAAGCTTTTATCATTTAGGGTTTGTCGACGCCGAGGCACCCTAAAAGCCTAAGCTTTCATCATTTAGGTTCTTATCGACACCGAGGCACCCTAAAAGCCAAGGTTTTATCATTTAGGGTTTGTCGACGCTGAGGCACCCTAAATGCTAAGTTAAGTTTTCATCATTTACGGTTTATCGATGCCGAGGCACCCTAGGTTGACTGATATATATGGGTACTCTAAATGTCCTGCTACATCCAAAGACCCCAGCTAGGTTTCTCAAGCATGAGTTAAGGTTTGAGTAAATCTTTGCAATATTGAGTTGGTATGTTAGTAACTACTACTATCTGTTCGGGTTCGATCTCACTCCAGCCGGCTAGAAATACTTGAGCATGACTACAAAAGCATATATGATTTTATGTTGGAACCTTAGACTCAACATTCAACACTAAGTAATCATCAAACGGCTAGGGAATTAAAAAGACCTGATCATATATATAACTATCTAACATTTAGCAGGAAAAAAAACAAGGTTGCAGGACAGAACATAAACGTATTATATCACAGGCACACACATATGTATATATATCACACATACTTGAGTTAACACAGACTACAAAATGAAACAAGTTCACAAGGTTGGATACACATATATGGTGACAGATAGACCACAAATACACAGCAAGAACACTTGAACTAGTGAGAACACACAATCTGTGATACAATATTTATAAGTACGAAGCTGAACAATTGTCAGGTTGCAAGATCTTATCAAATCTGAATATTACAGGTACTACACGTCGCCGATGCACCCTAAATGCTAAATTAAGTACTAAGATACCCCGGCCCATGCATTAGTCGCAAGTACCCCATATGTCCTATTTTTAGCAAAGTCATGCTAAAATTCAAGGAAAATTTCAGCAAGACCTTTGCTGAAAATAGGATACATGGAGTACCCGAATTTGCCGGAACGGAAGTTAATCGACATTCCGACAAACTCAAGGGCCTCTCGGGGTACCTGCAAAATCATTATACAATGAAGGAACTGCGCCGCACACTGCTGCCTCACACTGCTGCCAAAATCATTATCGACATGCTGAACTGGTATTTCACTCTGCATAGCTGAACAGTCTAAAAACCAAATGATGCCTGAATGCGCGCTGCAGGTGTGTCGGTCTAAGAATGAGACCAGTGCCTACTGCATACCAAGTTAACTCATGCTGACAGCAACAAACTTATAACAACATAAATGAAATTGCAGTTGTACGAAACAGAAAGACCATAGTGCTAGTCACTAGGCTAGATAGCCCTGCTGACTGAACAGACTTGCAGAAATTGGTGCCACTAAACATTTTCATCTAACTCAATCAGTGCATAGACTTGACAAAACAAAAATAAAATTGCACCAAATTAATCAGCTTCCAATAGTACAAGTACAGATTGTACAACTTAACAGTCAAGCAGAAGTTTTGCTTGCATAAAAACAAGTGAAACAAGTTATCTAGCAGACCAACACAAACACAGGTGGTACAAGAGGGAGTATATATGTAAGTTCTATGGCACAAGTTAACAAATCAAGTATGAAGGGCACATAAAGAAACCATTCTTTAGTTGATCCAAGGAAACAGAGGTCACAACAATGTTTTATTAACGAGCCAAATAATCAAGTCTTTCTTCTTGTTATAATGAGATAAGGTTGGAGTCATGTCAGATTGGAGTCATGTCAGAAAACTAAAGATTATTACTGAAGTTTTCAAAATTGGAGCCTGTCAAACTATCACTGAAATTTCAGAGAACAACAGCAGTAGATTATGCACGAATCTGTGCAAATTGATAATTGGAGTAGCTGATGGAGTACAAAATTCTCATTTTTGCACCATACATCGATCAAGAGCATCTAGTTTTTTTCGTTACAGCAGAGTATAACCATCAGTTGGTTAACATATAATTTTCTTCTGAATACAAGAGAAGCCATACAAGCACATGGCAGCAAAAGAAATCTCCCAGCTAAGGCCACACATCTGATACCTAACTGAACTTTTCCATAACTACTATTTATACTACAGTAGCATATATTCAGGTTCATCCCTTTTGACAATAGCAGGATATAACAAATGCAAAACCATGGTCACTATTGCGGTTTTGCACACAGATCTATCAATAGGATATCAAGTAAAGTTATCTAGCAGGAGGTTCAGGCTTTTTACCATCGCAGGATGTGGCAAATCCGAATTGCAGAGAAGGGCGGGATGAGTAGTACTAGTATGCATGAACCCTAATCATTGAACGCCAAGGGGTGGCTGGATGAGGAGGGCGGCATGAGGAAATCACCGAGAGGTCGGGCGTGCTTGGAGAGGTCGGGGGGGGGGGGGGGCGCTGTGTGTGCAGGCCGAGGCAGCGGCAGCGGCGATGCGCGGTGGGGAGCGAAGGCGATCCGGCGGAGGAGAGCTTCCCGGCTCCAGCTGGTGGTCCAGGAGGAAGAAGCAGTGGGCAGTGCACCTCGTCGGAGCGGGCGCGGGGGTCGTCGGAGCTGGTGCGGGGGGTCGGCGGCGGCAGTGGAGCAGGCGCGGGGATCTGGCGAGGGAGTGAAGGGGGATCTTGCGAGGGAGGGAAGGGGGATCTGCCGAATTTGATTTTTTTAGTGGGGGGAGGGATAGCAATGGCGCACCACCTAGCGGTGCGCCATAAGTAACTTTTTTTTTGGATAGCAATGGCGCACCACCTAGCGGTGCGCCATAAGTAACTTTTTTTTGGATAGCAATGGCGCACCACCTAGCGGTGCGCCATTAGTAAATTTTTTTTTGGGTTTTTAGTTGCATTCATTTGTGAATTGGTAAAACATTTATGAATATGAAAAAATATCATCAAATTTGAAAAAATATTCATGAATTCCAAAAGTGCCCATGAAATTTAAGCAGGAAAAGGAACACTGAAAAATAAAATACAAGAATAAATAAAAATAAAAATTTGTATATCAATGGCGCACCTCATTCGGGTGCGCCATAAATACCTTCATAGCAATGGCGCACCCTCCCCTGGTGCGCCATTACTAACTGTTTTTTTTTTTGGATTTTTAGTTGCATCTAATAATTTTTTAGAAAATGACGATCAAATTTGAAAACATTTATGAATGTGGAAAAATATCATCAGATTTCAAAACATTTATGAAAAAATATGAATATGAAAAAATATCATCAAATTTGTTATTTGGTTTTTTTTTGGATTTTTAGTTGCATCTAATAATTTTTTAGAAAACATTTATGAATATGAAAAAATATCATCAAATTTCAAAATATTCATGAATTCAAAAAGTGCCGCCCATTTCCATATGCCGAAATACAATCGAGAAATGAAGACTACGATTTAAATACAATCGATCTTAGCTAGCTATCTTTTCACAATCTTCTTGCCCTTCTTTTTCGCAAATGGAGTTCTTCTGTTGAATGGACGTCCTTTAGGTAGGGTGGTCCTGCTTCTTCTTGTGGTGTATGGCACTTCATCGTCGTCGTCATGTTCCATCTTCGGGTCGCCGTACTTGTCGAAGTCTTGCTCATTGGCGACTCCATCCATTCCGATGATCTTCCTTTTGCCTCTCCTCACGACAAGACGACTGGGCTTTGACGGGTCGGTAATGAAGAAGCATTGGTCCACTTGGGAAGCCAGTACCCATGGCTCATTTTTCTCGGTGACGTTTGCGCCCGCGGTCTTGGATTTGGCTTCGGGTATAACCATGGTGGTGAAATACCGGTCTTCTTTTAGGACACTCTTGGCCCATCTGACACGGAACATCGGGACCTTCTCTCCAGCGTAGCTCAGCTCCCAGATCTCCTCGATCCTTCCGTAGTATCTGTCCTTATCGTTACCGGTGTAGGATTCCATCGTTACCCCGGAGTTCTGATAACCATCGCTCTTCATGTCCTTTTCCTAGGTGTAGAATGTGTAGCCGTTGATATCGTACGCCTCATAGGTCATCAGGTTGTGCTCGGCGCCCTGTGACAAGGCGAATATGAGTTTTTCTTCCGCGAAAGAATCCTCATGTAAAGGGTATGACAGAAGCTTCTCCTTGAACCAACGCGTGAAACATGAGTTGTGCTCTTTGATTATATCTCCGTCCGTCCTCTGTTGGCCTCGGTCATTGTACGTCTTCTCAATAAAGGTTTTGTGCTCTACCACCCAAGGATCGACCACATCTATGTGTTGTAGCGTGACTAGGTTTGATCTTTCAAAGTCGGCGAGTCGACCCTCCAAGTCGACATGCATTTCGTGGCGACCATCGCGGTGACCCCATCCAGCGAGCCTGCCAAGGTGCCTGTTGACGGGCAGACCAACGGGGTTCTCGATGCCTAGATAATTCGTGCAGTAGGAGATGCACTCTTCGGTCAGAAAGCCCCTGGCTATGCTTCCCTCTGGACGTGACATGTTGCGAATGTATCCTTTGATGACACCATTCATCCTTTCGAACGGCATCATGCTGTGCAGGAACGTTGGCCCGAGTTGGATGATATCCTCCACGATATGGACCAGCAGATGCACCATAACATCGAAGAATGCGGGTGGGAAGTACATCTCAAGCTCGCATAGTATCACCACGATCTCTTCCTGTAGCCTTCTGAGTTGCCTCACGCCAACCGACTTCCGAGAGATGACGTCGAAAAAGTTGCATAGGCCAAATAGCGTTTCACGGACGTGCGCGTCCATGATCCCACAGATTGCAACTGGAAGTATCTGCATCATCAGCACGTGACAGTCGTGAGACTTCATCCCGCTGAACTTCTGCTTCACTGAGTCTAGGTATCTGCTTATCTTCCGCGCGTAACCGTAAGGAAGTTTTACTCCTACGAGGCAGGTGAAAAACTGCTCGATCTCCTCCTGACTTAGAGTGAAGCACGCGGGAGGGCAGTCATTTCCGATCTTCTTGGCCTTTTTTCCTTTGCGACGACTTTCCGTGTCCGTCGCCTCATCATCATTAGCGTGAAGCTCCTCCCTGATACCCATTGATTTCAAGTCTGCCCTTGCTTTCGGCCCATCTTTGGTCCTCGCTGGCATGTTGAGCTGGGTACCAAGCAGACTCTCGCACACGTTCTTCGTGATATGCATGACATCAAGGCTGTGAGGCACACGGAGGATCTTCCAGTACGGCAAGTCCCAGAAAACCGACCTCGTTTTCCATACCTTCAGCAGCAGCTCTGGCGCCTTTCGCTTCTTTCCCGGCGGTGGGCACTCTTTCCAATTTTTCAACAGCTCGTCTATTTCCTCGCCGCTCCTCGTACGCGGGCGTCTTCGGGGTTCGGTTTCACCATCGAACAGATCCTTGCGTTTTCTCCATGAGTCATCATCGCGAAGCCACCTTCGATGTCCCATGAACACGGTTTTCGAAGACCCGGGATCTCTATCTAGCTGGCGATACGTTGTGTCATCCATGCACCTGACGCATGCACGAAATCGGTGGACCACCTGCCCCGCGACATATCCGTAACGGAGATAGTCTTGCACCGTCCTGAGCAGTGCGGCTCTCATAGGGAAATATTCTTTCTCTGCAGCGTCCCATGTATTGGCTGGCGTTTTCCACAGCGTCTCTAGCTCCTCTTTCAGTAGCCCCAGATACAGATTGATGTCGTTCCCTGGTTGTTTCAGCCCTTCAATTAGCATACTCATATGAATGTACTTCCTCTTCATGCACTTCCAGGGGGGAAGGTTGTACATCCACACAAACACAGGCCAGGCGCTATGTGTGCTTCTCTGGCTGCCAAACGGATTGACTCCATCGGTGCTCGCGCCCAGCACGATGTTCCTTGGATCATCCCCAAAATCTGGGTATTTGAAGTTCAACGCTTGCCACTGGCTCGCATCCTTAGGGTGACTCAGCATCTTATCATTTTTATTTATCTCTGGATCATTTCCGTCATCTTCTCGCTTCTTCTCCTCCCTATCCGCGTGCCAACGCAGGAGCTTTGCTGCCTTAGGGTCCGCGAAATACCGCTGCAGACGAGGAGTGATCGGAAAATACCACACCACATTTCGAGGCGCTTTCTTCCTCTTCTTGTATCGAGTGACGCCGCACACCGGACATATGGTATACTCCGCGTGCTCGTCCCGATAAATGATGCAATCGTTCATGCACACATGGTATTTCACGTGCGGTAAATCCAGAGGACACACGATTTTCTTCGCCTCCTCGAAACTGGTCGGGCACTTGTTCCCCTTGGGAAGACGTTCGTGCCAGAATGACATGTTCTCGTCGAAGCATGCGTCGGTCATTTTGTGTTTTACCTTCATCTCCAGAGCCATGAGCGTTACTTTCAGGCGGGTATCCTCGGGCCTGCATCCTTCATACAATGGAGTAACCGCGTCTATCTCCAGTTGATCCAGCTTGGCTTTCTCTCGGGCGGCAGCTCTTGCGTTATCCGTCTGCTTGAGAAGTAGCTCTTGAATATGAGGGTCCTGCACCCAGCCCATCGATGGTCCATCGTAGTTTGCTCCGGCATCTTCATCTTCATGATCATGCCCTTCGTCTTGATCTTCCTCATCATCATGTCCGGCATCTTCTACATGATCATGACTGTGTACTGCATCACCGTCGTGATCATGTCCTGGAGATTCTTCGTCTTCTTGCCCGCCCTCGCCGGCGCGGTTGTCTTGCTGCCCTTCCTCATTTCTTGCCCGGCCCCCATGGACGACTTCATAGTCATCTTCATCACCTTGCCACCGATAGCCATCCATGAAACCACACAAGAGCAGGTGGTCCCGCACCTGTTCGGAATCCGGGTCCGTAATAAGGCTCTTCAGCTTGCATCTTCGACACGGACATCTTATCTCTGTCTCGTTCTTTTGAAGCATCTCGGCCTTCGCGGAGCTCAAAAACCTATGCACGATGCCTTCGGTCATCGTGCGGACCATGGTCGCCTGCGGGGTAGAGCAAAACGATATTTTAGAACCAAGAAAAAATTTGGCATGACTTTGCCTAAAAATAGGACCAAAAAGAATGCATAGTGCCAAATTCTCGCCGAAACGGAAATGAATCAACATTCCGGCAAATATTGGCAACTATCGCATTTCAAATACCGGTACCTGCAAACACAAACATATGCAACACCACAAACATACGTAGATCTAGGCCATAAAAAGTGCATGTGCACGTTGTTGGAGGGAGAAAAAAGTAGATCTACAACATAATTAAAGAAAGCTTTCCCCTTACTTACCTATCAAAAAAAGGTAATTTAACCACTTAATTTGGGTGAATCTATGGTGCAAATGAGGGGAGGAGGAGGAGGAGGCAGCCGAGACAAGCTTGGAGGAGGAGGTGGAGAGAATGAAGTAGGGAAAGTGAGTGTGGTAGGTGTGGCTGTCCAAAATATCTAGCTGGTCTCAGGTTACTAATGGCGCACCACCTAAAAATGCGCCATTAGTAACCCTGGTTACTAATGGCGCACTAGTTAGGGGTGCGCCATTACTAGTTTTGCAACAAAAAAAATATATAATTGTTAGTAGTGGCGCACCGTGGTTGTGGTGCGCCATTACTAGTTTGAACTAGTAATGGCGCACTTCACACAGGTGCGCCATTACTAGTTTTGAAAAAAAAAGTAAAAAAAAATTGTTAGTAGTGGCGCACGGAGCGTGTGGTGCGCCATTAATAGTTAAAACTAGTAATGGCGCACTGTGTGCTGGTGCGCCATTAATAGTTTTGGAAAAATAAAAAAAAATAAAATTTGCCAGTAATGGCGCACCGTGTGTCTGGTGCGCCATTAGTAATGAGGACATTAATGGCGCACCTGTATCTGGTGCGCCACTGCTAGCAGTGGCGCACCAGATACAGGTGCGCCATTAATGTCCATATCAGCTATAGCCCTTTTCCTAGTAGTGGATCAGAGCATAACATCAATCGGGTCAATTCAACACATGTGTTCTCCTAACATTGTGCCCTCAAAGTTGCTGGCATAGACATGCCTATGATCAGGAAAATAGAACTATCATGCCACACTTGAGCTAATCTTAGAGGCTAGACTAGGAATACATTTTACAGTTTATTATTCCACACGTGCATATGAGTCTTCCTCCGAGTCTCGTGGTTATTGTAGACTCGAGAACCACAACAGTTATAGCATGGAACATAAACATAATTATGAACATTGAGATAAATAATAACATTTATTATTGCCTCTAGGGCATATCTCCTACAGACTCCACCTTGCACTAGAGTCAATGATCTAGTCAGTGCAGATGCACTTTACACCTATGGCATACTGGTGGAAAATGCTTTGCTTGTGGTATAGCCTGATGTCCAACGGATCTGACAACTTTAGCTCCGTGTGTATCTTTGCATATCCTCGCGTTTTCACACTTTCACAAAATTAATATTTTGTGTGGACTTGGCTTTGTATATATGTGAATCACAGGTCAAACCTGGATTCCTCAGACTGAGCTATGGAGCAACTATCTGCAATAGTGTCCCGTTGACCAAAGCCATCTGGGAACCGTACTAAGTTCATGAATGAACTATATGATTCAACATTTTCTTTGTCGCTTCTAAAGCGTCAACATATTTAGCCATTTGTTATCGAATTCGCCACAGTAACCTGTTTGGAACAATTTCCAACTACCGTGCCACCATATTGTGTGTTACACATAACCCTTAATTTAAATCAAAAATCGCTTGGAGCATTGATGAAGATTGTATCGATTTAACCTTTTACAACGAACTCTTCATGATCCCTGCTCGCGAGAAAACACGTCATCAGTGCCACCGTAGCAGTCAATGACCCTTTTTCACTATTGTCCCATGATCAGTACTTTGATCACTTTGGTATCTATACTCGCAACATCTTGGGAGTATCGGACATATCTGGTTGTTTTACATACCATGGAATACATGATTAATCCAAACACAAGAGTGTGTGGAATCTCCATCATGTATTTTGCTCATCAGTGTTTTGGGACACCGAGTCTTGCAAAAACTCTTTCCATGTGACTTCGGCAAGAATCACTCCTTGGCATTTTAAATGCTAAAAAGTTTTAGCATCTTGTCAATATGTATTGATTGCTTAGCCCCATTAGGTAAATCTATCTTCATAGATCATCATGCCTAATATTGAGGCTATTTAGCCCAAGAACTTCATCAAAAAACTATTTTCAAATGAAGTCCTAATTCGTGTCAAGAAATTTATTTCCATTTAACAATGTGTCAAGCACACAAGGTGTTTAGAAATATTATTATGCTCCCACTTACTTTCTTTAATCACAAGCATCTTCGTTACCCATTGATGAAGTCTAACCCCTTTGATCATTTCATCATAACATGAAGATTCCAACTCCATTTTGCTCTCTTATGTCCATCCCTGGAACTCAGAAGTTTGCACACTCACTAGCATCCTCTGGATTGACAAAATACCTTGGACTGTATCATATCCAAGTCCTTGGCTTCATTTCCATCAGATGGAAATCCTTTCGTCATCCATGTTTCATATCTCATGATTGAAATATGTATTAATTGCTAGTTTAACCTGAACCGACTTTAAGCACCGCTACGGTGAAACAACCTCATCGTAGTCAACTCCTTGAACTTGTTTATTGCAACAAGTTGAGCTTTATGGATAAAACATTTTTATCCGTATCAGTTTTTAGCTCCATAAATATTTGTCAGACTCTAAGTCTTCTGAAAGCTGTATCAAGATTTTAATCTTGAATCACTTAAATGGAAACTATCTCGGATTGTATTGGCATTTAGCCAATTCCGGAGTCAGGGCCCATCAACACTTCCTTGTGTATCGTAGGTATACTGTTGTCTAACAACAATATCTCGTATGCACACCTAAGAGGTTTGCATGAGTTTTGCCTACGTTGTTCAGCTGCAAGTTCGACCGAAGTCCATACATCTCATGTAGAGGCTTCCGTATCAGTCGCAGTAGGAAACTCTGGAATCACTTCCAAGGCTCCTTTCCTTTGAACCGATGACGAAGATACTTGTTATCTCATCGAGTTGCACTGTCCTCCAACTCACATTTTTGCAAGAACTATTCTCTTTAAAAGCATACCGTTTTGTGGCAAAATCGTTTGCGTCGGTATAGTGGTGGGGGAATACCAAATGACTTGGGATAACCTACAAAGTAGCACTTGTCTGATTTGGAATAGGTTTGTAACCTTTTACACAAGCCCCATATTCCAAATGTTAAGAAAAGATAAAACATGGTTGGGCGAACCATACCATGGCATCATTTCAATAGACCTGATGGAGCTCTTTTTAGTGTAAAAGCCGCAGTCTCTAAAGCATTACTTTTAAAAATGATAAAAGCAAATTTATTTATGTCATCTTTGATCTTGCCATGTCATAAATGGTTTGATTACATCTTCAAGGACTTTCCACTTGCAGTGGTGTTCCGGGAGGTGCAAGTTATGAAACCCCTTTCACAACTCATCAGACATTCGCTAAACTTGTAACTCAAATATTCCTTTCTGCAATCGGATTGTAGAAACATAATTTACTTGTTATAATAACTTCTACTTCATTTTTGAAAACCTTTCGAATGATTTCAAAATATCTAGACTTACATCTCATCAAGTAAATATCCACCTATCTACTTGAGTCATTTCTGATGATAGATAAATCCACTACGTACTAACAACATTTATCGGACTACACACATCAAATGTATGATCACCAATAAGTTTGATGTTCGTTCATTATGGCATGTGAACGGTATTTCAGTCACTTCACTTTTTGGACAAAAGTTGCAAGTGTCAGATGATTTAAAATCAAACGACATCAAAATCCATCAAAATGGAATTTTCCATGCGGGTTTCTCCAATGTGACCAAATGCAGTGCCACACTTGTGTGGTATTCTTTTAGTCTTACGACATTTAGCGTCAGTGTTAGGGATGTATCATATTTCCATCAATATTCATAACATGTATCCCATCTTGGATGGAAGCATGGCCCTTCATGTTATTCATAATACTGAACAACAATTGTTGTTTTTATGAACAACTCTTTTGCAACAAACATTGTGCAATGGGCTAGAGTGTATGAAACTCTAAAATGAATTATGAAAGTAAACACAGAGGTAATATATTATTGTCATTATTCATAACATACATCTCATTCATAATGAAAGTATGGCCCTTATGTTATTCATAACACCGAACATAAAAAGTTCTCTGATGTACAACCTTCTTGCAAGATACCTTATGCAAAGGGCTAGAGTGTATGAAACTCTAAAATGAATTATGAAAATAAATACATAGGTAATACAACGAAGGTATAGTAACTTTTACTATGTTCCCAGCGCGTATCAAAACCTCATTCCTGGCTAGTCTTTCAGGCCATGGTAGTTCTTACATCGTGTTGCAACATAATGCAATCGAGCGGGTATATTTGTGATCAGCTCACAATGCCCAAGAATTAGTGATTAACATGTTTAACCATAATTCCCAAGAACTATATCTTTGACCAGCCTTCTATACATCAAAAACTTATATGACATTCATACATGAGCTGGATATTTCAGTCTTCTCTCTTTTTGCCTTTATACTTCTAACAGTTCAACTTTCAGTATTTCTCCTGCTCTCAGAAGAAGCACTCAACTTAAGAGTGGCGTTAGCCCCGGACTTCCTAGGCGTGAAAGTTTCACTAACACCCATCGGACACTTCCTTTCTCTTTAACTTGTTGTTTTATTCACCTTTCATCATATGACAGGCATTCTTATGGATCCCTCTCTTATCTGTCTAATGCATTGTAAACACCTTAACTAATAGTTTGCAAACAAACATTGCTTTGGATATTTCATATCTTTCAGCCTTTGTTTGTATCTGAAAATTAATTTTCAGTTCCATGAATATCGCATAACTATCCCAAAACTTTCGAACTTCGGGTCTCATGGAAGCAAACGTATTACACTTGACTGAAACGGAATTCTATCTTTTGGATCGAAGGACGAGAGTCACATGATCCATAGCATTAGCGGGAGAATACCGAAAGCATGTGATAGGACAAAGTACTTCTTGGCACTCTTGAGGACAATCCTCACATTACGTTACCAACCGTAAAGTATTAACCAGACATTTAACAGCTATTCAATTTTAACAGGGAAGGTGGAAACGCGAGCCATTCTTCTACATCTATTTTGCAAATCACACTCAGACAGTGTTCATAATTAATTGCACTGAGAATTTAAAGAAGTTAATTCTACAGTGCGCTCCCACTCAAATCAATATCTCTCATAATTTATTGTGAGCGATTCAAGATCCATATTACAATTCAACGCCAAGGATGTATCCATCTCAAGTGACGAGAATTGCAATTGGTAGGCCAACTTGCCAATCACATCCCTATGTCACTCTTGTTCATCTTTTGATGCGCGTGCTCCGAGCTCATGACTTTCATGCCTGAACGTCAAGACAACCATGTGATCTCGCTGCGAGGTCTCAACTCACCCGCCTCACACTTCTCTAATCGTTCGTACCCATGTATCCATGTGATAACCCGAAGAGATAGGTGCCGTGACGGTGCTACACTTGGGAGAACACTAACTACTTGATATTTTAAGTGAGAGATCACCCTAATAAAAAGTGACTACCGCGTAATCAAAAGGGTGCATCATAAGGGATAAACATCTCAGGCAATTCATAATAGCATGATATGGTATAGCCCTTTCTGAAGGAGAAGTCTTGTATTTCTTCGTCTTTGGCATTCGCGTCGGTGTTCACCTTTGCGAAGATTGCCACCACCTTGTCGATGCACCAGATAATATTGCTATCTCTATAGCTAATAAAATAATGCATTGCAATAAGGTTGACACACAGGTCATTTAAAGTGACAATCATATGGCTCCAGCCATCATGCCGAATCATGACACGCAGGTCATGTTAATCAATTTACATCATATAGTCATCTCATACATAATCAAATTAATATGATCACTGCTATACCACATCACAAGCACATGCAAACCATCCTGCAAAACCAAGTTAGACGCCTCTAATCGGTTTATGCAAAATTTTATTTTACCTGGCTTCTAAGGTTTCGAAACAAACCGAAGCTACCAAGGTCCATCATCAAGTATGATTATTCAATTCGCTAGATTAACATTGCGGGGTGTATGAAACACGAGATAATAAAATCTCGAGCCCATACTAAACTTCGTCATTCGCATGACCCCCGTGCAGATCATATCTGCATTGCCATTTTGTCTGCGAAATTTCATCTTTATTTTTAACTATGGTGGAATTCAATGAACTGTTAGCACTTCGTTGGTCAATCAGGATCGTGGATTGCCAGAACTTTGAAACTCCACCATGCTATTATCAAGATTAGAAATATGCAAATTCCAGGGAAGCAATGAGAACATCGAGTAACAGATTTCATCTGCTACCTGCACAAATAATTTTTAGTAATAGAACACATCTACTACCTAATTATATTGTGCAACACCCATAAATCTCTATGTATTCTAGATCGCAACCTGCATCTACGCATAGCACGGCTGATGATGCCACTGTAGGGGAACGCGACAGAAAACAAAAAAGTTCCGACTTACACACCAGCCCAGGACCACTATGGAGACTGCATACAAGGTTCGATCTTCTCGTTACCGACTCGTAGCACAGTGGAAGTAGAGTCGATGATGATCGGCGGTGCAGAGCCCCGCAGCTAGGATTTACAGCCTCCCAACCGCGAGGATGTATTCCCTCGTCCGCCCCTCAGACAGCCGTCCGGGAGGCGGTCGGACAGTCCCTCGGATGGTGTCGTGGACCGCCCTTCGGGAGGATCTTGGAAACTCGGACAGCCCTTCGGGAGGACCTTCGAAACTCGGACGGTCACTCGGACAGCCCTTCGGAAGGCACTCTCGAACTAAGACTGAAACTACGATCTCTCTACAGAGTTGCACACATACGGTGTTATCTATCGGGCAGGGCTTCACCGTCCAGAACTAGTTCCCACCGGAACCCAGACAGCCTTTCGGCTCTACGAAACTATTTCGCGGGGAGGGAGAGAGAAGCCAGATCATTGCATGGCACTTGTATGTGATAAAGAGTGAGTGTGGAGAGTGCCTCTCCACCTCTATTTATAGGAAAACCCAAGGGGTAGGGGGCACGTGAAAACCCCAAAATGCCCACACTTTATGTGACACATAAAGGGCATAAAAGGATGACAAGTGGAGCTCCAGGGAGGAGCTGCACCCTTGAATGTCCCACCTTCATGGGGGCCCCCCAAAGGGGGTTCCTTGATCCCAAATCCTTCTACAAGCCTTTTGGGTAAATCCCCAAAAGGTTGCTTTCTATAAAAATATCCATAAAGTGATTTTCACTATTCATGAAGACAATTTTCCGCAACCGTTAAATCTGAAAATATTTCTGTGGGTCTTAGAATAATTCTAGTACCCACACAAATGATTTTGGACACATTCTGAAACAATTTCGGATTAGTGATTTTCATCTGCGAAAAGCAACCAAACCGATTCCGGAAGCTCCAGAACATTTCTGGTTTTTATCTCGGAAAATTCCCAGAAGTTTCCAGAATGATTCTGGCACCCTCCAAGAATTATCAGGCGTGTGCCGAAACTAATTTGACTTAATGATATACCCTGAAACAACTTTTCAGTTTTACCGAAACTCATCAGGTGTCCTCTCTCTCCGGAACTTTTTCGCTGTCTCCGAAACTTTTTTCGGAGATTTTCTCCCAGATTCCTTGTCTAGTATTCAGTAGATAGATGACCCTTAAGCATGTGACCCTATAGGTTCGGTGAAGTATAGACATGACCGGAACACCTTCCGATCAATGATCAACATCGGAGCCGTGGACACCCATATTGATGCCTATACCCACACGAAGAAATATTCGAGTGAACGTCCAGTTGCCGTGTGCTATTCCTGTTGCTTCACGATATGTTACAAATACCTGAGGTGAGACATGTTGGCATCCTTGTGGATCAACAACTTGTCCACTATGCCAGTTACCTCATTACCGATATTGTTCTCTTTTCTCGTTCCCGTGTTCCGGCATCCCTGTGATCAAATCACATGGTGTCTGGCCAGGCGATGATGGATACCGTAACACCGAGAGGGCCCAGAGATATCTCTCCATCATCGGAGGAGCAAATCCCAATCTTGAGCTATCAAGTTACTAGACACACTTTTCCATGAACCCGTAAGCCGCCGTAATAGCCACCCATTTACGGATGACGTTTAACAAACCCCAAAGTTCATGAAGCAAGTATGAAGAAACTCGATACTCTCATGGTCTAAGGAATTATGCAAACATTAACTTCTCTGTGTTATTAACCATTAACTTGTGAGAAATGCATCTCATATCATAACATCAATCGGGTTGATTCCACACAAGTGTTCTCCTAACATTGTGCCCTCAAAGTTGTTGGCATAGACATGCCCATGATCAGGAAAACAGAACCATCATGCAACAATTGAGCTAGTCTTAGAGGCCAGACTAGGAATACATTTTACCGTTTATTATTCCACACATGCATATGAGTCTTCCTCAGAGCCTCATGGTTATTGTGGACTTGAGAACCACAACAGTTATAGCATGGAACATAAACATAATTATGAGCATGGAGATAAATAATAACATTTATTATTGCCTCTAGGGCATATCTCCTACACTCGATCATTGAGCACACAAGCACGCTTTTGATGCCTTTGAGGAACTGTGCTGGCTGTTGCATCTGTGTTGGCACGATGCGGCAGCCTGAGCTGACCAGCAGGAGTGGGTGGATTTGGCACATGGACGCCTTCAAGTGGTTGTGGGAAGCTTTGGAAGGCAGCATTGTCTTCACAAACAGGTTCCTTGGCAAGCTCGGGATATATGGCTTCATGGGACATATCCACTTCAGGCAGAAAGACAACATGGTTTCGCGCTGAAGCTTGATAATTGATGGTGGAGTGAAGCTTGATCAGCCGCATGACCCATGGAGCATAGAACTTGAGGCCAAACAGATCAATGCCTGAAGCTGCCAACTGACGAATGAAGAAATCTTGAGTATTGAATCTGATGCCATTCAGAATGTAGAAGACCAATGTCTTCATGGTGCCTTCAATCTTGGCGTGAGGAGAATGCCCTTTGATTGGCCATAGAGTATGCCTCAGTATATGATATATGGTGCGTGGCAAATACTCGAGGTCATTGACAAAGAATTCCTTGGTGTACTCATGCATCGACAGGCAAAGGCTTCATCATGCTTAGTATTTGGCTCATGTTGGGCTCTGGCTTCTGAAAGATGCTCTCCAGCTCTTGCTCATAGCATTGACAACCTGGCTCATAGAGAACACCATGAGTGGGTAGGGAAGTAAGCTCGATGATGTCTTGAGCTTTGGCTTCATGATGTACATCGCCTGACATCCACTCAAGGATCCATGTCTTCGGATCACTGTTGTAGCCTGAGATATGAAGGGTGGCATAAAATTGAAGCAAGAGCTCCTCATTTCAGTGCTCCTTGTCGACGACAAAAGAGAGCAGACCAGCTTCACGAAAGCAATCAAGAGCTTCTTCAAGGCAAGGAAGTCTAGCAATGGCATCACAACACATCCGCTTGTGAGGGAAGATCCTGTCCTGGTTGTACAAGATGCACAAGTAATAGCTTCTTTGTTGATGACTCCAGAACCTGTCTGAAGATATCTTGGGCTTCTTGTATGGATTCTTGGCACTGTCAAAGAATGTGTTGTGCTCTCTGAAGCATAGGACACTGAATGCGCCTTGAGTTGTGGCAGCACTGGGAAGCCTTGGCATTCTTGGCTTTGGCTTCTGAGTCTGAGGCATGTGCTCGATGTGATAGTCATATTGGGGACCATGAGCAACAGGAGGTGTCATGATCGATCATCGGACACTGATCAGCTCACCTTCACGATTGAAGGCCCTTGCCATAGTGTGAGGTATAGGTGGAGCAGCAGCCACATCCGAGGTGGATGGCTAAATGTCTTCCGTGGCATCATGCACTTCAAACTGAAGAGTGACTTCAGGATGAGTATTGTCTTCAGCCATGACCACGTCACTATCTTCAGTGGCAGTGGCAGCAGCAGCATCATTTGTAGTGGCTTCAGGAGCATCAAGAACTGGTGGCTATGGCACAATCACATCTGGAATCACGGTTGGTTCAGTTTGGGGAATAACAACTTGTTCTTCTTCTTCTCTTTCCTCGGCTGGTGCTGCCGGAATATCTTCAGCCATTTTGGCTTCAGACTCATTAGCAGACTCTGAGGGGATGGCTTCAGGGAACATTTGACGTGCTACTGAGCTTGTGGCATGCACATCCTCTTCAGGAATGCTCGACATGGATACCGATGGCCTTGGGCCTCAGCGAAGCCTTCGGAAAGAGGGAGACGCCTTTGGTGAGGGAGTGGTCTTCTCCATGTCTTCGGGGGTGTCTTGCAGAGTGTCAATCACAGGAGTTGTGACTTAAGCTGGTGGAGTGCGTGGAATGACTTCATGGAGCGGGGTGTTGGGGTGATTCTCTTCCCAAAAATCATCATTAGTGATTGGCGTCGGAGGACCGCCAATGCTTATCTGTTTACTGCTTATGGGAGAAGGCGATGATACCGGTTTTGGCATGATCTGGGGTACCTAAGGGAGGACTTCATCATCATCTACATTCTCTTCACGACCAATGTCTTCAGCTGCGATGGTGTCAGCATCTGTTATCTCTTCATACTTATGAGCCTCTGTGGTAGCAAGCTCATGTACAACTAGACGGCGCTCGCGGTTGGAGGAGGTTGGTAGGGCAACAGAAATGGGTTCAACAAGCAGCAGCTCTTCAGGAGCAGATGAATTAGTTGGTGCTTGAATCCATCTCGAAGACTTTGAAGGCTTTGTCTTCAGCTTCTTCTTCGATGGAGCAGCATCACAAGCTTCTTGATGCTTTCGCTTCTTGGCCTCAGCCTCTGCCTGCTTATTTTTCTTCTTCTCAGAAGCAGCTGATGGGATCTTTGGCTTCGAGCCAGTCATACTGGCAGGGAAGAAAATGCTTGGTCTATCCTGCCTTGGAGCTTCAGTTTCAGCTTGCACTGGCTTCTTCTTTTTAGTAGCCAGCTTGGGGTCAATGCCTGGACGCCCAAGTCCTTGTCTCTTCAAGGCTTCATTGTGAGCCTGAACACATTTCTTAGCATAATATTTGAGGCACTCTCGTGATCCCTTGGCTTCATCATGATGCTTGTGGAACTCAGCCTTGAGATCTGCCATCATAATCTTGAATTTCTGCACATCAGAGACACTGAGCTTGGCCATGTGCTTCTTGAAGACAGTCTTTTCATGGTCAATTTTGTTTTTCTGCTCAATGACCTTTTGAGCAATGGCAAGCTCTTTTGCAATGCAACCTTGGAATGTCACACTGATGCCAATGGGCAGCTCTAGATCTTCAATGGTAAGAGAAGTGTCCTCAAACCATTCATCGATGAAGTTATTCAGAATATTAGCATCAAACAAAGGCAAATCCTTGAAGATTTCAGCCTCCTATTTGTGCTTGATCAGCAGCTCAAGGGCATCGTCAGCGAGATCTTCATCACTAGATATATCTATAACATCGTCATCATGGCACAGGATGCTCGCAGGTGTGAGGCCTTGCCCAGAGACCTTCTTCTTCCTCGCAGATGTGCGGGACAAATCTTTAGAATGCACACTGGATTCAGGAGGTGTAGTTTTCAATGGCATCACAATTGAAGCTTTTGGAGCACATACAGGCTTTCAAGTCTTTGATTTCTTCTTAGGCTTCGGAGGTTCAGAATCTTCAGACTGTGGCTCATCTTGAGCGGCATCAACACTGGCTCTTTGCTCAGCGATATGTGTGAGAAGTTCATCAAGGCTATTGAAAGGGCCAATGAGATTTTGTTCATCTTCATGGCTGCCATCGGGCCTTGGTCTAGCTGGACCTGGGTTGAATTCAATCCTGAAGTCCTTCTTGTTCTGAACGGCAGAGTTCTTGGCAAACTTATAATTTTCTTCAAAGAGCTCATCCACATGGCACCATCTGAGACTGGATGGGTCGGCATCCTCTGGCATTGGCACCTTACCATGCAAGGGTAGAAACCACGCTGAATGGCTTTGGTTGAAGCTTCTTGTATATGATATCCACCCATGGTGGCCTCACAACATTCTTGTCTGCATACTCAGGAGTCACAAAATGATAAAGAAACCATTCCTCTGCCCAATGTCTGCGAATCCATTGAACTCGGGACTTCCGTTGTGTATAGGATTCATCTGGATCTAACTTGTACATTTCATAGAGATCAGGAGGCAGGTCCAATGCAGTGTTATCACGACGCTGGCGGCCTCCTTTCTTTGCATATTTTCCACCTGGCAGTGGCTTTAGACTGATAGGCTTCACAACAGTGTTGGGCTTCAGTCTGCTTGTCAGATAAGAGCTGGCTTCAGGCGATTCAATATGATGCCGTAAGAATTCTGCAAATGAATGCAGACTATGAGAACCAAGGGACACTACCACGGACATGTACCTATGACAGCATTAGAGATGCGAGGGAAGGGGGAAAGGTCATATGCATTCTCAGAGGATTTGAAGATAAATCAGTTTGAAGACATTGACCTCATAGCACGAAGACATTCACTTATAGATGTGAGTTGGTTCCAGATTTGTACGAATCCATGAATAAGTACAAGTGAGGAATCTAACTAGTAGCGAAGCATAAGTGAAAGTACTTGCGAGTCATGAGATGCATAGAAGTAAAGATCCTGATTTGGAAGTGAAGAAACAACTTTCCGAAGATATAGAAAGTTTTAATGGATCAAACATGCGGTAAAAATAGACTTTTAATTACCGCCCAAGAATAGATGAGAACTGCTAGACGAGTCGTGGATGGAGGCCGAGCAGTTCAATCTTCCATACCCTAACTTGGCGGCAGAAGACACCTACGGCTGCGGCGGAAGGAAGATGTCTGCGGCCAGCGTGACGACAACGACGGAGAAGTTGCGGTAGCGAAGCCCTTCGTCTCCGGCGACGATGGTAGCTAGCGACGGCGCTAGGGTTTTGAGCGAGATGGCAAGGGGAGTAGAAATTAATGACCGCAAGGGGGCTGGGTATTTATAAGGAAGGTGACGGCTCAGTGAATTTACTCAACTACCCCTGGCGGTTAACATATGAGGGACACATGGCATGCATGCAACAACTCAAATATTGTGCCATGACCCCACGCGCGCCCGGTTTGTCGGGTGGTCATTCCGTCTTCTCCAGGTTCAGGCAAACATGATGAGGATATTAACATCGTTTTAAATGTTTGTCTCTATATCTTCGACTGACAAGGACACAGTGAAGACAATCGACACGTGTCAATAGAATGCATATGAAGAGACAGAGAGAATTGGAGAGAGAAGCACAGATGAGGTTAGGGTCCGATCACATTCACTTAGTGCAGAAAATAGCAACATGAAGACATAGCTATAAGTGAATGCTGTAGAGGACAGAACACACACACACACACTCACACACACACATATATAGGCAATGAAGACCAAATCAACATTGTGAAGATAAATCATGAAGACAAAACAATGTTGAAGACAAATCAATTTTGAAGATAATACAATGTGACGTCAAACAAAAATCTTCAAGAAAAGATGGTGGTGACGTTACCCACCGTATAGGAAGTATTAGACCCAGACATGGTGCACAATTATCGTGGTGCTCTGAAGTCAATTTCCACATTAATGTATTCACACCTAGTGTGTATGTCTTCATGAATTGAAGACATACGTTACTTTGTGTGTTGTTCACCTAAGTCATCAATATGCATAAGCGTTAGGATGTGTGTCCATTCATAGGACATTTGAGGATTCTAAGATATTTAGCTCACACCATAGCTTGGAAAACCTTTTCTCATCCAAGGGCTTGGTGAATATATCTGCCAATTGCTCTTTAGTGTTGACGTGAATGATATTAACGTCTTCCTTCAGCACATGGTCTCCGAGAAAGTGATGACGGATCTGAATGTGCTTTGTCTTCGTGTGTTGAACTGGATTGTGAGCAATCTTGATGTCGCTTTCATTGTCGCAGTAGAGGGGCACCTTCTTCTTGTTGATGCCATAATCCTTGAGGGTTTGCTTCATCCAGAGAAGCTAAGCACAACAAGATCCAGCAACAATGTATTCAGATTCAGCAGTGGAGAGCGATACCCAGTTCTGCTTCTTTGAAGACCAATAGACAAGCGATCGTCCAAGAAAGTGACATGTGCCTGATGTGGACTTGTGGTCAACCATGTCACCAGCATAATTAGCATCTGAGAATCCAACTAGACCAAACTCTGAGCCCTTTGGATACCATAATCCTAGAGTTGGAGTGTGAGCCAAATATCGAAGTATTCGCTTCCCCGCGAGGTGATGCGACTCCTTTGGTGCCGCTTGGAACCGGGCACACATGCAAACGCTAAGCATTATATCTGGCCTAGATGCACATAAGTACAATAAAGAACCAATCATGGAGTTGTATACCTTTTGATCGAACTCTTTACCATTGTCGTCGGGGCCCAATTGACCTTTAGTTGGCATTGGCGTCGTGTACCGTTTGCAGTCTTGCATTCCAAACTTCTTCAAGCAATCTTTGAGGTACTTTTCTTGTGTTATGAAGATGCCATTTCTCTGTTAACGGATTTGAAGACCTAGGAAGAATTTCAGCTCCCCCATCATGGACATATGATATTGCTCTTGCATCATGTGACCAAACTCATCGCTGTATCTTTTGTCAATGCACCCAAAGATAATGTCATCCTCATAGATTTGGCGTACAAACAGTTCTCCATCTTATGTCTTCGTAAATAGTGTGGGATCTAGCAAACCAGGTTTGAAACCTTTGCTCTTTAGGAAGTCTTTGAGTGTGTCAAAACAAGCTCGAGGTGCTTGTTTGAGGCCATACAATGCCTTGTTGAGCTTGTAGACCATATTAGGATGCTTTGGATCTTCATAACCAGGTGGTTGAGTTACATATACTTCTTCTTCAATTTTGTCGTTGAGGAAGGCACTCTTCACATCCATTTGGTACAGGAGGATGTTGTTGTGATTTGCATAGGCTAGTAGTATGCGAATGGCTTGAAGCCTAGCCACAGGAGCAAATGTTTCATCGAAGTCAATTCCCTCTACTTGTGTGTAACCTTGAGCAACGAGGTGAGCTTTTTTTTGACAACTTGACCATGTTCATCCTGCTTGTTGCGATAGATCCATTTGGTGCCAATAATGTTGTCCTTGCGAGGATCAGGACGCTTGACAAGTTCCCAGATGTTGTTCAGCTCAAACTGTTGAAGCTCTTCTTGCATAGCTTGATTCCATTCAGGTTCCATGAAGGCTTCATCAACTTTCTCGGGTTCAAAAATGGAGACAAAAGCAAAGTGCCCACAAAAGTTTGCTAGTTGTGTAGCTGTTGATCGAGTAAGCGGATCAGGTGCATTAATACTATCTAGAATCTTCTCAACCTGAACTTCATTTGACACGCGAGGATGAAAAGGAGGAAGACTTTGGTTTTACTGATCATTGTCTTCGTCTTCAGCATTGTCTTCAGGCTCAGCATTGTCTTCACGTTGAGTAGGAACTGGAATGACAATTTCCTCTTCAGCCTGTTCCTCGATGCGTATGATTTCTCCAGTTCCCATTAGCTTGATAGATTCACTAGGAGAAGCTTCATCTAGCACATTTGCCAGGTGCTCTCTTTGCGAGCCGTTAGTCTCATCGAACCACACATCTACAGTTTCAACCACTTTATAGTGAAAGAGGTTGAAGACTCTGTAGGTGTGCGAATCCTTTCCATAACCAAGCATAAAACCTTCATGTGGTTTTGGAGCAAATTTGGAAGTGTGATGTGGATCCTTGATCCAGCACCTATCACCAAAGACTTTGAAATAGCTTACATTTGGCTTCTTACCAGTGAGTAGTTCATAAGATGTCTTCTTGAAGAAATTGTGAAGATAAACTCTGTTGATGATATGGCAAGCAATGTCAATAGCTTCAGGCCAGAATTTTCTTGGAGTCTTCTACTCATCAAGCATCGTATGAGCCATCTCAATAAGGGTCTTGTAATTGCGCTCCATGATGCCATTCTGCCTGAGGAGTGTATGGAGTAGATAGTGTTGGAAATATGCCCTAGAGGCAATAATAAAATGGTTATTATTATATTTCCTTGTTCATGATAATTGTCTGTTATTCATGCTATAATTGTGTTATCCGGAAATCGTAATACATGTGTGAATACATAGACCACAACATGTCCCTAGTAAGCCTCTAGTTGACTAGCTCGTTGATCAATAGATGGTTACGGTTTCCTGACCATGGACATTGGATGTCATTGATAACGGGATCACATCATTAGGAGAATGATGTGATGGACAAGACCCAATCCTAAGCCTAGCACTAGATCGTGTAGTTCGTTTGCTAAAGCTTTTCCAATGTCAAGTAACTTTTCCTTAGACCATGAGATTGTGCAACTCCCGGATACCGTAGGAGTGCTTTGGGTGCACCAAACGTCACAACGTAACTGGGTGGCTATAAAGGTGCACTACGGGTATCTCCGAAAGTATCTGTTGGGTTGGCACGAATCGAGACTGGGATTTGTCACTCCATGTAACGGAGAGGTACCTCTGGGCCCACTCGGTAGGACATCATCATAATGAGCTCAATGTGATCAAGGAGTTGTTCACGGGATGATGTGTTACGGAATCGAGTAAAGAGACTTGCCGGTAACGAGATTGAACAAGGTATCGAGATACCGACGATCGAATCTCGGGCAAGTATCGTACCGATAGACAAAGGGAATTGCGTACGGGATTGATTGAATCCTCGACATCGTGGTTCATCCGATGAGATCATCGAGGAGCATGTGGGAGCCAACATGGGTATCCAGATCCCGCTGTTGGTTATTGACCGGAGAGTCGTCTCGGTCATGTCTGCGTGTCTCCCGAACCCGTAGGGTCTACACACTTAAGGTTCGGTGACGCTAGGGTTATAGAGATATTAGTATGCGGTAACCCGAAGGTTGTTCGGAGTCTCGGATGAGATCCTGGACGTCACGAGGAGTTTTGGAATGGTCCGGAGGTAAAGATTTATATATGGGAAGTCCTATTTTGGCCACCGGAAAATGTTCGGGATTTTTCGGTATTGTACCGAGAAGGTTCTAGAAGGTTCCGGAGTGGGGCCCACCTGCATGGGGGGACCCACATGAACGTGGGTAGTGGGGGCAAGGCCCCACACCCCTAGTCAAGGCGCACCAAGATTCCCCCTTAGAAGGAATAAGATCATATCCCGAAGGGATAAGATCAAGATCCCTAAAAAAGGGGGATAACAATCGGTGGGGAAGGGAAAGGATGGGATTTCTTTCCTTCCACCTTTGCCAACGCCCCAATGGACTTGGAGGGCAAGAAACCAGCCCCCTCCACCCCTATATATAGTGGGGAGGTGCATGGGAGAAACAGCTCAGCCCCTGGCGCCTCCCTCCCCCTCCCGTGACACCTCTTCCTCCTCCAGTAGCGCTTGGCGAAGCCCTGCTGAAATCCCGCTGCTTCCACCACCACACCGTCGTGCTGCTGGATCTCCATCAACCTCTCCTCCCCCCTTGCTGGATCAAGAAGGAGGAGACGTCTCTGCTCCGTACGTGTGTTGAACGCGGAGGTGCCGTCCGTTCGGCGCTCGGTCATCGGTGATTTGGATCACGACGAGTACGACTCCATCAACCCCGTTCTCTTGAACGCTTCCGCTCGCGATCTACAAGGGTATGTAGATACACTCCCCTCTCACTCGTTGCTAGATGACTCCATAGATTGATCTTGGTGATGCGTAGAAAATTTTAAAATTCTGCTACGTTCCCCAACAGTGGCATCATGAGCTAGGTCTATGCGTAGTATCTTGCACGAGTAGAACACAAAGTAGTTGTGGACGTCGATTTGTCAATCTTCTTGCCGTTACTAGTCTTATCTTGATTCGGCGGCACTGTGGGATGAAGCGGCCCGGACCGACCTTACACGTACGCTTACGTGAGACAGGTTCCACCGACTGACATGCACTAGTTGCATAAGGTGGCTAGCGGGTGTCTGTCTCTCCCACTTTAGTCGGATCGGATTCGATGAACAGGGTCCTTATGAAGGGTAAATAGAAATTGGCATATCACGTTGTGGTTTTGGCGTAGGTAAGAAACGTTCTTGCTAGAAACCTATAGCAGCCACGTAAAAACTTGCAACAATAATTAGAGGACGTCTAACTTGTTTTTGCAGCAAGTGCTTTGTGATGTGATATGGCCAAAGGATGTGATGAATGATATATGTGATGTATGAGATGATCATGTTCTTGTAATAGGAATCACGACTTGCATGTCGATGAGTATGACAACCGGCAGGAGCCATAGGAGTTGTCTTAATTTATTATATGACCTGCGTGTCATTGAAATTCGCCATGTAATTACTTTACTTTATTGCTAACCGTTAGCCGTAGTAGTAGAAGTAATAGTTGGCGAGACAACTTCATGAAGACACGATGATGGAGATCATGGTGTCATGCCGGTGACGATGATGATCATGGAGCCCCGAAGATGGAGATCAAAAGGAGCAAAGTGATAATGGCCATATCATGTCACTATTTTGATTGCATGAGATGTTTATCATGTTTTTGCATCTTATTTGCTTAGAACGACGGTAGCATATATAAGATGATCCCTTACTAAAATTTCAAGAAAGTGTTCCCCCTAACTGTGCACCGTTGCGAAGGTTCGTTGTTTCGAAGCACTACGTGTTGATCGGGTGTGATAGATTCTAACGTTCGAATACAACGGGTGTAAGCCAGATTTACACAGCAATACACTTAGGTTGACTTGACGAGCCTAGCATGTACAGACATGGCCTCGGAACACAAGAGGACGAAAGGTCGAGCATGAGTCGTATAGAAGATACGATCAACATGGGGATGTTCACCGTTGATGACTAGTCCGTCTCACGTGATGATCGGACACGGCCTAGTCGATTCGGATCATGTAATCACTTAGATGACGAGAGGGATGTCTATCTGAGTGGGAGTTCATTACATAATTTGATTAGATGAACTTAATTGTCATGAACTTAGTCTAAATGTTACATATCTATCTTGTAGATCAAATGGCCAACGCTAATGTTACCCTCAACTTCAACGCGTTCCTAGAGAAAAACAAGCTGAAAGACGATGGTAGCAACTATGCGGACTGGGTCCGTAACCTGAGGATTATCCTCATAGCTGCCAAGAAATCATATGTCCTTGAAGCACCGTTAGGTGACCCACCTGCTCTCCCAGCACTGCCAGACGATTTGAACGTTTGGCAGACACGCACCGATGATTACTCCTTCGTTCAGTGCAGCATGCTCTTCAGCTTAGAACCGGGGCTCCAAAAGCGTTTTGAGCATCACGGAGCATATGAGATGTTCGAAGAGCTGAAAATGGTTTTCCAAGCTCATGCCCGGATCGAGAGATATGAAGTCTCCGATAAGTTCTACAGCTGTAAGATGGAGGAAAATAGTTCTGTCAGCGAGCACATACTCAAAATGTCTGGGTTGCACAGCCGCTTGTCTCAGCTGGGAGTTAATCTCCCGGATGACGCGGTCGTTGACAGAATCCTTCAGTCGCTTCCACCTAGCTACAAGAGCTTCGTGATGAACTTCAACATGCAGGGGATGGAAAAGACCATTCCTGAGGTATATGCGATGCTGAAGTCAGCGGAGGCAGAGATCAGAAAGGAACATCAAGTGTTGATGGTGAATAAAACCACTAAGTTCAAGAAGGGCAAGGGTAAGAAGAACTTCAAGAAGGACGGCAAGGGAGTTGCCGCGCCCGGTAAGCCAGCTGCCGGGAAGAAGTCGAAGAATGGACCCAAGCCTGAGACTGAGTGCTTTTATTGCAAGGGAAACAGTCACTGGAAGCGAAACTGCCCCAAGTACTTGGCGGACAAGAAGGCCGGCAATACCAAAGGTATATATGATATACATGTAATTGATGTGTACCTTACCAGCACTCGTAGTAGTTCCTGGGTATTTGATACCGGTGCGGTTGCTCATATTTGTAACTCAAAGCAGGAACTGCGGAATCAGCGTAGACTGGCAAAGGACGAGGTGACGATGCGCGTCGGGAATGGTTCCAAGGTCGATGTGATCGCCGTCGGCACGCTACCTCTGCATCTACCTCCGGGATTAGTTTTAAACCTCAATAATTGTTATTTAGTACCAGCTTTGAGCATGAACATTGTATCTGGATCTCGCTTAATGCGAGATGGCTACTCATTTAAATCTGAGAATAATGGTTGTTCTATTTATATGAGAGATATGTTTTATGGTCATGCCCCGCTGGTGAATGGTTTATTTTTATTGAATCTCGAACGTGATGTTACACATGTTTATAATGTGAATGCCAAGAAATGCAAGGTTGATAACGATAGTCCCACATACTTGTGGCACTGCCGCCTTGGTCATATCGGTGTTAAACGCATGAAGAAACTCCATGCAGATGGACTTTTGGAGTCTCTTGATTATGAATCATTTGACAGATGCGAACCATGCCTCTTGGGCAAGATGACCAAGACTCCGTTCTCCGGAACAATGGAGCGAGCAACCAACTTATTGGAGATCATACATACTGATGTGTGTGGTCCAATGAGTGTTGAGGCTCACGGTGGTTACCGTTATGTTCTCACCCTCACCGATGATTTGAGTAGATATGGGTATGTCTACTTGATGAAGCACAAGTCTGAGACCTTTGAAAAGTTCAAGGAATTTCAGAGTGAGGTTGAGAATCAACGTGACAAGAAAATAAAGTTCTTACGATCAGATCGTGGAGGAGAATATTTGAGTCATGAATTTGGCACGCACTTAAGGAAATGTGGAATTGTTTCACAACTCACGCCGCCTGGAACACCTCAGCGTAATGGTGTGTCCGAACGTCGTAATCGCACTCTATTGGATATGGTGCGATCTATGATGTCTCTTACCGATTTACCGCTATCCTTTTGGGGTTATGCTTTAGAGACTGCCGCATTCACTTTAAATAGGGCACCGTCAAAATCCGTTGAGACGACACCGTATGAATTATGGTTTGGGAAGAAACCTAAGCTGTCGTTTCTGAAAGTTTGGGGATGCGATGCTTATGTGAAGAAACTTCAACCAGAGAAGCTCGAACCAAAGTCGGAAAAATGCGTATTCATAGGATACCCTAAGGAAACTATTGGGTATACCTTCTACCTAAGATCCGAGGGCAAGATCTTTGTTGCCAGGAATGGATCCTTTCTAGAGAAAGAGTTTCTCTCGAAAGAAGTAAGTGGGAGGAAAGTGGAGCTTGATGAGATGACCCTCGAACCGGAGAGTAGCGCAGCACAGGAAAATGTTTCTGTGGAGCCTACACCGGCTAGAGAGGAAGTTATTGATAATGATCATGATCAAGCTACCACTGAACTTCGAAGGTCCACGAGGACACGTTCCGCACCAGAGTGGTATGGCAATCCTGTCCTGGAAATCATGTTGTTAGACAACAGTGAACCTTCGAACTATGAAGAAGCGATGGCGGGCCCGGATTCCGACAAATGGCTTGAAGCCATGAAATCCGAGATAGGATCCATGTATGAAAACGAAGTATGGACTTTGACTGACTTGCCCGATGATCGGCAAGCCGTAGAAAATAAATGGATCTTTAAGAAGAAGACTGACGCGGATGGTAATGTGACCATCTATAAGGCTCGGCTTGTCGCTAAGGGTTATCGACAAGTTCAAGGGGTTGACTACGATGAGACTTTCTCACCCGTAGCGAAGCTGAAATCCGTCAGAATCATGTTAGCAATTGCCGCATACTATGATTATGAGATATGGCAAATGGACGTCAAAACGGCATTCCTTAATGGTTTTCTTAAGGAAGAGTTGTATATGATACAACCGGAAGGTTTTGTCGACCCTGAGAATGCTGACAAGGTATGCAAGCTCCAGCGCTCAATCTATGGGCTGGTGCAAGCATCTCGGAGTTGGAACATTCGCTTTGACGAGATGATCAAAGCGTTTGGGTTCACACAGACTTATGGAGAAGCCTGTGTTTACAAGAAAGTGAGTGGGAGCTCTGTAGCATTTCTCATATTATATGTGGATGACATACTGCTGATGGGAAATGATATAGAATTCTTGGAAAGTATAAAGGCCTACTTGAATAAGTGTTTTTCAATGAAGGACCTTGTAGAAGCTGCTTATATATTAGGCATCAAGATCTATAGAGATAGATCGAGACGCCTCATAGGTCTTTCGCAAAGCACATACCTTGATAAGATATTGAAGAAGTTCAATATGGATCAGTCCAAGAAGGGGTTCTTGCCTGTATTGCAAGGTGTGAAATTGAGCTCGGCTCAATGCCCGACCACGGCAAAAGATATAGAAGAGATGAGTGTCATCCCCTATGCCTCAGCCATAGGGTCTATTATGTATGCCATGCTGTGTACCAGACCTGATGTAAACCTTGTTGTAAGTTTGGTAGGTAGGTACCAAAGTAATCCCGGCAAGGAACACTGGACAGCGGTCAAGAACATCCTGAAGTACCTGAAAAGGACTAAGGATATGTTTCTCGTATATGGAGGTGACGAAGAGCTCGTCGTAAAGGGTTACGTCGACGCTAGCTTCGACACAGATCCGGATGACTCCAAGTCACAAACCGGATACGTGTATATTTTGAATGGTGGAGCGGTAAGCTGGTGCAGTTGCAAGCAAAGCGTCGTGGCGGGTTCTACATGCGAAGCGGAGTACATAGCAGCCTCGGAGGCAGCACACGAAGCAGTATGGATGAAGGAGTTCATCACCGACCTAGGAGTCATTCCAAATGCGTCGGGTCCAATGGCTCTCTTCTGTGACAACACTGGGGCTATTGCCCTTGCCAAGGAGCCCAGGTTTCACAAAAGGACCAGGCATATCAAGCGTCGCTTCAACTCCATACGTGAACATGTTCAAGATGGAGACATAGATATTTGTAAAGTGCACACGGATTTGAATGTAGCAGATCCGTTGACTAAACCTCTTTCACGAGCAAAACATGATCAACACCAGTACTCTATGGGTGTTCGATTCATCACAATGTAACTAGATTATTGACTCTAGTGCAAGTGGGAGACTGTTGGAAATATGCCCTAGAGG
The DNA here is from genome assembly GCA_011799875.1 of Thinopyrum elongatum. Taxonomy (NCBI): domain Eukaryota; kingdom Viridiplantae; phylum Streptophyta; class Magnoliopsida; order Poales; family Poaceae; genus Thinopyrum; species Thinopyrum elongatum. The sequence goes on from CM022299.1 coordinate 17,309,210, forward strand.
CAATAATAAAATGGTTATTATTATATTTCCTTGTTCATGATAATTGTCTGTTATTCATGCTATAATTGTGTTATCCGGAAATCGTAATACATGTGTGAATACATAGACCACAACATGTACCTAGTAAGCCTCTAGTTGACTAGCTCGTTGATCAATAGATGGTTACGGTTTCCTGACCATGGACATTGGATGTCATTGATAACGGGATCACATCATTAGGAGAATGATGTGATGGACAAGACCCAATCCTAAGCCTAGCACTAGATCGTGTAGTTCGTTTGCTAAAGCTTTTCCAATGTCAAGTAACTTTTCCTTAGACCATGAGATTGTGCAACTCCCGGATACCGTAGGAGTGCTTTGGGTGCACCAAACGTCACAACGTAACTGGGTGGCTATAAAGGTGCACTACGGGTATCTCCGAAAGTATCTGTTGGGTTGGCACGAATCGAGACTGGGATTTGTCACTCCATGTAACGGAGAGGTACCTCTGGGCCCACTCGGTAGGACATCATCATAATGAGCTCAATGTGAGCAAGGAGTTGTTCACGGGATGATGTGTTACGGAAACGAGTAAAGAGACTTGCCGGTAACGAGATTGAACAAGGTATCGAGATACCGACGATCGAATCTCGGGCAAGTATCGTACCGATAGACAAAGGGAATTGCGTACGGGATTGATTGAATCCTCGACATCGTGGTTCATCCGATGAGATCATCGAGGAGCATGTGGGAGCCAACATGGGTATCCACATCCCGCTGTTGGTTATTGACCGGAGAGTCGTCTCGGTCATGTCTGCGTGTCTCCCGAACCCGTAGGGTCTACACACTTAAGGTTCGGTGACGCTAGGGTTATAGAGATATTAGTATGCGGTAACCCGAAGGTTGTTCGGAGTCTCGGATGAGATCCTGGACGTCACGAGGAGTTCCGGAATGGTCCGGAGGTAAAGATTTATATATGGGAAGTCCTATTTTGGCCACCGGAAAATGTTCGGGATTTTTCGGTATTGTACCGAGAAGGTTCTAGAAGGTTCCGGAGTGGGGCCCACCTGCATGGGGGGACCCACATGAACGTGGGTAGTGGGGGCAAGGCCCCACACCCCTAGTCAAGGCGCACCAAGATTCCCCCTTAGAAGGAATAAGATCATATCCCGAAGGGATAAGATCAAGATCACTAAAAAAGGGGGATAACAATCGGTGGGGAAGGGAAAGGATGGGATTTCTTTCCTTCCACCTTTGCCAACGCCCCAATGGACTTGGAGGGCAAGAAACCAGCCCCCTCCACCCCTATATATAGTGGGGAGGTGCATGGGAGAAACAGCTCAGCCCCTGGCGCCTCCCTCTCCCTCCCGTGACACCTCTTCCTCCTCCAGTAGCGCTTGGCGAAGCCCTGCTGAAATCCCGCTGCTTCCACCACCACACCGTCGTGCTGCTGGATCTCCATCAACCTCTCCTCCCCCCTTGCTGGATCAAGAAGGAGGAGACGTCTCTGCTCCGTACGTGTGTTGAACGCGGAGGTGCCGTCCGTTCGGCGCTCGGTCATCGGTGATTTGGATCACGACGAGTACGACTCCATCAACCCCGTTCTCTTGAACGCTTCCGCTCGCGATCTACAAGGGTATGTAGATACACTCCCCTCTCACTCGTTGCTAGATGACTCCATACATTGATCTTGGTGATGCGTAGAAAATTTTAAAATTCTGCTACGTTCCCCAACAGATAGCTCATGAGTGATGCCAAGTGTATCAAGATAAGTGTCGAGACCAGTGTTCTTCAATTCCGTGTCATAGTTGGTCATGGCACGATTTGCTTGATCTGGATGCCATAGTTGGTCAAGGCACGATTTGCGAATTGTCTGAAGACATCCTGCACTTCAGTCTTGTAGAGAATTATATGCAACCAAGTATATCTAGAGTAATCATCAACAATCACGAATCCATCAAGATGTGCAGTGGTAGTAAGGGTAGAGTAGTGAGTATGGCCAAATAAGTCCATGTGTAACAGCTCGAAGGGACGTGAAGTCGTCTTGATTGTCTTCGAGTGATGTTTTGCCCTAGTCATCTTCCCGGCTTCGCAAGCACCACATAGATGATCATTCTTGAACTTGACGCCCTCAATGCCAATGATATGCTTCTTCTTCATGAGAGTGTGCAAGTTCCTCATGCCCGCATGTCCTAGCCTTTGATGCCAAAGCCAACATTCTGAAGCTTTTGCTAGAAGACATACGGCAAGTTGTGGTCTTCCGGAGAAATCTACCATATATAGATCATCTCTTCGATAACCTTCGAAGACTAGAGATTTGTCAGAAGCCATAAGCACAAGGCAATGATATTTTCCAAATATCACAATCATGTCAAGATCACAATGCATTGAGACAGACATTAAGTTGTACCCAAGGGATTCAACAAGCATCACTTTATCCATGTGTTGATCCTTTGAGACAGCAACTCTACGTAGGGCCAATACCTTGCTTTTACCAGTGTCAGCGAATGTGATATGGCTTTTAGTAGACGGTCGTAATGTTGAATCCATGAGAAGACTTCGATCACCAGTCATGTGGTTAGTGCATCCACTGTCCATAATCCATTCAGTAGCTTTCGGAGTTGTACCCTACAGTGAAGTTAGTAGGATAGGCTTCACCAAGAGTATTGTGAAGCATAAACATTTGACGAACAAGCATACTATCAAAATTAAGAATCTTGGATGGTAAGATGGGATGATCATCAAGAAATCAAGGGACAAAATAAATGGTTAGACCATTTTGGCATTTTATCTTGCGTCCCACAGGATCTTTTTGGTCCCCAACATTGTCTTCAGAAGTCAATGATTTTCGGTTGGAGACCTTTCCCTGCAAGAGAAGTTAATTCTTCTTAACCGCCCACATCTTAAGGGGTGGCTTAGACGCAATGAGTCTAAGTGCAGCATCAGAGAATTTTGGCTTTGGAGCCCTAGCAAATAGTTTTGCAGGAGGTGAATAATACTCATAAGAATATGCAGAAAAGTTCTTTGTTTTGTGAACATAGCGGTTTGAAGAGACACGCTCATATTCATGAGTCTGATGATAGTTTCCCTGCAAAACATTGGCGTTACGGTGACCTTGAGAGGTCCTCTATCATGAAGCCTTTGGGACATATGAAGCCTTTGGTCGGGGGTTTGTCATCTTCCCAAGTGGTGTCATGATGAAATTCACGGGAAGCTTCTCAAGACAACTTTTAGGAACCCAGATCTTCTTCATAGGGGACCAATTCCTGAAGTTCGTACCAATAAACATGGCAAACACTTCACCATTCTGATTCTTGAATAGTTTATAGTTCGAGTTAAATGACTCATCGATGATAATAGGGTTAGCACAAGTGAAGCCAGATAAAGTGGATGCATCCACTGAAGGACCCTTTGCAGTGACCCATGTGGTTTTGGGTACTGCTCAGGTGCCCAGTAAGAACCATGAGCATTCATTTTCCGCTCGAAACCAACACCCTCTTTCATAGGGTTTCGGTTCAGAATCTGTCGGGGTATTCTCGCGACAGATGCCAGGGGGTGGCTTATCATGGATGGGGACAGGAGGACGTCGTCGGGCCCTGGTAGCGGGAGTGAGCACGAGCTCGATCGCACACAAGACGTACCCAGGTTCAGTGCTCTCCGGAGAGATAATACCCCTACTCCTGCTCTGCGGGGTCTCCGCATGATGACTATGATCAGGGAGTGGCTACAATCGTGCTCCTTGCGTTGTATGCCTAGAGGAAGAAGAAGAGCAAGGCTGGCTTTCTTGCTTCTCCTAGCTGTGTGTGTGAATGGTGTGGGTGTTGAACCCTTTGGATGGGTGAAGCTGGGGGGTTTATATAGGCCTAGCCCCCAGGGGTACAATGGTAATAGGGCCGGGTATAGGACCCGGACGTCAGTGTCTATGGTCGCCGGGTTCTCCGCCAGATGCTGGGCCCCCCCGTCTGGTGGGACCTGCCGGCTGCCGAGGATTCGGCCGACATGTAGGGCCTGCCGCCTGCAGGCCACGCTGACTGCCTTGTGCTGTAGCTTCGCCCTTGATGACGGGGGCCTTGTCGGGAGACGCATGGCTACAGTCCCGCCGCCTGGTGTGCGCTTGCTGTAGCCATGCTCCGTCTCGTCGGAGTAATGGCGCGTTGACTCCGAGAGGAGGGAAGGGCCGGCTGCTGGGAGTTGGTCCGCCACCAAAGCCTCCTTCTTGGGGAGCGTCGTCTTCTGGTTGCTCACGGATAGGTAGGGCCCGCCGTCTGCGGGCCGTACCAACCGCCCATCATGGGAGCATGGCCCTTGCTAACGAGTGCTGCTTCATGAGACGCATGGCTACAGCGCCGCGCTTGGTAGAGGGGTGTCCACTGGGTCCGCCCGCGCTGTAGCCACGCTCCTCCGGGATTTGGGGGAACAGGTGGCCCTATAGCCATGCCCCATCTTATCATAATGAATGGGCACAGACTCCGAGGGGAGGAGTGGCGTCTGCTAGGAACCGGCCTTCCTGAAGCCGCCTTCTGAGAGTGTGCCGCCATCTGGGAGCCGGCCTCTTGGGCCAGCCACCCCAAGGAGCCGGCCATGCATCCGGGAAGTGCGAGGGGCTTTGCTATCCCTGATGTCTTGAAATGCTATGGGGTGCTGATGAGGCTACCCGTGGTCAATCCCTTCAATAGTAGTCCCCGAAGCTGGTGAGGCGCCACGGCTCAAGCCGGAGTGCCTCAGCAGTTTTCCACTCCGAGAGGTCTTGCGTCATCGCTTCGGCCGGCTGGGAGAAGCCGTCTGATAGGAGCCGGCCGAGGCTGGGCTGGCCGCCTGATAAACTCGAATCATCGTCGCGTGCGCCGGGCGGCGCGCCTGCCACCCGCTGCCTGCTTGCCACGCGGTGCCAGCAGGCCAGGGTGGCCTGCCAGCCCAGGCGCGTGATGAGACGTCGCCACAGGCCCGGGCCCACCACTACAGGGACTCAGCACGCGCGCGGATCCGCTGCGGCTGAGGTGGGTGGTTGACCTTCCGGAGCCAATTGAAGACGCGCCATGATGGCGCGAGATTTACGGCGACGTGCGGGGCGTGGGCCCAGTTAATCCCCATGCCCCCCATGATTTGCCTCTTCGGCCCCGCTGCCACTGCCGTATAAGTAGGGGAGGGGCGGAGGAGCGGCTAGATGCACGCGCCCCCTCCCCCGCTCTCTTCTTCTTCCTCGCTGCTGCTGATGCGCTGCGCCGCCCACCACCGAAGTGCCGCCGTAGCTCGCCGTCACTGGACTTCGCCGGGCCATCGCAGCCTCGCTGTCTCTCGATCTCACCACGCCGCCACCAAGCAACCACGAAACATGGCGCGAGGCGAATGGGACGGCTCTAATGTCCACGATGGGCACGTCGAGTTCCTCCGTGCGACGCGGCGGATGCCCACCGAGGCGTGCTTGGGGGCGCGCCTTCCGGACGCGCGGGAGATCTCGCCAATCATCGCAGGCTGGCGAGTACGTCGTCTTCCGCAGCCACTTCCTCAACGGCTTCGGTCTGCCGGCGAGCGGCTTCCTTCGTGAGTTCCTTGACTTCCACTGCCTTCAACCTCACCACCTTACACCCAACACGGTGGTACTCCTCTCCGCCTTCGTCACTCTCTGCGAAGGCTACTTTGGCATCCTGCCCACACTCGACTTGTGGGACAGGTTCTTCTACCTCAAGCTCGGCACCGCGGCCAAGGGCGAGCCGGCCCAGTGCGGCGCTTGGATCGTCGTGCGGCGCACCAGCGCTGGGACCCGATTTCGCACCGTCATCTTGCACAAGTCGGCGAAGTTGTGGCAGAAGTCATACTTCTACGTCTGCAACGTTCAACCGACCCGCGATTACATCAACCTGCCGGCTTTTGTGCCCGGCCCGCCTGCTGAACCGCGGAACAATTGGGGGCAGCTGCCCAAACCATTGCCGGCTATCATCACCAATGCCCTCATCCGGCTTCAGGAGATGACGGAATCAGAGGGGCTCTAGCCGGCGGACCTGCTGGCCGCCTTTGTCTACTACCGGGTGTTGCCCCTCCAACTCCGGCCGCATCCAATCTGCGACATGAGCGGCCGCCGGGACCCCTGCCGGATGTCGACGAAGGAGCTGCCGACTGTTGAGGTGGTCCGGCATGTCAATTACTTCTCCAACAACTAGCTCAGCGAGGAGGACTGGAGATTCGGCAAGCTACCGTACAGCCGTGCCAACCCGCCACCTGCGGTGAGTGTCTGGTCCCCTTACTTTGCTCACGCCATACTCTTCATCCGCCCTCACCATCCGAACATGGAGCAGCGCTTCGCTGGCCAGGTGGAAGCCGCCGCGCCGGCTCTCGGCCACCAATGGATGGCGGACCGGGAGGTGAGCGACGTGGGCGACCCCGAGCTCGGGGCGGCTGTGTTGGAGGAAGACGACGCCGCCGGGGGAGGCAGGGCCGCAGAAGGCGGCGGAGGGGGTGATGTCCGGGACTGGCCGGATGATGATGAAGACGGCGATGGACAACGCCGTCCCGAAGCCGCTGACAGGGTGGTAGCCAGAGTTTCGACGCCGCGGCCGACAGGCGGGGCGCCGACTGGTGCACCCAGCGCGGCTAAGCACCGCGCCAAGGGGGGTTGTTCGGCAGCCGGCCGACCAAAAAGACCAAGTCGACGGCTGCCGCGACCAAGCGGCAAGAGGCGAAGGCGGCCGCCGCCTGGAGGACCCCGAAGGAACGCCCGATGGTGTCCGCGTAAGTGCCCTTACTGCTCTTGTCTTGATTGTTTCGTCTTGGCTTTTCCTCTCTTGCCAGTTTCTTATCTGTCGCTTGCTCTGGCGCGCAGGGCTCCCCTTTCCGTGTCACAGGCCTCGTCTGCCTCGGAGATTGGAGCGGCAGGCGGCCCTAAGGATGCCCGCCGCATGGACCCGGCCGCCGCCCTCCGGGAGGCGACGGAGAGGAATGCACGGGAGGCGCAGGAAGAGCGGGATGCCGCGGCACGCCAGAAGGTCGACGCAGTGAGCGCGGCGCAGGAGGAGGCCGGGGCCGCGACCAGGGCGCAGGCAGATGCGGCGGCCAAGGCGCAGGCTGACGCAGCGGCTAGGGCGCAGGTGGAGGAGCCGGCCTGCAACGTGGCTCCGGAGGACACCGACCCGCAGTAGTCGGAACCGCCGGTGGTGGAGGACCGGACACCGACTGGAGGAGCCGGAGCTGACTAGATGGCGCCGGGGCAGGGGCGACCGACCCCATCGTCCCGGAGGATGCTCAGGCGCGCGCCGGGTGCCGATGGACGGGGAGGCGGCCATCCTGAAGGGCCAGAGGTGCCATCAGCGAGCACCGAGCTGGCGGCAAGCCGGGTCGTGGCGACCCGCACCTCCCCGCGCCTACGCCCATCGTGGGCTACTTCTGCGCCGAGGCCGATGGAGGTTGGGGCCACGAGTTCACCTGCGGTCGACACCGAGGCCTCGAGCTCTGCTCCGCCTAGTTGGGCACCAGGACCCGGCCCAGCCGTCCTCAACGTCGCGGTGAAGGACGTCCGGGACCACTTCAATGCCCACGGCGCCACCCTTTTGAAAGGCCAGGAAAGAGATGCTGGCAATGCAGGCGTCTGTCCGGGTACGCTCTTGATCTTGTTTTTCGCTCTTGCAATCTTCAGTGGGGGCGCGCCAGCGCACCCACTGGGTGTAGCCCCCGAGTTCCAAGCCGGCTACTGAGCAGGCGGGTTGTAACTTTAAGGCGTGCTTCCAACTGCTAAAGTGTTGTTCTTGTCGCAGGACTACCACAATTTGCGTGCGGCCGCCTACAACTCCCAAAATCAGGTGCTGGCCAAGCGGACTGCTGAGCTGACCAGTAGCCACGGTACGTAGGCCGTCTTTCAGTGGGGGCGCGCATGCGCACCCGCTGGGTGTAGCCCCCGAGATTCGGGCCGGCTGCTGAGCAGTCAGGCCGGATCTTCCGGTGACTCCTTGTTTTTGTCGATGTTGATGATGCTTTGTTGGCTTTGCAGAGGCTGCCGCCACCCTGCGGAGCCGCGTGGACGAGCTTGAGGCCCAGCTCCAGGCCAAGGAGCAGGAGCTCGGCCAGGCAGCAACGAAGCGCGACCGGCTTGAGAAGGAGCTGGCGGACCAGGTGGCCCAGCATAAGGCGGAGATCTGGCAGCTGAAGGGCGGGGAGGCGCTCCTCAAGGACGAGTTCGAGACCGAGCGCTCGAATTGGATCGAGAGGGAGAAGCTACTGTCGGACGGCTACGAGGTGATCGAAGATATGGTCGAATGTATATCCTTTCTTCCTTTGTTGCTTGGTGAACAGCTGCTACAGGAAGCCGACTTTTAACTCTTGGTCTTCTTTTGCGCAGAGTACTTCCCTGGTCACTCTGTTGCTGTTTGCCAGGCAATCGAATTGCGGCGCGAACAGCGGAGGAGGGTGGGCATGGACATTCCGCGGGATTTGCCCCAGACTCTAGGCGAGCAGCTCACGTCCTACAAGATGCGCCTTGAGCCAGCGCACCGCCTGCTCTGCCGACTTCAGCGCGCCGGGTCGCAGGTCCTGGCGGGGCTTTGGCCGGAGGGGCGGATTCCTCAGACTCCTAGCCAGACTGCCGATTGGCTGGAGGTGGCGGCCGAGCGGCTTGAGGCCCGGAAGGGCGCCGCAGCTCGGGCGGGTGCCAGGGCGATGTTGGAGTTCATCAAAGCCTGGTACCCGGGCGTGAGGTTGGCTCAGCTGGCCACCTTCCGCCAGGAGGCAGGACCGGAGCTGGAGGCGGCGCATGATGAGATCGTCAAGCGCGCGGCTGCCCTTGCCGACTATGCTTATCTCAGCGTCTTCGTCCCCGAGCGGGAGGAAGACGGCACTGAGGTGGCGCCCTCCTGGTTCGGGCTGGACCCGAACGAGGGGGAGGATTCGGCGGAGGAGATTGCCTCCGGCGATAAGGGCGAGGAGAGCAAGGACGAGGAAGGCGAGGATGTCGCACCGGACCATGGAGCGACCAGCCGGATTCAGCCCGACCGGGACTCAGCCAGCGGGCCGCGGGAGACCATGTCGGCCGCCGCCGATGCCAACCAGGCCGAGATCCAACAGCCAGACGCTCCACCAGCCTGCGCCTCAGCCACCGCCGACCTGTCAATGCCGCCCGCAGCGCCCGTGGCTTAGGCAGCCCTTTATCTTTAAAATTTGTCTGTCTTGTACTTGAACAAACAAGTTAATCGCGCGCAGTTCCACCCACTGGAGGTGTATTTCAAACTCTGTTGAATGCTGGCCTTGGGCCTTTTGTGATGTAAATAATTTATCTCCCACATGCCTGTGTCTTTTGCCGGGTTCTAGCTCGGTTTTGCCTTTGCTCAATTTTGCTTTTTCTTTTGCCACCTTCCTTTGGCTGCCACCCTGCCAGCTGGACAGCCGCACTGCGGTCTGTGGCCGGGTCAAGGACTTGGCCGTTTAGAATAGGTGAGCAGCCGGACGGGTGAGGCTAGGAGCCGGCCTGGCCTGTGTTCGCATTCTTCCTTAGTCTTTTTTCATGTGGACAGTATTTCCGGCCTTTAGCTCTTGCCAACCGGACAGTCGCGCTACGAGCTGTGGCTGAGTCGAAGAGAGGGCTTTGGCGTCGGCACACTACTTTGGCCGACTTTGGGTGGTGCCAACTTAGGTCAAGGCGGCGAGCCCCCGGGCCGCCTGACCGGACCCGGACAAGGAGAAAGAATGAAAGAACTCATTCATAGGCGAAGCTTATCCAACAGATAAAAAGGTATCCCCCGAGTGCGCCTCGGGGGACCTGTTGTCTTTGCTTAATACAAAAGGTAGCATGGTACATACAGTGCATCAGCTGTAAAATGGGCGGAGAAGATTCGCGTTCCATGGCCGCTCCGTCTCTTGGCCGGAATTGTCCCTCTTGCGAGCCCTGGGCTTCTGTGCGTCAATGAGGTAATAGGAGTCGTTGCCTAGGGCTTTGCTGATGATGAAAGGGCCCTCCCAAGGAGCCGAGATCTTGTGCTGGCCGGCTGTTCGCTGGATCAGACGGAGCACAAGATCGCCCTCGCGGAAAGCACACGGGTTGACCTTCTTACTGTGGTAGCGGCGCAGGCTTTGCTGGTAGATGGCGGACCGGCTGAGTGCCAGCAGCCAGGCCTCTTCCAGCATATCGATGCCATCTTCTCGCGCCTCCTTGGCTTCCGCCTCCGTGTACATGATGACACAAGGCGAGTCGAACTCAATGTCAGTTGGAATGACAGCCTCGGCCCCGTACATGAGGAAGAAGGGTGTGAAGCCGGTTGCTTTGTTCGGCGTGGTTCAAAGACTCCAAAGGACAGCCGGCAACACCTCGATCCAGCAACCGCCCGAGCGCTCTAGGGGCTTGACCAGCCAGGGCTTGATGCCGGACAGGATGAGGCCGTTTGACTGCGGATGGGCAACGGACGCTAAGTCCAGTCGAATGCCCTGCGTCGCACAGAAACGAGCCAAGGCGCCTTTGGCGAAGTTTGTGCCATTGTCGGTGATGATGCTGTGCGGGATGCCGTACCGGACGGTGATGTCAGCGATGAATGTGACGGCAGTCGGGCCATTCAGCTTCTTGATTGGCTTCGCCTCAATCCACTTCGTGAACTTGTCCACAGTGACTAGAAGATGGATCAGGCCGCCGCATGCTATCTTGAATGGGCCCACCATGTCCAATCCCCATACAGCAAACGGCCAGGTGAGGGTAATGGTCTTGAATGCAGAAGCCGGCAGGTGCTGCTTGGAGCGGAAGCGCTGGCACCCCTTGCACTTGCGGACCAACTCCTTGGCGTCGTCTAAAGCAGTCGGCCAAAAGAAACCATGGCGGAAAGCTTTGGCGACGAGGGATCAGGAGGCGGCATGGTGGCCACATTCGCCTTGATGGATATCTCTCAGGATCTTTATGCCCTTCTCTGGCTCAACGCAGTTCTGGAAAATGCCAGTCACGCTACGCCTGACGAGCTCTCTGTTGACTATCGTGTATGCTGCTGCCCGGAGTTGTACCTACCGGGCCAAGATCACATCGCCTGGTAGCTCTTGGCTCACCAGGAAGTTGAGGATGGGCTGCGCCCAGGATGGAGCTTCTACCACTGTCATGACAGCAACCGGCACCAGGGCGGTCGGGTTGGGAGGCGGCGGGTCGGAGCCAGCCGCTGCTTGTTGCGTCGTTGAATTCCCCGGGCCGACTGCTGCAGTCCCCGGGCCGGGTTCTGAAGTCCCCAGGCTGGGTGCGGGTGCTGCAGCCTCCAGGACACCTGCGGAAGCCCCCGGGCCGACTGCTGAAGTCCCCGAGCCAGATCCGACTGCTCCGGGGTCAGCCGGCACTAAGATGGACTCTGATTCTGGCGAAGGCTTGATAGACGGCTTGCGCAGGCACTCGAGGGAGACGCTGGTTGGTATGGCTTGCCGGGTGGAGCTGATCCGTGCCAAGGCGTCAGCTTGCTCGTTGTCGGCCCGTGGCACATGAAGGAACTCGCATCCGTCGAAGTGGCTGTTGATTTGCTGGACGAGGAAGCGGTAGCTTGCCATGTTGGCGTCCTTGGCGTCCCAGTCGCCAGAAGACTGTTGGACCACCAAGTCCGAGTCGCCATAGCACAGAATCCAGCGGACGCCGATATCCTCGGCTAGCCGGAGCCCATGGACGAGTGCCTCGTACTCGGCCACGTTATTGGAGGCGGCAAAGTGGATCTGCAGCGTGTACTTGAGCTTGTCGCCTTTGGGAGAGGTGAGGATGATGCCGGCTCCCAGACCGGTGCGCATCTTCGAGCCGTCAAAGTGCATCCGCCAATGAGTAGAATTCGCCGCTAGCGGCAGGTACTGGGTCTCGGCCCAGTCGACTAGGAAGTCGGCCAGCGCTTGGGACTTGACGGCCGTGCGGGGCTGGTAAAGGATGGTGTGGGGAGCCAGCTCGATCGCCCACTTTGCCACCCGGCCTGATGCATCTCTGTTACCCATGATATCGGCATGGGGGGTAGTGCAGACGACTATGATGGTGTGCTGCTGGAAGTACTGCTTGAGCTTCTTGCCGGCAAAGTACACGCCGTAGCACATCTTCTGGTAGTGGGGGTAGTTCTGCTTGGAGGCAGACAGCACCTCGCTCAGGTAGTAGACCGGCCTCTGCACCGGCTGGGCCTTGCCATATTCTGGGCGCTCGACAATGATCACGGTGCCGATGACCCGGCTGGTAGCAGAGATGTAGAGGAACATGGGCTCTTTAGCAGCCGGAGCGGCCAGAACAGGCGGCGTGGACAGCATGCGCTTGAGCTAGAGGAAGGCCTCATCCGCCTGGTCGGTCCACTCGAAGCATGTGGTCTTCTTCATTAGCTGGTACAAGGGGAGGGCCTTCTCGCCCAGCCGGCTGATGAACCGGCTGAGGGACGCTAGGCACCCGGTGAACTTCTGGACGTCCCACAGACGGATCGGCTTCTTCATCCGCGCAATGGCCTTGATCTTCATGGGGTTGCACTCGATCCCGCGCTCGGAAACAAGGAAACCAAGGAGCTGGCCGGCTGGTACCCCGAAGACGCATTTCTCCGGGTTAAGCTTTATCTGGAAACGGCGCAAGTTGTCGAAGGTCTCCTTGAGGTCCTTCAAAAGGGTGCCGCGCTTCTCCATCTTCACCACAATATTGTCCACATAGACGTGGGCATTCCTGCCGAGTTGCTTGAGGAGGCACTTTTGCATGCAACGCTGAAAGGTGGCACTGGCATTCCTTAAGCCAAATGTCATGGTCCGGTAGCAGAAGGCTCCGAATGGCGTGATGAAGGCGGTCTTCAGCCGATTGGCCGGGTTCAGCTTGATCTGGTGGTAGCCGGAGTAGGCTTCCAAGAAGGATAGTAGCTTGCAGCCGGCCATGGAATCGATCACTTGATCTATCCGGGGCAGGGCAAAGGGGTCCTTGGGGCACGCTTTGTTGAGGCTAGTGTAGTCGATACACATGTGCCACTTGTTGTTCTTCTTCAAAACGAGGACTGGGTTGGCGAGCCAGTCTGGGTAGAACACTTTCATGATGAAGCCGGCTGCCAGAAGCCGGGCGATTTCTTCACCAACGATCCTTCTCTTCTCTTGTGATAGGCGGTGGAGGGGTTGCTTGACCGGTTTTGCATCTAATCTCACATGTAGCTTGTGCTCGGCGAAATCCGTCGGAACACCAGGCATGACCTTGGGGGACCATGCGAAGATATCCCGATTCTCACGGAGGAAGTCGACGAGGTCACTTTCCTATTTGTTGTCAAGGTTAGACCCCACGATAGCAAATCTCTCCGGGTGCGCTGGTTCCAAGGCAATCTTCTTGGTCCCCTTGGAAGGCTGGATGGAGCCCTGGGCCTCCGCATCCTTGGGGTCGGATGGTATGGCGGACTGATCTCTGGCCATGGCCACCGCTCGGTCAAGGAGTCGCTTCCCTTCGACGATGACGAGGAACTAGGCCAGCCGGCTGCTGGCAGCGGCGCACGTGAGCTACTTCTGGTAGTCGCCGGCAATGGTGATGATGCCCTTGGGACCTGACATCTTCATCTTCAGGTAGGCGTAGTGTGGCACCGCCATGAATTTGGCTAGCGCGGGCCTGCCCAAGAGCGCATGGTAGGGACTATCCAGATCAACCACCTCAAACCAGATTGGTTTGCGGCGGAAGTGAAGCTTTTCACCGAACAGGACGTCAATCTTGATCTTGCCGATTGGGGAGCAGGAAAGTCCGGGGACGATACCATGGAAGACGGTCCGGCTAGTCAGGAGCTGCTTCTCCTTGATGCCCAGCTTCTCCATGGTGTTGCGATAGAGGATGTTGATGCTGCTACCGCCGTCTATCAGGATCCGGGAGAAGCGGCAGGCCCGCCTCTCCATTGAGAAGGTGGAGTCTAGCACCATCGCATAAGCACCCGGCGAGGGCATCACGGCCGGGTGGTCTTCCCGGCTCTAGCTGATGGGCCTGTCGGACCAGTGCATAAATCGGGGGACCTCCGAGGCGACAGGGTTCACCTCGAGGTGTTGCTGCCGTCGATTGTGCTTGTCATTGGCTTGGCCGGTGAAGACGACGTAGGTGGCTTTGGCATCGGGGAACTCGTCCTAGAGCATGCCGACTGGACGGGGCGCCGGCTGCTGAGGAGGCGGAGCCACCTGGCCAGCTAGTGGGGGCGGCAGGCCCTCACCCTTGGCAATTCTGGCGAGCCAGTTGCACTTGCGATTGGTGTGGTTGGACGGCTTCGCACCGCTGTGGAACTTGCACGGAGCATCGTGGGCTTTCTCGAAGGAGATGGCGTGCAGCCAAGCACCCTTGCCGCCCTTCTGAAGCTTGGGGCGGGGTTGCCCTTCCGGCTGCTGATCTTCGACGGTGGCCACATGCCAGCTGTTGGAAGCCGGCTGTTGGGCTTTGCGCTTGTTGTCATTCAGCTATTGGAGCCGGTTGGTGTCACCAGCCGGAGCTTGAGGGCCGGCTGGATCACCTTCCCGGACGCGTCAACCCGAATCTCCGACTTCATGGAGGAGCCGGCCGTGGCGTACTTGTCCGCCATGACCAGGAGCTCGTCCAATGTAGCCGGCTCGTCGCACAGGAGCTTGTGCTTGAGCAGAGTGCCCTCTCTGCACCCGGCGGGGAAGTACTCGATGGCCTGTACCTCGTGCACCCCTTTGCAGGAGTTGCGGAGCTCGGCCCAGCGCGTCAGGTAGTCGCGGGTGGACTCAGTTGGCCCCTGAACGCACATGGAGAGCTGGCGAGGCTTGGAGGCCGCTTGTAGGTGCTGGTGAAGTTGTGGATGAAGACATCAGCGAAGTCCAGCCAGCTGTTGACGCTGTAGGGCTTGAGGCTGTTCAGCCATGTCCGGGCCGTGCCATGGAGCATGAGCGGAACGTACTTCCCGGCAACACACTTGTTGCCGTTTGCTATGCTGACTGCTGTCGAGTAGTCGGTCAGCCAGTCCTCCGGCTTCACAGAGCCAGTGTACTTGGGGGTGTCTCACGGGAGCGAGAACCCTTTGGGGAAGGGCTCGTGGCGGATGCGGGGGCCGAAGCAGGCCGGGCCGACTGTATCCTCCTCCTTGACCGCCAGGGACCGAGCTAGCCGCTCGATCCGGTGGCGTGCGTCATTCTCGCCGACTCCTTCATGGGGGCCCAGCCGGCCTCCGAGAGTCGGATGATCCAAAGGCGGAGGAGAGGCCAGCCTCTCCTTGCGAGGGGGAGGCGGACGCTCATCCCGCCGATGCTCCGCTCATGGACAATCGTCTTGGTTGCGCACAACCGTAAGGCGAGTGCGCCGGCTGCGGCTAGCAGCCGGCTCTGGGTCTTGATGACCGCAGTCACCACCTGCTAGGGACCGGGAGGTCACTCCGTGCTCACGGCGGGGAGGATGGTTCTCGGCTTGCTTGCCGGTAGCCATTGCGCGGTGGCACACGCCTTGCTGCGTGGTCGCAGCGTCGAGGAGCTCGTGGAGGCGTTCCATTTGGCTGCGTCGCTCGTCGCCCTCTAGGTTTTCCAATTCATCTACGGCCGCCTGGGCAGCGCGCAGGTTCTCCACTGGGGTGGCGTAGATCGAGCGTCCGACCCCCAGCATGCTGGCTATGGGCGCGCCGCGTTGCCGAACGGTGCCGGCTCGGCTCGGCTCGCTAGCAGCCGGCGTGCCGCTCGCGATGTGGTCAATCTCGCGCTGGCAGGCCTCAGCGCGGCGCCTCATGGCCGCCATCTTGTTGGCGCTCTCAAGGAGCGTGACACGGAATGCCTCCAGTGTCGCCCCATCGGCGTTAGCAGTGACGGGAGTGGCCAGGCCCTGCATGGCCGCTCGTAGTGGGTCCTGGGCAGCCCACCAGAATTTTCCGCTGTGACCAGTGACCAGCACCTCTGCGTCGACGCCGGCGCCGGCGTTGCTGGCGACAGGAGGGAGCAGGTCGTCAACGACCACCACATCGGCAGGGAACCCGTCGGTGGATGCCGCGTCAGAGATGGTAAGCTTCTCGAAGAGCTCGAAGAGGGGATCAACAGAGCGAAGCACCTCCGTGCCGGAGGCGGGCTCGTCGGAGAGGCTGACCTTGCCGAGGACGTCAACAAGGCAGCCCGCGGGGCATGCTGCCCCCGCGTCAGGCGACACGCTGGTGCAAGCGCAAGCGGTCGCGCCAGGCTGGGTGATCAGGCCATACGCGACGTGCTCGCCGGAGAGGAAGAGGGTTCCCGTCCAGAACATATCTCCGGCCGACGGTGCGCTAAGCCCCACGGTGGGCGCCAACTGTCGGGGTATTCTCGCGACAGATGCTAGGGGGTGGCTTATCATGGATGGGGACAGGAGTACGTCGTCGGGCCCTGGAAGCGGGAGTGAGCACGAGCTCGATTGCACACGAGACGTACCCATGTCCAGGGCTCTCCGGAGAGATAATACACCTAGTCCTGCACTGCGGGGTCTCCGCATGATGACTATGATCAGGGAGTGGCTACAATCGTGCTCCTTGAGCTGTATGCCTAGACGAAGAAGAAGAGCAAGGCTAGCTCTCTTGCTTCTCCTAGCTGTGTGTGTGAATGGCTTGGGTGCTAAACCCTTTGCATGGGTGAACCTGTGGGGTTTATATAGGCCTACCCCCCAGGGGTACAATGGTAATAGGGCTGGATGTAGGACCTGGATGTAATTGTCTATGGTCGCCGGGTTCTCCGCCGGCTGCTGGGGCCCGACGTCTGGTGGGACCAACCGGCTGCCGAGGATTCGGCCGACATGTAGGGCCGGCCGCCTGTGGGCCACGCTGACTTCCTTTTGCTGTAGCCTCGCCCTTGATGACGGGGGCCTTGTTGGGAGATGCATGGCTACAGTCCCACTGCCTGGTGTGCGCTCGCTGTAGCCATGCTCCGTCTCGTCGGAGTAATGGCGCGTTGACTTATGTTGACTCTGAGAGGAGGGAAGGGCCGGCTGCTGGGAGCCGGTCCGCCACCAAAGCCGCCTTCTTGGGGAGCGCCGTCTTCTGGTTGCTCATGGATAGGTAGGGTGCACCGTATACGGGCCGTACCGACCGTCTGTCATGGGAGCATGGCCCTTGCTGACAAGGGCTGCATCATGAGCTGCCTGGCTACAGCGCCGCCCCTAGCAGAGGGGTGTCCGCCGGGTCGGCCCGCGCTATAGCCATGCTCCTCCGGGATTTGGGGGAACATGTGGCCCTGTTGCCACGCCCCATCTTATCGTAATGAATGGGCGTAGACTCCGAGGGGAGGAGGGGCCGTCTGCTAGGTACCGGCCTTCCCGAAGCCGCCTTCTGAGAATGTGCCGCCATCTGGAAGCCGGCCTCTTGGGCCAGCCGGCCCAAGGAGCCGGCCATGCATCCGGGAAATGCGAGAGGCTTTGCTAGCCCTGATGTCTTGAAATGCTATGGGGTGCTGATGAGGCTACCCGTGGTCAATCCCTCCGACAGAATCTGTTTCTTGAGGACATCACATAGTGTCTGATGCACTTTGAGGCTTTTGTACATGCCTGTTTCAAGCAATGTCTTCAACCTGGCATTCTCATCTGTAATAGTTGTGGCATCCTTAGAAAAGGGGTTAGTTACCACATCAGCAGTTGAAGATATTGCAATTTCAGAGGCAGTAGAACATTCAACAATTGAGACAGCATTGTCACGCTCAAGGCATTTTAAACAAGGTGACACAAAATCTTCCTGAGCGGAACTGATCTGTTGAGCGAGTAGTGAATCATTTTCCTTTTGAAGATCTTCATGAGACGCTCTCAGTTTCCCTAGATCTTGCTTCCTTGGAAGATAATCATAGGAAAGCTTCTCACGAGTAGCTGTGAGGGTTTCATGACGACTTTCAAGTTCCTCGTACTTAACACGAAGATTTTTTATGTCTTCGATTAAGGACTGAGTTCGATTCATTTCCTCGTCCAACATGTCATCGCTTTTGTCTTGCAATTTTTGAATGTGTTCCATAGCAGTTTGTTGTTCAGTTGCAATTTTAGCAAGAGTTTTATAGCTGGGTCTGTATTCACACTCAGAGTCATCTTCACTAGAGGTCTGAAAGTAAGCATCGCGCGAGTTTACCTTAGCACCTCTTGCCATGAAGTAGTAGGTTGGAGCAGAGTCGTCTTCATCATCGGCTTCAGCGTCGGCGATGTGACCATTGTCTTCAGTGTTGAAGATGGACTTGGCGACGAATGCCGAAGCTAGAGCCAGGCTTTCTATGCCTGAATCAGATTCCTCCTCAGACTCCACCTCTGCCTCCGCCTCCTCAGAACGAGACTCCTCCTCTGAATCCATTTCCTTGCTAATGAACGCACGAGCCTTGCCAGACGTGCTCTTCTTGTAGGATGAAGACTTTGAAGAAGACTTTGAGGATTTCTTCTTCTTCTTATCGTCAGAGTCATGTGCCTTACTCTTCTTCTTTTTCTTGTTTTCCTTTTCCCATAGAGGACAATCAGAGATGTAGTGACCTGGCTTCTTGCATTTGTGGCATGTTCTCTTCTTGTAGTCACGAGTGGAAGCCTCATCATTCTTGGAGCTGGATTGTGAGAACTTTCCGAAGAGATTCTTCTTGGAGAACTTTTGGAACTTTCTCACGAGCATTGCTAGCTCTTTGCCAATGTCTTCAGGATCACCAGAACTGCTGTCAGATTCTTCATATGAGGATAGAACCTTTGCCTTTAAGGCACGAGATCGGTCGTAATTGGGACCATAGATATCTCTCTTCTCGGATAGCTGGAACTCATATGTGTTGAGCCTCTCAAGTATGTCAGATGGGTCGAGATCCTTGAAGTCAGGACGTTCTTGGATCATCAAGGCTAGAGTGTCGAATGAGCTGTCAAGTGATCTTAGTAGCTTCTTCACAGCTTCATGCTTGGTGATCTCAGTGGCGCCAAGAGCACGTAGCTCATTGGTGATATCAGTAAGACGGTCAAAGGTGAGCTGGATGTTCTCATTGTCTAGCCTTTTGAAGCGGTTGAAGAGATTGCGAAGCACATCAATCCTTGAGTCTCTCTGTGTTGAGATGCCTTCGTTGACCTTGGACAGCCAGTCCCAGACTAGCTTAGCAGACTCCCGTGCACTCACACGTCCATACTGCCCTTTGGTGAGATGACCACAGATGATGTTCTTGGCGGTTGAGTCCAGTTGCGCGAATCTCTTCACATCAGCTGTGGTGACACCTTCACCGACTATGGGAACTCTAGTCTTGGCGACATACTAGAGGTCATTGTCAATGGCTTCAAGATGCATGCGCATCTTATTCTTCCAGTAGGGGTAATCAGTGCCATCAAAGGCAGGGCACGCAGCGGAGACCTTGATTATCCATGCAGTCGACATAGCTAAAACTCCAGGTGGTTAAACCGAATCACACAAAACATGGGAGCACCTTGCTCTGATACCAATTGAAAGTGCTAGTTATCGACTAGAGGGGGGTGTATAGGCGATTTTTATGAAAGTCTTCGAAAGATGCAAGATCTTCGAACACAGACAACCAAACAACAGCTATACAATATGCAGCGGAAGATAAGCTATGCTATAAAGGCTATAGTCAAGTAAACAGTACATTGAAAGCATGAAGACTAATAGTAGCTAGGTAGAACAGATCAGAATGGGAGTACAGAATGAAGCCAAACACGTGAAAGTCTTCACACAATGAAGTTAAACACATCAGGCAAGCAAGCAATGACTTCACGAACACAAACTAAAATGTAAAGGAGGTAGGGGATAGAACCAGTTGCTTGATTAAGACAGGGATTTGGTAGACTAGTTCCAGTTGCTGTGACAACTGTACGTCTGGTTAGGGAGGCCGAGATTGAACTCAGAAGACCACGTCTTCACCATATTCCACTTGAGCTAAAGACACTTAGTTCTCACCCAATCACTCAGGTAAGTCTTCAAGGTAGACTTCCAAACCGTCACAGACTCCGTTCACCGGCGATCCGCAATGACTCTTGGATCCTCAGAACATGACACCTAACCGGCTGGAGGATACACAGTCCTCAAGTGTAATAAGTCTTCAGATCACACGAATAGAAAGACTTCAGGGATGCCAACACTCTTTAGGCTTTGGGTGTTTTGGGTTTTGTCCTCGCTAGGATTCTCTCTCAAAGGCTTCGGAGGTGGGTTGCTCTCAAACGATAAAAGCCGTGCACTATCTCTGAGCAGCCACCAAATTATGGTGGAGGGGGTGGGCTATTTATAGCCAGCAGGCAACCCAACATGACATCTCCGAATTGACCCTGGGTCACTAAAGAACCGACACATGTCCAATGGTCGGATTTCAAACACACGCGACAGCTTTACTTGGGCTACAAGCAAAGCTGACTCATCCAACTCTGGATAAGATCTACTCTCATTGTCTTTGCTCGAAGACATAGGATTTGGGTTGAGCCTCATGTCAGTTTTCTGACTTTGCTCACTTGGACCCCACTTAATAGTTCGGTTGTTCCTATGACTCAAGAAGGAAGAAAATGAAACTATGAAAGAAACTATGTCTTTGCATTCCATTGTCTTCAAGTGAATGTCTTCACACGTCATTATCTTCGACGTGAATGTCTTCACGAACCACCATTGTCTTCGATGTCTTCATACATTTTTAGGGGTCATCTCTGGTAGGTAAATCGAATCAATGAGGGACTTCTACCTGTGTTATCCTGTAATTCTCACAAACACATTAGTCCCTCAACCACATTTGTCGGCAATACTCCAAAACCAACTAGGGGTGGCACTAGATGCACTTACAAAGGTATAGAGCTTTGCGTATCTCTGGGCACGATCATCTGGAGCTCCTGAAGGTGACTTCTGGCTGGTGGCTGCGGTGTGCGTAGATGGCGTTGAGATGAGTGCATCGGCGAAGGCATCAGCTCATGTCTGCTGGGCTGGTGGAGTGGATACTGGAGGTGGCACAGTAGTAGTGGTAGCAGGTGCAGAGTGACAAGTCCTCGTGTCTGCAACTGGCACGGCTTAAGATCTGGGTGCCCTTGGCATAGTCTGAAACCTCTCAGTGGTAGGTTGCTCATGTCCACTGTCCTCTGCAGCAGTTCTGGCTGCCTCGACCTCATCTCTGAGCTTCTCCACAAAAGTCTGAACCTCTATGATCTTTACATCAAGATCAAGAACCTTAGTCTCGACTATCCGCTCTAGGCTCCCCTGGTTCTTGGAAATGTTCGCCAAACTTTTCTCAATTCTCAGGGTTGCTTCTATAAAATAAGTCACCTGGTCATTCTTTGACTTGAGGTTGCCTATTGGGGCATTAGGTGTCGTGGCCTCTTGAGCTGCTCTTGCTGCTGCTGCTGCCTGGATCTTCTCTTGAGCCTTAATAGATGTGGGTGTGAAGTATCCATCACCACCACATTATCCTCAAACTCCGGCTGAAGTAGAATGTGCTCATGATCAAGTATATAGGTGCTCGTTCCAACTTGGGAGTTGATGAGCATCTGAATATGTGGAGCATATCCACAATATCTCTTCTGATCAGCAGTTGTCCTCTTGATTGTCTCTACTATCAAACTCATGACTTTGAACTTCTGAGGGGTGTCAAACAGATGGAGCAAGTCGATAGAGTGGCTACGGATCATATTATCATCTCCGGATTTGGGCAAAAGAGTGTGCCTCAAGATAGTGTTTGTAGTGGCCAACCCAGCAAGCAAATGCTTCATAGATCCAAGCTTATGACTGTCCAAATATTTAGTAGGATTGGGCTTGTACATGTTAGCCACGGAGTTGTGGTCCATCCTGGGCTTTCCGTACACATCAATGTCATTCTCTTCTTCCTTAGGGGCACCAAGAAGTTCAGCCCACTCAGAGATAGTTGACTGGTATCTAGATCTCCCAGTCATCCATACAATCCTCCCATCTAGGTAGAAATGAGTTGTGGAATACAATTTCATGATCGTCTCATCATTCCACTTGGTGAGCTTCTGACCAACAAAGACATCAACTCCTGCACTCTTGAAACTCTCATGAACGTTGGGGAAATAGTTTTCATTTGCATCAATGCATTTCTAGTCCACCCACTTCATGTCACTGACTATGGGCTTCTTATCAACCAGTACAGTGTAGGAAATATGCCCTAGAGGCAATAATAAATGTTATTATTTATCTCCATGCTCATTATTATGTTTATGTTCCATGCTATAACTGTTGTGGTTCCCGAGCCCGTATATCCATAAAGGCTCTGGGGAAAACCCATGTGCACGTGTGGAATAATAAACGGTAAAATGTATTCCTAGTCATGCCTCTAAGACTAGCTCAAGTGTTGCATGATGATTATGTTTTCCCAATCATGGGCATGTCTATGCCGGCAGCTTTGAGGGCACAATGTTAGAAGAACATTTGTGTTGAATCGACCCGAATTGATGTTATGCTATGAGTTACATTCGTCACAAATTAATGGTTAATAACACAGATATGGTTAACGTTTGCATGATTCCTTAGACCATGAGAGTATCGAGTTTCTTCATGCTTGCTTCATGAACTTTGGGGTTTGTTAAACGTCATCCGTAAATGGGTGGCTATTACGGCGGCTTACGGGTTCATGGAAAAGTATGTCAAGTAACTTGATAGCTCGAGATTGGGATTTGCTCCTCCGACGATGGAGAGATATCTCTGGGCCCTCTCGGTGTTATGGTATCCATCATCGTCTGGCCAGACACTTTGTGATTTGATCACGGGGATGCCGGAACACTGTAACGAGAAAAGAGAACAATACCGGTAACGAGGTAACTAGCATAGTGGACAAGTTGTTGATCCATGGAAATGCCAACATGTCTAACCTCGGATATTTGTAACATATCGTTAAGGAACAGGAATAGCACACGACAACTGGAGGTTCACTCGAATATTCATTCGTGTGGGTATAGGGGTCAATATGGGTGTCCACGGCTCCGATGTTGATCATTGATCGGAAGGGGTTCCGGGTCATGTCTATACTTCACCGAACCTATAGGGTCGCACGCTTAAGGGTCATCTATCTGCTGAATACTAGACAAGGAGTCTGAGAGAAAATCACAGAAAAAGTTTCAGGCACCGAAAAAGTTTCGGACAGCGGAAAAGTTCCGCAGAGAGGTCACCGGATGAGTTCCGGTGAAACTGAAAAGTTGTTTCAGACGATACCGTAAAGTCAAATTGGTTTCAGCACATGCCTGATAATTCTTGGAGGGTGCCAGAATCATTCTGGAAACTTTTGAGAATTTTCCGAGATGAAAACCGGAAATGTTTCGGAGCTGCCGGAACCTCTTCAGATGCTTTTCGCAGATGAAAATCACTAATCTGGAATTGTTCCAGAACATGTTGAAAATTATTTTAGTGGGTACTGGAATTGTTCTAAGCCCACATAAATATTTTCAGTTCGAACGGACGCTGAAAAATGTCGTCATGAATAGTGAAAGTGCTTTTTGGGATATTTTTGGAAAGCCACCTTTTAGGGCTTTTGCAAAAGGCTTCTAGAAGGACTTGGGGGGCCATGAGAGCACCTCATGGGGGACCCCCAAGGGGGTGGCCGGCCAAGCATGGTGGAGCTCCGTGGAGCTCCACATGGCATCCCATTTTACCCTTAACTCCCTCATATGTGACCTAATGCATGGAGTTTTTGGTAATTTGGGAGGCACACTACCCCTTGGGTTTTCCTATAAATAGGAGGTGAGGGGGCTGCCCAAACCTCATCCCTTGCTCTCATACTCATGCCATGCAATTATCTGGCTTCTCTCTCCCTCCCACGAAAAGAGTTTCGTAGAGCCGAAAGGCTATCTGGGTTCCGGTGGGAACTAGTTCTGGACGGTGAAGCCCTGCCGGATAGATGACACCGTATGTGTGCAACTCTGTAGAGAGGTCGTAGTTTTGATCTTAGTGCCCGAGAGGCTGTTCGTGAGTGCCTCCTAGAGGGCTATCCAATTGACGGTCCGAGTTCTGTGAGTCCTCCCGCAGGGCTGTCCGAGTGACCGTCCGAGTTTCGAAGGTCCTCTCGAAGGGCTGTCCGTGACACCGTCCGGGGGACTGGTCGACCGCCTCCCGAAGGGCTGTCCGTGGGGCAGATGAGGGAGTACATCCTCGCGGTTGGGAGGTTGTAAATCCTAGCTGTGGGGATCTGCACCACCGATCATCATCGACTCTACTTCCGCTGCGCTACGGGTCGGTAACGAAAAGATCAAACCTTGTATGCAGTCTCCATAGTGGTCCTGGGCTGGTGCGTAGGTCGGAAAATTTTTGTTTTCTGCTGCTTTACAAAACATACAGTCTCATAGAAATCCTGTTGCTCTCTGGTGTGAAATCAATAGTCACAAGCTGTCCTCCTCCTGACAGAATATGGATCAATCTTCCTCCACTCTCGCTGGCCTTTGTCTTTCTTGAGCATCATGTTCTCGGCTACTGGATGAGCATTGTCAAGATCTGGAATCTTTGGCTTCAACTTTCTGAGCACTAGTGGCTCATCATCAACATCAACTTCAGGCACTAGGGCCTTGTTCTTCTCAGCAGCAGAGATGTTTCTTGTAGACCTCTTGGGTGCAGAAACCTTGGGCTTGGACTTGGGCTTGCAGGGAGCAGCTGACTTCATAGCATCTGACATTAGGTTATGAGTCTTTATTGGAGGTGCATCTACAGTAGGTTCTTCCACCTCCTCCTCATCATCATGATCATCTTCCCTCATGGAAGGTTTGCCAATGACTACAACATTTGTCTTCCTAGCCCTTTTATTCTTCTTCCCTGCAACAGCCTCTGCATCACTTGACTCTTCAAGTGTGAATGTCATCGTTTCCTTTGGAGCTGAGGTTTTGTTTGCCATTTACAAAGGGACTTTCCTTACAACAGTCCTTTCCTTGACACTTGGCCTGGTGCTAGCAGAAGTTCCGTACTCTTTCCTTAGCACTGCCTTTTTCTTTGATGTGGCCTTACTAGCCACAAAGTCTTCATCTTCCTCATTTGAATTTCTCTTCTTCTTTATCCTTGTGGCAGCCTTTGGCAGATATGGAGAGCTTAGGATGCCTTCACAGTAGCTCTCATTTGGACTGGATCCCTCACTGAGATCAACATTCCGCTCTGACTCATTCTGACTGTCACTTGCACTTGACATCTTGCAAACAGACCCTATGAATAGATGGGTATGGGCAGAGTAGATGAATTATCACAAAAAGCTGATGATTTTCCAAAATTTTGAGTTCAAATCTTAGTCCTAATTTTTCACAGAATGCATTTCGGAGCTACTGAGTTGGTCATTTCGGTGACACCGAAGCAAACACAAAACCAGAACACTTCATTTCGGTCAGACCGAGATGTGGTTCGGTGACTCCGAGTTGCTAGGGTTTCACTGAAATTTTACTTTCGGTCTAACCGATTAGCACGTCTCGGTGGCACCGAGATGTACTTGTGCAATGGCCAGGGCCAAATCGGTGGGACAAAAAATTCCTATTCGGTCGGTCCGAGATGCATTCGGCGGAAACCTAAACCTAAATTTTTTGCTCGAATATATTCTAAGGAAGTAATCTGGTGGATAGAAGAATGTCATTCGTGGCATGATACATGGCAAAATCGTTGTGCATTGAATCAGACAAAATGAAGCACGAGGAGATCGAATGTCACCCTAACTTGTTGGAGATCTTCTACGGTGGCAATGACAGGGCCGATTGCTGTTGACGGTGACGGAGCCCTGCAGCGTAGGTGCCCTGGAGACGATGGCGACGATCCGGAGACGAGGGAGGCGGCAGCAACAGGGTGCAGGTTCATGACGTTTGAAGGAATTTTCAACCGTACGGTTTGCTGGATATATATACCCGTGTGCTGTCAGTGGCACCGAGTGGAACAAACCGGTGGCACCGAGACATGCAACTGCTTGCAGTTACAGCAAATCAGTGACGTCGAGTTGGTCTAATTGGTAGCACCGAGATGAAAACCTAGATCAATCTAAATGATTTTGTGTGACCTAGTTTGAGTGAGTTGGTCTAATCAAAATGCGTGAAGAAGGTTTTGGAAGGCAGCCCTAGTCGAATCGATGGCTCCGAGTGCTCCTCACCCAGAGGGTCCGAAAAAGACTTGTTCAAGTTTTGTGATATAGCATGAAAAGAATTTGTGACAAGAAGAGCATACACATCTAGAGAAAGTTCTTAGGCCTTCTTGTACATCCACTTAGCCAACAAAAACCAAGACAATCAAAACAACAAATGGATGGCCTCGAATGGAGTAAATATGCAAACCAACATGCTCACACAATAAAATAGCAAATGAAATATGTGTCAAACATGCACAATCAATTCTAGCATCTATCAAGCAATTGGCGATGACTTGGTCATCTATACAAGAGTACACTGACTTAGGAGTCAAATGAGAACATCTGATCATAGGTCATACTCATCATTTAAGCACAAGTGGGGTTACCACTTTTACATAAAGCATTAATATGCTCGAACCATTAGAGTTGCTTTAGCTCAATTTTTAGAGCAAAGCTCACCCTAGATGTGATATCCTCCCAAAGAGGGATGAACTAACCTTGGGTTTTGTCTATGATGACTTCATGTAGATAGTGAAGATGTGGATGCTCAATGTTGATGTAGATCATCAAGAATTCAGAGCAATCCTTTGGAGTTTTGCACTTTCAACACCTTCATGGGTTCACTACCAGGAGAAAGCTTATAGATAGAATCTTACCAGCAGTGCTGGCTAGAGGGGCAGCGCTACTGCTACTTAGTAGTAGCGCTGGGAGGAAACATGCGCTACAGGTACTAATGTAGCAGTAGCGCTGGGCCTCTAGGAAGCGCTACTGCTAAGTGATCCCATCACCACAGACAGGGGCTACCCGTATTAGTAGCGGTTGGCTAAAATGAGCGCTTCTACTAAAGACATAGCAGTAGTGCTGGTCGGCGGCCCACCGCTACCGCTAAGTTTGTACGGTGCCAGCAGGGTGGGCCCAACTTAGCAGTAGCGCTTTTTACTAACCCGCGCTACTAGTAAGTCTAGCTTATGTTGACCCCCGCGCACGCGGCCCTCACTCTCCCTCTCCACTTTCCACTCTCCATCTCCATCCCGTCCGTCGCCGCCGCCGCATTGCCGCCCGCTGCTGCCGCCGTAGCCCCCCGGTATGTCTCTCGTCCTCCCTCCTCCATCCCTCCCTCTCCCTCCCTCCCTCCCTCCCTCCTCAATCCCTCCCTCCCTCCTCAATCCCTCCCTCCCTCCGACCCTATCCCTCCTCCCTCCCTCCCTTTCGCATAGATAGATGGAGAGGATAGATAGATGGATGGATAGATGGATAAATAGATGGATAGATAGATGGATTGATATAGTTAGATAGATAGATGTAATGCTTGGATAGATAGATGGATCGACAGATGGATTAAACTAGGTTTTTTTAGTAATGCTTTGTATAGATAGATGGATGGATGGATAGATGTTAGGGTCAGAACTATAGGATATTTGGTAGTACAATTTTTTAGTAAAAAAACTAGTTTAAATTTTTTTTAGTAAATGTAGGCCTTTTGAATCAGCATAATAATGTTTAGTTGACAGCTTATAGGGTTTCACTAAGACCTAAAATCAGGATAATAATGTTTTTGTTTATATTTTGTTTTTGCATAAATCAAGGAGCCCCTGCATCATCCCCTCCGTCGTCCCCATCACCGACTCCCTCCGACCTAGAGATGAGACCAGCCAAATCCCCATGTCATTGATGTCGATGATGATGTAGATGTTTTCATAGACGTACTAGAGTAGTAGATGAGTAGCTGTGACAATGTGATGAAGCTACACCCTGTTATATGCATTTATGTTTTGTTCATTATCAATGCAGAGAACACCCCCGAGTGGCCTATGTTTTGCCGAAGTGTTGCTTAATTTCCGTTCCGGCAAATTTCACGCGCTCGATATGTCATTTTTAGCAGAGGTAATGCCAGATTTTTCCTTGAATTTTAGCATGACTTGTGCTAGAATGTGGGAAATATCGAGTGCCTTGGGTTTGTTGGAACGAGAATTAAACGACATTTTGGGTTGACTTTTAGTCTGTCGGGTCTCCATACATGACAGTCAAAAAACAATGAGGGAGAGTGTCCACCATATATGAGAGAAGAAGAATCCCGACTATTGTCGTGGGGGTAGCTTCTCCTTCTTCTCCTTGTGCTAGACCTTTGTCTTGCACTAGAGGAAGGAGGAGTAGCGACCATCACCGACAGTCGAAAAATCACTGACGGAGAGTATCCACCATATATATATGAGAGAAGAAGAATCCTGACTGTTGTGGTGAGGGGATCTTCTTTTTTCATTCGAAGGTGATAGACATTTTGGTGTAATGCACTTCCAAATGAAATTAGGAGCTTCCATCACCGAAGGTTGCAAATGTCGGAGAGGAAGAATCCCGACAGACCGATAGTCAACCCGTGATGAATAATAATGATCTAATTTAGTTTTTGTAGTACATACATTGAATTCCAAAACATTAATCTTTGAATTATGAAACGGAAATGTCTGACGGCGACGATCGAATCCATGAGTGCAAGTACTGCGGCGACGACTGGGGTCTGTGCGACAGGCCTCATCTGGAAGGCGGTCGGCGCTTCAGTATTAAGCTCGACGAGACCTTCGATGTTTGTACACAACGACGACAAGTCTTTTTCCGTAATTAAGCATGACTTATGTTTCTTCAATGTGTAATTTCCGCTTTCTACAATTTGACTAGTGCATCCCCTGCCATGCAAGACATTATGTCTTGGAGAAGCTGAATTTTGAAGATCATGAGAATATGGAGATAAAGAGAGTTAACCTCAGGACCAATCATGGTTATGCTTTTGACGTAAAGCTATACAATGTGGTGACCTACTCCCATTTTGGTTGCTTGAATTGGGTAGCACTATGCAAGACGTATGGTTTTCAAGAGGGTATGCATGTCACCTTCGATCTGGGTGATCCTGAAGATGACATCCATGAAGATAATGTCGACGAAGATAATATCGACGAAGAGAATATCGACATTTGGCTCGATGTTGATAAGGTTCCACTTCTACCTCAATGTGAGTTTCTCAAACATATTTATTAAGTAATTTATATTTTTTTATAAAAATAGTTGACAGCTTATATATTTCCATTCTTCAAAAAAATGTTCGGAAAGTAGTAGACGAAACCTACTACACTAATGGCTCCGAACTAACTTACGAGGAGAAAGATCATCTTGTCGCCTTTATTATTGATGTTGAGACTTTTAATAAGAATTATGAAACTCCTCCACATTATGGTCAATACATGCCACTAGTCCACGTGTTGAACTACGACAACATCCACGGAAATGGCATGGTAAGATTTTTTATTATTATGACACCAGTGCATGTTTTGCATACATTCTTCTAATTAAAGCTAAACTACATTGCTAGCTACGTTACTATTATGCTCTTGAACAGGAAATCCCGAAGGATTGTGTGCCTCATCTGATGCATACAAAAGGTCACATGGATGTTGTTAGCTTACGGCCAACTCCACCTACGGGTCACCGCTGTTCATACAAGATTTCTCGAATAGATGAAGACCTCACAATCAAAGAATGGAAAAAAGTTATGAATGATCATAGAGAGCTACTTGGAATCAACATTGTGCGAAGCCCATGAATTGGAGACAGGATAATCTCCATTCTCCATAATAGAGTCAGGGGCTATGTTGTTTTATGCTATTTTACCTTAGAGAGGGGTAGTAGGTCCTAGCTAATACCCATGATCATGTGCTCAGAACAATTAACTAGGGTTGGTTATGACTATGATGATGATCAGTTTGACTTGTTACTATGATAACGAGTAGAAGTTGTTAGATGACTATGATGATGATGAGTATGACTTGTTATTATTAACGAGTAAAAGTTGTTACATGACTATGATTATGAGGAGTATGACTTGTTATTATGATAACGATGATGAGTTATTATTATGATGATGATGCTAAGTTGTTATATGAGCATGATGAGTTATTATATATATCAGTGGGTGAAATGAACGTGGAGTAGATTCAAGTGGAGGCAACATGGTGCAGATCGAAAGTACTACTAAACCAAACTAAAGTGATCAAGTCTCGATTAGTAGTACTTTCGATCTACACCATGTTGCCTCCACTTGAATCTAATCTATGTCTATTTCATCCACTGATATAATAACTCATCATGGTCATAAAATCATATGATGAAACTACTGTATAAAACCTATACAAATACAGTGCCAATAAGCTACAGAAAAAAATACAGAAATATTTAGCAGTAGCGCTGTTTATAAGAAATGCTACTACTATTTACGGTTAGCAGTAGCGCTGTTTATATGTCGCGCTGCTGCTAAGTAGGTATAGCAGCAGCGCGGGACAACCAACGCTACTGCTACGAGTTAGTTGTAGCACCGTAGTAGTAGCGCTGGTACCCGCCCTACTGCTAGCACTATTTCCAGCACTACTGCTAGGGTT
The DNA here is from genome assembly GCA_011799875.1 of Thinopyrum elongatum. Lineage (NCBI taxonomy): Eukaryota > Viridiplantae > Streptophyta > Magnoliopsida > Poales > Poaceae > Thinopyrum > Thinopyrum elongatum. The sequence continues at coordinate 17,339,470 of CM022299.1, forward strand.
ATCCCTAGTAGTGGTTAGTCCCACAAGGAACATACAAGGATATCCGTATACATAGTGTGAATTTCACATATGATGATGTCCATGAAAGCATTAGGTTACCTTGTCCCTTGTCTTACCAACAAGAGGGTTTGTGACTCCATGAACTTAGTGTACAGCCACATGTGTGATAGGTGTAACGATCACAGACGCACTGCCTCTGTTTACCGTTTGCTTTATTCAACTATATCACACATGATTAAATGAAGAAAACTATATGGCATTGGGCTATCCATCGCACACGCTTTTACTGCTAGAACCGTCTGTAAAGTCCCATGACCCATTTAGTAGGTTTATTAGTTTACAGTTAATAATTCCAGTATTACAAAAAATCACGTTTCCTATCGAACAGCTGTTTGCCAATTTCATATCAGGCACATAAATATATTTTAACATCACAGTACGATAACTACATGACAACAGCACAGTACATCATATAGCTAGTTCACCTTCATAAGCACAATATTAGAACAATATATTCATTACCCTAATCGACTCATGCATGATCAGGCAATTTTGTCTTCTCCACCTCTGCTTTCAGTTCTGTAAGAACCTGTTTTGCACTGACCAACTGGGAAAGTGCCTCCTCCTTCGCCAACACCATCTTAGCAAAGTCTAATTTAAAAAATCTGAGCTCATTCTCCAACTTCCTCTTTTTCCCCGCATCCTGAAATATTCTTCAGCATTGACAACACTTTCTCTAAGCCTATATCTATTCTCTTCCTTAATAATGTTCCAGAGCTTTGCTAGGCCCTCACAAACCCGAGCAAACTCATTAGAAGGCGCGTGGTTTCCCAGAGGCAACGATGCATGTTTGATGACGAACCGGCGATAGCTTCCTCTTATGGCCTTCAAACTTTTTCTATTGTTAACGTACACTAATACAACTGGCATGTTAAAATTTGTTAATTTCCAGGGGTCATTTGACGTATTAAGACATTTATTTGATTTTCTAGCCATTTAATGACCGCAATTCAAATTTGAACTACATGTACATGTAACAGCTAACCATAACGGTTTGAAAAAACATATTTGTGTCCTTGTGTGCGAGTTAATTCCATGTGCAGTAAATTGGAAGGAATTTTCAAACATATTGGTGTCACAACTTGGACACAAGCATCGAGTGCCATGGCATTTAAATTCCAAAAAATTAAAAAATGATTAGAAATACATGAAGCCTTGCTTGACGTAATGGCATGGCACCAAGATGCTGTGGTTAAAAAATTGGCCTGTTTAGCGAAAGTTTGCACACACACCCCTCATAAACCGGAGCAAACTCACTAGAAGGCTCGTGGTTTCCTAGAGGGAACGACGCATGTTTGATGACGAACCGGCGATAACTTCCTCTTATGGCCTTCAAATTTTTTCTACCTTTAACGTGCAATAATGCAACTGTCATGTTAAAATTTGGAAATTTTCAGGGGGTCATTTGACATTTCTAATACATTTAAGTGATTTTCTAGCCATTAAATGACCGTTATTCAAATTTGAACTACATGTACGTACATGCAACAGCTAAACATAACGGTTTGAAAAATCATATTTGTGTACTTATGTGCGAGTTAATTCCATGTGCAGTAAATTGGAAGGAAATTTCAAGCATATTAGTGTCACGGCTTGGACACAAGCATCGAGTGCCATGGTAACACAAAATAAGCATTCGTGCCTTATATAAGTGAAGCCCGTGAGGTCGCCTGGAAAAAGGAGCCGTTGGAGGTTTGGGGCGGGCGCGTCGACGTGCGGAGGAGGTGTACGAAGAGAGGTACACCACCAGGAAGTCCAAAGGCGGTAGGCGCCTCATCGCTGCGTGGAGGTGGGCTAATAAGCTCCAGCGTGCCATCGACGAGGTGCTCCTGTGGGCGCCCAACGAAATGGCAAGATCGTTCCCGCTCGTCCTCCAGCAAGAGGCAGATCGGTACCTCAAGCGCAGCGAGGCGGAGGAGGCGGAGTACTGCCACCGCGCTGGGAAGACGCCGCACACCAGGGAGCGGCTGGCGAGGGGCTGCCGGAATAAAGCCCCCCTAAAGAGGGATTATTAGTTTTAGTATTGGTTGTTTTAAATTTTATGCATTGTACATAGTAGTTAAGTATCATCACGTATTATGTGATGATATTATATATATTCTGTATTGAACTAATAACAATTATGTTTTCATATACTAATTTTTATCTAGTTGTTATCATCCACATATACAGAATGGAAAGCATATATACACACACATTGAAGCATAACAATATATAAGAACGGAAAACAGAGTACACACATTGAAACAGAGTAATAAACAGAGCAATATTATGATTGTTGTGAATACATAGCGCCCCACGTCAAAACGGCTCAACAAAATAAAACGCGTCCATGATCAGCAGCCCTTGCCTACGGTAGCTCTTGGCTCTGCCTGAACTCGTGCGGGCGTTTGTCCAAGCGGTCGACATGCTCACGGTACATCTGTAGCACGATCTTGAGCTCCAAGTTGGCTATTTCATCGGAGATCACTAGCTCGAGGATGCGATGGCCATGTTCCTCTACTCCTCCTAGGTGGACACCTGGGCCAAGGAGGCGGTCGAGCCTAGCGACCAGCGCGTTGGCATTGAGCGGGCCGCGGACAAGGTGAACGACGCGACCCATGCAAATGGCACGGCGGGCGTCCGGTGCAAGTATGGCGTGGCCAACCTCCGGTGCAAGTATGACGCAGATGGCCTCTTCCCACTGCTGGCGAGGAATGGGGCTACTCACGGGCCGTGTACCCAACTGCGATGCCCTATCAACATCAGGCAAGCGCTGATGGATCCGCTCTTGCTGTGCGGCGCACCGTGCCTCTTGCTCAGCGGCACTCCAACGGTCTCGCTGTGCAGCGAGCCGCAGCCTATCGGCGTGGACGTGCCTAGCTTGCTCTGCCGGCACACCATCGATCATGTTGTGCTGCGAGCTGCAGCCTCTCGGTGCTGACATGCCTATCTTGATCCGCCGTGCTGAAGTGTCGTGCGCCAAGGTTCTGCTCAACCCTGGTGATGACGCGCAGCATGACATCATCCATTATGTTGCCGGGGACACCCTCAGCCTCGACGGGCCATGGCGCTTTCTCGCTCTCCTCGTCGAGGAGGTTGATGGCAGAGGCGGCGCTTCGGTGGGTTGGCATGCTTCGAAAAGGTGGATGGGCTAGGCTGCGCTTGTTTCCTTGGTGTGTCGCGCATTGCCTATGTTTATGCACAATATCGCTAGGTGGCGGCGGGAAACCGATGAGGAAATGGGGGGAAACTGTGGCATGTTCATAAAACGCCATCAATTAATGGAAACTTAGCACAGAAGTAACAACGAGCTAGCACAACACGTGTGGGTACATTGCTCGCCCAAGGCTGTGATATATATAAATGTGTGCCCCACAGAGCAAACTATTCATAGTAAATAATAATGTTCTGTACACAGATAGCGTAGATGTTATGTAGACAGAGCAAATCATGGCAAATGATTAAACTAAGGAACAGGACGATGATGATTTCAAGAATGGCAGGCCATAATTTACGAGCAAGCATCATTTGCCAAGAACACACACAGCTTATTAGCAGGAAATGTCTTTGTTATTATCGGTCCTCCCATACAATTACCCGGTGCACCCCTATCAGTTACCCGAGTTCACCTCACCGGGCACACACTTCTGATTACGGACCTGTTTGCCACGTATCACACACATCTTGTTTACATGAAACTTTTTTGTTCTCTTGGCTCAACACAAGCAGTTCGTCTGAGTGAACTGTATGTCGTATATTGCACACACACCTTGATCTAGCTGACCGTTTCTGTTGTGTTGGCTAATTGCAAACAATTCATCCGAGTAAATTGTCTACCTGAAATCGCACACACCTTCATCTGGCTACTCGTTTCTGTTGTTCAGGCTCATCGCAAACAGTTCTTCGAAGGGAATCGTATGCCACACATCGCACACGCAACTATAATCTGAATCGTGTTTGATGTCTCTACCATCACAAACATTTCGTGTCATTTTTGACTTTTTTTACATCACCATTTGCGATTAATGAGTCGCCCACAGTTTCCTTGAAGGGTCTCTGATTGTAGTGTCGCGTTTGGACCATCCTGCAGTAGTGTAGTGCAAGATATGAAAGTTGATTGCACAAGTCCTTGCCAAAATAAATATGAGTGAAGTATGTTGGCGGTATCACCCTCAAGAACACTCTAGTTCTTCTTCTTTGGGACCCACATAAACTTGATGGGAATCCTTGGAGTTGTAGTTGAATTTGATGAAGTAGAGTTTGACGTAGTCTTGGGGACCCACTTGACCATGGCCTTAGGAGCTTCTTCAAATAAGTCAATCTCTTCTTGAAGCTTGTCCTTGCCATTTAGCTTGTGGTCTTGTGGTGGAAGATCATCTTGAGCTTGTATTCCCTCAAAAGAAGTGGGGTCATACTTCTCTTGTTGAGGAACAAACTTCGTCTTAGGATATTGATCTTCTTCCCATTCAACTCCATAGGCATTGAACTTCGTTCAAAACCAACACCTTGATTCTTCCGGTGCCTTCCTTGCTTGCGTACAATTTACTCAAATTGCTTACTCGCCGCAAGGCTCTTGTAAACACCTTTCTCTATAATTCCCTTCAATAAACTATTTTCTTGCTCAAGTTTAACTTGACTAAGAGAATCATTAGTGGAATCAAGAGAATTACAAGAAGCAACAATATTGGATTTAACATGGTTATTGTTACTACTAGAAGAAGAATCTTTCTTGCTCTTGTTACTAGATTTAACTTGTATCATATAAGTACACAAGAGAAGATGTTTGGCAATGTAAGAAGAACTCTTCTTTCGAAGATCATCATTGATAGCTTTGAGAAACTCATGATCTTGCTCTAAATTTAGCTTCTCGAAGCGTAGCTTCTCATGAGTTCTTACGAGCTCTATATGATCCTCTTGAGTTGTTTCAGGAGCTAACTTAAGAGTGTTTAGTTATTTACTTAGACTCTCAATCTCCTTCTTAGCATTGTCATTCGTTTCATCTTGATTAGCATGATCATTAGCAAGTTCATTATAGTTTTCGTCACTAGTTTTATCAACAAGTAAATCATCATCACCTATTAAATCATCTTCATCACTATTGAGATCAAGGCACTTGGAGTGTGATAACTTGGGGCCTTTAGCCATGAAGAACCTTCCAATTCCTTCATTTGGTGAATCAAATATGCCGTGGGAGTTGGATGACACTAGAGAAAGTCCGGCAACACCTTCATCTTGAGTATATTCAGAATCGGAGTGATAGCTTCTCTCGGAGTAGTTATCGGATTCGGAACCCGAAACCCATTCGCCAACATGAGCTTGGTTTCTTCATCTTCTGTAGCTCTTTGATGACTTGTCTTTGCTTTCCGAATCTTTGCTTCTTCGTGAGGGTCTTCATTCATAACGATCATCTCTACTCCTTCTCTATCTTGGAGGTGATTAATCTCTTCTACTCCTTCTTTTTGGTGAGTCTTCTCTTTTCTTGTAAGGAGCTATACACTCATTGGAATAGTGTCCGGGTCTTCCACATTTGTAGCAATTACGATCATGACTAGAAGATCTTTTGTCATTGTAGGACCTTGACTTGGAGCTTCTCTCTTTGCTTCTACACTTGTAGAATTTGTTGAAGTTCTTCACCATTAAGCTCAATTCTTCATTGCAGACTAGCTTGTCACTTGATGTTGTAGGAGCATCACTTGAAGCTTTGTATGCACCACTTGACTTGTTGTGGCGATCTTACTTATCTTTGAGTGACATCTCATGAGCAATAATTCTACCAATGACTTCCGTTGACTTGAGATCTTTGTAATTGGGCATCATTTGGATCAATGTGCACACGGTATCATATTTTCCATCCAAGGCTCTAAGGATCTTCTTGATGATGAATTTGTTGGTCATCTCTTCACTTCCTAAGCCGGCAATCTCATTTGTGGTTAGAGCAAGCCTAGAGTACATTTAGGCAACTCCTTCACCATCGTTCATCTTGATCTTGTCAAGTTGACTTTGAAGCACATCCAACTTGGATTCCTTGACGGACTCGGTACCTTCGTGCATATCAACCAAAGTATCCCAAAATTCCTATGCATTCTCAAGGCGGCTGATTTTGTTGAATTCTTCGGGGCACAATACCTTGCAGAGAATATCACAAGCTTGAGCATTGTATTGCAACATCTTCAATTCTCCCACGGTCGCTTCACGATCCGGTTCTCTACCATCTTCAAAGAATTCACCTTGCAAACCAAATATGAACAACAACACAAATGCCGGGGTTATGACCAAGAATATGCATTTTCATCTTATGCTTCCACCTAGCAAAATTTGTACCATCAAAATAAGGACCTTTATGGTGATAGTTACCCTCGCTAGACGCCATACTCTCCTAGGTTGTGAAACCAAGGCTATGATCACCAAAGCTGATACCACTTGTAGGATCGAAAGTATGTCTAGAGGGGCAGTGATTAGACTACTTGACCAAATAAAAATCTTTCATTTCCCAATTTTAGTTGTGGACAGATTTTAGCAATTATGACAAGTCAAGCAATCAACCTACACATGCAATTCTAAGAGTATAGCATAGGAATGTAAAACATTGCATGTGAAGGTAAAGGGAAGGGTTTGGTGAAGGCAAACACAATGGGGACACAAAGATTTTTGCGTGGTTCCGATAGGTGGTGCTATCGTATGTCCACGTTGATGAAGTCTTCAACCCACGAAGGGTAACGACTTCGCGAGTCCATGGAGGGCTCCACCCACGAAGGGCCCACAAAGAACCAAACCTTGTCAATCCCACCATGGCCATCGCCCACGAAGGACTTGCCTCACTCGGGTAGATCTTCATGAAGTAGGCGATCTCCATGCCCTTACAATCTTCTTGGTTCAACTCCATATCATGTCGGAGGCTCCCATCCAACGCCTAACCAATCTATGAGACACCACTCTCCAGAAGGTAATAGAGGGTGTGTCGATGATGAACTCCTTGCTCTTGTGCTTCAAATGATAGTCTCCCCAACACTCAACTCTCTCTCACAGATTTGGCTATGGTGGAAGAAGGATTTGAGTTGAAAGCAACTTTGGGAAGGCTAAAAATCAAGGTTCAAATGGTAGGAATGGAATCTCTTGATCTCAACACATGAGTAGGTGGTTCTCTCTCAGAAAATGGATGGTGGAAGTGTAGGCATGTTCAAATGGCTCTCCTTAATGAGAAGAAGGGGGTGAAGGGTTATATATAGCCTCCACGCAAAATCCAACCGTTACACACATTTGACCCATATCGGGGGCACCGATTAGAAAACTCGGTGGCGCCGATCTGTACAAAAATATGAACGTTAGGAATCTCGGTGGGACCAACTGGAACAACTGGGTGGGACTGATGTGCTAGGGCTTAGGGCAAACTTCAACTTGGTGGCACCGATTGCTTCATCTCGGCGGGACCGAAGGAATGCAATGAGCAACAGAGAATCAGTCAAGCCAACTCGGTGGGACCGATTGCAACCTCTCGGTGGGACCGAAGTGAATGCAACTAGTCATAGAGCGCTGGCAAGGCCATCTCGGTGAGACCGAGAGCCGTATCGGTGTGACCGAATCGTTACGGTTTTGGCTATGGCTATTTCAAGATGAACTCGGTGTCTCCGGATGGGAATATCGTTGGGGCCGAGTTTGAGTTTAGGTTTTGGACATATTTGGATGGAGAAAGTGGCTGAGGGTTTTGGAGCAATATCACTAAGCACATGAGCAACAAGATCATTAAGCAACACCTCATGCCCTTTTAATAGTATTGGCTTTCCTATGGATTCAATGAGATCTTGGATCACTTAAACAAAAATGTAGAGTCTTGAGCTTTTGCCAATCCTTGTCCTTATCATTTTGAAGGGTGCACATCTCTAATCCATGCCATGCCAATCATTGAACATCCTGAAATATTTATCTTGAATGGACATTAGTTCAATGAGATATATGTTGTTATGAATTTCCAAAACCACTCAGGGATTAGTTGCACTTTCAATATCCACCAAGACAAGATAAGGGAATCGGCATGTTTATCCCCTGATGGTAACCGACCATATGTAACCCTAGGTACCCCTAGTGTCTATATAAACTAGAGGGTTTAGTCTGTAGAGGCTAGAACCATCGTCCTACTCATTTAGGGTTTAGTTCATCCGATCTCATGGTAGATCCACTCTGTAATCATCATACATACACATCGATACCATCAAGCAGGACATAGGGTTTTACCTCTTCGAGAGGGCCCGAACCTCGTTAAATACTGTCTGTGCGTTCTTAGTTCCCCATCGATCCAAGATCTATAGCTCGGGACCCCCTACCCGAGATCCGCCGGTTTTGACATCGACAACAGGCACATCCTCACAAATACCGATAGGTACGGTAGTTGATTTGTCAGCCATTTGCAATGATATTTCAGTAGATGTGAGTTTATTCAAATTACTTCTTCTATATAAAGAGAAAGGTATAACACTAACACCGGCTTCCAAATCACATAAAGCAGTTTTAAGACAATTTCTTTTGATGGAGCATGGTATAGTGGGTATTGCTGGATCTCCTAGTTTTTTAGGTACTCCATCCTTAAAAGAATAATTTGCAAGCATGGTGGAGATTTCAGCTTCAGGTATCTTTCTTTTATTAGTGATGATGTCTTTCTTATACTTAGCATATCTTTAAGATATCAGTCAAACGAGTATGCAAAAAGACTGGCCTAAGCATTTCAGCAAAGCGTTCAAATTCTTCTTCATCCTAGTTCTTGGATGGTTTAACAGGGAAAGGCATGGGTTTCTGAACCCATGGTTCTCTTTCTTTACCATGTGTTTCTTGCAATGAAGTCCCTTTTATCATAACGTTTGTTTTTTGGAGGTGGGTTATCAAGATCAACAGCAGGTTCTATTTCAACATCATTATCAGGTTCTTTATCATTATCTGGTTGAGCATCAACATGAAGATCATTATGATTTTCATTATCACTAGGTGAATGTTCATTACCAGATTGTGTCTCAGCATCAAAAATAGAAACATCATTGCTATTCTCAGGAGGTTTTTCTACTTCAGGTTCACCAGAAGCATGCAAAGTCCTATTGTTTTTCTTTTTCTTCTTCGATGGACTAGGTGCATCTATATTAATTCTTTGAGAGTCTTGTTCAATTATTTTAGGCTCACCTTCGGGATAAATTGGCTCCTAAGTCATTCTACCACCTCTAGTCATTACTCTAACAGCATGGTCCTTCACATTATTTTTCATCTCATTAAGAAAATCACTTTGAGATTTAGCAACTTGTTCTAACTAGGTTTGAACCACGGAAGCATGTTTACCTAGACCTTAAACATCATTAGCAATTCTAACCATCAAGTCACTCAAACGATAAATAATGAAAGCATTACGTTTCAATTTGCATCATAACATACATATTAAAATGTTCTTGCCTAACAATGTAATTATCAAATTCATCCAGGCATTGACTAGGAGACTTATTGTAAGGAATATCACCTTCATCAAATCTCATGACAGAATTTACCTCCACTACATGTGTCGGGATATCAAGTCCATGTATTTCTTCAATAGGTGGTAAATTCTTAACGTCTTAAAGTTAATACCTTTCTCTCATAGATTTCTTTGCCTCTTGCATATCTTCAGGACTAAGAAATTAAATACCCCTCTTCTTCGGAGTTGGTTTAGGTGGTGGCTCGGGAAGTGTCCAGTCATTATCATTTCTCAATATATTATTCAATAGCTCTTCAGCTTGTTCAACATTTCTTTCCTTGAAAACACAACCAGCATAGCTCTCTAGGTAGTCCCCGGAGGTATCGATTAGTCCATTATAGAAGATATCAAGTATTTCAGTTTTCTTAAGAGGATGATCAGGCAAATCATAAAGTAATTGGATAAGCCTCCCCCAAGCTTGAGGGATATTCTCTTCTTCAATTTGCATAAATTTAAATATTTCTTATAAGGCAGCTTGTTTCTTATAAGTAGGAAAATATTTTTCAGAGAAGTAATATATCCACAGGGATCTGACTGGGTTACTCTTCTAGCCCACAAACGCTCTGGCTCCTCGTCGACGGATGACGGATCCTTATGGGAACCTGGCCACATTGAAGGCCGCTGAGTACTTTTGAATGAACTCGAAAGCAAACCAAGCTAACATATACACCAAGCAAAGCAATCCATGGCATTCAAGCATGTACATGTTATTAGAGCAGCATTGATTATCATGGCATAGCATACCTATCTAGCAAGATTAATCATCAAATCATAACAGGTTTATCCAGCAAGATAGGTACTAAAGTAAAATACAGTAAATCATATCAAGTAGGTGATCCATACTCCGAACAATCTCAGGATCCAACCCAACTCTTAACCAGATCCAACTTACTCTCTTCTGGGTTGCCTTACAACCCTCAGAATATTCACAATCCAGTGAGTACCTTAGGGCATAAGACGAGTTCTTCCATCATTAATATTACTATTCCGGTTGACCACCTAGTGAGGACTGGACGGACTGTCCAATACCGTAGATGCTGCTATTCGAATAGATTTACACTCTGCAGAGGTTGCGCACTTTACCCACAGCATTGACCACCTGACCTCGTGATCCCATTCGGGTGGACCAGGGTTGCTCCAACGAAACCCGCCTAACCCGTGACTCCTCCACCGTACCACCGACAATCATACCCTCTCAGGGTCATGTCCTGGGTGGCCCCTTTGTCACCTCGTGACACCTGCCACCGTCGTGGCCAACTAAACTGTCCCAAACGAGGACACCGACGAATATCTCAACTGGGCTCACAAGGTTATCGTCGCCTACCGGGCACGGGCAGCACGCACGCAAAACCATCCCTAGTTGGTGGTACCGATAAAAGAGCACGCGATCAGACTATGTCAAGGCCGTCCCATACCGGCAAATGTGGTTGCACGGATAAGTCCGGACAGGAGACTCAGGATCAACCGACTAGGTTTAGTTTTAGCCAGTATTTAGCAAGCATGGTTGTATATCACAATAACTTGAGATGGCAGCAACTATGCATTTAAGAAAATTACTTTGAACTATCCCATAGCAAACTAATGCAGGTAATGTAAACAGTAAGTGCAATCTAGCAGGAGTTTAATTATTTCTATCACATGCATAATCATTAATTAAACACGCAAGAATAACACAGAGCAATGCTTTAGGGCATATATCAGATGGTCGGCTTGCCTGGGAGTGAAGGAATACTCGGGGAAGAAGTGCGATAAAGCCGCAGAAGAATTCGCCGGAAAGGATTCCCTCTCAGAAGGGGCTGATAGAGGGCAAAGGCAAAATGGTCATTCTCACAGTGTGACAACTTGCTGAAAATGATACCAATAGAACGGGCTCGACGAGACGAAGACGTGGGCTTTGGAATCACGTCAACCGGAGTTGGGAGTGAGAAGATACAAGGGTTTTTCTGTAAGGGACCTATTTGCAAAAATAGTATTTTCACCGGGGTCCCTGGCAGCTCAGTGGGTCATGCACTTCAGCGGAATACGCTTTCCTACAAGGAAAACGCAAACACGCCAAAGATGCTTCCACTTATCCAACGTGGCAACCACTGCTCTCACCGACAAGCGGGGCCCGCACTACCTTCTCTCTCTCCTCCAGCCTTCTTCTTTTTCCCGGCGCACACCCGCAGAGCAAGGAGAGGTCGCCGGCGCAGACGTGCGTCCGGCCAACTCCAGCCACCCCCGGCCAGGGAGAGGGCACCGGCGGCCTTGGGGCGGAGCGCCACACCCATCCAGAGGCAACCCGCTCGCCAGGGAGGGACGGGGTCACGGCGGCACACGGTAGTAGAGGTTCGGCTTCCGGCGTGATTCCGGCAACCCGGGCCACTTCCGGCAGAACTCCGGCCACCGGGGTGATCCCCGTGATGCGGGGCACCCAAAGACCTAGTCCACGGCCGTCAGTGAGCTTTAGGGCAATGGCAGTGTGGCCCGCAGCGGACGGCAGTACGCGGCGGCTCCGGCGGGTGGGCTGGGCTCCGGGGGGCCAGGCGGCTGGGAGAGGATCGGGGGTGGTCTACGGCGAGCAGTAACTCCGGTGGGGCACTCGGTGGAGGCGGGGAGGGCTTCGGTGCCACGAATTTGAGGCGAGACCGAGTGGCGGCCATGGCGGTGGTGCGGCCAAATTGAGACGAGGGAGCTCGAGGGCTCCGGCCGTGAAGAAGCTGGGGTGGGGAAGGAAGAAAATGCGATGCCGAGGGGCTCCAGGGCTCGGCCATTTATAGCCCCGTGGCCAGAATGGATAGAGATGGCCGCCGTGGCGTCCTTAGCGGCGCCCTGGAGCTCGGGGACACGCGGTGGAAGGAGGCGATGTAGGCAGGATCCTCAGAGGAGTGGAGGAGCACGTAGGAGCTTCGGGAGAGCTCGGGCTCGGCTGTATATGGCGGCGACAACGGACGAACAGTGGCAGAGCAATGGCGGTTGTCGCGGCGCGGCGAGGAAGGAAATGGAGGGGGAAGTGACCGGAGACGGGGGTGTGGACGACGGGGAGTTAGGTCGGCATGCTAGGACACGCCAGGGCAGCTTGAACTGGCCTGCCCGACGCGATGGATGCACAGAGCGTTGTTCCTGCGTGCAGCTCACGCGGTCACCACGCGCACCAGCTGTTCTAGCGCATTTCTTCTTGCCACACCTTGTCCAACACGTCTATCATTGCTCAATTAGATAAGAGAGGTGTCTGGAAATGGCTAGATATCTCTTAGGTGAGTGGTACTTGCAGAAATAGATTCTGACAGCAAAATTGGATGGAAGTTTGTGGAGAAATGGTTGGAGGAGAGGAGCTGGATCCTTGTCACAATGACATAGGGTAGGAAGGACTAGGTGCTAATAAAAATTTGAAGTCATTTGGACAAGATTTGCACACGCTTCCTTTGTAATGCCAAATCTGGTCTAGAAACTAGAATTTGAAACTGCACTCAAATGGATCAAGGAAATGAGCTGAATTTTGGTGTAGGGAGGTGATTTGGAAGTATGGAGGTGCTGGTAAAATTTTAGCTCATTTGGATTAGCCAAAGTGGTACTTCCTTCACAGGGCTTTCAAATGGACATAAACTTGAGAAAATTGATGTGGATGAATCGATGGATGAATTGAGCTGGTTTTTGGTTTCCATGAGTGATTTATCAGTGTTAATCACCTTGAAAAATTTCAGCTCAAATAGATCAAGGGTTCAAGCACTTCCTTTGCAAACTGAAAATCTAGACAGAATTTGCAAATGGATGCTGTGCTCAAGCTTTGAACTATGGGACTTGGATTTGATGGAAATGGTTAAGATATAGATTGAATACGCTCCACAATTTATTTGGGATTTTTCCTGGCTACCAAAACGGTAGTTCCTTTAGAAACTGCCCAAAATGCAATATTGGCATTAAATAGGAAAATGCAATTTCCCTTATTTAATTATGGCCAATATTTTTATGGGAGCTCAATATGATCACAAAGAATATCTCCACAAGTTTTCATCAACTTTGGAGATGGACAGATATTTTCCTGGATTTAATTCCTTTAACTGGCAGAAAAAGGAATTAATTATAAATGAAAAATATTGCAAATGACTTGGCAATATTTTTGCATATCCAGGGTTTACAAATGTGGGATGAGCACTAGGAATAGTTTGGGAGTCAGCAGATCAAAGGAAATTGGGGTTCCTTTGTAACGGAAGAGATTAGGGTTTCCCTTCCGATAACTCGGAAGGTAGGGTTTCGGCGGCAAAACCCTGAGAATAGAACTTGGGTGGCAAGGTTGGACTGGAGAGAATCTCTGGTTGGATAGGGATGGCAATGTTAAATGGCCATCTTCATATACCCAAGAGCTAAAGAAAATCCGATAACACTGAGATAAAAGACGGGAGTCAAATCCCGCGAAGGAAAAAAAACAGGAGCGAAAACCAGGGTGTTACAAACCTACCCCCCTTAAGAAAATCTCATCCTCGAGATGTTCGGGCTTCCCTCCCGGTGAAGGGGGACTTACCTGTGTGCGACTTGGATCCATCAATGGTCTTGTCTTCGTTGGTTCACTGGCCTTTTAACTGCCTCTTGTGATGGACCGTGTGTTGTCTCTGCACACAGCTTCCTCGAATCCTTCTCTTTCCTGTCAAGTGTACCTTTGTCCTGGCAGTGGTGTTGCTGGGTGGGATAGTGGGTAATACCAGCAGACAGCTTGATTTACATGGCCTGGAAGTGACTGCTTCGGTTTTACTGCGATGCTTCGTACCCTGACTGTCATGGGCAAGACATCTTTTCCTGGTACTAGGCTCACGTGCTCGTATGGCCTCGAGTGGGTGACTTTCTTTTTGCAGTGTCAGAATGCTCAGTCTGGCTGTGGGTTCCGTACTGACATTTCCTTTTGTCTTCGGCATTATGACTTCGTCCTTGGGTGTCCCACAATTCAAGGAACACATGACCGAGCTATTGCTGCTATACCCTCAACTAAAATGTCAGGCATGATCACAAAGTAATCATAGACAGTAATCTCTTATTCCAATGACATCCTGACGTCTACGAGCTGTTTATGCTGATGTGCTTTGAGCCATTCTATTTGAATGTCCTATTTCAACTCTGCCGCTCGTGGAGATGGCTCTGTCATATATAGCCTCTGTAGTCTTTGCTATGACCACTGAGTTGAACATAGTATCACTATCATCCGGTGTATCTTTCGGAGTATAGCCTCTTATCTTGGTTGATGGCCCATATTATGGATGAGTATGACATGCTGGCTACATTGTTGTGGCTGCATATGCAAGAGTCTGACGAGAGTTGGTAACAATACCTTGTGTGTGAAACTTAATTTTGTTAGCCTGCAGGGAGGTTGTTTAACCGGAACTTCTTTGTTCCTGAGGCTTCCTTTGATGGGCCTGTAATGACTTGCCAACGCGGCTTCTTGATTGTTTTCTCGGCTTGTCGAGCTTGTTCTCACAACTTACTCTTGCATATCTCGTAGAGATTGTTGTGCTCATATTCTTCTTTGAACATGGGGCCAATGTTTCTTTGAACACTGTCATTCCTGACGAGTGGCTCGCATGAACTGATCCACTGGACATCATGCTCACAACATATGCAGGTGTAGTATAAATCCTTTCATAACCACTGAGTTCTGAGGCGGATGTGTGTCCAGGCTAGTTCGTGCTTCTGACAGAACTTAAAAGCTTTCCTTCATGTGGCTTACTGCGGAAGGTTAGGTGCCTTATACTGGAAGTCTTCCGCGGTAGCACGCTGAAAAAGGATTGGAGTGCTGTATCATAGAAGATTTTCTCACCAAGTGGCGTATCGAGGAAGATTGGCAGTCTGGTGTCATAAGCTCTTCTCGGTAGCTTGCGGAGGAAGGCTGGGTTCCTTATACCAGAAGCCTTTCACTGTGTGCGCAGTCGGATCTATGGCCAATTCAGGCTTCCTTCCGTTGTATCCGGAATTTTACCCATGGCAGAGCCAAAACTTGGTATAGGCCATACCTTGACTGAAGATGTTCCGTTGGTCATGCACATCTCTTGTCCTTCTGCTAGTATGATGCTTGTTGCTGTAAAGGTTGCAAGACTGGTGCAGACCTCATGTTGTTAATTGATTCGGAATACCCTTTGTATTCAAACTAAGTGTTGCCGATAATAAGCAGTTGACGGATAATTCCATTCGGTTGAGCTGAGCTTCCAAGCATGTGAAGTTCTCATTGATTCTGGGCAACTGTGAACTTTTCCATTTTCCTTACAAACATTGTTCACATTGCCCGGAAATTGGTATATACCCTGGTGAACTTCAAGATTTGCTTTAAAATTTGTACCAATGTACCGGTGTTTTGTTGCTGCTCTTGGCACATACACATCCTTGAAATATGTGTTCGGTGGGTAATAAATGATTCTTGAGTCCGTTGAGAAAAGACCCGGTTCACCTCACTGACTGAAATAGTCCTTGTGTCGCGGGCGGAATAATTTGTCCATACAGATATTCATTCTTGGTAACTCATCTGACTGCTCCTTAGGCGTGATTCGTTCCGAGGCAAACTCTCTCAGGTATATTCTGGCCTTGTCTGTCTCACACAGATTCTACTTCTGACCCATTCTTCATTCTTGACAGATCGAGAGATGATGCTCTGAATATCGGGCAGTTGACTAGACATGACACTTGTTGAATTGGGATTATTGGGCATTATCCAAGTCGTATGCTGGTCTTCTTTGATGGCACTTGCGGGTGGATCCAGTCGGAACGAAGAAACGGAACCGACAAAAGAAACAAAAGCCGTGAAAACTAAAAAGCAAATAAAACTCAAATATTTGCGGACCTTACACACGTGGCCGAGGATCCACTAGTATAACTAGTATAGCGCACTCGATGTACCTCTAAGGATTTAGAAGCGAAGCCACACAATGCTCCTGGTAGCAATTGGTGTCATGCTTCTACTACTTCCTTAGGGAACATCAATCTTGACACACAACCATAGCCAAAATGGCTTAGTAAACGATGCTAAGGTTGTTGGGGAGAGATGGAATTTATAAGCGTTTCCCAAAGTAAACTAGAGTTATGAAGAGAAATGCCATGGCTAGCAAGCAGGGTAAGGATATCTCGTTTACCTAGGGGTTCAGGGCTCACGGGTCGTTGCCGGGTGCGAGCATTTCACACCGGAGGCAAAGGCCACGAGAGTGGGGGTCTGATGGAGCCAAAAACCAATGGGGTTGCCATATGATCAATAGTAGCCATGCCAGCTTGGCAAAGATGGCTGAAATCCATCTAGGCTTTCTACTGAGCACAAGACAATGAAGTCTAGCTAGGGGTAACCTACAGTCAGCCTGGCTGCTCTGATACCATCCGTTGTGGCACCCCGCCTGATTACCACTGTAGCCAGACGGTCGTCACGCATGCCAGCCCAGGAAATCACTCTGGCATGCGCGTTTACGACAAGTATCATGAACACAGGCATTTCTATTAATGGGTATATAAGTCTTACATGATATTACACAAGAGTGATGGCAGCGGAAAAGCTCTATCTAGGGCAGCATGGTCTTGGTGCGGCTCCAATCCACAGGGATCTGACTGGGTTACTCTTCTAGACCGCGAACGCTCTGGCTCCTTGTCGACGAACGACGGATCCTTATGGGAACCTGTCCACATTGAAGGCCGCTGAGTACTTTTGAATGTACTCGCAAGCAAACCAAGCTAACATATACACCAAGCAAAGCAATCCATGGCATTCAAGCATGTACATGTTATTAGAGCAGCATTGATTATCATGGCATAGCATACCTATCTAGCAAGATTAATCATCAAATCATAACAGGTTTATCCAGCAAGATAGGTACTAAAGTAAAATACAGTAAAGCATATCAAGTAGGTGATCCATACTCCGAACAATCTCAGGATCCAATCCAACTCTTAACCAGATCCAATTTACTCTCTTCTGGGTTGCCTTACAACCCTCAGAATATTCACAATCCAGTGAATACCTCAGGGCATAAGATGAGTTCCTCCATCATTATTATTACTATTCCGGTTGACCACCTAGTGAGGTCTGGACGGACTGTCCAATACCGTGGATGCTGCTATTCGAATAGATTTTACACTCTACAGAGGTTGCGCACTTTACTCACACCATGGAGCTCCTGACCTCGTGATCCCATTCGAGTGGACCAGGGTTGCTCCAACGAAACCCGCCTAACTCGTGACTCCTCCACCGTACCACCGACAATCATACCCTCCCAGGGTCATGTCCTGGGTGGCCCCTGTGTCACCTCGTGACACCTGCCATCGTCGTGGCCAACTAAACTGTCCCAAACGGGGACGCCGGCAAATATCTCAACTGGGCTCACAAGGTTATCGTCGCCTATCGGACCAGGGCAGCGCGCAAGCATAACCTTACCTTGTTCGTGGTACCGATAAAAGAGCACGCGATCAGACATAGTCAAGGCCATCCCATACCGGCAAATGTGGTTGCATGGATAAGTCCGGACAGGTGACTCAGGATCAACCGACTAGGTTTAGTTTTAGCCAGTATTTAGCAAGCATGGTTGTATATCACAATAACTTGAGATGGCAGCAAATATGCATTTAAGTAAATTACTTTGAATTATCCCATAGCAAACTAATGCAAGTAATGTAAATAGTAAGTGTAATCTAGCAGGAGTTTAATTATTTCTATCACAGGCATAATCATTAATTACACACGCAAGAATAACACAGAGCAATGCTTAAGGGCATATATCAGATGGTCGGCTTGCCTGGGGGTGATGGAATACTCGGGTAAGAAGTGCGATGAAGCTGCGGAAGAATTCGCCGGAAAGGATTCCCTCTCGGAATGGGCTGATAGAGGGTAAAGGAAAAATGGTCATTCTCACAGTGTGACAACTTTGTGAAAATGGTACCAATAGAACGGGCTCGACGAGACGAAGACGTGGGCTTTGGAATCACGTCAACCGGAGTTGGGAGTGAGAAGATACAAGGGTTTTTCTGTCAGGGACCTATATGCAAAAAGAATATTTCCACTGGGGTCCCTGGCAGCTCAGCGGGTCGCGCACTTCAGCGGAATATGCTTTCCTACAAGGAAAACGCAAACACGCCAAAGACGTTTCCACTTATCCAACGTGGCAGCCGCTGCTCTCACCGACAAGCGGGGCCCGCACTCCCTTTTCTCTCTCCTCCAGCCTTCTTCTTCTTCTTCTTCTTCTTCCCGGCGCACACCCTCAGAGCAGGGAGAGGTCGCCGGCGCCGACGTGCGTCCGGCCGACTCCAGCCACCCCCGGCCAGGGAGAGGGCACCGGCGGCCTTGGGGCGGATCGCCGCACCCATCTAGAGGCAACACGCGCGCCAGGGAGGGCGGGGGGCGCGGCGGTGCACGGCAGTAGAGGTTCGGCTTCCGGTGTGATTCCGACAACCCGGGGCACTTCTGGCAGAACTCCGGCCACCGAGGTGATCCCCGCGATGCGGCGCACCCAAAGACCTCGTCCACGGCTGTCGGTGAGCTTCAGGGCAACGGCAGTGTGGCCCGCAGCGGATGGCAGTACGCAGCGGCTCCGGCGGGTGGGCGGGGCTCCGGTGGGCTAGGTGGCTAGGAGAAGATGTGGGGGTGGTCTACGGCGAGTAGCAGCTCCGGTGGGGCACTCGGTGGAGGCGGGGAGGGCTTTGGTGCCATGAATTTGAGGCAAGACCGAGTGGCGGCCATGGTGGTGGTGCGACCAAATTGAGACGAGGGAGCTCGAGGGCTCTGGCCGTGAAGGAGCTGGGGAGGGGAAGGGAGAAAATGCGATGCCGAGGGGTGCGAAGGATCGGCCATTTATAGCCCCGCGGCCGGTATGGATAGAGATGGCCGCTGTGGCGCCCTTATCGGCCCCCTGGAGCTCGGGGACATGCATTGGAAGGAGGAGAAGTCGGCAGGGTCCTCAGAGGAGTGGAGCAGCTTCGGGAGAGCTCGGGCTCGGCTGTATATGGCGGCGACAACGGACGAACAGTGGCGGAGTAATGGCGGTTGTCGCGGCGCGGCGAGGAAAGAAACGGAGGGGGAAGTGACCGGAGACGGGGGTTTGGACGATGGGGAGTCAGGTCGGCATGCTAGGACACGCCAGGGCAGCTTGAGCTGGCCTGCCCGATGCGATGGAAGCGCAGAGCGCTGTTCCTGCATGCAGCGCACACGGTCACCACATGCACCGGCTATTCTAGCGCTTTTCTGCTTGCCACACCTTGTCTAACACGTCTATCGTTGCTCAATTAGATAAGAGAGGTGTCTGGAAATGGCTAGATATCTCTTAGGTGAGTGGTACTTGCAGAAATAGATTCTGACAGCAAAATTGGATGGAATTTTATGGAGAAATGGTTGGAGGAGAGGAGCTGGATCCTTGTCACAATGACATAGGGTAGGAAGGACTAGGTGCTGATAAAAATTTGAAGTCATTTGGACATGATTTGCACACGCTTCCATTGTAATGCCAAATCTGGTCCAAAAACTAGAATTTGAAACTGCACTCAAATGTATCAAGGAAATGAGATGAATTTTGGTGTAGGGAGGTGATTTGGAAGTATGGAGGTGCTGGTAAAATTTCAGATCATTTGGATAAGCCAAAGTGGTACTTCCTTCACAGAGCTTTGAAATGGACAGAAACTTGAGAAAATTGCTGTGGATTATTGGATGGATGAATTGAGCTGGTTTTTGGTTTCCATGAGTAATTTATCATTGTTAATCACCATGAAAAATTTCAGCTCAAATAGATCAAGGGTTCAAGCACTTCCTTTGCAAACTAAAAATCTAGACAGAATTTGCAAATGGATGCTGTGCTCAAACTTTGAACTATGGGACTTGGATTTGATGGAAATGATGAAGATATGGATTGAATAAGCTCCACAATTTATTTGGGATTTTTCCTGGCTATCAAAATGGTAGTTCCTCTAGAAACTGCCCAAAATGCAATATTGGCATTAAATAGGAAAATACAATTTCCCTTATTTAATTATGGCCAATATTTTTATGGGAGCTCAATATGATCACAAAGAATATCTCCACAAGTTTTCATCAACTTTGGAGATGGATAGATATTTTCCTGGATTTAATTCCTTTAACTGGCAAAAAAAGGAATTAATTATAGATGAAAATTATTGCAAATGACTTGGCAATATTTTTGCATATCCAGGGTTTATAGATGTGGGATGATCACTGGGAAAAGTTTGGTAGTCAGCAGATCAAAGGATATTGGGGTTCCTTTGTAACGGAAGAGATTAGGGTTTCCCTTCCGATAACTCGGAAGGTAGGGTTTCGGCGGCAAAACCCTGAGAATAGAATTTGGGTGGCAAGGATGGACTGGAGAGAATCTTTGGTTGGATACGGAAGGCAAGGTTAAATGACCATCTTCATATACCCAAGAGCTAAAGAAATCCGATAACACCGAGAAAAAAGACGGGAGTCAAATCCCGCGAAGGAAAAAAAACAGGAGCGAAAACCAGGGTGTTACACCTTTAGTGACAAAGGAAACAACTTAAAAATATAGTAGTAGCGATTTTTTCCTCATAAGAAAATAGGGTGGCTATATCATTAAGTTTAGTGAGATGTGCTACAACAGTTTCAGATTAATAACCATGAAAAGGATCAGATTCAGCCAAAGTGGTTAACTCAGGATCGACAGAGAGTTCATAATCCTTATCAGTAAAAAAGATAGGTGAAGTAGAAAACTTAGGATCATATTGCTTTCTTGCATTCAAAGATTTTTCTTTCAGCTTGGCTAGTAATTTCTTAAGATCATCTCTATCATTACAAGCAAGAAATTCTCTAGCTATCTGTCCATCCATAACATAACCCTCAGGTATCTTAGGCATTTCAATTCTAAGATAACTAGGCCTAATAGGTGAACCATAAATTTCACCAGTTTCAGTAATTTCATTGGTTTCAACATTTTCAAATCCTTTAGCTCTAGCAAGTTGTTCATCAAGAAATTCACCTAGTGGCACAGTATCACCAGGCATAGTACTAGCATTATCAATAGCATCATTTGTAGTAGAAGTAGCATCATCAATTACTTGCAACATAGCAAAATTAATAGCAGGTGGTGGTGTTGCAAGCTTACTTAAAACAGAAGGTGAATCAAGTGCAGAGCTAGATGGCGGTTCCTTACCTCTCCTTGTCTTAGAGGGAATGATCTTGGTTCTATTATAATTTATATTCTTCATAGTGATCAACAGATATAAATCCCAAGTGACTCAGCAAATAAAGCTATGCTCCGCGGCAATGGCGCCAGAAAAGGGTCTTGATAACCCACAAGTATAGGGGATCGCAAAAGTTTTTTAGGGTAGAGTATTCAACCCAAATTTATTGATTCCACACAAGGGGAGCCAAAGAATATTTGCAAGTATTAGCAGTTGAGTTTTCAATTCAACCACACCTGGAATACTAAATATCTGCAACATAGTGATTAGTAGCACAGTAGTCTGATAATTTGATAGCAGTGGCAAAGTAGCAATAGTAACGGTAACAGTAGTAGTTTTATAGTGATTGTTACAGCAGCAACAACAACAATAGTAACTTAGCAAGATCAATATGCGAAAGTCATAGGCATTGGATCGGTGATGGATAATTATGTTGGAGGACATTCATCATATAACAATTATAACCTAGGGCGACACAGAACTAGCTCCAATTCATCAATTTAATGTAGGCATGTATTCCGTAAATAGTCATACGTGCTTATGATAACAACGTGCATGACATATTTTGTCCTACCCTCCCGTGGCAGCGGGGTCCATAAGGAAACTAAGGGATATTAGGGCCTCATTTTAATAGAGAACCGGAACAAAGCATTAACACATAGTGAATACATGAACTCCTCAAATTATGATAATCACTGGAAAGAATCCCAATTATTGTCACCTTGGGGTATGCGGATCATAACACGTAATAGGTGCGTATAACTTGCAAGATAGGATCAAGAACACAAATATATTCATGAAAACATAAAGGGTTCAGATCTTAAATCATGGCACTCGGGCCCTAGTGACAAGTATTAATCATAGCAAAGTCATAGCAACATCAATCTCAGAACATAGTGGATACTAGGTATCAAGCCCTAACAAAACTAAATCAATTACATGATAAATCGCATCCAACCCATCAACGTCCAACAAGTCTATGGAGAAATTACTCACACCCGGTAGTGAGCATCATGAAATTGGTGATGAAGAAGGGTTGTTGATGATGATGGCAACGAATCCCCCTCTCAGGAGCCCTGAACGGACTTTAGATCTGCCATCCCAATGAAGAACATGAGGTGGCAGTGGCTCCATATCATAAATCACGATGAAACTTCTTCTCTCCTTTTTCTTGGGAATTATGAATTTATATTGCTGAGATTAGGGTCAGCCAAGCCTCGCGGGCCCCACAAGCCACCAGGGCGCGCCCAGGTGGTGGGCGTGCCCTGGTGCCTTGTGGGCAGCAGGTGGCCCCCCTCAGTGGGTCTTGACTCCATTATTTTTATTTATTCCATAAAAAATCTCTAAAATGTTTCGTCCAATTCCAAGGACTTTTATTTCTGCACAAAGACAACACCATGGTAGTTCTACTGAAAACAATGCCAGTCCGGGTTAGTTTCATTCAAATCATGAAAATTAGAGTCCAAAACAAGAGCAAAAGTGTTTAGAAAAGATGACACGACCGAGACGTATCAGAAGACAAGTCGATGTGTGTCGAATTGAAAAAAGTATCACAGTGTTGTAAATATCGGGTCCAGTCGTTTAAGGTTTACGACGTGAATGGATATCGCTTCCATAGAGAAAAGCACGATCAGACTAGGCCCAATTCAAGGACAGATAATAGCGGAGTGTATAATCAAGGGGATAATGGAGTAGATTATTATAGAATAATTGAAGAAATATGGGAACTTCACTTCGAAGGGCTTACCCCTCTGAAGTCTGGGGGTGTCAAGCACTGATTGGTGCTTTTCAGGCTTCCCGGCCGTTGGTTTGATCCAGTTAATGTGAAAAAGACACCTAAAATTGGGCAAGTAGAAATTCGACAAGACACCATAATGAAAGGACAGGATAACTTTCTTGTGGCTCAACAGGCCACACAAGTTTTGTACCTCCCATATCCATGCACTACTGAAGAAGAGCTTGTAGGATGGTATATTGCGTACAATGTACCTCCACATACTAAACCATCTATCCCAGAAAAGGACGACTACAATGCCCCCAACACATCCTCTCAAGAGTTCTTCTAAGAAGATGGGCTCCAAGGGGATTTCGTGATCAACTTGACGATACCTGAATATGTTGAAGTACACAGTGACATTGATGGTGATGTTGACGAGGCTGATTTCTAATGTGATCGACTTGGAATTGCTGATGAAAATACAGGCTGGCAATAATGTGTGTGAGGGTCTTCCAGATGGCGACTGGGAGTGTAGTGATGATGAAAGTTTTGATAGTGAAACGAATCCTAATAATGATGGGACTTATGATCTAAGGGATCACAATAATGAGCTATATTTCTAACTCATGTATGATATATATGCTTATTTATTTGAATTGTATGTTATGCTGCATTTATAGCTTTGCTAACTCATTTATTGTTTATCATTGCAGATGACTGGAGCATGGAGAAAGTGGGAGAGAAGCGCAACGTACAACCGGATTTGAGTATTAATGTGGTATACAAAAAAACAAGGAACATAAAGAGAAAGAACTGCCTCAACCTCATGAAGTACCCAAGAAACGGGGAAGAGCTCCAAAGGAAAAAACCAACACAACCGCCAAGAAGAAGGGGGGCAGAGGATGGGGAAAGAGTGCCCGTACCGGTTTGCAGAGCACGGCTCCCATTGACACATTAAAAGCCAGGTCTAAGGGGGTAGAGGACGTAGCCGTGTAGTGGCGACCCAGAGTCGGTAGTAGTCGGTGACAAAGGATCAGGAGGCACGAGATCCAATGGATGTAGAGGATAAGAGTAGGGAGGTGGAAGATAAGAGTGGGGAGGGGGAGGCGCTAGAGCATTCGGAGGAACCCGAGTTGCGGGAACAGAGGGATGTTGAGATTGAGAGGCCAGAGGAGGATCCCGAGTCGTCCAGTTATCTTTGTGAGGATGATGAGTTTCCGGGAATGTATGCAAACGAGGACGGGGAGGTGGCAGACACTGAAGCATTGTCGGAGTTTGAGATGAACTCTAGTGACGAAGAATCATGGACGGTTGCCACCAATGATGAGTCAGTGAACGTTTGGAGGCGTGGTTCTTCCAGACTACCCTAGCAGTCGGTCAAGGTAAAACCGGTCATCCAGCCAATAGGAAAAACGTAAGTGCATCTCCATGCTGATATGAAGTACGTACCTTGCATTTTTCAACACATACAAATTACTGATATTTTCATTTTCAGAGACTGGAAAAAGACTGGAAAAGAGTTACGCAAGAGTACCCGCATGGTCAACGGCATACTTGGCCTTCTGCTTAGGGAACACTTCCACGACATGGTGAAATACAATGGGAACGAGGAGCCAGCATGGACATGGC
Organism: Thinopyrum elongatum; assembly: GCA_011799875.1. Taxonomy (NCBI): domain Eukaryota; kingdom Viridiplantae; phylum Streptophyta; class Magnoliopsida; order Poales; family Poaceae; genus Thinopyrum; species Thinopyrum elongatum. The sequence goes on from CM022299.1 coordinate 17,364,477, forward strand.
AACATTACGCAATAGCGGATGATACCGAGGACTTAGAACATAAGTCCTATGGAACCGTAGCTAAACGAGTGAAATTCGAGCTATGGGTAAGTTGTTCATCACACTTCATTTCTCAACAATTATGGCTTCCAAGTTAATTAACCCTTGGCGTGATCTTATCTGTCGTGGATATGTGCAGGACTACTGTATATGCGAGTTTTGTTTCAAGGACCAAGCATCTTTGAATATCGCTAATGCCGCCAAGTCGCTTGTTAAGGGTATGTTCTATAAGGCGCGCATCGAGGCCGTTATCACATACTATGGAGAGTACCTCAAGAAGCATCTATCGAAGAATGAAGCCGTTCTCAAGTTTCCACGAGCTGACTAGTACTTGAAGGCAAGTAACATCGAGCCAAATTATTCATTACATTACTAACATTCCATTGAACTCATGACTTGATGCATTTAAATGTTTTGGTTCCTCCCGTTTGGTGTGTTTCAGAGCTTCCATGTTGGGAGATGATCGTTGACAAGTGGGTAAGTAAACAATGGAGGAAGGTTCACCGAGAACGCTAGGCGTGTCGTATATTGATGGGTGGCCCATCACATCGTCAAAGCTCGTCGAACCTTGTAGAATACGGGGAAATCGTGGTATGCATTATCGTTAGCTTCTACCCATCAAGTCTTATTTATGTCGAGGCTCACTCCATGTCGCCGCTTCTTGTTGCAGATGTCCAAAAGGGGACGTGACGGCGAAGAGTGGATGAACCCACACTTTGGCGGTAAGATGCTTGCATATACCGAGACTAGAAAGGCGATGTACGGAGAGGGTTTTGAGCCCAATCATCATGACATTGATCCACACTTGGTTGTCCCGGCGGGTCACGGCAAGCTGAGTGGACGTCATCTCATTGGCAACACGATCCTCGATACGGCCTCCACTCCCAGTCATGGTTTTGTTCTTTCTCGTTTATCAATTTATGCCTTTTCCATGTTTGCATTGCAAAGTTGATGAAATTGCGATGACTACCTGTAGTGCCAGCAAGACGAGGAAAAGACGTTGCCGGAGGAAGACGTGAGAAGGACAGCATACAGGCTCTTGCCGAAGCTTGCGGAGGAGAGGTGATCCATGGCGCTTGACATGGCAGATCTGATAGCGCAACGTGACGCTATGTGGCATGCCTCGCTGATGGCGCAACACGAGGCTACGACAGTTAGATCCTACCCATAATGCACTCATATTAGCCTTAGTTTCATTACATAACATTTGCATTGGGGTAGAATATGTAGCCTTTCCTCTTGGGCAAAATATGCAGCGTCTTTGTATTGCACAGACTAACCCCCGCCACCAAACCTAGACCTTCTCACTCAACTGCCAAAATTCGGTCAAGTGAGTTCTCTTTAAAAACTTCCGTGAAAACATTATTTCCCTTCGTAGTGTCCTATATAAAATGAACCTGTCTTAACTACGCACGACATGCAATTGCAGATGGTCCCTATGTCAGCTGGTTCGAATAATCCTGGAGCTAGGTATTCACAAAGTTCACAATGTGCTAACCATTCTGATGATGTTGGTGGTACCCCACTGTCGCCAAAAACTTGACTCAGGTTTGACAACAAATTTGAAATCAAGAAACAATCATTTTTGCCACCATTGCATCATTTATGATTGAAATGGCTTATTTTTGCTGCCATGGCAGCATTTTCTAGCCACAATGTTCATAAAGGATGCCATAGCCACATTTTTTTGCTTGCTGCCTCTTTCTTGTGCATCCACCCGCCTTTGTAACTAACTAGCCCTTATTCTTGTTTAATAGGTTTACATCGCAGATGGCTTTGGTTGTCGATGTACAAGCTACCGTACCACACTAGTAATGCCTTTCCATAGGCCTACTTCCTAATCCACTTGTGAATCTATAACTCTTCCTTACCTATGCACTTTGTGTTTGATTTGTCTACATTTGCCGTGATTACATTATGGAAAAAAATTGTATCAATATTGTTATTTGGATCAATGATCTACTTGTACTGATTAGACTGCTCTCGCGAAAATTATTGTTATTGTGTTTCATTGTTAAATTCTATGCAACGTCGATCCTGGGCAAACATTTGTGTGTTGGGTCGACCTGATATGGGACCTTTACCGAGTACCACAGCTCGAGAAAAATCTGACCTGGGAAAATACTGAGATGCGGAACTTGGTGAAAAAAGGAACGACTGTACGTGCTGGCAATTGTCACCGATTACATAACTGGGCAAAGATCCGACCTTTAGCGAGTTTTTACCTGCAGAAACTCGGCGAACAGTTCACCAGTGGCATTGAACGTTCACTCGGTGAAATATACAATACGGTAATAAGGCCGTGCCATGTGTCAGTCCCTTACTAGGCAAACTGCTGCCGAGTGGCAAACTCGGCAAATGGTTTGCCCAGTTCGCCTAAATAAGGCACTAGGCGAAATGTAGCACTGAGCAGTGTTGTGTGTACACACGACATGCTCTAATTGGTTACCATACTACCGAGTTCGAAACTCGGCAAACGCTTTGCCCAGTTATGTGGTTTAAAGAACTGGGTGAAGTTTGGCACTGGATAATAACGTTGTGCTACGCAGCATGCCCTAATTTAGTTAGATGTTTTCCGAATGTCTAACTCGGCAAACAAATTGCCTAGTTCTGCTGAATGATGAACCCGACAGATATTTTGTACTGGCAATGTGCTCTGCCACGTGGTCTATTTCTATTGGCGAGTCTTCGCCGAGTTTGGCCATCAAAAACTCGGTGAATGTTTGTGTCACGTGGCACTTCCTTTAATGGCGCGTTCAGTCTAGCGGTGAGGTTCGCCGAGTTTTTTGTGGCCGGCACTCAACAAAATTTGTTTATATATTCGTTGAGTTCTCGATAGAATGCACTCGGCAGTATTAATGATTGCTGAGGCCCGTCTAACCGAGTGTGTTGCGCCGAGTTTGGCACTCGGTGAATATTTCGCCTAGTGTAATATGTGCTCTGCCGAGTTTCTTGGAAGCTCGGCATAAACGGTGATTCTAGTAGTATCTGGTCAACCCATTCAACCCTTGTTAATTTGGATTTTCCAATTTTGGACATGATCTTCTTGGTTGGCAAGGGATTATGTATATGCTAGTACATGAGGATTTAATTGAGCCTAATCCAACTCTGAGAAATATTGGTGGTTGCAAAGGGAATGTGAACCCTGGTTGGAGTTTTTTTTTTTTTTTAAAACCTTGGTTGGAGTTTTAATCACAAAACTAAATGAATTGCTGTAAAAGCCAAAACTCTTGTTATCAGAGGGATACTTTTTCTGTAATGGGATAGCATTAATTTTGAGTCATGGGCTCGTGGCACGCCATCTGTTTGGTACTTACTCCACACATGCCCAAACAAAACTAGCAGCCTTACTAATTATTTGATAGTTGTTCCTTTTCCACACATATGATTTCTCTGCATAATATAATTAGATGCCCAAACAAAAAGCATTCAAGAGATATCTCGGTAAAGAGCTACATGTGCTACCAGCCTAGCCTACATCTTATGGGCTGCACACACGAGCCTCGCGTTTGCCTGCCTCATCTCAAAAGGAAAAATACCTGGGTTACGATGCATATTCACCATTTTTTTATTCTATTCACCATATAAATTATGTTATCCCGTACTTAATTGAGGTGGTACTAAAAAATTCATTCAAGAGACAACTCGGTAAAGAGCTTACATGTGCTACCCGCCTAGCCCACTTCTTATGGGCTGCACACACGAGCCTCGCGTTTGCCTGCCTCATATCAAAAGGAAAAATACCTGGGTTACTATGCATATTTACAATAACATAGTCCCACCTGGATTGTTTAGGTGGAATCCTATCAATTTATATAGGTAGGTAAAATTAAGAAGGACAAAATCGAACCGAGAAAAGAGCTTACCGTCAACTCTCGGTGCGGCACGGCACGAGGCAATGGTGGGGAAGATGTGGCCGGACCAGACCACCCCGCTCCAGGAGGCAGCAACGCGTGCGGAGCAAACAAGGTCTGCTCGTGATCCTCTTCGTCGAGGATGACCGATCTTTGGCGGCGGAGGATCAGGGAGGCGCGGGGCAGGACATCAAGGTTGGGTGGACGCCATCGGAGAGCTCAAGGAAGGGAAAGGGAGCGGCGGCTGAGACTCTACTTCTCACCGGCGAGGGCGCTCGCGCTCAGGCGCCATGCCTGACTGCTGCTGCGGGGGCGGTTGGGAGACAGGGAGCGAGGCGGCGAGGCAGCTCGTTGTGCTTGCTGATACGTCTCCAACGTATCTATAATTTATAAAGTATTCATGCCTTGTTTACAACAATTTTATATGGTTTTGTATGATTTTATTAGAACTAACCCGGACTGACGTTGTTTTCAGCAGAACTACCGTGGTGTCGTTTTTGTGCAAAAATAAAAGTTCTCAGAATGCGCTGAAAATTTACGGTGATCGGTTATGGCCCAGAAGAGACCCATGGAGCACCGGAGCTGGACCAGGAGGTGACCGAGGAGGCCACAATCCTGGGTGGCACGCCCACCCCCCTAGGGCGCGCCTCTCGAGCTTGTGGGGCCCTCGGGCACGCTCCTGACTTGATTCCAATGCCAAATACCCTTATATATACAGTAACCTCCGAAAAGAACCCTAGATGAGAAGTTCCGCCACCGCAAGCCTCTGTAGCCACGAAAAACCAATCGGGACCCGTTCCGACACCCTGCCGGAGGGGAAAATCATCACCGGAGGCCATCTTCATCATCCCAGAGGCCACCATGATGAGGAGGGAGTAGTTCACCCTCTAGGCTGAGGGTATGTAGTAGTAGCTATCTGTTTGATCTCTCTCTTTCGTGTTCTTGATTTGCCACGATTTTGATGTACTGCGAGCTTTGTTAATATATTTGGATCTTATGGTATTCTTCCCTCTCTACCTTCTTGTGATGAATTGAGTTTTACCTTCGAAATTTCATTATTATTGGATTGAATACTTTTATGGATTTGAAAACAATTGATGTATGTTTTGCGTATGAATACCCGTGGGCACAATGGGGTATCATATTGATTCACTTGATGTATGTTTTGGCACTCAACTCGCGGATTACCGAGGTGACATTGGAGCACTCTTTGATGTTCTTTTTTTGGATTGAATATTATGAATCTGAGGTTCCTTGATGCATATCGTATAATTGACCCACGGATACTAGTGGTGACATTGGAGTACCTAGGTGACATTAGGGTTGATTGATGTGTTTTCATATGGTGTTATTTTACTACAAACTCTAGGGCTGTTTGTGACACTTATAGGGACGGCTCAATAGATTGATCGGAAAGGATAACTTTGAGGGGATTTTCTACCTACAATAATTTCTTCTTATGTTCTCCCTGATAGGAACTTTGGAGTGATTCTTTATTGCACGTTGAGAGATTGTTATATGATCCAATTATGTTTTCATTGTTGAGAGATTTTGCACTAGTGAAAGTATGAACCCTGGGCCTTATTTTCAAGCATTGCAATACCATTTTTTCTCACTTTTGTTACCTTGCTATTTTTATATTTTCAGATTACAAAAACCTATATCTACTATCCATATTATACTTCTATCACAATCTCTTTGCCGAGCTAGTGCACCTATGCAATTTACCATTGTATTGGGTGTATTAGGGACACAAGAGACTCTTTGTTATTTGTTTGCAGGGTTGTTTGAGAGAGACCATCTTAATCCTACGCCTCCCATCGATTGATAAACCTTAGGTCACCCACTCAAAGGGAAATTTGCTGCTGTCCTACAAAACTCTGCGCTTGGAGGCCCAACACGAGTCTACAAGAACAACTTGTGTAGTAGACATCAAGATGTTTTCTGGCGCCGTTGCCGGGGAGGTGAGTGCTTGAAGGTATATCTTTAGATCTTGCAATTAAATCTTTTAGTTTCTTGTTTTATCACTAGTTTGGTTTATAAAAGAAAACTACAAAAAAATGGAATTGAGGTTGCATCATATTATTCGTCTCTAATGTCTTTATTGAAAATGATGGAAAGGAAAATTGTACCAAAGTGTTAGAAGAAGTCAATAAAATATTTGGCATAAAATCTTTGAATGATGAGCATGATTGCAATGTTGCTAGTGTGAATCCATTGAATATCCATGATGCTAATTATATGCAAAACCTTAAGCTTGGGGATGATGTTTGATGAAGATGATATTTTTAGTCCCCCAAGTTTTGATGAGAATGTTTATTATGATGATAGCATGCCTCCTATTTATGATTATTACAAGGATGAAAGTGGGTTTGGAAGAGTGTCAACTCTAGGTAGTAATGATCCGACTATTTTGGCTGGTGTTGAATCTTATTACAATATTGATAAAAGTGGATTTGGTGAGGTCATGACTTTATTTAGTGATGAATCAACTATTTTGGAAGAGGTTTCAATTGATCATGATAACAAAGTTGCTACCTATGATGATTATTGTGATGACATGTATGCTATAAAGAGTAATCATAACCGTGAATCTTGTCATCATCATTTTAATGCTCAAACTGATTAGGTAAATCAAGTATCTCATGATAGCTATTTTGTTGAGTTTTCTCCCACTATTATTCATGAGAATAAATTTGCTTATGTGCAGAGTAATAAAAATATTATGCTTGTGGATCATGAAACGAATGCTTTATGTGATAGTTATATTGTTTAATTCATTCATGATGCTACTGAAAATCATTATGAGGGAGGAACATATGCTTTTACATATCTCAATAATATCAAGTTTCCTCTCTTTATGTTGAAAGTTTTGAAGTATTGCTTGTTTTGCTTTCCTATGCTAGTTCATTCTAGCTCCCAAAAATTATTTGCTCACAAAATCCCTATGCATAGGAAGTGGGTTAGGTTTAAATGTGCTAGTCATGTGCTTCTTGATGATCTCTTTATGTTCCAATTCTTATCTTTTATGTGAGCATCATTGAAATCATCATGCCTAGCTAAAAAGGCATTAAAGAAAAGCGCTTGTTGGGAGAAAACCCAATATTTACCCCTAATGTTTTTGTGTGTTCACATGATTAAGCTACTGTAGTAATCATGTTTTATAGATTTTGTTTCAATAAAGTGCCAAGTAAAGCCTTTGGGATAGTGTGGATGTTAGTTGATTTGATTCTGTGCAAAAACAGAAACTTTTGCACCTAGTAACAGAATTGTTAAAAATCACTGGGGCTTATAAAAATTCTGAATTTTCTTATAGTTTATTGATAAACAAATTTCCTACGTTGTCCTAATTTTTCAGAAGTTTTGGAATAACATAAGTATGATCTGTGTCCAGATTATTACCGACTGTTCTGTTTTTGACAGATTCTGTTTTCAATGCATAGTTTGCTTGTTTTATAGTTTCTATGGCTTATATTGGTCAATATAAATTGTAGAAATTGTAGGGTACAGTAGGAATTGTGTGAGAACAATTATGAATCTTGTCTTGACATTACCAATGTGAATGATTTGTCTTTATCGTACTAACCTATCTCACGAAGTTTCATGAAGTTTTGTGTGATTGAAGTTTTCAAGTTTTGCGTGAGACATCGACATGAGGAGAATAAGGAGTGGCAAGACCCTAAGCTTGGGGATGCCAAAGGCACCCAAGGTAATATTAAAGGAAGATCCAAGCAACTAAGCTTGGGGATGCCCCGGAAGGCATCCCCTCTTTCGTCTCCAATATTATCGGTAACCTTACTTGGAGCTATATTTTTATTCGTCACATGATATGAGGTTTGTTTGGAGCATCATTTTATTTAAGTTGGATTTGCTTTCTGTTATTTATAATAATGTTTTCCATCTTTGAGTTCAATAAAAAGGTCAAGTATAGCCTTTACCATGCTTATTTTGCAAGTCTATATATTGCTGTTTTGAAAACACAAAGTTTTCTATCATTGTCTGAATGTGATAAAATCTTGAAATTTTTAAACAATAAGATATGAACAAAAATTATACAGTGTGGTAATTTTTCAGAATTTTTGGAGTTAGAGAAGTATGGATCTTCTTGCATCCATTACAGACTGTCCTGTTTTGACAGATTGCTGTTATGTTTGCATTGTTTGCATATGTTTGCTTGTTTCATGATTCTATTTGAGGATAGGAGTATTAAATATGCAGAGGCATTTAGTATGCAATGTTAAATTATAATTTTAGTGATATGCTACAGTAGAGAATGATAAGGTTTTGCATTGATTTATACTAACTTATCTCACGAGTTCGTGTTGAGTTTTGTGTGGATGAAGTTTTTAAGAAATAGGGAAACCGTGATATGAGAGGAATTAAGGAGACACAAGAGCTCAATCTTGGCGATGACCATGGCATCCCTAGTTAATATTTCAAGAAGTCTCAAGCATCTAAGCTTGGGGATGCCCTGGTTGGCATCCCACCTTTCTTCTTCAACAATGATCGGTCAGTTTTTGTTGAGCCTAAGTTTTTGCTTCTTCACATGATATGTGCTATTCTTGGAATGTCATTTTATTTATTTTACTTGCTGTTTGAATAAAATACTTAAGATATAATTTTTTTAAAGATAGAGAGTCTTCACATCGCTACTTAATTATTTGACTACTCATTGATCTTCACTTATATCTTTTTGGAGTAGTTTGTCATTTACTATCGTGCTTCACTTATATCCTATGAGTAAGTGGCTGAATGTATTTAATATCATAAATCTAAAATTATATATGTTTCATAAGCTTATCCCATGGGGAGTAGTGACTTCACATATAATAAGAATAGGTGGTAAAATTTATTGAAAGTTAGCAAACATAACATTGGTCACTTGAACAATTCATGAAAGAATATTGAAGGAAGAGAGATTTCACATATAAATATACTATCTTGGACATCTTCTATGATTGTGAGCCTCATTAATTATTTTGAACTTGATAAAAATAGTTGAAATTGGACAAGGAAGACAACGTGATGACTTATGTTTGGGTATATTTGTATAGAAGTTATATTGTTGTGGATCTTCCAACATGTGGTGCTTGCTTAGGATCTTTTGCTAGCCTTCACCTATACTAAGAGGGAATATTGCTTGTGCATCTACTTCCTTAAACCCAAAGTTATTCCATATGAGTCCACCATACCTACCTATATGCGGTATTTACCTATCAGTCCAAGTAAATTTGTGTGACGACCCCGGCTTAATCGTGCACTAATCATACACGCAAATGCACACGATCAAGCCTAGGACTCACTTGAAGATATCACAACACAACTCTAAAAAACATAAATAAAGTCATACAAGCTTTATATTACAAGCCAGGGGCCTCGAGGACTCGAATACATAAGCTCGCATACAAGCGTCTGCGGAATCATCAGATATTTGAGTACAGATATAAAAGAAAAACACAGATAAGCCTTTAAGAAGGCGGGGCAAAAGAAAACACTATGATCGAAAGGCGCAGACCTCCTGCCTGGGACCCTCTGAACCTACTCCTGGTCGTCAATTGGCTCCTCGTAGTAGTACTCGCCGGGAGGGTAGTAGTAGCCGTCGGCGGGGACAGCGGTCTCAGGGGCTCCGTCATCTGGTTGCACCAAAAGGGGTATGGGGAGAAAAAGAAAGCAAAGCAAACGTGAGTACTAATCCGAAGTACTCAACAAGCAAGGATCTACACTACATATGCAACATTTTCAAAGGAAGGCTGTATATGTGGACTGGGCTGCAGAAATGCCAGAATAGAGGGGAAAGCCTAGTCCTATCGAAGACTAGCATCTTCATCATCTTCAGCGGTCTTGCAGCATTACAAGAGTGCAGATTAACATAATGTAAAGTAATAGTAGTGTCAACAACCTCAGATCCCTTCTCGACTCCCCGCGAGAAAGCAAACCCAGAGCCATACTATCCAGTTATCATCTCAAGTATCCAGTTCTAGTTGTACCGATCGGGATACAACTCCGAGTGTCTGTTACCGTAGGACAGGCTATCGATAGATGTTTTCTTCCCTGCAGGGGTGCACCAACTTACCCACCACACTCGCTTAACTCCGGCAGGACACACTTTCCTGGGTCATGCCCGGCCTCGGCCAAACGATACACCGCAACCCTACCTACAGCTCAGCAGAGAGGTCCCCGTCGGTCCTACCTCCTAAGCGCAAGGGCGTCTTGGGCCATCGCCCCTCGCCCTCTGAGTCGTTGCGCACACGGGGAATCTCGGTACCACTCCTCAGGATGGTGCCGACCCAACCGTGCCGCGATGCTGCACTGGACATCTGACAGAGCTTTCGGCTGATGCTACGATGCAGAGTGCCCATAACTCTTCCCATGTGATGGTTAGTGCTATGAGGCCAGAGGACCCTCGGATCAAATATACAAACCGTTAGTGGATTAGGAGCACGCGGTAACGAGTAGAGACTCACGATCGATGTGACCCCGTCGCCCCGTCTCGAGGACTTGCGGCAAGGGCTAAGAATGCCCGGCCACACCTCGTAATTAACTCGCGGGCACCCTCCAGGTCAACCCGTCTTCACATCACTTGCAATTAAGCTCGCGTGGGTACCCCTCAGGGCCGACCCGTCTTTAGTAGCATGGTTCAGTGTAAAGTCATAGTAACCATAGTAACCGTGTGTCTAACACCAAGGGGAACCCGGAGGAATCATCCTCGATGGAATTCCACTTGATGTTATCGTCAAGGTGAATGAAGGAGGAATCACCCTCGAGGTCCACTCTTGAGGAGTTGCACGACAGTGTCATTATCGGGAGTGGAGAAGGAGGAATCACCCTCGATGACCACAACCGATGAACTAACCTACAAGGTTAACATCAGAAGTGCTGATGAGGTATCTCCCTCGGCACTCGATAGTAACCCAGTAGTGTCGAGCAATTAAGGGGAAAGTGATGTGCGGTGCCGGGGCCTGGTCTTCAATCCCGTTGATCGGGTCTTCTGATAATCTAGCGAGGCAACATGGGGTAAAGTGGGGGTCACTAGTGGGTCTCTACCCAGCCTATACTAAGGAGTTTAGGATAAGCAGGTAGGTATCAACAGTAGGTTACAATAAACAGGCTATGTAGCAGAAATAGGATAACATTAGCAGCAGCAATTCTAATGCAAGCACAAGAGAGAAGAGAATAGGTGATATAGGCATGTTCAAAGGGGGGGTGCTTGCCTGGTTGCTCTGCGGCAAAGGCTAGGTCTTCAACAGTGTAGTCGGCCTCCAGGGCTACGTCGGTGTCGGGGTCTAACGAGAGAGAAGAGGGGGGGTAACAGATAAATACACAACAAACATATGCAACACGGAGCATGCTATGCTATGGTGCAGTGCAGGGTTGCCTAAAAATATGTCTAAGTCATTTTAGTTATTTTAGGATTTAAATTGGATTTAATAACCGGTATGCATGCACTATTCATCTACCAGAATCAGGCTAAAAGTTACGGGTTCTCCTATGTAGGTGGTTCCAACATGGAAACAGGCGACACAATCAGATTCGTCTCGTCGTTCTGATCAACTTTCAAGTAGAAAGTTTTTCGATCCGAGCTACGGTTTATTTTCTACGAATTTTCAAGGATTAAAGTATTTTCTGGAATTATTTATTTAACAGAAATACTGAAAATGAATTATGACAACAGCATGAGGTCATCACTGTGTCTGCAGTCAACAGGATGCTGACCAGGTCAAACCTGACGTGTGGGTCCAGTGGGACCCACATGTCATTGACTGAGCTAATTAAACAGGGTTAGATTAAACTAATTAATCTAATTAGTGCATGGGGCCTACTGGTCAGTCGGTGATTATCACTTAAATTAATTAATAGAATTTCTATTTAACTAAATTAGTTAAACTGGGCGGGACCCACACGTCGGTGACACGGGGCCAGCCAAGTCAGCGTTGACTTGGTCAACAGGTCAATGGGACCCACCCGTCAGCGACACAGGAGGTCCCACACGTCAGGCCACGTCAGCGGTGGCCGGTGACTTGCCGGAATTCTCGCCGGCGAGCGTATTTCGCGGCGGCGCGGCCTCGGGTGTGGTCAGATTTCGCGCACAGGGCACCATTTTGGTCGCCTTTGGGCGTGTTCGAATGGCAAGACGACGGCGCGTCGGATGGCGGTGGTCGGAGCGGCTGGGGTGGTCGGGGGCGAGCACTACGATAACGCTAGCGGCGAGGTCCTCGGGCGAGCTACGGGGAGAGCTCTCCGGTGCGCAAGCGGGCAAAAGAAGAGGCCAGCCGAGGTCTACGCGATGCGGCGAGTCCATTTGGCACAAGACGGTGACCAAATGGTCACTGGAGTCTCGTCGGCGGCGAGCTCCGTGGTGTTGCGTGCGGTGATGCAAAAAGCGGCGAGCTCGGGGACAGATCCGCGCGGAAAAGATGGGAGATGACGCGGCTGCTCACCGGGAGCCTGCAGGTGTGCGTTAGCGTGCTCGGGGTGGATCGGCGACGACGAATCAGTGCCGGAAAGGAGGACGACCGTGCGGGGAGGTCGAGATCGAGGAGCTCAATGCGGGGCTCCCCGGCTCCGATGGCTGGGCGCAGTCGGAGTAGCGGACGACGGCGGTGCTTCACGGCATCTTGGCGAGGCACGGGGAGGCCGGTGGCCTCGGGATCGATGGCGGTGATGGCGGGCATTTTCGGGCGAGATGGGGATCTAGCAAAGTGAGGCGAATGGGGGCGAAAGAGAGGTACTAGGGTTCGGAGGAGGACGAGAGGCGACTGAGGATGCTCTTATCCTCGTCGGGGAGCCGCCGGATGGGCGACAGCGCGACGCCGGGCGCTCGGATGCGCGCGCGCGCTGACGCGTGCGGGTGGAGGGAGAAGATCCGGGGTGGTGGGCTAGGCCTGGCCGACTGGCCTGCTAGGTAAGCCAGGTAAGTGGCTTGCGGGCCTCTTACCTTTATTCTACTTTTCTGTTTTTCTTTTTATTTAATAAACAGAGAGGGGAAAGATTTATTTGGGCGTCTATTGCACTTGGGAGAAATATGGGAAGTACCCCTTTAACTCCCTGGTGAATTTAGACACTGCCACAATTATTTTGGAAGTCATTGGAACTCATTTGAATTGATTCAAAAATGAATAGGGCATTTTAGGTGCTGTATTGGCTCTGTTAAAATGCACATACCCATTTAGAGTTGATGATGATGTTGTGTTCCTTAACAGCAAATAGTTTTGGATTATTTGCTATAAGGTGAACATTTTTCCCACAAGTTTTGAGCAACTTTATTTTGCACTTTGAATTTGAAATGATTTTCGGAGAAGCGTTTGAACTGAATCTTAAACCAATGTGACTAGGCACTGCAAATGAGAGTGACATGGCATCATTAGCAGATGATCACAGTGGCTATTACACAGGGGTGTTACAAATTCTCCTCCTCTAAAAGAAATTCTCGTCCTGAGAATTTAGAAGGTAGAAGGGAAGAGGTCTGGATATTCTTCCCAAAGATGATTCTCATGTTCCCAAGTGGCTTCATCTTCAGTATGATTGGACCACTGCACTTTATGGAACTTGGTCGTCTTCTGACGAGTTCGACGTTCAGCTTCATCGAGAATGCGGATCGGATGCTCCTTATAAGAAAGATCGTCTGGCAATTCGAGCATCTCGTGATCCACTGCGCGATGCGGAGATTCCTTGAAGCATTTACGAAGTTGCGACACATGGAAGACGTCGTGGATATGAGAGAACTGCGGTGGAAACTCCAATTTATATGCCAACTGTCCACGTCTAGCAATAATGCGAAAGGGGCAAATGTAGCATGGAGCTAGCTTGCCCTTGATTCCGAAAATGACGAGTGCCCTTCATAGGAGTGACATGAAGATAAGCTTGATCACCTGGTTGATAAGTCAAGCCCCATCGTTTACGATCATAATTGCTCTTCTGGCGGTCCTGAGCCGCCTTGAGATTTTCTCGGACAATACGGACTTGTTCTTCGGCGTGTTGAATAATATCCGGTCCCACGAGTGGTCGTTCCCCAGTTTCTGACCAATTTAGAGGGGTTCGACACTTACGTCCATAAAGCACTTCGAAGGGGGCCATCTTCAAGCTGGCTTGATAGCTGTTGTTATAATAGAATTCAGCAAACGAAAGAGATTCTTCCCACTTCTTACCGAACGATATAACACAAGCCCGAAGCATATCTTCAAGCACTTGATTAACTCGCTCAACTTGGCCTTGGGATTGAGGATGGTAAGCTGAACACCAGGTAATGTGAGTTCCCATAGCTTCTTGGAAACTTTCCAAGAACTTGGAGGTGAAAAGACCGCCACGGTCCGAACTGATCTCCTTCCGAATACCATTGAGTGAAATAATTCTGGAGATATAAAGCTCAGCTAACTGACTAGCAGTGATAGTCTCCTTGACAGGCAGAAAGTGTGCAACTTTAGAGAGTTGGTCGACGACGACCAGAATAGCATCGTGACCCTTCTGTGACTTGGGAAGGCCTGTAATGAAATCCATTTCAACCTTATCCCATCTCCACAAAGGAATAGGAAGCGGTTGTAGAATTGAGAGTCAGGTTCCGATCCTATGGAACTGTGGGGGTGTCGATCAAAAGTAGGGAGGGCGGTGGCATCTTACCGGTCACGACATCAATTAAGCAGTGAAATAGATACTTAACAGTAGCCATTTAAGACATACAGATCCATACTCAGAGTCGGGTACATGCGATTAGCATAACGGCGCAATATAAAAGCTAGAGATGCTAGGCGGCACGCAGGCACACGGTAAGAAAGTACACTATGCGACATAGCAAAAGCTACATCAATGTCGGGAAGAACCACCGAAATGGGGTAACTACAAATGCGGACGACGAATGTTTGTCATGGAAGGAACTTGTGCTCCATGTGCACTCTGATGGAGAATCTGGTCTCGAGCGGAAAGAAGAGGTCCACGTGCAGGTGTGTGACCTCCAACAGCAGGCTAGTCAATACCAGTATACATCTGAGTCGTGCATGGGTAAAGGATGTGCTTCGGATGTATCCCTGCATGAACAGCTGGTAACAACTGCGTCATAGCATCGTAGAGGCATGCTCGAGTGGCAAACAGCTCAACGGCAAGAGCCCGAACAGTGCGATCCAGAGCCTGAGTGCATTGAATCAGAGCGTGCAGGTCGTAACGACGACGCTCGTACGGGGCACATATAGCTGTGTAGTATCCAGTAGCATCTCCAGCAGGGGCATACGGAATGTATCGGAACTCAGAGGCATCCAGGCTAACGCTGGACTCTCCTCGGAGACGTGCGACAGCAGAGTAGGTGACATCATGTACGACCATCTCAATCGTCACGTCGATACCGTGGAAACGGTGCAGCTCAGTGTCTGAGTTATCGCGCTGATCATAGATACGAACATCATCATGGTACTGCTCCTGGTTGAACTCGCAGTAATCCTCGTAGACCATGTACTCGGTGTACCAGCGATAGCCCAGTCTGGTCAGGAGGGCGATCAGGACAGCTGGAAACCCAGGGGCATCACGAGCCCAGGTGCGAAGCACAAGCTGCATCGTAGGGCGTGGTGGAAACAAACGATCCATCTGAAACAGAGGAATTTCAGGATTGTCAAATGACAATGAGAAGTATAATACAACTCAGAGAGAAAGGTTAAACAAAACAATTGAATGGAAAATGATTATCAGACTAATTAGATCAATGTTAAGGAATTAAGCACAGATATCCAGCTCTCCGGGTAGACGAGATTTACGAGATCCTAAGTGTCAGCGTTAGTAAAATTCGGTTAACCCGAAAGGAAGAGAGATCATAGTCCAAGAGTATAGACGAGGAATAAAAGATCCTAATACACCCAATGGCGATGTGGGCCCGTAATCCACACAGCCAAGTTAGTAAATTAGTTTTTCGATGTCTAGACTCAACTTCGGCCAAGGAGTTGGAAAGGGGGGTTCCTACAGGTAGTCTGCTCTGATACCAACCTATGATGACCCCGGCTTAATCGTGCACTAATCATACACGCTAATGCACATAATCAAGCTTAGGAATCACTTGAAGATATCACAACACAACTCTAAAAAACATAAATAAATTCATACAAGCTTTATATTACAAGCCAGGGGCCTCGAGGGCTCGAATACATAAGTTCGCATACAAGCGTCAGCGGAAGCATCAGATATTTGAGTACAGATATAAAAGAAAAACACAGATAAGCCTTTAAGATGGAGGCGCAAAAGAAAACACTACGATTGAAAGGCGCAGGCCTCCTGCCTGGGACCCTCCAAACCTACTCCGGGTCATCAGTCGGCTCCTCGTAGTAGTACTCGCTGGGAGGGTAGTAGTAGTAGCCATCGGCGGGGACAGCGGTCTCAGGGGCTCCGTCATCTGGTTGCACCAAAAGGGGTATGGGGAGAAAAAGAAAGCAAAGCAAACGTGAGTACTCATCCGAAGTACTCAGCAAGCAAGGATCTACACTACATATGCAACATTTTCAATGGAAGGCTGTATATGTGGACTGGGCTGCAAAAATGCCAGAATAGAGGGGAAAGCCTAGTCCTATTGAAGACTAGCATCTTCATCATCTTCAGCGGTCTTGCAGCATTAGAAGAGTGCAGATTAACATAACGTAAAGTAATAGTAGTGTCAACAACCTCGCCCAGAGATCCTTTCTCGACTCACTGCGAGAAAGCAATCCTAGTGCCATACTATCTAGTTATCATCTCAAGTATCCAGTTCTTGTTGTATCGATCGGGATACAACTCCGAGTGTCCGTTACCATTGGACAGGCTATCGATAGATGTTTTCTTCCCTACACGGGTGCACCAACTTACCCACCACGCTCGCTTAACTCCGGCCGGACACACTTTCCTGGGTCATGCCCAGCCTCGGCCAAACGATACACCGCAACCCTGCCTACAGCTCAGCGGAGAGGTCCCCGTCATTCTACCTCCTAAGCGCAAGGGGGTCTTGGGCCATCGCCCCTCACCCTCCGAGTCGTTGCGCACACGGTGAATCTCGGTACCACCTCTCAGGATGGCGCCGGTCTAGCCGTGCCGTGATGCTGCACTAGACGTCTGACAGAGCTTTCGGCTGATGCTATGATGCAGAGTGCCCATAAATCTTCCCACGTGATGGTTAGTGCTATCAGGCCAGAGGCCCCTCGGATCAAATATACAAACCGTTAGTGGATTAGGAGCGCGCGGTAACGAGCAGAGACTCACGATCGATGTGACCCAGTCGCCCCGTCTCGAGGACTTGCGGCAAGGGCTAAGAATGCCTGGCCACGTCTCGTCATTAACTCGCGAGCACCCTCCAGGTCAACCCGTCTTCACATCACTCGCAATTAAGCTCGCGCGGGTACCCCTCAGGGCCGACCCGTCGTTAGTAGCATGGTTCAGTGTAAAGTCATAGTAACCGTGTGTCTAACACCAAGGGGAACCCGGAGGAATCACCCTCAATGGAATTCCACCTGATGTTATCGTCAAGGTGAACGAAGGAGGAATCACCCTCGAGGTCCACTCTTGAGGAGTTGCACGACAGTGTCGTTATCGGGAGTGAAGGAGGAATCACCCTCGATGACCACAGCCGATGAACTAACCTACAAGGTTAACATCAGAAGTGCTGATGAGGTATCACCCTCGGCACTCGATAGTAACCCAGTATTGTCGAGAAACTAAGGGGAAAGTGATGTGCGGTGCCGGGGCCTGGTCTTCAATCCCGTTGATCGGTTCTTCAGATAATCCAGCGAGGCAACATGGGGTAAAGTGGGGGTCTCTAGTGGGTCTCTACCCAGCCTATACTAAGCAGTTTAGGATAAGCAGGTAGGTATCAACAGCAGGTTACAATAAATAGGCTATGCAGCAGAAATAGGATAACAATAGCAGCAACAATTCTAATGCAAGCACAAGAGAGAAGAGAATAGGCGATATAGGCATGTTCAAAGGGGGGGTGCTTGCCTGGTTGCTCTGCGGCAAAGGCAAGGTCTTCAACAGTGTAGTCGGTCTCCAGAGCTGCGTCGGCCTCCGGGGCTACGTCGGTGTCGGGGTCTAACGAGAGAGAAGAGGGGGAGGAAACAAATAAATACACAGCAAACATATGCAACACGGAGCATGCTATGCTATGCTACAGTGCAGGGTTGCCTAAAAATATGTCTAAGTCATTTTAGTTATTTCAGGATTTAAATTAGATTTAATAACCGGTATGCATGCACTATTCATCTACGGAATCAGGCTAAAAGTTATGGGTTCTCCTACGTAGGGGGTTCCGACATGGAAACAGGCGATACGATTAGATTCGTCTCGTCGTTCTGATCAACTTTCATGTAGAAAGTTTTTCGATCCGAGCTACGGTTTATTTTCTATTAATTTTCAAAGTTAAAGTATTTTCTGGAATTATTTATTTAACAGAAATACTGAAAATGAATTATGATGCCAGCATGAGGTCATCACTGTGTCTGCAGTCAATAGGATGCTGACTAGGTCAAACCTGACCTCTGGGTCCAGTGTGACCCACATGTCATTAACCGAGCTAATTAAACAGGGTTAGATTAAACTAATTAATCTAATTAGTGTGTGGGGCCTACTAGTCAGTGGGTGATTATCACTTAAATTAATTAATTAATTAATTAACAGAATTTCTATATAACTAAATTAGTTAAACTGGGCGGGACCCACATGTCGGTGACACAAGGCCAGCCAATTCAGTGTTGACTGGGTCAACAGGTCAACGAGACCCACCCGTCAGCGACACAGGGGGTCCTACACGTCAGGCCACATCAGCGGTGGCCGGCAACTCACCGGAATTCTCGCCGGCGAGCGCGTTTCGCGGCGGCGCAGCCTCGGGTGTGGTCGGATTTCGCGCACAGGGCACCATTTTGGTCGCCATTGGGTGTGTTTGAATGGCAAGATGATGGCGCGTCGGATGGCAGCGGTCGGAGCGGCCGGGGTGGTCGTGGGCGAGCGCTACGACGACGCCGGCGGCGATGTCCTCGGGCGAGATACGGGGAGAGCTCTCCGGTGCGCAAACGGGCAAAAGAAGAGGCTAGCCGAGGTCTACGCGGTGCGGCGAGTCCATTTGGCACAAGCCGGTGAACAAATGGTCACTGGAGTCTCGTCGGCGGTGAGCTCCACGGCGATGCGTGCAGTGATGCAAAAAGCGGCGAGCTCGGGGACAGATCCGCGCGGAAAAGAGGGGGGAGATGACGCGGCTGCTCACCGGGAGCCTACAGGTGTGCGTTAGCATGCTCGGGGTGGGTCGATGACGACGAATCGGCGCCGGAGAGGAGGACGACCATGCGGGGAGGTCAAGCTCGAGGAGCTCAATGCGGGGCTCCCTGGCTCCGATGGCTGGGCGCAGTCGGAACAGCGGACGACGGCAGTGCTTCACGACATCTTGGCGAGGCACGGGGAGGCCGGTGGCCTCGGGATCGACGGCGGCGACGGCAGGCATTTTCGGGCGAGATGGGGATCGAGCAAAGCGAGGCGAATGGGTGCAAAAGAGAGGTACTAGGGTTCGGAGGAGGATGAGAGGCGACCGAGGATGCTCTTATCCTCGTCGGGGAGCCGCTAGATGGGCGACAGCATGAAGCTGGGCGCTCGGATGCGCGCGCGCGCTGATGCGTACGGGAGGAGGGAGAAGATCCGGGGTGGTGGGCTGGGCCTGGCCGATTGGGCCTACTAGGTAAGCCAGGTAAGGGGCCTGCGGGCCTCTTTCTTGTATTCTGCTTTTCTGTTTTTCTTTTTATTTAATAAACAGAGAGGGGAAAGATATATTTGGGCGTCTATTGCACTTGGGAGAAATATGGGAAGTACCCCTTTAACTCCATGGCGAATTTAGACACTGCCACAATTATTTTGGAAGTCATTGGAACTCATTTGAATTTATTCAAAAATGAATAGGGCATTTTAGGTGCTGTTTTGGCTCTGTTAAAATGCACAGACCCATTTAGTGTTGATGATGATGTTGTGTTCCTTAACAGCAAATAGTTTTGGATTATTTGCTATAAGGTGAACATTTTTCCCACAAGTTTTGAGCAACTTTATTTTGCACTTTGAATTTGAAATGATTTTCAGAGAAGGGTTTGAACTGAATCTTAAACCAATGTGACTAGGCACTGCAAATGAGAGTGACTTGGCATCCTTAGCAGATGATCACAGTGGCTATTACACGGGGGTGTTACAATTTGCATGTGCCAAACTCTAAATCTTTAAATAATAATCTGTTTTGTATGCCCAAATCACTCATGAAGCGATAGGGGGTGGTCAGTATCTTCCATGCTAGGTGGTTATTCTAATGATGAGTGTTTATTCGCTTGTCATTCACGAGAAAGTGGCTGGTAATTGGGATGCCCGGTCCTAGGATAAAAATCAAAATATAATAATAAAACAAAAATTCCCCGGATTGTTGTTGGTATGGAGGGCACCCGATGATTCGGCTAGCCATGGCTTGTGTTTGTTGGTGGAGGGGAGTAAAAACTTCACCTTTCTGTTTGGAAACCGCCTATAATGTGTCTAGCGTGGAAGATATTGGGAACTCTTGGTCGTTACGTTAACAATGAAGGCATACCTCTCAAAGTTATATTCATCTCTGTTTTAAATGCTTCGAGCTCTGGCACCTATGTAATTCCCTGCTTCCCTTTGCGAAGGGCCTATCTTTTACTTTTATGCAAGAGTCAGTAGTATTCCTTCTCATTTCAACCTCAATTATTCTCTAGTTGGCAAGTATCATGTGGTGGGGAAAGATCCAAGCATATATGGCCATTCAAATATATTTGATCATGAATTATTATTGTTGACAATTATCTATATGACAAATAAGTTGGGAGGCAAAACATTAAGCCCCTATCTTTCTCTGTGTTCGATGGATGCTATTTGTTATAAAAATATGCTTTGAGTGTCAGCAATCATGGAAGACTATATGATAGTTGAGTATGTGGAATTTGCTAAATCAAAGCTCTTACATAGACCCTTCCTGAAAATAAGATGAATTTTAATTGTTTGATGACTGAGAACATAGTTTGTTAGTTTTCAAGAAAGTTTATGGTCTATGCTTTAATATGTGAATTGTTTGTTACTTGATCATGAAATTTTTTAGGAGATGAGCTACTGTTTATGATATATAATGATTCTAGAAAAAGTGATTGGAATTATCATTGATCAAACTTGTGCACTTGCTAGCATTCACACTTCATAAATTATTTCTTTTATCACTTACCTACTCGAGGACAAGGAGAAATTAAGCTTGGGATGCTGATACGTCTCCAACGTATCTATAATTTATGAAGTATTCATGCCATGTTTACAATAATTTATATGGTTTTGGTATGATTTTATTAGGACTAACCCAGACTAACGCTGTTTTCAGCAGAACTACCGTGGTGTCATTTTTTGTGCAGAAATAAAAGTTCTCGGAATGGGCTGAAAATTTACGGTGATCGGTTATAGACCAGAAGAGACTCATGGAGCACCGGAGATGGACCAGGAGGTGACCGAGGAGGCCACAAGCCTAGGTGGCACGCCCACCCCCCTAGGACGTGCCTCCCGAGCTTGTGGGGCCCTCGGGTACCCCTTGACTTGATTCCAATGCCAAATACCCTTATTTATACAGTACCCTTCGAAAACAACCCTAGATGAGAAGTTCCGCCACCACAAGCCTCTGTAGCCATGAAAAACCAATCGGGACCCAGTTCCGGCACCCTGCCGGAGGGGGAAATCATCACCGGAGGCCATCTTCATCATCACGGCGGCCGACCACCATGATGAGGAGGAAGTAGTTCACCCTCTGGGCCGAGGGTATGTAGTAGTAGCTATGTGTTTGATATCTCTGTATCTCTTGTACTTGATTTCGCATGATCTTGATGTATCGCGAGCTTTGTTAATATATTGGGATCTTATGGTGTTCTTCCCTCTCTACCTCCTTGTGATGAATTGAGTTTTACCTTCGAAATTTCATTATTATTAGATTGAATACTTTTATGGATTTGGAAACAATTGATGTATGTCTTGCGTATGTCTACTTGTGGTGACAATGGTGTATTATATTGATTCACTTGCTGTATGTTTTGGCTCTCAACTCGCAGATTCCCGAGGTGACATTGGGGTAATCTATGCATTGGGGTTGATGCACGTTTTCTTCCTTGTTTCTTTGGTAGAAATCTTGGGGCACTCTTTGAGGTTCTTTGTGTTGGATTGAATATTATGAATCTGAGGTTATTTGGTGCATATCATATAATTGACCCACGGATACTTGTGGTGACATTGGATTATCCAGGTGACATTAGGGTTGATTGATGTGTTTTCATATGGTGTTATTTTACTATGAACTCTAGGGCTGTTTGTGACACTTATAGGGACAGCTCAATAGATTGATTGGAAAGGATAACTTTGAGGTGGTTTTCTACCTACAACAATTTCTTCTTATGTTCTCCCCGATAGGAACTTTGGAGTGATTCTTTGTTGCACATTGAGGGATTGTTATATGATCCAATTATGTTTTCATTGTTGAGAGATTTTGCACTAGTCAAAGTATGAACCCTAGGCCTTGTTTTCAAGCATTGCAATATCGTTTTCGCTCACTTTAGTTACTAGTTACCTTGTTATTTTTATATTTTCAGATTACAAAAACCTATATCTACTATCCATATTACACTTGTATCACTATCTCTTCGCCGAGCTAGTGTTCCTATACAATTTACCATTGTATTAAGTGTATTGGGGACACAAGAGACTCTTTGTTATTTGGTTGCAAGGTTGTTTGAGAGAGACTATCTTCATCCTATGCCTCCCACAGATTGATAAACCTTAGGTCATCCACTTGAGGGAAATTTGCTACTGTCCTACAAAACTCCGCACTTGGAGGCCCAACACGAGTCTACAAGAACAAGTTGTGTAGTAGACATCAAGGTCTTTTCTGGCGCCGTTGCCGGGGAGGTGAGTGCTTGAAGGTATATCTTTAGCTCTTTCAATTGATTCTTTTAGTTTCTTGTTTTATCACTAGTTTGGTTTATAAAACAAAACTACAAAAAAAATGGAATTGAGGTTCCATCATATTATTCGTCTCTACAATGCCTTTCTTGAAAATGATGGAAAGGAAAATTATGCCAAAGTGTTAGAAGAAGAAGTCAATAAAATGTTTGGCATAAAATCTTTCAATGATCAGCATGATTGCAATGTTGCTAGTGTGAATTCTTTGAATATCCATGATGCTAATGATATCCAAAGCCGTAAGCTTGGGGATGATGTTTGATGAAGATGATATTTTTAGTCCCCCAAGTTTTGATGAGAATGTTTATTATGATGATAGCATGCCTCCTATTTATGATGATTACAAGGATGAAAGTGGGTTTGGAAGAGTGTCAACTCTAGGTAGTAATGATCCTACTATTTTGGAGGGTGTTGAATCTTATTACAATATTGATAAAAGTGGATTTGATCAGGTCATGACTTTATTTAGTGATTATGATAACAAAGTTGCTATCTATGATGATTATTTGCATGACATGTATGCTATAAAGAGTAATCATAACCGTAAATCTTGTCATCATCATTTTATTGCTCAAATTGATTATGTAAATCAAGTATCTCATGATAGCTATTTTGTTGAGTTTTCTCCCACTATTAGTCATGAGAATAAATTTTCTTATGTAGAGAGTAATAAAAATGTTATGCTTGTGGATCATGAAAAGAATGCTTTTATATTCCTGAATTCATTCATGATGCTACTGAAAATTATTATGAGAGAGGAACATATGCTTTTAAATATCTCGATAATATCAAGTTTCCTCTATTTATGTTGAATGTTTTAAAGTATTGCTTGTTTTGCTTGGCTATGCTAGTTGATTCTTGCTCCCAAAAATTATTTGCTCACAAAATCCCTATGCATAGGAAGTGGGTTAGGCTTAAATGTGCTAGTCATATGCTTCATGACGATCTCTTTATGTTTTAAGTCTTATCTTTTATGTGAGCATCATTCAAATCTTGATGCCTAGCTAAAAGGCATTAAAGAAAAGCGCTCGTTGGGAGAAAACCCGATATTTACCCATATTTTTTTGTGTGTTCACATGATTAAGATAATGTAGTAATCATGTTTTATAACTTTTG
The DNA here is from genome assembly GCA_011799875.1 of Thinopyrum elongatum. Classification (NCBI taxonomy): domain Eukaryota; kingdom Viridiplantae; phylum Streptophyta; class Magnoliopsida; order Poales; family Poaceae; genus Thinopyrum; species Thinopyrum elongatum. The sequence goes on from CM022299.1 coordinate 17,388,446, forward strand.
TTTCAATAAAGTGCCAGGTAAAAGCCTTTGGGATAGTGTGGATGTTAGTTGATTTGATTATGTGCAAAAACAGAAACTTTTCCGGAAAGTAAGAGAATTTTTAAAAATCACTGGAGCGTCAAAAAATTCTGAATTTTTTACATTTTATTTATATACAAATTTCCTACGTTGTCCTCATTTTTCAGAATTTTTGGAATAACATAAGTATGGTCCTTGCTCATATTATTACAGATTGTTCTGTTTTTGGCAGATTCTATTTTCAATGCATAGTTTGCTTGTTTTATACTTCCTATGGCTTACATTGGTCAATATAAATTGTAGAAATTGTAGGGTACAGTAGTAAATGTGTGAGAACAATTATGAATCAAATCTTGTCTTGACATTAGCAAAGTGAATGATTTGTCTTTATCATACTAACCTATGTCACGAAGTTCCATCAAGTTTTGTGTGATTAAAGTTGTCAAGTTTTGGGTGAGACATCGACATAAGGAGAATAAGGAGTGTGAACACCATAAGCTTGGGGATTCCCAAGGCACCCCAAGGTAATATTAAAGTAATATCCAAGCAACTAAGCTTGGGGATGCCCCGGAAGGCATCCCCTCTTTCATCTCCAATATTATCGGTAACCTTACTTGGAGCTATAATTTTATTTGTCACATGATATGAGTTTTGCTTGGAGCATCATTTTATTTAAGTTGGATTTGCTTTCTGTTATTTAGAATAATGTTTTCCATCTTTGAGTTCAATAAAAAGGTCAAGTATAGCCTTTACCATGCTTATTTTGCAAGTCTATATGTTGCTGTTTTGAAAACACAATGTTTTCTAACATTGTCTGAATTCTTCTGGAAAGTCAGAATGTGATAAAATCTTGAAATTATTAAACCATAAGCTATGACAAATTTTATACAGTGTGGTAATTTTTCAGAATGTTTGGAGTTAGAGAAGTATGGATCTTCTTGCATCCTTTACAAACTGTCTAGTTTTGACATATTGCTGTTATGTTTGCGTTGTTTGCATATGTTTGCTTGTTTAATGATTCTATTTGAGGATAGGAGTATTAAATATGGAGAGGCATTTTGTATGCAATGTTAAATTATAATTTTAGTGATTTTCTATAGTAGAGAATGATAAGGTTTTGCATTTATTTATACTAACTTACCTCACGAGTTCTTGTTGAGTTTTGTGTGGATGAAGTTTTTAAGAATTAGGGAAACTGTGATATGAGAGGAATTAAGGAGACACAAGAGCTCAAGCTTGGGGATGACCATAGTTGCTTGTGTATTCCTTGAATATTACCTTGGGGTGCCTTGGGCATCCCCAAGCTTAGGTTCTTGCCGCTCCTTATTCTCCTCATATTGATATCTCACCGAAAATTTGAAAAATTCAATCACAAAAAACTTAACGGAACTTCATGAGATAGGTTAGTATGATAAAGAAAATCATTCACTTTGGTACTGTCAAAGAAAAGATACATATTTGTTCTCACACAATGCCTATTGTACCTTATCATTTCCACAATTTATATTGCTTAATATAAGCTATGGAAACACTAAAACAAGCAAACTATGCATTGAAAACAGAATCTGTCAAAAACAGAATAGCCTGTAATGATCTGAACAATGACCATACTTATATTACTCCAAAAATTCCTAAAAATTAGGGAAACGTAGGGAATTTATATACAAATCATCTATAAAAAATTCAGAATTTTTCGACACCCCAGTGAATTTAAACATTTCTGTTACTGGGCACAAAAGTTTATGTTTTTGCATAGAATCAAGTCAACTATCATCCACACTATCCCAAAGGCTTTACTTGGTACTTTATTGAAACAAAAGCTATAAAAAATGATTAATACAGTAGCCTAATCATGTGAACACAAAAAAACAGTAGGGGTAAATTTTGGGTTGTCTCCTAACAAGCACTTTTCATTAATGTCTTTTTAGCTAGGCATGAGGATTTCAATGATGCTCACATAAAAGATAAGAATTGAAACACAAAGAGAGCATCATGAAGCATATGACTAGCACATTTAAGTCTCACCCACTTCCTATGCATAGGTATTTTGTGAGCAAATGATTCATGGGAACAAGAATCAACTAGCATAGGAAGGCAAAACATGCATAATTTCAAAACTTTCAACACATAGAGAGGAAACTTGATAATATTGAGATATATAGAAGCATATATTCCACTCTCATAATAATTTTCAGTAGAATCATGAATGAATTCAACAATATATCTATCACAAATAGCATTCTTTTCATGATCCTCATGCATAAAAAATTTATTACTCTCCACATAAGCAAATTTATTCTCATGAATAGTGGATGGAGGAAACTCAACAAAATAGCTACTCATGAGGTACTTGATTTGCATAATCAAATTGAAAATTAAAATCATGATGACAAATTACATGGTTATCATTACTTTTCATAACATACATGTCATTACAATAATCATCCTAGATAGCAACTTTGTTCTCATCATAATCAGTTGAAACCTCTTTCAAAATAGTGTATTCATCACTAAATAGAGTCATGACCTCTCCAAATCCACTCTCATCAATATAATCATCATAAATAGGAGGCATGCAATCATTATAACAAATTGGCACATAAAATCTTTGTGGACTATAAATATCATCTTCATCAAACATGGCATCCCCAAGCTTATGGACTTGCATATCATTAGCATCAGGGATATTCAAAGTATTCATAACAACAACATGGCAATCATGCTCATCATTCAAAGATTTTATGCCAAACATTTTATTGAATTCTTCTTCTATCAATTGAGCACAATTTTCTTTTCCATCATTTTCAAGAAAGACATGATAAAGACGAATAATATATATGAGGCAACCTCAATTCAATTTTTTGTAGTTTTCCTTCATAAACCAAACTAGTGATAAAACAAGAAAATAAAAGATTCAATTGCAAGATCTAAAGATATACATTCAAGCACTCACCTCCCCGGCAACGGCGCCAGAAAAGAACTTGATGTCTACTACACAACTTGTTCTTGTAGGCTCATGTTGGGCCTCCAAGCGCATAGTTTTGTAGGACAGTAGCAAATTTCCCTCTAGTGGATGAACTAAGGTTTATCAATCCGTGGGTGGCATAGGATGAAGATGGTCTCTCTCAAACAACCCTGCAACTGAATAACAAAAAGTCTCTTGTGTCCCCAACACACCAAATACAATGGTAATTTGTATAGGTGCACTAGTTTGGTGAAGAGATGGTGATACAAGTGTAGTAATGATAGTAGATACTGATTTTTGTAATAGGAACAATAAAAAACAGAAAGGTAGCAATTGATAAAACGGAGCACAAACGGTATTGCAATGCTTGAAAACAAGGCCTAGGGTCCGTACTTTCGCTAATGCAATATCTCAACAGTGCTAATATAATTGGATCATATAACCATCCCTCAACGTGCAATGAAGAATCACTCCAAAGTTCTTATCTAACGGAGAACATAAGAAGATATTGTTTGTAGGGTACAAAACCACCTCAAAGTTATCCTTTCCGACCAATCTATCCAAGAGTTCGTACTAAAATAACACCAAGTTATCCTTTCCGATCGATCTACCCAAGAGTTCTTACTAAAATAACACCATATGATACACATCAACCATCTCTAATGTCACCTAGGTACTCCAATGTCACTACAAGTATCCGTGAGTTGATTATACGATATGCATCAAACAATTTCAGATTCATAATACTCAATCCAATACAAAGAACCTCAAAGAATGCCCCAAGATTTCTACCGCAGAAACAAGGACGAAAACGTGCATCAACCCCTATGCATAGATTACCCCAATGTCACCTCGGGAATCCGCAAGTTGAGTGCCAAACCATATATCAAGTGAATCAATATGATACCCTATTGTCAACACGGGTATTCATAGCAAGACACACATCAAGTGCTCTCAAATACATAAAAGTATTCAATACGATAAAATGAAATCTCAAAGGGAAAACTCAATTCATCACAACAGGATAGAGAGGGACAAACACCATATGATCCAACTATATTAACAAAGATCACGATACATCAAGATCGTGCCAACTCAAGAACATGAGAGAGAGAGAGATAGAGATTAAACACATAGCTACTGGTACAAACCCTGAGCCCCGAAGGTGGACTACTCCCAATGGTGATGATTTCCCCTACGGCAGGGTGCCAGAACAGGGGCTAGATTGTTTTTTGGTGGCTACAGAGGCCTACGGCAGTGGAACTTCTGATCTAGGATTATTTCTGGGGGTTTCTGTATTTATATGATTTTTTGGCATTGGTCTCATATCCAGATGGGCTTCGAGTGGCCCACCACCCACCAACACACGCGCAAGGCCCCTGGCGTGCCCTGGTGGGTGGTGGCCGCCTCCTTCACCTTCTGGTTCTCCCACAAAGTTTCTAGTGCCTCTTTTGTTCCAAAAAAATCTTCAAAAAATTTCGTTGCACTTGGAGAACTTTTATTTCTGGACAAAAAACAAAACCACAGCAGTTCTACGGAAAACAGCGTCAGTCCGGGTTAGTTCCATTCAAATTATACCAAAACCATATAGAATTGCTGTAAACATGGCATGAATAATTCATAAATTATAGATACGTTAGAGACATATCAGCGACGAGGCAGCTCGGACTCAAGGAAGGGAAAGGGAGCACTGGCGGCTGAGACTCTACCTCTGACCGGCGAGGGCGCTCGAGCACAGGCGCCATGCGCGACTGCGGCTGCGGGTGGTTGGAGACAGGGAGCGAGGCGGCGGGGCAGCAGCTCTTCGTTCCTAAATATGGAGTGAATCTACACTATAAAATACACATCTATATATATTTGTATGTAGTCTGTATAAAGGTATATATATCTAGAAACAGAAGGAGTATGTACTAGTACTTCGTCTATGTATGTCGTAAAGCTTGTAAATTAACGAAGTCAAAACCAATGCCCCGTTCGATTAGCATGCAACTCACGATAAAAACATAAGGGGCAATAGAATTATATACACTTTTTAACCAAATGTTAGAAATTACTCCCTCCGTCCGGATTTATTAGGCCCTCTCTTATTTTGATTCACAATTTAACCCTAAATTTAACTCATAACTCACAAACTATATGTCACAAAAATTATACGGTGAGAAACCTATTTCAAATATAAATGAAATAATATAATTTTTATAACATAAAATTTATATTTCGTTAATCTTATAGAGGGTCAAAATCTTAGCCAAAATATGAGAGCATCTACAGCCAGACCTCTCAAACCCGCCTCAAACGCCCGGGCGGGCCGCCCGGTCACTCACCGGTCACATTTTTTCGACCCAGACGGATGCCTCAAATGGGCCTCAAACGTCCGGGCAGACCGGCACCCCTCATATCCAGCCCAAATATGGGGCAGATATGGGGGCGCCCGGGCACGCCCGCCGCTTCGGACCCGGCCCATGCTGGCCCACCCGACCCCACTTATATTCGTCCCCATCCTCTCGCCGGAGCAAACCCAAGCCACTTCTCTCCACTCCCGTCCCCTCCCCTCCGCCACCCCAACTCGTCTCCGGCGCCGTCTCCGGCATGGCGGGCAACGGATCGGACTCCGACCAATCCGGATCCGTCGACTGGGGTGGCATCCCATGTGGGTTGGAGGAGGCAATGGTAGTCCGCATTGCACTCCGCCGCTCCCGGGAGGACAGCGCCCAACTGACGGACGGATCCCTTCCGCCGCGACACCATAGCGTCGACTCACCGGTGCTCGGGTCCTCTGGCGCTGGATCCTCATGGTCCCGGCAGCTAGAACACCTCTCCTTCCCCATCACCGGTCGGGCAGACTATGAGTCCCACCGGGAACGAGCGGCCCGCCGTGGGAAGGAGAGGATAAGGGCCGCCGAGGCCCGTATCGCAGTGGAAATGGAGGCGACGGAGGCGGCTGATGCGGCGGCGCGGGCGGCCGCAGAGGAGGAAGCCATCCGCGCCCGCATTGTGAAGAAACGATAGTGGAGGAAAACGTGCGCCCTCGCCCAAGAGTAAAATCGGGCGGTCTGTGCCATGGCCGGACTGCCACCGAAGTAGGAGAAGGAGGACAGCGACAGCGAGGACAGCTCCGGTGACGAGCAGATCCGGCTCGACCCGTACTGCGTCTTCGACCGGTACTTCCGTGAGAAGGACGGCAAGGGCGCCGGGAAGGGCAAGGGCAGCCGTGGATGAACTCCACTATAGCCAAACATGCCAAATTTTGGTAGTCCGATGGCATGTTTAGTGTAGTGTGATGGAGTAGCCGGACGATGCATGTGCGTCGACGTAGTTGCATGGGTTTGTATGGATTTGAGATATGGTAATTGAGGTGTCCGCATGTGTATTGCATTTTGTGAGGAGTGCCCGGTCAGTGTGCGCGTCCGCGGGTGTTTGAGAGGCCGGATTTGCCATGTCCGGCTGTAGATGCTCTGATGGGGCCCAATAATCCCGGATGGAGGTAGTAGCACAACAAAAAAACGATTATGTGTATTCTCTCTCTTTTCTCGATTTCCACTTATGAACATAATTTGTAGATAAGGATCTCGTAGGGAAGGAATAGGAAAGGGTGTGAATTGTTTTTTCTCCCGTTGCAACGCACAGGCCCATGTCCTAGTCCTACATAATAGCAAATGCAAGAGACAACATTATAAATATTAAAATTTTCCATTATATTGGAAAGCAAAATATATCCCTATGATCGAACAAAATTCAGATCGACCTTGCACCTCCATAAGTCTTTTTTTCAAGTTTAAATCCAGTTAGAATTTGTACTGCATCTTACTGTTCCTAATAAACGATCTGAACAAGGGAGCATGCAGTTCTGCAGAGGAAGGCTCATCCTTCCTATAATTAATTGTCAGGATCGGATGTGGATGAGAGCTTCTTGCAAGACAAACAAAAATAACATTGGACGGAGCGGTTCCATGAGCTACTCCTGTACGCTGTCAGGCCTGGCTGCATCCGACGTCGCCTGGTGCAAGGTAGTGGTGTCGTGCAAGTTTAGTCGAGATGCTTAATCAACTCGGCGTTCATTATTTGGACATAATATTATGCTCTGGACAGATATACTAGTTTGCCTAACATAATATTATTCTCTGGATAGATATACTACTTTGCCTAACATGCATGCTTGCGACAGATGAATTACATGCGGATTCACATGATACTTTAGGGGCGGCCCTAGGGGTATTTTTGGGTCCTCACGTGAATACCCATCATTTTAACAAAACAATGTTGATTTTGGCAAAACAGTGACAATTTTTGAAAAACAGCAATGATTTTGACAAAATGAATACACATGAATACCCGGAAGCAAATTCCTGAAGCCGCCAACTTCGAAGGTGCAGAATACTAATGCATATTATTTGTTTATATAGCACTAGCGGAGAAACGGGCTTTAGTCCCGGTTGGCAAGGGCCTATAGTCCCGAGTCAGGCTGGCCGGAGCGAGCGGGCTTTTCAGCCCGCACATGGCCCGTTCACGACCAGACCATACGGTCCTGGCCCGCTCAAGAAATTGGCCGGTCCGGTTTCAGAAATTTGGCCCGAAATTTACTCGGTCCTGTCCGGTCTTTGACTGGTCTGACCAAGCAGACCGAAGCGCTCTGGAGGATGTTCATCATCATCGCGGCCAGCGGCAACACCATGCTCTCGCCGGTAAGATCCGCGAGCTGCGAGTCCGACGGCCAGGCGCCGACGTCCTTCTCCAGCGTGGCCGCGCTCCTCCTCGATTTGTTCACTTTTATTTAGTCATAGAAGAAAACTCATGTCGCGCGCATCAGGTAGAAGAGAACAGAAAAGGAAAAAGTCCAAAACAAACCTTGAACTTCTAGACGAAAGCTAAATCGAACCCTGAACTTTTAATCCGTGAAATCAGCACACTAAACTTTACAATCCCGGTCTATTTTGAACCTTGAGACTGTTTCACTGGGATTCAGTAACTTGGCAACTCAAATCGGGCCGCCCCATTAGACCAGTGCCTGGCGCCCACGCTCTGCTATGGTTTTTGTTGTTTTTTTCTTTGGCTTTTTCCTTGGGGTTTTCTTCATTTCTCATCGGTTTTCTTCGGTGTTTTTCCCTTCGTATTACTTTATACACTTTCGACATTTTTCAAATACATTATGTACATTTTTTAAAATACATGTTTTCAACTTTTTTTTGAATACACAGTAACGTTTTGCCAAATACATGTTTAGCATTTCCAAGATGACAATGAACATTTGACGAAACTATATGAACATTTTTTTACATTGTTCAAAAAGTTGCTCCCATTTTTATTAAAATGAAAAAGTTTTCTGTTTTAAAAAAGTTGTTCATTTCTTAAAAAGTATTCAACATTTTTTTCACACATTTGTTCAGGTTTCAAAAGTTGCTCCCAATTTTAAAAATTTCAGAAAGTGTTCGGACTTTAATTTTTTTTTAGTTTTGAAAATTTGTTCCCATTTATTCAAAAAGTGTCCACTTTTTTAAAATTGATTCTGTTTTCAAACAGTTGTTCAAATTTTAAAAAGTACTCAACATCTCACACATTTGTTCGGGTTTCAGAAGGTGCTCCCATTTTAGAAAAATTCAAAAAGTGTTTGCATTTTAAAACTTTGTTCAAGTTTCAATTTGTTCCCATGTTTGAAACAATGTTTGTGTTTCAGAGAGTGTTCGCTTTTTCAAACTTGATTCTGTTTTCAAAAAGTTTTTCATTTTTCATAATTATTAAGAATTCTTAAAAGGTATTCGCACTTTTTTTTTCGGAGATTCACAATTTGTTTACGTTTTCCACATTTGTATGCCCTTAAATATATATTTTTCTAATCTTGACTTTGCGGTGTGTTGCTAAATTGATCGGGCATCTCATTAAATCAGTAACAATTATTTGTTCAAGTGGCTTGGGCGAGGAGTTTGGCAGCACCAGGTGTCCAGGTCACAAGTTTGACTCCTTCGGGTTGCTTATTTTCTGCGTATTTTTATGTCGCGCCTTATGAAAAAGGGAGAAAAATAACTCGCTTCGCACGTGGTGGGCCGGCCCAGTCGTGTCCGCACTCAACAGTTGTCTATTTTACGTCGCGTATTACGAAAAAAACTCAAAAAAAATCTCAGTTTGTTTTTGCGCATGTTGGGCCGGCCCGGTGGCTTCTGCAGTCAACAATCCCGGGATTTAACGTGCCATATCGACAATCCCTGTTTGGGAACACTCTCAAGGTTCAAAATAAACCGGGATCAAAGAGTTTAGTGTGCTGATTTCAAGGATTGGAAGTTCAGGGTTCAATTTAGCTTTCGTCTACAAATTCAAGGTTTATTTTAGACTTTTTCCGAAAAGGAAATAGAAAGAACACGGTTTCACACCCGTGATTATCGACAGGATAGGGGGCAAGTGGAAGTCACGCGCCCTACCGCTTTGTTTTCCTTTTAATCAATCGGGAGAAAATAGTGAGAACAAGATAAACAGGATTCAATCCGATCCGATAATTAAGGCGCCTTCCCACGACAACTGCTCGCTGCCCTTCCTTTTATTTACGACTAAGAGAGAAATGGTTTCGATCAGATAATCCTGCGCTATCCCATGCAACCTTTCCCTTTTATTGAGTCGAACATGCAGAAACACTAGTAGAAAACAGGGCTTTGGTCCAGACCATATAAGTGCATTAGTCCCGGTCATGTTACGAACCGGGACTAATGGGTGCATCAGTCCCGGTTCGTGAGGCCAGGAAGCCGGCCGGGCCTCGGGAGGCACCAGTCCCGGTTCGTCTGACCCCTTAAGTCCCGGTTCCAGACACGAACCAGGACTAAAGGTCATCGCTCCTGGCGCAGCCCCTTTAGTCCCGGTTGGTGGCTGGAACCGGGACTAAAGGTCACTCTTCTGTCTGTAGGAGATATGCCCTAGAGGAAATAATAAATGTTATTAATTATCTCCCTGTTCATAATTAAGTTTATATTCCATGCTATAACTGCTATGGTTCCCGAGCCCGTATATCCATAAAGGCTCTGGGGAAAACCCATGTGCACGTGTGGTATAATAAACGGTAAAATGTATTCCTAGTCGTGCCTCTAAGACTAGCTCAAGTGTTGCATGATGATTATGTTTTTCCAATCATGGGCATGTCTATGCCAGCAACTTTGAGGGCACAATGTCAGGAAGGACATTTGTGTTGAATCGACCCGAATTGATGTTATGCTATGAGATACATTCGTCATGAGTTAATGGTTAATAACACAGAGATGGTTAATGTTTGCATGATTCCTCAGACCATGAGAGTATCGAGTTTCTTCATGCTTGATTCATGAACTTTGGGGTTTGTTAAATGTCATCCGTAAATGGATGGCTATTACGGCGGCTTACGGGTTCATGGGAAAGTATGTCAAGTAACTTGATAGCTCAAGATTGGGATTTGCTCCTCTGACGATGGAGAGATATCTCTGGGCCCTCTCGGTGTTACGGTATCCATCATTGTCTGGCCAGACACTTTGTGATTTGATCACGGGGATGCCGGAACACGGTAACGAGAAAAGAGAACAATACCGATAACGGGGTAACTGGCATAGTGGACAAGTTGTTGATCCACGGGGATGCCAACATGTCTAACCTCGGGTATTTGTAACATATCGTGAAGCAACAGGAATAGCACACGGCAACTGGAGGTTCACTCGAATATTCATTCGTGTGGGTATAGGGGTCAATATGGGTGTCCACGGCTCCGATGTTGATCATTGATCGGAAGGGGTTCCAGGTCATGTCTATACTTCACCGAACCTATAGGGTCACACGCTTAAGGGTCATCTATCTGCTGAATACTAGACAGGGAGTCTGAGAGAAAATCACCGAAAAAGTTTCGGACACCGAAAAGTTTCGGACAGCGGAAAAGTTCCGCAGAGAGAGGTCACCGGATGAGTTCCGGTGAAACTGAAAAGTTGTTTCAGAGGATACCATTAAGTCAAAATGTTTTCGGCACATGCCTGATAATTCTTGGAGGGTGCCAGAATCATTCTGGAAACTTCTGGGAATTTTCTGGAAGAAAAACCGGAAATGTTTCGGAGCTGCCGGAACCGCTTCAGATGCTTTTCGCAGATGAAAATCACTAATCTGGAATTGTTCCAGAACGCGTTGAAAATTATTTTAGTGGGTACTGGAATTGTTCTAAGCCCACATAAATATTTTCAGTTCGAACGGACGCTGAAAAATGTCGTCGTGAATAGTGAAAGTGCTTTTTGGATAATTTTTGGAAGCCACCTTTTAGGGCTTTTGCTAAAGGCTTCTAGAAGGTGATTTGGATGGATGAGAACCCCCTTTGGGGGGGCCCTCATGGGGGAGTGGCCGGCCACACTAGGGGCTCCACCTTGGAGCCCCTCTTGTTCCTTGGTTTCTCTTTTAGGTCCTTGTGGAAGGACTTCCCTCATATGCCTTTGGGTTTTATTGGATAACTACCCTACCCCTTGGCTTTCCTATAAATAGAGGTGGAGGGGCAGCCCTCCACACTCATCCCTTGCTCTCATACACATGCCAAGATGTTATCTGGCTTCTCTCTCCCTCCCACGAAAAGAGTTTCGTAGAGCCGAAAGGCTGTCTGGGTTCCGGCAGGAACTAGTTCTGGACGGCGAAGCCCTGCCGGATAGGTGACACCGTATGTGTGCAACTCTGTAGAGAGGTCGTAGTTTCGATCTTAGTGCCCGAGGGGCTGTTCGAGAGTGCCTCCCGAAGGGCTGTCCAAGTGACGGTCCGAGTTCTGTGAGTCCTCCCGAAGGGCTGTCCGAGTGACCATTCGAGTTTCGAAGGTCCTCCCGAAGGGCTGTCCGCGACATCGTCCGGGGGACTGTTCGACCGCCTCCCGGAGGGCTGTCCGAAGGGAAGACTGGAATATCCAGCTCATGTATGAATGTCATGCAAGTTTTTGATGTATAGAAGGCTGGTCAAAGATATAGTTCTTGGGAATTATGGTTAAACATGTTAATCACTAATTCTTGGGTATTGTGAGTTAATCACAAAGATACCCGCTCGATTGCATTCTGTTGCAACTCGATGTAAGAACTACTATGGCCTGAAAGACTAGCCAGGAATGAGGTTTAGGTATACACAGGGAACATAGTAAATGTTACTATACCTTCCATCGGTGTATTACCGTCTGTATTCATTTTCATAATTCATTTAGAGTTTCACGAACTCTAGCCCATTGCATAAGGTATCTTGCAAGAAGGTTGTTCATAAGAGAACTTTTGATGTTCGATGTTATGAATAACATAAGGGCCATACTTTCATTATGAATGAGATGTATGTTACGAATATTGATAATAATATATTACCTCTGGGTTTACTTTCATAATTCATTTTAGAGTTTCATACACTCTAGCCCATTGCACAATGTTTGTTGCAAAAGAGTTGTTCATAAAACAACAATTGTTGTTCAGTATTATGAATAACATGGAGGGCCATGCTTCCATCCAAAATTGGACGTATGTTATGAATATTGATGGTAATATGATACATCTATAACACTGACGCTAAATGTCGCAAGACTAAAAGAATACCACACAAGTGTGGCACTGCATTTGGTCACATTGGAGAAACCCGCATGGAAAACTCCATTATGATGGATTTTGAAGTCGTTTGATTTTGAATCATCTGACACTTGCAAATTTCCTCCGAAAATTGAAGTGACTGAAATACCGTTCACAGGCCATAAGGAATGAGCAACAAACTTATTGGTGATCATACATTTTGATGTGTGTAGTTCAATAAATGTTGTTGCAAGTAGTGGATTTATCTATCTTCAGAAATGACTCAAGTAGATATATGGATATTTACTTGATGAGACGTAAGTCTGGATCTTTTGAAATCATTCGAAAGGTTTTCAAATATGAAGTAGAAGTTATTATAACAAGAAAATTATGTTTCTACAATTCGATTGCAGAAAGAAATATTTGAGTTACAAGTTTAGCGAATGTCTGATGAGTTGTGAAAAGAGTTTCATAACTTACACCTCCCGGAACACCACTGTGAGTGGAAAGTCCGTGAAGATGTAATCGAACCATTTATGACATGGTAAGATCAAAGATGACATAAATAAATTTGCCATTATCCCTTTTAAGGTGATGCTTTAGAGACTGCGGCTTTTACACTGAAAAGAGCTCAATCGGGTCTGTTGAAATGACACCATGGTATGGTATGCCCAACCATGTCATATCTTTTCTTAACATTTGGAATATGGGGCTTGTGTAAAAGGTTACAAACCTATTTCAAATCAGGCAAGTGCTACTTTGTAGGTTATCCCAAGTAATTGGGTATTCCTCCCTCACTATACCGAGGCAAATAGGTTTGCCACAAAGAACGGTATGCTTTTTGAAGAAAATGGTTCTTTCAAAAGATGAGTGGGAGAATAGTGCAACTCGACAAGATAAACAGTATCTTCGTCATCAGGTCAAAGGAAAGAGACCTTGGAAGCAATTCCAGAGTTTCCTACTGCGACTGATACGGAAGTCTCTACAATAAAATGTATGGACTTCGGTCGAACTTGCAGCTGAACCACGTAGGCAAGGCTCGTGCAAACCTCTTAGGTGCGCAAACGAGATATTGTTGTTAGACAACAGTATACCTACGATACACAAGGAAGCATTGATGGGCCCTGACTCCGGAATTGGCTAAATGCCAATACAATCCGAGATAGTTTCCATATAAGTGATTCAAGATTAAAACCTTGATACACCTTTCGGAAGACTTAGAGTCTGAAGAATATTTATGGAACTATAACTGATACGAATAAAAATGTTTTATCCATAAAGCTCGACTTGTTGCAATATACAAGTTCAAGGAGTTGACTACGATGAGGTTGCTTCACCGTAGCGATGCTTAAAGTCGGTTCGGGTTGAACTAGCAATTAATACATATTTCATATCATGAGATATAAAACAATGGATGGCAAAAGGATTTCCACCTGATGGAAATGAAACCAAGGACTTGCATGTGTTACAGTCCAAGGTATTTTGTCATTCCAGAGGATGCTAGTAAGTATGCAAACTTCAGAGTTCCAGCAATGGACAGAAGAGAGCAAAATGGAGTTGGAATCTTTGTGTTTTGATGAAATGGTTAAAAGGGTTTTGACTTCATCAATGGGTAACGAAGATGCTTGTGATTCAAGAAAGTAAGTGGGAGCATAATAATATTTCTAAAAACGTTGTGTGCTTGACACATTGTTAATTGGAATTAAATTTCTTGACACGAATTAGGACTTCATTTAAAAAGGGTTTTTTGATGAAGTGCTTGGGCTAAATAGCCTTAATATTAGGCATGATGATCTATGGAGATAGATTTACCTGATGGGGCTGAGCAAAGATACATATTGACAAAATGCTAAAACCTTTTAGCATTAAAAACCGTCAAGGAGTGATTCTTGCCGAAGTCACATGGAAAGAGTTTTTGCAAGACTCGGTGTCCCAAAACACTGATGAGCAAAATACATGATGGAGATTCCACACACTCTTGTGTTTGGATTAATCATGTATTCCATGGTATGTAAAAACAACCAGATATGTCCAATACTCCTAAGTTTTTGCGAGTATAGATACCAAGGTGATCAAAAGTTCTGATCATGGGACAACAGTGAAAAAGGGTCATTGAGTACTATAGTAGCACTGATGACATGTTTTCTCGCAAACGGAGATCATGAAGATTTCGTTGTAAAAGGTTACATCGATACAGTCTTCATCCATGCTCCAAGCGATTTTTGATTTAATTTGAGGGTTTTGTGTAAAACACAATATGGTGGCACGGTAGTTGGAAATTGTTCCAAACAAGTTACTGTGGCGAATTCTATAACAGAGGCGAAGTATGTTGCCGCTTTTAAAAGCGACAAAGAAGATGTTGAATCATGGGACACTACTGCAAGTAGTTGCTCCATAACTCAGTCTGAGGAATCCAGGTTCGACCTGTGATTCACATACATACCAAGCCAAGTCCACACAAAATATGAATTTTGTGAAGGCGTGAAAACGCGAGGATATGCAAAGATACACACGGAGCTGAAGTCGTCAGATCCGTTGGACATCAGGCTATACCACAAGCGAAGTATATATACACCGGTGTGCCACAGGTGTAAAGTGCATTAGCATCAACTAGATTATTGACTCTAGTGCAAGTGGGAGTCTGTAGGAGATATGCCCTAGAGGAAATAATAAATGTTATTAATTATCTCCCTGTTCATAATTAAGTTTATATTCCATGCTATAACTGCTATGGTTCCCGAGCCCGTATATCCATAAAGGCTCTGGGGAAAACCCATGTGCACGTGTGGTATAATAAACGGTAAAATGTATTCCTAGTCGTGCCTCTAAGACTAGCTCAAGTGTTGCATGATGATTATGTTTTTCCAATCATGGGCATGTCTATGCCAGCAACTTTGAGGGCACAATGTCAGGAAGGACATTTGTGTTGAATCGACCCGAACTGATGTTATGCTATGAGATACATTCGTCATGAGTTAATGGTTAATAACACAGAGATGGTTAATGTTTGCATGATTCCTCAGACTATGAGAGTATCGAGTTTCTTCATGCTTGATTCATGAACTTTGGGGTTTGTTAAACGTCATCCGTAAATGGATGGCTATTACGGCGGCTTACGGGTTCATGGGAAAGTATGTCAAGTAACTTGATAGCTCAAGATTGGGATTTGCTCCTCCGACGATGGAGAGATATCTCTGGGCCCTCTCGGTGTTACGGTATCCATCATCGTCTGGCCAGACACTTTGTGATTTGATCACGGGGATGCCGGAACACGGTAACGAGAAAAGAGAACAATACCGATAACGGGGTAACTAGCATAGTGGACAGGTTGTTGATCCACGGGGATGCCAACATGTCTAACCTCGGGTATTTGTAACATATCGTGAAGCAACAGGAATAGCACACGGCAACTGGAGGTTCACTCGAATATTCATTCGTGTGGGTATAGGGGTCAATATGGGTGTCCACGGCTCCGATGTTGATCATTGATCGGAAGGGGTTCCAGGTCATGTCTATACTTCACCGAACCTATAGGGTCACACGCTTAAGGGTCATCTATCTGCTGAATACTAGACAGGGAGTCTGAGAGAAAATCACCGAAAAGTTTCGGACACCGAAAAGTTTCGGACAGCGGAAAAGTTCCGCAGAGAGAGGTCACCGGATGAGTTCCGGTGAAACTGAAAAGTTGTTTCAGGGGATACCATTAAGTCAAAATGGTTTCGGCACATGCCTGATAATTCTTGGAGGATGCCAGAATCATTCTGGAAACTTCTGGGAATTTTCTGGAAGAAAAACCGGAAATGTTCCGGGGCTGCCGGAACCGCTTCAGATGCTTTTCGCAGATGAAATCACTAAACTGGAATTGTTCCAGAACGCGTTGAAAATTATTTTAGTGGGTACTGGAAATGTTCTAAGCCCACATAAATATTTTCAGTTTGAACGGACGCTGAAAAATGTCGTCGTGAATAGTGAAAGTGCTTTTTGGGTGGCTTCTTGGAGAAGCCACCTTGAGGGTCCTTTGGTATTTTTCCCCTTGGCTTCTTGGAGAAGCCACCCTTGGGCTTGGCCAATAAATAGGGGTGGAGGGGGCTGCCTAAAGACTCACTCCTTCTCACATACAAGTGCCATGCAATGATCTGGCTTCTCTCTCCCTCCCACGAAAAGAGTTTCGTAGAGCCGAAAGGCTGTCTGGGTTCCGGTGGGAACTAGTTCTGGACGGCGAAGCCCTGCCGGATAGTTGACACCGTATGTGTGCAACTCTGTAGAGAGGTCGTAGTTTCGATCTTAGTGCCCGAGGGGCTGTTCGTGAGTGCCTCCCGAAGGGCTGTCCAAGTGACGGTCCGAGTTCTGTGAGTCCTCCCGAAGGGCTGTCCGAGTGACCGTTCGAGTTTCGAAGGTCCTCCCGAAGGGCTGTCCGCGACACCGTCCAGGGGACTGTTCGACCGCCTCCCGGAGGGCTGTCCGAAGGGAAGACGAGGGTATACATCCTCGCGGTTGGGAGGTTGTAAATCCTAGCTGCGGGGATCTGCACCACCGATCGTCATCGACTCTACTTTCGCTGCGCTACGAGTCGGTAACGAAAATGATCAAACCTTGTATGCAGTCTCCATAGTGGTCCTAGGCTGGTGCGTAGGTCGGAAAATTTTTGTTTTCTGCTGCGTTACCCTACACTGTCCCGGTTCTAGCCACCAACCGGGACTAAAGAGATGCCTATATAAATGCTCGCCCCTGCCCGCTCACTCCTGTGTTTTTTGGCCGGCCGGCGTGTGGGAGGTGTGTGCTGCTCTGCTCTCACCTCCTATGCACATGAGGTGTTCGATGAAATGCCCGAGCCACGCTTAAGCTTTCTCCTCTTCAAGCTCGACCTCCAAACTACATTTTCTCCAAGATTTGTCTAGATTTGGTGGTCCGTCCCGTCCCGTCCCTGTCCTCACCGTCATCGATCGTTCGCGCCGATCTCGTCGCCGGCACCACAGTGGTGAGCCTCTTGTTCTTATCTTCTTTTTAAAAGAAAAAAATTCTTACTTGTATGATTTACATAGATCCTTGTAAAAATTTCTTAATTTTATTATTTCTTGTTATTATATAATTCCTTGGTTTTGGTATCCGCCCCCATCGGCCCTCATCCGGTCTATGATTTGAATGTGGTATATTATGTTTTATAACTATTTGTTTCATTTATTGTTTATGACAATTATGCCGACCAACGTCACATAGATGTTTTTATCTAGGGGGTATGTGAACCAGAAATTCCAACCGACCCTCTTGTCGAGAGGTCAAATTTAGTTGAAAAAGAAAACGAGTATTTGAAAGTAAAACTGAAGAGAATTGAGGTGGAGAAGATGAAATTGGAGTTGCATGTTGCCGATGTCGTCGATGATCACAAGATCAAGATGGATGCAATGCGCTTGAATATTAGAAAGATAAAAAAAATATGCCGTTGATAATGAGTCTTGGTATCATTATGTTGTTGGATCAATTGTTACCTTAGTTGTGATTATGATCGCATTTTTGTTGCATTTAGATGTTTTACATAGTTGTATGTTAGTTTCAATTTATGTTTTAATTAGATGCTCTAGCGAGCTGTATGTTGTTCTATGAGAACTATGTATGAAGTTTATGTATTTATTTTTTTAGTAATAACATTTGATCACTAATGTACTTTGGTTTTAATGTGATGATGAACTTGTATTAATTTGGTCACTTCTCTATTCATGATGTTCTGTAATGGTTTTTGGTACACTTAATTATATAATGGACGTAGATGAACCGGCAATGGATGTACGGTGACCGACGGACCTCCGAGTACATTGAGGGCTTGCATAAATTTCTCGAACTCGCTGAGGCAAACAAGCAGAATGGTTTTATGTATTGTCCATGCCCTGTCTGTGAGAATACGAAGGATTACTCTAACTCGAAAACCCTTCACTTGCACCTGCTTGAGAAGGGTTTCATACCACACTATAATGTTTGGACCAAGTATGGAGAAAGAGGGGTTATGATTGAAGACAACGAAGAAGAAGAGGATGATGACAGCTATCCTATGTTCCCTGAATACGGTGATACTGTAACGGGGGAAGCTGAAGATAAAGAGGCACCAGACGATGTGCCCAATGATGATCTTCGCCGGGTCATTGTTGATGCACAGAGAGAATGCGAAAGTGAAAGGGAGAAGTTGAAGTTCGATCGCATGTTAGAGGATCACAAAAAAGGGTTGTACCCAAATTGCGAAGAAGACAACACAAAGCTCGGCACCACACTGGAATTGCTGCAATGGAAGGCAGACAATGGTGTATTTGACAAGGGATTTGGTTCACTACTGAAAATAATTAAGAAGAAGCTTCCAAAGAATAATGAATTGCCCGACAGTACGTACGAAGCAAAGAAGGTTCTTTGCCCTCTAGGATGGGAGGTGTAGAAGATACATGCATTCCCTAATGACTACATCCTCTACCGCGGTGAGTACGAGGAATTGAACGCATGCCCGGTATGCGGTGCATTGCGGTATAAGATCAGACGAGATGACCCTGGTGATGCTGAGGGCGAGCACCCCAGGAAGAGGGTTCCTGCCAAGGTGATGTGGTATGCTCCTATAATACCACGGTTGAAACGTCTGTTCAGAAACAAAGAGCATGCCAAGTTGTTGTGATGGCACAAATAAGACCGTAAGAAAGACAGGAAGTTGAGAGCACCCGTTGACGGGTCGCATTGGAGAAAAATGGAGAGAAAGGGGGGGGGGGGACTTTGCAGGTGACGGAAGGAACGTATGGTTTGGTTTAAGTGCAGAGGCATTAATCCTTTTGGGGAGCAGAGCAGCAATCATAGCACCTGGTGTAGGAGATATGCCGTAGAGGCAATAATAAATGTTATTATTTATCTCCGTGTTCATCATTATGTTTATGTTCCATGCTATAACTGCTATGGTTCTCGACTCTACAATAACACGAGTCTTGGCGGAAGACTCATATGCACGTGTGGAATAATAAACGACACAATATATTCCTAGTCTGGCCTCTAAGACTAGCACAAGTGTTGCATGATGGTTCTGTTTTCCTGATCATAGGCATGACTGTGCCGGCAACTTTGGGGACACAATGTTAGTAGAATACTTGTGGTTGAATCGACCCGTTTGATGTTATGCTATGAGATACCTTCGTCACAAGTTAATGGTTAATAACACAGAGGAAGTTTACGTTTGCATAATTCCTTAGACCATGAGAGTATCGAGTTTATTCATGCTTGCTTCATGAACTTTGGGGTTTGTTAAACGTCATCCGTAAATGGGTGGCTATTACGGCAGCTTACGGGTTCATCGAAAAGTATGTCAAGTAACTTGATAGCTCAAGATTGGTATTTGCTCCTCCGTCGATGGAGAGATATCTCTGGGCCCTCTCGGTGTTACGGTATCCATCATCGTCTGGGCAGACACATTGTGATTTGATCACAGGGATGCCAGAACATAGGAACGAGAAAAGAGAACAATACCTGTAACGAGGTAACTGGCATAGTGGACAAAGTTGTTGATCGACGGGGATGCCAATACATCTCACCTCGGGTATTTGTAACATATCGTGAAGCAACAGGAATAGCACACGGCAACTGGAGGTTCACTCGAATATTCATTCGTGTGGGTATAGGGGTCAATATGGGTGTCCACAGCTCCAATGTTGATCATTGATCAAAAAGTGTTCCTGGTCATGTCTATACTTCACCGAACCTATAGCGTCACATGCTTAAGGGTCATCTATCTGCTGACTACTAGACAGGGAGTCTGAGAGAAAATCACCGGAAAAGTTTCCGAAGCAACGGATACATTCCGGAGAGGACACTGGAAGTGTTTCGGTAAAACTGAAAAGTTCTTTCAAGGGATACCATGCATTAAGTCAAATTGGTTTCGGCACACGCCTGATAATTCTTGGAGGGTGCCAGAATCATTCTGGAAACTTCTGGGAATTTTTTGGGATAAAAACCGGAAATGTTCCGGAGCTGCCAGTACCGGTTTGGTTGCTTTTCGCAGATGAAATTCACTAATCCGAAATTGTTTTGGAACGAATCCAAAATCATTTTAGTGGGTACTGGAATTATTCTAAGACCCACAGAAATATTTTCGGCTTTAATGGACGCGAAAAATTGTCTTTCATGAATAGTGAAAACGCATTCTTGTTTGCTTTTCGCAGATGAAAATCACTAATCCGGAATTGTTCCGGAACCCGTCGAAAATTATTTTAGTGGGTACTGGAAATGTTCTAGGACCACAATTATATTTTCAGTTCGAACGGTCGCTGAAAAATGTCGTCATGAATAGTGAAAGTGCTTTTTGGGTGGCTTCTTGGTGAAGCCACCTTGAGGGCTTTTTAGTATTTTTCCCCTTGGCTTCTTGCAGAAGCCACCCTTGGGCTTGGCCTATAAATAGGGGTGGAGGGGGCTGCCTAACGGATCATCCCTTGCTCTCATACACATGCCATAGACTTGTCTGGCTTCTCTCTCCCTCCCAACGAAATAGTTTCATAGAGCCAAAAGGCTGTCTGGGTTCCGGTGGGAACTAGTTCTGGACGGCGAAGCCCTGCTGGAAAGATGACACCGTATGTCTGCAACTCTGTAGAGAGATCGTAGTTTCGGTCTTAGTACGAGAGTGCCTCCCGAAGGGCTGTCCGAGTGACCGTCCGAGTTTCCAAGGTCCTCCCGAAGGGCTGTCCGCGACACCGTCCGAGGGACTATCCGACCGCCTCCCGGGGGGCTGTCCGAGGGGCAGACGAGGGAATACATCCTCGCGGTTGGGAGGTTGTAAATCCTAGCTATGGGGATCTGCACCGCCGATCGTCATCGACTCTACTTCCGCTGCGCTACGAATCGGTAACGAAAAGATCAAACCTTGTATGCAGTCTGCATAGTGGTCCTGGGTTGGTGCGTAAGTCAGAATTTTTTTGTTTTCTGTTGTGTTACCCTACAGTGGCATCATGAGCTGTGCTATGCGTAGATGCAGGTTACGATCTAGAATACATGGAGCTGTATGGGTATTGCATAATATAATTTTGGAGTAGATGAGATCTATTGCTGAAAATTATTTATGCGGGTGACAGATGAAATCTGTTACCCGATGTTCTTGTTGCTTCCCTAGAATTTGCGTATTTTTTATCTTGAAACGGCATGGTGGAATTTCAAAAAGTTCTGGCAATCCGCGATCCTGATTGATCAACGAAGTGCTGTAAATTCTTTGGTTTCCACCATAGTTGAGAGAAAGATGAAATTGCGCAAATGAAAGGGCAATGCAGATGTGATCTGCATGGGGGTCATGCGTATGACGAAGTTTAGTATGGGGCACAAGATTTTATTATCTTGTGCTTCATACACCCTGAAAAGTTAATCTAGCGACTTGAATAATCATACTTGATGATGAACGTTGGTAGTTGCGGTTTAAGTCAAAACCTTAGAAGCCATGTAAAATAAAATTTTGCATCAACCGATTAGAGGCGTCTAACTTGGTTTTGCAGGATGTGCATGTGATGTGGTATAGCAGCGCTCATATTAACTTGATTGTGTATGAGATGACTATATGGTGTATAAATTAACATGACATGCGTGTCATGATTCGGCATGATGGCTGGAGCCATATGATTGTCACTTTAATGACCTGCGTGCCAACCTTAAGTAATGCACTTATTTTATTAGCTATAGAGATAGCAATATTATCTGGTGCATCGACAAGGTGGTGGCAATCTTCGCGAAGGTGAACACCAACGCAAATGCTGAAGACGAAGAAATGAAAGACTTCTCTGTCAGAAAGGGCTATACCATATCATGCTATTATGAATTGCCTAAGATGTTTATCCTTTATGATGCACCCTTTTGATTGTGCGGTAGTCGCATTTTATTAGGGTGATCTCTCACTTAAAATATCAAGTAGTTAGTGTTCTCCCAAGTGTAGCACCGTCACGGCACCTATCTCTTCGGGGTATCACATGGATACATGGGTACGAACGATTAGAGAAGTGTGAGGCGGGTGAGTTGAGACCTCGCAGCGAGATCACTTGGTTGTCTTGACGTTCATGCATGAAAGTCATGAGCTCGGAACACCTGCATCAAAAGATGAACAAGACTCACATAGAGATGTGATTGGCAAGTTGGCCTACCGATTGCAATTCTCGTCACTTGAGATGGATACATCCTTGGCGTTGAATTGTAATATGGATCTTGAATCACTCACAATAAATTATGAGAGATATTGATTTGAGTGGGAGCGCACTTTAGAATTAATTGTTTTAATTCTTAGTGCAATTAATTATGAACATTGTCTAAGTGTTATATGCATAATAGTTGTAGAAGAATGGCTCACGTTTCCACCCTCCCTATTAAAATTGAATAGCTGTTAAATATTTGGTTAAAACTTTACGATTGGTAACATAATGTGAGGATTGTCCTCAAGAGTGCCGAGAAGGACTTTGTCCTATCACATGCTTTCGGTATCCTCCCGCTAAAGCTATGGATGATGTTACTCTCGTCCTTCGATCAAAAAAGCTAGAATTCCATTTCGGTCAAGTGCAATATGTTTGCTTCCATCAGAACCAAACTTCAAAAGTTTGGGATAGCTATGTGATATTCATGGAACTGAAAGTTGTTTTCAGAGACAAACAAAGGCTAAAAGATATGAGATATCCAAAGAATGTTTGTTTGCAAATTATTAGTAAAGTGTTTACTATGCATTAGACAGATAAGGGAGGGATCCAGAAGAACGCCTGTCATATGATGGAGGGTGAATAAAATAACAACTTAAAGAGAAAGGAAGTGTCCAAAGGGTGTTAGTATGACTTACACGCCTAGAAAGTCCGGGGCTAACGCCACTCTTAAGTTGGGTGCTTCTTCTGAGAGTAGGAGAAATACTAAAAGTTAAACTGTTAGAAGTATAAAGGCAAAAGGAGAGAAGACTGAATATCCAGCTCATTTATGAATGTCATACAAGTTATTGATGTATGGAAGACTGGTCAAAGAAATAGTTCTTGGCAATTATGATTAAACATGTTAATCACTAATTCTTAGGTATTGTGAGTTGATCACAAAGATACCCGCTCGATTGCATTCTGTTGCGACTCGATGCAAGAACTAGTATGGCCTGAAAGACTGGCCAGGAATGAGGTTTTGATACGCGCTGGGAACATAGTAAAATGTTACTATATCTTCCATTGGTGTATTACCTATGTATTTATTTTCATCATTCATTTTAGAGTTTCATACACTCTAGCCCATTGCATAAGGTATCTTGCAAGAAGGTTGTTCATAATAGAACTTTTGATGTTTGATGTTATGAATAACATAAGGGCCATACTTTCATTATGAATGAGATGTATGTCATGAATATTGATGATAATACATTACCTCTGTATTTACTTTCATAATTTGTTTTAGAGTCATGCACACTCTAGCCCATTTGCATAATGTTTGTTGCGAGAGTGTTGTTCATAAAAGAACTATTGTTGTTCGATATTATGAATAACATAATGGCCATACTTCCATCATCAATGGAACGTATGTTATGAATATTGATGGTAATATGATACATCCATGAACTGACGCTAAATGTTGCAAGACTAAAAGAGTACCACGCAGGTGTGGCAATGCATTTGGTCACATTGGCGAAACCTGCATGGAAAATTCCATTATGATGGATTTTGAAGTCATTTGATTTTGAATCATCTGACACTTGCAACTTTCCTCCAAAAAGTGAAGTGACTGAAATACCGTTCACAGGCCAAAAGGAACGAGCAATGAAATTATTGGTGATCATACATTTTGATGTGTGTAGTCCAATAAATGATGTTGAAAACAGTGGATTTATCTATCTTCAAATATGACTCAAGTAGATATATGGATATTTGCTTGATGAGACCTAAGTCTAGATCTTCTGAAATCATTCGAAAGGTTTTCAAAATGAAGTACGAATTATTGTAACAAGAAAATTATGTTCCTGCAATTTGATTGCAGAAAGGAATGTTTGAGTTACAAGTTTAGTGAATGTCTGATGAGTTGTGAAAAGAGTTTTATAACTTACACCTCTCAGAACACCACTATGAGTGGAATGTCCATGAGGATGTATTAAAACCATTTATGACATGGTAAGATCAAAGAAGACATAAATCAATTTGCCATTATCCCTTCTAAAGTAATGCTTTAGAGACTGCGGCTTTTACACTGAAAAGAGCACCATCAGATCTGTTGAAATGACGTCATGGTATGGTACGCCCAACTATGTTATATCTTTTCTTAACATTTGGAATATGGGGCTTGTGTAAAATATTTACAAACCTATTCCAAATCAGAAAAGTGCTACTTTGTAGGTTATCCCAATTTATTGGGTATTCCCCACCACTATACCGAGGCAAAAAGTTTTGCCACAAAGAACGGTGTGATTTTGAAGAAAATTGTTCTTTCAAAAAGGTGAGTGGGAGGACAGTGCAACTCGACGAGATAACAATATCTTCTTCATCAGATCAAAGGAAAGGAACCTTGGAAGTAATTCCAGAGTTTCCTACTGCGACTGATACGAAAGTCTCTACAATAAAATGTATGGACTTCGGTCGAACTTGCAGCTGAACCACATAGGCAAGGCTAGTGCAAACCTCTCAGGTGCGCAAATGAGATATTGTTGTTAGACAACAGTATACCTATGATACACAAAGAAGTGTTGATGGGCCCTGACTCCGGAATTGGCTAAAGGCCAATATAATCCGAGATAGTTTCCATATAAATGATTCATGATTTTATCTAGATAAACCCTTCGGAAGACTTGGAGTCTGACGAACATTAATCGAACTATAAACTGATGTGGATAAAATGTTTTATCCATAAAGCTCGACTTGTTGTCATAAACAAGTTCAAGGAGTTGACTACGATGAGATTATCTCACCGTAGTGATGCTTAAAGTCAGATCGGGTTAAACTAGCAATTAATACATATTTCAATCATGTGATATGAAACATGGATGACAAAAGGATTTCCATGAGATGGAAATGCAACCTAGGACTTGTGAGTGATACAGTCCAAAGTATTTGGTCATTCCAGAGGATGCTAGCAAGTATGCAAACTTCTGAGTTCCAGCAAAGGACAGAAGAGAGCAAAATGGAGTTAGAATCTTCGTTTTTGATGGAATGGTCAAAGGGGTTTAACTTCATCAATGAGTAACGAAGATGCTTGCGGTTTCAAGAAAGTAAGTGGGAGCATAATAATATTTCTAAAAACCTTGTGTGCTTGACACATTGTTAATTGGAAATAAATTTCTTGACACGAATTAGGACTTCATTTGAAAATAGTTTTTCGATGAAGTGCTTGGGCTAAATAGCCTCAATATTAGGCATGATGATCTATGGAGATAGATTTACCTAATTGGGCTAAGCAAAAAATACATATTGACAAGATGCTAAAACCTTTAGCATTAGAACGACAATGAGTGATTCTTGCCGAAGTCACATGGAAAAAGTTTTGCAAGACTCGGTGTCCCCAAACACTGATGAGCAAAATACATGATGGAGATTCCACACACTCTTGTGTTTGGATTAATCATGTATTCCATGGTATGTAAGACAACCAGATATGTCCGATACTCCCAAGATGTTGCGAGTATAGATTCCAAAGTGATCAAAAGTACTGATCATGGGACAACGGTGAAAAAGGGTCATTAATTACTAAAGTAGCACTGATGACAAGTTTTCTCGCAAGAGGAGATCATGAGGAGCTTGTTGTAAATGGTTACATCGATACAGTCTTCATCAAAGCTCCGTGCGATTTTTGATTTAAGATAAGGGTTTTGTGTTGCACACAATACGGTGGCACGGTAAGTTGGAATTGTTATAAACAAGTTACTGTGGTAAATTATATAACAAAGGCTAAGTATGTTGACACTTTAAAAGCAACAACGAAGATGTTGAATCATATAGTTCATTCATGAACTTGGTATGGTTCCAAAATGGCTTTGGTCAATGGGACACTATTGCAGATAGTTGCTCCATAGCTCACTCCGAGGAATCAAGGTTTGACCTGTGATTCACATATATACAAAGCCAAGTCCACACGAAATATGAATTTTGTGGAAACGTGAAAACGCGAGGATATGCAAAGATACACACGGAGCTGAAGTTGTCAGATTCGTTGGACATCAGGCTATACCACAAGTGAAGCATTTTTACACCGGTATGCCATAGGTGTGAAGCGCATTAGCATTGACTAGATTATTGACTATAGTGCAAGTGGGAGTCTGTAGGAGATATGCCCTAGAGGCAATAATAAATGTTATTATTTACGGTTTTTTACATCTGTGACCTTGGTTCCTTAGATGTACTCAATCATCCCCACGCTCTTAAGTTTTGCTCACTTTTCCCCACTCCCTTGGCTGAGACTCTCACAAATGTGCAAACTGGACGTTGCCGTCGGGTCAATGGCTTGACCGTTAACTCCGACTAGTGGGGCCGCGTAGGCGTGCATACAACTGACCGTGGTCGTGGGGTAGCACGTGTCCCTGGAACATGCCCGAAACGTCCCATCGTATAAGAGGGGAAACCACATTGCCCCTACCATTTCCCCCCAAATCCCCTCCCAGCCACATCGTCTCCCTCTCTCCCACCGTGTCATCTCGCTCTCCTCCACCGCACCGTCTCGCTCTCCCCCACCACATCCTCGTCCTCACCTTCATCGCCTCCCTCATGGCGGACGCTCGAGGCGATGCCGGTGCAGCGGCCGGAGATCTGCAGGGCGTGGTGACCGTGGAAGCAGATGTAGTGCAGGACGTTGGCGGCGTCCACGGTGGTGCGGGGAAACTCGCAACCGTTGTCGCGGTTGTGGATGTGGAGAAGGAGGTGGCGGGCTCCGCCTCGGCGCTGCCGGAGCTGAAGGTGATGGCGTCGAGCTGCGCAGTCCATCCGGATGCGCAGCCTGGCGAGGGGAAGGTGGTACAGGAGGTACTTCCATTTGCTTGTACCCTAGTTGCAATATTTAGATTGTAGAGTTAGTCCCTAGTTTCATTCGTTGGATTGTGATTCGTAGGGTAGTACAGATGGTTAGAGTAGTTGGTTTGAGGGATGGAGTTTTCTGTATGGGGGGATGTGGGTTTTTTGGATTACATTCGTTGCAAAAATGCTAGACAGATCTTAATGAGAGATAGGGATGTATGCTTAGATTTGTTTTTGAA
This sequence comes from Thinopyrum elongatum, assembly GCA_011799875.1. Lineage (NCBI taxonomy): Eukaryota > Viridiplantae > Streptophyta > Magnoliopsida > Poales > Poaceae > Thinopyrum > Thinopyrum elongatum. The sequence continues at coordinate 17,416,107 of CM022299.1, forward strand.
CGCTAGACAGATTGGGGTTTTGAATGCTACATACCTGTATGCTTAGATTTGTTTTTGAATGCTACACAGATTGGTGTTTTGAATGTCATATGCCCAAATGGAATGCATTAATTTTGATGTACCTATCAGTTGATTAAGAACTTACTTGATTCATCAGTATATAAATTTGTCCACAATATGTAGTTATATTAGCTTTGTTGTTCAATGTGTGTGCATGACAATGGAAAATGCAAATAGGATCATAGTACGGATAATACGATCAATGTGTCATGTGTGCATATCTAAATTATCAGTTGGCTTCTATATTTACTTGTAATGGATGTAATTGTATATTCAAGAGGATGATTCTGTGGGGAATAAGAGGAAGCTGGCCCTTACTGGGTTCGACCTGTACGATCCAGAGTACAGTGACGACGAAGAATATGAGGTAAGCCTACTTGAAATTTGGATTGTTCATTTAGTTCCTTTGACATGGTGTATATGAATCTATAATGTACTAATATAATTCATTCATGTGTGAAGTATGATTCTGGAGAAGATGTGTACAAGGGCAATGTCGCGTCCTTCACAGCGAAGGAGGTATAGAAGATCAAGGCCAAGGGAGTTGCTTCCTTCTACAACCACAAGATCAAGAAGTGGCACTGCCCCTACTGCACCACCAGGCCAAAGCCAAAGGATGGCCGCTTCGATCACCTTGTGTCTCATGCAGAGGATGTGGCGATTCGCGGGGAGGACTACATGATCAGGGGGCAGCATGCTGCCCTCGCGAAGGCCCTAACTCCGGTGTGATGTGATGATGTGATGAATTAAATGTGGCAGCATGTTTTAACTTTATCTTTTGGGTTACTGTTGGTAAATTGAATGTGGCTGTTTATGATGTGATGAACTGAATCTATGGTAGTAATGTATTATGCTATCTATATTTGTCTGTCCTTAAATTTGCCTGTGGTGTATGGTATGTTCTGTTTAGATGTTATGAGCTATGATTTTAGGTGCTGCAATGATCACACATGCTGCTTCAGTGTTGCTTCACTAATTAGACATGCTGCAAAGAAACACTTGAGCCAAATGAGCCAAACACTTGAGCTAAATGAGCCAAATATTCAAATAACAGAGCAAAAAAACAACATTTAAATGAAGATAGTCCATCATTTGATCAGATATTCCAATAACAGTGCAAAAAACAACATTTAAATGAAGATAGTCCGTCATTTGATCAAATATTCCAATAACAGAGCAAAAAAAACATTTAAATGAAGATAGTCCATCATTTGATCAAATATTCCAATAACTGAGCAAAAAAACAACATTTTAATGAAGATAGTCCATCATTTGATTAAGTATTCCAATAACAGATCAAATATTCCAATTTGAATTTGAATTTGAACCAACACTTGAGCCAAATGTTTTTTATTAACACCTATTCAATCTATATAGTGTAGATTCAAAGTCTCACTATTTAATGAATTAATCTTCATATTTTTACATTTTTTTGAAAAATCATGCTTTAATAGAAAACCATTAAAAAACACGTTTAAAATATGAAAATGGAAAAGTAAGTTCAGATCCTTCTTATTCACTCTGAAATAAAGCTTTGGTGATTTTTTTGATTTTTTAAAAAATTTCAAAAACAGAAAGGTAACCCTACCTCCTCTCCTTGAACTCTATGAAATGTTGTACGTGATAGCTCATATGTGTGAAGGTTTTTTCATGAAAATGACCATAGACCAAGTTTATGATTTTTGGTTGGTAACATGTCACATAAGACAACATTATGTGCAGGTTTTATATTTTTTTGATTTTTTTAAATTAATGGTGCTAATTTGACCTCGATTGTGCCAGCTAGGTTTTTTTTTTGAAAATGTCCGTATACCAAGTTCAGTATTTTTCCTCGTTAGTGTGTCTTATAAAACGATGAACGGCGAAGGTTTAATATTTTTTTGATTTTTTTAAATTAGTTATGCTCAGTCAATGCCTTGGAAACCCCGTTGACCAGCTCAAAACCCCTCTAAACCCCGCGGGGTTTTGCCTAACCCTAGATCCGTACGTCAACCGTCCGATCATACCCTGGCGCCAAGCGACAGCCCTCAGATGTGGTCTTCTAGAAGGAATTCGATGGGCAGGCTACGTGCAGGCTCCGCGCCGTTGGATCACATGGATGGCTCCGCGATCCTGTTGGTTGTGCCCGGCTGCTCGCCCACCATTGACTCCGCGAAGAAAACATAGTTATTGGGCCCAAATGGAAACCAAGCTCTGTTGGGCCGTCGAATTGCGCCTTTTTTTGCATCGTTTGCTCTGTTTTTTGTGAACATGCTGGCTCTGTTTTTTTGCATCATTTGAAATTACACAACAATTGACATTGCCTAGAAAATTGAGTTATTTTTGTTCAATACGAATGCAAAATGACCAAATTTATAAGGGCCAAATTTATTTTTATCATGCAAAATGGCCACAAACTATTCAAAAATTGTCTCTTTTTGTTCATATAATATATATGACCACGGATTCCCACGCGTGTAATTAGCTTCTTTTTCTTCTTCTTTCCAAACCACGGTTTCCCACACGTGTACACTCCCGATGCCGCAGTGGGTTTGAAAATGGGCTACTTCACATTTGACCCTGTTATTGCCACGTAGCACTACGGCTATTTAAGCCACCCTCTGCCTCTGCCATCCCTCATCCATCTCCCATCCTCTGCCATCTGCCCTTCTTGCTCTTTGACCCCTTCTCCTTCTTCGGCATATCCCTCAGCTATGCAGTATACCGGACCAACCTACTGCTTCCCACCTACCGTGCTAGAGAGGCTCTACCCAACCGACGTGTATGTTGAGCGCACACTACATGTGTGGGCGATATCAAGGTGGAGGACCGCAAGGAACTTCACCGAGTTCTTCCTCGCGGCCGTCTACCGCCACCTCCCGTGGGGATCTCCAACAATGTTCCGCATTGAGGAGGTCATCCAAAACGGGGTGGTGGTTGCTCTCCTTGCCCACTTCACCAACACATTCGACGCCTTCTACCTCCTTGGGCGGGTGTTTTGGTGTGGCTGCGAGTTCATCGCTTTCACTACCCACAACATGTTCAAGGAGTACACCAACATCTTCCCCACCGCGTCGCGCATGCACACTCTTCTGTACTCCATCGACAACACCCCAGAGGAGCAGTGAAGGGCGCCCGGAGGAGGAGCGAGGTGGAGAAGGCGGCGGCTAGGGTTCTGAACCCTCTATCTAATTTTTTTGAGTCTATGTTATGTTAAGTTGTAATTGAACTATGTTGGAGATGCTATGGGCTTGTTGGCCCTTTTATTAAGTTTTCTATCTATTATATTATTAAGTTCTTCCTAGTTTGAACTATGTGATCGTGCTATGAGCTTGTTGGCCCTATCTACATATTTGTTGATTGTTTTCTTAGAGAGCTCGCTTTGTTGGTAACCACCTAGTGCACGCAGCCACAACGAACCCTTCTCTTTTTTACACAAGCCACAAATATGTAGCCACCTAGCTAGTGCATGCAGCCACAAAAATATAAAACATATTGTTCAATTTATTTGTCCTAGCAAAACGGGTTCAGATGCGAGTGGATCGAAAAGGCTGAAACTGATCGTAAAAAAATGATGCTCTAAATCGAGGAGACAAGCGTGCGAGAAGAGAGGAACCAGCGGCAGCGATCGTCGCTGCATCCGTGGCGGCTGGCGTGCACGAAAGCGGCTCGGGCAGTGCGTCATGGCGGCACGCATCAGCGCATGTAGGCTCGGTCGACGCATCATGGCGGCGCGCATCAACGCATGCAGGCAGGCTTGCTGGGTGCATGCATAGCAGGCTTCTGTCGTGGCGGCGCGCGCAGGCATTTAATGCAAGGGACGGCCCAACGAAACCACGGCCCAACGGTCGAACAGCGACACCGCCCAACGCGGCCCCACTTGACAGGTCCAACGGATGACACAGTCCAACGCGGCCCCACTCGTCAGAATTAACGGTCAAAGGCATTGACTCGACGGCAACATCCGTTGTGACCTGTTCTGAGGGTTTCGGGCAAGGGAGTGGGGAAAACTAAGCAAAAGTTAAGAGCGCGGGGGTGAATGAGTAGAGCTAAGGAACCAGGGGCACAGATGTAAAAACCCTATTATTTATCTCCGTGTTCATCATTATGTTTATGTTCCATGCTATAACTGCTATGGTTCTCGAGTCTACAATAACACGAGTCTTGGAGAAAGACTCATATGCACGGGTGGAATAATAAACGGCAAAATGTATTCCTAGTCTGGCCTCTAAAACTAGCTCAAGTGTTGCATGATGGTTCTGTTTTGCTGATCATGGGCATGACTGTGCCGGCAACTTTGGGGACACAATGTTAGTAGAACACTTGTGGTTGAATCGACCCGTTTGATGTTATGCTATGAGATACCTTCGTCACAAGTTGATGGTTAATAACATAGAAGAAGTTTACGTTTGCATAATTCCTTAGACCATGAGAGTATCGAGTTTCTTCATGCTTGCTTCATGAACTTTGGGGTTTGTTAAACGTCATCCGTAAATGGGCGGTTATTACGGCGGCTTACGAGTTCATGGAAAAGTATGTCAAGTAACTTGATAGCTCAAGATTGGGATTTGCTCCTCCGTCAATGGAGAGATATCTCTGGGCCCTCTTGGTGTTACGTAATCAATCATCGTCTGGCCACACACATTGTCATTTGATCACAGGGATGCCAAAACACAGGAATGAGAAAACTGGCATAGTGGACAAAGCTGTTGATCCACGGGGATGCCAATACATCTCACCTCAATTATTTGTAACATATCGCGAAGCAACAGGAATAGCACATGGCAACTGGAGGTTCACTCGAATATTCATTCGTGTGGGTATAGGTGTCAATATGGGTGTCAACGGCTCTGATGTTGATCATTGAGCGAAAAGTGTTTCGGCTCATGTCTATACTTCACCGAACCTATTGGGTCACACGCTCAAGGGTCATCTATCTGTTGAATACTAGATAGGAAGTCTGAGAGAAAATCACCGGAAAAGTTTTGGACGCAACGGATACGTTCCAGAGAGGACACTGGAAGTGTTTCGGTACCTGAAAAGTTGTTTCAGGGGATACCATTAAGTCAAATTGGTTTAGGCACACACCTGATAATTATTGGAGGGTGCTAGAATCATTCTGGAAACTTCTGGGAAATTTTTGGGATAAAAACCGGAAATGTTCCGGAGCTGCCGGTACCGGTTTGGTTGCTTTTCGCAGATGAAATTCACTAATACGAAATTGTTTCAGAACGAATCCAAAATCATTTTAGTGGGTACTAGAATTACTCTAAGACCCACAGAAATATTTTTGGATTTAATGGACGCGAAAAATTGTCTTCATGAATAGTGAGAATGCATTCTTGTTTGCTTTTTGCAGATGAAAATCACTAATCCAGAATTGTTCCGGAATGCGTCAAAAATTATTTTAGTGGGTACTGGAAATGTTCTAGGCCCACATAAATATTTTCGGTTCGAATGGATGCTGAAAAATGTCATCATGAATAGTGAAAGTGCTTTTTGGGTGGCTTTTTGGAGAAGCCACCTTGAGGGCCTTTTGGTATTTTCCCCCTTGGCTTCTGGGAGAAGCCACCCATGGGCTTGTCCTATAAATAGGGGTGGAGGAGGCTGCCTAAAGGATCATCCCTTGCTATCATACACATGCCATAGACTTGTCTGGCTTCTCTCTTCCTCCCAACGAAATAGTTTCGTAGAGCCGAAAGGCTATCTAGGTTCCGGTGGGAACTAGTTCTGGACGGCGAAGCCCTGCCGAATAAATGACACCATATGTGTGCAACTCTATAGAGAGATCGTAGTTTTGGTCTTAGTTCGAGAGTGCCTCCCGAAGGCTGTCCGAGTGACCGTTCGAGTTTTCAAGGTCCTACCGAAGGGCTATCCGTGACACGGTCCGAGGGACTGTCCGACCGCATCCCGGAGGGCTGTCCGAGGGGCAGACGAGGGAATACATCCTCACAGTTGGGAGGTTGTAAATCCTAGCTGCGGGGACCTGCACCGCCGATCGTCATCGACTCTACTTCCTCTACGCTACCACTACGGGAAACAGGAGATTTGCCGTCAGTACTTTCTTTGCCGTCAGCATTTCGTCGGGACAGACGGCAAAGAAATGGTTGGCCGTCATCAGTAGATGGCAAAGAAAAAGTAACGGCAAAATAGACTTTGCCGTCTGTCTTTTATATTACAGACGGCAAAGAGTAGACTTTGCCGTCTGTAAAAATAAATACAGACGGCAAAGAGCTTTGTCGTCTGTCTTTTTTATTTTAGATGGCAAAGAACTGACTTTGCCGTCTTTAATATAAAACGCAGACGGCAAAGTTCTTTGCCGTCCGTGATTTTATTAACATACGGCAAAGTGCTTACTTTGCCGTCTGTAAATAGAACCATAGACGGCAAAGAAAAAACACAAGTCCACGGATCGATCACGCGGATCGCTGACATGGCTAAATCTCCTCCGCACGTCCCCACGAGGCAAAACCCACTAGCCCCACGTCCCACGCCCTCTCTCCACCTTATCCACCCGACACCCCCACGCCCCCACCACTCATCCCTCTCGTACGTCTCTCTCTCTCTCTCTCTCTCAATCTGGAGAACACCAGCACCCACGGCCACCTCTCCTCCCGGCCTCTGCCTCGCCGGCCACGGCCTTGCTCGCCGTCCCCGACCCCATCGCCCCCGCCGGCCCCCGGCCCCAGCCACCATCGCCTCGGCCGACCTTAGCGCGAGTCACCCGTCGCCCCAACCGGCCGCGGGCCTCGGCTCCGTCCCCCCCACCGTCCGCTGGCCTCGGCTCCGTCCCCCGTCGCCCCTGCCTACTTCGGCCCCGGCCCCGTCCCCCGTCGCCCCCGCCTACCCCCGGCCGCGTGGGCAGCGAGCATGGCGGACGCGCGGGCGACGAGCATGGAAGACCTGCGGGTGGCGAGCATGGTGCGCGGCGGTGGCTCACTCCACCGTCGACTGCTCAGCGCAGGCGCGCGGCGGCCTCGTCCCTCGGGCGCGCGGCGGCCTCATCCCTCTGGCGTGCGGCGGCCTCGTCCCTCGAGCATGGCGCGTGACGGGCACTACAGAGGAGCTGCTCCCTCCAGCATCGGCCGCCCGACACTGCACTGGCATGCGGCGGTGCCCCCCTCTCTCTCTCCAGGAACCAGCGAGCTCGAGCACGGCCGGGCGGTCGTGCGGATACCAGGGTCGGCCAAGCGGCGCGGGCGAGCATGGTTGTCCGGTGGCGCGGCGAGTAGGGTCGGGCGAGCGGCGCGGTGAGCAGGGCGAGGCGGCGGTAGTGGTGTCCCTGTGGTATTGTCCCTGGCGAGAAGGACGGCCGGCGGTGAAGAACCTGTTGCTGTGATGGAGGACTTGATTGCTTTTCATTTTTAGTTTCGAGGGGTCCTTGTGTAAATTTTGAGGACACTTCTGTAACTTCTCTGTAACCACCGACGATGAAAGCAACACAGCAAGGCCGTGTCGAATCCAAAATCTCCGTGAGCTAAAACTTTTATGGTTTGTTGTTTGTGTGTCCGGCGAGATGCTCTGCTCGGACGTCACTTTTAAAAAAAATGAAAAACTTAAAAAAAAAATGAAAAATAATCTTTGCCGTCTGTACTTTAGTCTGGATGACGGCAAAGCACACGTTTTGACTGACGGCAAAGAAACGTTTTTTGCCGTCTGTTATTTTTGAGGCAGATGGCAAAACTATATTGACTGACGGCAAAATCTTTGCTGTCATCTCGACAAAAGGCTAACGGCAAAGTATTCTTTGCCGACTTATCTTTGCCGTCTGCTTTCTGACGGCAAAATCTTTGCCGTCTGGATTTGGGTCTTTGCTGTCTGTGATCCACAGACGGCAAATTACCTGTTTCCTGTAGTGTACGAGTCGGTAACAAAAAGATCAAACCTTGTATGCAGTCTCCATAGTGGTCTTGGGCTGGTGCGTAAGTTGGAAAAATTTTGTTTTCTATTGCGTTACCCTACACCTGGCCTGTGACTCTATGTATCTATAACCTTCCTCCTTCGTTGTGCATGAAGAGGAAGTTCATTATGATGCCAGTTCTCATCCAAGGCCCTAAGCAACCCGAGAACGACATTGATGTGTACCTAAGGCCATTAGTTGAAGAACTTTTACAGTTGTGGAATGGAAAAGTGTACGTGTGTGGGATGAGCACAAACAGGAGGAATTTGACCTACATGCATTGTTGTTTGTAACCATCAATGACTGTCCTGCTCTTAGTAACCTTTCAGGACAAACAAACAAGGGATACCACGCATGCACGCACTATTTAGATGATACCAAAAGTATATATTTGGACTAATGCAAGAAGAATGTTTACCTGGGACATCGTCGATTTCTTCTGACCAACCACCTCTTAAGAAAGAAAGGCAAGCATTTCAAAGGTGAGGCAGATCACCGGAACAAGCCCATCCTCTGTACTGGTGATGACATACTTGATATGGTCAAGGATTTACAAGTAATCTTTGGAAAGGGTCCTGGCGGGCAAGTTGTTTCGAATGATGCTGAGGGGTGCGCACCCATGTGGAAGAAGAAATCTATATTTTGGGACCTACCCTATTGGAAAGACCTAGAGGTCCGCTCTGCAATCGACGTGATGCACGTGATGAAGAATCTTTGCGTGAACCTGCTAGGCTTCTTGGGCGTGTATGGGAAGACAAAAGATACACCGGAGGCATCGGAGGACCAGCAACGTGTGCACAAAAAAGATGGCATGCATCCAAAGCAGTATCAAGGTCCTGCCAGCTACGCTCTTACCAAAGAAGAGAAGGAATTCTTCTTTGAATGCCTGCTCAGTATGAAGGTCCCGTCTGGCTTCTCGTCGAATGTAAAGGAAATAATAAATATGGCAGAGAAAAAGTTCCAGAACCTAAAGTCTGATGACTACCACATGATTATGACGCAACTGCTTTCGGTTGCATTGCGGGGGCTTCTACCGGAAAACATTTTTCAGCTTCCGTTCGAACTAAAAATATTTATGTGGGCTTAGAACATTTCCAGTACCCACCATAATAATTTTCAACGCGTTCTGGAACAATTCCAGTTTAGTGATTTCATCTGCGAAAAGCATCTGAAGCGGTTCCGGCAGCTCCGGAACATTTCTGGTTTTCATCTCAGAAAATTCCCAGAAGTTTCCAGAATGATTCTGGCACCCTCCAAGAATTATCAGGCATGTGCCGAAACCAATTTGACTTAATGGAATACCCCGAAACAACTTTTCAGTTTAACCGAAACTCATCCGGTGACCTCTCTCTGCGGAACTTTTCCGCTGTCCGAAACTTTTTCGGTGATTTTCTCTCAGACTCCCTGTCTAGTATTCAGCAGATAGATGACCCTTAAGCGTGTGACCCTATAGGTTCGGTGAAGTATAGACATGACACGGAACCCCTTCCGATCAATGATCAACATCGGAGCCGTGGACACCCATATTGACCCCTATACCCACACGAATGAATATTCGAGTGAACCTCCAGTTGCCGTGTGCTATTCCTGTTGCTTCGCGATATGTTACAAATACCCGAGGTGAGACATGTGGGCATTCCCGTGGATCAACAATTTGTCCACTATGCTAGTTACCTCGTTACCGGAATTGTTCTCTTTTCTCGTTACCGTGTTCCGGCATCCGCGTGATCAAATCAAAAAAGTGTCTGGCCAGACGATGATGGATACCGTAACACGGAGAGGGCCTAGAGATATCTCTCCAACGTCGGAGGAGCAAATCCCAATCTTGAGCTATCAAGTTACTTGACATACTTTTCCATGAACGCGTAAGCCGCCGTAATAGCCACCCATTTACGGATGACGTTTAACAAACCCCAAAGTTCATGAAGCAAGCATGAAGAAACTCGATACTCTCATGGTCTAAGGAATCATGCAAACATTAACCATCTCTGTGTTATTAACAATTAACTTGTGACGAATGTTTCTCATAGCTTAACATCAATCGGGTCGATTCAACACAAATGTTCTTCTAACATTGTGCCCTCAAAGCTGCTGGCATAAACATGCCCATGATTGGGAAAACATAATCATCATGCAAGACTTGAGCTAGTCTTAGAGGCATGACTAGGAATACATTTTACCGTTTATTATTCCACACGTGCACATGGGTTTTCCCCAGAGCCTTTATGGATATACGGGCTCGGGAACCACAACAGTTATAGCATGGAACATAAACATAATAATGAGCATGGAGATAAATAATAACATTTATTATTGCCTCTAGGGAATATCTCCTATAGACTCCCACTTGCACTAGAGTCAATAATCTAGTTAATGCTAATGCACTTTACACCTGTGGCACACCGGTGTAAATATGCTTCGCTTGTGGTATAGCCTGATGTCCAACGGATCTGACGACTTCAGCTCCATGTGTATCTTTGCATATCCTCGCATTTTCACGCTTTCACAAAATTCATATTTTGTGTGGACTTGGTTTTGTATGTATGTGAATCACAGGTCAAACCTGGATTCCTCAGACTGAGTTATGGAGCAACTACCTGCAGTAGTGTCCCATTGACAAAAGCCATCTTGGAACCATACTAAGTTCATGAATGAACCATATGTTTCAACATCTTCTCTTTCACTTTTAAAAGCGGCAACATACTTCGCCTCTGTTATAGAATTCGCCACAGTAACTTGTTTGGAACAATTTCCAACTACCGTGTCACCATATTGTGTTTTACACAAAACCCTTAACTTAAATCAAAAATCGCATGGAGCATTGATGAAGACTATATCGATGTAAGCTTTTACAATGAACTCTTCATAATCTCCGCTTGCGAGAAAACGTGTCATCAGTGCTACTATAGTACTCAATGACCCTTTTTCACTGTTGTCCCATGATCAGTACTTTTGATCACTTTGGTATCTATACTCGGAACAACTTTGGGAGTATTGGACATATCTGGTTGTTTTACATACCATGGAATACATGATTAATCCAAACATGAAGCTGTGTGGAATCTCCATCATGTATTTTGCTCATCAGGGTTTTTGGGACACCGAGTCTTGCAAAAGCTCTTTCCATGTGACTTTGGCAAGAATTACTCCTTGATGTTTTTAATGCTAAAAGGTTTTAGCATTTTGTCAATATGTATCTTTGCTCAGCTCCATCAGGTAAATCTATCTCCATAGATCATCATGCCTAATATCAAGGCTATTTAGCCCAAGCACTTCATCGAAAAACTATTTTCAAATGAAGTCCTAATTCGTGTCCAGAAATTCATTTCCAATTAACAATGTGTCAAGCACACAACGTTTTTAGAAATATAATTATGCTCCCACTTACTTTCTTGAATCACAAGCATCTTCGTTACCCATTGATGAAATCAAAACCCTTTTTGACCATTTCATCAAAACATGAAGATTCCAACTCCATTTTGCTCTCCTCTGTCCATTGCTGGAACTCTGAAGTTTGCACACTCACTAGCATCCTGTGGAATGACATAATACCTTGGACTGTAACACATGCAAGTCCTTGGTTTCATTTCCATCATATGGAAATCCTACTGTCATCCATGTTTCATATCTCATGACTGAAATATGTATTAATTGCTAGTTCAACCCGAACCGACTTTAAGCATCGCTACGGTGAAACAACCTCATCGTAGTCAACTCCATGAACTTGTTATTTCAACAAGTCGAGCTTTATGGATAAAACATTTTTATCCGTATCAGTTTTTAGTTCCATAAATACTCGTTAGACTCTAAGTCTTCCGAAAGGTGTATCAAGATTTTAATCTTGAAACATTTATATGGAAACTATCTCGGATTGTATTGGCATTTAGCCAATTCCGGAGTCAGGGCCCATCAACGCTTCCTTGTGTATCGTAGGTATACTGTTGTCTAACAACAATATCTCGTTTGCACACCTGAGAGGTTTGCACGAACCTTGCCTACGTGGTTCAGCTGCAAGTTCGACCAAAGTCCAAACATTTTATTGTAGAGAATTCCGTATCAGTCGCATTAGGAAACTCTGGAATCACTTCCAAGGTTCCTTTCCTTTGACCTGATGATGAAGATACTGTTTATCTCGTCGAGTTGCACTATTCTCCCACTCACCTTTTTCAAAGAACCATTTTCTTCAAAAAGCATACCGTTCTCTGTGGCAAACCTATTTACCTCAGTATAGTGAGGGAGGAATACCCAATGACTTGGGATAACCTACAAAGTAGCACTTGTCTAATTTGGAATAGGTTTGTAACCTTTTATACAAGCCCCATACTCCAAATGTTAAGAAAAGATATAACATGGTTGGGCGTACCATACCATGGTGTCATTTCAACAGACCCGATGGAGCTCTGTTCAGTGTAAAAGCCACAGTCTCTAAAGCTTCACCTTTTAAAAGGGATAATGGCAAATTTATTTATGTCATCTTTGATCTTACCATGTCATAAATGGTTCGATTTCATCTTCACGGACTTTCCACTTGCATTGGTGTTCCGGAAGGTGCAAGTTATGAAACCCCTTTCACAACTCATCAGACATTCGCTAAACTTGTAACTCAGATATTCCTTTCTGCAATCGAACTGTAGAAACATAATTTTCTTGTTACAATAACTTGTACTTCATATTTGAAAATCTTTTGAATGAATTCAAAAGATCTAGACTTACGTCTCATCAAGTAAATATCCATATATCTACTTGAGTCATTTCTGAAGATAGATAATCCACTACCAACAACATTTATCGGACTAAACACATCAAATGTATGACCACCAATAAGTTTGTTGTCCATTCCTTATGGCCTGTGAATGGTATTTCAGTCACTTCACTATTCGGAGAAAAGTTGCAAGTGTCAGATGATTCAAAATCAAACGACTTCAAAATCCATCATAATGGAATTTTCCATGCGTGTTTCTCCAATGTGACCAAATGCAGTGCCACGCTTGTGTTGTATTCTTTTAGTCTTGCGACATTTAGCGTCAGTGTTATGGATGTATCATATTACCATCAATATTCATAACATACATCCCATCTTGGATGGAAGCATGGCCCTTCATGTTATTCATAATACTGAACAACAATTGTTGTTTTTATGAACAACTCTTTTGCAATAAACATTGTGCAATGGGCTAGAGTGTATGAAACTCTAAAATGAATTATGAAAGTAAACCCAGAGGTAATGTATTATTATCAATATTCATAACATACATTTCATTCATAATGAAAGTATGGCCCTTATGTTATTCATAACATCGAACATCAAAAGTTCTCTTATGAACAACCTTCTTGCAAGATACCTTATGCAATGGGCTAGAGTTTGTGAAACTCTAAATGAATTATGAAAATAATTACAGACGGTAAAACACCGATGGAAGATATAGTAACATTTACTATGTTCCCTGTGTATACCTAAAGCTCATTCCTGGCTAGTCTTTCAGGCCATAGTAGTTCTTACATCGAGTTGCAACTTAATGCAATCGAGCGGGTATCTTTGTGATTGTCTCACAATACCCAAGAATTAGTGATTAGCAAGTTTAACCATAATTCCCAAGAACTATATCTTTTACCAGCCTTCTATACATCAAAAACTTGTATGACATTCATACATGAGCTGGATATTCCAGTCTTCTTTCTTTTTGCCTTTATACTTCTAACCGTTTAACTTTTAGCTTTTCTCCTACTCTCAGAAGAAGCACCCAACTTAAGAGTGGCGTTAGCCCTGGACTTCCTAGGCGTGAAAGTTTCACTAACACCCTTCGGACACTTCCTTTCTCTTTAAGTTGTTGTTTTATTCACCTTTCATCATATGACAGGCGTTCTTCTGGATCCCTCTCTTATCAGTCTAATGCATAGTAAACTCCTTTACTAATAGTTTACAAACAAACATTGCTTTGGATATCTCATATCTTTTAGCCTTTGTCTGTCCCTGAAAATGATTTTCAGATTCCATGAATATCACATAACTATCCAAACTTTCGAAGTTCGGGTCTCATGGAAGCAAACATATTGCACATGACTGAAACGGAATTCTAGCTTTTGGATCAAAGGATGAGAGTCACATGATCCATAGCATAAGCGAGAGAATACCGAAAGTATGCGATAGGACAAAGTCCTTCTCGACACTCTAGAGGACAATCCTCACATTAAGTTACCAACCGTAAAGTTTTAACCAGATATTTAACAGCTATTCAATTTTAAATAGGGAAGTTGGAAATGTGAGCCATAATTCTACAACTATTACGCAAATCACACTTTAGACAGTGTTCAAAATTAATTGCACTGAGAATTAAACAAGTTAATTCTACAGTGTGCATCCACTCAAATCAATATCTCTCATAATTGATTGTGAGTGATTCAAGATCCGCATTTCAATTTGACGCCATTGACAGGTTCATCACTGATGATGTGAATTTCAATCGGTAGGCCAACTTGCCAATCACATCTCTATGTGACTCTTGTTCATCTTTCGATGCGTGCGTTCCGAGCTCAGGACTGTCCTGCCTGAACGTCAAGACAACCACATGATCTTGCTGCGAGGTCTGACCTCACCCGCCTCACACATCCCTAATCGTTCGTACTCATGTGTACATGTCGTACCACGAAAAGTTAGGTGCCGTGACGGTGCTACACTTGAGAGAACACTAACTACTTAATATTTTTTGTGAGAGATCACCCTAATAAAAGCGACTACCACGCAATCAAAAAGGGTGCAACATAAGGGATAAACATCTCAGGCAATTCATAATAGCATGATATGGTATAGCCCTTTCTGACGGAGAAGTCTTGTATTTCTTCGTCTTCGGCATTCGCGTCGGTGTTCACGTTCGCGAAGATTACCACCACCTTGTCGATGCACCAGATAGTATTGCTATCTCTATAGCTAATAAAATAAGTGCATTACACAAGGTCGACATGTAGGTCATTTAAAGTGCAATCATATGGCTCAAGCCATCATGCCAAATCATGACACACAGGTCATGTTAATCAATTTACATCATATAGTCATCTCATACATAATCAAATTATTATGAGCACTGCTATACCACATCACATGCACATGCAAACCCTCCTGCAAAACCAAGTTAGACGTCTCTAATCGGCTCATGCAACAACTTGTTTTACGTGGCTTCTATGGTTTCGAAACAAACCGAAGCTACCAACGTCCATCATCAAGTATGATTATTCAAGTCGCTAGATTAACTTCGTGGGGTGTATGAAACACGAGATAATAAAATCTCAAGCCCCATACTGAACTTCGTCATACGCATGACCCCCGTGCAGATCATATCTGCATTGCCCTTTCGTTTGCGAAACCTTCATCTTTCTTTAACAATGCTGGAACCCAAAGAACTGTTAGCACTTCATTGATCTGTCAATCAGCATACTCAGGAGCAGCATGAAAGGATCGTGGATTGCCAGAACTTTGTGAGATTCCACCATGCCATCAAGATCAGGATTATGCAAATTCCAGGGAAGCAACAAGAATATCGGGTAACAGATTTCATCTGCTACCCGCACAAATAATTTTCAGTAATAGAACTCATCTACTACCTAATTTTATTGGGTAACACCCATACATCTCCATGTATTCTAGATCGCAACCTACATCTACTCATAGCACGGCTTATGATGCCACTGTAGGGTAACGTAGCAGAAAAGAAAAAATTTCTGACCTACGCACTAGCCCAGGACCACTATGGAGACTGCATACAAGGTTTGATCTTTTCGTTACCGACTCGTAGCGCAGCGGAAGTAGAGTCGATGACAATCGGCGGTGCAGATCCCCGCAGCTAGGATTAACAACCTCCCACCCGCAAGGATGTATACCCTCACCCGCCATCCGTACAGCCCTCCGGGAGGCGGTCGGACAGTCCCCCGGACGGTGTCGCGGACAGCCCTTCGGGAGGACTCACAGAACTCGGACCGTCACTTGGACAACCCTTCGGGAGGCACTCACAAACAGCCCCTCGGGAACTAAGATCAAAACTACGACCTCTCTACAGAGTTGCACACATACGGTGTCAATTATCTGGCAGGGCTTCGCCGTCCAGTTTTCCACCGAAACCCAGACAACCTTTCGGCTCTACGAAACTATTTCGCGGGGAGGGAGAGAGAAGCCAGATCATTGCAATGGCACTTGTATGTGAGAAGGAGTGAGTGTGGAGGGCTGCCCCTCCACCTCTATTTATAGGAAATCCCAAGGGGTAGGGTGGTTTTACAATAAAACCCAAAAGTACATGAATGAAGTCCTTCCACCAAGGGCATAAAAGTGAAACCAAGGAACAAGAGGGGCTCCATGGTGGAGCCCCAAGTGTGGCCGGCCACACCCCTTGGGGGCCCCCATGAGGGGCTCCCAATTCATCCATGTCATCCCTAGATCTTTTGGGATAAAGCCCAAACAAGTGGCTTTCCAAAAAGTAACCCAAAAAGCACTTTCACTATTCACGACGACAGTTTTTAGCGTCCGTTCGAACTGAAAATATTTATGTGGGCTTAGAACATTTCCAGTACCCACTATAATAATTTTCAACGTGTTCTGGAACAATTCCAATTTAGTGATTTCATCTGCGAAAAGCATCTGAAGCGGTTCCGGCAGCTCCGGAACATTTTCGGTTTTCATCTCACAAAATTCCCAAAAGTTTCCAGAATGATTCTGGCACCCTCCAAGAATTATCAGGCATGTGCTGAAACCAATTTGACTTAATGGA
Source organism: Thinopyrum elongatum (assembly GCA_011799875.1). Taxonomy (NCBI): domain Eukaryota; kingdom Viridiplantae; phylum Streptophyta; class Magnoliopsida; order Poales; family Poaceae; genus Thinopyrum; species Thinopyrum elongatum. Next base: position 17,432,799 of record CM022299.1, read on the forward strand.
ATACCCCGAAACAACTTCTCAGTTTCACCGGAACTCATCCGGTGACCTCTCTCAGCGGAACTTTTCCGCTGTCCGAAACTTTTCTGGTGATTTTCTCTCAGACTCCCTGTCTAGTATTCAGCAGATAGATGACCCTTAAGCCTGTGACCCTATAGGTTCGGTGAAGTATAGACATGACACGGAACCCCTTCCGATCAATGATCAACATCGGAGCCGTGGACACCCATATTGACCCCTATGCCCACACGAATGAATATTCGAGTGAACCTCCAGTTGCCGTGTGCTATTCCTGTTGCTTCGCGATATGTTACAAATACCCGAGGTGAGACATGTGGGCATTCCCATGGATCAACAACTTGTCCACTATGCTAGTTACCTCATTACCGGTATTGTTCTCTTTTCTCATTACCGTGTTCCGGCATCCCCGTGATCAAATCAGAAAAAGTGTCTGGCCAGACGCTGATGGATACCGTAACACCGAGAGGGCCCAGAGATATCTCTCCAACTTTGGAGGAGCAAATCCCAATCTTGAGCTATCAAGTTACTTGACATACTTTTCCATGAACCCGTAAGCCACCGTAATAGTCACCCATTTACGGATGACGTTTAACAAACCCCAAAGTTCATGAAGCAAGCATGAAGAAACTCGATACTCTCATGGTGTAAGGAATCATGCAAACGTTAACCATCTCTGTGTTATTAACCATTAACTTGTGACGAATGTTTCTCATAGCATAACATCAATCGGGTCGATTCAACACAAATGTTCTTGTAACATTGTGCCCTCAAAGCTGCTGGCATAAACATGCCCATGATTGGGAAAAAGTAATCATCATGCAACACTTGAGCTAGTCTTACAGGCATGACTAGGAATACATTTTACCGTTTATTATTCCACACGTGCACATGGGTTTTCCCCAGAGCCTTTATGGATATACGGGCTTGGGAACCACAGCAGTTATAACATGGAACATAAACATAATAATGAGCATGGAGATAAATAATAACATTTATTATTCCCTCTAGGGCATATCTCCTACAATAAGGTGACATTCGCAAACATTTAATAAGAAGGAACTTTGTGCGATGCTATTGTTAATCACACATGTTTTTTCTTGGCTGATCGTCTATGTAGTAGAGATTGATCGCACATGTAGTGGATCCGAGAAATGTGTCTAATCTCCACGTCTACCGCAGACGTTCTCTTTTGCAACCGTGTGCAGTGTAATCCGTAATTTATCCCTAATTAATCCCTGCATTTAAAAATCACAGATTTTGAATTTGAAAGTAGGCAATCAATTATTTCATATCGAATCATGTTTATTACAAATATAGGTTCAACCATGAATGCATAATTCGATGCACAGGTACATATACTGAAGAACTAAAGAAGCACCAAGTAAAGAATGATGAACCAAGTCCACAATTGTACTAAAGACTGTAAAGAGAGACGCGAAAGACATTCTGGTAGCTGGAGAAGGTGAAGCGGAAGGCCCATATTGTGCCCTCCTCCATGCGTCATGCGCGCACGAGTCTAGGCCAACCCCTTGTGATGGCTGCCCATCCATCCTTCACTGTCTTCATTAGGACTTCTCGATGGTCATTGTAGTCTGGATGAAATACTTTAACCTTCATTGCGTGTCCACCAATCATGTACTTTGCAAGGTAATCTTGAGTAAACTGCTTTGGGAACCATTGCAAACGAAAAAGATTCAGACATTGTTGTCTAACAACTCATTATGGCCAGTAAAAAGAGAAGGCTGCAGAGTTTGTAGTTACCATCCTACAGCTCACTGTTGTGTTGGATAGAGCATAAACAAATAATTTGCTTGCCACCATTCGTATCTTTTTGCTAATAATCCTTATTAGTTTCCTCACTTGATGCTTGTTCATGAATATCTCATTGCCCCATATGCAAAAACGGTCGATGCATGGATCCTTGCCAAGGGCATATGTACCTACAAGCAACAAGACAATATTTGAAGCTAACAAGTGTCCAGGCCGAGATCTATATGCACTACATTATGGAATGACGGGGGAAGTACTAGCCGAGGGATGAAACTAACCTCGGCGAAAAGTGGTGGTTACTCCCGTTGTTCTCCTGCATAAGTAGTGGAAAGGCATGATAAGTACAACAACCTTAGCATCAAACAACTATAGCAAAGGTAAACAAAATCATCTCCAAATGATAGCTTGAATGTGTTGGTTTCAGCATGCTGTTAAAGCAGATATAAAATGGAAGGGAATGTTACCTACAACATGCTTAACAGCCATCAAATATTGCAATTCAAACTGGTATTGTTGAAAATGAATAGAACATAGGTCATGCTTAAACATCACACTGGATAAATGTGTAAAAGTGAAATAAAGGACATGTGTTAACTACACCAGGTAACTGGAACCAAATATAGCCATTCAAACTGGTATTGATGCAATCGAGCGGCACAGTTCTGACTTGCACAAAATGAACATGACGTTGGGAATGACTGAATTAAACAAGGCATAAATGATCAGTATAACAACCAAATATAGCCATTGAAAACTAGACAGAGTCTCACTGCAACCAACCTAACAAGCAAATACAGATAAACAGGGCATATGTTTGAAAACTGGACAAATGCTCACTGCAACCAACCTAACAAGCAAATACAGATAAACAAGGCATCTGCTTGAAAACTAGACAAATGCTCACTGCAACCAACCTAACAAGCAAATACAGATAAACAAGGCATCTCCTTGATAACTGGACATATGCTCACTACAACCAACCTAACAACCAAATACAGATAAACAATGCATCTGCTTGATAACTGGTCAAATGCTCACTGCAACCAACCTAACAACCAAATACAGATAAATAAGGCATCTGCTTGATAACTGGACAAATGCTCACTGCAACCAACCTAACAACCAAATACAGATAAACAAGGCATCTACTCACTATAAACAACCAAATATAGCCATTCATGAAACTGAAGTGGACAATTCATACTTAAACATCACATAGCCCTATTGAACATTACATTTTTGCATAACTGAAATAATTAAACATGACACAGTTAAAACACCGCATGGCAAAAGCTTCTACAACAAAGGGTATGGGTTGGCAAGCTAGAAAAGGTTAGATTTTTTGATAGGATGTTGCCTCACATGTCATGGACGAGATCCTTCCAGTCGGAAGAGCACAGACCCATGGTGCGCTCTCTGATGTCACAGATGGGCTATTTCACCTTGGAATAACCATTGTGGGTGCCCTCCTCGTGGTCGTGGTCGATGAGATCTGACTTGGCAATTGAGGATCCCAAGCCGCCGACGTAGAATGTGTCCTTTAGAAATGACAAAATGTGATCAATGGCGTACAAGGATCGCAGATCCTTGACCGCGTGGCAGAGGAGGTCAGCGGCAGGGCCATCGAAGAGATCGACGATGGTTGAACCAAAGGGGTTGGGGATGGACCACTTAACCTGTGACATGGCCCGTATGAAGCCGTCGCTGTCGACGAGCTTGATATCGTAGCCAGCTTTCCCGAGATACAGTAATACGCTAGCCAGCTGACATGAAGCCTTCGGCATGGCAACGTAGTCAACGTCTTCGCCGGCTTCCGCGGCGAGGTATTGCTCCAGGATCGATAGGTCAAGGCGAACGGCGGCCACCTCGCCAACGTCCGCCGAAGAGGCCATGATAAACCTCTTCTTGGCCGAACGCTCGTCGGGCTCCCCGGGATATGCGGTCGGGCTTAGGCTACGACATTCTGGAGTAGGGGATGTGGATCTGGCACGGAGGGACACCGCAGGCCTCATCTAAAAACTCAGGGGAGTGGGGCGACGGTATGGGAATCGCTGGGTAACCTGAACTTTATTATCTAAGCTAGGAGGAACGGGCAGACCGGTAGGGGTTGGCGGCGGCAGCGCCAGCGGTGAGCTAGGGTTCGAGGGGGGCGGGTGGGGTGGGGGTGACTGTGGAGGTTGGGGGGCGGGGTGGTGTTTGAGGATACGCCGTGACTACTGAAAATTTTAGTAATGGTGGGTAGACATGGTGGTGGACGAGGGAGTGCGACGGTTCATATGCCTCGGCTACTGCAATTTTACTATAAGGTCGGTGCTGGAAGAGTGGGGGCGACAGTTGAAGTATGGTGGCTACTAAAATTTGTGTAAAGGAATTGATGCGGGGCGGGATTACCCAAGATCGCACACGGTCCAATAAGAATATGCGTGTATGATAATAAGGAAAAGCGGTGGAACCACCGATTTGTGCAATGCTCAAGCCGGGTAGTTTGTTTTTAGATATCTAGCTAGCTGGTCTATCGCACACGGTTCATCCTAATTTTCAGACGTAGATGTGGAATTCAATCTAAATAAACTACCCGCCTTTAGCTTGCGCAGGTGGTGATTTTACAGTGCACTAGCATCGCACACGTTTACGCCGGTACCTCCAGCTTTGCTCGCGCTTGCACAGTCGTGGGGATTCACTGCGCACTTGCATCGCACATGATTAAGCCAGTACACCCGTGTCCGTTGAGCGTCATCCGAGTCTTTGCAGCAAAAAAATTGTTAGAGAGGGTCAGAAGACAGCCACACCAGCATGTGGCCCAAATATATATGAGTGAAAAGGGTGGTCTGTGATGTTCAAAATTCCATTGCACAACTTTGCCTGCGCGGGCCAACGGTTGGGCGCGTCGTCGAAGATCGATGAGAGGGGCTGCTACTACGTGAGCTTGCGTTGGTTTTTCCCTTGAAGAGGAAAGGGTGATGCAGCAAAGTAGAGATAAGTATTTCCCTTAGTTAGAGAACCAAGGTATCAATCCAGTAGGAGGTACAAGCAAGTCTCCAATCTATGCACCTGCACAAACAATTAAACACTTCCACCCAACGTGATAAAGGGGTTGTCTATCCCTTCACGGTCAATTGCAATGGTGAGATCTGATAGAGATAGGCATAAAAGACTGCTAGAACGTAAAACTAAATAAAAGTAAATAAATTGCAGCAAGGTATTTTTGGGTTTTTTGGTTTATAGATCTGAAAATATATGATGGAAAATAGACCCGGGGGCCATAGGTTTCACTAGAGGCTTCTCTCTTGAAGGCAAATAATACGATGGGTGAACAAATTACTGTCGAGCAATTGATAGAAAAGCGCAAAGTTATGACGATATCCAAGGCAATGATTATGCATATAGGCATCACGTCCGTGTCAAGTAGACCGAAACGATTCTGCATCTACTACTATTACTCCACACATCGACCGATATCCAGCATGCATCTAGAGTATTAAGGTCATAAAGAACGGAGTAACGCCTTAAGTAAGATGACATGATGTAGAGGGATAAACTCAAGCAATATGATGAAAACCCCATCTTTTTATCCTTGACGGCAACAATACAATATGTGCCTCACTACCCCTACTATGTCACTGGGTGAGGACACCGCAAGATTGAACCCAGAACTAAGCACCTCTCCCATTGTAAGAAATACCAATCTAGTTGGCCAAACCAAACCAATAATTCGAAGAGAAATACAAAGATATCAAATCATGCACATAAGAATTCAGAGAAGATTCAAATAATATTCATAGATAATCTGATCATAAATCCCCAATTCATCGGATCTCGACAAACACACCGCAAAAGAATATTACATCAGATAGAACTCCAAGGAGAACATGGTATTAAAGATCATAGAGAGAGAAGAAGCCATCAAGCTACTAGCTATGGACCCGTAGGTCTAAGGTAAACTACTCATGCTTCATCGGAAGGACAATAGGGTTGTTGTAGATGCCCTCCATGATCGAATCCCCCTCCGACAGATCACCGAAAAAGGGCCCAAGATGGGATCTCACGGGAACAGAAGGTTGCGGTGGCGGAAAAGTATTTTCGTGGATGCCTCTGTTGATAATGGAATATTTGAGGATTTATAGAGCTGAGAGGGAGATCGGTGGACTCCCCAGGGGCCCACAAACCAGGGGACGCCCTCCTAGGGCGCGCCCCTACGGCTTGTAGTCACCTCGTGGGTCTTCTGACTTCATCTCCAAGTCTCGTAGGTGTCTTCTGGTCCAAGAAAAATCATCGTAAAGATTTATTCCGTTTGGACTCCGTTTGATATTCCTTTTACGAGAAACTCAAAAACAAGGAAAAAACAGAAACTGGCACTGGGCTCTGGGTTAATAAGTTCGTTCCAAAATAATATAAAATAGCATATTAATGCATATAAAACACCCAAAACAGATAATATAATAGCATGGAACAATCAAAAATTATTGATACATTGGAGACGTATGAAGCATCCCCAAGCTTAATTCCTGCTCGTCCTCGAGTAGGTCAATGATAAAAATAGAATTATTGATGTGGATTGCTACCTAACATATTTATCCATGTAATTTTCTTTATTGTGGCATGAATATTCAGATCCATAAGATTCAAAACAAAAGTTTAATATTCACATAAAAACAATAATACTTCAAGCATACTAATAAAGCAATCATGTCTTCTCAAAATAACATGGCCAAAGAAAGTTATCCCTACAAAATCATATAGTCTGGGTATGCTCCATCCTCATCACACAAAGTATTAAATCATGCACAACCCCGATGATAAGCCAAGCAATTGTTTCATACTTTTGATGTTCTCAAACCCTTTCGACTTTCACGCAATACATGAGCATGAGCCATGGATATAGCACTATAGGTGGAATAGAATATGGTGGTTGTGGAGAAGACAAAAAGAAGGAGATAGTCTCACATCAACTAGGCGTATCAACGGGCTCTGGAGATGCCCATCAATAAATATCAATGTGAGTGAGTAGGGATTGCCATGCAACGGATGCACTAGAGCTATATGTGTATGAAAGTTCAAAAAGAAACTAAGTGGGTGTGCATTCAACTCACTTGCTCACGAAGACCTAGGGCAATTTGAGGAAGCCCATCATTGGAATATACAAGCCAAATTCTATAATAAAAAATTCCCACTAGTATATGAAAGTGACAATATAGGAGACTCTCTATCATGAAGATCACAGTGCTACTTTGAAGCACAAGTGTGAAAAAAGGATAGTAGCATTGCCCCTTCTCTCTTTTCCCTCATTTTTTATTTTGGGCTCTTTGGCCTCTCTTTTTTCCCTTTTTTTCTTTTTTTTCATCAGATAGAACTCCAAGAACATCGAGGAGAACATGGTATTAAAGATCATAGAGAGAGAAGAAGCCATCTAGCTACTAGCTATGGACCCGTAGGTCTGAGGTAAACTACTCACGCTTCATCGGAAGGGCAATAGGGTTGGTGTAGATGCCCTCCGTGATCGAATCCCCCTCCGGCTGATCACTGGAAATGGCCCCAAGATGGGATCTCACGGGAACAGAAGGTTGTGGTGGCAGAAAAGTATTCTTGTGGATGCTTCTGTTGATAATGGAATATTTGAGGATTTATTGAGCTGAGAGAGAGGTCGATGGACTCCCGAGGGGCCCACAAGCCAGGGGGCGCGCCCCTATGGCTTGTCGTCGCCTCGTGGGTCTTCTGACTTCATCTCCAAGTCTAGTAGGTGTCTTATGGTCCAAGAAAAATCAACATAAAGTTTTATTCCGTTTGTACTCCGTTTGATATTCCTTTTCTGCGAAACTCAAAAACAAGGAAAAAAACAAAAACAGAAACTGGCACTGGGCTCTGGGTTAATAAGTTAATCCCAAAAATAATATAAAATAGCATATTAATGCATATAAAACATCCAAAACAGATAATATAATAGCATGGAACAATAAAAAATTATCGATACGTTGAAGACGTATCAGGGGCCAGAAGTCAAGAACCACCTGGAAGTGGCCAAATATATGTAGGAATATAGGGTGTGATGTTTTAAACTTTAAATATAAAATGCAAAACTTTGGTGGCACCTGCCTCGCAAACCCAAAAGCACTGTTGGATATATCTATAAAGACATAATGTCGTAGCTACCTAGCACTACTGCAGGTTGGTCTAAATGAGACAGTCCAATCAGAGACCCTTCGACGAAACTGTGTGCGATGCATTAATCACAAATGGACATGTAATGAAACTGTCAAAAAAGATACAAAATGTTTGCGATGGCGGTGACATCAAACACGATTCAGATTAGAGTTGCCTATGCGATGAGTGGCAAACGGTTAATCCAGCAGAACTGTTTCCGATGAGGCAGAACAACAAAAACGGGCAGCCAGATGAGGGTGTGTGGGATATACGTCATACAGTTCACTAGGATGAACAATGTGTGATTAGGCAGCACAACAGAAAGGGTCAGCCAGATGTGTGCGATGGAGGGCATACATTTCACTCGGATGAACTGTTTGCGATGAGCCAAGACAATAGAAACAGTTCAACTGTACAAGATGTGTGTGATACACGGCAAACAGGTCCATAATCAGAAATGTGTGCGAAGACCAATAATAACACAGACGGTTGCTGCTAATAAGCCGTGTGATTTGCTCTGTCTACAGAAGAATAACACACACACATATATATATATATATATATATAACTAAAATAAACATCTAATTACATAAGTGACTACATGCAGTCTTAACTAGGAGAAAGGATCGTCTAGTCATCTACTTCTTGTGAAGCTCCCACCACTGCTCTGTGGCTCGATCCCTCATCTGGGGCAGGAAGAAGACACTTACTCATGTCAACGATCTGCCTGTACATCTCGTAGCTTGTGTACGCGTCCTTGGCCATGTACTTGACATTTTCTTCATCTAGTCTCTGATGCCAGACACTGTGCCAGGCGTTCTTGTCCTTCTTGCTCTCATCCTTCATCTTCATGTAGTAGGGGTCGATGATGGCTGAGGCGAGGTCAACCAAGGAGTTCTGTTTGTTGTCGTCGCTGCCCCAGATACTGTAGTGGTCACGGATGTTGACAGGATTCCGGTAGGTCAAGCTCGAAACCTCGAGCGCCTTTAGATCATTGGTGGTGTCCATCATAGCAAAACTGTAGTCGGGGCTATTGATAAACCTGTCGAAATGCTCACAAGGCCTTGTGGCCAGGTGGTAGTGGTAGACAAGGACGTCATGTCGCATGCACAACTGGGCGACGGCAACCTTCTGATCATGCCCGGCACGACCGCTGGTGAACTCAAGGTCGAAGCCGACCACTTGGTACTTGTCCTCAGCAAGCAACTGCGTCATAGTTTTGGTGGAGCTCTCCACCGAGACCAGCTCATTCGTGTACACCATGGAGAGGGCCTTCCCCCTCACGTGGGTGTCGACTACGTGATGCGTGGTGAACTGCCCCCCTTTGTCATCGTCGGCCGCTGGAAGCGCCATTGGAGCCACGAAGAGCGCCATTGGAACCGCTGGATGTCCTCTCTGTATGTGTAGTCTTGGGCGTGCTTATTGTGTCGTGTGGTGTGAGAGATGAAGGTAAATGGCCGCAGGAATAAATGGGGGCCGGGTGGCCTGGATTCTCAGCGCGTCCGCATGGCAGTTTTTGCAGCGGGTAACTGCATAGTGGCGCTGTTTGGTAACGCAGCAGAAAACGAAAATTTTCCGACCTACGCACCAGCCCAGGACCACTATGGAGACTGCATACAAGGTTTGATCATTTTCGTTACCGACTCGTAGCGCAGCGGAAGAAGAGTCGATGACGATCGGCGGTGCAGATCCCCGCAGCTAGGATTTACAACCTCCCAACCGCGAGGATGTACTCCCTCATCTGCCCCACGGACAGCCCTCCTGGAGGCGGTCGAACAGTCCCTCGGGCACTCAGATCGAAACTACGACCTCTCTACAGAGTTGCAGACATACGGTGTCATCTATCCGGCAGGGCTTCGCCGTCCAGAACTAGTTCCCACCGGAACCCAGACAGCCTTTCGGCTCTACGAAACTCTTATCGTGGGAGGGAGAGAGAAGCCAGATAATTGCATGGCATGAGTATGAGAGCAAGGGATGATGATTGTGGGCAGCCCACTCTCCTCTATTTATAGGAAAACCCAAGGGGTAGTGTGCCTCCCAAATTACCAAAAACTCCATGCATTAGGTCACATATGAGGGAGTTAAGGGTAAAATGGGATGCCATGTGGAGCTCCACCATGCTTGGCCGGCCACCCCCTTGGGGGTCCCCCATGAGGTGCTCTCATGGCCCCCCAAGTCCTTCTAGAAGCCTTTAGCAAAAGCCCTAAAAGGTGGCTTTCCAAAAATATCCCAAAAAGCACTTTCACTATTCATGACAACATTTTTCAGCGTCCGTTCGAACTGAAAATATTTATGTGGGTTTAGAACAATTCCAGTACCCCCTAAAATAATTTTCAACGCGTTCTGGAACAATTCCAGATTAGTGATTTTCATCTGCGAAAAGCATCTGAAGCGGTTCCGGCAGCTCCGAAACATTTCCGGTTTTCATCTCCGAAAATTCTCAAAAGTTTCCAGAATGATTCTGGCACCCTTCAAGAATTATCAGGCATGTGCCGAAACCAATTTGACTTTATGGTATCCTCTGAAACAACTTTTCAGTTTCACCGGAACTCATCCGGTGACCTCTCTGCGGAACTTTTCCGCTGTCCGAAACTTTTTCGGTGATTTTCTCTCAGACTCCCTGTCTAGTATTCAGCAGATAGATGACCCTTAAGCATGTGACCCTATAGGTTCGGTGAAGTATAGACATGACACGGAACCCCTTCCGATCAATGATCAACATCGGAGCCGTGGACACCCATATTGACCCATATACCCACACGAATGAATATTCGAGTGAACCTCCAGTTGCCGTGTGCTATTCCTGTTGCTTCACGATATGTTACAAATACCCGAGGTGAGACATGTTGGCATTCCCGTGGATCAACAACTTGTCCACTATGCTAGTTACCTCATTACCAGTATTGTTCTCTTTTCTCGTTACCGTGTTCCGGCATCCCCGTGATCAAATCACAAAAAGTGTCTGGCCAGACGAGGATGGATACCATAACACCGAGAGGGCCCAGAGATATCTCTCCAACGTCGGAGGACCAAATCCCAATCTTGAGCTATCAAGTTACTTGACATACTTTTCCATGAGCCCGTAAGCCGCCATAATAACCACCTATTTACGGATGACGTTTAACACACCCCAAAGTTCATGAAGCAAGCGTGAAGAAAATCGATACTCTCATGGTCTAAGGAATCATGCAAACATTAACCATCTCTGTGTTATTAACCATTAACTTGTGACGAATGTAACTCATAGCATAACATCAATTCGGGTCGATTCAACACAAATGTTCTTCTAACATTGTGCCCTCAAAGCTGCTGGCATAGACATGCCCATGATTGGGAAAACATAATCATCATGCAACATTTGAGCTAGTCTTAGAGGCATGATAGGAATACATTTTACCATTTATTATTCCACACGTGCACATGGGTTTTCCCCAGAGCCTTTATGGATATACGGGCTCGGGAACCACAACAGTTATAGCATGGAACATAAACATAATAATGAGCATGGAGATAAATAATAACATTTATTATTGCCTCCAGGGCATATCTCCTACACACTCCCACTTGCACTAGAGTCAATAATCTAGTTAATGCTAATGCACTTTACACCTGTGGCACACCGGTGTAAATATGCTTCGCTTGTGGTATAGCCTGATGTCCAACGGATCTGACGACTTCAGCTTCGTGTGTATCTTTGCATATCCTCGTGTTTTCACGCTTTCACAAAATTCATATTTTGTGTGGACTTGGTTTTGTATGTATGTGAATCACAGGTCGAACCTGGATTTCTCAGACTGAGTTATGGAGCAACTACCTGCAGTAGTGTCCCATTGACAAAAGTCATCTTGGAACCATACTAAGTTCATGAATGAACTATATGATTCAACATCTTCTTTGTCGCTTTTAAAAGCGGCAACATACTTCGCCTCTGTTATAGAATTTGCCACAGTAACTTGTTTGGAACAATTTCCAACTATTGTGCCACCATATTGTGTGTTACACAAAAACCCTCAATTTAAATCGATAATCGCTTGGAGCATGGATGAAGACTGTATCGATGTAACCTTTTACAACGAACTCTTCATGATCTCCGCTTGCGAGAAAACATGTCATCAGTGCTACTATAGTACTCAATGACCCTTTTTCACTGTTGTCCCATGATCAGAACTTTTGATCACTTTGGTATCTATACTCGCAACAACTTTGGAGTATTGGACATATCTGGTTGTTTTTACATACCATGGAATACATGATTAATCCAAACACAAGAGTGTGTGGAATATCCATCATGTATTTTGCTCATCAGTGTTTTGGGACACCGAGTCTTGCAAAAACTCTTTCCATGTGACTTCGGCAAGAATCACTCCTTGACGTTTTTAATGCGAAAAGGTTTTAGCATTTTGTCAATATGTATCTTTGCTCAGCCCCATTAGGTAAATCTATCTCCATAGATCATCATGCCTAATAACAGGGCTATTTAGCCCAAGCACTTCATCGAAAAACTATTTTCAAATGAAGTCCTAATTCGTGTCAAGAAATTTATTTCCAATTAACAATGTGTCAAGCACAAAACATTTTTAGAAATATTATTATGCTCCCACTTACTTTCTTGAATCACAAGCATCTTCGTTACCCATTGATGAAGTTAAAACCCTTTTTGACCATTTCATCAAAACATCAAGATTCCAGCTCCATTTTGCTCTCCTCTGTCCATTGCTGGAACTCTGAAGTTTGCACAGTCACTTGCATCCTGTGGAATGACATAATACCTTGGACTGTAACACATGCAAGTCCTTGGTTTCATTTCCATCATATGGAAATCCTACTGTCATCCATGTTTCGTACCTCATGACTGAAATATGTATTAATTGCTAGTTCAACCCGAACCGACTTTAAGCATTGCTACGGTGAAACAACCTCATCGTAGTCAACTCCTTGAACTTGTTATTTCAACAAGTCAAGCTTTATGGATAAAACATTTTTATCCGTATCAGTTTTTAGTTCCATAAATACTCGTTAGACTCTAAGTCTTCCGAAAGGTGTATCAAGATTTTAATCTTGAAACATTTATATGGAAACTATCTCGGATTGTATTGGCATTTAGCCAATTCCGGAGTCAGGGCCCATCAACGCTTCCTTGTGTATCGTAGGTATACTATTGTCTAACAACAATATCTCTTTTGCACACCTAAGAGGTTTGCACGAGCCTTGCCTACATGGTTCAGCTGCAAGTTCGACCGAAGTCCATACATTTTATTGTAGAGACTTCCGTATCAATCACAGTAGGAAACTCCGGAATCACTTCCAAGGTTCATTTCCTTTGACCTGATGATGAAGATACTGTTTGTCTCGTCGAGTTGCACTATTCTCCCACTCACCTTTTTGAATGAACCATTTTCTTCAAAAGGCATACCGTTCTTTGTGGCAACCCTATTTGCCTCGGCATAGTGAGGGAGGAATACCCAACATTTTGGGATAACCTACAAAGTAGCACTTGTCTGATTTGGAATAGGTTTGTAAGCTTTTACACAAGCCCCATATTCCAAATGTTTAAGAAAAGATATAACATGGTTGGGCAAACCATACCATGGCGTCATTTCAACAGACCCGATGGAGCTCTTTTCAGTGTAAAAGCCGCAGTGTCTAAAGCATCACATTTTAAAAGGGATAATGGCAAATTTATTTATGTCATCTTTGATCTTACCATGTCATAAATAGTTCGATTACATCTTCGTGGACTTTCCACTTGCATTGGTGTTCCGGAAGGTGCAAGTTATGAAACCCCTTTCACAACTTATCAGACATTCGCTAAACTTGTAACTCAAATATTCGTTTCTGCAATCGAATTGTAGAAACATAACTTTCTTGTTACAATAGCTTCTATTTCATTTTTGAAAACCTTTTGAATGATTTCAAAAGATCTAGAATTACGTCTCATCAAGTAAATATCCATATATCTACTTGAGTCATTTTTGAAGGTAGACAAATCCACTGTATGCAACAACATTTATCGGACTACATACATCAAAATGTATGATCACCAATAAGTTCTTTGCTCATTCCTTATGGCCAGTGAACGGTATTTCAGTCACTTCAATTTTTGGAGAAAAGTTGCAAGTGTCAGATGATTCAAAATCAAACGACTTCAAAATCCATCATAATGGAATTTTTCATGCGGGTTTCTCCAATGTGACCAAATGCAGTGCCACACTTGTGTGGTATTCTTTCAGTCTTGCGACATTTAGCGTCAGTGTTATGGATGTATCATATTACCATCAATATTCATAACATACATCCCATCTTGGATGGAAGCATGGCCCTTCATGTTATTCATAATACAGAACAACAATTGTTCTTTTATGAACAACTCTTTTGCAACAAACATTGTGCAATGGGCTAGAGTGTGTAAAGCTCTAAAAATGAATTATGAAAGTAAATCCAAAGGTAATATATTATTATCATTATTCATAACATACATCTCATTCTCAATGAAAGTATGGCGCTTATGTTATTCATAACATCGAACATAAAAAGTTCTCTTATGAACAACCTTCTTGCAAGATACCTTATGCAATGGGCTAGAGTTTGTAAAACTCTAATTGAATTATGAAAATAAACACAGACGGTAATACACTGATGGAAGGTATAGTAACATTTACTATGTTCCCTGTGTATACCAAAACCTCATTCCTGGCTAGTCCTTCAGGCCATAGTCGTTCTTACATCGAGTTGCAATAGAAAGCAATCGAGCGGGTATCTTTGTGATTAGCTCACAATACCCAAGAATCAGTGATTAAAAATTTAATCATAATTCCCAAGAACTATTTCTTTGACCAGCCTTCTATACATCAAATACTTGTATGACATTCATACATGAGCTGGATATTCCAGTCTTCTTTCTTTCTGCCTTTATACTTCTAACAGTTTAACTTTTAGTATTTCTCCTACTCTCAGAAGAAGCACCCAACTTAAGAGTGGCGGTAGCCCTGGACTTCCTAGGCGTGAAAGTTTCACTAGCACCTTTCGGACACTTCCTTTCTCTTTAAGTTGTTGTTTTATTCACCTTTCATCATATGACAGGCGTTCTTCTGGATCCCTCTCTTATCAGTCTAATGCATAGTAAACTCCTTTACTAATAGTTTACAAACAAACATTGCTTTGGATATCTCATATCTTTTAGCCTTTGTCTGTCTCTGAAAATGATTTTCAGATTCCATGAATATCACATAACTATCCAAACTTTCGAAGTTCGGGTCTCATGGAAGCAAACATATTGCACTTGACTGAAACAGAATTCTAGCTTTTGGATCAAAGGACGAGAGTCACATGATCCATAGCATAAGCGAGAGAATACGAAAGTATGCGATAGGACAAAGTCCTTCTCGGCACTCTTGAGGACAATCCTCACATTACGTTACCAACCGTAAAGTTTTAACCAGATATTTAACAGCTATTCAATTTTAAATAGGGAAGGTGGAAATGCGAGCCATAATTCTACAACTATTATGCAAATCACACTTTAGACAGTGTTCAAAATTAATTGCACTGAGAATTAAACAAGTTAATTCTACAGTGCGCTCCCACTCAAATCAATATATCTCATAATTGATTGTGAGTGATTCAAGATCCGCATTTCAATTCGACGCCATTGACTGGTTCATCACTGATGACGTGAATTTCAATCGGTAGGCCAACTTGCCAATCACATCTCTATGTGACTCTTGTTCATCTTTTGATGCGTGTGTTCCGAGCTCAGGACTGTCCTGCCTGAACATCAAGACAACCAAGTGATCTTGCTACGAGGTCTGACCTCACCCGCCTCACACTTCCCTAATCGTTCGTACTCATGTGTACATGTCGTACCCCGAAAAGTTAGGTGCCATGACGGTGCTACACTTGGGATAACACTAACTACTTGATATTTTTGTGAGAGATCACCATAATAAAAGCGACTACCGCGCAATCAAAAAGGGTGCAACATAAGGGATAAACATCTCAGGCAATTCATAATAGCATGATATGGTATAGCCCTTTCTGATGGAGAAGTCTTGTATTTCTTCGTCTTCGGCATTTGCATCGGTGTTCACCTTCGCGAAGATTGCCACCACCTTGTAGATGCACCAGATAATATTGCTATCTCCATAGAAGATAAAATAAATGCATTACTTAAGGTTGACACGCAGGTCATTAAAGTGCAATCATATGGCTCCAGCCATCATGCCGAATCATGACACGCAGGTCATGTTAATCAATTTACATCATATAGACATCTCATACATAATCAAATTATTATGAGCACTGCTATATCACATCATATGCACATGCAAACCCTCCTGCAAAACCAAGTTAGACGCCTCTAATCGGTTCATGAAAAAACTTGTTTTACGTGGCTTCTAAGGTTTCAAAACAAACCGAAGCTACCAACGTCCATCATCAAGTATGATAATTCAAGCGCTTGATTAACTTCGCGGGGTGTATGAAACACGAGATAATAAAATCTCGAGCCCCATACTAAACTTTGTCATACGCATGACCCCCGTGAAGATCATATCTGCATCGCCCTTTTGTCTGCGAAACATCCATCTTTCTTTAACTATGTTGGAACCCAAAGAACTGTTAGCACTTCGTTGATCTGTCAATCAGCATACTCAGGAGCAGCATGAAAGGATCGCGGATTGCCAGAACTTTGTGAGATTCCACCATGCCGTCAAGATCAGGATTATGCAAATTCCAGGGAAGCAACAAGAACATCGGGTAACAGATTTCATCTGCTACCCGCACAAATAATTTTCAGTAATAGAACTCATCTACTACCTAATTATATTGTGCAACACCCATACATCTCCATGTATTCTAGATCGCAACCTGCATCTACGCATAGCACGGCTCTTGATGCCACTGTTTGGTAACGCAGCAGAAAATGAAAATTTTCCAACCTACGCACCAGCCCAGGACCACTATGGAGACTGCATACAAGGTTTGATCATTTTCGTTACCGACTCGTAGCGCAGCGGAAGAAGAGTCGATGACGATCGGCGGTGGAGATCCCCGCAGCTAGGATTTACAACCTCCCAAGGGGGAGGATGTACTCCCTCATCTGCCACACGGACAGCCCTCCGGGAGGTGGTCGGACAGTCCCTCGGGCACTAAGATCAAAACTACGACCTCTTTACAGAGTTGGACACAGACGGTGTCATCTATCCGGCAGGGCTTCGCCGTCCAGAACTAGTTCCCACCGGAACCCAGACAGCCTTTCGGCTCTACGAAACTCTTTTCGTGGGAGTGAGAGAGAAGACAGATAATTGCATGGCATGAGTATGAGATCAAGGGATGATGATTGTGGGCAGCCCACTCTCCTCTATTTATAGGAAAACCCAAGGGGTAGTGTGCCTCCCAAATTACCAAAAACTCCATGCATTAGGTCACATATGAGGGAGTTAAGGGTAAAATGGGATGCCATGTGGAGCTCCAAGGAGATCCACCATTCTTGGTCGGCCACTCCCTTGGGGGTCCCCCATGAGGTGCTCTCATGGCCCCCCAAGTCCTTCTAGAAGCCTTTAGCAAAAGCCCTAAAAGGTGGCTTTCCAAAAATATCCCAAAAAACACTTTCACTATTCATGACGACATTTTGCAGCGTCCGTTCGAACTGAAAATATTTATGTGGGCTTAGAACAATTCCAGTACCCACTAAAATAATTTTCAACGCATTCTGGAACAATTCCAGATTAGTGATTTTCATCTGCGAAAAGCATCTGAAGCGGTTCCGGCAGCTCCGAAACATTTCCGGTTTTCATCTCGGAAAATTCTCAAAAGTTTCCAGATGATTCTGGCACCCTCCAAGAATTATCAGGCATGTGCCGAAACCAATTTTACTTTATGGTATCCTCTGAAACATCTTTTCAGTTTCACCGGAACTCATCCGGTGACCTCTCTGTGGAACTTTTCCGCTGTCCGAAACTTTTTCGTTGATTTTCTCTCAGACTCCCTGTCTAGTATTCAGTAGATAGATGAACCTTAAGCGTGTGACCCCATAGGTTCGGTGAAGTATAGACATGACACGGAACCCCTTCCGATCAATGATCAACATCGGAGCCGTGGACACCCATATTGACCCCTATACCCACACAAATGAATATTCGAGTGAACCTCCAGTTGCCGTGTGCTATTCCTGTTGCTTCGCGATATGTTACAAATACCCGAGGTGAGACATGTTGGCATTCCCGTGGATCAACAACTTGTCCACTATGCTAGTTATCTCGTTACCGGTATTGTTCTCTTTTCTCGTTACCGTGTTCCGGCATCCCCGTGATCAAATCACAAAAAGTGCCTGGCCAGACGATGATGAATACCGTAACACCGAGAGGGCCCAGAGATATCTCTCCTACGTCGGAGGAGCAAATCCCAATCTTGAGCTATCAAGTTACTGGACATACTTTTCCATGAACCCGTAAGCCGCCGTAATAGCCACCCATTTACGGATGACGTTTAACAAACCCCAAAGTTCATGAAGCAAGCATGAAGAAACTCGATACTCTCATGGTCTAAGGAATCATGCATACATTAACCATCTCTGTGTTATTAACCATTAACTTGCGACGAATGTAACTCATAGCATAACATCAATTTAGGTCGATTCAACACAAATGTTCTTCTAACATTATGCCCTCAAAGCTGATAGTATAGACATGCTCATGATTGGGAAAACATAATCATCATGCAACACTTGAGCTAGTCTTAGAGGCATGACTAGGAATTCATTTTACCGTTTATTATTCCACACGTGCACATGGGTTTTCCCCAGAGCCTTTATGGATATACGGGCACGGGAACCACAGCAGTTATAGCATGGAACATAAACATAATAATGAGCATGGAGATAAATAATAACATTTATTATTGCCTCTAGGGCATATCTCCTATAGGCGCCACGCCGGCGCAACCACATGCATAAATGGCAACATGAACGTACGTGATCGTGCGACGGCACCAAACACTAGCAGCGTGCGTGGAGGGAGGAGGGCAGAGCGCTCGGAGGGACGCGAGAGCAGAGCACGCCATGGCCGCCTCAACCGCGAGCAACCACACGCTTAGAGCTGTTGAACATGCAGAGAATGGTCGTCTCCAAGCTGGCCGGCAGTGGCGTCGCTGTGTAGAGAGCGGCCGTGTGCTACTACCTCCGTCTTGGTCTATTAGTCCCCTTTATATTCTGTGCCATATTTTGACCTTAAATTTAACCAACAAAATGTTAATGCATGTTATAAAAATTATATAATTGGAAAGTATGTTCAGATATGAATCCAACGATATAATCTTGGGCGACATGCATTTGTATTTTATTAGTTAAATCTCTAGTCAAAATTTGGCACAAAAATACATATATGACTTATAAACCAGGAGGGGGGTAGTAGGTAATTAAATCGCAAACATTTTTTTTATTAAACACATGTGTACGTGTCCTTTCGTCCTCCTCTCGCACGTCTTGTCACCCTTCTGCCGCAGACGGCTTCGAGCGCAAGCTTGAGCAACGCGCGGGGGCGTTCTTTTGGCCGAACGATGGTGAGCCTGTTCCCGCGCAACCGCGCAGGTTCGCGCGCAAGCTTCCCGCCCGACTCGGTGAAATCCCCAAAAATCCCAATGCTTACCGGCCTGCTAAATAAACCCTCACGGCCGGCTAGTCCTGCGTGGCATTTTCCCCTACCTCTGTGTAGCTTATCTCGTCTGCTTCTCCCACAATCGCCAATGGCATCGGTCCATCATCGTCGCTCAGCCACTCCGCCGTCATCAGAGGACAGCTCCAGATGGGAGGCTACACCGCGGCGGCGGCGCAGTCCCTGGTGTAGTGTACTGCGCGTTGCGTCCATCTTGGGTGTGCGCGGAACACCCACCAGATGCTCCGCCGCCGCTGCCCGTCGGCAGCTGTTGCCGGCCGCCATTGCCGCCACCCCACCATCTGCCACCGTGGCCGCCACAGCAACATTGAAAGCCAGTGCCATCGCCCGCTCCGCCGCCGCGGCCCGAAGGCGGGAGGTGGTCGTCGTGGCCGCCACCCCACTGCCGGCCACCATGGCCATCACCCGCTCCGCCACCGTGGCCCGAAGGCAGGAGGTGGTGGTCGTGGCCGCCACCCCATCGTCGGCCGCCGTGGATGCCAGTCCAGTGTCGACCGCCGCGGTCATCACCAGCTCCGCCACCGCCGCCCTGAGGCAGAGGTGGTGGCCCGCACATGCGTCAGTGACCTTGCGCGCTACATCGAGTTCTTGCGGGAGGAGGAGGAACGCCTCGTCGAGCACGCAAAGAGGCTTACCACCGCCGTGGCCGCAGCACACGCCGCAGCAGAGGCGAGCAATCAAGAGATCTACGAGGAGTCCCGTCGCTTTGAGCGGGGTCGTCTGGAGCGACAGATGGCATTCGAGGTGAGCATCGCTAAAGGTGCAGCAGCGGCAAGCACCGTATTACAGTTGTCTAGCTCGTGGGTAGGCTCCTCCTCCTCTACCTCTTACTGAGCGCGCTCGGCAGAGGATAGGCTGCCGGAAGTAGTACAAAGCCCCTCCGTAGTAGCCATATTTAGGGGCTATTTTGTACAGTTGTCGTCCTCCGAGACGCCGTTGTTGAAGTCTTCAAGGTAGCACAAAATGTTCTTCACTTGGAAATCAAACATCATGTCCTCGCGCAATCGACGGGCGGGGCGCGGGGGGACGGCAACTCGCGGTGCTACGAGGTAGCAGTCGATGGCGGTGTCACATGCCGCTGAGGGGGCGCGCGCACGGGCACGAGCGCAGCCGATATAGGCAAATGCATGGGGACCGATGCAGGGGCGCGCACGGGCATGGGCACGGGCGCTGGCACTGGCATGTACACGAGATCGCGCGTGTCCGCGGAGACCTCGCTGACGCCCGCGGCTTCCAGCTCTGCGATAGTGCTCGGCGACCAGCCCGTCTTTACTACGGGGATGGTCACTAGCGCGGGCGCTGCGATGGGAGCTGGGACGGGCGCGGGGGCAGCAACCACCGTGGCTAGCTTGTTCAGGGCAATGTCCATGAGGCCCCATTCCTACTTATTTTCTATCTCCTCTGGCCCAGAGTCAACTTCACCAAACTGGAAGACTAGTGGCAGATGATCCTTCTGCGCCATGGCGTTGGTGGAGGTCTGCGGGAGGGGAATGGGAGGCGAACAGTAAGGCCGCCCGTATTAAACAGCGGCTCGGGCTCCATTAATGGAGAGGATGCGAGCAAGGCGGGCGGCCATGGAAGTCAAAGGGCTCGCTTCCCAGTTGGCCTACACAGCGTATAGGTCGCATGCTTCCCGGTGAGCCTGCACATTGGAGGACAGCTTGCACGCCTCTCGGTCATCCTGCGCAGTGGACTACGCTCGCACGCCTGCCGTTCAGGTAGCATCTGTCCGCACGACACCTCATAGCCATTAAATGTGTGACGTGTGGTGTCACGTAAATGGTTAACAGAACGCACACGATTTAAATTATAGAAACGTTTGAGATGTTAAAGTGGCATCTATTTGTTTCAAAATTCCTTTGTTGGCTGTTATTCGAGTGCGCCTTCTCTCAAAATGGACACGAAAAAGACCACAGCATGTCGGGTGCCATTCCATGATAGCAAGCCATGTTTCATGAATTTCAGATGAGCTTTGGATTTACTAGAATTTAAAAACAAAGTATCTCAATGTTTTGCCGGCAATCAATAGTGCCCTGGTATTTGACATTCATTCCCATTTCTTGCATGGGACCTAAGCATACAACCAAGGACACATATTTGTTTTTTCAACCAATTTATATGCACTGGAGCATGTGCCTGTAGTTCAAATTTGAATTATGCACATAAATACATAGAAAACTCAGTTAATGTATAAAAATGTCTAAACGAACCCCGAGAAATTCGAAAATTTAAGACAACACTCCTGTTGTTCTATGTTGACACTAGAAAAAAAAAAAGCAAATCAAGAAGAGGCAACGGATATCGTTTCATCTGGAAAGGTGAAATGTTCCCTACCGGAACCATCAGGCTCGTTGTGAGAAGCTCTGGTTTGTGAGAAGCTTATATCCAAACATGCCCCAAATGGGACAAAAAATTTACCACAACATGTTGATGCCGTTCCATGATAGCATGCCAAGTTTCATGAATTTCAGACGAGTTTTGGATTTACTAGAATTTAAAAACAAAGTATCTCAACATTTGCGGCAGAGCGACGGTGCCCTGCTGATTGACATTCATTCCCATTTCTTGCATGGGACCAAAGCCTGTAACCAAGGACATAGATTTGTTTTTTCAAACAATTTATACACACTGGAGCATGCGCCTGTATTAAAAATTTGAATTATGCACATAAATGCATAGAAAACTCAGTTAATGTATAAAAATGTCCAAACAAACCCCAAAAAATTCCAAAATTTAACACAACACTCCTGTTATTCTATGTTGACACTAGAAAAAAAATTGAAATCAAGAAGAGGCAACAAATATCGTTTCGTCCGGAAAGGTGAAACGTTTCCTACCGGAACCATCAGGCTTGTTGTGAGAAGCTCTGGTTTGTGTGAAGCTTATATCCAAACATGCACCAAATGTGACAAAAAATTTACCATTGCATGTTGATGCCGTTCCATGATAGCATGCCAAGTTTCATGAATTTTAGACGAGTTTTGGATTTACTAGAATTTAAAAACAAAGTATCTCAACATTTGCGGCCGAGCGACGGTGCCCTGGTGTTTGCCATTCATTCCCATTTCTTGCATGGGACCTAAGCATGCAACCAAGGACGTAGATTTGTTTTTTCAACCAATTTATATGCACTGGAGCATGTGCCTGTAGTTCAAATTTGAATTATGCACATAAATGCATAGAAAACTCAGTTAATGTATAAAAATGTCCAAACGAACCCCAAAAAATTCCAAAATTTAACACAACACTCCTGTTGTTCTATGTTGACATTCGAAAAAAATTGAAATCAAGAAGAGGTAATGGATATCGTTTCGTCCGGAAAGGTGAAATGTTCCCTACAAGAACAATCAGGCTTGTTGTGAGAAGCTCTGGTTTGTGAGAAGCTTATATCCAAACATGCCCCAAATGGGACAAAAAATTTACCACTGCATGTTGATGCCATTCCATGGTAGCATGCCAAGTTTCATGAATTTCAGAAGACTTTTGGATTTACTAGAATTTAAAAACTATGTATCTCAATGTTTGTGGCCGAGCGATGGTGCCCTGGTGCTTGACATTCATTCCCATTTCTTGCATGGGACCTAAGCATGCAACCAAAGACATAGATTTGTTTTTTCAACCAATTTATATGCACTGGAGGATGTGCCTGTAGTTCAAATTTGAATTATGCACATAAATGCATAGAAAACTCACTTAATGTATAAAAATGTCCAAACAAACCCCAAAAAATTCCAAAATTTAACACAACACGCCTGTTGTTCTATGTTGACACTTGAAAAATAATTCAAATCAAGAAGAGGCAACGGATATCATTTCGTCCGGAAAGGTGAAACATTCCCTACCGGAACCATCAGGCTTGTTGTGAGAAGCTTTGGTTTTTGAGAAGCTTATATCCAAACATGCCCTAAATGGGACAAAAAATTTACCACAGCATATTGATGCCGTTCCATGATAGCATGCCAAGTTTCATGAATTCAGATGAGTTTTGAATTTACTAGAATTTAAAAACAAAGTATCTCAATGTTTGCGGACGAGCGACGGTGCCCTGGTGTTTGACATTCATTCCTATTTCTTGCATGGCACCTAAGCATGTAACCAAGGACACAGATTTGTTTGTTCAACCAATTTATATGCACTGGAGCGTGTGCCTGTAGTTCAAATTTGAATTATGCACATAAATGCATAAAAAACTCAGTTAATGTATAAAAATGTCCAAACAAGCCCCGAAAATTTCCAAAATTTAACACAACACTCCTGTTGTTATTTGTTGACACTAGAAAAAAAAATTAAATCAAGAAGAGGCAACAGATATCGTTTCATCCGGAAAGGTGAAACGTTCCCTACCGGAACCATCAGGCTTGTTGTGAGAATCTTATATCCAAACATGCCCCAAATGGGACAAAAAATTTACCACTGCATGTTGATGCCGTTCCATGATAGCATGCCAAGTTTCATGAATTTCAGATGAGTTTAGGATTTACTAGAATCTAAAAACAAAGTAACTCAACGTTTGAGGCCGAGCGACGGTGCCCTCGTGTTTGACATTCATTCCCATTTCTTGCATTGGACCTAAGCATGCAACCAAGGACACAAATTTGTTTTTTCAACCATGTTATATGCACTGGAGCATGTGCCTGTAGTTCAAATTTGAATTATGCACATAAATGCATAGAAAACTCAGTTAATGTATAAAAATATCCAAACGAACCCCGAAAAATTCCAAAATTTAACACAACACTCATTTTGTTCTATATTGACACTAGAAAAAAAATTGAAATCAGGAAGAGGCAACGAATATCGTTTCGTCCGGAGAGGTGAAACGTTCCCTACCGGAACCATCTGGCTTGTTGTGAGAAGCTCTGGTTTGTGAGAAGCTTATATCCAAACATGCCCCAAATGGGACAAAAAATTTACAACTGAATGTTGATGCCGTTCCATGATAGCATGCCAAGTTTCATGAATTTTAGATGACTTTTGGATTTACTAGAATTTAAAAACCATGTATCTTGATACGTCTCCAACGTATTTATAATTTTTGCTTGTTCCATGCTGTTATATTATCATTCTTGGATGTTTTACAATCATTTTATAGCAACTTTATATCATTTTTTGGGACAAACCTATTGACATAGTACCCAGAGCCAGTTGTTGTTTTTTGCTTGTTTTTTACTTCGCAGAAAATCAATACCAAACGGAGTCCAAACGCAGCGAAACTTTTTGGAGATTTTTTCTGGACCAGAAGACACCTGTTTGTCCAAAGAAGTACCAGAGGGGGCTCCAAGGGGAGCACAACCCACCAGGGCGCGCCTGGGGGCCCAGGCGCGCCCAGGTGGGTTGTGCCCACCTCGGCCGCACCCGCACCGCCTCTTTGCTCTATGAATACCCCGAAAATCCAAAAAACCCTAGGGAAGTCGACGAAACACAATTCCAGCCGCCACAAGTTCCAAAATCACCAGATCCAATCTAGACACCATCACGGAGGGGTTCATCATCCTCATTGATGCCTCTTCGATGATGCTTGAGTAGTTCATTGTAGACCTACGGGTCCGTAGTTAGTAGCTAGATGGCTTCCTCTCTCTCTTTTGATTCTCAATACAATGGTCTCTTGGAGATCTATTTGATATAACTCTTTTTGCTGTGTGTTTGTTAGGATCCGATGAACTTTGAGTTTATGATCAGATCTATATTTTCCATGAAAGTTATTTGATTCTTCTTTTGTTCTCTTATATGCATGATTACTTATAGCCTCGTATTTCTTCTTCGAATCTTTGGTTTAGTTAGGCCAACTAGATCTATTTTTCTTGCCATGGGAAGAGGTGCTTTGTGATGGGTTCGGTCGTGCGTTGTTCTTTCCGAGTGACATAAGGGGCAGCAAGACACATATTGATCGTTGCCATTAAGAATAACAAGATGGGGTCTATTCCTACATGAATAGATCTTGTCTACATCATGTCATCGTTCTTTTATGCATTACTCTGTTTCTCCATGAACTTAATACACTAGATGCATGCTGGATAGTGATCGAAGTGTGGAGTAATAGTAGTAGATGCAGGCAGGAATCGGTCTACTAATCTTGGACATGATGCCTATGTAGTGATCATTGCCTAGATATAGTCATAATCATTAGAAATTCTATCAATTGCCCAACAGTAATTTGTTTACCCACTGCTACTTCTTGAGCTTGCATTGGTTTTTCCCTTGAAGAGCAAAGGGTGATGCAGGAAAGTAGTGATAAGTATTTCCCTCAGTTAGAGAACCAAGTTATCAATCCAATAGAAGGTACACGCAAGTCTCCAATCTATGCACCTGCACAAACAATCAAACACTTCCACCCAACGCGATAAAGGGGTTGTCAATCCCTTCACGGTCAATTGAAATGGTGAGATCTGATAGAGATAGGTATAAAAGATTGCTTGAATGCAAAACTAAATAAAAGTAAATAAATTGCAGCAAGGTATTTTTGGGTTTTTTGGTTTATAGATCTGAAAATATATGATGGAAAATAGACCTGGGAGCCTTAGGTTTCACTAGAGGCTTCTCTCTTGAAGGCAAATAATACGATGGCTGAGAAATTACTGTCGAGTAATTGATAGAAAAGCGCAAAGTTATGACGATATCCAAGTCAATGATTATGCATATAGGCAACACGTCCGTGTCAAGTAGACCGAAACAATTCTGCATCTACTACTATTACTCAACACATTGACCGCTATCCAGCATGCATCTAGAGTATCAAGTTCATAAAGAACGGAGTAACGCCTTAAGTAAGATGACATGATGTAGAGGGAGAAACTCAAGCAATATGATGAAAACCCCATCTTTTTATCCTTGATGGCAACAATACAATACGTGCCTCGCTACCCCTACTATGTCACTAGGTGAGGACACCGCAAGATTGAACCCAAAACTAAGCACCTCTCCCATTGCAAGAAATACCAATCTAGTTGGTCAAACCAAACCGATAATTCGAAGAGAAATACAAAGATATCAAATCATGCATATAAGAATTCAGAGAGGATTCAAATAATATTCATAGATAATCTGATCATAAATCCACAATTCTTCGGATCTCGACAAACACACAACAAAAGAATATTACATCAGATAGAACTCCAAGAACATCGAGGAGAACATGGTATTGAAGATCATAGACAGAGAAGAAGCCATCTAGCTACTAGCTATGGACCCGTAGGTCTGAGGTAAACTACTCACACTCATCGGAAGGGTAATAGGGTTGATGTAGATGCACTCTGTGATCGAATCCCCCTCTGGCAGATCACCGGAAAAGGCCCCAAGATGGGATCTCACGGGAACAGAAGGTTGCGGCAGTGGAAAGTATTTTCGTGGCTGCCTCTATTGATAATGGAATATTTGAAGATTTATAGAGTTGAGAGGGAGGTCAGTGGACTCTCGAGGGGCCCACAAGCCAGGGGGCGCACCCCCCTAGGGCGCGCCCCTACAGCTTGTCGTCACCTTGTGGGTCTTCTGACTTCATCTCCAAGTCTCGTAGGTGTCTTCTGGTCCAAGAAAAATCATCGTAAAGTTTTATTCCGTTTGGACTCCGTTTGATATTCCTTTTCTGTGAAACTCAAAAACAAGAAAAAAAAACTGGCACTGGGCTCTGGGTTAATAAGTTAGTCCCAAAAATAATATAAAATAACAGATTAATGCATATAAAACATCCAAAACAGATAATATAATAGCATGGAACAATAAAAAATTATAGATACATTGGAGACGTATCAAGCATCCCCAAGCTTAATTCCTGCTTGTCCTCGAGTAGGTAAATGGTAAAAACATAAATTTTTATGTGGAATGCTACCTATCATATTTATCCGTGTAATTTTCTTTATTGTGGCATGAATATTCAGATCGATAAGATTCAAAACAAAAGTTTAATATTGACGTAAAAACAATAATACTTCAGGCATACTAATAAAGCAATCATGTCTTCTCAAAATAACATGGCCAAAGAAAGTTATCCCTACAAAATCATATAGTCTGGATATGCTCCATCTTCATCACACAAAGTATTAAATCATGCACAACCCCGATGAGAAGCCAAGCAATTGTTTCATCCTTTTGATGTTCTCAAACCTTTTCAACTTTCACGCAATACATGAGCGTGAGACATGGATATAGCAGTATAGGTGGAATAGAATATGGTGGTTGTGGAGAAGACAAAAAGAAGGAGATAGTCTCACATCAACTAGGCGTATCAACGGGCTCTGGAGATGCCCATCAATAGATATCACTGTGAGTGAGTAGGGATTGCCATGCAACGGATGAAGTAGAGCTATAAGTGTATGAAAGCTCAAAAAGAAACTAAGTGGGTGTGCATCCAACTCGCTTGCTCACGAAGACCTAGGGCAATTTGAGGAAGCCCATCATTGGAATATACAAGCCAAGTTCTATAATGAAAAATTCCCACTAGTATATGAAAGTGACAATATAGGAGACTCTCTATCATGAAGATCATGGTGCTACTTTGAAGCACAAGTGTGGAAAAATGATAGTAGCATTGCCCCTTCTCTCTTTTCTCTCATTTTTTTATTTTAGGCTCTTTGGCCTCTTTTTTCTCTCTTTTTTTATTTTTCGTCCGGAGTCTCATCCTGACTTGTGGGGGAATCATAGTCTCCATCATTCTTTCCTCACATGGGACAATGCTCTAATAATGATGATCATCACACTTTTATTTACTTTACAACTCAAGAATTACAACTCGATACTAGAACAAATATATGACTATATGAATGCCTCTGGCGGTGTACCGGGATGTGCAATGACTCAAGAGTGACATGTATAAAAAAAATATGAATGGTGGCTTTGCCACAAATACGATGCCAACTACATGATCATGCAAAGCAATATGACAATGATGAAGCGTGTCATAATAAACGGAACAGTGGAAGTTGCATGGCAATATATCTCGGAATGTCTATGGAAATGCCATAATAGGTAGGTATGGTGGCTGTTTTGAGGAAGGTATATGGTGGGTGTAATGCACCGGCAAAAGTTGCATGGTACTAGAGAGGCTAGCAATGGTGGAAGGGTGAGAGTGCGTATAATCCATGGACTCAACATTAGTCATAAAGAACTCACATACTTATTGCAAAAGTTTATTAGCCATCAAAACAAAGTACTACACGCATGCTCCTAGGGGGTTAGATTGGTAGGAAAAGACAATCGCTCGTCCCCGACCGCCACTCGTAAGGAAGACAATCAATAAATAAATCATGCTCCAACTTCATCACATAACAGTACACCATACGTGCATGCTACGGGAATCACAAACTTTAACACAAGTATTTCTACCAATCCACAATTACTCAGTAGCATGACTCTAATATCACCATCTTTATACCTCAAAAAAATATGCAAGGAATCAAACTTCTCATAGTATTCAATGCACTTTATATGAAAGTTTTTATTATATCCCTCTTGGATGCCCATCATATTAGGACTAAATTCATAACCTAAGCAAATTACCATACTGTTTAGAGACTCTCAAAATAATATAAGTGAAGCAAGAGAGTTCAACAATTTCTACAAAATAAAACCACCGCCGTGCTCTAAAAAGATATAAGTGAAGCACTAGAGCAAATTGTCTAGCTCAAAAGATATAAGTGAAGCACATAGAGTATTCTAATAAATCACGATTCATGCCTGTCCCTCTGAAAAGGTGTGTACAGCAAGGATGATTGTGTCAAACTAAAAAGCAAAGACTCATATCATACAAGACGCTCCAAGCAAAACACATATCATGTGGTGAATAAAAATATAGCCTCAAGTAAATTTACCGATGGATTGAAGACGAAAGAGGGGATGCCTTCCGGGGCATCCCCAAGCTTAGGCTATTGGTTGTCCTTGAATATTACCTTGGGGTGCCTTGGGCATCTGCAAGCTTAGGCTCTTGCCACTCCTTATTGCATAGTCCATCAAATGTTTACCCAAAACTTGAAAACTTCACAACACAAAACTCAACAGAAAACTCATGAAATCCGTTAGTATAAGAAAAATAAATCACCACTTTGGTACAGTTGTGAACTCGTTCTTTATTTATATTGGTGTAATATCTGCTGTATTCCAACTTCTCCATGGTTCATACCCCCCGATACTACGCATAGATTCATCAAAATAAGCAAACAACACATAGAAAACAGAATATATCAAAAACAGAACAGTCTGTGAAGATCCGAATTGTTATAATACTTATGTAACTCAAAAAATTCTGAAAAATTAGGACAACATACTAAAATTCTATATCAATCTTTTGTAAACAATTCAGAGGTTTTTGTCGCTCCTGTGAATTATTAAAATTCTAAAACTGGACACAAAAGTTTCTGTTTTTCAGCAAGATCAAATCAACTATCCCCGTAAGCCATCCCAAAGGTCTTACTAGGCTCAAACACGAATTAAAACATCAAAACACAATTACTACAGATGTAATAATGTGTATTCTCACAAAAACAGAAAATAAAAATATTGGGTTGTCTCCCAACAAGCGCTTTTCTTTAAAGCCTTTTAGCTAGGCGTTGATAATTTTAATGATACTCACATAAAAGATAATAATTGGAACACAAAGAGAGCATCATAAAACCTGTGACAAACAAATTTAAGTCTAACATGCTTCCTATGCATAGGAATTTTGTAAGAAAACAAATTATCAAGACAAGCAAAAACTAGCATATGCAAGGAAGAAGAAAGAAACAATAGCAATCTCAACATAGCGAGAGGTAGTTTAGTAACATGAAAATTTCTACAACCATATTTCCCTCTCTCATAATAATTACATGTGGGATTATATTCAAATTCAACAATATAGCTATCACATAACATATTCTGTACATGATCCACATGCATGCAAAGTTGACACTCTTCCAAGATAGTGGGATTATCATCAAATAAAGTCATGACCTCTCCAAGCCCACTTTTATCAAGAATTTCATAAGATTGATCATACTCCAAAGTAGTGAGATAATTATTACCTAGATTTGACGCTCTTCCAAACCCACTTTCAATATTATTGCAAACATATTCATCCTGAGCCTTAAATAAATTTTCAAGATCATAAGAAAAATCACCCCAATCATGATCATTGCAACAAGTAGTGGACATAGCAAAACTAGCATCCCCAAGCTTAGGGTTTTGCATATTATTAGCACAATTGACATTAATAGAATTTATAATAACATCATTGCAATCATGCTTTTCATTCAAGGAGCTATCGTGAATCACTTCATAAATTTCTTTTTTTAACACTTCACAATTTTCAGATTCCCAAATTTCAAGCAAAACTTCATAAAGATAATCTAGAGTACACAACTCACTAGCAATTGGTTCATCATAATTGGATCTCTTAAAAAGATTAGCAAGTGGACGAGGATCCATACCAATAGATTTTTAGCAAGCGAAGATGCAAGCAAATATAAGACACATGGTAACACAAGCAAACAAAAGATCGAATGGAAAGAAGGGCGAATAAAAAGGCAAATATTTTTGTTTTTTTTTGAAGATGTTTTAGAAGTGGGGGAGAGGAAAATGAGAGGCAAATGGTGAATAATGTAATGCAAGAGATGAGAGTTTATGATGGGTACTTGGTAGGCTTGATGTAGACCTCCCCGGCAACAGCGCCAGAACTTCTTCCTGCTACTTCTTGAGCTTGCATTGGTTTTTCCCTTGAATAGGAAAGGCTGATGCAACAAAGTAGAGATAAGTAATTCCCTCAGTTAGAGAACCAAGGTTCAATCCAGTACGAGGTACAAGCAAGTCTCTAATCTATGCACCTACACAAATAATCAAACACTTGCACCCAACGCGATAAATGGGTTGTCAATCCCTTCATGGTCAATTGCAATGGTGAGATCTGATAGAGATAGGTATAAAAGATTGCTAGAACGCAAAACTAAATAAAAGTAAATAAATTGCTGCAAGGTATTTTTGGGTTTTTTGGTTTGTAGATCTGAAAATATATGATGGAAAATAGACCCGGGGGCCATAGGTTTCACTAGAGGCTTCTCTCTTGAAGCAAATTAGACGGTGGGTGAACAAATTACTGTCGAGCAATTGATAGAAAAGCGCAAAGTTATGATGATATCCAAGGCAATGATTATGCATATAGGCATCACGTCCATGTCAAGTAGACCGAAACAATTCTGCATCGACTATTATTACTCCACACATCGACAGCTATTTAGCATGCATCTAGAGTATTAAGTTCAAAAAAGAACGGAGTAACGCCTTAAGTAAGTTGACATGATGTAGAGGGATAAACTCAAGCCATATGATGAAAACCGCATCTTTTTATCCTTGATGGCAACAATACAATACGTGCCTCGCTACCCTACCATGTCACTGGGTGAGGACACCGCAAGATTGAAACCAAAACTAAGCACCTCTCCCATTGCAAGAAGTACCAATCTAGTTGGCCAAACCAAATCGATAATTCGAAGAGAAATACAAAGATATCAAATCATGCATATAAGAATTCAGAGAAGATTCAAATAATATTCATAGATAATCTGATCATAAATCCACAATTCATCGGATGTCGACAAACACACCGCAAAAGAATATTACATCGGATAGAACTCCAAGAACATCAAGGATAACATGGTATTGAAGATCATAGAGAGAGAAGAAGCCATCTTGCTACTAGCTATGGACCCATAGGTCTGAGGTAAACTACTCACGCTTCATCGGAAGGGCAATAGGGTTGATGTAGATGCCCTCCGTGATCGAATCCTCCTCCAGCAGATCGCCAGAAAAGGCCCCAAGATGGGATCTCACGGGAACAGAAGGTTGCGGCGGCGAAAAAGTATTTTTGTGGATGCCTCTATTGATAATGGAATATTTGAGGATTTACAGAGCTGAGAGGGAGGTCGGTGGACTCCCGAGGGGCCGACAAACCAGGGGGCGCCCCCCTAGGGCGCGCCCCTATGGCTTGTCGTCACCTCGTGGGTCTTCTGACTTCATGTCCAAGTCTCGTAGGTGTCTTCTGGTCCAAGAAAAATCATCGTAAAGTTTTATTCCGTTTGGACTCCGTTTGATATTCCTTTTCTACGAAACTCAAAAACAAGGAAAAAAACAGAAACTGGCACTGGGCTCTGGGTTAATAAGTTAGTCCCAAAATAATATAAAATAGCATATTAATGCATATAAAACATCCAAAACAGATAATATAATGGCATGGAACAATCAAAAATTATAGATACGTTGGAGACGTATCACCCGCTGTTTGCTATTTTCTCGAGAGAAGCCACTAGTGAAATCTACGGCCCCCGGGTCTATTTCCTCATCATATATGTTCAGATCGATCTTGCTATTTGCCTTTTTATTTATTTGCATCTTTTATTTTCTGGTCTATATTACTAAAAACCCAAAAATACCTCACTGAATTTTATTTGTTTTTATTCTATTTGCATCTACTAATATATCACTTTACAAATCTTTTACCTGGGAGGGATTGACAACCCCTCTTTTGCGTCGGGTTTCAAGTATTTGTTCTTTGTGTGCAGGTACCGTTTACATAGTGTTGCTTGGTTCTCCTACTAGTTAGATAACATTGGTTTCATAACTAAGGGAAATACCTACCTTCGCTGTACTGCATCATCCCTTCCTCCTTGGTGAAAACACTGACGCAGATACGATACAAGTAAGGATCATCAAAGGGAATTTCTGGCGCCGTTGCGGGGGAGACATCATCAACATCTATCAGGTTCCTAATCACAAATCTCATCTACTTGCAATTTACATTATTTGCCATTTGCCTCTCGTTTTCATCTCCCCCACTTCACAAAAATTTGCTGTTTTATTCGCCCTTTTTTCGTTTGCCGTTTTCTAGTCAGATCTCTTATTTGCTTGAGTTTGTCACCATGAGTGACTATGGTATGGCAGAAATAGATGATGGCCTAACTCCTAAAATTGGAAGATCTGACAATCTGGATGCTAAAACCTTATTTTTGTGGCAAGGGAACGTTATGAGAAAAGAACATATCCAAGATTTTTTTAATAGTGTTGGAAATTTGACTCTTGATGATACTCCTATACTTAAAAGAACTAAATCTTATGCGGAAGCCATTTCAGCACTAGTTCTGAAACTTGAAAATAGATTTATCCGTACCCATCCTACCTTGTAGAGATTGTTTTATGAATTACCAGTTATAAAGGTTCCAAAAGTTAAAAAGTTAGCCACCCTTGTTCTTATGAATGAATTCGATCACATAGTGCGGGAGGCCAGGGAATTTTTTGATTTTTATGGTATGAGCCGTGAAAAACCGGTAACAAATGAGATTCTTATAATAGTGATTATATGTTGAGACATTTGCTTGGAAATAATCAAATTTTTGATGAGAATCTTATAAATGACTTCCCCGATTTAGATATAATTCAACAAGTTTTCAATGATGTTAATCATCATTATTCTTGGATTGTTGCCGAAAATCAAAGGGGATACGAAGATGGGCAACTTGATAATGCTAAAATTTCTATGGATAATGTCTTTCAAGTCATTTTTGCTAAACCTCCGGACAAGAACACATCTAAGGAGAATAGGAAGAAAGATGACAATACTTAGATCTATGAATTATGCCTAGCTAGGGGAGTAAAACGATAGCGCTTGTTGGGAGGCAACCCAATGAATAAATTTTATTTATTTTTTGCCTTTTTGTTTATGTTCTTGAGTGTTTGCACAATTATGCCTCTGTTTTGATTGTGTTTTTATGTTTTAATTAGTGTTTGGGCCAAGCAAAGCGTTTGGGATCATGTTGGGTGATAGTTGATTTGATCTTGTTGAAAATCAGAAACTTTTGCGCCCAGTAAAACAATTTTAGAAATTTACAGAAACGTGCTTTTGCTCTGAATTTTTTACACAAGATTTATATAAAAATTTACTACGTTGTCCTAATTTTTCAGAATTATTTGATTTACAAAAGTATACGAAGTTTTTAGATTGCTACAGACTGTTCTGTTTTTGGCAGATTCTGTTTTCTTTGCGTTGTGTGCTTATTTTGATTAATCTATGGACTTTATCGGGGGCTCTGAGCCATAGCAAAGTTGGAATACAGTAGATATAATGCAAGAATAAAATATGAATGGGTTTGCAACAGTATTTAGAGTGGTGATTTGCTTTGTTATACTAACGGATCTCACGAAGGTTTTGTTGAGTTTTGTGTGATTGAAGTTTTCATGTTTTGGGTGAGATC
The DNA here is from genome assembly GCA_011799875.1 of Thinopyrum elongatum. NCBI lineage: Eukaryota > Viridiplantae > Streptophyta > Magnoliopsida > Poales > Poaceae > Thinopyrum > Thinopyrum elongatum. Next base: position 17,467,597 of record CM022299.1, read on the forward strand.
ACAATGGATGAAGGAATAAGGTGTAAGAAGAGCTTAATCTTGGAGATGCTACCACACCCCAAGGTAATATTCAAGGATGAACAAGCAACTCAGCTTCGGGATGCCCCGAGTGGTATCCCCTCTTTCTTCTAACGACCATCGGTATTTTACTTGGAGCTATATTTTTATTCGTCACATATCATGAGTTTTGCTTTGAGCGTCTTGTAGTGTATGAGTCTTTGCTTGTTTTGATTTTTGCTTTGTGTCAAGTATCCTTGCTGAACACACCTATTTGAGAGAGCAAAAATTATACTATAATTTGTTAGAAATTGCTCTATGTGCTTCACTTAAATTTTTTGAGCTATGGAATTGCTCTAGTGCTTCACTTATATCTTTTTGAGCACGGTGTGCTTTAATATTTTTGAAGAAATTGCTCTCATGCTTTGCTTAGATTTATTTGAGAGTTAGTATTTTTAAAGAAAATCTCTCATGCTTCACTTATATTATTTTGAGAGATGAAAATTTTTATGCTCATGTTCTTCACTTAAATTTATTTGAGCTATCAAAAGCAACATATTAAACTAGTCCCAAAGTGATAGATATTCAATAGGGATATAATAAAAACTTTCATGAAGATCATTGGACAAAATAAACTTGATTCTTTGTAATAGTTTTGAGATATGATGATAGTGATATGTGAGTCATGTTGGTGAGTAATTGTGCTTTAGTAAGAATATTGGTGTTAAGGTTTGTGATTCCCTATGCAAGCACGAAAGTCAATAGTTATGCAGTGAAATTACATCCTACTTGTGGTGCATTATTCGATGTTAGTTATGCTTAATGCTCGCTTATGAGATTTTTTGTTTCTTGGTTGGATGCTTCTCAATCTTTTTGCTAGCCTTCACTTGTACTAAGTAGGAATAATACTTGTGCATCCAAAATCCTTAAACCCAGTTTTGCCATATGAGTCCACTATACCTACCTATATGCGGTATTTCGGTGCCGTTCTAAGCAAATTTGTATGTTCCATCTCTAATTTTCAAAATAAATTTCCTTTTTCTGTGCTCGTACCACTCATGAAACGGTAGGGGGTGGCTGATATTTTTCCATGCTAGATGTGTTATTCTCAAGATGAGTGTTTATTCACTTGTCATTGCACGGGAGTATGGCAAAGGTATTAGGGATGCCCATTCCCAAAATGAAAAATGAATTTACTTTATGTTCTCAAATAATAAATTCCTTAGAAAGTGTTACTATGGACGGTACCCGTGGATACGGCTAGCCAGGGAATGTGAAAGTATGGTGGAAAAAGGAATAAACTTTATTTTTTGTTTGGGAACCGTCTATGATATATCTAGCATGGATAGTATTGGGAACTAATCGATCGTGTTCGTTGACAGGAAAGGCATGCCACCCAAAAATTTTATCTCTCAATTTAAGCTTTGAGCTCTGGCACCTCTACAAATCCCTACTTCCCTCTGCGAAGGGCCTTTCTGTTTACTTTATGCAATTTCTATTTTTATTTTGAGTCTCCATCTTCTCTTATAAAGCACCAACTAAGGGGCACTATGATCGTACTTGAGCATTGGGTGTAGCTACTATGCGAGTGTGTTTCATGAATGGATCAATGATTGAGCATGATGGGCTAGGTATAACTTGCTTTAGTGTTGATATTTTGAAAGACATGGGTGCTTGTTGATATGCTTGAGTATTGAAATCTTCATGTCAAAACTAGACTATTGCTTTGAACAATATAAAAGTCCATATGTCCATGCTACAAAAGAAAAGAATGTGATGAACATGTTTGGCAGCAATCCACATCAAAAATTCTGTTTTTATCATTAACCTACTCGAGGATGACTAGGAATTAAGCTTGGGGATGCTGATACGTCTCCAATGTATCTATAATTTTTGCTTGTTCCATGTTGTTATATTATCATTCTTGGAACTAACCTATTGACATAATCATTTTATAGCAACTTTATATCATTTTTTGGGACTAACCTATTGACATAGTGCCCAGAGCCAGTTGGTGTTTTTTGCTTGTTTTTTACTTCACAGAAAATCAATACCAAACAGAGTCCAAACGCAGCGAAACTTTTTGGAGATTTTTTTCGGACAAGAAGACACCTGTTGGGCCAAAGAAGTACCAGAGGGGGGCTTCAAGGGGAGCACAACCCACCAGGGCGTGCCTGGGGGCCCAGGCGTGCCCAGGTGTGTTGTGCCCACCTCGTCCGCCTCCCGCACCGCCTCTTTGCTCTATAAATACCCCCAAAATCCAAAAACCCGAGGGGAGTCGATGAAACACAATTCCAGCCGTTGCAAGTTCTAGAACCACCAGATCCAATCATGACACCATCACGGAGGGGTTCATCATCCTCATTGATGCCTCTCCGATGATGCGTGAGTAGTTCATTGTAGACCTATGGGTCCGTAGTTAGTAGCTAGATGGCTTCCTCTCTCTCTTTTGATTCTCAATACAATGGTTTCTTGGAGATCTACTTGATGTAACTCTTTTTGCGTTGTGTTTGTTGGGATCCGATGAACTTTGAGTTTATGATCAGATCTATTTTATCCATGAAATTTAGTCGAGTCTTCTTTTGATCTCTTATATGCATGATTACTTATAGCCTCGTGTTTCTTGTTGGAATCTTTGGTTTAGTTAGGCCAACTAGATCAATTTTTCTTTCCATGGGAAGAGGTGCTTTGTGATGGGTTCGGTCGTGCGGTGTTCTTTCCCAATGACAGAAGTGCCAGCAAGACACGTATTGATCGTTGCCATTAAGGATAATAAGATGGGGTCTATTCCTACATGAATAGATCTTGTCTACATCATGTCATCGTTCTTATTGCATTACCCCGTTTCTCCATGAACTTAACACACTAGATGCATGCTAGATAGCGGTCGATGTGTGGAGTAATAGTAGTAGATGCAGGCAGGAATCGATCTACTAATCTTGGACGTGATGCCTATGTAATGATCATTGCTTGGATATCGTCATAATTATTTGAAGTTCTTTCAATTGCCCAACAGTAATTTGTTTACCCGCCGTATGCTATTTTCTCGAGAGAAGGCACTAGTGAAATCTACGGCCCCGGGTCTATTTCCTCATCATATATCTTCAGATCTATATTGCTATTTGCCTTTTTATTTATTTGCATCTGTTATTTTCAGATCTATATTACCAAAAACCCAAAAATACCTCGCTGAATTTTATTTGCTTTTATTCTATTTGCATCTACCAATCTATCACTTTACCAATCTTTTACCCGGGAGGGATTGATAACCCCTATTTTGCATCGGTTTGCAAGTATTTGTTCTTTGTGTGCAGGTACCATTTACATAGTGTTGCTTGGTTCTCCTACTGGTTCGATAACCTTGGTTTAAAAAATTAGGGAAATACCTACCTTCACTGTACTGCATCATCCCTTCCTCCTTGGGGAAAACACTGGCGCAAATACGATACAAGTAAGGATCATCATATCTCAATGTTTGCGGCCGAGGAAACAGATTGCATTCCCATTTCTTACATGGGACCTAAGCATGCAACCAAGGACACAGATTTGTTTTTTCAACCATTTATATGCACTGGAGCTTGTGTCTGTAGTTCAAATTTGAATTATGCACATAAATGCATAGAAAACTCAGTTAATGTATAAAAATGTCCAAATGAACCCCGAAAAATTCCAGAATTTAACACAACACTCCTGTTGTTCTATGTTGACACTAGAAAAATAATTGAAATCAAGAAGAGGCAGCGGACATCGTTTTGTCCGGAAAGGTGAAATGTTCCCTACCAGAATCATCAGGCTTGTTGTGAGAAGCTCTGGTTTGTGAGAAGCTTATATCCAAACATGCCCCAAATGGGACAAAAAATTTACCACTGCATGTTGATGCCATTCCAAGATAGCATGCCAAGTATCATGAATTTCAGACGACTTTTGGATTTACTAGAATTTAAAAACCATGTATCTCAATGTTTGCGGCCGAGCGACGGTGGCAAGGTGTTTGACATTCATTCCCATTTCTTTGATGGGACCTAAGCACGCAACCAAGGACACATATATGTTTTTTGAACCCATTTATATGCATTGGAGCATGTGCATGTAGTTAAATTTCGAATTATGCACGTAAATGCATAGAAAACTCAGTTAATGTATAAAAATGTCCTAGCGAACCCCGAATAATCCCATAAATTGACACAACACTCCTGTTGTTCTATGTTGACACTAGAATAATTTTCAGAACAAGAAGAGGCAACGGATATTGTTTCATCCGAAAAGTTGAAACATTCCCTACCGAAACCATCAGGCTTGTTGTGAGAAGCTCTGGTTTGTGAGAAGCTTATACCCAAACATGCCACAAATGGGACAATATTTTTACCACGGTATGTTGATGCTGTTCCATGATATCATGTCAAGTTTCATGAATTTTAGACGTGTTTTTGATTTACTAGAATTTTAAAACTATGTATCTCAATGTTAGTGGCCGTGCGACAGTGTCAAGGTGTTTGACATTCATTCTCATTTCTTGCATGTGACCTAATTAAGCATGCAACCAAGGACACATATTTGATTTTTTAACCCATTTTTATGCACTGGAGCATGTGCGTGTAGTTCAAATTTGAATTATGAACATAAATGCCTAGAAAACTCAGTTAACGTATAAAAATGTCCAAACGAACCCCAAAAAATTCCTAAATTTAACACGACACACCTATAGTTGCATGTTCACTGCAGATAAAAGTTCTAGCAATTCAAACACCCTCCTTTGCCGCTGTTACCCCATTATGTAATTCAAACCAAGACGAAAAATCAAGTAGATAGCACATAATTTATTATCACCAACCGTGTGAGATGCAGTACAAATTATCTTGGAGCACCGTCAAAGACATACGCGAGAAGGTGCGTCGGCTACAGTCCACAGCCGGCGTGTCAAGCACACTAGTTCGCTCCCCAAATAACATTTCACTGTTCAATCATCGCCGGTGAAAGATGAGGACGTGGACCCGCGTCGTGAGGACAAATTTGGCGGCCCAATCCGGTGAGAGCGCGGCCGCTTCTGCCATGCGCGTGCTAACAAGCTGCCTGAGAGCGGCCTCAATCTACGACCAGGCAGTCAAGGCAGCCCAAACGGCCGCTGTTGCTTCTCATGTGGTGGCAGCAACATCTGCCTCGGGGATAGCAATTGGCGAGACCGGCACATTAGCTGGCCGTTCCGCAGCAGCGGCCTTATCCCTGATAGAGGCCGCCCACGACCATGTCGAGGCCGCCCATGCCTAGGTCCTGGTGGTCACCGCACAAATCGAACGAAGCTTCTTCGACAACGGTCGGCAACCCACGGCCGAAGAGTTGGCAATAGCTGAGAGCATTCGAGCAGTCGCCCGTTCCTCCGTGGCATACCTAGCCACGACGGAGCCCGTCCAAGCCCAATTCGCGGCCGCCCACACCCAGCTCGTGGCGGCGTTTTCCAAAGAGATGGCGGACGCGGATGGTGAGATGCTTGCCGAGTACGTATGGAGCGATGGATGCCACGGAACCCCTTCCCCAGGACATCATGGGGCGCGAGCTGGACATGGAGGAGGCGGCGGAGATCGACGAGCACTAGCTGGAGTAGTACTCTTTGTTTTGTTTAATTAAGAGCATCGGTCTTTAATTTGATAGAGTAATGTTTAGGTCAGCTAGCTCTGTTTAATTGCAGAACATGCTCGATTAAGAAGTGTGGGTGTGCTGTAGTCTCCTTTGTGTACCCAAATTATGCAATGACGTGGATGACCACTGTAACCAGGGAAATTGGGACCAAAATTTGCATGTTCAAACTCATCACACACGGGGTAAGCTATATGAATCGTTTGTGATGTTCACATAACGTACACAGTGCTGAATAAGGGATCGTGTCTGATGACAGTTTGCATGCCAGTTTTTTCGCTGTACCGATCCAAATTTTCGCCTCCGCGGAAATATCTACCTCCCCGCCCCCTCCCCCTTACCAAAAGCCACATTTCCCCTATTTCCGCCTTCCTTTCCAAGTAGAAACCTTCAATCCTTGCTTGCAGCGCCGCCTCCTCGCCGGCGACCCTCCTTCATGCTGCTCCGCCTCGTCGATCCAGGCAGGTAATCCACACCCGACCCCCATCCTCCTCCTCCTTCCACACCCCACATGCCCCAACCGTCGGTGCGACACCTTCCACCCAAATCACCGACCCGTCCCCCAAACAAGCGCCACCCTAAGCCATGGTGCACGCAGTATAGCCAGGAGCTCAAGGAGCATTTGGCACCGGAGAAGCAAATCGCGGCCACACGCGCGGATGAGGTCGCGATGGCTTCCATTCTTGCCGACCCCCAGATCTTGGAGGAGCACCTCGCCGTCGAGGCCACCGTCGATGCCTCACGCGCCGACGCCGCGACTTGGTTGGCTTCTTTAAATGATAGTTCATGGCATTTTCTTGAGGCCACTGTCGGTGCCTTTGACGAAGACTACGAGGTGTTTTCTTAGCGTGCCCGTGCTTACCTCAACTTGAGAGTGGTGCCCGGAGTGGCTCAGGCAACTCACCACTACGATGAGGGCACCCACGATGTGGAGGCCTCGCCCTCTTCCATGTCCAAGGAGCCAATCATCATCGATATCTCCGACAATGAGGCGTAGCTTGTCTTATTAGCTCACTATAGGGACTTATGTTCAGTTTGCTAGCTACACAGGTTAAGCATGCTCGGTTTACCTGTTGCATGTGCTGCTCCTGCCTTTCCTTAACAAATTCTAGTGAATTGTCCTATCTACTTTTTCCATGCAATATGTTGCTCTAGTTTATATGTTCTATATGTCGTGCAATGTGGTGCTCACTTATTAACTGTTTGGTTAATTAGTTGTCGTGTTCAGTTAACTGTTTGGTTCAATTCTGCAAATGTGATGTTCAATTCTTTAGGGTGCAATTTTGTATTGTATTCCATGTGAGAAATAAATCGAATTTATCTGTACAAAATACATGAGAAACAAATACAATTGCTATATTTCCAAGTTGTCAAGCATGCTTGGTTTGGTTAACTGTCTGATCTTCTAGTATGTTATATATTGTGCAATGTGGTGCTCAGTTAATGTTTGGTTCATTTGTTGTGGTGTTTAGTTAACTGCTTGGTTCAATTCTGCAATGCGATGTCCAATTGTCATTGGTAGTATTTTGTATTGTTGTGCATGTGAGGAAGAAATCGAATTTGGCTGCACTTAATACATGAGAAACATATAAAATTGCTATATTTCCTAGTTCTTAATCATGCTTGGTTTGGATACATGTGTTTTCCATGTGGCTCAAATTAATCTGGTGAATCTGCAATGTTCTTATTTTTCATCTACATATTTTACTGATAGCATGCGAACCCTCACTTAACCTGATCACTAAATACCTTATATGTGGTGCTGGGAAACAATGGGAAGCACTGGGGTTTACTATCTAGGTTTGCACATGCATGGTACTTTGTCTAATAGTACATCTTTGTGCAATTGCAGGAACCATTTTAATATTTAGGTTTTTAACAATTTGGTCTTGCACATGTAAGTCCTGCTGTCAGAGATTTCGACCCACTGTTCGACCCTTTTTGCATATGGGGAAATTAGTTCTCCGTGAATATCAGTCAAGTCAAGAAACTCAGAAAGATTGTTAGGATAAAGAAATTAGCAACAAAAAACAACAAGATATTTGTCTGCACAATGAAGAAGACATCGGTTCACTACAGGATGGTACTAACTATTATACCTAGGCTTTTTTATTCCTTTGCCCCATTTCCAATCTAGACAAGATATTTATGCACATCCTTGTTTTCAAGCCTTTCCAAAGTAGTTCACTGATGATTACCTCTCAAACCACCTGTATGGTCAGGAGGCGAGGAAGGTATTCATACAACACCCATAGTTCAATATTGAAGTGTTCTTGAAGAGGATGAAGGATGGACGGTCAATCATCCACAGGTATTGGCTTAAAGTTGCAAAGACCTTCAAGATCAATGAAGGCTCAATATTCGCCTTCCGCTTCAGCAATTTTCTAGATGAGATTGATCTATCTATGTACCGTCTATGATGCTAATTTCGAAAGGTCATAGATGTTGCATGTGAAACTTGCTGCTGGTGCAGTTGTGTAATGGGGTAGCTGAGTGCTGAAGCTATATGATATTGTACTCTGATGTATTTCAATTATGAAATCTTGCTTTCTTAATACGAAAATGAAATATATTGTGTGCTTAATATGAAATGTTAATTAATAAATGAATTATTATTAATAGAACAATTAGCCTGCTAATTGGGGTTTTTCAAATGCAAATGGTTATTGAGAAAACACCGTGGGCGATGACCTCAAACAATGCACACAGTTCCTAGGAATAAAACATGTTGGATCAATAAACAATCACACACGACTTCCTCTTGAAAACCGTTTGCGTTAGGCCACCTTGCGCAAACGTTTACCACATAAAAAGTGTGTGTGATGGACATCCTATGCCACACAGTTTCTTCTACGCACCGTGTGTGATGCATTCAATAACGCAAACTATAAAATTGTTAATACCGTCTGCAATGACAACGCTATCACAAACGATTTAATGGGGAAAATTGTGTGTGATGTACCTGCGAACGGAAGCATTTTCCTTGGAGTGACTGTGTGGGATGTATATACGAATGGAAACGTACTTCATGGATTAACTGTGTGGGAGACATACTAAAGGAAACATATTCCTTGGATTGACTGTGTGGAATGTACATATGAACGGAAATGTTTAGCCGGGACAGACTATGTGGGATGTACTTACGACCGGAAATGATTTGGCCTGGATAATTGTATTTTTTAGCACAACTGTACGTATAACCGTATTTGATCGCTCGCCCGTCGCACACGACCTCATTTTCCCGAGCGTGTGAGCCAGGAGGGCATATCCTCGACGTTTTCTGGGTTGTGTGGGAAGGACCCCCCTATCGCGCACACTTACTCGGCGACGGTTCAGAATGCCGTCACGGAAAGGTGTTAAAAACCGTTTGTATAGCACCTCGCTATACCAGTGTAGCTAGGGGTGCTTGACCCACCTCCCACATCGTGTTAGCGGGGCGGATGCACGTAATGATACTTTGGTAATACATGCATGTCACCATGACCTACCATAAGACGGACCAGTGAATCTATCGCTTGGTCAAACGACCACTGTTGTTGTCGATAAAAAATGGATAGAATATATATATAAACTGCTTGGTCCAATAGATTGAACCATCATAAAAAATTACACGAGAAGGACTACAAAACCAGCACCGCCTGCATGCGGCCCAAAATGATGTACGTTGGATGGGGTGATGTGTGTTTTCAATATCGAATAATGTACAAATTAGATGTGGAGCCTGCCTCTCGATACATACAACAACCATGAAAGCCAGGTAGTTAAGGACGAGATACGCAGGGTACGGTGTTGGTCGAACCTAGCAATCCGAGTGTGTGGGAGGGAATCCTGACAACACATGAGCTCGAGCTTTGGTTGAACGACATGTGACGGTGACCGGCCCAAACATGAACTAGGAGGAATCCATTCATGGCCAACACATACCCCTCATTATTGGTCAAAGGGATGATATTTATACACTCGGGGAGCCCATAGATATGCGTGTCGTCACAAAAAACCGCACAAGGGAGACGTGGTCGATCAGAAGACCACCTATACACTGCATGGGGCCCAAAAATATGTATGGGTATGGTGGTGTGTGATGTGTTCAAATCCCGAAAGCACAACTTCGATGGGGCACCAACTACATTAAAAACTAAACACCGTACCCGACCCCAAGCCAGGTTCAATACATACGATGTCGGTTCCCCAACTTCGAGGCGGGGGGGGGGGGGATGTCGTCCAATGCATGCGATCAAATTTATTTGGTCTAACATGACACACATAGCAATAGGAAACCATCATGGTCAAACCATTCTCGTATGTTGGATCAAAGGGATAGATTGTGTGGGCCCCCCTCGTTATCGATCAAGGATGATATATATATAAATATACCTCGGGGAGCCCACATATACGTGGGGCCTCTATAAACTGCACAAGGGAAACATGCATGCTCGATCAGAACACCCGACCCCTATACCTTGCATGCGGGCCGAAAAAATTGTATGGGTCTGGTGTGTGATTTGTTCAAATACTGAAAGCACAAGTTCGATGGGGCACCAACTACATCAGTAACATTACAAATTGAACATCGTACCCCCACGGACAGGTTAAAGATGTTCGATGTCGGGAACGCAACTTTGAGGCGGGTAGGGGGGGGGGGGTAGGGGCCGTGTGCCGTCCAACACATGTGCTGAAACTTGATTTGCTCTAACATAGCACACGGAGCAAAGAGTAAACCCTTCTTGTGAATTCGGTTAAAGGGATAATTTGTGTGGGCCTACAGATGTCCATCATTCTTTGATTTTTTAGATCAAAAAATAACCAATAAAAACATAGTCTACAAATTAGCAAAACAAGGATCCCATGGTTTATATAATCATCATGACATGTCACTATAGAGACATTTATCTCTATAATGACCGTATCATAGCGTTTAAATGAAGCTTAAGATATGTAACTTCCCACCGAGTCACCCATCCTTATACTACTCCTGCCCGAGCACGCTTAACTTCTATGTTTTATTTGACTAGGCTAGCGGATGGGAAGCCACCACTTGCTGATGGGAATTGTCTCCTTATCTTTAAGGCGTTTCACGCTGGTCACCCTATGGGACCTACTCCCTACTATCACACACGTTTGTGCTTTTAGAAATTGTGTGCAATAATTACATGGCCGGTGTGTCGCCGCCTAGCCTTCTATGAGCACTGACACTGGTAGCGAGAAAACGATGGGAGAAGAGGCGGGAAACTGATGGGAGTAGTGGCGGGAAATAGTAGCATGTTTGGATATATAACAACATTAAAATGGAAAACTTTTATTTACATGAATATGGAAAACTTAGTAGAGAAGGAAGCGTGAGCTAGCAGGACGCATGCGCACAGTGCTTACCCATATAAATAAAATCACAACCGGAACTGCATGTGCTATCGAAAGGGATGAGGATTGTCGTTCGATCTAGAAGCATCCAATGGTGCAGGCGTACGATCCATGGGGTTTGTGTTCTGGCTAATCAGAACACACAACTCAGATCACGAGCGCAGCAGGGGGCATCGGCCACGGTTTGGTAGGCACACGGCTTTCGTGAGTGAACCGTGTGCTATTTGAAAACATTTCATGAGAATCTCGGTTTTTAAATCCCCGTATATCCAAAACTCACCCGAAAATCGTGAAACATGGCATGGTGTCCCGACATGGCACATATATGTCGAGGAATTTTTTTGTCCATTTTGGGGCAAGTTTTATAACAAGCCTCTTCCAACCCGGAGCTTCTCTCAAGAAGCCTCGTGGTTTCGATAGGGAAACGTGTCCCCCTTGTGGGCGAAACCATAATCACTGCCACTTTTCGCCTTGTATTTTCTTCTACAGGTAACATGGAATGACAGGATATCCATGCTGAAATTTAAAATTACTCAGTGTTCGTTTGGCCTTTTTTACATTAATTGAGTTTCCTAGGCATTTAATGTCCATAATTCAAATATGAACTACAAATACATGCTCCAGTTCACCAAAATGGCTAGAAAAATCATACATGTGTCCTTGGTTGTGTGTTTAGGTCCCATACAAGGAATGGGAATGAATTACAACAGTACCGGCATCCTGGCTCGTCCTCAAACATTTGGAATCTTAGTTTTTAAATCCCCATAAATCCAAAACTCACCAGAAAGTCATGAAAGTTGGCATGGTGTCACGTCATGGCACATATATGTCATGGTAAAAAAATTGTCCAGTTTAGGCCAAGCTTTATTACAAACCTCTTACAAACCGGAGCCTGTCGCAAGAACCCTCATGGTTTTGATAGGGAAACGTGTCCCCTTGTGGGCGAAACGATAATCGCTCCCTCTTCTAGCCTTGTATTTTCTTATACACGCAACATGGAACAACGGAAGATTCGCGCTGAACTTTGAAATTATTCAGGGTTTGTTTGACCTTTTATATTCATTAATTGAGCTTTCTAGGCATTTAATGTCCATAATTCAAATCCAAACTACAAATACATGCTCCAGTGCACCAAAATGGCTAGAAAAATCGTACATATGTCCTTGGGGTGCATGTTTAGGTCCCATGGAAGGAGTGGGAACGAATTCGACCGTCTCAGCGTCCTGGCTCGGCCTCAAACATTGCGAATCTCGGTTTTGAAATCTCCGTAAATCCAAACCTCACCAGAAAATCATGAAACTTGGCATGGTGTCACTACATGGCACATATATGTCATCGTAAAAAATTGTCCAATATGGGCCAAGCTATACTACAAGCCTCTTACAAACCGTAGCTTCTCGTAACCCTCGTGGTTCCGGTAGGGAAACATGCCCCTCCTATGGGCGAAACGTTAATCGCTGCCTCTTCTCGCCTTGAATTTGGTTTTCTACAGGCAACATAGAATAACAGGAGTGCTGTGCTGAAATTTGAAACTGTTTAGGGTTCATTTGGCCATTTTATATATTAATTGAGTTTTCTAGGTATTTTAATGTAGTCCATAATTCAAATTTGAACTGGAAGTACATGCTCCAGTGAATCAAAATGGGTGAAAAATCATACATGTGTCATTGGGTGCATGTTTAGGTCTCATTAAAGGAATGAGAATGAATTACAAATGTCTCGTCGACCTGAAACATTGAGAATCTTAGTTTTTAAATCCCAGTATATCAAAAACTCAACCCAAAAAACATGAAACTTGGCATGGTTTCATGACATGGCACATATATGCCGTGGTAAAAAAATTGTCCAGTTCGAGACAAGGCGCACACATTAATAGCCAACGAAGTCCTTTTAAAACAAATAGCTGGCACGTTAATATCGCAAACGGTTGTATTATATGAACCGTGTGTTCTCGGAACCATTTAAGTGCGGCCACGTGTCCCTCTTTTCTTATGGGATAGTACTACCTCTGTCCTCGTCGAAGCTTTGGTCGTTTCCTGGCATGCTTGGAATAACTAATGGTAGATCGGTGAGGACTAGATCTGTGCACAGTGTCACGACGGTGCGTTGCTGCCTGGGTCATATGCAGCAATCCATTAGCTGGTGGTGGGAAACCGATGAGGGAAGAGGCAGGGATTATACAATTCACCCATGTGGAGCGCGGGAAGCATTCGCTAGAGCGCGGAAGCCTTCCCTGGAGCGCGTGAAGACTAAGTGGAGCACACAACCCGACAACCGTATGCAGTGTCATGTGCGATACTCCTAGCCACCGCAAGCAACTAGTTTGCATTTTTCACATTTTTTGTACACACAGAATCGCACACGAATTAACTATAGTAACCATCTCTGTTATATTTTCTCATCGCAAACAGTTCATCTATGTGAACTGTATGTCGCATATCACACACATCTTGTTAAGTTGAACGATTTCTGTTCTGTTCCCTAATCGAAAATAGTTAGTCCGAGTGTACCATATGTCGTATATCACACACACCTTGATCTGGCTAACCGTTTATGTTGCATTCCCTAATAGCAAATAGTTCATCTGAGCGAACAGTATGCCGTATATCGCACACACCTTGATATGGCTGCCCGTTTCTGTTGTTCTATCTCATCACAAACAGTTCGTATGGGTCAACTCTATGCCCTGCATCGCACACGCAACTAAATTCTGAACCATCTTTGATGCCTCCACCATCGCAAATATTTTGCATATTTTTTGACGGTTTTTTTACATCGCCGTTTGTGGTTAATGCATCGCACACAGATTCGTTAAAGGGTATCTGATTGTAGTGTCGTGTTAGCAGCATCCTGCAGTAGTGTGTCGGTGAAATTATGATACCATGCCAAGTTTGAACCTTTTCAGAGTTTATTTGTATTGCTTTTTAATTTTAGGGTCCTTTATCTCAAAATAAATCATTAAATGCATGAAAAAGCAAATGAAGTCAGAAAAGGGTTGGAAATTGATGATGTGCCTTTGAATGGTGCATATTGAACGCACAAAAAGTCTGGAGCTAAAATATGTTTAAAAATTGAAATCCCTTTTGTAATGGATGAGTTTTCATCCGAAACCCTGATAGTTCGAAAGGGATTGTCCAGTTTGTAAACGAAGTGCATCCAGTTTTTCCCGTAACCCTCTCAACTTTTTAGCACATGCTATGTGGGTGAAATTATGATACCATGCCAAGTTTCTACCTTTTCAGAGTTCATTTGTAGTGCTTTTCAATTTCAGGGTCATTTAGCTCAAAGAATGAACTAATAGCTAAGAGAATGAACTAAAAAGGTTTTATAAAACTCTAATAGCAAAAAGAACGAGCTAAACAGCTTTTATAAAACTCTAATAGCAAAAAGAATGAACCAAAAAGAATCAATTAAAATATAATATTCTTCAACAGCAAAAAAAATCAACTAAAAAAATCAAAATAAGATGAACTAAAATTATCATAGTATTTTTTTGTTAAAAACTTTAATAGTAAAAAAGAATTATCATAAAGTATTTTTGTTACAAACTTTAATAGCAAACTAAAAAGCTTTTATAAAACTCTAATAGCAAAAGGAATCAACTAAAAAGAATCAATACAAAAATAAAACTTATGCAACTAAAATTATATAAAATTTATGCAACTAAAATTATTTAAAATTTATCCAACTAAAATTATATAACTAAAAATAACATATGCAAAAAATAATATTAAATTTTTAAAAACACAACATATGCAAAAAAATAAAAAAAGGCCCGCCTACTAGCCAGCACGGCCTGCATACGACTAGAAACCCTACAAATGGGCAAGGATGCAGGCCCGTAGTGCAAGCAGGCCCAACAGGGCGTTAGATAGGCATGTACTGCCTGCATTAGAGAGGAGCTCGAGAGGGTAGCCGCAGCAGCGCTTATAAACAACTCCGAGCTCCTCTCAACTAGCGAGCTGGGACTAAACTTTTGGGTGCGGCAGCACCAGACCTTAATCCCGGTTGGTGGCTCTAACCGGGACTAAAGGCCCCCGTTTTGTCACGGTTGGAGCCACCAACCGGGACTAAAGGTCTGTGCTTCCTGCCCTTTGGGCTGCTGAAATACACCTTTAGTCCCGTCGGTGGTTCCACCCGGGACGAAAGGGGTCCTTTATCCCGGTTGGTGGCTCCAACCGGGACGAAAGGGGGGCCTTTAGTCCCGGTTTGAGCCACAAACCGGGACTAAAGAGCAGTGCATATAAGCAGCACTTGTGAAAATTTTCAAACCCCATTCAGTTTCTTCGATCCTCTTTTCCCCCAACGGCACCGACGACCACCTCGACGCCGCCAGGCTACCGGACCTCGCCGTCGACGCCCTCGCCGCACCCTACCCCTCTACCCCGACCCCACCGCTCCTCGCGCCCCTGCCCTGCCCCCACGCCGCCGCACCCCTGCCCTGCCCCCACGCCGCCCGCCCCTGCCCTGCCCCCAACGACGCCGCTCCACAGTCGTCCGCCCAGGTACTCCCTCCTCCCTCCCACCCCTCTACTCCCTCCTTCCTCCTTTGATGTATGTGATGATGGTCAAGTTGGTTTAGAAGTTGCAAGGTTTCAGAGAGTTGCATGGTTTCAGCCATGTCCACAAGGTGTTTGATAATGCTAAGCTAGCTAGGGAAGTTTGTTGTATGTGAAACTTGGCAGATGATGTCTCCTTGGATGTTGTGATGATGGTCAAGTTGGTTTGATAAAAGAAGAAACTTGTTAGTGCAAGTTTTATTAGAATTTAGTTCTGGACAAAAACTACAGGGAATTTTTTGGTGGACTTGCAAGATGAAATTGGGGATGCCCTCTTGGACTTAAGGGTTTAGTTGGAAGACTATAAGATGCAAAAATTCATAATATTTGAGCATGGAAAAATAGGGTTGTAGTTCAATGCCAAGATTGGACCAAAATTGAAAAATGGAAGTTGTGCTCAAATTTTCAAATGACCAAAGTGAGTTTTTGCATAAAAATGATCTATAGGCATCAGAGGACTTCTCAAAAATTTTGTGGCATTGAAAAGAATTATTTGAAATAGTTCTAGTGCAACAAGGTCATTCTAGAATTTGAAAATACTAATAAAAGAATTTTTTTGAGGCCAAATCATTATTAATTACTACTGATGTTTATAAGATAATTAAAAGGATTGGAGAAACCCCCATTATTTTAACAAAGTTTATATATGGAGGGAATGATTTTTGAAAAACGAGAACTATTTTTGAAATAGAGGAAACTCTGTCAAGTGTTGTATTTGGTGACAAATATACTTCTTTTTTTGCTTTATGTGATGCTAGTTTAAAGTGTCATGCTTTATATGTGACCTAGTTTGAAGTGCCATGCTATTTTTCTCTAAGTCTGAAACTGGCAGTATTAATACTTGCATTTTGCGTTGAGGTTTGCAACAAATCTGCGCATCTTTGGATTATGATCAGTAATGGTATTTTGTTGAGGGTAATTAGTACATGCTTGAAATGCTCTTCTTTGCCATGAAAAACTAATGTAGCATATATTTTACTTGCCTCAAAAGTTGCATCATGAATTAGTTTTCTGCCACTTCAATATCACATAGTCTGCCTAGTTTTTTTTCACTCGGTGGAATTACAGGTTGTGGTGTTGCATCTCCGTGGAGTTGGTCCCTGATCGTCCCACCACTATTCGACAAAAGGTGTCCATTTGTTGTATGTTGAGTTTTGTTCATAGGATGATGGTTGGTTCATTTGTTTAATTGTGTATTCATCTTATGTATAAATCTTGTATTCATCTTATGTATAAAGCTTGTATTCATTTGTCGTTAAAACATAACCCCGATAACTTTGATTTCGAGGCATATGAAAACAAGAGAGAGGGGTCGTTAAAACATAACCCCGATAACTTTGATTTTGAGGCATATGAAAACATGATTTGCACGTCAGACAGGCATGAGAGAGGCGGTCCGCAAAGTATCCACTCCCGAAATATAGGACGACTCATCATACATGAGGGGGAAGGAGTCCTCGACGATCGTGTGAAACTGACTGTTATAAAACTTGTCAACTTTGCATGATGTTTGCCACTAATCCATTGCTCATATCATATGATTCCTTGTTGTGATTAGGTCTATGTTTGCCACTAATCCATCTCGATCATGGTTGTATATTGCCATGTTGTAATATTTGCAAAAACTATGGACAGAGACATAGAAAAAGAAGAGTTGTTGGGGGGTATAATCTGCGACGGAGGTGATATCACCTTGTCGTTTTTCAATGACACTGATGGTGAGAAAAAGAGGATGACGACCCAGTGATCCAATGGAGGAGGAAGGAGATCATGACGGCTCCGGTGATCCAATGGAGGAGGAGGAGATCATGCCGGCTCCGGTGATCGAATGGAGAAGGGAACCTTAACTGTTGCAAAGTCCGCGAGGTGTATATATGTATATTAATTAAGCCTCTGCTGACTAAATCATTAATTGTTTTGTATACATATATTAATGCTTCTTTCTTCTTTTAGCCCTCCGGATCGAGCCAAAGTTCGGTAAGGACATGAGGCCTGAAGAAAAGGTTGGCCAGGATAAAGGTTCACGATCGAAGTAGTCGCCCAAATGCCAACCGATTGCTCCCAAGCGGACCAAAGACAAATTTGTACATCAGTGTGGAGTTATTGTTAGGGACAGCGTGCCGATCAGCATCCAAGAATAGAATAAGAAGAAGGACCCTGAAGTTTCTTATGTCCACGATAGATCGAAATATGATCTTTGGAACTCGCTGATGACAAATTTCAGCCTACCGCTAGAGGAGGATCCGAATAACCCGTTATTCTCCTCAAGGTCTAGGCATTTGCTCTTAATAAGATGGCAGAACTATTCAAGAACTAGAAGAAGGATTTGAACAAAAAGTTTGTCAACAAAGACAAGACTCCAGAATTCACCGGTCAATATGAGAAGATAAAAGATCACTGGCCCGCATTTATGGCCTACAAAAAATCGGAGAAGGCCATGCAAAGGTCGCAGATAAATAAGCAAAATCTAAGAAGAAGTATCACCATGTTACGGGGTCAGGTGGCTACAGCAATGCTCGGCCTACTGGGATAAAACTGAGCAAGACCTGCTTGCTAAAGGGGTCCAACCAGCGACATTGCACTGGCCAGATCGGGCAAGGACCTGACCCCTCTACCCCGACCCCACCGCTCCTCGCGCCCCTGCCCTGCCCCACGCCGCCGCACCCCTGCCTGCCCCCACGCCGCCGCGCCCCTGCCCTGCCCCCAACGACGCCGCTCCACAGTCGTCCGCCCAGGTACTCCCTCCTCCCTCCCACCCCTCTACTCCCTCCTTCCTCCTTTGATGTATGTGATGATGGTCAAGTTGGTTTAGAGAGTTGCAAGGTTTCAGAGAGTTGCATGGTTTCAGCCATGGTCCACAAGGTGTTTGATGAAATGCTAAGGCTAGCTAGGGAAGTTGTTGTATGTGAAACTTGGCAGGAAATTGTCCAGTTCGAGACAAGGCGCACACATTAATAGCCAACGAAGTCCTTTTAAAACAAATAGCTGGCACGTTAATATCGCAAACGGTTGTATTATATGAACCGTGTGTTTCGGAACCATTTAAGTGCGGCCACGTGTCCCTCTTTTCTTATGGGATAGTACTACCTCTGTCCTCGTCGAAGCTTTGGTCGTTTCCTGGCATGTTGGAATAACTAATGGTAGATCGGTGAGGACTAGATCTGTGCACAGTGTCACGACGGGGCGTTGCTGCCTGGGTCATATGCAGCAATCCATTAGCTGGTGGTGGGAAACCGATGAGGGAAGAGGCAGGGATTATACAATTCACCCATGTGGAGGCGGGAAGCATTCGCTAGAGCGCGGAAGCCTTCCCTGGAGCGCGTGAAGACTAAGTGGAGCACCCAACCCGACAACCGTATGCAGTGTCATGTGCGATACTCCTAGCCACCGCAAGCAACTAGTTTGCATTTTTCACATTTTTGTACACACAGAATCGCACACGAATTAACTATAGTAACCATCTCTGTTATATTTTCTCATCGCAAACAGTTCATCTATGTGAACTGTATGTCGCATATCACACACATCTTGTTAAGTTGAACGATTTCTGTTCTGTTCCCTAATCGAAAATAGTTAGTCCGAGTGTACCATATGTGTATATCACACACACCTTGATTCGGCTAACCGTTTATGTTGCATTCCCTAATAGCAAATAGTTCATCTGAGCGAACAGTATGCCGTATATCGCCACACACCTTGATATGGCTGCCCGTTTCTGTTGTTCTATCTCTATCACAAAAAACGTTCGTATGGGTCAACTCTATGCCCTGCATCGCACACGCAACTAAATTCTGAAACATCTTTGATGCCTCCACCATCGCAATATTTTGCATATTTTTTGACGGTTTTTTTACATCGCCGTTTGTGGTTAATGATCGCACACAGATTCGTTAAAGGGATTCGATTGTAGTGTCGTGTTAGCAGCATCCTGAGTAGTGTGTCGGTGAAATTATGATACCATGCCAAGTTTGAACCTTTTCAGAGTTTATTTGTATTGCTTTTAATTTTAGGGTCCTTTATCTCAAAAAATCATTAAATGCATGAAAAAGCAAATGAAGTCAGAAAAGGGTTGGAAATGATGATGTGCCTTTGAATGGTGCATATTGAACGCACAAAAAGTCTGGAGCTAAAATAGTTTAAAAATTGAAATCCCTTTTGTAATGGATGAGTTTCATCCGAAACCCTGATAGTTCGAAAGGGATTGTCCAGTTTGTAAACGAAGTGCATCCAGTTTTTCCCGTAACCCTCTCAACTTTTTAGCACATGCTATGTGGGTGAAATTATGATACTGCCAAGTTTCTACCTTTTCAGAGGTCATTGTAGTGCTTTCAATTTCAGGGTCCTTTAGCTCAAAGAATGAACTAATAGTAAGAGAATGAACTAAAAAGGTTTATTAAAACTCTAATAGCAAAAAGAACGAGCTAAACAGCTTTTATAAAACTTAATAGCAAAAAGAATGAACCAAAAAGAATCAATTAAAATATAATATTCTTCAACAGCAAAAAAAATCAACTAAAAAAATCAAAATAAGATGAACTAAAATTATCATAGTATTTTTTGTTAAAAACTTTAATAGTAAAAAAGAATTATCATAAAGTATTTTTGTTACAAACTTAATAGCAAACTAAAAGCTTTTATAAAACTCTAATAGCAAAAGGAATCAACTAAAAAGAATCAATACAAAATAAAAACTTATGCAACTAAAAATATAAAATTTATGCAACTAAATATTTAAAATTTATCCAACTAAAATTATATAACTAAAAATAAAATATGCAAAAAATAATATTAAATTTTTAAAAACACAAAATATGCAAAAAAATAAAAAAAGGCCCGCCTACTAGCCAGCACGGCCTGCATACGACTAGAAACCCTACAAATGGGCAAGGATGCAGGCCCGTAGTGCAAGCAGGCCCAACAGGGCGTTAGATAGGCATGTACTGCCTGCTAGAGAGGAGCTCGAGAGGGTAGCCGAGCAGCGCTTAAACAACTCCGAGCTCTCTCAACTAGCGAGCTGGGACTAAACTTTTGGGTGCGGCAGCACCAGACCTTAATCCCGGTTGGTGGCTCTAACCGGGACTAAAGGCCCCCGTTTTGTCACGGTTGGAGCCACCAACCGGGACTAAAGGTCTGTGCTTCCTGCCCTTTGGGCTGCTGAAATACACCTTTAGTCCCGGTTGGTGGCTCCAACCGGGACGAAAGGGGGGCCTTTAGTCCCGGTTGGTGGCTCCAACCGGGACGAAAGGGGGGCCTTTAGTCCCGGTTTGAGCCACAAACCGGGACTAAAGAGCAGTGCATATAAGCAGCACTTGTGAAAATTTTCAAACCCCATTCAGTTTCTTCGATCCTCTTTTCCCCCAACGGCACCGACGACCACCTCGACGCCGCCAGGCTACCGGACCTCGCCGTCGACGCCCTCGCCGCACCCTACCCCTCTACCCCGACCCCACCGCTCCTCGCGCCCCTGCCCTGCCCCCACGCCGCCGCACCCCTGCCCTGCCCCCACGCCGCCGCGCCCCTGCCCTGCCCCCAACGACGCCGCTCCACAGTCGTCCGCCCAGGTACTCCCTCCTCCCTCCCACCCCTCTACTCCCTCCTTCCTCCTTTGATGTATGTGATGATGGTCAAGTTGGTTTAGAGAGTTGCAAGGTTTCAGAGAGTTGCATGGTTTCAGCCATGTCCACAAGGTGTTTGATGAAATGCTAAGGCTAGCTAGGGAAGTTTGTTGTATGTGAAACTTGGCAGGATGATGTCTCCTTGGATGTTAGTGATGATGGTCAAGTTGGTTTGATAAAAGAAGAAACTTGTTAGTGCAAGTTTTATTAGAATTTAGTTCTGGACAAAAACTACAGGGAATTTTTTGGTGGACTTGCAAGATGAAATTGGGGATGCCCTTCTGGACTTAAGGGTTTAGTTGGAAGGACTATAAGATGCAAAAAATTCATAATTATTTGAGCATGGAAAAATAGGGTTGTAGTTCAATGCCAAGATTGGACCAAAATTGAAAAATGGAAGTTGTGCTCAAAATTTTCAAATGACCAAAGTGAGTTTTTGCATAAAAATGATCTATAGGCATCAGAGGACTTCTCAAAAATTTTGTGGCATTTGAAAAGAATTATTTGAAATAGTTCTAGTGCAACAAGGTCATTCTAGAATTTGAAAATACTAATAAAAGAATTTTTTTGAGGCCAAATCATTATTAATTACTACTGATGTTTATAAGATAATTAAAAGGATTGGGAGAAACCCCCATTATTTTACAAAAGTTTATATATGGAGGGAATGATTTTTGAAAACAGAGAACTATTTTTGAAATAGAGGAAACTCTGTCAAGTGTTGTATTTTGGTGACAAATATACTTCTTTTTTTGCTTTATGTGATAGCTAGTTTAAAGTGTCAATGCTTTATATGTGACCTAGTTTGAAGTGCCATGCTATTTTTCTCTAAGTCTGAAACTGGCAGTATTAATACTTTGCATTTTGCGTTGAGGTTTGCAACAAATCTGCGCATCTTTGGATTATGATCAGTAATGGTATTTTGTTGAGGGTAATTAGTACATGCTTGAAATGCTCTTCTTTGCCATGAAAAACTAATGTAGCATATATTTTACTTGCCTCAAAAGTTGCATCATGAATTAGTTTTCTGCCACTTCAAATATCACTAAGTCTGCCTAGTTTTTTTTCACTCGGTGGAATTACAGGTTGTGGTGTTGCATCTCCGTGGAGTTGGTCCCTGATCGTCCCACCACTATTCGACAAAAGGTGTCCATTTGTTGTATGTTGAGTTTTGTTCATAGGATGATGGTTGGTTCATTTGTTTAATTGTGTATTCATCTTATGTATAAATCTTGTATTCATCTTATGTATAAAGCTTGTATTCATCTTGTCGTTAAAACATAACCCCGATAACTTTGATTTCGAGGCATATGAAAACAAGAGAGAGGGGGTCGTTAAAACATAACCCCGATAACTTTGATTTTGAGGCATATGAAAACATGATTTGCACGTCAGACAGGCATGAGAGAGGCGGTCCGCAAAGTATCCACTCCCGAAATATAGGACGACTCATCATACATGAGGGGGAAGGAGTCCTCGACGATCGTGTGAAACTGACTGTTATAAAACTTGTCAACTTTGCATGATGTTTGCCACTAATCCATTGCTCATATGCATATGATTCCTTGTTGTGATTAGGTCTATGTTTGCCACTAATCCATCTCGATCATGGTTGTATATTGCCATGTTGTAATATTTGCAAAAACTATGGACAGAGACATAGAAAAAGAAGAGTTGTTGGGGGGTATAATCTGCGACGGAGGTGATATCACCTTGTCGTTTTTCAATGACACTGATGGTGAGAAAAGAGAGGATGACGACTCCAGTGATCCAATGGAGGAGGAAGGAGATCATGACGGCTCCGGTGATCCAATGGAGGAGGAAGGAGATCATGCCGGCTCCGGTGATCGAATGGAGAAGGGAACCTTAACTGTTGCAAAGTCCGGCGAGGTGTATATATGTATATTAATTAAGCCTCTGCTGACTAAATGCATTAATTGTTTTGTATGTACATATATTAATGCTTCTTTCTTCTTTTAGCCCTCCGGATCGAGCCAAAGTTCGGTAAGGACATGAGGCCTGAAGAAAAGGTTGGGCCAGGATGAAAGGTTCACGATCGAAGTAGTCGCGCCAAATGGCCAACCGATTGCTCCCAAGCGGACCAAAGACAAATTTGTACATCAGTGTGGAGTTATTGTTAGGGACAGCGTGCCGATCAGCATCCAAGAATAGAATAAGAAGAAGGACCCTGAAGTTTCTTATGTCCACGATAGATCGAAATATGATCTTTGGAACTCGCTGATGACAAATTTCAGCCTACCGCTAGAGGAGGATCCGAATAACCCAGTTATTCTCCTCAAGGTCTAGGCATTTGCTCTTAATAAGATGGCAGAACTATTCAAGAACTAGAAGAAGGATTTGAACAAAAAGTTTGTCAACAAAGACAAGACTCCAGAATTCACCGGTCAATATGAGAAGATAAAAGATCACTGGCCCGCATTTATGGCCTACAAGAAATCGGAGAAGGCCATGCAAAGGTCGCAGATAAATAAGCAAAATGCTACAAAGAAGAAGTATCACCATGTTACGGGGTCAGGTGGCTACAGCAATGCTCGGCCTACGTGGGATAAAACTGAGCAAGACCTGCTTGCTAAAGGGGTCCAACCAGCGACATTGCACTGGCCAGATCGGGCAAGGACTTGGTTCTTCGGGGTTGGGGGAACTTTGGACCCAGAATCAGGGAAGTGTCGTTTCACGAAAGCTCAACTTGCAATACCCATCAAAAAGCTTGAGGAAGCAATCAAGGAAGCACAAGAAGGGAGGTTCCATCCTGACAGAGAGAAGGATGAGTTGTCCAAGGCCTTCGGGAATCCTGAACACCATGGATGAACACGAGGCACATCAAGCTCCATTACGTGGGTGCATGGGTTTTCCGACATCACTGGTTATAGAAGCCGAGAGAGAAAGAAGAAAGAGGAAGCAAGTGAAATGCAGAAGATCAATGAAAGATTAGTGAAACTAGAGGAACTTGAGAGCCAGCGAGCTACCGGCCAACCATCTCAGCGGCACGAAGATTCTTCATTCGACACTGCCCCCGAAGCTACCCCAGCCATCTCAGCGGAGAAGCAGCATGGCTTCCACGGAGGTCGTTCAGCCTAATATCATGACTCCTTGCTACCCCGTGGATCGTATCACGGAGAAAGAACATTGTGTGCTAATGGCAAAATGCCATCACCTGTCCTTGAAGGTGGCGGTCGGCTATTTCTTACCTCCTCGAGCTAAGGGAACTTTCCATTGCCGTCCGATTCCACATGGCTTTGGTATTGTCGGGGTGGATGAAATAATGGACGGATTTGAGGGCTGGAGCTTGAGTACCCTACAGGTGAAGGGGAGATTCTTCTGGAAAACGCCTTAAGGACTACCTGTCTATCGAGAAAGGAGAACATCAAGCTTCCAAACTGGACGCCGCCTCAGCAGACTCAGCCGGAGGAGGATCCTCAGCGGACTCCTCACAGTCCCGCTCAGCCGTCTTAGCTGCCTGGGTCTTCTCCGGCACGTGAGCTGTCTCCGCCGCCTCAGCCGTCTCCGGCGGAGGAGGCCCCTCAGCAGAGTCCTCTTCTGCCTCAGCTGTCTCCGGCGCGTCAGCGGACTCCGCCTGCTCCGGCACGTCAGCGGACTCCACCTCCTCCGGCGCGTTAGCGAACTCCGCCGCCTCAGCAACAGCGGAAGAGAGGCACCGCCGCTCCGGTGGCTAGCAGTACAACATGCAAGAAATTCAGAGCTGGTCCAAGCCTCAGGCTCCTCCAAAGTTACCATATGAGAGAACTGACAAGGAAAACAAGGACATCGTGGATGCCGAAGTGCAGGCCCATTTTGAACGGAAACGACGCGCACTCTGGATGCCCTTAAGCGACCACCACCGCCTCCGCCGCAATCACACTATGACCGCTGTATTGGAAAGACATATGATGAAGCGCGGCGGTCGGGAAGTACTACCAGTGCTGCAAGACGAAGTGGGAAAACAATTGCCCAGCTCGGCGAACAGGAGAAGCTATCGTGCCCCCCGCTCAAGGTGTCTAGCGATATCGCTAATCATCCGGGGCTAGCACCTGGTACCACTCTTGGTGATTACGTGGGCGATGACGTAAAATTCAAAATGGCTAACCTTCAAATACAAGCACGGGAAGCTTCTCAGCGAAGATTGCACGACTGGTACTTGGAAACCTGCAAGGATGGGACCGACAGTATGTTGCTGGTTATTAAAGATGAGCACGACTTAATTGGAGTCGACCTGATGTACTTTCAATTTATGGAATTATGTCAGTTATTCAATCAAGACGCCCTCGACAAAACTCTCATGACTTGCTACTGTCTGTAAGTATTAATTCTGTAATTATGTCTCTAGCTCAGCTCGTTCATTGCATGTATATATAATTATCCTCACTATATTATGCAGATTGAAGTTCGTCGACTGCAAAAGAGGACAAATCTATGACATTGGGTTCATTAGCCCAAATACCGTAAATGAATGGGTGGTACAAAATAGAGCCAAAGATACAGAGGAAAACTTGCTAAACGCGTTCCTTCGACATCAAAACAAAAGGGAAATAATCTTTCCTTACAACTTCAGGTGAGTGTTACTGTCTTGTGCATATTCGGTTTCGCTTACTCGAGGTTAAGTGTAATTGATGAGTTACGCGTGCGCAGCTTCCACTTTACTATGCTATCCATTAAGCTTGACGGGGGAGTAGTAACTGTCTTAGACTCGAGACGTAAAGAGCAAAAGGAGTGGGCGGACATCAGTGAAATGCTCCAGATGTAAGTTCAATCATTATCGCACCGTATCGGCAACTTTCGTTCATTTCCTGATATCAAGTAATCATTTTCTTTGCCGGGCAGGGTTTGGAAAAAGTTCACCAGAATGGTTCCGGGTCTAAAGAAGGAGCTGCGATTTACACACCCCAAAGTAAGTAGTACTAGATAGTTCCGCGCATCTCTCATTGATTCTAGTTTCATCAATACCATTATCATGCTTGATTATCAGTTTGATTAAACTCTATTCTCGTAAAGTGTTTGTGGCAGGCAGCCCGGAATAATTTATGTGGATACTACATTTGCGAGTTCATGCGCCACTCGACCTCTGAGTGTGGCTTCTCTGACCAACAATTTGAAGTACGTAAACAATATTCACAATTTTATTTTATTACCATCAATTGTGTTGAGTTTCATTCATATATATGTATTGACCCCCTTCTTTAAATTAGGTCTGGGAGATGCGGGAAGAACTCCTACCACATGATCACATATGAGCAATTGAAGAGGAATTGGCAGGATTGTTTGTTGACCACGTCATACCTGAAAACGGAGAATACCATATGGAATTGCAAATGGATTTAGGTAGATGATGTCAGGGATCGTAAGAGATGTTATATTGTATATATGTAGTAGCGTCGGATAGATATATGAAAACTTGTTGTTCGACCAAGCACGGAGAAAGAGAGGTCACTTCTCTCTATATATGTTCATGATGATCTTGTGTAATTGTTCCTTCATTGCTATATGTAGTAGCTAGCGTCGAGTTCAATGGAAAACATTAAATAAAAATGAAACCCTAAATGTAAAAGAATTGAAGGGTAAACACAAAAATAAAAGTGGGAAACACAACATGAAAACCCCTAAACCCCTCCTTTAAAAAAAACCCTAGTGCCTGGCAGCTGCTGACGCGTGGCTACCTTTTAGTCCCGGTCGGTGTTACCAACCGGGACTAAAGGTCCTCCTGCCTGGGCGCCCCACAGTGGTCACATGGAGCTCCTTTAGTCCCGGTTCGTAAGCCAACCGGGACTAAAAGTTGTGGGCATTAGTCCCGATCATTTTGTCCCGGTTGCAAAACCGGGACTAAAGGCCCTCTGGAACCGGGACTGATGCCTTGTTTTCTACTAGTGAAAATAGAAGGAATGAGAGAAACATGGTTTGATCCGATAATCACGGTGTCATTCTACAACTAACTTCACGTCAGAATTGATCCGCCAATCATGGCAAGGCCCATATACAAAAAATCGTGGTCCCATGCACACGCTAAATTACTTGCATGGAACAGAATAACTGCTAAGAACAAACATGCGCATGATCATGGCTAACACCGCATCTTTGCTGCCGCCCAGCGCACTTTCTACCGCACATCGTCCAACTCGCTGCCGGCCCTCGCGCACACCGTCCACCGCGCCACAGCACCCGCGCACATCGCCCACCTCGTCGCTGCACCTTCGCACGTTGCCGCCGGTGGTGGGTTGGCCGGTCCGCTCGGTCCAGCCCGAGCTTTGCCGCCGCCGGTCCGGTCCCTGGAAATAGGACCGCCAGGCTGGTCGGTCCGGTCCGGTCCGGACCGCCGGCGGCCGGTCAAAACGGCAGCTCGGTCAGGGACCAGACCGGCCTGGACCGTGTCCACCCTGAGTCCCGGGCCAACGAAACTGGGACAAAAGGCCCTCACCCTTTAGTCCCGGTTGCCCATGGTCCGGGACTAATACCTTTCGTCCTGGTTGGTGACACCAACCTGTACTAAGGTCCCTCCACGTGGCCGCGAGCTAGACAGGGGCTGGGGGACCTTTAGTCCCGGTCGGTGACACCAACCGGGACTAAGGGTTTAGGAGTTTAGTGTTTTAGGGATTTAGGGTTTATGGTTTATTTTCCTTTTCATTTTGTGTTTCCATTCAATTCTTTTTTATTTCAAACATATTTTATGCTACTACATACTATACAAGCTATGCATATATAATATAATTTCTCATACGACCATGAATACACACACACACATATATATATATATATATACAATTTGGTATATACAATTTCTCCTACAATTTGCAGATCATTACATGCAGGCATTAGGTGCGATGGTATTCTCCGCTTTCAGATATCACCTCCTTAAGCAAAAATTCAGCAAATTCCTCTTGAATTGCTCGTATAAGGTTTTGTGGTAGGAGCCTATCCCGCATCTCTTGCATCTTTAAAGAAGGAGATCAATATGAATATATTAGTTGTGTGTATATATATTAGATCATATTAAAGAAATTGTGAATAATGTTTACGTACCCGAACTTGTCTTACATCTCTGTGCCATTCGGCCGTCATGCGAATGTTATCGCAAACGTAGTATGCACATAAATTGGTCCCCTGTTCCAGCCTCATGCACTTTGCGAGAATAGAATTAAAGAGGTGCACGGACCTAGCTAGTACTACTTAATTACCTTAGTCCATCGCCATGTCAGCTTCGTTTCCATGCACAACAACCTTTTTGATGAACCATTTCCAAACCCTGCCCGGCAAAGAAAATGAATAAAGGAGTTCTTAATTACTTGATATCAGGAAATGAACGAAAGAGGCCGATATAGAGCGATATTGATTGAAATTACTTGTCGAGCATCAAAATCATGCTGGTGTATTCTTGACGGTCTCTACCTAGTGAGTCCATGGTTTCAACAGTTCCAGTGTCCACTTTAATGTTCAGCAGGATCTAGTGGAACCTACGCACATGTTTATATAAGCATGCATGCATAACTCATGAACTACAATTAACATCGACTAAGCAAAATAGAATTTGTAGTACAAGAAAGTAACACTCACTTGAAGGTGTAAGGAAATAGTATATCTGTTTTGGTATTTTGTGCGTTCAAAAACCTTAGCAAATTAGCCTCTGTGTCACCGGGGTAGTCTTTTATCATTATTTCATGAATGATATATGGGTCAACGAACCCAATGACAAATATTCCCTCTTTTTGGCATTCAAGAATCTTCATTCTTTACAATGGCGTACAAAAGAATATAGTGAGGATAATGGATAATTACAGACAAAGAATGAGCCGAGCTAGAGACTTAAATTACAGAAAGAAATCACTTACGGACAATAGCAACTGACGATAGATATGTCGAGTGTGTCTTGATTGTATAACTAGAAAATTTCTGTAAGCTCAATGATTATCTCGTTTTCATAGAAGTAATGCTCTTCCTTGACTTTCACCCTGAGCATCTCTCGCCCATTCTTTACTTCTTTCATGTACCACTCATCTAATCTTCACATTTGTGTTGATATATGCGGGACCTGCTCAGGTCTGACCAGAGGGTTCCCGGGGACATATTTCCATGCTAATTCAGCCATGGGGACTTCCTCGTTGCCTAGGAATTGATCAACACTGATACCAAAGTATTTCGTAGCGTCTGTTACCGCCTTATATAAGTAATACTTTGCCTGTTCTCCGAGCTAGGGAACTATTTTGCCGCTTTTATTACTGCTTGTATGGCTCGACTGCTGCATTTGTTCATGATATGACATCCTAACAGAGCTTTCATTGTATGATGGCCTATTCTCCAAATGTGTCGGGGGTCGCTCTAGAAGACCCACAAAGTGTTGTATGGTTTTTGCTGGTATTTTCTCCTTTGGCGGCTGGGGCGGTTTCGGTGCAAAATGGGACTTCACTTCGGAAGCCACGACCACTCTGGTTTCCTCCTCAGTCATGTCGTAAGCTAACTTCTTTTTTGCAGGAGGCTCGGGTTTCTTATTTGGTGCTCTATTACGCTTTTGGCCTAGCTGCTGGGACATAAGGGGTGTTGTCGGCTGACGCGGCAGAGATTGATATGGCAGACTCGCGCTGGGCTCCATCTCGGGGAGGGGTAGAGTCGGCTGATGTGGTGGACTTAGAGGTGTATTGCTACTTGGAGGAGTCGGTGGCCTTGGCGCCGTGTTTGGAAACAAAATGGTTTCCTTTCTCCATACAATGACACCACGTATGACTTCTCCCAGTGTCTGCTCCCCTTGACCTCCAAGAATGTCAAGCTCTAGTGAGTCATATCCCAACAGAACTTCATCCACCCCGACACTAGCATAGCCAGCTGGAATTGGATTGCCATGGATGGTTGCTTCAGGTGCATTCGGTAAAGCAAAGCCGACCGCCACCTTCAAGGATATGTTCTTCATTTTCATGTGTAGCTCACAACTTGTCCTCTCTTTGATATCATCCACGGGGTAGCGAGCCAGTAGTGCATCATCAGCCCGGTACCCCATGAACCCACGCTGCTTTTCCGCATAGATGGGACGGTACTATCCGGTGCTGGATCTGCTTGCTCCTGCCGTGGATACGCCCTTTGCTGGCTAATTGTGTGGATCTTCTCCTACTGCTGCATTACACTAGTGCAGAATCGGGCTATTGTCCCGGTTCGTAAGGACCTTTAGTCCCGGTTCTTCAACCGGCACTAAAGGGTGGAGACTAAAGGTCCCCCACTTTAGTCCCGGTTCAACACGAACCAGGACCAAAGGCCCACCACGTGGCACGAGCCCGCGCCGCGGGCTGGGAGACCTTTAGTCCCGGTTGGTAACACCAACCGGGACTAAAAGGTTTAGGGGTTTATGGGTTTATGATTTATTTTTCGTTTTAGTTTTGTGTTTTGCATTTAATTCTTTTTCATTTCAAACATATTTTATGCCACTACATATTGTACACGTTATGCATATATATAAATAGAATTTCTGGTAGAACCGATCATATATATATCATTGAATTTCTCGCACGACCATTCACATGCATATATATATATATATATACAATTTGGTATATACAATTTCTCGTACAATTTGCAGATCATTACATGGAGGCATTAGGTCGATGTAGCTAGGTATGGTGTAATGGTATTCTCCCTTGGGATCTATGACCTGGTCAAGCAAAAATCCCGCTATTTCCTCTTGAATCGCTCGTATGCGATTCTCTGGTAGCAGCTTATCCCACATGTCGTTCATCTTTAAAGGAGGAGATCAATATGCATGTATTAGTTGTGTGTGTATATATTAGATAATGATGTAAAAATTGTGAATAGTGTTCTGGCAAACGTACCCATCGGTTTCTATCATCTTTGCTCCTTTCAGACGCCATCATGCGAATGTTCTCGCAAACGTAGTATGCAAATAAATTAGTCCCCGACTCCTGCTTCAGGGCCTTTACAAGAATAGAATTCAATCAGATAATAATTAATCAAGCATGATAATGGTATTGAAACTAGAATTAAAGAGATGTTAGCTAGCTAGTACTACTTAATTAATTACCTTGGGTCGCACCCATGTCAGCTGTTGTTTCCATTGGCCTTTAACCTTTTTGATGAACTTTTCCCAAGCCCTTCCCGCCGGCAAAGAAAATGAATAAAGGAGTTATTAATTAGTTGATATCAGGAAACGAACTAAAGAGGCCGATATAGTGCGATAATGATTGAAATTACCTGTTGACCATCCCCCTCACGATTGAGTATTCATTAACATCTTTAAGTAGTGAGTCCAGTACTTGAACTTTTCCCTTGTCAACTTCAATGATTAACAAGATCCAGTGGAAAATGCATGCGCACACGTTTGTATAATTAAGCGGGCATGTGCATAACTCATCAACTACACTTATTAACATCTAGTAAGCAAAAACAGAATTTGTAGTACAAGATAGTGTTACTCACCCGAAGTTGTAAGGAAGTAGTATTTTTGGTTGGGTGTTTAGTCGCACCAAGAACTCTAGCAAGGTTTTATCTGTGTATGGTTGATCATATTCACGTGACCATGTCTCTTCATTAATGGTATTTGGGTCAATGAACCAAATGCCAGAGCGTCCATCTTTTTTCATTTCATAGATCTTCATTCTGCATAATACCATAGAAAAGAATATAGTGAGGATAATTACAGTTAATGAACGAGCAATATAGCTAGCTAGAGACTTAACTTACAGAAAGAAGTCACTTACAGACAATAGCAACTGACGATAGATTTGTTGAGTGCGTCTTGATTGAATAACTGAAACAGTTCTTGAAACTCAACCCACAGACCTTTTTCATGGAAGTAATGCTCTTCTTTGACTTGCATCATGAGGGACTCTTTATTGGTAGTCTTGGCTTCTCTCAAGTACCATTGATGCAATTCATACATTTTCATTGATAGATGCTTGATCTCCTCTGGACTGACCATAGGTTCGCCGCGGACATATTTCCGTTTTAGTTCCTCCTCTTTAAACATTTCCATGGGCTCGATCACTAGGAGATGTTCTACAGTGACACCGGCCTCTTCAGCCATCCTTTTATGATCGTCGGTTATTACCAGCTGATCGGCGCCGGTACTCACATGTGTTGGTACGATGAGCGGGGGAATCGATTGCACCGCCTGTTCACCTAGCTGGGGAACAGTTTTCCCGCTTTTTTTGGTAGCTGCTTGGCTCGAGCTCGAGCTCGACTACTTTTTTATGGTTGATATGACTTCCTGATTTGGAGCTCACAGTTTGAGTCAATATGCTTGGGAGCTGGTGGTTGAGCCATATGAATAAAGTGGTCAATGACATGCTCAGGTACTTTCTCCTCTAGCGGCGAGGGCGATTTCGGTCCAAAATGGGCCTTCACTTGGGCTTGCACTTTGATCTCGTTTTCCTCGTCAGTCAGGTTGGTAAGGCAACCTCGGAAGAGGCTTGAGGCTTGGACCAAATTTGTATTTCTTGCCTCCTCTTGAACCGCTAGCCGCCGTAGCTGCGGCACCTCTCTTCCGCTGTTGCTTAGGCAGCGAAGCCCGCTGAGGTGGTGGAGACGGCTAACATGGTGTCTGCCTTGGAGGAGGAGTCGGCTGACGCGGTGCCGGACTTGGAGGAGGAGGATGGGCTGACGCGGTGGTGGACTTGGTGGAGGAGGAGTCTGCTGAAGCGGTGGCGGACTTGGAGGAGCGGGAGTCCGCTGAGGCGGCGGCGGACTTGGAGGAGAGCCGGCTGACGCGGTGTCGCGGTGTCGGTGGCCTTGGAAAGACGATGCTACCCTTTCTCCATAGAATGATAAGATGTATGGCTAGTCCCAGTGTGCGCTCGTCGTCATCTCCAGGAATGTCAAGCTCTAGCCCCAAATATTGTGCCACCACTTCATCAACCACAACACGAGCATAGCAAGCTAGAATCGGATTGCAATGGAAGGTTGCTTCAGGGGGATTTGTATAAGCAACACCGTCCGCCACCTTCATGGATATGTTTTTCATTTTAAAGTGTAGCTCACAAGTTGTCCTATCTATGATATCATCCACAGGGTATCTATCCAGCAGTGCATCAACGCCCGGGTCGGAACCCACGCTGCTTCTCGGCATAGATTGGACGGTGCTCTGCAATGATGGATCCGCTAGCTGCTGCCGCTGCTGAGACCCCATTTCCTGGCTAAGTGAGTCGATCTGCTGCTGCTGCCGCTGGAAAGCGAGTGCCAACTCCGCATGCTTTGATTCTATGATGCGAAGGCGGCCTGCTTCCTGCTTCCTCTCCTCCTCCTCCAGCTTCGTCTTCTGCTTCTCCTGCTGGTTCTTTCTCGCACAGCTTCTGTTGTCGGCGTTCCAGTCCGCAAACCCCTCAAACCACAGAACAACGCCTTTGCCTCATGTTCTTCCCGGGTGTTCAGGATTCTTCAGGGCACACGTAAACTCGTCGTTCTCTCTGTTTGGCTTGAACACCCCCATTCGAGCCTCTTCTATTGCAACAAGTAAACGCACATCGGCTCCTTTAAGACTTGCCCGCTCCAAAACCTCGCCTGTCTTTGGGTCCAATGTCCCCCCATGCGCATATAACCATGTCCTGGACCTAGGGGCCAGCTCAATGTAACTGGAGTGACCCCTGCATCCATCATCTCTTGCTCAGCGAGATCCCACTTAGGCCGGGCCACCTCGTAGCCACCTCGCCCCAGCCTATGGTGCCACTCCTTTTTCGCGGCATTAATCTTATTTATTCTCGACCGTTCCTGAGCTACTTCCTATTCCTTGAATTTCACGAAAGCGTCCCAGTGAGTTCTTGCCTTCTCTAGTGTTCTCTTGAATTCTGGAGTCTTCTTTCCTGCATTGACATACGCGGCCCATATACTTTTCTTGTGGTTGTTGAATGCTATCGCCATCTTCCTAAGAGCAGCGTTCTTGACTATCTCCACATCTGCATCTGTGAAGTGATCTGGTAGGGTGAAATGTGACATGAGATATTCCCAAAGCCAATCTTTTGCTCTTTGGTCCACAAAAGTAACATCTGGAAGTTCCTTTGTTGGTTTTTTCCATTCTTGAATGGAGATCGGGATTTGGTCCCTGACAATAACTCCGCATTGACAAATGAACTTGTTCGCATTCTTCTTAGGTTCGCGCGGTTCGCCATTAGGTTTGATGCCATCGATGTTGTACTTTACGCCATCCTTTAACTTTTTGGCCGGACCTCACACTGTCCTGTTGCTTGTAGAATATTTGCTCGATCCGGAGGGCTAAAAGAAGAAAGATCGACTCGTTAATATATATACAAATTAATTAAAACATGTGATGATCACCAGATGCCTACTTATATAAATATACCTCGCCGGTCTTTGTTGTTTCAAGAACAACATTTCCTTCGTCATCGAAGGTATGGACTTCATCTATTCGTTCGTCTTCATCAAATATCATACCCTCACCGGTAGGGTTCAGATATTGTGAGCCGTCATCTTTTTCATTCCCATCTAGGATCGGGGAGCGTATGATGTCGAACAGGGCCTCTTCTCCTTCTCTCCCGGTATTGTCCATAGCTTTTATTTAACTAATCCAGAAGAAAGATAAAATAATTTAGTATTCAAATTAGAATGCATGCATGCAATCAATAAAGAAAAACTGAATCATAGTAGATAATATGCATCTCAAATAATCCAGATAATTGATATGCATCATCGAATATAATCTCGGATACATCGTCTCGAATATTATCGAATAATTATAATCTCAAATACATCACTAGCTAATACAGATCGAATACTATCGAATAATCTAGTTCAATCACGGTGGACACCAAAGAGAAGGAACCATCACAGGATCATAGCTCGGGTGAGATCCCTTAAGAACCTGCCAGGTATTGGAGAACCTGATGTCCAATGCAACCATGTAGCGACGGACGTGCTCGTCCTCCTCCCTGACACGGTGACGTACCACCTCCGCGGGGGACGGCGGCCTCCGCACCAAATGTGGCCCACGCGCCTGCCACCAAAGAAGCTCCGGGTCAACGACGGGACCCGGGTTCCTCACCAAGATGCGCGCCCCTGAAGGTAGCACCTCCCAGTGCCAGCCCGGCGGAGACCAGTCCCGGACATGGCACCTCTGAAGCAGGACGTCGTCGCGAACGGGTCGACGACGAGGATGTGGGCTGGGCATCGTTGACGTCGAGAACAAATTCTATGCAAATGTAACAGTTTTTAAATGTTTGGATTGTGATTTCTTAATATACGAGGAAAACCTTTAGTCCCTGGCTAGGAACAGGATTCAGAATCGTAACGGATTCTCTTAACCTTTAAGGGATTTAACAAAATGGCGCCATTCTGGATGTGCAGAAAATGGTCCATATTTTTCCTGATCTCATCTACCCTTCTATATGTCATGTTGTCTAGTGTCAAAGGATTCAAGAAAACCATGGCTTCATCATTAGCCGGAAGTAACAGTCGCATGATAGTACGAAGCTCTACAAATTGTTTTGGAACGGAGTCCTGGACACGATAATTAGCTTTTTGGTACGAAGTTCAACAAGAGCATTCCGAATATCGCTATTTGGAAGGCCTTTGCTGAAATTCGTACCAAAAAGCAAATTATCCTATCAGGAACTCCGTTCCAAAACAACTTTTTAGAGCTTCGTACCATCATGCACCTATTACTTCCTGCTAATGATGAAGCCATGGATTTCTTCAATACTTTGACAGACAACATGACATATAGAAGAATATATATATAGATGAGATCAGAAAAAAAAGGATCAACTTGTGCACATCCATAATGGGGGCATTCTTGATAAATCCCTTATTAAAGGACTAAGAGAATCTATTGTACTATACATACATATACTAATTAATTGCAAATACATAACAAACTTTTGCAAATACAACATTAAAATATGCAACTTTTGCAAATACTAATTGCTATACATTGGATCAAATGTCAAAATTCTAGTTACATTGGATGTCAAAATTCAAACTTCCTCTCAAATGTACATCTATGTCATTCTTGCATCTATGTCAAAATTCAAACTTTGACATATGATCAATGTTGTCATATTTGATCATATTTTACTAGATCAAACTTTGACATATGATCAAACTTTGACATATGATCAAATGTTGCATATGTCAAAATTCAAACTTTGACATATGTCAAAATTCTTGCATCTAGTTACATTGGATCAAATGTTGCATCGTGAAATATGCAACATTCAAACTTTTTTCAATATACATCTAATCATCTAGTGAAAAAAAATTGTCAAAATTCATTTAATTAACATTTATATATCTAAAATTCATCTAACATTTCTATAACTAAAAGTATAAAAAACTAAAAAAACATTCATCTAACATTTATATATCTAATTCATTTAACATTTCTATAACTAAAAGTATAAAAAACTAAAAAAAAGTAAAACAGAAAATAAGAAAATGTGTGTGTGTGCGTGTGTGTGTTCATGCATGTGTGTGTGTGTGCAGGCTCGATCGATGGGAGGGCGGCCATGGCAGAAGGGGCGACAGCCGGTAAGGCAAGGCGAGTCGTCGGCGACGGCGACGGCGCGCGAGCTCGAGGAGGGGCCGGCGCATGACGGGGGCGGCAACGGGGGGCGGCGCGTTGGGGGTGCGACAACGTGGGCGGCGCGTCGGGGGTGGCTACGGTGTCGGGGCAGGCGGTGCGTCGGGGGTGGCGACAATCTCCTCTGTTCGTAGTGGTCGAAGAGACGAAGAAGCAGAGGTAAATTGAAAAAAATTCAAGTGGTGTATATATATGTGGAGGACTTTAGTCCCGGTTGGAGCCACCAACCGGGACTAAAGGTCAATTTTGGCCAGGCCAAGCGGCGGGAAGCCAGGCCTTTAGTCCCGGTTGGTGGCTCCAACCGCGACTAAAGACCCCCCTTTAGTCGCGGTTGGAGCCACCAACCGCGACTAAAGGTTGATGCGAGGCAAGGGGCACGGTGGATGTTTAGTCCCACCTCTCTAATTGAGGAGCGCCTCGACCTGTTTATAAGCCCTGGCGCGGGCACTACATTGAGCTC
The DNA here is from genome assembly GCA_011799875.1 of Thinopyrum elongatum. NCBI lineage: Eukaryota > Viridiplantae > Streptophyta > Magnoliopsida > Poales > Poaceae > Thinopyrum > Thinopyrum elongatum. The sequence continues at coordinate 17,504,749 of CM022299.1, forward strand.
CTCTCTAATGCAGGCCTTCTGGGCCTACCTCTGCAGCGCTGCCCTGTTGGCCTAGTGGGCTTTGCGGGCCTGCATCCTGGCCCAACTACAGGTTGGGTTTCTAGTCGTATGCAGGCCGTTGTGGCCCAGTAGGCGGGCTTTTTTTAATTTATTTATTTTTCATTTTTTTGTTTTCTGCTTTATTTATTTTCTTTTATTTCTGAGTTGTTTTTTGCTTTATTTAGAGTTTCTTTGTGAATCCTTTTGCTTTAGGTAAAAAAAATTATAAACTTTTTGTTAGTGCCAGTAGTTTTCAACTTTGAATAGTTTAAATTTGCATTATTTGAAATTTGTGTGAATCACTAGTTTGTGAATAACTTTACTTCAAAAATAGATTTTCCTGTGATTCTTTTTTCTTCTGTTTAATATTAGTGTGTTTTATCATTATATTCAATTTGGTATTACTTAGGTCATTTGTAGTGCTTTTCAATTTCAGGGTCAATTAGCTCAAAAAAATCAGTAAATGCATGAAAAATAGCAAATGAAGTCAGAAAGGGTTGAAAATTGATAGCGTGGCTTTGAATGGTGCATACTGAACGCACAAAAAGGCTGGAGTTGAAATAAGTTTTAAAAAAATGAAATGCTTTTGTAACAGATGAGTTTTCCGCCGAAACCGTGATACTTCGAAGGAGATTGTCCATTTTGTACACAAAGTGCATCCAGTTTTTGCCGTAACCCTCTCAACTTTTTTGCAAATGCTATGTGGGTGAAATGATGAGACCATGCCAATTTTCAACCTTTTCAGAGTTCATTTGTAGTGCTTTTCAATTTCTGGGTCATTTAGCTCAAAAAATCAGTAAATGCATGAAAAATAGCAAATGAAGTCAGAAAGGGTTGAAAATTGATGGTGTGGCTTTGAATGGTGCATACTGAATGCACAAAAAGTCTGGAGTTGAAATAAGTTTAAAAAAATGAAATGCCTTTGTAACAGATGAGTTTTCGTCTGAAACCCTGATACTTCGAAAGAGATTGTCGATTTTGTACACGAAGTGCAACCAGTTTTTGCCATAACCCTCTCAACTTTTTTGCACATGCTATGTGGGTGAAATGATGATACCATGCCAACTTTGAACCTTTTCAGAGTTCATTTGTTGTGCGTTTCAATTTCAAAGGTCATTTAGCTCAAAAAAATCAGTAAATGCATGAAAAATAGCAAATGAAGTCAGAAAGGGTTGAAAATTGATGACGTTTGTCCGAAGCACAAAAGTACACGATCAAATGCCAAAACACATAAGCACCCTAACTATTACAAAGATTCCCTCCGGTTTGTCCAAAGTGGGACTTTCCAGATATATATATATATATATATATATAAGTCCAGAAACTCACTAGAGAAGAAAGTGATGACAGTGAAGCCGGTCACATCCCAGAGTGGGATCTTTGGGTGTAAAACTTTTTCTTCGCGTGTGTCCCTTTGCGCCGTAACCATGGACAATCTTCATCATTTAACTAGATGCTCGGGTCAATATTCACTTTGAAGGGAGCAATTTCATGAAACTTTTCATAATCTTCTGACATGTCTATCTTGTCATGCACTCCCACGATGTTTCTTTTCCCTGAAAGAACTATGTGGCACTTTGGCTCATCATATGATCTATTCGCTTTCTTATCTTTTCTTTTTCTCAGCTTGGTAGACATGTCCTTCACATAGAAAACCTGCGCCACATCATTGGCTAGGACGAATGGTTCGTCTGCATACGCAAGATTGTTGAGATCCACTATTGTCATTCCGTACGACAGGTCTTCTGTTACCCCGCCTCGTGTCAGATTGACCCATTTGCACCGAAACAAAGGGACCTTCAAACCACATCCATAGTCAAGTTCCCATATCTCCTCTATGTAACCATAATATGTGTCCTTTCCCCTCTTGGTTGCTGCATCAAAGCGGACACCACTATTTTGGTTGGTGCTCTTTTTATCTTGGGCGATCATGTAAAATGTATTCCCATTTATCTCGTACCCTTTGAAAATCATTATATTCAAAGATGGTAACTGGGACAGCAAGTACATGTCATCTTCAACAGCGTCATCATGCATGGCACGTGTCTGCAACCAACCGGCGAAAGTCCCCGTTTGTTCATGTGTAATCCAGTCGTCAGACTGCTCTGGGTGTTTGGAGCGTAGAATATTCTTGTGTTCCTCGATATATGGAGCCACCAAGGCAGAATTTTGTAGAACTGTGTAGTGTGCTTGAGTGAGAGAATGCCCGTCCATACATATTATTGCTTTCGGTCCTAGCGTGCCATTTCCAACCAGTCTGCCCTTATGCCGCGATTCAGGAACACCAATCAGCTTAAGGTCAGGAATAAAGTCAACACAAAACTCAATGACCTCCTCATTTTCATGGCCATTGGAGATGCTTCCTTCTAGCCTAGCACGGTTATGAACATATTTCTTTAATACTCAAATGAACCTCTCAAAGGGGAACATATTGTGTAGAAATACGGGAGCCAGAACGGCAATCTCTTCGCATAGGTGAACTAGGACGTGCGTCATGATATTGAAGAAGGATGGTGGGAACACCAACTCGAAACTGACAAGACATTGCACCAAATCATTCTCTAACCTTGGTATGATTTCTGGAGCGATTACCTTCTGAGAGATTGCACTGAGGAATGCACATAGCTTCACAATGGCTAATCGAACGTTTTCTGGTAGAAGCCCCCTCAATGCAACCGGAAGCAGTTGCGTCATAATCACGTGGCAGTCATGAGACTTTAGGTTCTGAAACTTTTTCTCTGCCATATTTATTATTCCCTTTATATTCGACGAGAAGCCAGACGGGACCTTCATACTGAGCAGGCATTCAAAGAAGATTTCCTTCTCTTCTTTGGTAAGAGCGTAGCTGGCATGACCCTGATGTATGCCGTCTTTTCCGTGCATACGTTGCTGGTCCTCCCATGCCTCCGGTGTATCTTTTGTCTTCCCATACACGCCCAAGAAGCCAAGTAGGGTCACGCAAAGATTCTTCATCACGTGCATCACATCGATTGCAGAGCGGACCTCTAGGTCATTCCAATAGGGTAGGTCCCAAAATATAGACTTCTTCTTCCACATGGGTGCGCATCCGTCAGCGTCATTCGGAACAAATTGTCCGCCAGGACCCTTTCCAAAGATTACCTTTAAATCCTTGAATATATCATGTACATCATCACCAGTACGGTGGCAAGGCTTCGTCCGGTGATCTGCCTCACCTTTGAAATGCTTGCCTTTCTTTGTTACGGGATGCCTGCTCGGAAGAAATCGACGATGTCCCAGGTACACATTCTTCTTACCATTATGCAAATATATACTGTCGGTATCATCCAAACAGTGCGTGCATGTGCGGTATCCCTTGTTTGTCTGTCTTGAAAGGTTACTGAGAGCAGGCCAATCATTGATGGTCACAAACAGCAACGCATGTAGGTCAAATTCTTCCTGATTGTTCTCATCCCACGCACGTACACCTTTTTCATTCCACAGCTGTAAGAGTTCTTCAACTAATGGCCTTAGGTACACATCAATGTCGTTGCCGGGTTGCTTAGGGCCTTGGATGAGCACTGGCATCATAATGTACTTCCGCTTCATGCACAACCAAGGAGGAAGGTTATACATACATAGAGTCATAGGCCAGGTGCTATGATTGCTGCTCTGCTCCCCGAAAGGATTAATGCCATCTACGCTTAGACCAAACCATACGTTCCTTGCGTCATCTACAAAGTCCCTCCACTTCCTCTCGATTTTTCTCCACTGCGACCCGTCAGCGGGTACACTCAACTTCCCGCCTTTCTTACGGTCTTCTTTGTGCCATCGCATCAACTTGGCATGCTCTTTGTTTTGGAACAAATGTTTCAACCATGGTATTATAGGAGCATACCACATCACCTTGGCAGGAATCTTCTTCCTGGGTCGCTCGCCCTCGACATCACCAGGGTCATCGCGGCTGATCGTATAGCGCAATGCACTGCATACCAGGCATGCATTCAAATCCACGTACTCACCGCGGTAGAGGATGCAGTCATTAGGGCATGCATGTATCTTCTGCACCTCTAATCCTAGAGGGCAGACAACCTTCTTTGCTTCGTACGTACTGTCGGGCAATTCATTGTCTTTGGAAGCATCTTCTTTAACATTATCAACAACTTTCCAAATCCCTTGACAGATACATCATTCTCTGCCTTGCATTGCAGCAACTCCAGTGTGGTGCCCTGCTTATTCTTGTTAGCTTCGCAATTTGGGTACAACGATTTCTTGTGATCCTCTGGCATGCGCTGCAACTTCAGCCTCTCTTTTTCACTTGCGCAGTTTCTCTTTGCATCGGCAATGGCCCGACCAATATCATCAATGGGCTCATCTGATGCCTCTTCTTCAGCTTCTTCCCACATTGCCGGCTCAGCTTCTTCCCCCGTTGTTGTTCCATTGTATTCAGGGAACCGATGGCAAGGATAGTTGTCGTTGTCCTCTTCTTCTTCATTGCCTTCCATCATAACCCCTCTTTCTCCGTGCTTGGTCCAAACATTATAGTTGGGCATGAAACCGGACTCAAACAGGTGGACATGAATGGTTCTTGACTTAGAGTAATTTTGATCATTCTTACAGCCATCACATGGACTAGACATAAAACCATCCGCCCGCTTGTTTGCCTCAGCCGCAAGCAGAAAAGTATGCACGCCATTAACGAACTGGGAAGAGCATCGGTCATCGTACATCCATTGCCGGCTCATCTTCATTACATAGCATCGAAAAGACCAAATTAATACAAGTTCATACATAATGTTCATACACACTTATTCTCATAAAACAACATACAAACTCTCTTGCTAAAGCATTTAAATGCAACAACAAATGCGATCAAGATCGCAACTAAGGTAACAATTGATCCAACAGCATAATGATACCAAGCCTCACTATCAATGGCATATTTTCTAATCTTTCTAATCTTCAAGCGCATTTTCTCCATCTTGATCTTGTGATCATCGACGACAACGGCAACATACAACTCCAGTTTCATCTTCTCTTCTTCAATTCTTTTCAATTTTTCTTTCAAATACTCTTTTTCTTTTTCAACTAAATTTAACCTCTTGACAAGAGGGTCGGTTGGAATTTCCAGTTCACATACCTCCTAGATAAAAATATCCTTGTCAACTTGATGGGCATAATTTGTCATAAACATGAAATGCAACAAATAGTTATAAAAGAGAATATACCACATCTGAATCATAAACCGGACGAGGGCCGACGGGGACGAATATCAAAACCATGCCACTATGTATAACAAACAATGTACGGGTAAGAAAATTATACAAGTAACTATATATCTAAATCACATAAACATGATTTTTTTATATAAAAAACATAAGAACAAGAGGCTCACCAAGGTGGTGCCGGCGACGGGACGGTGCGGGCGATCGATGGTGGTCGTTAGGACGGGGATGGGAAGGCACTAAGTAAACCACACCTACATATGCAAACTAAGAGTTAATTTCAGCTCAAATTGCATGTAAATCAAATAAACTACCACATATAATTACTCCCAAACTAAAACCCACAAATCACTATACTTATAAAGCATTGCAAGAGCTAATCTAGCAATGAGAGATGAAAGGACAAAGTTGCTAACCTTTGTGATCACTTGGATGGATGGGGGGCCTTCAAATCTTGAAATTTTTTGGCAAAAATGAAGGATGAGCTCGAGCAATGGGGAAGAAACAGAGGAGAGGAAGGAATGAAAGGGGAAAACAGAGAGAAATGGGCTCGGGCTCGATGAAGGGTTTATACAGAGGCATCTTTAGTCCCGGTTGGTTATACAAACTGGGACTAAAGGTGCATCTCTAGTCCCGGTTCATGCCACGAACCGGGACTAAAGGGGTTGGTGGGGCCCCAGCCTGACACCAGCCTACCACCACCTCTTTAGTCCCGGTTCGTGGAACGAACTGGTACTAGAGATTCAACACGAACCGGGACTAATGAGTGCCGCCCGCCTAGCCGTTGGAACCTGCACTAATGGTCACATTAGTGCCGGTCCGTAATTGAACCGGTACTAATGAGGTGAACATTAGGTCATTTTTCTACTAGTGTTACGATGCGTTCCAACTCGGCGTTCTGTTTCCACCTTCTGAACCCGGTCTACATCCTTCTTCTTTTTTCTCTGACGGCTTCTATAAGTGTCATTCCACTCTGAAAACCCGTGAACCCACAGAACAACACCTTTGCCTCGTGTTCGTCCTTCGTGTTCAGGATTCCCGAGGGCGCGTGTAAGCTGGTCATTCTCGCTCTCGTGCTGGAACAACCCCTTTTGAGCATCTTCTATTGCTTCAAGTAAAGCGTCCGAGGCTGTTTTAAGATCTGCCTTTTCAATAATCTCCCTGTCACTGGGTCCAACTTTCCCCCATGCGCATAAAACAAATTCCTGGAGCTCTCGGGCCAACCCGCTATTTTTGGAGTGACCCCTTTAGCAAGCATCTTGGCCTCAGCTGCTTCCCACTTAGGCACGCCTCTCTTGTAGCCACCTATCCCCAGAACATGGTGATACCCTTTTTTGGCACAATTTATCTTTTTTTTCTCGACCTTTCCTTAGCTTCATCCGATTCCTTGTACTTCACAAATACGTCCCAGTGATCTTTTACCTTCTGTAGTTCTCCAGTGAATTCTGAAGTCTTCCTTTCTGCCTTGACGTAGTCGTTGTATAATCTTTTCTTCCTGGTCTGGAATTGTGTGGCCATCTTCTTAAGAGAAAACTGCTTGACTTTCAACCGTTGGCCATCTGTGAAATCCTATGGTAGGTTGAAATGTGACATGGGCGTATCCCAAAGCAAATTTTTTGATCTTTCGTCGACATAACTAACTCCTTGATCTTCCTTTGGCTGATTCCATTCACGAACAGTGATCAGGATGTTGTCCCTAACAATAACTCCACATTGATTTATACATTTATGAGTATTCTGTGCAGGAGCAATCGGTTCGCCATCTTCTGTGACTTCATCTATGTTGAACTTTATGCCATCGGCCAACTTTTTGGCCTGGCCTCATAGCCTTGTAGAAGATTTGCTCGATCTGGAGGGCTAAAAGAAGAAAGAATTGTTAATATATATACATATATATAAATCAATTAATACATCGAATGATCACCAGAGACCTATATATATATACCTGGCCGGACTTTGTTAATTGTCTACCATTTCCTTCGCCATTGTTTGTGTGCCCTTCCTCTCTTGGTTCTTCCTCAAGTCCCTCACCAGGGTTGTTCAAAAATTGCCAGCCGTCATCTGGTTCATTCTCGGGTTTTGAGAGGAGCGTATCATGTCAAAGATGATATCCTCTTGATCATGGTCTCTGTCGCTATCGTCCATAGCTTAACTCATCCGGAAGAAAGATAAAACAATTAGATTGCATTCAATAAGCAAAAACTGAATCATAGTATCGAGAAGAACAATACCGGAGATGCAATCAAAACATAGCAATGCAACAATATGATGCATGATCATGACATGGAGATATGATGTGGTTTGAGCTTAAGCAACTAACATCAATTTGGATGAAGTGGTTCAAATGAAACTCCAAAGTTAAGCACTAAAAATACCGAAACCATATTAGTGTATTGCAAACTCGCGGTGACCTGGCAATATGTCAAATAGATGCATCACAATGCATGACATGGCAATATGGAGTGCTAGGGGTGACCTAACGCAGTGCTAGGTGATACAGACGAGGATGGAAAGCATCCGGGAATGTTTTCTGAAAGTTTGGCATTTTTCAGACAGATGAAACAAAGGGGATGGTTCCATGATCGCTATGCTAGGGTCACATGACAGGCGAACGGATGGCATATTCGGATTCATCATGTTTTTTTGATCATTTTTCATATACAAATTATTTTCATCGGAGTTACGATTTATTTTATAAGACATTTCAAAGTTTTAACTAATTTCTGGAATTATTTATATTTCAAAAATAAATAGGAAAATGCTAAATGCACACAGAAGGGTGTACACAATAGAGTACACTAGGGGTTGACCGTGGGTCCAGGAGGCTGAGTCAGCAGGTCAACCGTTGACCTGCTGACTGGCCAACATAGTCCACCAGGATCCACATGTCATTGACTGGGCCATCCTAGTCATCAATTTGATCGGTGAACAAGGTCTGTGGGGGTCCACCCGTCATATACTGTAGATAGGTTAATTTAAATAAACCAATTGATTAGCCAGGGGTCCCATTAGTCAGTGTCTAGGGTTAGCTTAATAGGTTAATTATTGTCTAATCAAAGCCGGCCACGTCAGCATCGCCGGAGTTCAACACCGGTGACTCTCCAGCGGTGGTTCCTCACCGGAATCGGTCGGGATTCGTCCCCCGGCGTCCAATTGATGCGCGGGAGGCCGCGTTCAGACCAGGGCGACAAGCCGCGCCGGATGGTGGTAGTGGCACGACCTGGTCGTGGCTATAGCGACGGCGGCGAGTGGCGAGGGCGGCGGCCGGTGCACGGGCTCGACGGGGAAGGCGCCCCCGGCCACTATTTGGCCTTGGAGGAGGTGCTACGGGGCCACGGCGACGCGATGCATCGGTCTGTGCCAGAAGCAGTGGATGGGAGGGTTAGCGGAGACGGCGGCGATGAGCTTCGGGCTTGATGGCTAGCTAGGCTACGGGCATGGAATCGAAAGGTAAATGGAGGGGTCTTGACAAGGGCCTCATCGCGAGGTCGAGTCGAAGCTCAGCGTGCTCGGGGAGGGGCCGGAACGAGCGGGCTCGGGGAGTGGCTGGAGCGAGCGGGACCGTGTCGGCGATCTCCGACGTCGTTGGTTGAAGACGAGTGGCCTGGCGGCGTGGTGGTTCGATCTGTTCTCCCGGGTGGTGGCTGGCCCCGGGACACAACTTATATCACCTAGGCAGGAACCCTCTTCCTATGGCGCTCACCCTCAACATCACCAGGGTCACCTTGGCAGGAACCGTCTTCCTGGGGCACTCGCCCTCAACATCACCAGGGTCATCGCGCCTGATCTTATAGCGCAATGCACCGCATACCGGGCATGCATTCAAATTCTCGTACTCCTCACCGCGATAGAGGATGCAGTCATTAGGGCATGCATGTATCTTCTGCACCTCTAATCCTACAGGGCAGACAATCTTCTTTGCTTCATACGTACTGTCGGGCAATTCGTTGTCCTTTGGAAGCGTCTTCTTTAACATTTTTAGCAACTTTTCAAATCCCTTGTTAGATACACCATTCTCTGCCTTCCATTGGAGCAATTCTAGTCTGGTACCCAGCTTTTCCTTGTCATCTTCGCAATTCGGGTACAACAATTTTTTGTGATCCTCTAACATGCACTGCAACTTAAACTTCTCCTTTTCACTTGTGCAGTTTCTCATTGCATCAGCAATGGCCCGACCAAGGTCATCCGCGGGCTCATCTGATGCCTCTTCTTCAGCTTCTTCCCCCATTGTAGTACCATGTATTCAGGGAATCTAGGATAGTTGTCATCATCCTCTTCTTCTTCATTGTCTTCCATTATAACCCCTGTTTCTCCGTCCTTGGTCCAACAGTTATAGCTGGACATGAAACCGGACATCAGCAATGGCTGTTAATGATTTTTGAGGTGGAGTAATTCCTATCATTCTTTCAGACAGCACATGGACAACACATAAAACCTTTCCTCTTCTTTGCCTCAGCCGCATGCAGAAAACTATGCACGCCATTAATTAATTGGGGAGAGCGTCGGTCATCGTACATCCATTGTCGGCTCATCTTCATTACAAACATCGAAAAGACTAAATTAATACAAGTTCATACACACTTATTCTCATAAAACAACATACAACTATCTAGCTAAAGCATTTAAATGCAACAAAAAATGTGATCAAAATCACAACTAAGGTAATAATTGATCCAACAGCATAATGATACCAAGCCTCTTTATTAATGGCATATTTTCTAATATTTCTAATCCTCAAGAACATTGCATCCTTCTTGATCTTGTGATCATCGATGACATCGGCATCATACAACTCCAATTTCATATTCTCTTCTTCAATTCTTTTCAATTTTAATTTCAAATACTCATTTTCTTGTTCAACTAAATTTAACTTCTCGACAAGAGGGTCGGTTGCAATTTCCGGTTTACGTACCTCCTAGATAAAAAAATCTATGTCAACTTGATGGGCATAATTGTCATAAACACGAAATGAAACAAATAGTTATAAAATATAATATACCATCAAGATTTCAAAACATTTATGAAAAAATATGAATATGAAAAAATATCATCAAATTTGTTATTTGATTTTTTTTTGGATTTTTAGTTGCATCTAATAATTTTTTAGAAAACATTTATGAATATGAAAAAATATCATCAGATTTCAAAATATTCATGAATTCAAAAAGTGCCGCCCATTTCCATATGTCGAAATACAATCGAGAAATGAAGACTACGATTTAAATACAATCGATCTTAGCTAGCTATCTTTTCACAATCTTCTTGCCCTTCTTTTTCGCAAATGGAGTTCTTCTGTTGAACGGACGTCCTTTAGGTAGGGTGGTCCTGCTTCTTCTGGTGGTGTATGGCACTTCATCGTCGTCGTCATGGTCCATCTTCGGGTCACCGTACTTGTCGAAGTCTTGCTCATTGGCGACTCCATCCATTCCGATGATCTTCCTTTTGCCTCTCCTCACGACAACACGACTGGGCTTTGACGGGTCGGTTATGAAGAAGCATTGGTCCACTTGGGAAGCTAGTACCCATGGCTCAATTTTCGCGGTGACGTTTGAGCCCGCGGTCTTGGATTTGGCTTTGGGTATAACCATGGTGGTGAAATACCGGTCTTCTTTTAGGACGCTCTTGGCCCATCTGACACGGAACATCCGGACCTTCTCTCCAGTGTAGCTCAGCTCCCAGATCTCCTCGATCCTTCCGTAGTATCTGTCCTTGTCGTTACCGGTGTAGGATTCCATCGTTACCCCGGAGTTCTGATAACCATCGCTCTTCATGTCCTTGCCCTCGGTGTAGAATGTGTAGCCGTTGATATCGTACGCCTCATAGGTCATCAGGTTGTGCTCGGCGCCCTGTGACAAGGCGAATATGAGTTTTTCTTCCGTGGAAGAATCCTCATGTAAAGGGTACGACAGAAGCTTCTCCTTGAACCAACGCGTGAAACATGAGTTGTGCTCTTTGATTATATCTCCGTCCGTCCTCTGTTGGCCTCGGTCATTGTACGACTTCTCAATAAAGGTTTTGTGCTCTACCACCCAAGGATCGACCACGTCTATGTGTTGTAGCGCGACTAGGTTTGCTCTTTCAAAGTCGGCGAGTCGACCCTCGAAGTCGACATGCATTTCGCGGCGACCATCGCGGTGACCCCATCCAGCGAGCCTGCCGAGGTGCCTGTTGACGGGCAGACCAACGGGGTTCTCGATGCCTAGATAATTCGTGCAGTAGGAGATGCACTCTTCGGTCAGAAAGCCCCTGGCTATGCTTCCCTCTGGACATGACATGTTGCGAACGTATCCTTTGATGACAACATTCATCCTTTCGAATGGCATCCTGCTGTGCAGGAACGTCGGCCCGAGTTGGATGATATCCTCCACGATATGGACCAGCAGATGCACCATAACATCGAAGAATGCGGGCGGGAAGTACATCTCAAGCTCGCATAGTATCACCACGACCTCTTCCTGTAGCCTTCTGAGTTGCCTCACGCCAACCGACTTCCGAGAGATGACGTCGAAAAAGTTGCATAGGCCAAATAGCGTTTCACGGACGTGCGCGTCCATGATCCCACGGATTGCAACTGGAAGTATCTGTATCATCAGCATGTGACAGTCGTGAGACTTCATCCCGCTGAACTTCTGCTTCGCTGAGACTAGGTATCTGCTTATCTTCCCCGCGTAACCGTAAGGAAGTTTTACTCCTATGAGGCAGGTGAAAAACTGCTCGACTCCTCCTGACTTAGAGTGAAGCACGCGGGAGGGCAGTCATTTCCGATCTTCTTGGCCTTATTGCCTTTGCGATGACTTTCCGTGTCTGTCGCCTCATTATCATTAGCGTGAAGCTCCTCCCTGATGCCCATTGATTTCAAGTCTGCCCTTGCTTTCGGCCCATCTTTGGTCCTCTCTGGCATGTTGAGTAGGGTACCAAGCAGACTCTCGCACACGTTCTTCGTGATATGCATGACATCAAGGCTGTGAGGCACACGGAGGATCTTCCAGTACGGCAAGTCCAAGAAAACCGACCTCGTTTTCCATACCTTCAGCAGCTGCTCTGGCGCCTTTCGCTTCTTTCCCGGTGGTGGGCACTCTTTCCAATTTTTCAACAGTTCGTCTATTTCCTCGCCGCTACTCGTACGCGGGCGTCTTCGGGGTTCGGTTTCACCATCGAACAGATCCTTGCGTTTTCTCCATGAGTCATCATCGCGAAGCCACCTTCGATGTCCCATGAACACGGTTTTCAAAGACACGAGATCTCTATCTAGCTGGCGATACGTTGTATCATCCATGCACCTGACACATGCACGAAATCCGTGGACCACCTGCCCCGCGACATATCTGTAGCCGAGATAGTCTTGCACCGTCGTGAGCAGTGCGGCTCTCATAGGGAAATATTCTTTCTCTGTGGCGTCCCACGTATTGGCTGGCGTTTTCCACAACGTGTCTAGCTCCTCTTTCAGCAGCCCCAGATACAGATTGATGTCGTTCCCTGGTTGTTTCGGCCCTTCAATTAGCATATTCATATGAATGTACTTCCTCTTCATGCACTTCCAGGGGGGAAGGTTGTACATCCACACAAACACAGGCCAGGTGCTCGCACCCAGCACAATGTTCCTTGGATCATCCCCAAAATCTGGGTATTCGAAGTTCAACGCTTGCCACTGGCTCGCATCCTTAGGGTGACTCAGCATCTTGTCTTTTTTATTTATCTCCAGATCATTTCCGTCATCTTCTCGCTTCTTCTCCTCCCTATCCGCGTGCCAATGCAGGAGCTTTGCTGCCTTAGGGTCCGCGAAATACCGCTGCAGACGAGGAGTGAACGGAAAGTACCACACCACTTTTTGAGGAGCTTTCTTCCTCTTCTTGTATCGAGTGACGCCGCACACTGGACATATGGTAGACTCCGCGTGCTCGTCCCGATAAATGATGCAATCATTCATGCACACATGGTATTTCACGTGCGGTAAAACCAGAGGACACACGATTTTCTTTGCCTCCTCGAAACTGGTCGGGCACTTGTTCCCCTTGGGAAGACGTTCGTGCCAGAATGACATGTTCTCGTCGAAGCATGCGTCGGTCATTTTGTGTTTTACCTTCATCTCCAGAGCCATGAGCGTTACTTTCAGGCGGGTATCCTCGGGCCTGCAAACTTCATACAATGGAGTAACCGCATCTATCTCCAGTTGATCCAGCTTGGCTTTCTCTTGGGCGGCAGCTCTTGCATTATCCGTCTACTTGAGAAGTAGCTCTTGAATATGAGGGTCCTGCACCCAGCCCATCGATGGTCCATCGTCGTCTGCTCCGGCATCTTCATCTTCATGATCATGCCCTTCGTCTTGATCTTCCTAATCATCATGTCCGGCATCTTCTACATGATGACTGTGTACTGTATCACCGTCGTGATCATGTCCTGGAGATTCTTCGTCTTCTCGCCCGCCCTCGCCGCCGCGGTTGTCTTGCTGCCCTTCCTCATTTCTTGCCCGGCCCCCATGGACGACTTCATAGTCATCTTCATCACCTTGCCACCGATAGCCATCCATGAAACCACACAAGAGCAGGTGGTCCCGCACCTGTCCGGAATCCGGGTCCGTAATAAGGCTCTTCAGCTTGCATCTTCGACACGGACATCTTATCTCCGTCTCGTTCTTTTGAAGCATCTCGGCCTTCGCGGAGCTCAAAAACCTGTTCACGATGCCTTCGGTCATCGTGCGGACCATGGTCGCCTGCGGGGTAGAGCAAAACGATATTTTAGAACCAAGAAAAAATTTGGCATGACTTTGCCTAAAAATAGGACCAAAAAGAATGCATAGTGCCAAATTCTCGCCGAAACGGAAATGAATCAACATTCCGGCAAAATATTGGCAACTATCGCATTTCAAATACCGGTACCTGCAAACACAAACATATGCAACACCACAAACATACGTAGATCTAGGCCATAAAAAGTGCATGTGCACGTTGTTGGAGGGAGAAAAAAGTAGATCTACAACATAATTAAAGAAAGCTTCCCCCTTACTTACCTATCAAAAAAAGGTAAGTTAACCACTTAATTTGGGTGAATCTATGGTGCAAATGAGGTGAGGAGGAGGAGGCAGCCGAGACAAGCTTGGAGGAGGAGGTGGAGAGAATGAAGTGGGGAAAGTGAGTGTGGTAGGTGGCTGTCCAAAATATCTAGCTGGTCTCAGGTTACTAATGGCGCAACACCTAAAAATGCGCCAATAGTAACCCTGGTTACTAATGGCGCACCAGTTAGGGGTGCGCCATTACTAGTTTTGCAAAAAAAAAATTGTTAGTAGTGGCGCACCATGGTTGTGGTGCGCCATTACTAGTTTGAACTAGTAATGGCGCACTTCACACAGGTGCGCCATTACTAGTTTAAAAAAAAAATAAAAAAAATTTTGTTAGTAGTGGCGCACGGAGCGTGTGGTGCGCCATTAATAGTTAAAACTAGTAATGGCGCACTGTGCCCTGGTGCGCCATTATTAGTTTTGGAAAAAAAAAATTTGCTAGTAATGGCGCACCGTGTGTCTGGTGCGCCATTAGTAATGAGGACACTAATGGCGCACCTGTATCTGGTGCGCCACTAATGTCCATATCAGCTATAGCCCTTTTCCTAGTAGTGATTGTCCCGTGTGAGGAAAGAGTGATGGAGACTATGATTCCCCCACAAGTCGTGATGAGACTCCGGACGAAAAATAAAAAAAAGAGAAAAAAAGAGAAAAAAGAGGCCAAAGAGTCCAAAATAAAAAAACGAGAGAAAAGAGAGAAGGGGCAATGCTACTATCCTTTTTCCACACTTGTGCCTCTAAGTACCACCATGATCTTCATGATAGAGAGTCTCCTATATTTTCACTTTCATATACTAGTGGGAATTTTTTATTATAGAACTTGGTTTGTATATTCCAATGATGCGCTTCCTCAAATTGCCCTAGGTCTTCGTGAGCAAGCGAGTTGAATGCACACCCACTTAGTTTCTTTTTGAGCTTTCATACACTTATAGCTCCAGTGTATCTGTTGCATGGCAATCCCTACTCACTCACATTGATATCTATTAATGGGCATCTCCATAGCCTGTTGATACGCATAGTTGATGTGAGACTATCTCCTTCTTTTTGTCTTCACCACAACCACCATATTCTATTCCACCTATAGTGCTATATCCATGGCTCACGCTCATGTATTGCGTGAATGTCGAAAAGGTTTGAGAACATCAAAAGTATGAAACAATTACTTGGCTTGTCATCGGGGTTGTGCATGATTTAATACTTTGTGTGATGAAGATGGAGCATAGCCTGACTATATGATTTTGTAGGGATAACTTTCTTTGGCCATGTTATTTTGAGAAGACATGATTGCTTTATTAATATGCTTGAAGTATTATTGTTTTTATGTCAATATTAAACTTTTGTTTTGAATCTTATGGATCTGAATATTCATGCCACAATAACGAAAATTACATGGATAAATATGTTAGGTAGCATTCCACGTCAAAAATTCTGTTTTTATCATTTACCTACTCAAGGACGAGCAGGAATTAAGCTTGGGGCTGCTTGATACGTCTCCAACGTATATATAATTTTTGATTGTTCCATGCTATGATATTATCTGTTTTGGGTGTTTTATATGCATTAATATGCTATTTTATATTATTTTTAGGACTAACTTATTAACCCAGATCCCAGTGCCAGTTTCTGTTTTTTTCCTTGTTTTTGAGTTTCACAGAAAAGGAATATCAAACGGAGTCCAAACGGAATAAAACTTTACAATGATTTTTCTTGGACCAGAAGACACCTACGAGACTTGGAGATGATGTTAGAAGACCCACGTGGCGACGACAAGCCATAGGAGCGCGCCCTGGGGGGCGCCCCTGGCTTTTGAGTCCCTCGGGAGTCCACCAACCTCCCTCTCAGCTCTATAAATCCTCAAATATTCCATTATCAACAGAGGCATCCACAAAAATACTTTTTCGCCACCGCAACCTTCTGTTCTCGTGAAATCCCATATGGGGGCTTTTTTTGGCGATCTGCCGGAGGGGGATTTGATCACGGAGGGCATCTACATCAACGCTATTGCCCTTCCGATGAAGCATCAGTAGTTTACCTCAGACCTACGAGTCCATAGCTAGTTGCTAGCTGGCTTTTTCTCTCTCTATGATCTTCAATACCATGTTCTCCTCGTTGTTCTTGCAGTTCTATCCGATGTAATATTATTTTGCGGTGTGTTTGTCGAGATCTGATGAATTGTGGATTTATGATCAGATTATCTATGAATATTATTTGAATCTTCTCTGAATTCTTATATGCATGATTTGATATCTTCGTATTTCTCTTCGAATTATCGGTTTTGTTTGGCCAACTAGGTTGGTGTTTCTTGCAATGGGAGAGGTGCTTAGTTTTGCGTTCAATCTTGCGGTGTCCTCACCCAGTGACATAGTAGGGGTAGCAAGGCACGTATTGTATTGTTGCCATCAAGGATTAAAATATGGGGTTTTTATCATATTGCTTGAGTTTATCCCTCTACATCATGTCATCTTACTTAAGGCGTTACTCCGTTCTTTATGAACTTAATACTCTAGATGCATGCTGGATAGCGGTCGATGTGTGCAGTAATAGTAGTAGATGCAGAATCGTGTCGGTCTACATGACACGGACGTTATGCTTATATGCATAATCATTGCCTTGGATATCATCATAACTTTGCGCTTTTCTATCGATTGCTCGACAGTAATTTGTTCACCCACCATATTATTTGCCTTCAAGAGAGAAGCCTCTAGTGAAACCTATGGCCCTCGGGTCTATTTTCCATCATATATTTTCAGATCTATAAACCAAAAAAACGCAAAAATACCTTGCTGCAATTTATTTACTTTTATTTAGTTTTATGTTCTAGCGATATTTTATATCTATCTCTATTAGATCTCACCATTGCAATTGACCGTGAAGGGATTGACAACCCCTTTATCGCGTTGGGTGCAAATGTTTGATTGTTTGTGCAGGTGCATAGATTGGAGACTTGCTTGTACCTCCTACTTGATTGATACCTTGGTTCTCTAACTGAGGGAACTACTTATCTCTACTTTGCTGCATCACCCTTTCCTCTTCAAGGAAAAAACCAACGCAAGCTCAACTAGTTCATTGCAGCTATGTGATTGATGCAGTGCACATGGACTTGATTCTTTCGGATAGGCCTTCTGCAAGTTATCTACATTGGAAATGAAATGGTAGCTAAGACAGTAGCTCTATTTTAAATGTATTATTACTTCATTTTATCAGTGGCAGTAGCGGTGCCAATAGATTGCCACAAATTATTAGTGGCATTAAATTAAGATGCAAAAACAATATCATTATTGCTTACTCATAGCAGTGCCTTAACAGTAGCACAAGATCACTAGCTGGATGCAGAGTCAAAATCAACCAAAAAGGAACATACCCAGTCATGGGAACCATAACTGAGAGAGGGGCCCTACGCCGCCACGTCTCGATGTGGTGAACCTGCAGATCCACTCGGATGATTCAATTCATCCGACCTTTTTCTGCAGTTCGCCTGAAATGAAGCAAATATTGCATCGTGCAGGTAGCAACAAGTACTTGCTCTCATGAGCTGGCAGGTTCTTCTTTAGTAGTTGCACTAAAATTGAGCAACATTAAGGTTAGCTGCCTTGCTCATGCAAGGTGCAACTATAATTTGCTTATTCTTTTATGCAGTTCCACTAAAATAAAGTGCCATTGTGGTGACAGTGACGGCTCATCTTGCAAAGGCTAATAAAATGTTGCACGAGATTACCAGCAGAGTTTGACGGAGATGTTGGAAACTCCAATCAACCTTTGTGCAGTTCACCCAAAATTGAGAGACGTTGCCCACGTGATATTTTAGTTGAACTGCACAAGACACTCATTAAAAAAAATGTTTTGTGCAGTTCACCAAAAGGTCACAATAGCAATGAAGTGAAATGGATATCCCTATCCGCACAAAAAGATAGAAAGAAAACAGTTACTTGTCAATAACAAAATTCGAAATACACACGAAATGAAAAGAAGCATCTTGATTATGTTCATGGCAATCATGCAAGAACAATAGAAATTTTAAAACGGCAGCATTGCTTCATGTTACTAGAAGCATTACGATCAACAATGACATTCGTTAAATATGGGATTACTTTAATGGTGGCATTGCTTGATTAACAGATATAGTAGATCAACAACAGCTAAAGAGTTGGTTTAAGGGCATGGGATAGTGGGGACACTAGGACACTCAGCAGTGTAAAGAAGCAACTTACTTATCATACTGGGAAAAATAGCAGGAGTACCATTTGTAACATAGTTTAATTGCATCATATTACTGGAGGCATTAGTTCAACAATAACATTGGTTAGACATGTCCTTACGGCAACAGTGTGATTGCATCATTTTACATGCGCCCTTATATTAATAACTGCAAAAGATTGGTATCAGGACATGCGACAGTGGACGCATCAGCACAATGTACCTACAAGGAGGCATAAATTGGTGATGCCGAGGTTTTTCATACTCTGTGAGGGCAGCAAATCTAATCTTGGAGACCTTTACTATGTGAGGGTAGCAAATCTAATCCTGGACATACTCTGTTGACTTGTCCACCAGCCACCACTTTCTATCTTTTTTCAACCAATAATAGATCTGTTCCTTATCCAGTTTGTACTGCCTTTTCCCTTTATTTCCCTTTTCAACCAAGAGACCAGTTGGGTATCCAGTCTCTAGTACTTTCCCCCCTTCGTTGTTTGAACCAAGTCATAGATTCGACTGCATGAAGTAGCTTTACCTCTAATAAATTTAAAAATTTAGGTGGCTTTGGAAGAGTGGATGGAAGTAGAAAAAGATCCACATGCAGCCTCGTGGGGTGCTGGGGCAGTAGAGCAAGGCCTCTTTCGAAGGAACTTAAACATGAGGGTCATCGGGATGTGGCTAGGAGGGTGGCGGGATGTCGGATCTGCCCAGAATACGGCCGGGAGGAAGAAGGGGTCCGAGGACCTCCCGAGCTGGCGCTGTTTCGGAGAGAATGCCACGGGCAGAGGATCTGGACCCGCCGAAAGCTGTGGGTTTCCTCCCTCGCCACCGATGACCACGTGAACGATGTACCTAGTCCCCTACACACCCCGGCCGAAGGGATCCGGCCGGATCTATGACCAGCAGTGAGCAGAGAGAGAGCGTCGCTACCATTTTCTTGTTTAGACCTGGAGAGGATGAGAAAATTAAGAGAGCAACTCTAGTAAAGCAAGCGCCCAGGCTCCTGCCTATATATATAGTGAAGTGATTATCTTTTTCTCTCCACAACAAGTGTTTCAATTTGTGTACGTGGCATTAAAGAAAATAAACTCTATACTACACGACTAACAGCACGTCGCACTTTGTACTGTACTGTAGTACTCCTACTTACTACTAGTACTACTAGTAGTATTGTTCACTTGTGCTCCCCGGCCCTCCATTCATTGAGAAACCCCACGGGTGAATAAACATAGAGTACTATTACAATTTATATAGAACAAACAAGCTCAAACT
The DNA here is from genome assembly GCA_011799875.1 of Thinopyrum elongatum. NCBI lineage: Eukaryota > Viridiplantae > Streptophyta > Magnoliopsida > Poales > Poaceae > Thinopyrum > Thinopyrum elongatum. The sequence continues at coordinate 17,524,492 of CM022299.1, forward strand.
ATTTTGGCTTTGAGATATCGATGGTACAGTTTGACCACATTGCATCAATGGACTCAGTACTTTGAAGTAACCTATACGTATAAACACATGCACGGTTTACATTCCGAATCGAGCTTGAACTATATTTGTTTACATGTACCACCTTTTTCTTTTGGTTTTCTGCTCCATGGAGCAATTCATCGATACAAAATTATACTAGGTATTTAAAAGTTGAGGGAGGGGCTTCTCCCGGGCAGTACGCGCGGCAGTTTTCACGGAGCCGGTTTGACAGAGAGGCGAGGAGGGTGAGGGACTAGCCGATTCAACTTATTGCTGCTGGAAAGATAGGGTCTTGTGATATGACTGCTCATTATAGTCATTATTACTGCGGCACTACGACTGGGGTGATGCCTCCCTTTCGTTCCCCACTCTAATCTTGTGCATGACACGTCGACCCGGGTGCTGCATCTCCCACATGTCGACGACGTAAGAAGGAGCGAAGAATCATGCAGTATATTGGTCCGCATTATATTTCATGTCAAATTTTGACTATAGATTGAACTAACAAAATGTTCACGCATGTTACCAAAAATTATATCATTCAAAACTATGTTCAAATAAGAAGCTATTTTTGTTGACATGCATTAACATTTTGTTAGCTAAATCTTTGGTCAAAATTTGGCACAAACTACAAAGGTGACCATAGAAAACAATGTGGTGATATGGCCATAAAAAACAATGTACTCCTACTACAGTCCAGTTTCTAGCATGTAAGTACAGTACTACTCCTCTTCCTCCTCCTCTCGGTTCATCGCCATCATACTTTCCCCATTCCTATGTTTTCTGTATCCCACGAATCAAAGAGGCCCTTAGACTGGTTTAGGTACGGTTGTTTTATTTTCAATGTGTTACATCCAAAATTTAATGAACATGCTCCGGTTTCGATGAAAATAATCTGGTTTGCATTTAGTAATTCATTTTTTTTATTCTTCTGCGGGGGGTTTGCATGTAATTCATTAGGTCTGAAATGTAAAGTAAACAGCATGGTTGCATATGCTCTGAGTCGTGCATGCACTACGACCTAGATGCTCTATGTCCCACAAAGTCGGCGAAAGGAAGCACGTGGAAATAGCCTAGGAGTACATATAGGAGGAAAAATGCGTGAAAAATTCTGTACTATGAAGCGTAGCTGCGGTTCGAACAAGAGACCTAAAGTGAAGACAGGTATAGGTCGCACGCACCCACCTAGTGGTACACAGTACTAGACGTACGAGTACTTAGTACTCCTATTCTATCAACATGAGTCCCATCTAACAACAGCGTCCATGCTACAGCTAGCTCTTCTCCCTCGTTTCTCTCTTCTAATTCTAACTCAGCCATCGCGTGGTGGGCGGAGTGGGGATTTGCCGATAGTCGTTTTGCTCAACTGCGGCCCCACCTGATAGTGAAAATGCTAAGACAACAAGTGTTCCCTTGCTTGAGCGGCGTGCCGGACAGACCGTGTGGGGGTGCGACGCGAATGCGGCAGTCTTTACCTTTATAACATGTGTACGTAGAAAATGCCAAGAAATGCGCGATGAGAGCGGGCCGAAATGACAGTGTGGGGTGCGACGCGAACGGCACAGGCATGCTGTAGTACTTGTTCCAATTTCTCGTTTTGAACTCGTGACATGTAGTAACGCTCAGTTTTGAATATATAAGTTTGGTTGTCGCCCCAATATATATACTCCCTCCATGTAGGTTGGGTCGCTGAAGTCAATATTTGACACAAAACACGATGGTGACCAGTCTACCTCCGTCCTAGTTTATTACTCCCCACCGTAATCTGTGCCAAAATTTGACCATAAATTTGACTAACAAAAGGTTCATGCATGTCACCAAAATTATATCATTGAAAACTATGTTCAAATACAAATCAAACGATATAAGTTTTGTTGGCATGCACTAACATTTTGTTAGTTAAATCTTTGGTCAAAATTTATTACAAAAGGGACTAATAAACCAGGACCTAGGTAGTACACCAGGACGAAGACAGTGATACTACATATAATTAACGCCAAATAAGAGCAAGGGATCACACATGTCATTTACAAATGGAATAAAAATGCCATACTGATACGTCCATTTTGCATCATGTTTACCTACTGTTATTTATAATGTTTTTATGCATAATAATGTTTTTTGGAGTAATTCTAATGCCTTTTCTCTCATAATATGCAAGGTTCACACAAAGAGGGAGAATTCCGGCAACTGGAAATCTGGACCTGAAAAAGCTATGTCAGGCTAGCTATTCTGCACAACTCCAAATGAGCTGAAAATTCACGAGGAATTTTTATGGAATAAATAAGAAATACTGGAGCAAATAACTACCAAAGGGGGGCCACCTGGTGAGCACAAGACACCAGGGCGTGGCAGGCCCCCAAGGCGCGCCCTGGTGGGTTGTGCTCAGCCCGGCCCACCTCCGGTGCCCATCTTCTCGTATATAAGTCATTTTGACCTAGAAAAAATAAAGAGAGGTCTTTCAGGACGGAGCGCCGCCGTCTCTAGGCGGAATTGGGCAGGAGCCCTTTTGCCCTCTGGCGAAGCGATTCCGCCAGGGGAACTTCCCTCCCGGAGGGGGAAATCATCATCATCATCATCACCAATAACTCTCCCATCTTGGGGAGGGCAATCTCCATCAACATCTTCAACAGCACCATCTCCTTTCAAACCCTAGTTCATCTCTTGTGTTCAATCTTTGTACCGGAACAATAGATTGGTACTTGTGGGTGACTAGTAGTGTTGATTACATCTTGAAGTTGATTACTATATGGTTTATTTGGTGGAAGATTATTTGTTCGGATCCATTATGCTATTTAATACCCCTCTGATCTTGAGCATGATTATCATTTGTGAGTAGTTACTTTTGTTCTTGAGGTCACGGGAGAAATCATGTTCCAAGTAATCATGTGAACTTGATATGTGTTCGATATTTTGATGATATGTATGTTGTGATTCCCTTAGTGGTGTCATGTGAAAGTCGACTACACAACACTTCACCATATTTGGGCCTAAGGGAATGCATTGTGGAGTAGTTATTAGATGATGGGTTGCTAGAGTGACAGAAGCTTAAACCCTAGATTATGCGCTATTACGTAAGGGACCTATTGGATCCAAAAATTTAATGCTATGGTTAGAATTTATTCTTAATACTTTTCTCGTAGTTGCGGATGCTTGCGAGGGGGTTAGTCATAAGTAGGAGGGTTGTTCAAGTGAGAATAGCACCTAAGCACTGGTCCACCCACATATCAAATTATCAAAGTAGCGAATACAAATCAAACCAACATGGTGAAAGTGACTAGGTGAAATTCCCGTGTACCCTCAAGAACGCTTTGCTTATCATAAGACACCGTTTTGGCCTGTCCTTTGCCTCAAAAGGATTGGGCTACCTTTCTGCACTTTTGTTACCATTACCATTACTTGTTCTTTACAAATTATCTTGCTATCAAACTACTCATTACTTATAATTTCAGTGCTTGCAGACATTACCTTGCTGAAAACCACTTGTTATTTCCTTCTTCTCCTCGTTGGGTTCCACACTCTTACTTAACGAAAGGACTACGATTGATCCCCTGTACTTGTGGGTCATCAAGGCTCTTTTCTGGCGCCATTTCCGGGGTGTGAAGTGCTCTTGGTAAGTGGAAATTGGTAAGGAAAAATTATTACTACGTGCTGAAATTTACTGTCACCTGTTACTATGGAAAACAATCCTTTGAGGGGTTTGTTCGGGGTATCTTCACCTCGACCGGAACCACAATTAGTCACCCCTCAACCTACTGCACCTACTGAAAATACTAAATATGAAATTCCTTCAGGTATGATAGAACACTGCTAGCTAATCCTTATGCAGGTGATGGAACCGAACATCCTGATATGCACTTGATATATGTGGATGAAATTTGTGGATTGTTTAAGCTTGCAGGTTTACCCAGAGATGAAGCTAAGAAGAAGGTTTTCCCTTTATCTTTGAAGGGAAAGTCATTGGCATGTTATAGGCTATGAGAAGATATTGGATCTTGGAATTGGAATCGGTAGAAATTGGAATTCCATCAAAAAAATTATCCTATGCATCTAGTTCATCGTGATGGGAATTATATATATAACTTTTGGCCTCGTGAAGGAGAAAGTATCGCTCTAGCATGGGGGAGGCTTAAGTCAATGTTACATTCATGCCCCAACCATGAGCTCTCAAGAGAAATTATTATTCAGAATTTTTATGCTCGACTTTCTCATAATGATCGATCCATGCTAGATACTTCTTGTACTGGTTCCTTTATGAAGTATACTATTGAATTCCGGTGGGATCTTTTAGAAAGAATTAAACGCAACTCTGAAGATTGGGAACTCGACGAAGGTAAAGAGTCAGCTATTAAGCTTAAGTTTGATTGTGTTAAATCTTTTATGAATACCGATGCTTTTCAATAGTTTAGCACTAAATATGGACTCGACTCTGAGATAGTAGCCTCCTTTTGTGAATCTTTTGATACTCATGTTGATCTCCCTAAGGAGAAGTGGTTTAAATATCACCCACCTATTAAAGAAGAAATTAAAGAACCGGTAATAGCTAAAGATGAAACTATTATTTATAATGTTGATCCAGTTGTTCCTACTGCTTACATTGAAAACCCACCTTTCCCTGTTAGGATGAAGGAACATGCTAAAGTTTCAACTGTGGTCAATAAAAGTTATATTCGAACCCCTAAACTAGCTGAACAAATCAAGGTAGAACCTAGTGTTGCTATAGTTAAGGATCTCTTGGTCGATAATATTGATGGGCATGTTATTTACTTCGTTGGTGAAGCTACAAGAATTGCCAAACCCGATGGGAAAGATAAACATAGACCCATTGTTGGCATGCCCGTTGTCTCAGTTAAAATAGGAGATCACTGTTATCATGGTTTATGTGACATAGTTGCTAGTGTGAGTGCTATACCTTTTACCTTATATCAAGAAATTATGAATGATATAGCACCCGCTGAAATAGAAGACATAGAGGTTACTATTAATCTTGCTAATAGAGACACCATCACACAACTTGGGATTGTTAGAGATGTTGAAGTCTTGTGTGGGAAAATAAAATACCCTACTAATTTTCTTGTTCTTGGTTCCCCACAGGATGACTTTTGTCCCATTATCTTTGGTAGACCTTTCTTGAACACCGTTAATGCTAAAATAGATTGTGAGAAACAAATTGTCGGTGTTAGCTTTGGAGATGAGTCTCATCAGTTCAATTTTTCCAAGTTTAGTAGAAAACCTCATAAAAAAGAATTTCCTAGTAAGGATGAAGTTATTGGTCTTGCTTCTATTGCTGTACCTCCTACTGATCCTTTAGAACAATATCTGCTAGACCATGAAAATGATTTGCATATGCATGAAAGAAATGAAATAGATAGAATCTTGTTCGAACAACAATCGCTGCTAAGCACAATTTGCCTATTGAAACTCTAGGAAGTCCTCCTCCACCTAAAGGTGATCCTGCATTTGAATAAAAACAATTGCCAGACACTTTGAAATATGCTTATCTTGATGAGAAAAAGATATATCCTGTTATTATTAGTGCTAACCTTTCAGAACATGAAGAAGAAAGATTATTGAAAGTTCTAAGGAAGCACCGAGCTGCTATTGGATATACTCTTGATGATCTTAAGGGCATCAGTCCCACTCTATGTCAGTTAAGATTAATATGGAACCTGATGCTAAACCCGTTGTTGATCACCAACGTCGGTTAAATCCGAAGATGAAAGAAGTGGTAAGAATGGAAATATTAAAACTTCTTGAAGCAGGTATTATATATCCTATAGCTGATAGTAGATGGGTAAGTCCTGTCCATTGTGTTCCTAAGAAAGGAGGTATTACTGTTGTTCCTAATGATAAGAATGAACTTATTCCACAAAGAATTGTTATAGGCTATAGAATGGTAATTGATTTTAGAAAATTAAACAAAGCAACTAGAAAAGATCATTATCCTGTGCCTTTTATTTATCAAATGCTAGAAAGATTATCTAAGCACACACATTTTTGCTTCCTTGATGGATATTCAAGTTTTTCAAAAATACCTGTTTCTCAACCTAATCAAGAAAAGACCACTTTTACTTGTCCTTTTGGAATTTATGCTTATAGACGTATGCCTTTTGGTTTATGCAATGCACCTGCTACCTTTCAAAGATGTATGACTGCTATATTCTCTGACTTTTGTGAAAAGATTGTTGAGGTTTTCATGGATGACTTTTCTGTTTATGGGAAGTCCTTTGATGATTGTTTAAGCAATCTTGACCGAGTTTTGCAGAGATGTGAGCAAATAAATCTTGTCTTGAATTGGGAGAAGTGCCACTTTATGGTTAACGAAGGTATTGTTTTGGGCCATAAAATTTCTGAAAGAGGTATTGAGGTGGATAAAGCTAAGGTTGATGCAATTGAGAAAATGCCATGTCCTAAGGATATCAAAGGTATTTGTAGTTTCCTTGGTCATGCTGGTTTCTATAGGAGATTTATCAAAGACTTTTCTAATATTTCTAGGCCTATTACAAATCTTTTACGAAAGGATATTCCTGTCGTTTTTTATGATGATTGTTTAGAAGCCTTCGAAACACTCAAGAAAGCCTTAATTTCTGCACCTATTGTTCTACCACCTGATTGGAACCTGCCTTTTGAAATTATGTGTGATGCTAGTGATTATACTATTGGTGCTATTCTAGGACAAAGAGTTGATAAGAAACTGAATGTCATTCACTACGCAAGTAAAACTCTAGACAGTGCACAAAGAAATTATGCTACTACTGAAAAAGAATTTCTAGCAGTGGTGTTTGCTTATGATAAATTTAGATCCTATATTGTAGATTCAAAAGTAATTGTTCACACTGATCATGCTGCAATAAAGAATCTTATGGAAAACAAAGATGCCAAACCTAGGCTTATTCGATGGGTTCTCTTGCTACAAGAATTTGATTTGCATATCACTGATGGAAAAGGAGCGGAGAACCCCGTAGCTGATAACTTGTCTAGGCTTGAAAATATTCTTGATGAGCCACAACCTATTAATGATAGCTTTCCTGATGAGCAGTTAGCTGCAATAAATGTTTCTAATAGTACACCTTGGAATGCTGACTATGCTAATTACATTGTTGCTAAATACATACCCCCTAGCATTACATACCAACAAAAGAAAAAATTCTTCTATGATTTAAGACATTACTTTTGGGATGACCCACATCTTTATAAAGAAGGAGTAGATGGTATTATTAGACGTTTTGTACCTGAGCATGAACAGGGACAAATCCTACGGAAATGTCACTCCGAAGCTTATGGAGGACATCATGCGGGAGACAGAACTGCTCACAAGGTATTGCAATCTGGGTTTTATTGGCCTGCTCTCTTTAAGGATGCTCGTAAGTTCGTCTTATGTTGTGATGAATGTCAAAGAATAGGTAATATCGGTAAGCGTCAAGAAATGCCTATGAATTATTCACTTGCTGTTGAACCATTTAAAGTTTGGGGATTCGATTACATGGGACCTTTTCCTTCCTCTAATGGGTAAACTCATATTTTGGTTGCTGTTGATTATGTTACTAAGTGGGTAGAAGCTATTCCAACTAGTAGTGCTGATCACAACACCTCGATTAAAATGCTTAAAGAAGTTATTTTCCCAAGGTTTGGAGTCCCTAGATATTTAATGACTAATGGTGGTTCACACTTTATTCATGGTGCTTTCCGTAAAATGCTTGCCAAGTATGATGTTAACCATAGAATTGCATCACCCTATAAGCCTCAGTCTAGTGGTCAAGTTGAACTTAGCAATAGAGAAATAAAATTAATTTTACAAAAGACTGGCAATAGGTCCCGAAAGAATTTGTCTAAGAAATTAGATGATGCACTTTGGGCATATAGAACAGCATATAAAAATCCTATGGGTATGTCTCCCTCTAAAATGGTTTATGGAAAAGCTTGTCATTTGCCTCTTGAGTTAGAACATAAAGCTTATTGGGCAATTAAAGAACTCAACTATGATTTCAAACGTGCTGGTGAGAAGAGGTTATTTGATATTAGCTCATTAGATGAATGGAGAACCCAAGCTTATGAAAATGCCAAGTTATTTAAAGAAAAAGTTAAAAGATGGCATGATAAAAGAATCTGAAAGAGTGAGTTCAAAGTTGGAGAATATGTTCTTTTGTACAACTCTCGTTTCAGATTCTTTGCAGGAAAACTCCTCTCCAAATGGGAAGGACCCTATGTTATCGAGGAGGTTTATCGATCTGGAGCTATCAAAATAAATAATCCCAAAGGTACTAACCCGAAGGTTTTTAATGGGCAACGAATAAAACATTATATCTTAGGTACGTCCATTAATGTTGAAAGCAATATTATCCAGACTATGACACCGGAAGAACACATAAAGGAAACCTTCCGGAACACTCTAGAATCATGAAAAAAAGAGGAGGTACATGATACGGTAAGTAAACGGACTCTGAGAAATCTGCAAAAATATTTTCTGTCTATTTTGGAATATTTAAAAAATTAGGAAAATAAGAAACTACCAGGAAGGTGACCCTGGTGGGCACAAGACACCAGGGCACGCCTGTCTTGCCAGGCGCGCCCAGCTGTGTTGTGCCCACCTCGGGTACCTTCCGGACTCCGTTTTTCTTTCGTTTGCTTGTTTCCCAAGATAAAAAAATCTTTATATATCCCTCGAACCTATTGACCTCCGTATCGCGGAGAAATCTTCTGTTTTCTTTTCTTGCTGTTTTCGGTCAGATCTGTTATGCTAGGCATCATGTCTTCTTCCTCCTCCAACAACATGGAAGAGGATGCTTGGCTGATGAAGATCGAGCTGAAGAGAGAAGAGCCCATGGAAACCGTCAAAGGGGACAAGAGCAAGGAGGCTACCGGAGATCAAGAGTCGGTGGTTGAGCAGGCCTTGCCTGCCAAGGAAGAAGAAGAAGATGTCCTTAAATCTTACTATGATCACCTCACCCCCACCGAGATCGAAGCCTTTCGGATCATCGAAACGGTTCGTGTGCAAAATAAATATCTCACCCGTGAAAATATTCTGTTGCAAGAGAACATCATCGCCCTCCGGAGCGTCATCCGTAGATTGGAGAATCTCTTGATCATGAAGGACAAGATCGCTACCACTTCATCACCACCACCTCCTTCTTCATCACCAAAAGAAAATTGAGTATCGGGTATGGGCACTCCCCTTGGCTTACGCCAAGCTTGGGGGAGGTTCCCCGGTATCGTATCACCTCCTCTATCTTTTACCTTTACTTTTCTTAGTTCGATCCATAGTTATCTTTTGCTTTAGATGAATAAAAGTTTAGTTCAATCTTTCCTTTTTGAGAGTTTGCTTAGTGATCTATCCTTGTAATCATGTGCGAGTTATATAATAAAGTTTAGTTTGAGTTTTGCTTTCTTTACTTTCTTGTTTCAATAAAAAGAAAGGAAATAAATGAAGAAGATCATATGCTAATCTTATGGTATGTAATGACACCACATAAGGAAAAGTATAAGTAGAAAATTTTATTGGAGATTGACAAACATAGCATTGGTCAATGATGCAATTCATGAAAGAATTAATAAGGGAAGAGAAGATTCACATGCAAATACACTATCTTGGAAATCTTTTGTGATTGTGAGCCCCCATCAAAATATTATATGCCAAAATTGTTGACGTTGGACAAGGAAGACAACGTAATGATTTATGTTTGTTCATATTCACGTAGAAGTTATATTGTCATAGCTCCTTCAACATGTGGTGCTTGCCCCCTATCTTTGCAAGCCAAAAACTCGTCACCAAGCAAAGATACTACTTGTGCATCCAAAAACCCTTAAACCCAAATCTTGTTTTGAGAGTCCACCATACCTACCTATGGATTGAGTAAGATCTTTCAAGTAAGTTGTCATCGGTGCAATAAGGCAATAAAAATTGCTTCTAAAAGTGTTAGATCATTTAGTGTAAGAGAAAATTGAGCGTTGTATGAACTTGTGATGGCAAAGAATAAAAGCGACAGACTGCATAATAAAGGTTGCTATCATATGGGGCAATATAACGTGACATTCTTTTGCACTAAGGGATTGAGCATACAAACAAAAAGCGCATGGCAACCTCTGCTTCCCTCTGTGAAGGGCCTATCTTTTACTTTTATGTATTTACTTTCATGCAAGATTCAAAGTTTTTCTCTCTATTCCTTTTTATTTTTCTCTTTTGGAAAGCATCATGTGGTGAGGAAAGATCTAGGCACATATATCCAGTTGGATATGGGTAGCATGAGTTATTATTGTTGACATCACCCTTGATGTGAATACGTTGGGAGTCGAAATTATAAGCCCCTATCTTTCTATGTGTCCAGTTGAAACGTTTTGCTCATGTGTATGCGGTGAGTGTTAGCAATCATAGAAGACTACATGATGGTTGAGTATGTGGACTTGCCTAAAGGCTCCGATACGTGACCCTTCCTGAAAAAGATGATGAATTGTAGTTGCAAAGTTGATTGAGAACATAGTTTGTTGGTTTCCAATAGAGTTTATGCTTTATACTTCGATGTTGTGATGAATTGTTACTTATTCATGAGAAGTCTATGATAACAGTTCTATGATAAAAGTTTTATGTTAAAGTTTGTTGCTGTTATAATAATTTACATGATGCTTCTATGTCCGTATTTTGTTTTTATCGACACCTCTCTCTCTAAGCATGTGGACATGTTTTTCGATTTCGGTTTTCGCTTGAGGACAAGCGAGGTCTAAGCTTGGGGGAGTTGATACGTCCATTTTGCATCATGTTTACGTACTGTTATTTATAATGTTTTTATGCATAATAATGTTTTTTGGAGTAATTCTAATGCCTTTTCTCTCATAATATGCAAGGTTCACACAAAGAGGGAGAATTCCGGCAGCACGAAATCTGGACCTGAAAAAGCTACGTCAGGCTACCTATTCTGCACAACTCCAAATGAGCTGAAACTTCACGAGGAATTTTTATGGAATAAATAAGAAATACTGGAGCAAATAACTACCGGAGGGGGGCCACCTAGTGAGCACAAGACACCAGGGCGCGCAAGGTCCCCCAGGCGCGCCCTGGCAGGTTGTGCTCAGCCCGGCCCACCTCCGATGCCCATCTTCTGTTATATAAGTCATTTTGACCTATAAAAAAATAACGAGAGGACTTTCGGGACGGAGCGCCGCCGGCTCGAGGCGGAACTTGGGCAGGAGCACTTTTGCCAACTAGCGGAGCGATTCCTCCGGGGGAAGTTCCCTCCCGGAGGGGGAAATCATCGTCATCATCATCACCAACAACTCTCCCATCTTGGGGAGGGCAATATCCATCAACATCTTCAACAGCTCCATCTCCTCTCAAACCTAGTTCATCTCTTGTGTTCAATCTTTGTACCGGAACTATAGATTGGAACTTGTGGGTGACTAGTAGTGTTGATTACATCTTGTAGTTGATTACTATATGGTTTATTTGGTGGAATATTATATGTTCAGATCCATTATGCTATTTAATACCCCTCTGATCTTGAGCATGATTATCGTTTGTGAGTAGTTACTTTTGTTCTTGAGGTCACGGGAGACATCATGTTGCAAGTAATCATGTGAACTTGATATGTGTTCGATATTTTGATGATATGTATGTTGTGATTCCCTTAATGGTGTCATGTGAACGTCGACTACATGACACTTCACCATACTTGGGCCTAAGGGAATGCATTGTGGAGTAGTTATTAGATGATGGGTTGCTAGAGTGACAGAAGCTTAAACGCTAGTTTATGCGCTATTCCGTAAGGGACTGATTGGATCCAAAAGTTTAATGCTATGGTTAGAATTTATTCTTAATACTTTTCTCGTAGTTGCGGATGCTTGCGAGGGGGTTAATCATAAGAAGGAGGTTTTTTCAAGTAAGAACAGCACCTAAGCACCGGTCCACCCACATATCAAATTATCAAAGTAGCGAACACAAATCAAACCAACATGGTGAAAGTGACTAGGTGAAATTCCCATGTACCCTCAAGAACGCTTTGCTTATCATAAGAGACCGTTTTGGCCTGTCCTTTGCCTCAAAAGGATTGGGCTACCTTGCTGCACTTTTGTTACCCTTACCGTTACTTGTTCTTTACAAATTATCTTGCTATCAAACTACTCGTTACTTATAATTTCAGTGCTTGCAGACATTACCTTGCTGAAAACCACTTGTCATTTCCTTCTGCTCCTCGTTGGGTTCGACACTCTTACTTATCGAAAGGACTATGATTGATCCCCTATACTTGTGGGTCATCACATACATTAATAAAGCATCAAAGCCACGAGGCGATGCAGTGCTGGTTACAGGAGGCCAGAAGAAAGATGCATCCATCGACGACCTCCTCCTCCTCGACTCAGGGCGCCGGCCCACTGAACGGCGGCTAAGTAGAAGCGGCTTTCGTGGCCAGGTCAACGTGCATCTCAACAATGGCGTCCAAAGATTCTAGTCGGTGGAAGAAGTCCAACGTCTTTCTGTCCTCCCAGGCCTTGTAGTGGCCTATGTACAAGATTTCCTCGTAGACGTGGATGTGTAGGTTGATGGTTTCTTGCATGGCGAGGCGCTCCGCGGCGAGCGCGGCCTCAAGGTGCACATTATTCGTCACGACCTCCGGCAGCTGCAGGGCCACCAGGGCTTGAAAGAGTTCGTCACCATGGAGGCCGATGAGGGTGGTAGGCAACGAGGAGCCTGGGCGCGTAGGCTGGAGCAGTACGGCAAGGTCGTCCATGCGCTTCTTGACGGCGGTGAACTTGCGGATGGAGCGGACCATCATGTCATCCATGCGAGAGGCGAAGCCGGCTTCGGTGTGGGATATGACACTGGCGGTCACCAGCACCGTCTGGAAACGTTGCATGGTGCGGGGCTGCATGCCGGTGTCTTGGATGATCTGGCACAGCCGACTGCCACTCGTGGCCATCGCCTCCATAGGTGCTTGTGGCTTCTAGTCACATGGTCTTGGATTGGAGTGAGCCATTTTGCGCAGAGACTAGGAGTAGATGGATTGGAGTGGTGGGGCACCTTTTTATGAGAGTCCAGACTGCGTTGCATTACATCGTGCTGGCTCCATTCTACTTCTCCAATTAATTCCCTCTGCATGCTAATTGAGGATGCATCATTGACCGTTCAATGTCTCGGGAACCACTACCCTCTCCCTCCTTGGGATTCAAGCAATATCAACGTACATGCGTGTCAAGAAGAGACTAGTCACTACTACATTGTGCATCGCGACCAAGGCAGATGGGAAAATGAGAGAACTTAATATTTTTACTGTAGTACTACAATTGCATGCAATGAACTGACCGCAGCATGCCATGCTAGCTAGGTAGTCTCAAGGCATGAAAAAGATACACGAGCCACCTCTCTTATTGGTTGATTCTTTATTCATGTCAAGAAACAAGAAACGAGGTCGAGTTAATCCACCGCGCCTAAGTGTTTTGGGATTATAAGGTTTTCGTGAGTGATCAACACAATAACCGTAAGATGTGCATCCGACGGTGGCACCTATTGGACGCAAACAGCAATAGAAAAGAAATGCCACAAAACTGCGACACCACACCCCCTCCCCTACACATAAGACTGGCATGCGAGCGTACGCAACTCCCACGTTCGGGTTGCGCTTGGTTCTTCGCCTCTTCAAGAAGTCGAACAATGATGTCATTTACGACTGGAATAAAAATGACATACACTAATAAAAGGGTGTGTCTAGGGCAGCTCTAGATGTGCTCTAGTTATTGCAAATCTAAGTGAGTGAATCAAGCATAAAGAGAAAAAGAAAAAAGAAACAGAAAATATCCACACGAATCTCAACGTAAGATCAATGACACAGGACTTAGATGTGCAATACTTATTACACAACTAGATGTGCTTTAGCAAAACTGCTGATAAAACATTAAGGCCATGAGGCGATGCAGTGCTGGTTACAAGAGGCAAGAAGAAAGATTCATAAATTAAAGACCTCCTCCTCCTCGACTCAGGGCGCTGGCCCACCGAACAGCGGCTAAGTAGCAATGGCTTTCGTGGCCAGGTCAACATGCTTCCGAATGATGGCGTCCAAAGATTCCAGCCGGTGGAAGAATGCCAATGTCTTTCTATCCTCGCTGGCCTTGTAGTGGCCTATGTAGATGATTTCCTCATAGATGTGGATGTGCAGGTCGACGGTTTCTTGCATGGCGAGGCGCTGCGTGACGAGTGCGGCCTCGAGGTGCACATTCTTCGTCGCGACCTCCGGCAGCTGCAGGGGGACCAGTGCTTCAAAGAGTTCATCACCTTGGAGGCCGATGAGGGTGGCAGGCAACGAGGAGCATAGGGGCGCGGGCTGGAGGAGTACGGCAAGGTCATCCGCACACTTCTTGACGGCGGTGAACTTGCGGATGTAGCGGACCACCATCTCGCCCATGCGAGAGGCAAAGCAGGCATCGACGAGGGCTATGACGCCGGCGGGCGCCAGCACCGTCTAGAAATGTTGCGCGGTGTGGGGCCTCAGGACGGCGTCTTGGATGATCTGGCACAGCCGACTGCCGCTCGCGTCCATCGACGCCATGGATGCTTGTGGCTTCTGGTCACTTGGTCTTGGATTGGAGTGAGTAGTGTTGCACAGAGACTAGGAGTAGATGGACTGGAGTGGTGGGGTGCCTTTATATGAGAGTCCAAACTGCGTTGCATTCACATCGTGCTTGCTCAGAGAGTGGGGTGTCAGCCTGCTAGCTTGGCTCCCACGGTGCGAGCAAGCCCACCCGGGTTCGAGTCCGGAGGTGACCCTGGTGCTTAGAGATTTTCTTCTATAAAAATATTCCTCCAAGGGCTAGTACTGGATGGTCTCGTTTTACATCGTGCTGGCTCCATTCTGCTTCTCCAATTACTTCCCTCTACATGCTAATTGAATGAGGAGGTATCATTGACTGTTCAACGTTTCGGGAACCGCTACCCTCTCCCTCGTTGGCATTCAAGCCGTATCAACGTAAATGCGTGTCAAAAAGAGACTACTAATAACGTAAATGCGTGTCAAAAAGTACTCAGTAGTAGTACTCAATATTGTGCACCGCGACCAAGGCGGAGAGGAAAACGAGAGAACATAGGCTAGCCATAGTGGGGATAACATAATAAATAACCGGTATCATGCACTTGGGACTAGCAAACATGCTTATGTGGTAGCCAATTAAAGAAGAGAGAGAGGGTTAGAGTAACAGAGTTGGTAGATACCGTATCATGTTAAATGCTATGCTACTTTGTGTCATGCATGGCAATAAATATGATCATCTATGATACTACTCTATGATAGTACTATCACTATGGAGATAGTATCATACACTAGTATCATATCCATGATACTAGTATATGATACTCCCCACTCTGAGTAGTCTTAATATTTACTCCCTCCATTGCTAAATACTTATGCTGTAGATTCACTCATTTTGCTCCGTATGTACTCATTATGGTGTAGTCACTTGTTGAAATCTCTAGAAAGACAAATATTTAGGAACGGAGGGAGTATTTGCTAATTAATACCATTGCATGCAATGAACTGACCGCTGCATGGCGTGCTAGGTACGTCTCAAGGCATTAAAACATACACGGCCCATGTCTCTTATTTGTTGATTCCTATTCATGTCTAGAAACAAGAAATATGGTCTGGTTTATTTTGGGATTATTTGATTTTCGTAAGATGACTATAACTAGCAATCGCCACAATAAACGTAAGATCTGCATCTGACGGTGGCACCTATTGGACGCAAACATCAATAGAAAAGAATTACCACAAAACTGCCACACCATGCCCCACCCCTACACATAAGACTGCCACGCGAGCGTTCACAACTGCCATGTTCGGGTTGCGCTTGGCTCTTCTCCTCTTCGAGAAGTCAAACAATGATGTTACTACTTCTACAGTATCGAATCAACTGCTACATATCCCGTCCACCGCGTGGGCGAGGGAGAGCTTGTTGTAGGAGTTGTAAAAGCAAAAGGTTCTCCTCGTCTGCGAGCCACCGCGCGCATGGGCGAGGGAGAGGGCGTACTACTAGTAACCAAGGTTCACCTTGTTGTACGAGTTGACGCGACACATCATAGCACAGGCCCCACATGCTTGCCTCTAAAGTTGGCTAAAAGACAAACATTGTACAATATTTGCTGCAACCTCTAACATTTACCCCACCACAAATTAAAATATATATTCCTCTCTTGACCATATCAATGTGCAAACTACAATCACCAGGATGACAGGTAGGGCCAGAAGATTATTTTAATCAAAAGAATGTTTCGAGATGGCCTCATAGCATGGAGCCGACTCCAACGATTTTAAGCACGGTACATGATATCCTAGACTATGTTACTATACTACCTCCCCTACACATGAAACTGCCACACGAGTGTTCGGGTTGCGCTTGGCTCTTCGCCTCTTCGGGAAGTCAAACAATGATGGTACTACTACAGTGGAGTACTACTAGTATGCTTCTGGCCATCTGACACCGAATGAACTGTTGTATGTCCACCGCGTGCGGGAGGGAGAGCGTGTAGCGAAAGCTTCTCATAGTCCTGCGAGCCACCACGCTCTTGGGAGAGGGAGAGGGCGTTGTAATCAAACTTCTCCTTGTTGTACGAGTTGACGCGACACATCAAAGCAGTGCACACGATATATTTCAATAATTTACGTTTACCGCTGCATGAATTACAATGCATGCATGCATACCGTGACTTTCCTTTTGATACTTGCATGTGTTGATTTAATGCACCTTGAAGTAGTATGAATATGTGATGGTAAAACTTTCTAATGCACCGGCCCTAAAGCAAGAGATGGTGGTGCACGAGGAGGACGAGATCATGCCGACGGAACAGGACCCGACGATGGAGCTCTCTATGGTCTCTATGGACCTCACCTTGCTCCACTGCCCCTTGTGCCTCCGCCCCTTGAAGCCTCCAGTGTACGTGGTTCGAATACACCTCGTCCGTTCGGTTGATCGAGCAAGGTGCAGGTTTCTTGATTGATGTGCTGTTCGATTGATTTGTGCAGTGTAAGGGAGGGCACCTGGCCTGCGTAGACTGCCGCGGCAAGCGCCACGGGAACCAGCGGCAGTGCCAGAAGTGCGAGCACGACGGCAGCTTCGACGTGCGCAACACGGCGATGGACGTCGTCCTCTCCTCGGTGAGGGTGGAGTGCCCGCATGAAGGCTGTGGGCTCTATGTCACTGACCACAAGCTCGCCGATCACCAGAGCGTGTGTCCGCTCGTGCCCTGCAAATGCCCCATGCCCGTCTGTGGCTACGAAGGCCCGCCGCAGCGCTCCCCAACCACATTAGCACGGTGCATCCTATGCCCGTGCACAGGATCCAGTACGGCAAGGTGCTCCAGCTGCAAGTGCCAGTGTCGGAGCCGCGGCTCTTGCTGTTCGCGGAGGAGGACAGCCACGCATTTTTCATGGTCGGCGGCGTGCTCGACATCGGCGCGCCTATCACCGTGTCGGTCGTCTGCATCAGAGCGGCGGCGGCCCCACTGCCGCACTACGCGGCCAAGTTGTGGGTGAACGGCCTGCCGGGTGAGCCCAAAGGCAGGACTGACACCGTCAAGGTGGAAATTGAGGTGACAAGCAGCAAGGATCCTGGCGCCATCACCGTGCAGGAACTGGCCTTCTTCACAGTTCTGCCCAAGCTACTGGCCGGGGCTGGGTTGTCGAGGATGGTGTCCCTCCACATTCAGATTGACAAGCTCACCTCCTAAATAATTCTACAGTGCCTTCAGTTTATCTTAGTAATATGCTAATATAGGGGTTAGCTCAGTCTACTTTAGCTTAAGAGATGGTGGATTTTGGTGGCGATGCAGCAATTACTTCGACAACAGATCAGCAGTTAAAGTAATTTCCGAAAGTCGAAGGGATATTTTGTGTCTGTTGGATATAAAGATCCTTTGGGTAAGGAGTACAAGCTGCTTATATGCTTGTTTGTTGAGGAAGTGCTGCATACTTCAGTGACTTGACGCGACACATCAAAGTAGAACTACTGCTAGTAGTACTCACCCGACTGCGCACCAGGCAGATGAAGCTGGTGTCATGTTGGTGCCGTGTGCGACCCGCACATTAACCAAAACCTCGCGCCTCCAGCTTAGCCTCCGCGTTTTAAACTTCTCAATCTCAAGGCCAAGGAGCAACGGGAACCTATGATAGAGCCAATTGGATGTTTGGGAACACTACAATTCTTAGCTACAGATGCGTGTGTGAGAGAAGATGAGTGCGTGTGTGCACCTCTTCTCTTCGTGTATAGCGTACTAAACTCAGTGTACAAGTGTATGTGGGTGGCATCGACCTAGAGAGCTAGAGATGGTGCGTGCGAGATGTCCCGAAAGACTCAGTGTGTGCGTGGGAAAGAGGGAGAGAGAGATGATATGTGTCGATGTAATGCGTGTGAAAAAAAGACTAGTCAATAGCTCATCACCAGGCTATTCCTGGTGAATGCTCCAATAACCATAAGATATGTATCCGACGGTGAGAGTTATTGCACGTACACAGCAATAGAAAAAGAATTGCCGTGTCATATTACAAAACTGCCACACCACGCCCCTCCCCTACCCATGAAACTGCCACTCCATCGTCGCAACTGCCATGGTCTGCTCCTATGTGCAATCTTCATTTTTTTAAAGGGATCTACAATAAAAGGCCAGGCTTTTGGCGCTCGGTAGGTGGGGGAGCTTGGCCTGTCGATTTGCTACTGCTCACATTCGGTCGAACATAAGTGATGTACCAAGCCGATGCGCGTCGCTTCGGTGAGCGGCGGCCGGACATACCGTCTGGTCGGTGCTCCTACTTACATGTGTTCACACGTGTCAGTGACGCACCAAGCTGATGCACGTCCCTTCGGTGAGCGGCAGGCCGCAACTACCGTGTGTTGGGGCGAAGCAAACGCGACGGGTTGTAAGTTTACCGTCTAACTTAATTTGTAAATTGTAACACTTGCTTTGCCTCCTTAACGAGATCGGTCGCTAGAAATCCTCATTACATACATTTCTCGGAGGCATACATTGTCGTGGGAACATATCTGATAGTAGAGGATAGGGACAAGTATGATAGGGCAGAGCCTAGCTACGGCGAGGTTGTACACTCGGATTTTACGAGTTCAGGCCCCTCTCGGAAGAGGTAAAGACCCTATGTCTCGATGCTGCTGGAGCTTTGTTATCTGGAGTGATGGGTTATAGGGGGTGCGATCCCTTGTACAGGAGAGGAGGGGCGGCTTCTATAGAGTCCATTGGCCCCTCATCAAAGCCCTGTTACCCAAGGGTTCGATAGAGAGTTTAAAGGCATAGGGCGTTACAGGTAACGCTAGCATTAGATGCTCTTGATGGTAGCGAACTGAGCGCCTGACTGTTGCCATCCCAGGGTGATTCTAGGCCTTCTGTTGGTGAGTGACGCTTGGTACTCCGAGTGAACAAAAGTGGCCGAGTGGTGGTGAGGCTCCCGAGTGAAACCTGTGTTTGAGTTACTTGTAAGCTGTAGGCATTTCAGTCAATGACTCCTCTTAACCTTTTGGTCTTGTGTTCTTGTATGTAGTGTCCTTGGGTAGGGTATGTAGGTCAGGCTTAGGACCCTACCGTAGGTACATATCATCGTCATTAGCTCCCGATTGGATCGGGATTCAAGTGAGAAAGGATTGGAGCGGGTTCAGACAAGACTCAATGCCTCGTAGATATTTTTAGAGGTCTGCAGATACCTACACTGCTTAATCCCTTATCAATCCCCCCGATCAATTCTGGCTTGTGTGTCCGAGTGAAACAAACAGCGAGTCGTCGAGCGTTGGGTCCGACTCGAATGAACATGGATATCTTTGATGCAATCAATTGTTCTACCAAATCCCGGATTTCGCGGGATTCAAAAATTTGGAGAAGCGCGCGGGCCGGCACCGGCGCGGTAAGTGGGGCAAGTTGGGAGGGACTCCTCGATTTTCGCTCCCCCTTTTATCACCACGTATCGTGCAACGACGGTCGTGGGATGTGTTGAGATTTTGCTGGCCCACACGTAAGTGACTCGGGCGCGTAGGTATAATGGACGACGCAGCCAAGGGGTGAAACAGTGCTCTCTTCCTTTCCACCTTTCACTTTGCCTCTCCACCTCTTCTGCCTCTGCGCTGCACCGCCACACTCGGCTCCGACGACCATCACGGAGATGACGAAGGACAAGACGGCGAAGCTGGAACGCGCCAAGAAGGTGGCCAAGGGGAAGAAGGCGTCGAGTTCTCGGGCCGCGCTGCCGCCGGGCTGGATCCAGGGCGACTGGCTGCCCTCGATGGTCACGACGGAGGACCTCGACGGGCTCACCGCCGATGGCCTGCTGGTCCCTGGATCTTGGACGCTACCTGAGGTGGAGGTTGAGCCTGTGCCGTACCCTGGAGAGCGGGTCCTCCTCACCCATGTGGAGAGAGGTTTCTCTTTGCCCCCTCATCCATTTTTTCGAGGTTTTCTGAATTTTTTCGGTGCACAAATCCACCACCTTCCCTCGAATGCCATATCATACATTGTTTCCTTCGTCTCGATGTGTGAAAATTTCTTGGGTTGTCATCCCCACTGGGGGTTATTCAAACACATCTTCACCTGTCGCTCCCAGTCGGTCAAGAAAGCGAATCCGAGTGATGCGAGGACCCATGTGATCCAGCTGTGTGGGGGTTTCAGTGTCCAGATGAGAGGTAGGAGTGCATTCCCTACAATGATTTTTCCCGAGTCCATTAGAGGTTGGCAGTCGACCTGGTTTTACTGCAATGACGTTCCATCTCCTGGTTCATCGACTGGTCTTCCCCCTTTCTCGTTGGCAAGGCTCAATTCCCCTCGCTCGCTGACTGTGGACGAGGAGGAGAAAACTGAAGTGGGAATCTTGGTGGAAGCTGTAGTCAAGCTGATCCGAGGTGGAGTGACGGGCTTGGATCTGTTAGAGGTATTCCTTAGTTGACAGATCCAGCCCCTGCAGGCGCGGAGCCATCCCATGTGGCAGTACACGGGTCCAGACGATTCCACTCGAACGCATCCAGAGGAAGTCAAGGACGAGACCGTGATGCAATGGCTTAGAAGCATCACCGGACCTCGTGACAATCCGCGTGGCTCCAAGCGGGTTCCGATTTTCGACGACGAGCACCTACCGGGGGAGGTGAGACATAACTTGTCGAGTGTTTTACTTTCTGTTTTTAGCATGCAACTGGATTGATAACCAACTGATTTTGATATTTGTGCCTCGCAGGAGTTCACGAAGATGCTTTCGCCCGCGCCGAATGGAGAACAGCTCATTGAAGGAATATAGAGCGAGGGCGGTAGTGCTGATATTGATTATGCTGATGACAGTGAGGACAGCACTGACGACTCAGAAGAGAATGAGGAGGTCGAGTCTCCTCTTCACACCGAGCGTTGATCCAAGCTAAACCAAGATCCAGCAGCCAGCCATGGTAAGGCCGTGGTGTCGAGTGTCAGGAACCCGAAGCGCACCCGGATAGCAACGCCGGATCCGATGGAGAAGACTGCAAAATAGCCCAAGGTCGCCCCATCGAAACCCTTAAAGGCTCTGCCCAGGATAAAGGTCACCGTGCCAATCACTTTGAAGTGAGTGTTTTTCTCTTCCCTTCTTATCACTGTAGAACTTTGATAACGTCAGGGCTGCCACTTCGATAACGTCGCCCATGTGGGTTGATGAGGATCATGTGGAGATGGACACTGCGGACGCAGCCACTTCACAGCGAGGTATGACAGGTTTTCACTCTGCTCTGTTTTACTGGTCGATTCGACGATTGAATGAATTGTTATTGTTGAATGAGTTGTTGTTGTCATTGTTGAGTGGCTGCAAAGCCAATAGATATCATCCACCTTGCTGATGACGATGAAGACGAGCTTCAGAAGGACAGAGGAGGAGAGGGTAGAACCTTGACCGTCTCCCGCAGCTTCACTAGGAGAGTGCCGTTGGGCCAATCTTCTCGTGCGCCACCTGAAGTTGTGTCTCAAGAGCAAGGTGGTTTGTCTCAAGCTGGAGCTATCTTCGCTGCTCCTCTATCGACTGTTTCACCTTTGGTGTCGACTGCTCCTGCTTCTGATCTGACTGGCCAACCTCAAGTGCTGATCCATCCAGCTGCATCACCGACTCCCGTGCCAAATGTATTCACACTGCATCATGTTCCTGAAGACCAGACTAGGGCCAGCAAAGAAGCCATGATTCAGGCCAATCTGATGATGCATCGCCTGAAGGAGGCGTATAAAGCCAGCAAGATGGCTTATGACGCCAGTGCAGCTCTTCAGGCGAATGTCCGAGTAAGTGCGATTTTAAGTTGATTTCTGATTGGGTTTTTTTCATGTCCATCTTGACACTGTACACCCACTGGGTGTCTTTGACTTACGACGCCAGTATTCATTTGCTCGCAGTTTTTCAGTCTCTGGCTCTTCACTCAGACCGGTCAGGACGTGCCGAGTGGGAGTTTATCCAGTGGGGGCACGCTGAGTGCACCCACTAGGTGTGGTCCCTGAGACCGCCGTCGAATGTTCGATTCGGCGGGGGTCTTAGAATATGTTTGGCTGTAACCGTTCACTTGGATCGGTCAAGCCGTGCCAAGTGGGAATGAATCCAGTGGGGGCACGCTGAGTGCACACACTGGGAGTAGTCGCCGAGACGGCCGTCGAATGTTTGAGTCGGCGGGGGTCTGAGAAATCTTTCCTCCTCTTTTTTTTTGTAGCTCTTCACTCGGGCCAGTCAGACTGAGGCTGAGTGGAAATGGATCCAGTGGAGGCATGCTGAGTGCACCCACTGGGTGTAGTCCACGAGACCGTTGTCGAATGTTTGATTCAGCGGGGGTCTTAGAATTGTTCGCTTGTAGCAACTAGATTTTCTCCTCTCCACTCGGAAGTACGGGAATATTTTAAAATCTTTGTCATTGTCGACTGAATTGTTTCCTTGTTGATTTCAGAAAAATTGTGAGCTCGGGACCCAGTATGTTACCCTGGAGAAAGAGAAGATCCAACTCCAACTGGACTTGGACCTGGCGAACCGGAACTTGGAACGTGCTCAGACGGAAGCAAAGACCATGGGAGATAAACCCTGTCGACCGAGAGCACTGTTATTCTTTTCTTTCTGTCCTTTCAGCCGAGTAGATTCACTCGAACGGATGTGCATAGTGAAAACCGTCAAATTCAAGCGCGGCTCAGGAATGTTATTTCTTTAGACACCATGAAGCAGGCTTTGGCAGACAAGGACAAAGCACTTGCGGGGGCGCGGAAAGTGGCTAGAGAGAAGACCGAGGCTGTTGAGGCAAAGTTAGCCATAGTCGGAAAGTTGGAGGAGGAAAATGCATCTCTCCAGGCTGCCATTGAGGAGGCGAAGAAAGGGGCTGCCCTTCTTAAGAAAGAACAGGCTGAGTGGGCCAAGAAGATTGACAATGAGGCGAGTGCTTTTGAATTGGAGAAGACAGCCCTGAACGACAAGGTGGACCAGCTCACTAAGAAGAGGGACGCACTGGAGGAGTATCTTGGGGGTTTTGCGAAGAAGATGTATGGCATGCTTGAAGGTACCTTTCTTTGCTCGAGTGAATTTCTGTGGATCTCGAAAGCAATGGAATAACTAATCCATTCCATCCTTCTCGTACAGAATTCTGTCAGAACTTCGAGGTGGAGACTGATCGGATCGAGACGGATCTGGATCCCACCAAGTCACTCGTTAAGGATGCACTGGCTCTGAACATGCTGTGCCTTGAAGCTCATCTCAACGATGTCCGGGGGTACATTACCCATCTGAGGACCGCGCTGGCGAAGATAGACAAAGAATTGTGGCCTGAGGATACACTTCAGAATGATCTTGAGTCAATGATGACTCGACTCAATGAGATCCCTGGTCGAGTGCAAGCATGGAAGAAGTCCGCCGCCCGCAGCGGGGCCGATGTGGCACTCTCTCTCGTCTGTGTCCATTGTAAGGATGCCAAGGAAGAAAAGCTGAAGGCTCTCCAGGTGGCAAACACAAAGAAGCTACAGTTCGAAGCTTTCATGGAGAGTTTTATTGAGGCAGCCACTTGGATTGCGGATGGCATAGATTTGGACATCTTCATCGAGCCTGCGAGTCCCACCGGTGCTTGAAAGAAAAAACTTATGACCCGAGTGTCTTGCAATCGGGACTTATTTGCCTCGGTATGCCGAGTGATTTTGTAATCGTTAAAACTCGTTCGGGCTTTCAGCCCAAGTACTTTTATCTGCACTTGAGAACTTTTATCCGCACTTGAGATTCTGGATTTATCCGAATGTTGCTTTCCGGTTTCTTGCATAGTTAAGTTTATTTTGGCTGATTTATAGCTAAGCCATTGAGTGGGAAGGATGCTCGCCACTCGGAATAGTATTTAACTTAGGCGAGGACTGGCTCGCGGCTAAGCTCCCTAGTGGGAGGGATGCTCGCCACTCGGAGTAGTTTTTAACTTTGGCGAGGACTGGCTCGCGACTAAGCCCCCGGAGTGGGAGGGATGCTCGCCACTCAGATTAGTTTTTAACTTAGGCGAGGACTGGCTCGCGGCTAAGCCCCCGAGTGTGAGGGATGCTCGCCACTCGGAGTAGTTTTTAACATAGCCGAGGACTGGCTCACGACAAAGCCCCCGAGTGGGAGGGATGCTCACCACTCGAAGTAGTTTTTAACTTAGGCGAGGACTGGCTCACGGCTAAGCCCCCGAGTGGGAGGGATGCTCACCACTCGAAGTAGTTTTTAACTTAGGCGAGGACTGGCTCACGGCTAAGCACCCGAGTGGGAGGGATGCTCATCACTCGGAGTAGTTTTTAACTTAGGCGAGGACTGGCTCGCAGCTAAGCGCCCGAGTGGGAGGGATGCTCACCACTTGGAGTAGTTTTTAACTTGGGCGAGGACTGGCTCGCGGCTAAGCCCCCGAGTGGGAGGGATGCTCACCACTCGGAGTAGTTTTTAACTTAGGTGAGGACTGGCTTGCGGCTAAGCCCCCGAGTGGGAAGGATGCTCGCCACTCAGAGTAGCTT
Source organism: Thinopyrum elongatum (assembly GCA_011799875.1). NCBI lineage: Eukaryota > Viridiplantae > Streptophyta > Magnoliopsida > Poales > Poaceae > Thinopyrum > Thinopyrum elongatum. The sequence continues at coordinate 17,549,483 of CM022299.1, forward strand.
TTAACTTAGGCCAGGACTAACTCGCGGCTAAGCCCCCATGTGGGAAGGATGCTCGCCACTCGTAGTAGTTTTTAACTTAGGGGAGGACTGGCTCGCGGCTAAGTCGCCGGGTGGGAAGGATGCTCGCCACTCGGAGTAGATTTTAACTTAGGCAAAGACTGGTTCGCAGCTAAGCCACCCACTGGGCGTTTGGAACATGCGTTTGTGCGGGTGAAATCATCGAAGTACTGCAGGAGTCATATCTTTGATAAATAAACAAATCTTAAAGTACTTCTTATTACGTCTTGACCATCTAATCGTCAAGTATAGAATCGACGAAGAAGATCCGCGTTCTAGGCGTGCGGCTAGTCAATCTTCTTTGCGAGGTTGTAGAGGTGGTAGCCGCGTTATGTAACACCTTGGTGACGATGAAGGGGCCTTCCCATGTGGGGGCGAGCTTGTGCGGTCGCTGCTGATCCACTCGGAGCACGAGATCTCCCTCTTGGAATGCCCGACCTTTAACGTGTCTTGCATGGAAACGTCGAAGGTCTTGCTGATAAATGGTCGACCGTATCAGGGCCATCTATCGTTCAACCTCCAATAGATCCACAGCGTCTTGCCGCGCCTGCTCCGCTTCAGCTTCTGAGTAGAGTTCCACATGGGGCGAGTTGTGGAGGAGATCACTCGGCAGCACGGCTTCGGCTCCATACACCATGAAGAAAGGGGAGCGGTCAGTGGACCGGTTAGGAGTCATTCTTAAACCCCACAGGACAGACGGCAGTTCGGTCTCCCAAGCTCCAGTCGCCTGCTCGAGATCCTGCATGAGTCGTGGCTTCAACCCTTGAAGGATAAGGCCATTCGCTCTCTCAGCCTGACCATTCGACTATGGGTGTGCAACGGATGCGTAGTCCACCCGAGTGCCTTGGGTGGCGCAGAACCTTCTGAACTCTTCCGAATAGAAGTTTGAGCCGTTGTCTGTAATGATGCTATGTGGGACTCCATATCCAAATATCAATTCTCTCATGAACTCGATGGTTGTGCGTGAATCTAGCTTATTAATAGGCTTAGCTTCAATCCACTTGGTAAACTTGTCGACTGCCATGAGCAGATGAGGGAAACCACTCCTGCTTGTCCTGATTGGTCCAACCATATCCAATCCCCACACAGCAAACGGCCAGACGAGTGGTATGGTCTTCAAAGCGGCTGCGGGTTTATGGGACAAGTTTGCATAGAACTGGCATCCGTGGCAGTGTTGAACGATCTCCTTGCCAGCTTCCTTGGCACGTGGCCAGTAAAATCCAGCTCGGTATGCTTTGTCCACAATCGTCCGAGAGGATGCGTGATGACCACAGGTCCCCGAATGGATCTCTTCTAATATCAGTTGACCTTCCTCTAGAGAAATACATCGTTGGGCTACGCCAGTGACACTCTCTCTGCAAAGCTGTTCGTTCATCACAGTGAAAGCTTTGGATCTACGGACAATCTGACGCGCCTCGGCTTCATCCTCGGGGAGTTCATGCCTGAGTAAATATGCAATGTATGGCACTGTCCAGTCGGGGGTAATTACCAGAATCTCCATAACCAAGTCAATGACTGCAGGGACCTCGATTTCAGTCAGATCAGAGGGACTTATCAGCTAAGGTGGCTCTTCAGTGAAAGGATCTTCCGGCACTAACAGGGAATGGAGGTGCTCAAGGAAAACGTTGCTGGGGATGGGCTTCCGAGTGGAACCAATTTTTGCCAAATCGTCAGCTGCTTGATTTTTGATTCGGGGAATGTGATGAAGCTCCAGACCGTTGAATTTCTTTTCTAACTTCCTCACTGCGTTGCAGTATCCTGTCATAGGAGGGTTTCTGACGACCAATTCCTTCATCACTTGATTGACCACCAGATCCGAGTCGCCGTAAACCATCACGCGACGGACGCCGAGTGAGATGGCCATACGCAACCCATAGAGGAGTGCTTTGTATTCGGCCTCATTGTTGGAGGAATCGAAGTGAATCTGTAGGACATAACTGAGTCGATCGCCTTTTGGGGATACAAAGACCACTCCGACGCCAGAACCATTCAACATTTTGGAGCCGTCAAAGAACATAGTCCAATGCTCCGGGTGAATCTGAGTCTGCTGTTGTTGTTCTATTCATTCGGCCATGAAATTTGCAAGTGCCTGGGACTTGATTGCTTTCTTCACATCAAACTTAATGTCAAAAGGGAGAAGCTCGATGGCCCACTTGGCCACTCGACCGGTTGCATCTCGATTGTGCATGATTTCAGGCAGCGGGGCGTCACTGATGACTGAGACCGAATGTTCTTGAAAATAGTGTGCCACTTTCTTCGTTGTTAAGTAAATACCATAGACAAGCTTCTGGTAATGAGGATACCTCTGCTTAGACGGAGTCAGGACTTCAGAGATATAATACACTGGTCATTGAACTTTGTAAGCCTTGCCTTCTTTTTCTCGCTCCACAGTGAGGACTGTGCTGACAACTTGGCCAATGGCCGCAATGTACAAAAGCAGAGGTTCTTTGCTCTTCAGGGCAGCAAGCACCGGCTGGGTGGAGAGCAGGGCTTTGAGTTCAACAAAGGCTGCTTCTGCTACGGGGGTCCACTCGAACGTATCGGACTTCTTCATCAGTCGGTATAAAAGAAGTGCCTTTTCTCCGGGACGAGAAATGAACCGACTCAACGCTGCGAGATGGCCTGTGAGCTTCTGGACATCATGCATGAGCACTGGGCGTTTCATTTGGACAATCGCGCTGATTTTCTCGGGATTGGCATCTATCCCTTGTTCGGAAATGAGAAAACCGAGTAACTTGCCCCCAGGTACTCCAAAGGTGCACTTGGACGGATTCAGCTTGATGTCATACCTCCTTAGGTTGGGAAAGGTTTCAGCGAGGTCAGTCAGCAGGTCAGAACCTTTGCATGACTTGACCACGATATCATCCATGTAAGCTTCGACATTCCGACTGATCTGAGTGAGCAAGCACTTCTGAATCATGCGCATAAATGTAGCGCCGGGGTTTTTGAGACCGAATGGCATGGTGACATAGCAAAAACACCCGAAAGGAGTGATGAAGGCAGTTTTTATTTCATCTGGTCCATACAGTCGGATTTGATGGTACCCGGAGTACGCAATAAGGAAAGACAAACGCTCGCACCCCACAGTGGAGTCCACAATCTGTTCAATGCGGGGGAGCGAAAAATGATCTTTCGGGCAGGCCCGATTGATATGTTTGAAATCAATTCACATACGGAGTGACTTGTCCTTTTTGGGAACCATGACGACGTTGGAGAGCCACTCGGAGTGGTAAACTTCACGTATGAACTCAGCTGCCAGGAGCCGAGCCACCTCCTCGCCAATCACCTTTCTCTTCTCTGCTACAGAGCGACGCAGATGCTCCTTCATAGGTTTGGCCTTCGAATCGACTCTCAATCGGTGCTCAGCCAGTCCCCTTGGTACACCTGGCATATCAGATGGTTTCCATGCAAAGATGTCGTAGTTCTCACGGAGGAACTCGATGCACTACAAAAAAAATGCACTTCCGTGATGATACGTGTTTGTCACAGTAGGTCATGTTTTCTGTCATGCATGTACATCCATGACGATTTTATGACAGAATAAAGATAGTCATACCTGTGATGTCGTAGCAGTGTTCTATGACAGTACCAAAATTATCATCACGAAAGTGTCCACTTCCATGACGATAAATGGCACGTCATGGAAGTGCTTTCGTCAAGTGTAACTGACACGTGGCATCCACCATAATGGGTTGCCGTTAAGCTATCGGGTTCCGGTTTGGATTCGATAACCCATTAACCGCCCAGACCAATGGGGACTTTCCACGTCTGAAATTCTGATTCGCCTTAGTATCCACGTGTGAGCTCCGCGCTCGGACAGGTGAGATCAAGCGAGTGGACGGGACAAGCCTATCGTACGTTGACATGTCGCTTGGCCCAACAGTGGCCCGTTTAGGTTAAAAGGCTGGGCCTGTCAAAATAAGAGGGCCAGCCCATTAGCGGCCTACTTGAGTCAGGCCCATACAAGTTACATAGAATTGGCCCATCAAAGGCCCACTCTAGATTTGACAATTTCAAGCCCATCATCAGTTCTAGCCCGTTAACGGCCCGCTACGTCTTGGGCCCAATTACGGCCCGACCTTCTTTCGGCCTGTTAGTAGCCCATCGTCAGTTCCAGCCCGTTAACAGCCCAGAAAGTCTTTCAACTTTTTCTCGGCCCATTCTGTAGTTGTGCCAACTTCTAGCCCATTGTGACTTTAGGCCTTTTCACGGTCCATTCGGTAAATGGGCCAATTCCTAGCACATTTTGTCTTTCGGCCTATTAACGGCCCGCACAACAGTTGGGCCTTTGACTGTGCAACCTAATTTTGGGTCCATTAGCGGCCCACGTTCCGTAGGGCACAATTTCAGCCTGACGTGACTTTCGGCCTGTTAAAAGCGTAGTTTGCAAATTGGGCCTCTTCTGGCCCAAAACACTTTCGGCCTCTTACTGGCCCGTAAAGTAAAAGGGCCGAGACAAAATTGACATTTATTTTGGCCTGCTAGAGGCCCGCTTGCCATTTCCATTTATACGGCCCTATCATGCTTTCGGCCTGTTAACGGCCTGCTAAGAGCCGTTGTTATGGTGGGCCACATCATTTGGAATCCACTAAATAATAATTTGACCAGCCCAATTAAGGCCCGCTTTGACTACACATGTTTGTTCAGGTAATGTTTGGGCATGTTGGCCCCGTTTCAATGATATAGCATATTCAAAGAATTATCCTACTCTATACTATCGCCTCTAAAAAACATACACTATACAATAAAAGACTAAGGCATAGAAATGTAGAATAATCCTATAGTATACAATAAAGAAATTACAGCCGATTATACCCACTGGGCATTATAGTTCGGCACCAGTGATAATAAAGCGTACACAAATAGCAAATTACACACACTGGGCAAATAAAGCCATACATCATGGACACGCATCAACAGAACTTACCATTTGAACTATAATTTCTTCAGAAAATAGGATTGGCCAGATTCAGATAGCACAAATTTCAGTCTGCAAAATCTCCAATACCTTCGTGGTTACCTCAGTGTCTCGTTTCATTTTTTTGACTCCTGCATCTAATACCTGCAACTCCATTGTCAACTTGTTGATTGCATGTTGAGAATCATGTACACGTTATCTTGCCACCGCTAGTTGATGCTCAAGAACATCAGCACATTCCAATTTCAATCCATAATCATTTGGTAACGGCCATGCCGCACTACTCGTAGATCTTTGTGTTGATGTCACTTCATCCTGAAATGTTTCTGTAAGTACACATGACTAGGGCAAAAATATAGTTACAACAGTGAAGCGAGCAAGACAGACTATTTTGTACATGGCAAAACAGGACTAACAATAATGTTACATGTCATGAAGCATAAGCAGGTGATATTTTAAAAATTATAAAAATGGTAGTCTGTGCAGCCAGCATACAGAAATCTCTCTTAGCTCACCAGAGGAGCATGATGTTGGGGCCAAATCCAAAACACAGGCAGGTTACAAATTTAGACCACACGCAGCTACTGAATATTGCATATAAGTAAGCAAGCAGTTGGCCATTCTGTAGCTCAATTAAAGTCTTAGGGAGCATAATGAACAGTAGAGGGATTCATACAAACCTACTACAGCAAGCAAAACTATGCAATCATTAGCCTAGTATAAACTAGATTGTGAGTCTCATGCAGTAATAGTTGGTTAATAGACTTCAAAGCTTCAGGCACACTTCGCCAGAGTAATTAAATGGTAAGGCCTTTAATTATGTCAACTAATAGTTATACAAGTACCCAACATCAGGCATCATTGTTTGGGCATCTCATTAACACAGGACAAATAAATCAATTGAAAAGAGCAATTTAACTATGCCTGAAACAAACAAGCAATTCAACTATTGAGTTGGCAGCATGCATACATGCACGCCTCAATAACATCCATGGCCCAGCTACATTTACTATATAAAGGAACAAGTAATGTAATATTGTTTGCCCCCTATGAAGTATCTCGACTAGTATGTAATCAATATCCTAGTAATGATAAGGTGGCTAATGATGTGAATATACGTTTGGTTATGACATTTATGACATCGACAACTCTACTATGGAAGGAAGCAGTTTCACACTGTTCACTACTATAAGATGTTTTAGATATTTAAAAGTAGAGTACATCCATAATGAGTGAACAGACACATTAAAATGTGTTTACATACATATGATTTACAAAAAAGTTAGAACATCATATAGTAGTGAGCGGAGGGGGTTTTAATCAATGGCCCAATGACTGGGTTACAGGTGAAGAACCCTACGCAAGCACAATGTCAAACAAATAGGATGTCCTGGTAATTGTAATACAGTGACTTACCATAACTGGTTGAATAGGCTCAGCGCTGCTCCTCCTTCTCTTGCAAGGATCCTTCCTAACATCTTGCACATGGAAATCCTCAACCTTATCTTCATTGCACCCCCTCTGCAAGGTGACACAAACTAGTTACTGGTCTCCTTGGAAGATAAATATGCATACTTTCCAGTCTATGAACAACACAAAAGGACGAGTTTATAACAAAACAATACCACATAATGAAACATGCCACATCTCTTGCACACAATTAATGAGCATTTACTATGTGTGCACTGTGTAAAAACTAGGCATACCTTCGAACTGGATCTCCAGGTACTCTTGGAGAGCCTACTTTAGTGTACAACCAAACATTTATGTCACCTATGAGTTATACAAGCCCCCACTACAGCATCCCTTAGTGTTTAAATCGTTGACAAGCTCTGTTAGGTCAAGAACCGCAAGTAATAAAAGCAAACAGTCCTAGTATGGCTGGCTAATACAAACAAGCAATTGAACAGATGTGTGAGCAAATCTTACATATCAAGAAAAGAAGCATAGAAGGAGGCTTAAAGACCATCACTTGAGTGACCAGATTTAATGGGCATTTAAACATTATGTGCAACGTATGAACTAACATAAACATTGCATATTTCAGATTCTATAATGAAATGCACATGTATTAGATTATTCCATGTATGATGCCTAAATGTACACTATAGCAGGCAGGAGTGATTCATCATTGCACGCACCATTGAATTGCAGGTTAAGGGCCAGTTCTATTCCGCCTTTTCAAAGCTTATTGTCAAAATAAGCCATAAAAGATGTAAAGAAGTCGTCTTTGAGTTATGGGCTTGCGCTTAACTTATTTCGCTTTGGAGGGGGGTGCTTTGGGTAGAAGCTCGCAAAAAATTGAAGGGAAGGGAATAGTAAAATGACTCTGTTGTCTGCCTATATTACACTCAAAATGCCACTGCTCATGCCCGCGTCACACCTGGCCCTCAAGTAAAAACAAACATGCAAGCGTTCATTGCCCTGCCCGCTTGCATCTCCTCTCCCCTCTGCCTCTACCTCGATCCCTTGCCTGCAGCACTAGGGTTCCTCCAGCGAGCCGTCTCCACTAGTCCCATCTGGCCTGGTCCTCGACGATGCTCTGTCCAGCTAGGCTACATGGCCGGCGGGTAGGGCCAAATCTCCCCGGTTGATGCTTCCTCTGGCGCCGCCCCTCATTCTCATGGTCTCCAGCAGCTGCTCCGCTCTGGACCGTCCAACGCACTACTCCGGCGGGCGCCGCACAACTACAGCCGATGCCCCACTCCGGCAGAAGGCACCTCGTTCCCCCTCCCCTCCTCCCAGGTCATGGCCTTGAGGTGCTGTGGAAGGATGAGCTCATCCAACATGGTGAGGATCCCCTATGATTTTTTGCCAAATTGTCATTCTGATCCGCTATACGATGAATTCCTATGAGCTGCTGCTGCTGATATATGATGCATTGCTATGAGCTTCTCCTGCTGCTGCTATATGATAAATTGCTATGAGATGTTGCTTTTATATGATGAATTGCTATGAGCTGCTGCTGCTGCTATATGATGAGTTGCTATAAGCTGCTCCTGCTGCTGCTATATGGTGAACTAGCAGGGTTTCCCGCGCATTTGCGTGGCTAGATTAACCCTTAACATTTGTAATTTCCTTTGCCAACTATATGCCCTGTCACGGAACTATATATTTTTATTAAATTTCCAGCAAGTATATGCCATTATAGATGTAAATAAAATCCCAATGAATGAATGAAACATACAAGTGCATTATAGGTTGATAAATAAATTCGTTTGGCATGTGAGGTTGGAACACCGATATAAAACCATATATGGGCTTTCATGCCAATCTTGGTGCTTTTTCTCTCTTTTATCCACTACTCCTTTATATCGTTGCTCAATAGGTTTTTGAGCAATTCCCTACCAAGACATAAATCTAAACATGAAATTCCCGTATGTAAAGGTCTCTTGTTCGAGCCATATCAATCAATGGTCGCATTCTTAGTTACTTTTCTTGATTAATGTTGCCTACCCACATATGTATCCAGAGAGGCACATCTTCTATGATGCTTATTTTTTTTTCTATTGATAATATTTAAAAAATTCTCTTTGCCTCACTCCCTTTAAAGCTTATCCATGATGATCATACCTGTGTTGTCTTTCGTCATCTTGTATTTTTTGTATTTTCATTAATTACATGAATCATCAGCAAATAATTATAGCACATCAATTTTTTAAAATTTATCTGTTTATGAATTTCAAATGGAACGAAAATTGTATTTAGGAACTTCATTCTATATTTATTGTGAATTTCATACATAAATTACACTTACATTCTTCTCTCTTTTTTGCAGCAATATGCTTACATTCTTCACCTGAATTTCATTTTGTTAAGTTACTAATTATAATTGTACTCTTAATTAATCTATAGCTTTATCTGCTATGGATCATTCTATCTATTTTGATTCATTTATACTTCTACACCATTGTAATCTAGAACCACAATCATCTCTCCAAGTATATCATCATATGTCGACGAATCGTAGTGACTTATTTTCTATGGTGTTCATATGAATTTCGAAGACCATATTCTTTTGCACTGTATTTGTTTGTAGTGAGAGCTACGATGGTTAATATACCACAGTTAGTTTTTCAACCTAATATTATGCCTGGTTTTCCAATCAGCTGCTTTACTATAATAGCTGATGTATAGTCACTCAAAAACACTGATGATTAGTTTTCACATATTTGATTATCGCTTGGGTGTCTATGGTGGGTCCTTATGAAAGTTTCTTTCTTTCTTTTGTCTAAACCTCCAAACGCACTATGATGGTTGTGTATTCTAATTTTTTTTGTCGACCTGTTTTACTGTTCTTACATATGGATAAATCCATTCAGTCTAACGTGATGCTTTTACCATTTAAATCATCCTATGGGATGCCTTCTTACTGACAACGAATTACTACATCTCCGTAGAATGGATCTACAACCTATTTCACGTGCATGGCTTCATCAAAGAGGAGGTGACATAAACTATTTGAGTCGACTTGATCCATTGGGCGGTCAGTTCCAACAATTTTTCTTATGGTGCTGAATTCTAAACATGAGTCTCGGCGAATGTCATTGGGAAATAATCATATAGACCAACTGATGAAAACTGCCGTGACACGAAGGATGGAAAAATCTTGTACCCCATGTGTCTCGTGTCACGCTTGCATCCGTTTTTGCCGACTTGGGATCACCATTTATTCAGCTTCAAGGTCTTTTGACGCTGTCGTTTCTGGCCATATCTGACTCACTGATATCGGCATATCAGACTCATCGTATACCTTGTCTTAGACTTACCCATCAGTGATTGCTAGATCTGTAACACCATAGAGACTAGCCGTAGACCTTGCTGCCCGATTCTCTGGATCGATATAGCCATGCGGGTTCGTCGTGGACTTAGGACGCCTTGTGTATTTGGGCAAGATGGTGGTGGTCACCCGAGCTCATCTATCGCGGACTATTTTCTGAACTATGCATCATGGGTCATCGACGGGTTGTTGCCATCGCCGGGTCAACATGACGGGCTTTATGCATGTCTTTTTTCCTGTGAGATTTGTGTGTTTCCGCTTGTTGCTGCTTCACAGCCTTCCATGTGTACTTCTGGAGTTGTTTGGAAGCGCCACCAATCAGCCGTACTTCTCCGTCATGATGGCCGCGACTGCCATGGTTACGTGAGGTAAGCACTTTTTCTGGCTCCAATCAACCCTACTTCTCTGTCGTGTTGGCCGAGACGCGCAAGAGCAAACGAAGCTGGAGAGATTGATTTGCCGGCGTGGAGCAACCTATACATACATAGCTAGCTTGGCTTGATGCAATCAATCTTCTAGCATCAAAAGCCAACACGTAAAAGTCTATGGCCAAAGGAAAAGATGTAAATTACAGGGGATATACATGTATTTTATACATGGCTAAGCGCATACCAAACAACAACTGCTGATGCATGGTTCCTACTTTTACTCGGACAGAGCACAATGTTGACGTGTTTAACTCTAACACTGCCCCTTTCTCAAAAAAAAATTCCCTTAGAGTACATGGAGACAACTTTTTGTACATCTCTAAACACGTGGATTGCATCCAACATGCCCATCAATCATTACCGTTCAAAAATCTTATTTAGCTACAGCGTTATTAATCTGCATCGTTCGTTTTCTATCGTTTTAATAATATAATAGATAGATTGCTATGAGCTGCTCCTCCGAAAAAGGGTTTCCCCCCGCTTTGTATTACAAAGCAACCAACCGAACCATACAGGGATAGGTGCTAGGGCGGAAGCAGCACAGTCACACCCAAAAGAAACGACAGAGAAAGAGCAAAAGAAACAAATGCCGACAACGGCGGATCAACAAAAACGAAGAAGCCTCGCGATCGCTGCGCCCACCGGGATCTTCCACTAGGCTCCAAGACACCGAAGCACCGGCACCTATCAACACCTCCAAGAAGGATCGCTACGATGACGACGCTGCTGCAAGGGTTTCCCCCGGTACACGACGAGGCGAGAGGAAGGGTAGCCCCGACACCCTCCCGGAAGGTCAGGTGGCACCCACAGACGCCACCGCGCCGGTGTCAGCAATGCCGACAGGGGTTTCCACCGATCCCAACCCGCACCTCGGGCGCTCCGGAGCCTGCCACCAAACCAACCACCACCCAGCGCCAACGCGGTCTTGAGGCCCCCATGCCGTCTCACCACGGCACCGCGAAGTGAGGACAGCACGGCGAAGAATCGGAGCCGGGACAAGGGCAACAGCACCGTCGGCACGCGGGAGGGCCCCACCTCCACCGTCCGCGACGTTAGCCGTCCGGACGCAATAGCAGGAGCACACCAGGCCCGTGGGCCCACAGGCCCGGCCGAGCCCTCCTAGGCCCGTAAAGCTCCCGCCCTCGCGCTGCTGCCGGCACGCCGTCGGCGCCGCCGCCCCACATCCGAGCCGCACCTCCTCCTCACCGCACTGCAAACAACGAGGCCACGCCGGGGGGCCAGCCCGCTAGGACACAGATGGGGCCCGCCGGGCCCAGATCTGGGCCGGGGGCGCGACGCCGGCCACCCTGCTTCACCACGCCGCCCCGCCACCAAAGAGCGGCGCCGACACCACGCCTGCCGCCGGCCGCCGCCACAGGGCCGCCGGACCGTAGCCAAACCAAGCAGCACCGCCGCCGCCTCCCTGCCCCGGGAAGGGAGAACGCGTGCGCGGGGACAAGAAGGCCCGCCGCTACCGGCACCACCCGGGCCATTGCCTGGGGCGTTCGCCGGCGGCGGCGGGGGGAGATGGGGGAGGAGGGAGCCCGCAGGAGAGGAGCTCGAGCTCCGCCCCGGCCACCTCCCGGGGAGGCGGCGCGAGGGCGGATCTAGACGGGGGAAGGAGGGTGGCGGAAGGGGACGGAGGCGGGGGGCTAGGCCGGCGGCGGCGGGAGGGGAGGAGGGGGAACCCTAGTCGCCCCGACATTTCTTATCCTATGAGCTGCTCCTGCTGCTGCTATATGATGAATTGCTATGAGCTGCTGCTGATATATGATGAATTGCTAGCTGCTGCTGCTGCTGCTGCTGTTGTATGATGAGTTGCTATGAGCTGCTGCTGCTGCTATACGATGCTTTCAGGTGGTTCTGCTATATGATAATAACCAACCACATCGTACGCACCTAAGCACCTACACTAAGCGCGAAATTGCTCACTCCAGACCCATGGCGGCGATGCGTGCGAGCGGCCAGCGGCTGTGGCAGATGGTCCACGATACCGGCCTGCGGCATGGCACCGAGGATCGTCTCCAGACGGTGTTGGCGACCGGCTGGTTCATGGCCATCGTCGACGCCAACTACGACTCTTAGTTGGACCAGATGATCGTTGCCACCATCAACAAGTTCACCATCGTCAAGAAGCTCGCGGACGACATTGCCGTACTCCTCCAGCCTGCGCACCCGGGCTCCTCATTGTGTGCCACCCTAATCGGCCTCCATGGCAAGAACCTCTTTCAAGCACTGGTGGCCCTGCGACTGCCCGCCGACGCAACAAAGAATGTCCACCTGGAGGTCGCGCTCGCCGTGAGGCGCCTCGCCCTGCAAGAATTCGTCGACCTACACATCCACCTTTACGAGGAAGTCATGTACATAGGTATCTACAAGGCCGGTGAGGACACTACGACGTTGGCCTTCATCAACCGGCCGGAAGCCTTGGACGCCTTTGTTGAGAAGCACCTTGACCTCGCCACAAAAGCCGCCTCTCCTAAGCCGCCGGTCGGTGGCCCGGCGCACTGAGTCGAGGAGGATGAGGTCGTACGTTGATGGATGCATCTTTCTTCTTGCCTCCTGTAACCACCACTGCGATTGCATCATCGTGACATTAATTCTTATTGTGCTATTGCATTCTCGTTCCAGTCAATACAGACATGTGTGATCCGTTTGCTCACATTTGGAGGCAATTATATGCATCACTGTAACTAGTACTCCATCCGTCAATTTATAAGTTGTGCTTACGTTTTTCATCAACTTGGTAATTTATGTTCGATGCTTGACCCGACCTATGAACTACTCCTAAATTCAAAAACTGAGACCGAACCTATAAATTCAAAACTACTCGTGCAGCACGCCTGTCACGTTTGCAAGTTCAAAACGAGAAACTGGAACACGTACATGAAGCATGTCCCTTCCCCGTCGCATACCACACTGTCGTGCCCCCCCCCCCTAGTCAACGCGCATTGGCTAGGCTTTATATCTCTACTCTTAAAAAAAAACCGAGTTGGTGATGATGATGTGCCTGCCATCCTGCAATGTAGGCCATCCGATTTATATCTAACGGATAGGAAGGAAATTATGGCAATTTTGCAAAAAGATACCCACACCCCTCTCCACATTTGCAAATAAGGCATTCCCTCGTTCATCATTTTCTCTCACAAGATAAACTACTCATACAAATGCATCTTGATGTTACGTGCAACGCACGGGCATCTTGGTAGTCACTACAACATGTGGGACCGCATGTGACCAAACCGACGATGCGCCAACCTAGCTACTACCCTGCTTATCTGGCGGAAAAAGCCCCGTCCTAGCGTTTCCAATCGTTATTTCTATCTATCGATCGTGCCCAGGAGCAGAACCAAATGTTAGAATTTATACATGTTTCTCTACTCCGATAAAAGACTCAGTTGGTGATGGTGGTGTGTCAGCCATCCGTCATTTCTGACCAATAGATCTGCATCTAATGGCTGTGAGGTAAGTTGTAGCATTTTTGCAACAATAGCCCACTTCTGTGCTCCAATGTGCAGAAAACCCCTTATTATCTTGAAAGCAACAACATCCCTCCCTCACCTTATCAAAACAGCCTGAGAAATATATTTTGAGTGAAAAGTAATATATTTTTAGTGGTATATATGTATATCAAAATAAGAGTGTTTTCTTTCAAGTTTGTGAACAAGTACTATTTTACTTTGGATCTGTTGCAATGCACGGGCACATTGTTATTAAAAGGAAAAGGCCTGCCGCGTTCGCGTCGCACCCCCACACGCCCGGGAATCGGGAGTACTCCACGGCCCGTCCGGCATGCCACATACCTAGGGAAGGCGTGTTGCCTAGCATTTTCACTTTGATGTGGGATCGAAATTGAGCAAACCGACTATCGGCAAAACACATCCCACCCGTCGCGTTGGAAAACAGAAACGAGGAGGGGAAGATCTAGCTGTAGCACGAAAGCCAAGAAATTTGGTGTCAGATGGGACTCGTTAATAGAGTAGGAGGACTCCGTACTACACCTACTACGAAGTTTGTACTACTACTACTACCACTAGAAAACTAGGTACGTGCACGGCACAACATCGTAGGAACAAAAAACGGGAAGATCTTGTTTTGGGTGATTTATCTTTATTTCAGCCAACGTAGTATGAATAATATGATGTGGGGGAACCCATGAAGCCACGTGGCACGTCTAGAGGTCTTATTTATAGCTTCTTCTGTGGATCGATCACACTGTCGTGCTGGTCGTTCGAGAATAACGTGTATGGGTACTTATAGTAGATCCGAATCGCGGCCACCTGGACCATTGGATCAACATCAATCAACGGTTTATATCATGTATCTGCAAATACACGAATTGACTCCGGAAAAATAATGAAAATAGAATGTATAATACATATACTGCATATTGGGTTTCTCTACAGTCAAACTTTGTATACTTTCAACAATTTGTAGGAAAAAGTATTAACATATACACCACCAAATATATATCATTTGATTCATCATTGCTTTTATTTCCACATCGTGTAAATTTGTTAGTGTAAATGTTCTTATTGTTTTCACCAAATTTGGTCAAGCTTTATAAAATTTGAATGCAGTCAAAGCTATATATGTGCGGAGTAAATGACAAACGGAGGGAGTGCAATAGATATAGATATAACTATACAAATAGAAAATATAGTAATATAGTCTATAGATATAAAAAAGGCTACTACCATTTTGGACATTAGAACTCGCGTTGTTGTGTACACATTGTTTTGTTTTCGCTATAATTTGCATTTGTGGAGTGTGTGTAGGACTACCACCTTTTGTTCAGTACCAGCAACCCCACCATTATCCTTAATTACTTCATATTGTCAATTACGATTGCATTATCTTTGTTCTAGCTGATTCTTCGGTTGCTTGGAGGAACTCCATCTCGTTATTCAGGTTGATTTTGTTCATACGACAAGATCACCGTGCTGTCGAGGTCTATCAAGCTCTCCCACACGCAAACAGACGCTGTCTGTGTGTCCCTTCATCGCACACACACTATCGCTCTCCCATATCAGCAACCTCGTAACCTTATCGATCCCGACATAACACACACCTCTCTCTCTCTCTCTCTAACACACACACACACCCTCTCTCTCCCTTTCGGACACTCCTCTCTCTATGACACACGAAGTCTTTCGAACACGCATATGCCCCTCTCTCTTTAGGTATCGCTGCCCCCGCCCCCCTCTTTGTCACACAATTATTCTCTCTATATATATCTCTCGCAATAATACATGCATAGTCTAAATTGAAACCAAGTATAAAAATGAGCTCCGATTACAAAAATCAAATCCACTCCCAAACAGAATAAGAAAATAGGGTGAAATTGTGCACACAAATGTTTGTTGCGTGCATGAATGTCAATGATATGGATGTACTACTCGTACATCACACAGACCCATTTCACACAAATTACATTAAACCCTTCTCAAAATATGGTGCGCATGTGATGTTTGTTGTACTGCTCCTGCCAGCCTTCCTCCGACACATTCCAACATATTGTGCTACTTTCGATTCTATTTTTCTCCTCAAACCATGTGAAACCATGAAAAGGTCACCCCCGCCCCCACTGGTACTATAGCTCGAAGCTCCCATACGGACACAACACCCACCGGAGGACGCAGCCGTTGCCAAAGTGGACGGCGCCGCAGCCTGGGAAGAGGACGGAGTCTCCGACATCACCGAGGTGGAGCACGCCCTCTACGGCCGCGAGTAGCCCGCGCTGACTGTCCACGCGGAGGACAGTGTGATCTAGCGGCTCGCCCTTGTCGGCCACGAGGGGTAGCTGTGCTCCAGCAGCACGCCCTGGTCTATCACGAGGAGGTGCATCGCGTCCTCGCCGCTCTCAATGTGGATGAGCGGGTTCTCCAGTAGCATGCCCGCGAGCATCGCATCATCGAGAGCACCCCCCGTGAACATCGCAACGTCGCCGCTCTCAACGTGGATGAGCGCGTGCTTCGGTAGCACGCCCGCGAACATCGCATCCTCGCCACTCACAATGTGGACGAGCGCGTTGTTCAGCAGCATGCCCGCGAGCATCGCATCATCGCCGCCCACGAACATCGCATCGTCACCGCTCTCGACGTGGACGAGCGTGTGCTCCGGCAGCAACACCCGCTAACATCACATCCTCGCCGCTCAGGCGCAAGAGCGTGTTCTCCAACAGCACGGCCGTGAGAATGGCATCCTCGCGGCTCACGAGGTGGTTGAGCGGGTGCTCCACACAGTACCCCAGGAGTCGGGACGCGAACACCGCACCCCCGGCTATGAGGAGTACTGCATGGTGCCCATCATGGTTTAGGAAAATCCCTTGACTCCACCGCTCCCTGGAGGAGCGCGAGCTCCAGTGGGCGCTCGAGGAATCCCGCGCAGATATGCAGGTGGAGGCGGACGTGCAAGATTATCCTTCGAGCTCTCCTCCTCTTACGAAGACGCCTCCACCGCCCCCGTCGTACGTCCTCTGCCTCGGCTCCGGCGGACATTTGGTGTTTAGTTTTATGGAACATTAATATTTGGACTAATGGAAAAAACAACCTATGACTAACAGGCATAAATAGATGATGTGGCGACATTGCATGCTGGAGTATATTGCAATTTATGGATTGCATGCATGACTAGCTTATGTGGCTTGGTTGCATGGCTAGGAAAGGCTAGAGAAAATAAATAGATAATGTGTTTAGAGTGCACTCCACATTTTTCAGACGCTTAGGTGCACCGGATGTCGTGCCACGGTACAAAATGTTAGAAAAAAATCTGCTCCAATGTTTTAAAAATCTATTATTATCTTGAAACCAGCCACACCCGCCCCTCACCTCATCAAACCAGCCCGCGGAATATGTCTTCAGTGAAGCATAATTTATTTTTACTAATATATGTATATCAAAACTAGAGTGTTTATATTTCAGGTTTGTGAACAAGTATTATTCTACTATTATGGATCCAATGCAACGCACGGGCCGGCACATTGGTAGTAGTAAGAAATAAATTCTTGGTTTGGCACGAGTTCGTACTGCGGGAGCACCACAAGGCTTGGCGCAGGAGTTACATTTCCCTCTCGGGGCCCACGGGACCGAGCTTCAGCAGCTATTGCACCTGCCTTTGAGTCAATGATATGTGGACACTAAATGTGGCTGGCCCGCATGTCATTCTCGTAAAAGTAGAGGGGTGGTGGGACCGAGAGGGGTGAGTCGCAGGTCAACGGACGTGTGGTGTCATGGGTTCAAGCGGTGTCGTGGGAATCGAGTGGGACGAGGCTTGCCTGCTCCCCTCCCATGCTCCGATCTGTACTCCCGCACCACTAATTTTCATCCAACGGTTATACTGTAATAGATTTCCTCGTGTGGGTCATCTATAGACTCAAAAAAAGGTAAACAAAGGCCGTATTTCCAGGAAATAATTTCCTGCATGAATCTGTGCACGCATGCATGACCCTTTCCTTACCTGCTCGTCCTCCGAGCGTGGCAACAGGTGCCTGCCTAACCCATGTAGCATGCTGCGCCGCCAGCGAGTAGCACCTCCTCCACGCCAACATGGCGTCTGGGCAATGCACATGCAGCTGCTCCCGCAGTATTTTACACGCATGTTCGACTGCAGTACCACACCGATCTCGGACGAGACTATGGAGCTTGTGGCCAAGAAAAGTCTATGTCCGACCGACGCATGTCGAGGTGCTTGTCTGTTGTGACGTGTCGCACGACGTTTACTAGCTCGCACTCCAGATGAGCTCAGGCGGGAGCCAGTGATCTACCGGGGGCACATAGCTCGACTTGGGCTCTAGATTCCGACCGCTTCCACTATCCCAAGGATGTACCACTCAGCAGCGAGGCTGGAATGCTGCATACGTATAGGCGTGTGCTCGTGGGCGGGAGCAACCTGCTCAACGGATACCGGTTTGCGAACGTGATGTACTCGACGTGGTTGAGCCAGCGAGCCAGGAGCCGTTCCTGCCGTCGTACGTTGACGCGCGGCTCAACGGCGTGCGCCCACGGGCCAGCGTAGGTCGGCTACGGGGAAGTGGCATCGGTGTGGTTCGAGATGCCCAGCTGGCCGTTGTCGCGGCGGCGTTCGCAACTCACTCGTTCGAGATGAACCGGCCGGTGGTGGTCTGGCCGTGGCAAGGGTGCCACAGCTGGACGCCGGGGTGTTACGAGGCGTAGATGGCCACACCGGCGGGTACTACCTGTATTACAGAAGTAGAAGGCAAAGACGGGCCTTTATTTTATTTATTATATTTGTGGCTGAGGAGTGATGCCCGGGTGAAAATATGTCACAGCCGTTGGATGAAAATTGGATGGTGTGGGAGTACGGATTGGAGAAAGGAGCGGAGCATGCAAGCCGCGTCCAATCGCTTGTGGCTGTGGTAGAAACTTGATGTTCGCCGCAGTTCAGCTGGCCCACATGTCATGCCCACAAAGGCAGAGGAGCGGTGGGGTCGAGAGGGGTGAGGCGCATATCAGGGGATGTGGTGGCGTGTGTTGGAGCGGCGTCGTGGGAATCACGTGTGGTAGTGGTATAAACGTGATGGTCGTCATGGTTCAACTTCCATGGACAAGCTGTCATGTCTACTGACACATACATTGCGGTAGACATGACACATGCATTGCATACTGCACACTACAAGGAGTAGTAGTAGAGAAAACTAGGCAGATAAATAGTTCATTATAGTCAAGCGGACCTATATCAATGTACACAGAGTACACTTGTTCCAAAGACATGCACACCAGCGAAATAGTTCATCTATATCAATGTACACAGAGAGGAAATATAATTTTTACAAGAGAGGAAATAGTTCATCCATCTATACTGCCCTGCTGTTGATGCAGCTTCTTCTTCTTCTACTTCTTTCTTCTTCTTCTTCTTCTTCTTCTTCTTCTTCTTCTTCTTCTTCTTCTTCTTCTTTTTCTTCTTCTTCTTCTTCTTCTTCTTCTTCTTCTTCTTCTTCTTCTTCTTCTTCTTCTTCTTCTTCTTCTCATTTTCTGTGGGAGACGGCTGCGCAACAAGCTCTTTCGACCTTGCAGCTATCTCGAAACTCACACGAGCATCGACGGCAGTATATTTTATGCGCTCGTAGGTCAAGGGATAATTTTCCCATCCAGACGACCTTAATCCCAGTGTCCCGTCACCCTTCTCAAGATTTGTTCCGAGGACAGAATTTGCTACGTCGAACAGGGATGGTGTTTTTTTTATCACAATCCTCAACAGGAATTCTGGTTTGTAGGTCAGCGAGGTTTTTCAAGTCTAGGTTGTACGGCGCCAGCTTCTCTTTGTCCCCTTCGATGGCTGCCCCACAGAAGTATATGTCCTCCTGAGACATGAAATCATGGAGCTCACTAGGTATGGAGGGCGCGTGTATGATGTGATACACCAAAACTTCATCTTTGAGGCACAGCTAAAGGACGGCAGCGCGTTGGATCTTCCCAGTGGCACGCTCTGTGTACCCTGCGTCGAGACCGACGACCTTCATCTCCACCTTTTGGAGGGAGTTTGATACATTGTTGATCCACTCCC
Organism: Thinopyrum elongatum; assembly: GCA_011799875.1. Classification (NCBI taxonomy): domain Eukaryota; kingdom Viridiplantae; phylum Streptophyta; class Magnoliopsida; order Poales; family Poaceae; genus Thinopyrum; species Thinopyrum elongatum. The sequence continues at coordinate 17,569,191 of CM022299.1, forward strand.
GAACAACCCTTGGGTGGTCGGTGACGGTGGCAACTGGCAACTATGCTCAACAAGCCTTCGACGAGGACATGTTTGATGCTAAAATCCTGCATAGGGATCTCTTTCGCCATTTGGAAGCGCTGGACCGGAGGGTATGGTTTGGAGAATTAGGATTAAGATGGCTAGTCTAACCGAAGAAGATGATTTTTTAAAGGGGCTTGGTAATTACTCAAGTAGGATGTCAATCCAGTCCAGTGGGGTTTGAATGCAAATGAAGGAGAGGTGAAGAAGCCGAGGAAAATCGGTTCCTGATGGAGAAGTAAATGGGATAAGTGGCATGCAGGCAGTTGATTAGATGGCTAGGTAGACCAACCTGCAAAACGAAAAGGCTATGCGGGTAGCGTACTAAGGAGTGGTCCGTGTCCGTGTACGTGCCCATCCTTCTATATCTACATGTGCCACTGGTTAGTTGAGGTAACTCTTTCGAATCACCGTGGCGAAACATTTTATGATTACTTTTTATTTCTGCACCCCTCCTCACAGGTGGGATCTACGCAAAACCCACTTGGGTGGACAAACAGATATACAAAGATATCTATCTCTTTGCACAAAAAAATATGTCATAGATAGTTCGGATTGATATTGGCGCGTGCCTGCGAGACACAACCTTTTCTGGTTAAGGAATATATGCGGTTATCCTAAAAAAAGAAAAAGCCCTTCTTCGCGTTTCCGCATGCACGAGAATTTGGTTCTACTCGCAATATGGATGCTACCTGGAGGATGAAGTGAACCCAGAGGCATGCTAGCATGGGAGACCTATTTCCGCTATACAGTACTACTCTGTATGTTACTACTAGTAGTAGTACAACTGTGGTACACTTGATGGTCAAAATATTATTCATCCGGTCCTCACAGTGAAGTGACAGGACCCAGCGCCCAAGGTGACACTAGTGCAGGCGGCGTGTTCGGGTTACCAAAGTCAGCCTCACCTTGTGCACTGTGCAGTCACTGTCACCGCCGCTGTATAGCATGCCTCGCCTCGTCTCCCTCTCCCCGCCTAGCACCAATCCATTTCCATCTCCGTCTCGCCGGAGATCTTGAGGTCACTATTCATCATCTCACTTTGCCCCCACGTACCGTCGCCTCGCTCGCCTCCCCCAGTACCACTATTCCCTCACTAGCCGCTCCAGCACCGAGAGCCTTCTCCCCCGTAAATCAAGCCCCCAAAAACCCCACCTTCCAAACTCCACCATGGCCGAACGTGAACCGCTCAGCATCCATATGAGCCGCGATTGGAGCAATCTCCCTAGTGACATCCTTGACCTTTGTTGTTCGTGTATGGATATGTTGAGCGCCGTGCGGCTGGATGCATTCTCGAGGGACATGCACACGGCCATCATCGAAGCGAGTCCTAAGCTTTTCAGGACACCCTGCTTACTGCTATCTGGTCTTGCGAGATTTGCTCACCATGATACGGAGGCGTACATGATGCCCCTTGACTTCAATCCGACCTCCATTTGCCGAAACTTCTTTTCAGGTATGTAGTGGGTCGGCATACATCATTTTCCTTGACTTCGATCCAATCACAATCGCCCGAAACTTCTTGGTACGTATGTACTGGGTCGGCATGAACTTCCACTGGATGGTTGCCGTCAGAGAAGACGGGAAAAGTTAGTGCTCGTGAACTTCCAGACCTCCCATGAGATTATCCTTCCTCCGTTGGAGTATGTATGGTTTTACCGTCGCGGTCCAAGTCATCTAGATTACCACATTAGTTGGACGGACCTTGTTTTGCAGAAGATTGTAATCTACCAAGTGCCCACACGACATGCGGATTACACAGACTTCAAACTAATTGCCTTGTTCGACCGCGAACTCGCCTATCTTTACGCCGGTGCCTTATTTAGCTGGAGACGACTTAGCTCGTAGTAGATCGTCAAAGCTGATACACACTTCTGTGATGCTATTGAACACAATGGCATCATCTACGCGATTGACAAAGCAGAAGGCACCACGTATTGCTGGGACGGCGCGTGAAAGTTATTTTCGTCTGATGTTAATGATAACTCCATGACGCTGTTTGAAGTTTTTGTGATGATTGGCATATCCCTGTTTGAGCACAATTTGAGTAGAACTATGGCAATGTATTACAGACACCGTAAATCAACTATATTTAGAATGAGTTAATTCATGCGATTGTGACCATGTCATTACAACCAATTTGTACCCTTGAATAATCAAACGGTTAGGAAGATATGGATATTCTCCTTACTTTATAGTAATCTATATACTACTAAATATGAGTGTGTATGAATAGCCATGTTAGTTTCCTCATTTTCATGATGTACAAACATGCATCACACTGTTGGTTTCATCTAACCATACATTAGGGAAGTAAATGTGCATATGGAGAACTCTATATTTGGAAGTAGGGAAATCCTGTAATGCTTACCATGTGTACATACCTATATTCGCTCTTCAGCAATCAATGGCCAGAATAATATTCTCACAAGAATTTTACCCACAGAACATGAGTATATAACAATGCATGGTCTGTTAGTTTCCTTGAAGAATTTGTTTGTGAGGACAGAACATGATTACATAACATGCATCACATGGTAGTTTCCTGTGAAGAATCGATTGTGAGATAACATGAGTATAACCATGCATGGCACTTCTATATTTTCGAACCCAGTATACATTTCCCTATATTTTACTCTCAGTTCCAAAAGGGACAAATCAATGATGTTTCTTGCATTATCCTACTCATACTCTGAACAATGCTGATCTTACATTAACAATGCCTGTCCTTTTGGATATAATGCAGTGTCCCTACAGTTACTGCCCTTTGTAATCACACCACCTTTGCCAAAAACAGGGAAGCACAACTCACTACTAGGAAAAGGGCTATAGCTAATACGGACATTAATGGCGCACCATGTATGTAGCAGTGGCGCACCAGATACAGGTGCGCCATTAATGTCCTCATTACTAATGGCGCACCAAACACAAGTTGCGCCATTACTAGCAATTTTTTTTTTGTTTCTCCAAAACTATTAATGGCGCATCACAAACTATGTGCGCCACTACTAACAAATTTTTTTTACTTTTTTTTCAAAACTAGTAATGGCGCACCTGGGTACAGTGCGCCATTACTATATCAAACTAGTAATGGCGCACCACAACCACGATGCGCCACTACTAACAATTATATATTTTTTTTTTGCAAAACTAGTAATGACGCACCACGTAACAGGTGCGCAGGGTTACTAATGGTGCATTGGAAAAGTGGTGCGCCATTACTAACTTTCTGAGTCTTACAAAAAATTCACCAAATGCACCCCCCCATGGACCGCCTTTTCAGTTTCAAAAAAAAAAAAAAAAAATAAGATTCAACTGTGCTATTGGTGCTAGTGTTACAAAATTTACAATCATGAATTTTCGACTTTTTTGCAAAATCTCTCGAGAATTTGTAAAATGGGCATAACTTTTGCATACGAACTCCGATGAAAAAGTTTTTTATATGAAAAATCATCTACTCGAAAAGTTACATCCGAATTCAACTAGGGGAACCCCGTTGAACATTTTCAGAATCCTCAAAAACCTAATAGAACGAAAGATATGGGGCTTTTAAGATCTAGAGGGGGGGAAATTGGAAAAAAATTCAAACTTACTAGTGGCGCACCATTTGCTAGGTGCGCCACTAGTAACAGAAAAAAAATTGGTTTTGAATTTTTTTTGGAATTTTTTTTCAAAATATGATACGTAATATGACCGGGAAGTTTGAAATATTTTTTCAAAATTTCATCACTAAGTGAGGTGGTGCTGGGGTTGGATAGAACTGCGAAGTTAAGCATGCTCGGGCTGGAGTAGTGTGAGGATGGGTGACCTGCCGGGAAGTTTGACCACTTAGTGCGATTTGACTTGAGATTAAGCATATTGACCCGAGATTAAGCCATAGTGACACGAGATTAAGAAAAAAACGAAAGAAAAATTTGAAAAAAAAATTTGAAAAAAAATTTGAAAAAAAATTGTTAGTAATGGCGCACTTCTATGTGGTGCGCCATTACTAAGTCAGAAAAAAAAATTGAAAAAAAAATTTTGAAAATTTTTTTTCAAAAAAATTGAATAAAATTTGTTAGTAATGGCGCACTTCTATGTGGTGCACCATTACTAAGTCAGATAGTAATGGCGCACCGTTTGACATATTAATGGCGCACTGCCAGGTGCGCCACTATTGTCTTGTATACTAATGGCGCACCAGGGGTGCGCCATTAGTATATGTTACTAGTGGCGTGATGATAGTGGCGCACCTGTAGTGCGCCATTAATGGCCAAAACAGGTGCGCCACTAATTAGCCTTTTCCTAGTAGTGACTGGTTCCTCTCTCGATCAGACAACGGCAAAAGACTGATGATCATTCGCACACATGAGCCTGAAGAGTTATATTGCAAAAACCCCACTGTGTACAAGCACCGTGAAATACGTGAGTATCTGGACAGGGGCTGTTACGTCTATGAGCAGGATACCAGCTTGTTGGGGCCTTCAGGATTTTTGAGTTGGAGGCGGGTAAACAGCCTTGGTTCACACTCTCTGTTTCTCGTACTAAATTATCCAATTAACCAGGAGATCACCGTTGGCAAGGACCTTGATGGCAGAGAGGCTCTGTTTTTTAGGGAAAACTGTGACTACATGGCGAGCCCTAGGACTTTGGGAGAAGACTCCCCTGATTGCCAATGATACAGCCTGCAGCCAAAAGAAGGTGAGAATGACAAAGGCATCTGGATTAACTTTGATCCTTGGATGTCTCAAGTCCGACAGGTAGTGATGTGGTTCAAGCCTTCAGGTTGACAGGTAATTGGGTTGTTGCATCGAAAGGATGGAGTTCTAGTGTCTCCGAATCACTAGTGGCTAAAGCGGGGCTGCAAATTATGATGGTGTTGTATCATCCCTCTTGGAATGACTTGTTGTCTTTGCTGCTTGTTCTGGATGGGTAGTTCTCTCTTTTGTATGCATACTCCTTGTCATTTGGTCATCCTCGTCTATGTCACTCTTACTATGTAATTGTTGCCTCTATTTAGAATGTCATTCTCGTCTGGATCACGAGAGTCTGAGCACTGCAGATGGGTGCATTTTGGTGGTGTAGCAAGACTTCTTATGAACTATCATGTCTTGCTGTTTATGTCAGTAGTAGTCACTAGTCAGTGTTTGAATGTTGTATATATCATTGTTTCGAACTATTTATTGTCTCGAACTCCTGGTGGGCTAAATGAGGGCATCACCATTCTCCAGTGTTCAGAGTATATCTCCTTTTTGCAAGTTATATAATTTGAGCTCAGTGTCTTTTCGATGATATACACTTGTTTGGGCCAGTGAGGTGTCGTTGAATATGGGCCGACTAGTAACGCAATGCCAAACATGTCAATTATGACTCTCAGGCCGGGTGCTAAAAAAAGAAAGAAAAAGGACTCTTAGGCCGACATGTGGGCACCACCGGTGTTTTCATGTGATTGCGCGCCGAGAGCATATTGGCGCGTGTTCGAAATTCATGCTACCTTTTCATCCCCGATCTCCCGCCCCTCCTCCACCTCTGGAATCTCGATTCCTACTCCAGTTCCCCCAAATCCCCCTCTTGTACTCCCTGTACTCAAGCACACTAGCTATCATGTCACCGACCAAAGCGGAACTCCGAGCGGGAGATCCTGAGTTCTGTCCTGCCTTCGGGCGCTGCGTGCTGTCGCTCAACGGTGGCATTGCGGCGCTTGATGACCAGTTTGCTGGCAAACTGCTGATCGTAACCATCAACGGCGACCGGCCTCCCGTCTGGCCGGACGACCTTGTCAAATCTCTTGGCATTGCTCACGGCATCCAAATAAGTGACTTGCTTGTCGAAGTCTGTCCGCCACCGGCTGATTTCTTCGTCAGGTTCCAGACAACTTTCGACTGCAGTCGTGTGTTCGAAACTTCCCAGCGTTTGTTCTGTGATGGCGCACTGGTGAGCTTTGATCGCTGGCACCCAGGATGCGGCTCGGTGCCCTCTAAGCTTGAGTTTTTAACAAAGCTTACCTTCCACGGCATGCCTCGACGTGCTTGTAACAGCGAGTCCATGAATGAGCTTATCAACGACCTAGGAGGTGAGCTCGTAAGTATGTTTGTTCCTCCAGATAGCTGGGCTCTGACGGTTATGGCATGGATGAAGAAGCCGTCCACCATACCGAAGGTGATTGGTGTTGAGATACCGGTGCAGGAACCGGGGTTATACTATTCGTCGCCACCAAGGCCACCGCGGACCACGTTAGGGATGTACCTATATCGAGTGTTCGTGCATGTCGAAGAAGTGATCAATCCATCAATCGAAGTCCTGCCGCCGCCGCTGGTGCCAGGGTCCGTCGATGACATCCATTACAGGAGTCAACCTCAGACTTTCCCCGTGTTGCTCGGAACGATGGATGGCAAAGGGCCTACTCCATCGCGCGGGGGAGGCCACTGCTTCTTTGGGAGAAGAGGCAGGGTTGGCTGCCTGGATGTGCTCTAATTTGAGGAAACGACTGAATCTTCTCAGATACTAGTTAAATTCGAGCTATTTGTGTGAAGCACTGATGTGCCAGTACATTTGATTGTGACCTGTTCTATTTTTGTACCTGAACATTTTTTAGAAAGGGGTGTACGTCAACTTAATGTGCTAGCAGAACTTATTGTGTTGTCTGTCTGTTTTCTTTGCACAACATTCAAGATATTTCCCTGTCATTGATAAAGACGATGAATGGTTATGTATGAGTTCGTTGGTTTCAACATAGCCCTACCCGTAGGGATCCACTGCTTCCACCCTGATTGTGCTGACTGCGTGAAATTTTTGTATGCAAGTTCGGTGTGTTGTGATGTTTTATATGATTGTGTCAAGTATATAAGTTTTTACTGAGCATCAACAATGCATATGGCTGAAAGATGTATTTACGAGCATTGATTGATGGGTCTCTCTCTCTCTCTCTCTCTCTCTCTCTCACACACACACACACACACACAAGTGGGACCGTTGAATTATTTCTTCGCCCGTGACAGCTTTTAATTAGGTTCCACTATACTCTAACTTTTTTCTTAAGTTATTAATTTAGCACAGCGACTTCAAAAAGTTGTACAGAAGCCTTGTTTGGGCCTTTTCAGGCGTCGTTGAAGGTGGGCTGAGTAGCCATGTAAAGTTGTACTGTACTATAATGGGCTTTTTCGTTGAACATCAGCAATGCAACTGGGCCGATAGTTGTACACAAGATCCTAAAATAAGTGCAGCCTAGCCTATGTTTCTTTTAATAAAATGCACAGCTCAGTTGATTTTTTATATAATTAGATTACCAAGCCCAACTTATATTATTCCTATCTCAATATTATTTTTTATACGAAATGCTTAGTCCAGACCATCATTGTTTTTTCACCCATCCCAGAAAATGGGTACATTTCTACTAAAATCAAATGGCTTGTAAATTATCAGAAATGATAAATGGGCTACATGTACGCAATATTATTTTTCACCCAGCCTAGTAAATAGGTGTATTCAAATAAATAATCAAATGCACTGTAAATTATCATAAATAGTAAATCGGCATTATTATATTTACCCAGCCCAGGCAATAGATTATTTTTTGAGTCAAAGCCCAGGAAATAGATGTATTGGCAAACTAAATGAAATGGGCTGTAAAACCTAAATAAATGGGCTGCATTCCGCCACAGCTTTCGAAGCTGACTTCGCTGGCCCACTAGACGAAGCTAAGCAAGGTGTTGTCCATTTAGTGAACAAAACGATTTTATGGTCTATAACAAAAAGTCAACAAATTATTCTGACATCTGTAGTCGTTGGATTGACATCCAACGGCGATCCTGCTTTTCAATCTCTGATCTAGTTGCTCTTCCTCCAGCTGCCAAAACCATCGCCGGCTGGAGCACCTGCATCTGCCTCCCGTGGCCGGCTGTGCTGTCGTGCAGGCCTCACCGCCCCACCCTACTCCTAACGGTGGCCAGGTCATACCTGTACTCTCCCCACCTTCTATTATTCTCCGGCGAAGGCAGTCTCACCCGGCAGCCGAACCAGTCCCTCGTACTCCCCTCCGCCAGGGACTCCAGTGCCCCTTGTTCCACGACTCTAGATCGTTCCCATCTTAGTCCTCGCCATCGTCCACCACCGTGGACCGCTCGACGATGCGTGGTCAACAACGAGAACCAACATGGAGTATGTCGAGAGTCAGACAGCTGGGAACCACCAGCTACATCTTCGCACGCAAGCTAGTGCCTCCTTATTATGCAGGAATAAATGATTCCTCCCCCTGATAGGTTGGACCCACCAGCTACAATTTTCGCACGTAATGTTCATTCTTATTACCTGAAAAAAAAGTCCCCCCATGACAGCTGGGACCCACGAGCTACATCTTCACACTGAAGGAAGTGCCTCCTTATTACGTGCAAGAAAAATGATTCCTCCCCCTGCTAGGTCGGACCCACCTGATTCGGAGGCTGACTTGTGGGCCTACTACGTTGACACGTACGCAGGGCTTTGTCAACATAGTCAACAAACGATTCTAGCAGCAGTGACCGTTGGATTAAGATCCAACGGCCGCACTGCTTCTTCAATCTCTGATCTTCTTGGTCCAGCAGCCGAAACCAGCGCCGGCTGGACTGCCTGCTACTGCCTCCCATGGCCAGCTATGCTGCCACCGCTGGCCATGCCATCCCTCTACTCACCCATAGCTCCTGTTATTCTCCGGCGATGGTGGACTCACATCGTAGCCGAAGCAGTCAACCCTCGTACTCCCCTCTGCGTGGGCATCCACTTCAGCGTCTTCCCCAGCTCCGCGTCATTCATTTCCTAGGCCTCGCTGTCGTCCACCGCCTTGGTGCTCTCGACGCGGCGTGGTAAACGTGGTCAACGAATGACAGCCATCGGAAGAGGACTTTAGGCTGTGAGGCTGACAACTGGACACACCAGCTACATCTTCGAGCACAAGGAAGTGCCTCCTCATTACTCGCACAATAAAAATGATTCCTCCCCCTGACAGCCGGGACCCACCAGCTATATCTTCACACGCAAGGAAGTTTATCCTTATCCTCCCTGACAGATGGGACCCACCCGGTCGAAGCGTACGTAGCGTTGTCTGTCTGGTCGCGAACATGTTCGTAAATACTGGTCGATCGGTCTCTATGCTGTGATGAACCATGGCCGAGCAAGCAGCGGCACATGTAGTAGTAGAGCCCCCGACGTAGCAGTTCAGGCTGTCCCTTCTAAAATGTGTACACGTACATACAACCCGATCGCCAAAAATACGGCCACGTATGTACATACGGGCAGGGTCTCGAACGCCTACTCATGCATACGTACGGCCAGGGCTCGTGTAAATGGAGAGGCAGCGGACGGCAGCAACGGCGTCGTGTTCATCGGGAGCCAACCAGCTTGGACGGAACAACCGAAATGAAGTCTGGCTTACCACAGAACGGAGGAAATGGCCTTTCTGTTCGACCGCGTACGGTCGAAACGGGGTCCTGTTCATCGGGAAGGATCTGGCGTACCGCAAAATGGAGGAAACCGACTTCTGTTCGAGTGCCTATGGTCGAAACGGGGTCCTATTGATCAGGAGGGGTGTGGCGTACCGCAAAACGGAGGAAACGGACTTATGTTGGAGCGCTACGGTCGAAACGGGGGTCCTGTTTATCGGGAGGGGTGTGGCGTACCGCAAAACGGGACTCAACGGGCTACTGTTCATCCACCGTCGACTCCCTCCAGCCTCCACCTGCTACTGTTCATCCACCATCGACTTCCTCCTGCCTCCACCAGCTACTGTTCATCGATGGGGTCCTGTTCATCCAGCCTCCACCGGCTACTGTTAAACCAGCCCTCCACGGGGTCCCTCCACCGGCTACAGTTCATCCACCCCCACCAGCTCCTCGATTGGTGTCCTGTTCATCCAGCGGCAATGGCCTCTACTACCACGGGGTTCCTGTTCATCCAACCCCCACCGGGAACTATTCATCCAACCCCAACCACGTACGTCTCGACTCGTTCAACCAACCCCCACATTCACTGTTCATCAAGAGGCAGTAGGTTCGATCGGCTTCAGTAAGCAGTAGCAGCAGCAACAATCGATCGCTCGGGTTCAGTTAGCACCAGTAGTGAAGGAATCGCTCGGGTTCAGTTAACAGCCAAGGGATCAATCTCTTGGGTTAAGTAACGTAGCTTGTGCAATCGCTCGGGTTCAGTAAGCGAACGCCTCGCTCGGGTTCAGTTAGAGCCCAACGCCTCGCACACACGCGCGCACGTGTACGAGAGAAACATGCAATCCCTCCATGCATCGCTCGGCCCCAACAACCCACCGTAACCGGGAACACCCCGAAATTTTCCTCGCCCTCGCTTCTACCATGATTTTTTCCGTCATGGACGGCCCAAAGAAGGTCATGCAGGTGCGTCCCCAGCCCGCCCAGGACGAAAAGCCCATTTTCTGTCATGGAAGTAGGAGCCCACCACATCTATGATGATACTGGGTTTTGTCACAATTATCGTCATAGAAGTGTCATAAGCTTGATAGAAAAAAATTTCGTTCGGGCCAACATGTCATGGATGTGTCTTTTTTTTGTAGTGATGAGCGCTGCTTCCTATTTGCTGTCGAGTGTTGTTGAAATGTTAGTCGGAGCAGCTATGGGATCTTCTGGGTGAACGTGAACTTGTTTCGTATCTCCTGCCGACTGAAAAGGAGATTCGTAGGATGGCTTCTTGGCACGGAGCAAATCAGCCGGATCAGCATTTTTCTTGTATTCCTCCAATTCTACCATTTCCATCTGCACGTCTGCGATTTTGGATCCTTGCTGAAGACACTCTTCGGTTCTCTGCCTATTCCCTGTGACCATGATCACACCCTTGGGACTAGGCATCTTCAGCTTGAGATACACGTAACATGGACGGGCCATGAAACGTGCATAAGCCGGTCGACTGAGGATAGCATGATAGGCACTATGAAAGTCCACCACCTCAAATGTCAGCCTTTCCTTCCGAAAATTCTTCGAGCCGCCAAAAACCACATCCAAAGCAATCTGACTGAGTGATCTCGCCTTCTTCCCTGGAATGACTCAGTGAAACTGCATGTTGCTCTCGGTGAGTCGAGACATCGGAATGCCCATCCCCTTATGGGTCTCAGCGTAGAGTATGTTCAAGCCACTCCCGCCATCCATGATTACTTTGCGCAACCGAGTGCCTCCCACGACTGGATCAACCACCAACGCTTGCCGCCCGGGGGTAGCAACGTGAGCTGGGTGGTCTGACTGATCGAATGTAATGGGAGTTTTTAACCATTTGAGTTACGTCGTAGTTGCAGGAACGGCCATATTCATCTCTCGGTTAATGACTTTCAGTCGACTTTTCCTCTCAACGTCGGCAAAAGTCATCATAGTGGCATTGACCTTCGGATAATCATCGGTATTTTCTTCGTCGTCGTCTTTATCAGAGCCCTTTTCACTCGGCTGACCCTCACGGAACTGCTGAATCAAGAACTTGCACTGTCGAGTGGTATGCTTGGGTAATATCAGGTTACCCTCTTCGTCTTTCTTGGTGCGAATGGCACATGGAAAATCAAGGATGTCCTGCCTCGACTGATCCCTCTTCTTCTTGGGTATCCACTGCTCTTTGGCTTTCCCTTTGAACTTGCCTTGTGCAGCCACTCCAGCCGCTTCTACCTGACCGACGCCTTCGACCTTACACTTTTGTTTCCAACTGGGATTATTGTTACTGGTGTCATGATCGCCAGTCTTCTCCTTGCCATTATGGAGACGGTCTTCTTCCTTGCCATTCGCGTACCGAGTGGCTATCTCCATCATCTTGCTCATGGTCAGCGTCCCAGACTGACCGAACTTCAAGATGAGCTCTCTGTATTTGACACCAGCCTTGAAAGCACAAACGGCCTAATGCTCAGTGACATTCTCGACCACATGGTGAAGCATGGTCCAATGCTGTATGTAGTCTCTCAAAGTTTCATTCGGCTTTTGGACACAATGTTGCAATTCAGTCAGCCCGGCTGGATGCTTGCACATGCCCTCAAATGTTTTGATGAACACTTGAGCCAGGTCCTCCCAACAGTATATGCTGGCAGGGGTGAAGTGTTTTAGCCACGCCCGGGCTGATCCTTCCAACATCAAGGGCAAGTGTTTCATGGCGACATAGTCGTTGCCTCCACCAATCTGTACTGCCACTCGATAAACCTCCAACCACGTCTCCGGCTTCGACACCCTAGTGAACTTGTTCACTCCAGTGGCTAACCAGAAGTTGGGTGGTATCTCCGTGGCCCGGATGGCTCTGCTGATACACTCGGGCCCAGAGATGAAAGCACCACTTCCACTCGGACGATTTCTGTCCAAGTTCTCTCGGTGGGCTCTACCTCTGTCGACTAGATTATGCACAAGTACTGACCTTGCATTGAACCCTGAATCTCTGGGATCGATTGGTTCTTTCCGCTCATCGCCGTATGGGTGCCTGTCATCGTATCACCGGGGCGCGTATGAACCACCCCTCGGAGGGGGTGTTGGCACTCGACGGCGGTCGTCGCGGTGGTGTCAACGAGCAAACTGACCACGGCCTTGATCCAGGTACTAATCCCGGTGGTAACCGCGATCCTGGTGCCGTTGAGGTCATCTCAGGTTGTGGGCCGACTGAACCATGTCAGCCCTCATAGATTCGCTGCGAATTCTGTTATGCGACTGGGAAACGGCCGAATTCTGTTCCCCAGCTGCCCTGAGGAGCGCTCGAATCTGCTGAAGACCTCTTACAGCTTTTGACCGGGATGGCTGGATAGAATCTGCAATCCTCGCGGCTGCTGCCACATTCTGAATCGGAATACGGAATACCTGGTGCTCATTCTGAGATTCACTCAGGAACAGTTGTCGCTGCCGCCAATTGGAGTTCGGAGGTTGCCTGTGAGCATGGTCGTCGAGTGACTTCTGGAGCTCCTCAACATGCGTGTGCTCAGCCAGGGTGGCTACGCGCACAGCTTCCAAAGCCTGGGCCTCGGGGGTAGTGCCGATGATGGGAGTCTGAAGGACCTGCTCATTCCTACGAAGTAATTCTTCCCTTTGTTCCGAAGTGAGAGGTTGCGGGTAATACTCGTCGTTGACATGCGACGGTTCACCACTCCCATCTCCACCACGGAGAAATCCAGGTGGGCTATGCTGAGAGCCAATCACAAGAACTTCCACCACCGGGTCGTTGCTTTCGCACTCGGAAGGAGTATCTGAATGGCCACACAACAGCCCCTCTCGGAAGAGGTAAAGACCCTACGTCTCGGTGCTGCTAGAGCTTTGTTTTCTGGAGTGATGGGTTATAGGGGGTGCGAATTCTTGTACAGGAGAAGAGGGGCGGCTTATATAGAGTCTGCTGGCCCCTCATCAAAGCCCTGTTACCCAAGGGTTTGATATAAAGTTTAAAGGTAGAGGGCGTTACATGTAACGCTAGCATTACATGCTCTTGATGGTAGCGAACTGATCACCTGACTGTTGCCATCCCAGGGTGACTCTAGGCCTTCTGTTGACGAGTGATGCTTGGTACTCTGAGTGAATAGAAGTGGTCGAGTGGTCGTGAGGCTCCCGAGTGAAACCTGTGTCCGAGTGACTTGTAAGCTGTTGGCATTTTAGTCGGTGACTCCTCTTAACCTTGTGGTCTTGTGTTCTTGTATGCGGTGTCCTTGGGTTGGGTTTGTAGGTCAGACTTAGGACCTTACCCTAGGTACATGTCATCGTCATACATGGGCCCGCGTTCTCAGAGGCCGTCGGGGCAGAGCCAGACGCCCGCAACCTCTTGGAGCAAAAAATGAGTAGCCCGCTGCTAGCTATTTCTATAATTAGTTTAGAAATTCTCAATTTCACGTGTGACGCGATATTAGCCGTTCATTGATGTTGATCCAACGGTCTAAGTGCCTCAGAATTGCTAGGATCGCGTCTACAGTAACCTCATTGTACTACCCAGCAGTGTCTACGTTCTTCTGGAAGCATCAACACGTCAGTGTGATCAATCCACGCGAGAAGCTGGAAAACAACACCCCCACATGTGCCACGTGGCTTCATTGAGCTCCCCCATCATTTTATTCAAAAATGTATTGACTAAAAAAGAGAGACATCTCCCGAAACAAAAACTTCATAGTAGTTTGTTTCCTACTTGCTTTGCACGTACCGGAAGAGCAAGTATAATAAGTTACAGTCAGCAGGCTATAATGATTAAACAATTATATTTGTGTTGAGTTGGATGAGAGAGAAGAGGATAGAGAAGGGAAGCGGGCTGTAGATTAACAGCTGGCTACAGCACGGACTCTAAGAAACATTGTGACAGTCTAGAGTGGCCATGCATTAATAAAGTAGTACTCCTGCTTAGCAACTAGCTTACTATACACGTTGGCTATTAGGTTGAGTATATATGACATGGCAACTCCATATAGCCGGTTGTTGGCTATACTATTAACCATGCTCGAAGTACTAGTGCCACGTCATCTAACAAGTCTTTCAACATGTGTCAAATTATCACGAGGGCTAACTCTCCTTAGAGAAATGTGCTCCGCCATGTACCCGCGTGTGTGTGTGTGAGGCAGGCAGTGCGTATGTGCATGCACCTCTTCTCTTCATACCTGTCCCCCACGGCTCCACCTAGCCCTCTTTTCATATGACTCGGTGATTCCATTGCTCTATCTGGCCGCAAGATTCAATCGCGTACAACACGTGGGTGTGTTAGAGATAGAGAGGGAGATGGTGTGTCCGACATGCCTCTATACATATGTTTCTGTCAAAGAGAGGCCTGAATACAAAGTATATGTATGTGGAGGGGGCGATATATGAGAAGAGAGGGGGAGGGATCGTGTACGCAACATATCGATACACACGGATAGAGGGAAGAACTTTACGGCGTACAAGCGCTAGGTAAGAGGGGGGCATATTGGAAGATGATGCGAGAGGCCAACTAGGCAAAGACAATGAAGGAGTACAAGTGCGAGATCGATAATTAAAGAGAAGGGACGATAACGTGCGTGGGCGCGCTTGTCTCGTCGATAGACAAAGTGGAAGGCATGGATGATGAGACGGGGATGGGCAATTAATGTGTGTGTGGTAGGTGGTCCTATGTAGAGAAGTCGTGGTTTGGTCGATGTGTACGTGGGTAAAGAGGGGGAGACTTAACTAGAGATATAGATCGGACATTTTGTGTGGGGAAATAGCGAGAGATCTGGCTGCACATAGAGGGAAATCGATTGGTGCACATGCATGCATGTGTCAGAGATAAAGAACATCTGGACTGGCGAAGACAGCTAGGGAGAGATGTGTGTATAGTGGGGGGGTGCAGCTAAGTTGTGACAGTGTACAAGTACAAGATGGATAATAACAAAGAGGGCGACAGTGGCCGTGTGCCTCATAGTTAGGGCGGGAGGCATGGATGGTGAGAGGAGGGGAGGGACTATGTGTGTCATAGGCTGGCCTACCTAGCTAGAGGGGTATATCGATCGGTGTGTGTTGGAAAGAAGGAGATCGTGGGAGACCGACCTAAAGAACAAGAACGTGTGTGCGTGATGTAGAAGATGCATAGTGGTGGGGAGTGTGTGTGTATATTTGCAAGCACGATAGGAAAGTTATTGGTATCCACGAAGGGAGGAGGAGTGTGCGTGTAAAAGACTCGCAGAGACGATAATCAATATAAAAGTGGATTCAAATATTTGAATAAGAGCTCATGATGTTTGTAACTCATGCATGCATGAATATAATGCAGATATGCCTGGTGTGGTTTTGAATCAAAAGTGCTATATACTATATTCACATCGAACAAGACCAAATCGATTTGAATTTGCGATACCGATGGCAGGCATCGTGTGACCACATTGCATCCGCGCATGGACATAACTAATCAAATTTGAGATAATGTGTGGCTTTCAAAGCTAATATCTAAATGTTGTGTGTGTGGGCAGGGGGGATGCATTGCTATATGTGTTAAACACATTATACATATTAAAACAGGGTTTAGATTATCCCGAACATCTCCTTACCGAGACCAATGTACTGTGATTTGAATTCAACATAAAATGGATACAAATATTTGAATTGGAGATCGTATGGTACATGTAGTTCATATTTAAATATGATTACTACTATATGCATGTTTTCTTTTATCAAGATAATATTTAAATGATGGTATAACTTGACAACAATCGTATTCAAATAGGGAAAATTGATCCAAATTTAGTCCATATGGTAGATGACAATATATATTCATAGGGTGGAGTAAAATGTTCATATAAGATGGAAGATCAAAATCTAGGACTACATCCATTATAAACCGCAAGATCACCTAACGATATATTCGAATTCAACATAACGTGGATTCAAAAATTGAAATTCGTGATCCTGGCATTTGTAATCATATAAAAAGGGACATGACTCTTTCTTGTGGTGGGAATTGATTTGTTTTTTGTTGTTGTTGAGGGAAGTGCAAATTGATTTGGTACTGTACAGGCTAATCTTGTTCTCCCGATTTTTTTACATTTTTCTTGTAGTTTTTCCATGGCATTTATAGCAATATAGTAAAAGGGGACATGACTCTCGTGTGTCTTGTATGAATTGTCTTTTTTTACACGTTAAGTTTGTTCTGCCGAACATGGAATCCGCGCCTTGTTATCCCGAAATTTTCAAGCTAGAGTATATTTTGTCTCTTTTGCTGCGAAACTCCCGCCTCTTCAACCCGTGCCGCGCCGGTTATCCCGAAATTTCGACGCACGCGAAAACTCCCTCCTCATCCGAAATCGGTCGCGCAGCCCAGATACGTGAAATCCCGCTTCTACCCCTCAGCCGGAAATGCCGCCTCGACGTCGCGTGGCCAAAACCGATGGGGGTCTTGGGTCGTCGCGTGAAATCCCGCTTCTACCCCTCAGCCGGAAATGCCGCCTCGACATTCGTAACTTACCCCACATTTCAGACAAGCGTGCCCCTAAGCCATGGCTCCCCTACCTTCCCCTTCGTTCCCCCCCATTCGTACACTGAGGCCGCCAAAACCCGCGAAACCCCACGCTCCTACGTCGGCCTCCCGACGGACGCCCAGCCGGAGCCTCTTCCCCAACGACGTCGTCCATAGCAACAGCTCGATGTCCCTCATCCACCACCACGGATGAGGATCCGTCGTCGATCTCGTCGTCCCACCGGATCAGCCGCCCCATCCTCCACCTTGAAGGAGCTGCCCCGACGTTCGCCTCGTCTATCGCGCCACCTCCATCCCCACAGCGTCGTCTTCACCTGCCCCACTGAAACCGCATCACCCTCACCAATTACTCCGATGAAGCCGAGGCCTACTCGGTGCCACCAAGGAGGTTCTGCACTCACCGCTGCATTTTCTTTTTTATTCAATCTCACGGGGCTGCCGGTGCTCGATACCGAGCAGCCATGGCAGGTCTCCATCGACGACGCCGTCTCTGGCCACTTCGTCTATGGCGTCTCTCCCCCATGTCGTTGCTTTCTCGCTACCGACTTCCACACCAGCACTAGCTGATGTTGCTCTGGCTCTTGCTCGCGCTGCGGCTCTGCTCTTGATGTTGGTTGCCCTGCTGCTCTGCTCTTTCTTTCGTTGTTGCTGCTGCTCTGCACTTGCTATCGGTCACACTGCTACTCCGCTCTTGCTCTCGTTCCTGCTGCTGCTCCGCTCTTGCTCTCGTTCGTGCTGCTGCTCCGCTCTACTCTTGCTCTCGCTCGCACTGCTGCTGCTGCTACATGACCTGCGGTAGATACAGGAGTTGCTGCTTTAGCACTCGCTTGCGGTGCTGCTGCATGAGCTGCTCTCTGCTAGTCCATTCCCTACTCGAGCGGCTGCTGATTTAGATCACTGCTTCTCTGCTACCAGTGGTCGAACACCCAAAACTTCTATTGCAGTGCTCTGCTACTAGTTCAATCAGTTTCGTCAGTAAAATTCAGTTTCGACAGTAAAATTCAGTTTTGACTGTAAAGTTCAGTTTCTTCAGTTAAGTTTGGAGTCAACAGTATTTACAGCATCTGTCAGAGCAGCAGCGGCACGGCGGATGCATTTTACATCTAGCACTTTTTGGTCATGTATTTTACATCATCTATTGCAGATGCTATTAGACTCCCACTTCAGATTAACGTTGTTTGTCTTGTCCTGCTTCAGCCTCGCCGTCGTACACCTCACCGGAGCTGCTCCAATGATGGAACCGTCCATCACAGTGGAGCAGTACCCTTGCCGCCGTCTTCAGAGGCCTCAGATCTTGTTCCCCGCCTCCGACAGTCACACCAGCATCACCATCCTCCACATCCAACCCAATGATGCTGAGGTTGACAAGGCTACGCCAAAGAGGTTGTACACTCGTCGCATCACTTTGTTACTCTACATTCAGGTCGATACCTCAGGGATCCTTTGGTTCAAAGCAGTTGCAAATCTAGAAAGAAATGAATCGTGGTCACAAAATTAACAGGGAGAAAACTAAATGCTCTTTTGAACCACAATTTGAATCGGTTAAGCAAGATTGCCAATATATGATATTCATGCGGACCAAATAAGCTCACAAAATATTTCAAGGACGGGCTTCAGCGTGTTGAGGACTGCCTACTAGAATCGCCACTGGTTCAAAGAAAAAGTGAAGGAAAACATAGGAATTGGAAACTTTACAATGATACTACTATTCGTGCATTTGGTTAGAAGGAATGGAGCAAAGCAAAACTGGAGGATTTTTTTCCTTTGGTGTCTCTTTCAAAGAAAAAACGTAGAAATTTTAATATCCACTTGGATGTCCTTTTGAAATTAATATGCATGAAGAACAGGACTAAGTGCATTACTGGCATAATAAGATTCTTATTTTACATTTTCATGTGGTTTGACTTTAATTTGACCATGTTTCTCCATTCCTCTGCTCTTCCAATTCATGTGAACCAAACACCCAGGTTCACGGAAATCCTGTGTTTGCAAATGCTCTGTTTTGCACGTGCATTCCTATCTTATTCCTGTGTTTTTCCTGTCCCTGCGTTTTTAGAATCCTCCAAATCTAAGGAGCCCTTACAGATTTACTTCATTTTCAGATAGGTGTCAAAGAAAACTCTGTGTGTTTTGTCCTGCTCCTGCCGTGCCGTCATCCAACCCACTTGAGGTGCACCACTGGCGGAAGCGTTAACTGCAGCAGAGATCCCCTTTCCAGACCTTATTTCACTGCCTCAGATCATCTTCCCCGTTGCCGGCAGCCACGCCAACTGCATTACCATCATCGACTGAGCAGATGAACCTAAGGATTACAATGTTCCGGAATAGAGGTCGCACTCTTTCATGTCTGCTTATGTTATACATCGATTATTATTACCTGCTACTTTATCGTCCTGTTCAACTCTTAGACTCCGAGACAGGTCCAAACTAATGTTCAAACTTGAGTTTTAAAATGCCTGTGGAGCACATATCAAGGCAGCAATGAATAGTACATGTCTACTATCTGGTTCATCTTGGGTCTTCTATGTGGTTCATGTTGGGTGGGCAACAAACAGTAGATGATCCATCGTCTATCTTTTTAAACTGAAGCTATTATCTGCCTGCTATCATTAGTTTTTGATCTATCCACTCGTTTGCTACCATCGGTCTTGATTTCTGCATGCACCCCTTAGGCCTTACATAATCTAACTATGTTTTTTTTATTATGCATGTCGGTTATTGTACACAATCGTACTGAACATGTAGAGAAAAAGAGAAGACCGTTGCATGGGAATATAATATCATGCAGACGCAGCTCCATGGTGGATGAAGTGGGGGCCCCCTCTCCCCCCCATTCCAGATTGTATTCCAGAGGAAGATAACTGTTCAGAGGGGGATTCAGAGGGAGCCAACCACTCCTATTTACCCCCTGAGGTGTTTGCTCTAATGTGGCATGCTGATGTTGGTCATATCATGCATATGGTGCCTCACATTGCTTACTTTATACATCTTTTATGTCATCAGCTTAGTTTAGATTTGCTTTGTGTGAATGCCACCTGTTTGGTTTCTATATCATATATGTGAATTATGCAATGCCATCTTCTTTAGCCAGGCATCATATACGTGAATCATGCAATGCCATCCTCTTTAGCCAGTCATCGTATATGTGACTTGTATCGTGCCATACTTTTTTTCATAATGTATTCCATTTGTCGACAATGTTTGTACATTCATCTACTCTTCCTGTGCATCAGCCATTTGAGTCGGTCATGGGAAAATCTGGAGTGAAAACAAGGTCTTTTGAGCAGTCAGTGCTACCTGTCGATGCAGATTTGTTGTTGGTTACAGATAGTTCCTCAAAGGAGGATTCAGAGATAGATGACCAGTCATATTCCCCCCCCCCCCCCCCCCCCCCCCCGAGGTGTATGCTCTAACTTGGCAGGGTTATATTGATCATATCAAGCATATGTTGTCTTGCATTGCCATGCCATCTGCTTAGATTAGACATGCTTTGTGCGAATGCCTCATGTTTGCTTTCTATATCTGATATGTGAATTATCCAATGCCATGTTTTTTAGCCAGTTATCATATATGTGAATTATGCATGCCATCCTGTGTAGCCAGGCATCACATATGTGAATTATCTCATGCCATCCTTTTTTTCATTATGTATTCAATTTGTCGACAATCTGTGTATATTGAACTACTCTTCACGTGTATCAGCCATTTGAGCCGGTTATGGAAAAATCTGGAGTGAAAACAAAGTCATCAGAGCAGGCAATGGTATCTATTGAAGCATATATCTCGATGGTTACGGGTAGCTCCTCAGAGGAGGATTCAAAGACAGATGACCAGTCCTATATTCCACCTGAGGTGTATGCTCTAACTTGCAATGTTTATATTTGTCATATCATGCATATGGTGTCTTGCATTGCTTAGTTTAGACATCATATACACAATATTCAAAGCCATCTGCTTAATTTAAAGATCATACATGCGAGTGCCAGTTGCTTAGTATGTGAATCAATTATGTGAATTATATCATGCCATCCTGTATACTTAGACAACATGTATGTGAATTATTTCATCCCAACCTATTTTAGAAAGACATCATATAGTTATGTCATGTCATCATGTTTAGATACACATCATATGTTGAATTATGCCATTATATCCTGTTAAGTTATCCATCATATATCTGAAACTGTGTCATGCTATCCTGTTTAGTTAGCCATCATATATGTGAAATTATGTCATGCTGTCCTGTTTGGTTAGACAACATATATGTGAATTACCACATCTGTCCATCATAGAATGTCTGCACATTCAATTTTTTTTCTTGTTTATCAGCCATTTGAGTTGGAGGGGGTGATGGCAGTATCTAAGGTAGTAAAAATCCGTTCTTCACGAAATACGGTGCTACCCGTTGATGCAGATAGAACCATGGTTGTACTGGCCCACGAACTAGCCCCACCACAAATAATCGAGACTCTTCCAGATTGTACACCTACATCGTTGGACAGAGAACCAGCTACACCCCATCTAACCCCAACCCCAGGAGATAGTAACCCACTTCTAGTTGACACAGCACCATGTCCACCACAGAGTACCACCACATGAGCAGTTTGTAAAGCAACTGCAGTGCCCAAAGCACGAAGACCAACACAACGAACCCAAACTCCACGCTTAAAGCAGAAGAGCAACTGTTCTCAAGTCAGATTCCGTAGCTATGGTCCATACTGCTTTGCTCTTGCATCACTATATTTACTCATACCAACTAATTTCGATTTTGTAGGATCCAATTGAAACTCCAATGGCGCAACAGGTATGTTTTAAACCTATTTCTTTAACTGGATTGTTGTTCTAACTTCTTGCTCTATGTTGATTTCAGCTTCAATTGTATAAACAATTATGTTCTCATGTCATGCACATTACAAGTGTTGCTAGTGCTGTGTAGTTTCCCACACTTATATTCTGTCTATGCTGCTGTGTCTTAAAAAGATATGATTTGAACTGTGTCTCTATCTTGATTTGGCAACGTAAACTAGAATGATATATACAATACAGTCACCATAGTACATAGATATATGCTTGTTTCATGCTGTTATCCTGTCCACCTTACTACTAAGCAGGTTTACCAAAATGAGTTTCATATACTACAT
Source organism: Thinopyrum elongatum (assembly GCA_011799875.1). NCBI lineage: Eukaryota > Viridiplantae > Streptophyta > Magnoliopsida > Poales > Poaceae > Thinopyrum > Thinopyrum elongatum. Next base: position 17,591,270 of record CM022299.1, read on the forward strand.
GCTAAACATGTGATGTGTCTGCTTGTTTCCCTTGTAGAATGCGAACAGAATATTGGAGAAGAGGACCCCATTATGCAATGGTAGAGAAAGTAATGCAGATAAGGTTCAAGATAGTGAGACAACCCTGTTGGTCTCCAAGAAAGGTGATAAAAACTATCTTGTAGATAGTGAGACAACCCCAAAGTCCTACTTTGATGTAGTGTTTGAGTTACTGGCCACTACCGCTGGCACAAGCTCTTCGAACTCGCTGCCTGAATCACTTCGGCTTCTTCAGTCTCAGCTAGAAGCTGAAAGGCATCAGTCAGCTGTGCTGCGGCAAGAAGCTGAAGGACTGAGGAAGTCCCTGCAGAATTCAGATGCATACTTTCTGGTGCAACAGCAAGCGCTGGACGATTTAAGCGCCAAACAAGAGAAAACTAATAAGCTTGATAAGCTTCTTGCCAGCATGGTGGGTATCGAGGATATCGTTTCTTGAGCTCTTTCAAAGTGGTTTCAGTTCTCGACTTGTTTTGCTGCCACGTTTATTTTCACTGGTGGTCAATTTAGACGCCCAGTGTATGTAATATGCTGCTTTGTTCGTGATATTTGCATTGGTGGCAAACTTTGATGCCCAGTGGATGTAATATTTGTAATAGCCATAATAGCCTAGCGTAAGTTGCTTCCTTATTTATTTCCTTATTGTCTTGATTTTTTTTTGCTTGTAGTCGCTGTAGTTCTTTTTCCGCGGTAACCTTTTTATTTAGAACTAGGCCACAATAACCATGCGCAACATACGAACGTTGTAATCATGGTCCTGCTGGCTGCTGTAGTGGGCTTCCTAAGGTTCGTAAGATCCATGGGCCTTCTACGGCCCGCAGATTCAATGGGCCTTCTACGGGCCGGTTGATCGATTGGCCAAACATGGGTCATACTTTTATGAAACATTAACGGACCGCAATATGGGCTATAAACGGGCTAGAATCGGAATCGTCTCTTTATGGGCCGGCCATAACGGGCAGTTAATAGGCCGATGTGTACAACGGTCTTAATTCTATCGGCAAACATAACGGGTCGTTAATGGGCCATATTTGATGAGTCTATGATAACGGCCCAACGGATTAACGGGCCGACTTTAACCACATGCTGAATTTGGCCCACAAGCGAAAAAGTCCAGTAACGGACCGTAAGTGATCGAATGCCGGAAATGAGCCCAATAATAAAAGGGCCCTTAGAAGGCCGAAAGATAACATGGGCTAGAAACGACCCAATGGAATAATGGGCCGTTAATGGGTATAAAGTGATACACTATTCCTTACGGGCCAGTTTCACCACGGGCCGTTAATGGGCCAAGAGTTACAAAGGGCCTCATATGGGCCGAAAGACGTCATGGGCCATACATGGGCTGGAAGGTACGATGGGCTGGAATCGTATTGGACGGCCTAGATGACACTATTGGGCCTAATTCGGATAGGCCATAATGGGATGTGAGTTAGCGGGCTGTAAATGGGCTATATGCGAACATGCCGTTAATAGGCTTTAAGTGGGCTGGGCCGTTACCTTTTGACCAGGTCAAATGGGACGGCCTTTTGACCTGAATGGCCCACTGTTGGGCTGAGCCATGTGTCGAAGTATCATAGGCGCATCCCGTCCATTCCCTGGATGACATTTGTCCCAACGCTGAGCCGACACGTGGATCCGCCAGTGAATGAGAATTTTACACGTGGAAAATCCTCATTGGTCCGGGCTATTAACGGGTTATCAGATCCAAACCGGAACCCGATAGCTTAACGGTGACGTTACGATGGATTCCACGTGTCGGTTACCTTGACGAAAGCGCATCCATGACGCGTCATTTATCGTCGTGGAAGTGGACACTTCCGTGATGATAATTTTGGTATTGTCATGGAACACTTCTACGACAGCACAGGTATGACTATCTTGATTCTGTCATAAAATCGTCATGAATGTACCTGCATGATAAAAAACGTGACCTACTGTGACAAACACGTATCATCACGAAAGTGTATTTTTTTTGTAGTGTTTCCTACCAGTTTGCATTTCTCTCTACTGCTAATATAATACCCTTAAAGTTATTCATATTAATGCATTCAATTTACTGCACTATATCTTCATCAGACGTTGTTTTGGAATGGATGGAACAGAGCGAGAAACTAGTTGCTAATGTTTCCCAAATGGCTCGTGAATTTATTTATTTATTTTTGAACCGGCTGCCCCCTTTCCATTCCATAGAACGGAAATACAATCTGTCCAAGAAACATCCAGGAGAGGAGGAAAGAGAGGTAGCGAGTTCAATGCTCCTCCGGTTATCTTTTTTGATGAAATTGATTCTTTATGTGGTACAAATGGAGAAAGCAATAAAAGTGAAGCCTCTAGGAGAATCAAGACCGAACATCTTGTACAGATGCAAGTGTATTTTTGCACCTATAATGTTGTCAACTGTTTCTGAATGTGCGTTGTGCTGCAGAACATGGCGACTAGACATGCTTAGTTGGAATTTTGTACTTAGGATGGTAATGATTCCAATAGTTCACAAATGGAGAAGTGATGGCCAGACACATTCCGTGTATAGATTGAGCCTAGCTTTTCTAATTCACAAACTACCGTTGATTTTGGTCAACATTAGCAACTAGTTAAGAGAAAAAAGAGCATATTTCCATTTGATTTTGGTCAAGCCGTTGTCCACACAGATTCCTTAGCACACAGTATTGACTAATACTGGACCGGTTATTAGTTATAACACTGGTTATCTGGTACCAAACAGAGTAGTACAGATTCCTCACGAAAACAGGTTAGGAATTTTGCTTCTTTTTCTATAACTGTCACAATATGTCACCCAAATTGTATTTTTGCTGCCTGTACAGAAATGGAAAAGTGATGATAAAGTTCTTGTTCTTACTGCTGTGAGTATGCCATATGCTCTGGACAAGGTTTCCGAAAAATTGTCAAATACTACACTGTTGTGCCATTTACATTTATAAAGATTCTCTTGATATCTCTTGAACAGTTTGGCAATTTACATATATTCACTATTTCAGGCTGTGCGGCAATGGTTTGACAAGTGTATCTACATTCCTTTACATACTCGAAAGCAGGGCACCATAGGTTTAGTAAGGTACTCAAGAAACATCTGTGCGCCACTACATAAAAGAAGTTCTGTTCAGAAAGGTTGCCATGATCCTTCGCAATCCATCCAGGTCCTTCTGGTGGATACAACACAGAGCTCATCGGAGAGTGTTTTTGAGGTCTTGGGTCGTCGGTCAGTTGGATATTCTGGTTCCGACATTGCTATCGGTGTAACAGCGTAACTAGTTTTCACACAATCCTGAGGTGTGTCTGTACAATGTGACATGTGTCTCATTCTCGCTAGTATTTGTTAAGAGGTGAAACATGTGTATTTTTAAGCCCGTGTGCAAGACACGGGATGCAATGTTCTTCTTTTAGGCTGATGGTGGCGCTGTACAGACCGCCACTACCGGAATGACCTACTATGCCGACGGCCCATAGCCGTCGGCATAGCCCCAAACCCCGTTGGGATAGGCCTATGCCGTCGGCCACCGTCGGCAAAGGGCCGTCGGCAACTTTTGCGTCGGCGTACCCCGGCTCGGCAGTCGGCATAGAGGCCTATGCTGACGGCTTCCGTACAGCCGTCAGCATAGATTCACCGTCGGCAAACTTTTACGTATGACGGCGCCGTCAGGCGCCGTCGTCAAGTACAGACCAACCAGAAGGTGCCACATGGCACTTATATGCCGATGCCTCCCCATCAGCATAGCTGCGTGCCGGGAAGCGCCCAGTGGGCGCCACGTGTTATCTACGCCGACGGCCCAGCCGTTGGCGTAGATTCAAATCTATGCCGACGGCTGCGTGCCAGGATGCACCAGCTCGCGCCACGTGTCCACGATGCCGACGGCCAGGCCGTCGGCGTATATATAAAACTATGCCGACGGCCTAGCCGTCGGCATAATGGACACGTGACGCCGACTGGTAGCATGGCCCGCCCCTATGCTGACGGCAAGTCCGTCGGCATAGTTTCTGTCTGATTTTTTTTCCTGTTTTCTGTTTGAGTTCAATTCAAATACCCACGAAATACACAGCACATAGATATTATGAAATAGACATACAAAACACATATAAGTATCATCATCACAACCAAGACCACCACCATCACAACAACATAAGTATCATCACAAGCATAAGTATCATCACAAACAACATAAGCATCTAAAGAAGCACATAAGTCATGTAAAGGAGCATAAAAGACCACAAGTCATCTAAAGTCCACCACCCACAGGCTTAAGCGCTAGGATGTCCACCACCACCGCCAAGGTCGTCACCGCCAAAGCCCAGGTCGTCACTGCTAGAGGCAGCGCTACCGCCAAGACCGCCACCACCACCTCCTCGGTGGATCGGAGTGACCGGGGTCCGTGACTCGGGAATGATGCCAAGACCGGCACCACCACCAACGGATGATCCACCGGTTCCCTGGATGTTTGAAAAAACATGTTAAGGGGATATATGATTGTGTTGAATAAACGGTAAGCGGTGGTTGAATAGTTTGGGGATGTACTAACCGGAATCCCCGTGTGCTATGCCAGAAATTCCTCAAAGGTAAGCAGCACTGGTTGTGGTCCAGCAGGTGGTGGTGGTGGTTGCATTACAGGAATCGTGCCGGCCGTCATACTCCCAAAAACACACTGCATGTTAATTGACCAAGCAAACACGAATGTCAAAAGAAATGAAAGTGCAAGCATGGAAGTGAAATGAAACTGGCTAAACTAACCGTCATCATGCGACTGCTGTGGTAATGGACTGCTGGAACTCACGCGCTACACACCATGGTCTCCTGGCATGTGTACTCCATGTAGGCCTACAATATGACATGATGACACTCATAAAACATCTCAATGCGGAAAATAAAGTGAGAAATAAGGGAAGATAAGAGAGAAAATACTTACAGAGTGCTGGTCGGCTAGGAGGGAGTGTGACTGTGCACTGGTCATGCTTGTGCGCTAGCTCAGGCTCGGTTCAGTAGCTCAGAGCTATGTGTCGGAGATAAAAGGAGTGACCACGGCATCAAGAACCGGCTGCCGACCATGAAGCTTCGGCCCCTTGCCCACCACCACCCTGTCGTCCAGAGCCTCCTTTATGGTGTCAGGTGTGTCAGGATGTAACCTCAGATACTCCTCCTTGTAGGCCTTCAACTTCTGCTCGGTCTTGCCGTAGTACTCGCCCTCACCATGCTTGGGCTTCCTCCGCGTATGGGCGATCTGCCACGCCTCCATGTGTGACAACGACCGCTTCAGTTTCTCCTCCTGCACAACCAAACAGAGGTTAGTCATACATAAGAAAGTGACGGTAAATAGAAGAAGAAGAATGTTTCATGTACATAGATATACCTTAAGTTTATTGTGGCTAAAGTGGTTCCGGTTTCCCTCAGCATGTACTCCCTCGGTCCCTCAGTTAGCCATGTTTTTATGCTCTTGGCAGCCCACTCTCCATCCTGACTGAGCCACATATCCACTAATGCCGTCAATCCATCATCTTTTCCATAACACCAAGCAGGACACACCTACATAATGAAAGCATAATGTTATGTCAACAAGAAACGATGAAATTTACCACAAACGTCGGAATGAAAAATCTGTTATACTTACCATCAAGTACTCCTCCCTCTCCAAGGTAAGCTTCTGCCTCCTCGCGTCTTCCTTGGTCATCTTCTTGCCAAGAGCGTCGTGTTAATATTGCGAGATGGCCACCCAGCGCACCTCGTACTGCATCTGGCAGTCCTTCCTCCTCGAGTGGCGCAACACGATCTCGTCGGTAGTGGACTTGTGCTCCTCAAGAACTCAATAGTATTTCTACAATCAATCGGAAAACCATAATGGAAGAAGCCATGAGTTAAACAATTCGATGATAAACTTTGAACGAAACTCAAGACTCGTGCTTCTGAAGAGAACTCACCCAAAAAATTGTGATCACGGCCTTAGCATGCGTATCATGGTCCGGGTGGGGTGCCGCTTCCCAGTGGTCCCAGCTCGTGGCCAAAACCCGGCGATCCGGCTGCCTGACTGGATCCGGAAGGAATAGCCCCGGCCAGTGTGTATTCAGCAAGACGATGATGAGGCTGTTTCGAAGACGGGGCCCTTTAGGAATTATCTAGTTGCTACACAAGATATAAAGAATGAAAATATTAGCATGTGTACATTCAAAAGAATAAAAATATTAGCATGTGTACAAGCAAAAGAATTAAATTATGATTAAGTGGTACTTACTCTTTCCCCGTGGGTTCAATGAGCCACTTCTGCTCCTCGGTAGCAGGAAGGGTAGGGAGCTTTGCATTACCGCGCAGCCACCCCTTCTTGTTGCCAACCCCCTCGCTGCCACCACCATCCTCCCCACCACCACCATCCTCCTCGCCTGCCTCCTCCTCCTTCTCGTCCCCCTCCCCAATCTCCTCCTCCTCCTCCTCCTCCTCCTCTGCAGAGGGGACCTCACTAGAGGAGGGTACCTCACTAGAGGAGGGCCTCAAAGACAACACACCTAAGTCGGTGAGGGAGCGCTCTTTCTAGCCCCGACCCCCTCTAGTGGCTCTCCCCCACCCCTCCCCCTCTTAGGGGCTCTCCCCCCACCCCCTCCTCCTCTAGGGGCACCTCTCCCTCGACCTTCCTATGAGGAGTCATCCTCAAGTAGTCAGGGGGAAGAGTACGGGGTCGACCACTCCGACTAGCCATGCCGACGACATTGGCTAGGATACCCGTGCCGTCGGCCTTCCCCTTGCCATGTTTCACGAACCTGCATTGAAAATAGAATAAACAATTACTACATTAATAAGGAAGATTAAAGCATAATAATAAGGAATAAAAAACACATTAATAAATAAGCATAAAAAGGCATATTCCTATACCATAGAAAAAAAGGACATGAAACATACATCTGGTAGAACCCATACGAATCATCACTGTTGTAACCGATTCCTCGATCGGTCTCATAATCACTATCACGCATATCAACTTAGTTGTCTGACGGAGGTGGAGGCTCTTCCTCGTCGTTAGCGTCTTCGTTTAACTTTTGTAGCATAAGTATGTCATTTTCATTAACAATGGTCTCACCATCATTCCGTGCATTGTCATTGTTTGGATCCACATCATCATCAGGTTGCTCTTGATAGAACACTCCCTCGTATGTCATGGGGTTAATGTTGTAGTAATCGTCATCGTGCGGGTCCGGTAGCTTACCATGTGGCGACGCCTTGAACACAACTTCCCAACCCTTTAGGTACTCTTTCTTGCATGGGTAAGGCAGATAATAAACTTGTGTGGCTTGGGTAGCCGCAATAAAGAGATCGGCTCCGGCATAGACGGTTGATGGTTTAACTTCGACCAAACCAATGGAAGGTGTATGTCTCAGCCCCTCCCGCGGGTCGAACCATTGGCATTTGAACACAGGGAGACTTAAGGTTTCGCGCCCTTTGCTGAATGTAAACTCGTATATTTTTTCTACCCTTCCGTAGTAATCAACTAAGTTTTGATCGGGGGTGTACACTCTGGTATTTAGAGTTTTGGGATCAGGATGGCTGTTCTGGTGCTCCTATGTATGGAAGCGATACCCATTCACATCATACTTTTTACATGTCATGACGGCAGGGTCAAAATCCATGGAAACCCATCTCAATTCATCATCCATAGATATGTTCCGATCTTTTCCCTACAAGTTTAATTGAAATCGCTGGGTGCATTAGTTTGGTTAACTAATAAATGTTGAACTAGGTATTTAATAGGGGAATGTGAAAAATTAATTTCTCCATGAACCAAGCAACAAAATTTTTATGTCCAGGGTTTCCATGGTGGAGAAGAGTAAGTGCCTCCGCCTCAGTAGGAGGAATCATTCCCGTCCATTCCTCTTGAACGAATTCACTAAAAGAAGAAAAGCGGTGTTAGACCGGGACTAAGTGAACATAGAACATGATGTTGTGCAAGACATAAAGGAATGGTGTAGTGGTATTACCTCATCCACACATCCTCAACTTCCTTGATGTTGTGCAAGACATAGAACATGAGTTCCTCCCACTCTTGTTGTGGCATGTTATAAGGTTTCGAGCCCCCAGCCTTGCCACCTTGCCCGCGGAATAGATGGAGCTGGGGTTTATACCTTGGGCTCTTCTATATTGTATCAAGGCACCTTATTATGCAGAATGGGAATGTGGTCTGGATAGTACGATGTCCTGAGGTCTGACACCTCCTCTTGGATAACTGCCTCAGCTATGGAAGCTTCAATCTTAGCTTTGTTTCCACATTTCTGTCGGAGATGCTTGTGCTGCCTCTCAGGGCCGTACTACCAACGATTCTGCACAGCCCCCCCCCCCCCAACAATACCTCGTTTGCGAGGAGCAAAATGAGATGTGTCATCGGAATAAAGAAGCCTGGCAGAAAGATCTTCTCTAGCTTGCATATCAACTCCGGTGCCTTCTTATGCAATTGTATAATCACCTCGGGACATACATTTTTAGCATAGAGCGTGCGGAAGAAATGGCTTAGCTCTGCAAGTACTCGCCAGACATGCTTGGCGACATAGCCTCGAACCATCACAGGCGTTATCCGCTCAATCCATACATGATAGTCATGACTCTTGAGCCCGGTCACTTTGCCTGTTGAAAGATTGACTCCCTTACTTATATTCGATGCATAACCATCAGTGAACTTCATAATGTGTTTGAGCCACATAAGTATTTCCTACTTTCCTGGCGGTTTAAGGATGAAGTTAGCATCTGGCTTGAACCATTTTCTTCGACCGCCTGTCGGAGGCTTCATGTTTAGACGTGGTCTATCACAAATTTCTGTTGATCTACTCCATCTTTAACGTTATCCTTTGTCTTATAAGGAATGTTGAGGATCATGTGGAAAAGGGACTCTACGACATTCTTTTCCATGTGCATCACATTGATGTTGTAAGGAAGTTTGAGGTCCTTGAAACGGGGAAGCTTCGTGACGGGGGTAATGTGAGTCCAGTTATGCGTATCACCATATCCCTCGAAGCCTTTGGCTTTGGCTTTGGCTTTGCCTTTGCCTTCGCCTTTAGGCTTGAGAGCTTTTAGCTGAACAAGAACATCTGCCCCCGAAAACGTTGGAATCTTGTTTACTTCATGGACAACCCAGCCTTTCGTGAAGTTCTTCTTGTCTTCCCTGTCTGCATGGTCTGGAGGGAGGAACTGTCGATGCAGGTCAAAGGCAACATACATGCCACCCTTATTCAGCCAAATCAAACGTAGAGCCTGCATGCACACTGGGCATGGCATCTTCCCACTTGTACAGCATCCACAAAATATGGCATAACCGGGAAAGTCGTGCATGCAATAGTGCAACCAAACTTTCATCAAGAAATTTCTCTGCAGATCTCGGTCGTATGTCAACCTTAGGAAGTACCAAGAATGGTGCAAATCATCAACCAGCAGCTGCAGAAACACACCCAAATTCTTCCCCGGGTATTCAGGCCCTGGAATGATGAGCCACAAGAACATGTTCTTGTGTTGCATTAGGGCACCGGGAGGGAGATTGAGCGGAATAGCAAACACGGGCCAGCAGTTGTATGGATTGGACGACATACCATATGGATTGAACCCATCACCTAATATGGCAATTCTGACATTCCCAGCCTCGGCTGCTTCCTCCGGGTATTCTTCATCGAATGACTTCCATGCTTCTCCTTCTAATGGATGTACGATTTTATTTGGATGCTACCTTATAACTTCCTTGTGCCACTACATCATTTTGGCAGACTACTCCGTGATGAAAAGGCGTTGCAGTCTTTCTATGAAATGGAGATAGCGAAGAAGCTTTGCGGGGATGGCTAGCTGCCTCCTCTCACCATCCTCACCGACCACCTCAAGGTACCAAGAGGAACCGCACTACCTACAGTACTTGTCATCCGCATACTCGTGCCTAAACAAAAGGCAATTATTCGGACAAACATGTATTTTCTCATAATCCATAGAGAGTGCCTTCATGATTTTCTTTGTAGCGTACATGCTTTTCGGCAGTTCATGACCCTCAGGGAGGTTGTTAGCCCATACTCCCAGAAATGCTTCAAAGCATTTCTGGCTACAGCCGTACTGACCCTTGACTACAATCAGTTGTGAGATGGCATCCAGCTAAGATAGTTTGGCACCCGCATAAAGAGGTTTCTTCGACAAGGCAAAGCCTCCAAGAAGGCCTTTGCGGTAGCCTCCGGCTCCTCCGGTTTATTCTCTGAAGGTGTCGCATGTGCCGTTTTGGAGCAATGACATCATCTAGCGTGTCTCTGACCTCGTCGTCCGCATAACCACTAATGCGTTGTCGCATCACCTCCTCTCTACCACGGTCCCGCTCGGCAATGTTTATCGGCGGCATGTCAAAGTTTGGCATATATCCATGCGTGCGAAGGTGCTCATTCATGTCCTTCTGATTTCTACGGTGACGTCAGGCACATTTCGCACAGGGGCATTGTGGGATAATTCTCATTGGACGACAGAATATCTCCTTCAAATACACATCGATTTTAGCGATCCACTCTGATGTTACTCAATTCCGACGGATAAAACCACTATACATCCACTGATTACCTGCCATCCTCTGCTTTATTGGGAGCCACACAACTAAATTGAAGATTCATTTAAATTAATCACATCAAATTCTTATTTTCTATGGCGTTGACGGCATTAAATCGACCTACATCTCTAATACGTTAAGATGGGTCCAAATCACACCAGAGGATGTGTAGATTGAGTACGTTCTCCATGCTCTACCCCATTCCGAGACAAAATTCCGGCAGCACCTCCCCGCTGTTCTCCAAATACACGTCTCGGCAAATATCCAAGAGAATGTGCTCCGGAGAACAACGGGGATGCACCGCCGAAATCCATTCTCCGAATGGGGTAGAGCATGGAGAACGTACCCAATCTACACATCCTCGGGCTGTCCATGGAAAACACTGGATGATCCGAAAGAGTTGCGGTGATAAATATGCAATTGAATGCATATTTATCGATGCAACCCTTTTGGACGGGAGACGCCTAGGTTACGCGACTTGATGTGAAAATGATATCTAGTGACATGATTAAAAAAGTGAAGGAGGTGAAGATGGATTTGTAGCTCACCCTCGGATGTAGAGGATGTAGTCGATCAGCGGAGGGGTGATCGAGGACCAACAGCTCCGACGACGATCACTGCAGGAAGATGCAACACCACAAATCCTGTAAATTCCACCGAGTGAAAATTTTAGACCATCACATCTCACATAACATTGACCATTCAAAGCAGGAAAAATCATAGTGATAGTGACATTGAGTATGCATATAGCTTCCTTCATGCACGCAACTCATTCTTGGTGACATGCAACACAATGAGAAAAATAGCTCCAAAAATATCTTCTCAAATTACTTCTTTAACTATGATATTCATTTGGGGTCTCCAATTCCAAAATGGCAAATAATGTGTTTTACGAATTAAAATGACATAATACTAAAGTGACCAACATCCATCCATCCATCATTAACTTGACCAACATCCATTCATCAATATTTTACAAATTAACTTTCTAAAAAAATTGACCAACATTTCATCCATCCATCCATCTATGAATCTAACAATATCCATGCATCCATCTAACACAAATGCATCCATGTATCCATCCACCTAACAAACAATATCAAAAATCTGGAAAAAAAATTAAAAAAAAGAGAAGAATGATCACCGGGGCCGGGGTCGGAAGAGGGGCGTCACGGGCGAGCCTGCAGCGGGCGACCGGACATGGCGCCACGGCAACGGGTGCATGATGTCTACTACACAACTTGTTCTTGTCGACTCGTGTTGGGCCTCCAAGCGCAGGGTTTTGTAGGACATTATCAATTTTCCCTCAAG